>CM038675.1:463039512-464329512 GCA_021605145.1 Aegilops bicornis | reverse complement strand
TAAAGCTCTCCCTCATGGACTTTATAGGCTTTAGAGCGCCGTACTATGCAGCGAGCCTCATTTTGGTCTTCGGGGAGTTCCTGCCTAGTTAGGTAGGCTAGGAATGGTTCCGTCCACGGGGCGATAACCGCCATTATTTCGTGAGCAGAGGGTGTTATTTCGGGGGCGGAGCCTCTGGTCGTGTCAGAGTGTTCGGCGTCAGGCGGTGCGGTCGGGTCCAGATTGTTATTGCCGGACTCCCTTTCCCATAGTACGGATGGCTTGAACAGCCGTTCCAAAAAGATATTGGGTGGGACGGCATCGTGTTTTGCACCGATGCGTGCCAATATATCCGCCGCCTGGTTGTTATCCCGGGCTATATGATGAAATTCGAGCCCTTCAACCGTCTTGACATTTTTAGGACCGCATTGCGGTATGCTGCCATTTTCGGATCTTTGGCGCCAAAGTCTCCGTGATATTTGAGATATCGCGAGGATTGAATCGCGCACCTCTAGGCGTTGAATGCCCATGGAGATCGCCATTCGGAGGCCGTGCGAAGGGCCTCAGATTCGGCTGCGTTGTTGGAGTCCGTATACATTATCTGAAGGACGATTGGATTGTGTCCCCGATTGGGGACGCCAGACGACGCCAAATTTCCCCAGTGCCAGCCAACATTTTGGAGCCGTCAAAGTGCATGATCCAATTGGAGTATACACCGTATTCTTTAGGGAGTTCGGCTTCAGTCCATTCGGCCATGAAGTCGGCCAAAACCTGCGACTTAATAGCTCGTTGTGGCTTATAGGTTATGTCGAATGGGAGGAGCTCTATGGCCCATTTAGCAATCCGGCCCGTTGCGTCGCGGTTGTTTATAATGTCATTAAGAGGTACGTCGGAGGCTACCGTTATCGAACACTCTTGAAAGTAGTGTCGCAGCTTCCGGGATGCCATGAACACCGCGTATGCTATCTTTTGATAGTGTGGGTACCGGGACTTGCATGGAGTTAGGACTGTGGACACATAATAAACCGGTTTTGAATGGGGAACCGTGTCCGTCCGCTTCGTTTCGACAACGTAGCACCGCTACCGACAACTTGATGTGTTGCGGCGATGTATAATAGCATTGGTTCACCCACGTTGGCGCGGCCAGGACCGGATTTGTTGCCAAAATGGCCTTTATTTCTTCGAAGTTCCGTGGCGGCATCCGTCCACTCGAAGTGTTCGGTGCGGTGGAGGAGGCGGTAAAGAGGTAATGCCTTTTCTCCTAAACGGGAGATAAAGCGGCTTAGAGCCGCTACACATCCCGTCAATTTTTGTATTTGTTTGAGGTCTTTTGGAATATCCAATTGTGACAGAGCTCGAATCTTTGCTGGGTTTGCTTCAATTCCTCTACCGGACACAATGAAGCCTGGAGCTTTTCGCTGGAATGCCAAGACGCATTTTTCCGGATTGAGCTTGATGTCATATTTTTGAAGATTGTCGAATGTGATCCTCAAGTCGTCTACTAGAGTTTCGACGTGCTTAGTTTTGACGACCACGTCATCTACATATGCTTCCACCGTTTTGCCGATCTGGTTTGTCAGACATGTCTGAATCATGCGCTGATATGTTGCGCCGGCGTTTTTAAGCCCAAAGGGCATTGTGTTGAAGCAGAACGGGCCGTGAGTGATGAATGCTGTTGCAGCTTGGTCTGGCTCCGCATCTTGATTTGGTGGTAGCCAGAGTACGCGCCGAGTAAGCACAATGAGTCGTGTCCTGCTGTAGCGTCAATGATTTGATCAATTCGAGGGAGGGGGAAGGGGTCCTTTGGGCAAGCCTTATTAAGTTCTTTGAAATCAACACATAGGTGCCAGGATTTATCCTTCTTTGGTACCAACACCAGGTTCGCTAGCCAGTCCGGATGTTTTATATCTCTGATGAATCCGGCCTCCAAAAGTTTGGCTAGCTCCTCTCCCATGGCCTGTCTCTTGGGTTTGGAAAAGCGCCGAAGAGCCTGTTTGACTGGCTTGAATCCTTTTAGGATATTTAGGCTGTGCTCGGCGGTGACGTGGGATTCTCGGCATGTCCGACGGGTGCCGTGCAAAGATGTCCCAGTTTTCTTGTAGAAATTCTCGTAGTGCGGCGTCTACATCGAGGTTTAATTGTGCCCGTTGGAGGCCGTCTTTGCTTGGTCCGTTGGTGGACTTGGAATTTGACTATTTTATCCGCTGGTTTTAAAAGAGGTGGACTTGGATCTTTTATCAAGTATCACATCGTCCCTGTTCACCGTGGAGCGATCAAGGTGAGTTCCTTGGCCGCTAGGGCTTCGGATAGTGCCTCGAGGGCTAGTGCGGCTGTCTTATTTTCGGCGCGGAGTGCTATGTTCGGATCAATAGAGAGTGATGATTCCGTTGGGACCGGCATTTTAAGCTTCATGTACCCATAATGGGGTATAGCTTGAAAAATTGTGAATGCCTCTCGTCCTAATAAAGCATGATATCCATTGTTGAACGGGGCCACTTGAAATGTGACCTCCTCGGACTGTAATTGTCCCATGAAATAACACTACGCCCAGCGTGATTTTTCCTGTGCAGCATGCTTCCCGGCTGGGATTATTCCTCTAAAGGTTGTGCTGCTTCGCTCAATGCGGTTCCAGTCTATTTCCATTTTTCGTAGGGTTTCCTCATAGATGAGGTTTAGTCCGCTGCCGCCATCCATGAGTACCTTAGTAAGGCGAAAGCCGTCTACTATCGGGCTGAGGACCTATGCGGCTGGTGCCCGGACAATTCGAATTTAGGTTCGCCACCGCATTGAAGGTAATAGCTGTGTCACTCCATGGATTTATTGTTGCTACTTGGTAGACTTCGCCAGGTTATGGAGTTGTCGCTGCATGTTATTTGATGCGAAAGTCTCGAAGACTGTTAATACCGTACTGGTGTTGCTGGGCTGGGATTCTGAGGCTAGAAGCTCTTCGCCACTTTTGGCCACCTGCTGTAGTATCCAACATGCTCGAAGGCTATGAGTTGGAGTGGCGCCCTCTGTGCTATGAATTTTGCAGGGTCCGTTTAGCCAACCCTCCAGTACGGTTCCGTACCCTTTAGGGGGTTTTGGTTTTTTGGTATTCAACCCAGGTGCTTGATAATATGCACCCTTTTGTTCCGAACTAGGGATGTATTCGGGGCCGGATTATCCCAAAATTTACTTTCGGTTTTCCAGGTGCTCTCCATCGCATAGTATTTTTGTACGATGGTCACCAAGTCAGCAAAGTGTGTAATTTCGCGATGACTTATGGCATTTAGGATTACCTTGTCCGTGCAATTATTACAGAAGATTGGTATTGCGTCCTCCTCTTGGCAGTCCTTTATCTTGTTCATAACTAGGAGGAATCTGGCCCAGTAATGATGTACTGTTTCGGCGGGCTCTTGCCGAATTCGAGATAGATCGCTAATGTTTGGGTGGGCGGGTGGCACTAAATCCGGAACCCCGTCCAATTTAGGACTCAAGGGCCGGAAGTTTCGAACTTCGGAGGTTTGGATTTTGAGTGCTATCCAATGAGTCCGACCCGCCACCGACTTTTAAGTTCAGGGGCTTGATCGACATCCGTCCCTCCGCAGGAATCCGGCATGGAGGATCGGGAATACGGACGTAGCTAGTCCTTAAGATAGGAGAAGAGTCGCCGCACTGCTCCTCTATCACAGCAACATGATGGGTAGCCTGGGGAGACTTGATCTCTCTCAGATCGGTTTTAGGCCCGATCCGGTCGTAATCTGTGGCGACTCCCAGGGCGGCGATGCAATCCAAGAGCTCGTTTACGGAGGAGAGCTCGATCGGATCTAACTGTTCGTCAAGTTCCGAACTAACATGGAGATTGGTTTCGATGACTCGAGAGGTCATCGTCGGCGCGACGGCCGAACTAGCGGTCATGAGAAAACCGCCTAGCCGAAGAGTCTGACCAGTGGCCAAGGCTTCTTTGGCGATGGTATCGTCTTTAAAGACGAGACGAGGCATCCTACCTGACGGCAACGACACAGAGGAACTCTCAATGAAAGCACCAATGTCGGTGTCGAAACCGGTGGATCTCGGGTAGGGGGTCCTGAACTGTGCGTCTAGGCGGATGGTAACAGGAGACAAGGGACACGATGTTTTTACCTGTGTTCGGGACCTCTCGATGGAGGCAATACCCTACCCCGCTTGATTTATATTGAAGATTTGGGTAGTACAAGAGTAGATCTACCACGAGATCAAGGAGGCTAAACCCTAGTAGCTAGCCTATGGTATGATTGTTGTTCGTCCTACGGACTAAAACCCTCCGGTTTATATAGACACCGGATAGGTTAGGGTTACATAGAGTCGGTTACAATGGTAGGAGATCTACATAACCGTATCGTCAAGCTTGCCTTCCACACTAAGGAAAGTCCCATCCGGACACGGGACGAAGTCTTCAATCTTGTATCTTCATAGTCTTGGAGTCCGGCCATGACGATAGTCCGGCTATCCGGACACCCCCTAGTCCGGGACTCCCTCACTATGCGACAAATAAAAAGCCATGAGCTATTCCGGAGTCCGGACACTTACGATCTCGCCAGGGGCTTGGCCCTTGGTGGCCACTCCTCCTCATCGTTGTCGGCGTTGGTGGAGAAGTCCGGAGGAAGGGTCCTTCCTTTCTTGGACCCTCCAGCCTCCCTAGTCGGGGTGGCCTTCCTTTTCTTCTCACCCCCCGCTGGGGGAGAGGCTTCTTTTTCCTCCTCCCCGTCCTCAGGGGAGGATTCCGCCTCAGAGTCGTCGGACGATGAGTCCGACAACACCTGGCGTCGGGCGCTCCTTCGAGTCCCCGTGGCCTTCTTCTCCGGCACCACGTGAGGTGTCGGAGCCAGCAGCCCGTCAAGCGGTGCGTCCACTGGGTCTTCCGGCAAGGGAGCCGACTGATAAGCTGCCCGGACGCTTTTACGCCCGTCCTGTCAAAGGTAAGGGAGTTTAGATCCCACATAGAGTCAAACTATGAAAAAAAAGAGTCCCGCAAAGGGCAAAATAGCTTACCTCGGTAGCTTGGCACTGTGAGCTGAATCCGCGATCTTCGGTAGCGGATGTGGGAGCCTCGGCGCCCTTGAACAGCACCTTCCAGGCATCTTCGTACGTAGTGTCGAAGGGCCTTTTCAGAGTTTGGTGCTGTGCCGGATCAAACTCCCACAATTTGAAGGCCCGTTGTTGGCATGGGAGGATCTGGCGGATGAGCATAACCTGGACTACATTGACAAGCCAGAGATTCTTGTCCACCAGGGTTCGGACGCAGGTTTGGAGTCCGGACAGCTCTTCCGAATCACCCCACGTCAGGCCCGTCTCTTTCCATGATGTGAGCCGTGTGGGGAAGTCGGATCGGAATTGGGGGGCCGCCGCCCATTGAGAGTCGCGCGGCTCGGTGATGTAGAACCACCCCGATTGCCACCCCTTTATGGTCTCCACAAAGGAGCCCTCGAGCCATAGGACTTTGGCCATCTTGCCAACCATGGCACCTCCGCACTCCGCTTGGCGGCGGCCCACTACCTTGGCTTGACATTGAAGGTCTTCAACCATAAGTCAAGTGGGGCTGGATGTAGAGAAAGGCCTCAAGACACGCATTTATAAACACCGAGATGTTAGGGATGAAGTTCGGGGCCAGATCGTGGAAATTCAGGCCGTAGTAGAACATGAGCCCCCGGACAAATGGGTGAAGTGGAAAACCTAGTCCGCGGAGGAAGTGGGTGAGGAACACCACCCTCTCATGGGGCCTAGGGGTGGGAATGAGCTGCCCCTCGTCGGGGAGCCGGTGCACGATGTCGCTGGACAAGTATTCGGCCTTCCGCAGCTTTTTGACTTGTCCCTCCGAGACGGAGGAGACCATCCACTTGCCTCCTGCTCCGGACATGGTTGGAGAAGGTTGAGGAGGGATGTGCGGACTTGGGCGCTGGAGCTCGAGTGTGCGGAAATGGATGAGCAAAGGAGGAAGAAGGCATAGGTTAAAAGGTGGATCCTTGTCCCCTTATATGGGCGGACGAAGCTATGCGTCCCCTGCCAGCCTGGTAAAACTCGCTTATCTTCCAAGCGCCGTAATCAATGGCACGGTTGGGTTACCCACATCCGTATTGATGGGAATCCCGGAATAAGGGGGCATGATCTCCGCTTTGATAAGACGTGCCAAGGAAACCACCTCGCTAAACGAGCTGAGGTGGAACAGTAAAAACGATTCGTATAAAGGCCTGGCCGTGGTGTGATGTCACACCGCGGAATACGTCAGCAGATCTGTGCAAAGGTTATTCTCTCTACGGTGGTATGTGGACCTTGTTTGGAAGAGCCGGACACAATCCTTGTGTTCAAAATCTTCTATGAAGTATTCGGAGGAGGAACCCACCTTGCAATGCCGAAGACAATATGCGCGCCGGACTAAATGCGTCATTGAAGCCTGGTTCGGGGCTCTTGAGGGAGTCCTGGATTAGGGGTGTCCGGATAGCGAACTATCACCGTTGGCCGGACTCCTAAACTATGAAGATACAAGATTGAAGACTTCGTCCCGTGTCCGGATGGGACTTTCCTTGGCGTGGAAGGCAAGCTTGGCGATACGGCTATGTAGATCTCCTACCATTGTAACCGACTCTGTGTAACCCTAACCCTATCCAGTGTCTACATAAACCGGAGGGTTTTAGTCCGTAGGACGAACAACAATCATACCATAGGCTAGCTTCTAGGGTTTAGCCTCTCTGATCTCGTGGTAGATCCACTCTTGTACTACCCATATCATCAATATTAATCAAGCAGGAGTAGGGTTTTACCTCCATCGAGAGGGCCCGAACCTGGGTAAAAACATCGTGTCCCTTGTCTCCTGTTACCATCCGCCTAGACGCATAGTTTGGGACCCCCTACCCGAGATCCGCCGGTTTTGACACCGACAGCGACCAAGTGCGCCAGGGCTGAGGAAGGACGCCTTCCCCTCCTCGAGCTGCCAGCCGCAGACCCAGAAGAGAAGAAGCCCAAGGCCAAGGACGTGAAGCGCAAGGGGGCTGCCATGCTCATGCGTAACCAGACACCAAGCGAGGCAGAGATCAGCCTGAGTCTTCCAAGGGCAGCTGGTACTGTGTGTACCACGACCTCCACACCTACAACACCAACGAATGTCAAGAGCTCCAAGCCGTGCGAGAAGGGAGAATCGGTCGACGCCCCGACCGCAACGGTCGGGGCTACGGCCGGGAGGAGGAAGAAACGCAGGACGCTGGGAAGACCGTGGATGAGGGAGTTCCGGACTAGGGGGTGTCCGGATAGCCGAACTATCATCATCGGCCGGACTCCAAAACTATTAAGATACAAGATTGAAGACTTCGTCCTGTGTCCGGATGGGACTTTCCTTGGCGTGGAAGGCAAGCTTGGCGATACGGATATGTAGATCTCCTACCATTGTAACCGACTCAGGTAACCCTAACCCTATCCGGTGTCTATATAAACCGGAGGGTTTTAGTCCGTAGGACGAAGAACAATCATACCATAGGCTAGCTTCTAGGGTTTAGCCTCTTTGATCTCGTGGTAGATCCACTCTTGTAACACACATCATCAATATTAATCTAGCAGGACGTAGGGTTTAGGAGGGCCTGAACCTGGGTAAAACATCGTGTCCCTTGTCTCCTGTTACCATCCGCCTAGACGCACAGTTCGGGACCCCCTACCCGAGATCCGCCGGTTTTGACACCGACATTGGTGCTTTCATTGAGAGTTCCTCTGTGTCGTCGCTGATAGGCCCGATGGCTCCTTCGATCATCAACAACGACGCGCTCCAGGGTGAGACTTCTCTCCCCAGGCAGATCTTCGTGTCCGGCGGCTTTGCATCATGCGGGCCAATTCGCAGCCATCTAGAGCAGATCGAAAGTTACGCCTCGACCGCCGTCGAGTCAGATTCAAGTTTAAACTATACGGCCGATATCCGCGGAGACTTGATCTTCGACGGATTCGAACCACAGCCATGCGCGCGCCTGCCTCGATGGGCATGATCTAGCTCTACGACTTAATTCTCGAGGCCGCACTGAATCCGCTCCAACCCTTAATCCGGAGCCGGACTCCCCGATCGGGGACGAGTGGTTGGACACCGTCTCGGGGGCTTTAATCTCTACGGCGATCGAGCCGAACTCCATCCCTGTCCTTTGCGAAGACCATGACTCCAGGGTACCGGACTCTTCTCCGGACTCCGAACCATCCACGCCCTTGCCGATCGAACCCGATTGGGCGCCCGTTATGGAGTTCACGGCCGCAGACATCTTTCAGCACTCGCCTTTTGGCGACATCCTGAATTCACTAAAGTCTCTCTCTTTATCCGGAGAGCCCTGGCCGGACTACGGTCAGGAAGGTTGGGATACGGACGATGAAGAAATTCAACGCCCACCCACCACCCACTTCGTAGCCACTGTCGATAGCCTACACGACGTGCTCGATTTCGACTCCGAAGACATCGATGGTATGGACGACGATGTAGGAGACAACAATGAACCAGCACCTATAGGATGCTGGACGACCTCACCCCATGATGTATACATGGTGGATACACCTAAAGCAAATGAAGACGAGGAGCAACGGGACGCTATGAAGGATAAATCCCTCGAAAAGCAGTCAAAACGACAACGTAAACACCGAACAAAGTCCCGCCTCAACAAAGACCCAGCCATAGAGCAGGGCGAACCGGTGGACAACGAACAAGCTATCGAGCAGTCGTCCGAACAAGACAACTTGGATAAACAATCTGTCCCCGGCAAAGACAACAGTCCGGACGATCTCACACCGGACAAACCACCGGAGCAAAATGACCTCCAGAAAAGGCTCGTCGCCACTGCGTAGCCTGAAAAAAGGTATGAAGCTCAAAACAGCGGAAGATGCACTCAGGAGTTAGATGGAGCAAAGTATTCAGCACCGGAACATAAGCACGGCGACAGTCACCAAACAAAGAGCTACCCGAAAAGAAAGCTACTGCCCGAATTCGACGTGGAGGCCTTAGAGCCCCCACAATTAAAAAGCAAGAAGGCCACCCGGTCGGATGGACGACCTCATGGCAAAAAGAGAGCGGCGAATGGCGCCGCACACAAGCCAATATGCGACCCGCATAAGGATTCACATCAAGAGGATGGCCCAGTTAGGTCCATCTATGGGCCAAGAAAGCAGGCTCATCAAAGCAATGCAATACGTCAAAATTCTGAAGATCATGGCACACCCAAATATAGGGGCGCCGCACACCCCCTATGTTTCACCGATGAGGTGCTGGATCATGAATTTCTAGCGGGATTCAAACCCGTAAACATAGAGGCATACGACGGAACAACAGACCCTGGAGTCTGGATTGAGGATTACATCCTCCACATACACATGGCTAGAGGAGACGATCTCCACGCCATAAAATACTTACCCCATAAACTCAAAGGGCCAGCTCGGCATTGGCTTAAAAGCCTCCCCGAAAATACCATTGGAAGCTGGGGAGAGCTCGAGGATGCATTTCGGGCAAATTTTCAGGGGACTTATGTCCGCCCTCCAGATGCAGACGATCTAAGTCACATAACTCAACAGCCCGGAGAGTCAGCCCGGAAATTCTGGAACAGGTTCCTTACTAAAAAGAACCAAATAGTCGACTGTCCGGACGCCGAAGCCTTAGCAGCTTTCAAACACAACGTCCGAGACGAATGGTTCGGCCAAGAAAAGCCAAGAACAATGGCCGCATTGACAAGCCTCATGACCCGCTTTTGCGCGGGAGAGGACAGCTGGGTGGCTAGATGCAGCACCAGCGACCCGAGTACATCCGAGATCAGGGATGGAAATGGGAAATCACGACGTAGAAAAGATCAGCGCCGGAATAAGGAAAATGGCCCAAATAGTACGGCGGTCAACGCCGGATTCAAAAACTCTCGGCCAAACAACAAAACACTGCCCTAAAGGATAATGATGGCGAGCTATCCAACCTAAACAAGATTTTGGATAGACTGTGTCAAATACATGGTACCTCCGGGAAGTCTGCAAACCATACCCACAGAGATTGCTGGGTCTTCAAGCAGTCCGGCCGACTTAACGCCGAACACAAGGGGCTCGACACACCAAATGCAAGTGACGAAACCCAAAAGCAGCACTCCGGACAATGAAAAACTTTCCCACAGGAGGTTAAAACAGTAAACTCACTTCACGTGATCAAAGGGAAAAACAAAGCGGCGCCCCCTAAAAGGCGCGCCGCACACTGGTTGTCAAAACCAATCACCTTCGACCATCAGGACCATTCCGATAATATCCGGAACGCAGGATGTACTGCCTTGATATTGAATCCTATAATCGACGGATTCCAATTTGCACATGTCCTCATGGACGGCGGAAGTGACATAAACCTGGTATATCAGGACACAATCCGCAGGATGGGGATAAACCCAACCAAAATTCGCCATAGCAACACCTCCTTTAAAGGAGTACTTGCCAGCCCACTCGCCCTTTTGCACGGGCTCCATACTGCTAGAAGTTGTGTTTGGTTCATCCGACAACTTCCGTCACGAAAGATTACTCTTCCACGTCGCCCCGTTTAAAAGTAGCCATCAAGCACTATTGGGACGCGAAGCTTTCGCCCGCTTTAACGCAATACCGCATTATGCATCTCTAACACTTAAAATGTCCGGTCCACGCGGCATCATCTCGTTGAAAGGAAGTATTAAGTGTTACTCGAGCGCGGAAGAAGGGGAGATCGCATCGACAGCTCCACAGCTATCCGGCTCCACTAGGCAAAGAACACGCAATAGGTAATTCAAACCCGGACACGGCTAGGCGAGTCCGGCGCCCCCTACCGGCATACCCCTGCACACGAGGCTCCATGCAAGTATAACAAGAGACAATAAAGCTCAAATTTTATTCACTTCTTCGAACCGTACTTTGTTTATTTAAATATTAAGTACATCTTTCGCACGATCCTTTTTCTTTTAAACTAAGTTCCTCTCTTTTACAGATAAACAACGTGCTACACCCGTCCAGGATACGGCTGCGGAGACACGGTAGCGGGACGTGCAGTAGGGACCCGTTGCAAGGATTCTTTTCGATTAAGACCTGCGTAAACCTTCTTTCACTGTCTCTTGTTGATACACATCCCCTCGGTTCCTTCATATAATCGAGGAGGAGGCTGGTGCTTTGGCATTGGTCGCACCAGAAATTCTTGCGCGTACCTAGACACCAGGGGCTTAGGGCATTATTCTGCCCATTTTTATAAAGACCGAATACCTTAGGGAGTATTCGGCGTCTCGAGTTAGGCCTTATATGCATCAGCTCCGAATCATGTCTTTGGACAAATGTTGGGTTGCCCGGCTCCTGTTTTGCTGCCTTACGTTCCGTTTTCACGGCTAACGCGGCACCGGAGAACTCTGCGATTGTGCCTGGTTCGCCGCAGGCGAGCACCTCGAGAGAAAGCCGAAAACTGACTGCCATGATATAGCGAGAGACTGGTCAACCACTCGATGACTCACAGGAATGTTTAGAATTCCTTCGCATTAATGAAAGACCGGTTTTCGGTCAGGCACATACGCACCCCGAATTCGGGAGAGTGCGGTGCCCCCAGGGGCTATATAGTAGCCCCACCCTCGAACTCCTATGGCTAAGTGAAAGTGATAAAGCATTATAGTCCGGTTGTTCGGTTTGCTCTGTTTGTCACCTCCTTAACAGGACCAAGACGTTGGATTAAGAGTGAAAAAGTGCTTCTTTTTGCAAACACCCTTGCACTATGTGCGTGGGGGCTGAAGCCAAGGACTGCCATCTTTCAGGTTATATACACATATACATAAACGGCCGCACAGGGAGTAGTTTACTACTTGAACGCACAAGTATAAAAAGCACTCTTATTACATTGAAACATTGTTTTCACAAATCATTCTAACATAATATCCTTCGAGTAATCGCGTCTCTATTAAACGAGCGCCCGGCAGAACTTCTTCAAAGTAGTGCTCGGCAGGTACTCGGCTTCTGTCTGAGTCTTGGGATGCAACGTCGGTGGCCTTCATCTCCGCCCTGTATGTCTTGACACGGGCAAGAGCCATTCGCGCTCCCTCAATACACGCCGATCGCTTCATTGCGTCGATACGCGGTACCGCACCAAGAAACTGCTGCACTACACCAAAATAGCTCTTGAGCCGGGGTCCGTCCGGCCACAAGTGAGTCAAGACATGCTTCATGGCCAATCCGGACAATCGATTCAGCTCGGCCCACTCGGCCACCGATCAATCGGTCGTGATGAAGGACGCTCCGGACTATGGAATTGCGACCAGTATAGCTCTTCCTTTTCTGCCTTACGGCCCCGGAAGTGCTCAACTGCGTCCACAGCTTCGCCGCCAAGTCCATATAAGCATCCTCGAACTCCATAATTTATCCAACGGAGCATACTTTGGATCTGTATATTTCCTCCATGGCGAAAAGCGGTTTTCCAGCCGCAATTGCCACGGCTGACTCAGCTCCTCCTTGGCAGCTCTCAAAGCCGATTGGGCATTCTTGGTTTCGGCGGGCGGCCTTCTTTAAACCCTCTGTTCCGCTTGATGCTCTTTTGAAGAACATCGCGTGATGGTCGGTAGCATTCCTTAACCTTTTGGCCATCTCGGCCATCTCCTCTTTGCTTCCGGCAGGTTGAGCAGCCCGTTCGACTTCTAGCTCTTCGGCCGCCTTTTAAAGCAGCCGTGACATTACTACTCTGGCTTGCTCCTTCGCCCGGGCAAGTTCGCCCGCAGCTCCTCAACGGCAGCGGCACCATCTGCATTAAAGCATGCAAACAGTAAGACATGGGCGTCAAGCTCCCTTAACAGGTGTCCGCATAGAAGTCGCATACCTTGTGACTCGTCAAACCGTTTATTGACCAGCGCGATGTCCGCATCTGCCTCGTCAAGTTGTCGCTTTAGTTCGGCATATTCATCAGTACGGCTGGCCTCCGGACGCCCCGCCACCTGTTTAGAAGCGGCGATGTGTTAAAACTGAGAATTTGATCCTCGGCACGTTGTCAATTTTGACAACATACCGAGTCTCAGGGGCTACTATCTATATAGGGCATTTTATATGCATAAGCATCGACGGTACATCATTTTTGCGTACCTCAAACCCGTCGAAGCTTCGACGGCTTCACGCATAATCCGCTCTCCGCGGATGCAATTCTTTCAATCACCGTACCCATTAGAGCACGGTGATCTTCCGCGATAGCCGCTCGCCCGAGCAGATCCTTCAGATCCTCCGACCGCACACCACTTGGCGCCGGACCTTCCGCCCCCGCCGGACTAGGGAACCCTACCGCGACACCTCCGGGTCGTCCGCTTCACATGAGGGTGCGACGAGGTGGAAGCGTTCGCTCTCCATCATCTCCGGAAGTAGATTCCCCAAGACGAAGCTCTGCTTTGAGAAGGGCTGAGATCCGAACTACAAGGTACAATTCCGGTTATCTTCATAAATAAATACTGGGATGCTCCTTATTTACAAGACCCCTTCTTTCTACTTACGGCTCATTTGGAGGGCTGATCCCCTTGGGGAAATAATGCGGCTGGGTTACTTCCCAGCGCCGGACTCTCTGCCGAAGATTCCCTTCCTTTCTTTGAGGCCTTGACCTCCCGATCTTCTGAAGCGATCCTCTTCTCTCCTAGGAAGGTGGGACTCTTAATCCCTCCTTCCTTGATAGCCTCCTTCGCAGAGGCAGTTGCTCCCCCGCTCCTCCCTTCGCCTTCTTCAAAGGGCGCGACCTTCAACATATTGGTCAACATGGGATTCGGCGTGATCTCTGGGAGGGGAGCCGGACACCTTATCAACTTTGCCTTGGCTATCCACTCCTGTTCAAGAAACGGCTCCCTTAAAGGGCATATATGTATAATAAATGAATGAACAGCTTGTCCGGTTACAGGACTACTTACTTGAGCATCTGGGCGATTGCAGCTTAGTCCTGCATCCTCGGTCAAGTCCGGACACTTCTCTCGTGATCCAAAGAATAGTTTATACATCTCCACGGGCGTCGTTCCCATAAAATTTTGGAGAGCTTGTGGTCCCTCCTAATTTAATTCCCACAGGCGGAGGTCGCGACGATTGCAGGGCTGAAGACGCCGCATCACACTAACATGCGCCCACTGCAACCAGATTGATCCCTCTTTCTGGAGATCTCGAATCACGGCCCTCGCAGCAGGGGAACGTCCTTGGGCGACCCAGTCGAGCCCCTTGTTGACCCATGACGCCAACCGCTGTGGTGGACTGGCGGAAGGCAGGGAGCGCCGCCCATTTGGTGCCCCTAGGAGCGGTGATATAGAACCACTCCCGTTGCCATAAACCAAGCTCCTCTTGAAAAGAGCCCTCGGGCCACGGAGCACCAGCGCATTTGCTTATGACCGCCCCTCCGCACTCTGTTTGCTGCCCCTTGATCGCCTTTGGCTCTACCTTGAAGGTCTTGAGCCACAATCCAAAGTGAGGGGTAATATGAAGGAAGGCCTCGCATACAACAATGAATGACGAGATATGGAGGATGGACTCCGGATTCAAGTCATGGAAATCAAGCCCATAATAAAACATGAGCCCCCGCACAAAGGGGTCCGTCGGGAAGCCTAAACCCCGACGGAAGTGAGACACGAACACCACGTTCTCGCCGGGCTCAGGAGTGGGAACGACCTGCCCTGGAGCAGGCAGCCTATGCGAGATCTCGCCGGTTAGATACCTGGCGTCTCGCAGCTTTAGCACTTCTTCTTCTGTAACAGAGGAAGACACCCATCAGCCATGCTGGTCGGAGCCGGACATCATCGAGAGTCCGAAGCGCCTGAATCTGAAGCTTTGGGGTGTTGGAACTCGAAGCGCAGGGCGAACTCGATAGAGGGTGTAAAGAGGAGAGGGCCTTGGTCTAGTTATAAAGAGGTTGAATACCAAGAGCCCCCGTGGTCGATTAGGACTCGCCTTTGATAGAGAAGGCAGGCCAGCGGGCGCGATTGGGTTACCCACGTCCGTATTGATGGGAATCCCGGAATAAGGGGAACACGATCTACTGCCTCGACAAGGCGTTCCAAGGAAACCGCTTCGCTAAACGCGGCGAGGTGGAACAGTAAAAACAATTTGAATAAAGGCTTGGTAGTGGTGCGACGTCACGCCACAAAATATGTCGTGATTGATCTTGTGTAATATTATTCTCTCTACGGTGGTATGTGGAACTTATTTTTGCAGAGCCGGACACTATCCCGGTGTTCACAATCTTCTATAAATTATTCGGAGGAAGAACCCGCCTTGCAATGTCGAAGACAATATGCGCGCCGGACCCATCGTCATTGAAGCCTTGGTTCGAGGCTCTTGAGGAGTTCCGGACTAGGGGTGTCCGGATAGCGAACTATCATCATCGACCGGACTCCAAGACTATGAAGATACAAGATTGAAGACTTCGTCCCGGGTCCGGATGGGACTTTCCTGGGCGTGGAAGGCAAGCTGGGCGATACGGATATGTAGATCTCCTACCATTGTAACCGACTCTGTGTAACCCTAAACCTATCCGGTGTCCATATAAATCGGAGGGTTTTAGTCCGTAGGACGAATAATAATCATACCATAGGCTAGCTTCTAGGGTTTAGCCTCTTTGATCTCGTGGTAGATCCACTCTTGTAACACACATCATCAATATTAATCTAGCAGGACGTAGGGTTTTACCTCCATCAAGAGGGCCTGAACCTGGGTAAAACATCGTGTCCCTTGTCTCCTGTTACCATCCGCCTAGACGCACAGTTCGGGACCCCCTACCCGAGATCCGCCGTTTTGACACTGACAGTGGCCCTCGCCAAGGGTGGCGTGACCGACCTCGCGAGGATCGCTGGGAGGATCAGCCTCGCGAGGGAGGCTGGAGGGATCAGCCTCGCGAGGATCGCCCGCAAGGAAACGCAGGCCTCCCTCCTCTGACGCCGCAGCCAAGCAGAAACGAGGACCATCATCAAGACGAGGGGCTGGGGGCTTCCAGGGAGCAGCGATTGCTTGCATCCTGGGCGGAGCTCAAGCCCCAGCCTCTCAGCGCATCTTCAAGCAGTTCGCCCGCGAAGTGAATGCAATCCTCCCCAAGCTCGAAGCCACGCGCCCTCTCAGGTGGTCAGCATGCGCCATCACGTTCAGCTCAGCGGATCAACTCAAGTGCGCGGCCACAGCCGGAGTCCTCCCGATGCTTTGTTCCCCAATCATCAGCAACGTGCAAGTCACCAGGACCCTCATCGATGGCGGAGCATGGCTCAATTTCCTGTCCGTAGAGACATTCAACAATCTCCAAGTGCCTTACAATCAGCTTCAGCCAACTAAGCCTTTCTCTGGAGTCACCGATGGCTCCACAGTTCCAATTGGGCAAGTCCGCCTCCCTGTAACCTTCGGGGCGTGCGACAACTACCGCACCGAGCTCATCGACTTTGATGTCGCCCACACTCGCCTGCCATACAATGCCATCCTCGGGTACCCAGCTCTGGCCAAGTTCATGGCCGTGACTCATCAAGGCTACAACGTCCTCAAGATGCCAGGAAGCGGCGGAGTCATCATGGTGCCTTGTGAAGAGAGAGACGCAGTGTGCTCCCTGGAGCGAGCTTTTCAAGCCGTGTCACTTGAAGACCCAGATCGCAGGAGCAGGAGGCTCCCCGAGACTGCTCCCAAGAAGAAGAAGACATCGCCAGGCCCGACCCCTCAGGAGGCAGCCCCTCAGGGTCTACGCCTGGAGGGCTACCGACCTTGCTAAGGTCACGAGGGAGGCGCTTGGGCACCACTTGGAGGCGTGTTTCAGAGCACGTTTCCCTTAGGAAGGAACGAGGCAAGGAGGGCCAAATCCTCAGGAGTTTGTCAGCCAGATCATTCAGGAGCTGCAGGAGTCAAGAGTCATGAGTGGCAGCCGCCCGCCCACCGCCGTAGCTCCCCATCCAGGCGAGGATGGTGGGCTGCTGTCTGCATCGACATACCAGAGGCTCAACTGAAGAGCCGCCTCGTGAGCGCCTGCCCTCACACGTGGGGCGCTGCGAAGGTCCACCCCACATCTATATTCGCATGCCCTACGGCGTGCCGAACGCGGTCGCCACGCGCCAACGCCTCATGGGGAACATTCTGGAGGCTCAAGAGGCCAGGCGTTCCGCAGTCCTGGCAGAGATGGAGATGGTCCGCGAGGAGCCAGCAGCGCCCCCGGAGCCTCCCGAGGCTCCTGGGCCTGGGGGCTCGTGAAGATCGGCTTCCATAGCCCACGATGCCCGCTACTTCAGCATCCCTTCGTCTTCAACATTATCAGGTGACATCCTTCAAGTTTCATTTCCAGCTGGGAGCGCCCCCCAGGGCTGCATCATTCCCAGGCCGCGTGGATCCGTCCCTGCGGCGTGTATCCCTTTTACTTCATGTTCCTAGCTTACTTTGTTGGGGGCGCCCCTCGGGCTGCATCATCCCCAAGTCGCTCGGGCCAGACCCAGCGGCATGTACCCCTCTCGCGTTTATTTCGGGTCATGCGTTCGACCCATCATGATTGTTATTTGATGCCTGTCTGCGGCACCCCTTCTTCCTTCATGTAGGCCGCTTGCACGTTAAAGGGGGGGGTACATGAGAATCGCGACTCATGGGCTCCTACTGGCTCTCCAGCCCTCACCCTCTGGCCTTGTCCAAGTCATCGCGACCTGGCATACCAGCGACGGCTGAGACCCGCTCGAGGGCCGGGACCCGAGGACATAGAGCGTCGGCATCTAACCAAATTTGCAGGAACACATCACAAGTTAAGGCCCAGTGCGAGGCGCAACCCGCCTTGAGGTAGGGCCCCGTGAGTTCCGCGCTGGCTCACAGGTGCCCATATACACCTCGTCAGGCCCTACCGTGCCAGCAACGTGTCAGGGCGGGGCTGTACACGCCCCGGGGTCTCCTCCCGAAGGGGAGCCCCCTCCCATGCACCAGTGGAAGCACCATGCTCCGCGCTGGCTGACGACACTGCCGAGGAGCGGCTATGCCCGTACACATACGGAAGCGCTATGCTCCGCGCTGGTGATAAACAACTGAGGGTGGCCCCCGGCCGCATCAACCTCAGGGAGCCCAGAGCTCAATGTCCGGCCTCATCGCAATGCCTCCCCTCGGGAGTGTCGCGCGAGGGGGCTGGGCACGGGGGCTACGCCTGGGTCACGCCCAGACGCACGCCATCCAGCCAGGCCCCTCGGGCCTGGTTCGTCGCACGTCCCTCCCCGAGCGGAGCTAAGGTACGAAGGCCGTTTGAACGTCAAGGGGGACTCCTGAGCATCGCGACTCAGGAGCCTAAATGGTCACGTAGCCCCTCACTCCTTAGTTCTGAAAGGCTAACAGCGGTTGAGGTATGCGCGGGGCCGGGCTCTGTAGACGTAGAATGGTAAATTCACCCATACATCTCACCTCCCTACTCGCTGTTCGTGCGCCAAGGGGGACTCCTGAGCATCGCAACTCAGGAGCCTAACTTGTCACGTAGCCCCTCACTCCTTGGTCCCGTCCTGGTTTCCGGTCGAGGCTAATGGCGGGTGAGGTATGCGCGGGGCCGGGCTCTGATGGCGTAGAACATAAGCAAGTAGGAAGGAAAAGCGCAAATCTCAAGGAATTCAAAAGCAAATATTACAGTCCATAACTGTTGTCACAACACCAAACGCAAGTTTAAATGCCTCCCCGAGGCATGATGCATGTTGCAGAGGCTGAAAGCAGAGCAGGAGCCACAAAGGAGTCACTTGTTGATGGCGGAGCTGCTTGTGAGGCGGGTTCGCCTCGTGAAGCCTCGGGACCAGCGGCGCCTCGCTTCGGCTTAGTCTTTGAAGGCCGGAACCTCGCCCGTGAGCCTCCGCTCGACCCTTCACGGCCTCGGCGGCAGCAGCAAGCTCGCCGCTCCACGGGCTCCAAAGGCTGTCGAGGTCGGCGCCGGGATCGCGAAGGTAGGCGTGGATGGGTAAGGACGCGTCGGTACTGCAGAAGACAGGACACACGCCTCGGCCTCAGCCGTGGGGCCAAGGCCAAGGGTGACATCTTCAAGGGCGTAGATCAGGAAGGAAAGCAGCTTGGCAGGGCCGTCCTCGGCGCCGGCCAGCAGGCTTTCCAGGCCGCTGTCGTAAAGCGACCTCAGCAAGGTGCGAGCCTTCACCTCGATCTCCGTGAAGGCCACGCGGTCCTCGGCGAGGACCCGCGCCTTGCCGTTCAGCTTGACCCTCTTCGCCTCCAACTCCTGCTCCAGCGCACCCAGGCGGTCACGGCGCTTGTTAAGCTTGGCGTCCCGGTCCTTGACGGCCGCCTCGCGAGCCTTCATGTCTTCCTCCTTCTCTTGGCGAACGCGGGCCTCCTTGGCAAGCTGGTCACGCAAGCCCTGCAGCTCGCTCTCCAGTGCCTTGCAGCGACCTCGGACATCGGCTAAGCTCCCCAAAGGCGGCGTCGCCAGGCAGCCTTTCGCCCCAAGGATGGCTCGCTTCTCCTCATGCATAAGCCCGTCGAGGCCTGAACCAGCGCCGCTCGAATCGAAGCGTCAGAACGAACCTAGCAAGAGGCCAGCTCCAAGCGCCCGACCACCAAGCGAGGGTCGGCGCCCAGAAGATCTTGCCGCAGCCGGTCCAGTTCAGCAGCAGCACGATCCAGGACAGTGGGAGGAGTCGGAGAGACAGCAGTTGGTGGAGTAGGAGGAGAGGACGGCAGCGTAACCACAACATCCTAAGGCACGACCTTCTGCGCCCCGACAGCTTCGGCAGTGGCATTAGGCAAGGATACCTCGGGAGTCGCGTGGGCCATGGGGGCTGAGCTCGCCCCAGCTAGCTCTGCCTGGCCTCGCGAGGATGACCGGGCAGGAGAGGCCCGTTTCTTGCCGTCACCTTCTTTCGCGGGCGGAGGCACTGCCCCAGACAAAGCCTCAGGAGCTCCCTTCAGCTTCTTCACCGCAGGCGCCAGCCTAGCCAAGGGATACAGATATCAAGCCTCAACGACAAAGCAAGGAATAAATCAAGAATCAAGCACTTACTGGTCATCGCACGCGGGCTCGAGCAACCTCCGGCCATACTTGAAGCCCGAAAGCCGGCTGCAGGGATCAGCCTCAAGAGGCCCGGGAGCAGGAGGCACGTCTGTGGATCGCCTCGGAGCCGGGGCAGACCCGCGTGGGACCAGCACAGTCCTGTCCTTCTTCAGGATCGGGGGCAAGCTCTCGCCGCCCCGCTCATCGCCATCCTCGTCGTCGCTCGGCAAGAGGCGGAAAGCGCGGGACCTGCGCCGGGGGAGGGGCGCTCTCGACTCCCCGTCGCTCGCCTCGGAGTCAGGCTCCTCTTCCCGCTCCTCTTCTTCCTCCTCCCTGCTGGAGTCGCCGGAGGACACGTTCACCGTCGCCTGGGCCGCCGGGTCCTCGGGAACCTCCGCGGGCACGGGCCCATCCCCATTGAAGACGGGCATGGAGTCCACCTTTGCTCCCCAATCATCTCGAAGGAACAGGGGTACAGGAGCGCCCTCCAGCCTCGCCACGTCTCCCCCGACCAAAGATTGGAGGACTACGGCCAGATCTTCGTCGGCCAAGACTGAGGGGCTCGGGCGCTCCACAGCGGAAGCGAGTACTGACAAAGCGGGGCCACCTGGTGCTGCAGGAACTCCCTCGGGAGGCGGCGCCCGGTCCAGCTCGCCCGTCGCCATGTTGCCCGGCCACAGGTCCGCGTTCATCTTCTCCAGCACCGACTTCGCGCGGGGATCCACGAGTTCCGCGCGAGACCAATCGTCGGAGGTCGTGGGCTGCTCCGTGGGAAGAATCAGCCAAGGATGGATGCGCCCAGCGTCTACCATGACCCACTTGCTCCTGAAGCCCTCAATCCTCTTCCCAGGCTTGGAGATGGCGTTGGAGCTGCCATCTGTGACAAAGCTCACAGACGCAGAGATGGGCCCTTGAGAGGTCCGGAGGTAGAAGTAGTGACGCAGCAAGGCCACCGAGGCTGCACCCGACATGAGCCTCACAATAGTAGGCGAAGATCGCCAGAAGAAGAACAGAGTTGGGGTGGAGGTGCAGAGCTTGCAGTTTGTAATGGCGGAGGACAAAAAAGAAGAACTCAGAAAAGGGAGGCACCAGACCGGCAGCAATGTCGCTCACGAAGAGCGGATAGAATGTGCTTCCTTGGCCCTCGGGAAGGGCGGAGCCGGCCCTAAGCACCGTTGCCCCGTCGTTGCCTTGCGCCGCCACCATCCGGCGCGCCCGGGCAAGGCCCTTCTCTGACACGTTCGGCGAGTCCAAGGCGGGTGAGTACCAAGCTCCGGCGGGTGCAGCGGCGCCATGTCTTGCAAGAGCACGCGGTCGAAGTAGATCTGGAGATTTCGGAGGCAGGAAGGAAAGGCGCAAGAAAGGGGATCTGGGCAATGACCGGAGGAGGCAAAGGAGGCAAAACCTAGACGGGTGCCGCACTTTTGTCGATTCGCGCAGTTGCTAAAGGCGCCCACGTCCAATCAACCGCCACGCGGCGCCCAAGGCCGCAGGCTGTTAGGGCTCGCGGCACTTCGCACTTGCCCCTTTGCTTCTCTGCTCAGCCAAGTCCAGGCGCGCCTTGGGCCCGGGGGCTACTGTCGGCTTCTCGGGAGCGGGGGTACCTGAACTTGCTCGCTGCGGCCTGCGGGCGTGGCTCAAGGAGTGGCCCAAGACGGCCCATCTTCATCGCCAAGACAAGCTCAAGACCCTCTCGAGGGGCCAAGCCTCATGGGCGCAGACGAGTGAAGCTTCCTCGTGCACGGCCTGCCCCTGCTGGCTTGCGCGAGGAGGCAGAGAGATCAAGGCGGGGTACCTCACGAGGTGCCCATGACGCAACCATGACGACCAAGGGCGCCAGGCGGGCGCCAGCCCGCGCAGTGTCCTCATTTCCTCTTTGGTGCAAAGGGGGCAAGCGCAGGCGAGCGCATCAAGCAAAGGCACCCGTTTCGGTGCAACAAGACCCGCAATGGCAGGAAGTAAGTCATCGTGGAGCCCAAGCCGGCGTCACCACCAGAGCCTTTGGCAGGCGAGGACCAACTTTAGTCAGGATAAGTGTACCAGATGTCCCCCTTCAAATGGCCAATTGTTGGCGCCCTTCCCGCTCAATATTTGGGAAGAGGTCCAGGGCCTCTCCCTATAAATAGGACTAGCCACCCACAGGGTAGAGGCATCAAGAGATCAATCGCAGAGAGAGAGAGAAAAGCGACTGAACTCCCCCTAGCAGTTCGTCGCACCAGCCAAGAACAGACCCTCGCGAGGTTGTTCTTCCTTGTATTGTTCATCATCAGCCCAAGAGGCAATCCACCACACCACACCTTTGGAGTAGGGTGTTACACCACAATGGTGGCCCGAACCAGTATAAACCTTGTGTCTCTTATGTTGTTCCTTTGGTAGTTTAGATCCTAGCGAGGCGACGAGGTGCAGGTAGGTAGGGGGCGAGATCTCCACGCGCACCCTAGAGTTCGAACCTAGAGGGTCTGCCGGAACCCAAAATCCGACAATAGCCGCAAGGTTCATGCCCGTAACTTTGAGGAAGGCGACCTTGTTCTTCGACGCGTTCAGTCGGCCAATAATTCCAACAAGTTGACGCCAAAGTGGGAAGGTCCTTATCCAGATGTCTGAGTCACCGGGCCAGCGTAGTCCGGCTGGAGACGAAGATGATGTCCCAGTGAAAAAATCCAGGAACATCGAGCATCTTCGCAAGTTTTACCCATAAGGCGCGGCTTGCCGGGCCTCCCGGCAAGCCAGCTTTTGTAAAAGCTTTGCCGGCAAGGCATGTAACCCTTTGTACAAAGCCAGGCGTAGATCCTGAGCATAAATAAATGAAGCGCTGGCGCCCTAAGTTATAGCATGCATGCTAGGTCGAGTCCCTTCCTTGGTTAGGGTTGATAGTGCTCAGCGGTGACTAACCCCTAGCCTAGACGTCGAGTGCGCGTCTATATGTTTCTTTTCTGTCCTCCTTTGGTTCACAAGGCACATGAGCACTTCTGTTGAGCGACTTGGAAGAAAGGAAACGGAACGGCGTCCCGACCCCGGCAAACCAGAGTTGCCGGGGGCTGCAAGCGCAAGGATCCAACCGCGGCAAGACAAGGTTGACGGGGGCTGCAGATCCAGATAAGTCTTTCATCCTCTATCATGCATTTCGGAACGGAACTGGCATATGTGAAACCTCATTTTATTTCTAGGCCACTGTGCTCCCCTTTTCTATACCCAAGGATTATCTCCTGGCCCCGGATTTGGTTGTAGTCGCGGTGGCAAGGAAGTAGAATGAGGAGCCTAAGCCCGCTTCATCCCTGCCTCCAGCAAAGGCGCGAGAATGGTCGAGCGAAGTGGGGAGACGGCAAGGCCTGTTGTCGGGCGAAAAACGTTTATCTTAAATTGTAACAAGGATTCGCTCCTTGTCGCGGGGTCTACCCACGAACGAAAAACCCGGGAAATATCCCTTTTTTCATGAAAAAACATCGCACACAGGTACAGTCCGTACGGAATGAAAAACATGAACAAGGGGGATTACAAGCTTTAAATTTAACAAGGCCCGAAGGCTTACAAATTAAAAAAGAGATGAGATGCTCGTAATCCCTTTCTTGTCCCTCTCCTCAGGAGGCGAAAGGGCAAAAGGGGCGCCTAGGCGAGCTACGAGCAGCAGAAAGCACCAAGAGAACACCTCGGTGGCCGCCCACGGGTGAGCCGGTGATGACGGTGCCGGGAAAGGAGCTAGAAGACGAGGCAGCAGGAACGGCAATACGCGATGAAGGCGTCGGTGCCCGCGTACTCCGTGTTGACGGCCTTGCCGCCCGCCCTCTTCCTCTTCTGCAGCCTCCCGACGCTAGCTGCCCAAGGAGATGGCCCCGAGAACTTCAAGGAGCTGGCCCCACCCCCGGAAAAACTCTGCCGGAGGACCGGCCAGGTGCAGATGCTGCTGCTGCCGCACCCGCCCAGGCGCGGGGTGTCCGACGCCTAGTCGGACTCGTCCCCATCATCTGCCCCGCTGTCCTCCTCATCACTTTCGCTCGAGGAAGAGCTTCCATTGTCGGAATCTCTGTCGGAGGAGCTCTCCACGCAACTTCAGGCGAGTCCCGAAGTCTCCGAAGACCTTGACAGAGAACAGGCCGTCCTCCATTAATTTGAAGTAGAGGACAAGCCCCGCCGTTAGGCTGTGGATGCGAGCGAATGTCTTCCACCCATGACGGAGGTACATGACCCGAGGAGCCGGGAAGTCGACGTCGACCCACGTGCCCCCATTCCCACAGCCCGTCATGTGCAATCTGAGAGATTGGGGCGGGTCACGCTCCATCTCCCGAGAAAACGGGTCAGGACGACGAAGACGGCGACACGGAGGTCGGCGCAGCCAGATGAAGAATTCGTGGGGCTGGTCTCCGACATGGCCTTCCATCGGAAAAGGCATCATTAGCGGGGGCAAAGACGGCGCGCCGCCCCGTCCTCCCCTTCCCCGAGAACTACGACCTCTGCCCCGACCTCTGCCCCGGCCTCGCCCCCTCCCCCTTCCCCTCGCGGCCGGCTCCACCACCGCGGGCTCAGGAGGGGGAGGGACGCGCTGTCGAGCGGCGACCCTCGCCGCCACCGACGAGGGACCAGGATTCCCTTTCTCCATGGCGAGTGAAAGGAAGAAGCGGAAGCAGGAGGGGATAGATGACAGAAGAGTGCGGGATTCCATTCCCCCCTTCCCCCTCCTTATAAAGGGGCGGGGTCGGGGCTCGGCCGCCCCGCTCGACCTATCCAGCCACCAGAGGCGCAGGGAATCGAGACCGACCCGCTGCCACAACCAGCGACGACACGGTTTCCCGCCTCCACAGCTTGCCACCCCAAGCGCATGGAGGACGCGTCGCGAACGTGCAGAATCTAGGGGACGGGTGAAGCGACCTCTCCCCACCCCGTGATTGTGGGGTGTGGACACCTTGAAGCCCGCAACCCGGCCCCGCGCAGTAAATAAGCCGCACCAGCACACCTCCCTCCTTTCATCAGGAAGGCGCGAGCTGCCCATTTACTGCGATGTGACGCATGCGTGCAGGAACCGCCCCACGCATGCCGCCCACGTCACGCGCGCCCCTCCACGCCGCGCCTTCAACACAGATCGTGGGAAGCGCGGGCGCGTGAAAAGTTTTACCGTGGTAAAAAAACCGCCCCTCCTGCCCGCGCGCCGTTTTGGGCCTGGCCCAACAATGCGTCGCACTTATGTGTGGCCCAGGCCCGGGGGCTCGTGTCAGTGTACAAAAGAAGGGGCGCACCTTTGTACCCCTTTACCTGTGCACGGGTAGTCGGAGCCGCGCCCACGATCGCACCAAGCAGAACAGGGGAGGCAAACCGAGGTAAAACCGAAGCCCAAGACAACCAGAGCAACACCAAGGCCAAAGAACGCGAAGGATAGGGAGACGAAGCAGGTTCCCCCGGCAAGACCCTTGCCGGGTGAGGGATTCCTGGATTAGGGGGTCTGCGGACAGCCGGACTATATCCTTTGGCCGGACTATTGGACTACGAAGTTACAAGATTGAAGACTTCGTCCCGTGTCCGGATGGGACTCTCCTTGGCGTGGAAGGCAAGCTTGGCAATACGGATATGAAGATCTCCTCCCTTGTAACCAACTCTGTGTAACCCTAGCCCCCTCCCGTGTCTATATAAACCGGAGGGTTTACTGCGTAGAAAGACAACTCATACCATAGGCTAGCTTCTAGGGTTTAGCCTCTCCGATCTCGTCGTAGATCAACTCTTGTAATACTCATATCATCAAGATCAATCAAGTAGGAAGTAGGGTATTACCTCCATCGAGAGGGCCCAAACACAGGTAAACATCGTGTCCCCGCCTCCTGTTACCATCCGCCTTAGACGCACGATTCGGGACCACCTACCGAGATCCGCCGGTTTGACACCGACATTGGTGCTTTCATTGAGAGTTCCTTTGTGCCGTCACCGTAAAACAGACGGCTCCTTCGATCATCGGTAACGATGCGGTCCAGTGAGGTTTTCCTCCCGGACAGATCTTCGTGATTCGGGCTTTCGCGACTACGGGCCAACTCGCTTGGCCATCTGGAGCAGATCGAGAGCTACGCCCCTGGCCACCAGGTCAGGTTCAGAAACTTGAATTACACTGCCGACATCTGCGGAGACTTGATCTTTGATAGATTCGAGCCCATGTCAGGTGCGCCGCACGATCACGACGAGCATGATTTAGCTCTGCCGTCAGACAGTGTTTGGGAGATCACACCTGCAACTACTCTGGCCTTCAATCCGGAGCAAATTTGCCATCCGAGGACGGGTGGATAGACCCTGCCATTGAGGCCGCACTCTCAGTGGCGATGGAGCCGAATACTGACTTCACCCGTTACGTGAGCCATGTTGCCAAACCATTGGATTCGCCTCCGGCCACGGACTCCGAGCCGCCTGCGCCCGTGCCTATCGAATCCGATTGGGCGCCGATCATGGAGTTTACCTCCGCGGATATCTTTCAGCACTCGCCCTTCGGCGACGTGCTAAATTCGTTAAGGTCTCTCTCCTTGTCAGGAGAACCTTGGCCGAACTATGTCCGGCTAGAATGGGATGCAGACAACAAAGAAATTCGCTGCCCACCCACCACCCACTTAGTAGCCACTATCGATGATTTAACCGACATGCTCGACTTCGACTCCGAAGACATCGACGGTATGGACAACGATGCAGGAGACGAACAGGAACCATAGCCCACAGGGCGCTGGACCGCCACCTCATCATATGATATATACATGGGGGATACTCCCAAAGAAGGCAATGGCGACAAGACAGCGGAGGATGACCCCTCCATGAAGCAACCCAAGCACCAGCGGCGCCGCTCTAAGTCCCGCCACAGCAAAAGTAGTAATACCGGCACAAGAGACAATAGCACTCCGGATAGTGCTGAAGAAGACAACTACCCCCTCCAGCACGATTTAGAGTGGGAGGGTGAACAAGCTAGCCCTCCAGAACGGGCAACAGACAGAGAAATAGAGGATGACAATTACATGCCTCTCTCCGAAGACGAGGCGAGCCTCGGCGACGAAGAATTTATCATGCCTGAGGATCCCATCAAGCAGGAGCGCTTCAAGCGCCGGCTTATAGCCACAACAAATAGCCTGAAGAAAAAGCAACAACAACTTCGAGCTAATCAAGATTTGCTAGCAGACATATGGACTAAAGTCCTTGCGGCCGAGGAATACGAACTCGAACGCCCAACCAAGAGTTATCCAAAGCGCAGGTTGCTACCTCAACTAGAGGAGGAAGCATTGAAACCTACATCACTAGCGTATGATGCGGCTGATTAGCCACCTCGTGGCCGAGACAGAGAGGCATTTTAGCCTGAAGTCCAGCCTGCACCCCGCCGCCAATCAAACAAAAATACCAAGGCCCGGGGCAACACGCGGAACCTGCGAGGAGTATTGGAAAACAAGGCAAAACATGCAAGATCGATCTACGGATCTCGGGGGTGTGCAAAACCACATGACAATGATCGTCACGCCGGATACACTAAAAGTAAATCCGGCCGAGCCGAACATGGCAGACAAGACTCATATGAACTACGTCGTGATATAGCACGGCAAAGAGGCGCCGCACACCCCCTATGCTTCACCGACGAAGCTATGGATCATGAATTCCCAGAGGGTTTTAAACCCGTAAATATCGAATCGTATGATGGTACAATAGGTCCCACGGTATGGATTGTGGATTTCCTCCTCCACATCCACATGGCCCGCGGTGATGATCTACATGCCATCAAGTACCTCCCACTAAAACTCAAAGGACCAGCTCGGCATTGGCTGAATAGCTTGCCAACAGACTCCATCGGCAGTTGGGAGTATTTGGAAGATGCATTCCTTGACAACTTCCATGGCACTTATGTGCGACCACCGGATGCTGATGACCTAAGTCATATAACTCAGCAGCCAGGGGATCGGCCAGGAAATTCTGGACCCGGTTCCTAACCAAGAGGAACCAAATAGTCGCCTATCCGGATGCAGAGGCCTTAGCGGCATTTAAGCATAATATCCATGACGAATGGCTCGCCCGGCACCTCGGCCAAGAGAATCCAAAATCCATGGCAGCCCTTACGACACTTATGACCCGCTTTTGTGCGGGTGAAGATAGCTGGTTGGCTCGTAGTACCAATACAGCAAGTAAATCTGGCATATCAGAAGCTAGGGATGGCAACGACAAACCACGACGCAACAAACACAAGCCCCACAAATATGGTGAAAACGCTGAAAATATGACAGTTAATGCCGGGTTCAGGGGCTCAAAGTCCGTCGTGAAGGGCCACTAAAAAATCTGGGTCCATCGATGCGGACCGCATACTCGATCGCCAATGCCAAATTCATGGCACCCCAGAAACGCCAGCCACCCATACCAACAGAGAATGCTGGGTCTTCAAACAAGCCGGCAGGGCCGGCGCCAAAAACGGAGAAGGGGGGTCTCAAAGTGATGATTGCGACGAAGAGCCCAGATCACCGAAATGAGAGGGCAAAAGAAATTCCCCCCACATATTCAATCGGTGAATGTGGTAAATACCACCCAAATTACCAACTCGGACCAGATATGTATCCTTAGGGATGGCGTCTCAACGGAACTAGTCGTCGCACAATATAAACTGGGGCCGGTCACCTGTAACCGCACGGACCGTCTAGTTAACGCCAATCAGGGCAATCCAGCCGCACTAGTCCTCGACCCAATAATAGATGGGTTCCACCTCACTCGAGTCCTTATGAACGGAGGCAGCAGTCTAAATTTGCTTTACCAGGACACAACGCACAAGATGGGCATCGATCATTCGGTGATCAAACCCACTAAAGCCACTTTCAGAGGCATTATACCAGGTCTGGAAGCCAGCTGTACAGGCTCCATTACCCTTGAGGTAGTCTTCGGATCACCAGAAAATTACCGCACCAAAGAGTTAATCTTCGAAATCGTCCCTTTCCAAAGTGATTATCAGGCACTGCTCGGACGAACCGCATTCGCTTGATTCAATGCGGTGCCACATTATGCCTACCGTAAGCTCAAGATGCTCGGTCCATGCGGTGTCATCACGGTTAATGGCAAGGCCGAACCTTCCCTCGGCGCCAACAAGTATACAACTGCCTTAGCAGCAGAAGCAACGAGCGGCACCTTGCAGCCGAACCTCGAGTCGCCATCCAGGCTTCTGGACACTGTCAAGGGACTCCGAACTACTTCACGGAAGGATAGCCCGGCTCGTCCAGGGCTCAACTAAACACTCCGGCGAAGGCCAGGACAGGCCGAACTCAACGGCTCAACCGCCCCACGGCACATAAATATTCCTTACATTTCTTTCGCAGGTTCACCTTTGCGCCGACCAGGACGGGCTACACGGAGGCAACTTCAACGCGTAAGGGAATCCTTAGACATTCCCCGCAGCGATCATCCGGCTATATTACGGCTCCGCACTCAGCCTGTTCCCCCTGGTCTCAGCAGGTTCCGTAATCATATTCCTTTTTATCACATTACTTGTACCCATACGCATAGACATACTATTCAAATACAACATGTGGATTTATATGACGTTTACCTGCTGTTATTTCTTGTTGAAATCATAATGTCAAGTGGCATCCGTACACAACGATATGCCTTAAAATATGCCAGGGGCTCCGTTTTACCCATAAAACGGCAGTAAAGTCCGAACACCTTCATGGAAGCTCGGCACCCCAAACCTATAGCATTATTTGAATCAGCTCCAAGTCATGTCTTGGGTGAATAGTTGGGTTTGCCCGGCTCCCATGTTTTGGTACCTTACATTCCGCTATATCGGCTAAGGTAGCACTGGGAGATCTACTGCGATTGTGTCCCAGTTCTTCCAGACGAGCACCTCAGTAGAGAAAGCCAAAAACTGACTGTCATGATACGACGAGAGCTGGTCAGCTGTTCGAGAGGTCACAAAATCTTTAAGGATTTCTCCCGCATAATGCCATAACCAATGCAGTGTGTGATGGATCGATTCTTTTTCCGATCAGGTGCTTATAGAGCCCCTAGTATGGTCTTCCGAACACCAGGGGCTGCGCCGACCATACTAAAGCTCCTATGGCTAAGTGAGAGTGATAAAGACCTATAGTATGATTGCCTGGTTCGTTGGGCTGAGCACCTCCTTCGAAGGACCCAAAACTGGAATAAAGAGTGCTCAGGTTTATCCCGAACACCCCCGTACTTCTTACGTGGGGGCAGAAGCCAAGGACTGGCCAACTCTCAGGTTTAACATATAAAACGGCCGCACAAGAGGGCAAACTTTTACATAACAGGCGATAAATGAACGACCTTGTTCAAACACTACAAAGGACAACATGATTGGCACTCATGGAAATATAATGTCCTTGGTGCATAGCCCCGCTGCAAGGTAAGATCCTTTCAGGACAATCGCATAATACAATTCGGGCTTGCGGTGCTCCTTCCCCTCTGGCGGTCCTTCGGTCATCAGCTTTTTGGCATCCATCTTCCCCAGTGCACTTTTGCGCGGGCGAAGGCCATTCACGCACCTTCTATGCAGACCGACCGCTTGATGACATCAAGTCGAGGGAAAGCGCTTACGAGCCGCTTCACGAGCCCGAAGTAGCTGCTTGGAATCGGCTCGGCAGGCCATAGCAGGATAACCAAATCTTTCATGGCTAGCTCCGCCGCCTTATAAAGTTCGACCAGTTGTTTCAGCTGATCGGCAAAAGGCACGGGATAATTCGGTGCCAAATACTGCGACTAGAAGAGCTTATCTGCAGCTTTCCTTCCTTCATCTCGGTAGAATTGAGCGGCATCTGATATGCTGCGAGGTAGCTCGGCAAATACCCCTGAGAAATCCGGATTCAAAATTAGAAACATAAGTTTTCCCCCCAAATACTTACTCTACGGGGAGAAAACCTTACTGGCCATGATCTTTCTCGCCTCTTGGATCTCCTGCAGGGTGCTTTGGATTTCCTCCCGGGCATCGCTCATGGCCTGATGCGCCTTGTTGAGTTCGGCTTCCTTCTCCGTTAAACTCTGCTCCAAGGTCTCACATTTCCTCACGGCCTCTTGTAGCTCCTGCTCAGCTTTAATAACCCTGGCCTCGTGCTTCTCACGACGAGCCTGCCCAGTGGCTGCCTTTTTCTCGGCCTCGGCCACAGCCTTCTTAAGGGCTTCGACTTCGGTCACAATCCCTAGTGTAAGTCATAAAACTCAGTTCATACTGAAAATTGATTCGCAATAAACGCGAACAAGACTTGTGCATACCTTGTTTATCCCTCAACTGCATTTTCAATTGGCCAAGTCCTTCTGTGGCCCGCTCCAGACTTTGATTCAGCCCGAAGATCTCTGCAGTATGAGAAGAAGCAGCTGTTACAGACACCTGCTTATAACAGAAGAGAAATATATGCCATTCAATGAGTCTTCCTACGAACATACAATTCGATCCTCTGTCCGGTTCTTTCTTTCACCAAACAGAGTATCAGGAGCTACTATCTATACTATGACACTCTTCGATAACTCATAAAACATACCTCAAAGCCTTTTATAAGGCGTCATCGCTTCGTTCGGTCCATTCTCGATTGGTGAATCTTCTCAATCATCGCACCCATAAGGGCACGATGTTCATCAACGATGGAGGCGTCTTTCAACACCACCAACAAAGCACCCAACACTTCTGGATAGACAGAGGACGCCGATGGAACAGGCACGCCCCCTCTCAAAGGAGGCTCCCTGCTTGATCCTGGAGCCGTATAGGTCTCTGGGATCGCATCCGGCTGGGAGCCGAACTCAGGATCACTCCCGCCGTCAGCCCCCATGGGAATCTTTTCCTCCATGTGTCCGGCCCCTGAGGTTTGACCTCCAGGCGCCGCCTTCACGGTTTTCTCCTTTCCTCCTTGGCCAGGGTCCTTCTGGGACGAAGCCTCAGTGTTATGCACCTGTTTGGAGGAAGGGGCCTTTGGGGGCGTCCCGCTCTCCATAGCATCTGAGCTCAGCAAGTTCTCTGATAAGGATTGTTTGGTACGGGACCTCGCCGGACTGCAAAAAATATGGCTTAGGTTAGAATACTAAGATTTTATACACTTATGAGTTCACCAGGGGCTGGGCCCTGGGATCCCATGCCGGGCCGCTATCGGCGGCGGCAGTGGACTCCTCTAGAAGAGGTGCCTTTCTCCTTTTGGGTAGCTCGGCCTCCAAGTGTATGGAGGCCGCCCTCTTCTTTCTTCCCCCCGCAGGGGATTTATCTTCCTCCTCCTCGTCCTCTTTGGAGGCGGAATGGGCATTGGAGCCTTCAGATATGGTGTCCGAAGTGCCGCGGCGATGAAGGCTGCCCCGGGTCTTTTTGGCCTCCTTCTTCGGCACCTTGTAAGGCGCCGGGACCAACATCTTCGTCAGAAGTGGGATGGCCGGTTCTTCGGGCAGTGGGGCCGGACAATGGACCCGCTCCGCCTTCTTCGTCCAGCACTGGGAGAATTGTATAAAACACGATAAGCGCTTCCTTTGGGTTACACGGATAGATAAGTTTGATAAGTCACCGAACTTGCTGGGCGGGACAGTTGGTATCCACGGTCCTCGGCGGAGTCCGGCCACGATTTGCTGGACTTGAAAAGCACCTTCCAGATGTCCTTGTGCGAGGAGCTGAAAAGCTCTCGCAAGGTTTGGTGCCTGGCCGGATCAAATTCCCATAAATTGCAAGTCCGGTGCTGACAAGGCAAGTTCCGGCGAACTAACATCACCTGGACCACATTGACAATTTAATGTTCTTGTCTCCCATATCTTCAACGCACGTCTGGACCACCGACAGTTCGTCGGACGAGGACCAGTCCAGGCCCTTCTTGACCCAGGATGTAAGCCGCATGGGGGCGCCGGATCGGAACTCAGGAGAGGCGGCCCACTCTGTGCCGCGCGGCTCAGTTATATAAAACCACTGCTGTTGCCACTCCTTGATAGAATCATTAAAGATTCCTGTCGGTGTCAAAACCGGCGGATCTCGGGTAGGGGGTCCCGAACTGTGCGTCTAGGCGGATGGTAACAGGAGACAAAGGACACGATGTTTTTACCCAGGTTCGGGCCCTCTCGATGGAGGTAATACCCTACTCCTGCTTGATTGGTATTGATGATATGGGTAGTACAAGAGTAGCTCTACCACGAGATCAGAGAGGCTAAACCCTAGAAGCTAGCCTATGGTATGATTGTTGTATATATCTATCGACTAGCCTGGCCTCGGTTTATATAATGCACGGAGGCCTAGGATAACAAGAGTCCTAACCCGAATCGCCCGGTGGGGAGGAGTCCTTGTCTTGATCGCCAAGTCTTGTGGAATCTTCCTTGTATGCGGCAATTGTCCAGATTGGCCGATGAGTATACGTCCATAGGGGTCCTCGGCCCAATCTAACAGATCGGGAGATGACGTGGTGAGTACCCCCTAGTCCAGGACACCGTCAGTAGCCCCCTGAACCGGTCTTCAAGTTTAGGGATGCTCCTCGATTCTTCCGAACCGTTCTTCATCTTCAGTCGTCGGTCTTGAAAACTGGTTCAACAAATCTTCTCATCTTCGATCTTGAGGATCGCCGAAATGCATTCGACGAGTTTACACGTCGGGTATCCGAGGAGCCCCTTTAAGTTTCCGGCCTTTATCAATGCCTTGTTATTTTTATTCCACGCCTCGGGTTTGAAGTTATTCCCGGGAGGCAGTGTCCTCTTGCGTCCGAGCTCTAACGCCGGGCTGCATTCGAGGAATCTTTTGCAGCCGAGCACCAACGCCGGACTGCTTCCCAGCTCTATCGCCGGACTATGTATCCGAGCTCCAATGCCGGACGGTATCCGAGCTCCAACGCCGGACTATGTATCCGAGCTCCAATGCCCGACTGTATCCGAGGTGTCGTAAATCACCTTGGTTCAAAGAAGTTCGAAGGAGTTTAGCCGAGCTTAATGCCGGAAATGCCCTCTATGGAGCCAGCCACTAGCGTCCGAGCTTTATGCGGGCCCTTCGAGGTGGTGCACCACGAATGTGCACCGATTTTTGTCAATATTTTGATTGGTGCAATTTATTCTCTGCCGAGATACATAGCGATAGCCCACAAGGTGTGTATCGGTCTAAAACCCGAGATGCACTGAAGGATGACATAAGACCGCTGATCCCGATGGCATTGAGACTCGAGTTGATTTGCGAGAATCGGCATGAGGATCAAGTCCTAACTTCGCAGAATGCCGGGACACAAAAAGCGACGTGCTCAGTCCTCGAGACTCGGGTTGGGTGCGGCCGACCAACCTGAGGATCAAAATCTCCTCGAAAATTGTATTGCACTTAAAATTTTCTGCATAGAACAGGCAATGCAGTAGCCCCCGAGACACTGATCGGGTGGCAACACCAGATCAGGGGATTGGTGTGCCCCTTTAATATTTGTAAATAATAAGCCCGAAGCCCAGTAGCCCCCAAGCCTCAATGCAGGCACGGGTGGCCGAATTAAGGATCGATATCTGCAGAGACTTGATCTTCGAAGGGTTCGAGCCACAGCCAAGCACGCCGCAATGTCACGATGGGCATGATCTAGCTCTGCCGCCGAACAGTGCCCTGGAGGCCGCACCAGTGTCCGCTCCAACCCTTAGCTCGGAGCCATTGCATGTCGAGGGCGGGTGGTTGGACACCGCCTCGAGGCTGCGACCTCACGGCGATCGAGCCGAACACCATACCTGTCGCTTCTGGCTTCGTGACTCCAAGGTGCCGGACTCCTCTCCGGACTCCGAACCTTCCGCGCCCCTGTCAATAGAATCCGATTGGGCGCCGATCATGGAGTTCACCGCCGCAGACATCTTTCAGCACTCGCCTTTCGGCGACATTCTGAATTCACTGAAGTCTCTCCTTTATCAGAGAGCCCTGGCGGACTATGGTTGACAAGGTTGGGATGCGGACGATGAAGAAATTCAAAGCCCACCCACCACCCACTTCGTAGCCACTGTCGATGATTTAACCGACATGCTAGACTTCGACTCTGAAGACATCGACGGTATGGAAGCCCATGCAGGAGACGACCAAGAACCAGCGCTTACAGGGCACTGGAAGGCCACCTCGTCGTATGACATATACATGGTGGACACCCCAAAAGAAGGGAACGGCGATAGAACAACGGAGGATGACCCCTCCAAGAAACAGCCTAAGCGCCGGCGTCAGCGGCGCCGCTCTAAATCCCGCCACAGCAAAAACGGCGATTCCGGCACCGGAGACAGTAACACCCCGGACAGTGCCGAAGACAACCCCCTCCAACAAGATTCAGCACAGGAGAATGGAGAAGCCAGCCCTCATGAGAGAGCGGCAGGCAGAGAGGTAGAGGACAATAACTACATGCCTCCCTCCGAAGAAGAGGCAAGCCTCGACGACGACGAATTTGTCGTGCCTGAGGATCCCGTCGAACAAGAGCGTTTCAAATGCAGGCTTATGGCCACGGCGAGCAGCCTCAAGAAAAAACAACAACAACTTAGAGCTGACCAAGACTTGCTAGCCGACAGATGGACTGATGTCCTTGCGGCTGAAGAGTACGAACTCGAACGCCCCTCCAAGAGCTACCCAAAACACAGGCTGCTACCCCGATTAGAGGAGGAAGCACAAAGACCTACATCACCAGCGCATGATGCGGCCGACCGGCCACCTCGTGGCTGCGACAGAGAGGCCTCTCGGCCCTCCACTCAAGCCACACCCCGACGTCGCTCAAAGAATACCAATGCATGGGGAAATGCGCCAGACCTGCGAGATATATTGGAGGACAGGGTAAGGCAAACAAGATCAATCTATGGATCGCGTGGGCGCCCCACGACACGTGACGATAACCGTCATGCCGGATATGGTAAATCCGGTCGGGCGAACTCTGATGACAAAGCTCATTTGAGCTACGTCGTGATATAGCCCAATCTGTAGGCGCCAAGACACCCACTATGCTTCACAAATGAAGTAATGGATCATCAAATCCCCGAGGGTTTCAAACCCGTAAACATCGAATCATATGATGGCACAATAGATCCGGCAGTATGGACCGAGGATTATCTCCTTCATATCTACATGGCCCGCGGCGATGATCTACACGCCATCAAATACCTCCCACTCAAGCTTAAAGGACCAGCTCCGCATTGGCTTAACAGCTTGCCAGAAGAATCAATTGGTTGTTGGGAGGACCTGGAAGCCGCATTCCTCGACAACTTCCAGGGCACCTACGTGCGACCACCAGACACCGATGACCTAAGCCACATAATTCAGCAGCCAGAGGAATCGGCCAGACAATTCTTGACACGGTTCCTAACCAAGCAAAATCAAATAGTCGACTGTCCAGACGCAGAGGACCTTGTAGCCTTCAAGCATAACATCCGTGACGAGTGGTTTGCCCGGCACCTAGGACAGGAAAAGCCGAAATCCATGGCAGCCCTCACAACACTCATGACCTGCTTTTGCGCGGGAGAAGACAGTTGGCTAGCTCGTAGTAATAACATGACCAAGAGCCCTGGTAATTCGGATACCAAGGACAACATTGGCAGGTCGCGTCGCAACAAGCAAAAGCGCCCGCGTGCGGCGACAATGCTGAGGATACGATAGTTAATACCGGATTCAGAGGCTCTAAACCGGTCAGTGGAAAAAGCCATTCAAAAGAAATACTCCGGCCCGTCCAATTTGGACCGAATACTCGATCGCTCGTGCGGATACACGGCACCCCGAAAACCGGCCAACCACACCAACAGGGATTGTTGGGTGTTCAAGCGAGCAGGCAAGCTAAACGCCGAAAACAATGACAAGGGGATGCATAGCGATGACGAGGAGGAGCCCCGGCCGCCGAACAATAGGGGACAGAAGAGCATCCCCCCACAAGTGCGGACGATGAACATGATATACGCAACCCACATACCCAAAAGGGAGCGGAAGCGTGCACTCAGGGACGTATATGCGTTGGAGCCAGTCGCCCCAAAGTTCAACCCATGGTCCTCCTGCCCGATCACTTTTGATCGAAGGGACCACCCACTAGCATCCGCCATGGCGGATTCGCGCATTGGTTCTAGACCCAATCATTGGCCAATTTCACCTCACTAGAGTCCTTATGGGCCGGCGGCAACTGAACACTGCTTTATCAGGATACAGTGCAAAAAATGGGCATAGCTCCCTCAAGGATTAAACCCACAAAGACGACCTTTAAAGGCGTCATACCAGGTGTAGAGGCCAACTGTACAGGCTCAGTTACACTTGAGGTGGTCTTCGGATCCCCGGATAATTTCCGAAGCGAGGAGTTAATCTTCGACATAGTCCCGTTCCGCAGTGGCTATCACGCACTGCTCGGACGAACCGCATTCGCAAAATTCAATGCGGTGCTGCACTACGCATACCTCAAGCTCAAGATGTCAGGCCCTCAAGGAGTCATTACGATCAATGGAAACACCGAACGCTCTCTCCGAACGGAGGAGCATACGGTGGCCCTCACGGCGGAAGTACAAAGCAGCCTCTCAAGGCAATTCTCCAGTCCGGCCATTAAACGTCCGGACACCGTCAAGCGCACCCGGAGTAACCTACAACAAGACCGCCTGGCACGTTCCGAGCCCGCGTAGCATTGCGGCCCCAACCCCAACCCTCGCGAAACTTCGAAACAAGTACTACGCGTACATAACTACGCTCTGGAAATACCATGGGCATAGGGGGAGGGGCACGACCACGGCATGCCCAAAATGCGGCTCAACCGCACTAGGGGCTCCCGATTTTGTCATTATTTTTCTTACTTTCAGGACTCCACTCTACGGAAGGCCTCTCCGTGATACAATCGCTGAACACCACGATGCAACAGCCGAGGAGGCAGAAAGCTCGTCAAGTGTCCAGGTGGTCTCTATAAGCGGTATACTTGTTTCACATATCATCCCGCCCCACGGAGAGGACATGTTAAATAGTCCCATCTCTTGCTTATCGCACTATTTGTATCGTTCTGCTTTTACCGCAGACTTTCCGAATAAACAATACATAGCTTTTGCCTATTATTGCATTCCTTTTTTTATAAAAATATGCTCAGTTATGACATTATGCAACCGTACACTTTGGTACGGCCAATACACCAGGGGCTTACGTACCCCAGAATATGGTGTGAGAAGTGCGAACACTCTCATGAGTGCGACACCCCGAACTTATAGCATTATATGCATCGGCTCCGAATCATGTCTTGGTTCAATAGTTGGGTTTGCCCGGCTCCCATGTTTTGGTACCTTACGTTCCGTTATATCGGCTAAGGTAGCACTGGGAGAACCACTGCAATTGTGCCCAGGTTGAGCTGGGCTAAGCACCTCAGTGGAGAAAGCTAAAACTGACCGTCATGATAGGGCGAGAGCTGGTTGCTGTTCGAGAGGTTTTCGAGTCCCTAAAGACTTATGCCGCTTAGAGCGAGGAGTCGGCTTTGTCCGGCCTAGGCGTGGATAGCGCCCCGAACTCGGTCTTCCGAATACTAGGGGCTTCGCTGAAATTTAAAATTATAGAATTCTATGGCTAAGTGAGAGTGTTCAAGCATAATAGTCCGATTGCCTTGTTCGTTGTGTTGAGCGCCTCCCTCGAAAGACCCAATAATGGGAAAAAGAGCGCTCAAGTTTATCCCGAACACCCGGCACTTTTCGCGGCATGGGGAAATGACGACTTCGCCATCTCTCAATTTTAATAAACGACCGCACAGAAGGTAATATTTTAAATTCAAAAGCGTTGCTTAGCGCATATGAACAAGTTTTCAGCGTACAGGATCACAAATGCGAGTTTACTCAAAAATTTCATCTTTGGAGCACTCATCCGCTACACGGCGGACACCCTTCAGGACGCCCTCATAATACATCTCAGGCTTGCGATTCTCCTTGCCCGGCGGTGGTCCATCCGTCACAAGCTTCTCAGCGTCCATCTTGCCCCAGTGCACTTTAAGCCTTGGACAGGCATCCACCAGCCGCCTTACCAGCCCGAAGTAGCTCCCAGGCACGGCTTCCCCAGGCCACAGCCGGACTAAGAGACCCTTCATGGCCTTTTCGGCCACCTTATGGAGCTCGACCAACTGCTTCAGCTGGTCGCTCAAGGGCACCGGGTGTCCGGCCTCAAAGATATCTTGAGACCAGAACACCTTCATTGTCGAGCTCCCTCTTGGCTTGGTAGAATGCGGCAGCGTCGGACACACTCGGGAAGATCTGCGAATGCTCTGGAGAGCTCAGGACTCGGGTAAGTAACAAGTAATTCACTTTCACGTGCTTGCTTTGCGTAAAGAATGCCTTACCGCCGCTATCTTCTTCATCGCCTCAATTTCTGGAGGGCTTTTTGGGCTTCGCCTTGGCAGATTTGGCGCTCTCAGCGCGAGGCAAGCTTCGGACTCTCGAGTCTTTGAGTCAAGCTCCAAACTCTTGTGTTTTTTCACGAGTGCCTGGAGCTCTTGCTGCACCTCCGCCACCCGCGCCTCCTGCTTCTCTCGCTTGGTACGCTCCACGGCCGCGTTTTCTTTGGCCTTGGACAGCACTTCCTTCAGTGTTGCCACCTGGGTTGTGGCCCCTGTAATACCCACGATGGTCCTGTCATTTTTTGCAACCACATCTTTTATATATACTTACATAAGGTATTACTTACCTTCCTTGTCCTCGAGCTGCTTCTTGGCAAGGCCGAGCTCGTTCTCGGACCGCTCAAGGCTCTGCTTCAATGCATCGACCTCCACAGTCAGTACGACACAGGTCAACAGCACATTCTGCATTCCGATATTGACATGCTTATGTTAGACTCCTGCGTATATATTTTTGATCCTCAGTTCGGCTTTTCTTTCCGAACACCAAACTGAGCATCAGGGGCTACTGTCTATGCGGTAATATTTTTATATATCTTAAATACATACCTCAAAGCTTTGTTAGAAGGCTGGCACGAGCTTGGTCGGCCCGCTCTTGGCGGACTGAACATACGGATCACCACACTCATAGTAGTGCGGTGCTCCTCGTCGATGGAGGCGCCGTTAAGCGCCTCCAGCAAATTGTCCGGTGCCTCCGGTTGGACGGAGATCACCGGTGTCGTAGGCTTGCCCTTCTTACATGTGGGCCGCCTGCCGGACTCCGGAACCACTGAAGGTTCCGGTGCGGAGTCCGGCCCGGGGCCAGACTTAGAACCCTTTGGGGTTCTATCCCCTTTTCGCGTGGAGTCTGGGAGGTTGCCTTGCGGCGCCTCCAGGACCACATCCTCCTGGCTTGGCCCCTTTTGGGACTCGACCTCGGCATCATCCGCAGCGCGAGGAGAGGAGGCGGCCGGAAGTGAAGTGCTATTCACATCCGACGAACCCAGGGAGCGGCTCGTTGAAGCGTCGAGCCTGGCCTTGGGCGGACTGCATGATTATATTCGGCGTCAGAAGGTACTGTGCAATGAAGGAGCGCCATGAGTTACTCTGGTATCCGGATACTTACGATTTCGCTAGGGGCTGGGCCCTGGGTGGCCACTCTTCTTCGCCGTCATCGGCGTCGGTGGAGTAGACCGGAGGGAGGGTCCTTCCCTTCTTGGACCCTCCGGGCCCCCCAGTTGGGGCGGCCTTCCTTTTCTTCTCTCCCCCAGCGGGGGGAGAGGCCTCTCTTTCCTCCTCCTCGTCTTCACGGGAGGAGTCCGCCTCGGACTCATCGGACGATGAGTCCGACACCACCTGGCGCCGGGAACTCCTCCGAGTTCCCGTGGCCTTCTTCTTGGCCTTCTTCTCCGGCACCACGTAAGGTGCCGGAACCAGCAGCCCCGTCAAGCGGGCATCCGCTGGGTCTTCTGGCAAGGGAGCCAGAGAGTCAATCTGCCCGGACGTCCTCTGCCAATCTTGTCAAAGGTAAGGGAGTTTAGATCCCGCATAGAGTCAAACTATGAAAAACAAGTGTCCCGTAAAGGGCAAAATAGCTTACCGCGTTGGCTTGATGTTACGCGCTAAATCCGCGATCCTCGGTAGCGGATGTGGGAGCCTCGGCGCCCTTGAACAGCACCTTCCAGGCATCTTCGTACAGAGTGTCGAAGAGCCTGCTCAGGGTTTGGTGTTGTACCGGATCAAACTCCCACAAGCTTAAAGCCCGTTGTTGGCTCGGGAGGATCCGGCGGATGAGCATGACCTGGACTACGTTGACGAGTTTGAGCTTCTTGCTCACCAGGTTTTGGACGCAGGTTTGGAGTCCGGATAGCTCCTCCGAATTACCCCACGACAAGCCCGTCTCTTTCGAGGAGGTGAGTTGTGTAGGGAAGCCAGATCGGAATTCGGTTCTATCCCCTTTTCGCCTGGAGTCTGGGAGGTTGCCTTGCGGCGCCTCCAGGACCACCTCCTCCTGGCTTGGCCCCTTTTGGGACTCGACCTCGGCATCATCCGGACCGCAAGGAGAGGAGGCGGCCGGAAGTGAAGTGCTATTCACATCCGACGAAACCAGGGAGCGGCTCGTTGAAGCGTTGAGCCTGGCCTTGGGCGGACTGCATGATTATATTCGGCGTCAGAAGGTACTGTGCAATGAAGGAGCGCCATGAGTTACTCTGGTATCCGGATACTTACGATTTCGCCAGGGGCTTGGCCTGGTGGCCACTCTTCTTCGCCGTCGCCGGCATCGGTGGAGTAGACCGGAGGAGGGTCCTTCCTTCTTGGACCCTCCGGGCCCCCCGATTGGGGCGGCCTTCCTTTTCTTCTCTCCCCGGTGAAGGAGAGCCTCTCTTTCCTCCTCCTCGCGTCTTCACGGGAGGAGTCCGCCTCGGACTCATCGGACGATGAGTCCGACACCACTGGCGCCGGGAACTCCCCGAGTTCCGTGGCCTTCTTCTTAGCCTTCTTCTCCGGCACCACGTAAGGTGCCGGAACCAGCAACCCGTCAGCGGGCATCCGCTGGTCTTCGGCAAGGGAGCCGGACGGTCAATCTGCGGACGTCCTCTCGCCAATCTGTCAAAGGTAAGGGAGTTTAGATCCGCATAGAGTCAAACTATGAAAAACAAGTGTCCCGTAAAGGGCAAAATAGCTTACCGCGTTGGCTTGATGTTGCGCGCTAAATCCGCGATCCTCGGTAGCGGATGTGGGAGCCTCGGCGCCCTTGAACAGCACCTTCCAGGCATCTTCGTACATAGTGTCGAAGAGCCTGCTCAGGGTTTGGTGTTGTACCGGATCAAACTCCCACAAGCTTAAAGCCCGTTGTTTACTCGGGAGGATCCGGCGGATGAGCATGACCTGGACTACGTTGACGAGTTTGAGCTTCTTGCTCACCAGGTTTTGGATGCAGGTTTGGAGTCCGGATAGCTCCTCCGAATTACCCCACGACAAGCCCGTCTCTTTCGAGGAGGTGAGTTGTGTAGGGAAGCCAGATCGGAATTCGGGGGCCGCTGCCCATTCAGGGTCACGTGGCTCGGTGATGTAGAACCACCCCGATTTCCACCCCTTTATGGTCTCCATGAAGGAGCCCTCGAGCCATGTAACATTGGGCATCTTGCCCACCATGGCGCCTCTGCACTCCGCTTGGCGGCCGCCCACTACCTTCGGTTTGACATTGAAGGTCTTCAGCCATAAGCCGAAGTGGGGCTGGATGCAGAGGAAGGCCTCGCACACGACGATGAACGTCGATATATTGAGGATGAAGTTCGCGGCCAGATCATGGAAATCCAGGCCGTAGTAGACCATGAGTCCCCGGACAAATGGGTGAAGTGGGAAACCTAGTCCGCGGAGGAAGTGGGTGAGGAACACCACCCTCTCATGGGGCCTAGGGGTGGGGATGAGCTGCCCCTTGTCGGGAAGCCTGTGCACGATGTCATTGGACAAGTATCAGGCCTTCCTCAGCTTTTTAATGTGCCCCTCCATGACGGAGGTGGCCATCCACCTGCCTCCCGCTCCGGACATGACTGGAGAAGGTTGAGGCGGAATGTGCGGACTTGTGAGCTGGAGCTCGAGTGCGCGAAAATGGATAAGCAAAGGAGGAAGAAGGCGTAGATGGAAAAGGTGGATCCTTATCCCCTTATATGGGCGAACGAAACTATGTGCCCCCACCAGCCTGGTAAAACTCGCTTATCTCCCAAGCGCCGTAAATTAATGGCACAGTTGGTTTACCCACGCCCGTATTGATGAGAATCCCGGAATAAGGGGACACGATCTCTGCTTCAACAAGACGTGCCAAGGAAACAACCTCGCTAAGTGCGCTGAGTTGGGACAGTAAAAACGATTCGAATAAAGGCTAGGCCGTGGTGTGATGTCACGTTGCGGAATACGTCAGCAGGTTGAATTTGTGTAAATATTATTCTCTCTACGGTGGTATGTGGAACTTATTTTGCAGAGTCAGACACTGTCCTTGTGTTCAAAATCTTCTATGAAGTACTCGGAGGACGAACCCGCCTTGCAATGGCGAAGACAATTTGCGTGCCGGACTTGTCTTCATTGAAGCCTGGTTCAGGGGCTACTGACGGAGTCCTGGATTAGGGGGTGTCCGGATGGCCGGACTATGACCTTTGGCTGGACTCCTGGACTATGAGGATACAAGATTGAAGACTTCGTCCCGTGTCCGGATGGGACTTTCCTTGGCGTGGAAGGCAAGCTTGGCGATACGGAGATGTAGATCTCCTCCCATTTGTAACTGACTCTATGTAACCCTAACACCGTGCGGTGTCTAGATAAACCGGGGGGTTTTAGTCCGTGAGACGAACAACAATCATACCATAGGCTAGCTTCTAGGGTTTAGCCTCTCTGATCTCGTGGTAGATCTACTCTTGTACTACCCATATCATCAATATTAATCAAGAAGGAGTAGGGTTTTACCTCCATCGAGAGGGCCCGAACCTGGGTAAAAACATCGTGTCCCTTGTCTCCTATTACCATCCTCCTAGATGCACAGTTCGGGACCCCCTACCCGAGATCCGCCAGTTTTGACACCGACAGTAAGCAATAATCAATTCAGAGATGCAAAGTTGAATAAACGCTCAACGACGGTATTGTGCTGGTCCTAGGCTAGACCGTGCTAGTGACGCGAGCCTAGAACACTAACAAAATCACGGCGCAAAATCACGGCGCTGCACGTAAGCAAGGGAAAAGCACACTCCGATTTTTTTTGCTCTTTTTTTTGCACTCCTCTTTTTTTTGCAAAAAAACACTATAATGGCGAGTGTCTCAAAACTCTTCCCAGGTCAAACTGACAGGATCGGCACGAAATTTTTTTTGGAATTTTTTCGGAAATCAGGGCTGCAACGATGAAAAAGTGCGACAAAAAAACATTATGATGGCGAGTGTCTCAAAACACTCCCTGGGACCTAAATATAGGATAGGGAAACAAATATTTTTGGCCCCCGAAATTTTGGCCTAATTTTTTTTCCGAGACCTACTTAGGCAAGGGAACACGAAACGGAAGATAGATGGATCTCGAAAACAAACCTAATATGAAAAGACTCGGATTGGTGGTGGATATAGGATGGTAAGATATGGCAGCGGTGATGGTGTATGGCAGCGGTGGTGGTATATGGATACAGATTGGTGGTGGTATATGGATACGGATTGGTGGTGGTATATGGATACAGATTGGTGATGGTATATGGATACAGATTGGTGGCGGATAACCGGTGGTGGTAGATGGCAGGAGCGATGACAATGGTGCGGCGGCGGTGTGACAACTTGTGAACAGAACTCGAAACTCTAAGGGAAACTACACGCTAAGACCAGCAACTTGACACGACGATGTAACCGCAAATTCAACAAAGCGAAATACTGAAAAGACTATGCAAAGGCTCAGACTGGTTCGGATATGATGAACTAACCCTAATTTTTTGGCTTTTTCGTGGACTGTAGATATGAAAAATAGACTCGATCTAAACTATGAAAAACTGTAAAATCTCACTGAGCAACCTGGAAATCTGATACCACTTGATAGAGAAAAAGGTGTCCCGTCTTTCGATGAGATGGTGGCTATCGTTTTGGAGGAAGTCGACTTTGACGATCCGACTACGAACGTGCGAGGACGTCGCGCCTTAGTAATTGCTAAACCAACTCCGAGAGGTTATTGACCACGCCGGAGCACGATCAACCTGACCACGAAGGTCTGTTTCCTGCAGGCAAACAAAGAACAAGCAAGAAAGTAAGATTGCAATCTGGACAGGGCCATGCCGGTAAATTCCGGGGCCCTGTGCGAAACTAAAGAATGGGGGCCCTATTTTACTAAAATGAACTAATGAGTTATTATAATGTATATGATATAGTGTCTTACAAAATAATTGGATATGTAAAAAATTATACCTATTCAACTCCCGTTTGCATAATACTAAACTGTGTTGTTTAACCAAGAAAGCAAGAACCGATCTCTAACGATCCCTGCCAAAAGTTAATTAGGATTTATGAAATTTGAAATTATAAATTAGGAGTTGCAACCTGTTTTGAAGCCGTGAAGCACCTGGAGTCGATCGCCAGTAAATCTAACGAGGCGAGATCGATCCGACGAGCCGACGAGTCTAGAACTTAGGAGAGAGGAAGGCAACAACTGCAGAGGCGTGAATTGCGTGCGGCTTGCCGATTGATACGATGTGGGCTGAAGGCATGAGGCGATACGATGAAGGCTGAGGGCATGAGGCGAAGCCGCGAAGGAGCCGGTCCCGTTTCCTGTAACGACCCTGCCGCACCTGCTATTACGGTTTTGAGATCAATCTAGTCCATGATCTCTTATTTTTATTTGGCACGGAGATCCTGTTTCCTTCTCGATCGAGGCATCGAGCAGCATTTCTTTAAGGAAGATCGATCGAGCAGACGAGCAGCAGCGTCCAGCACCCAACAGCCTAGGGCCTGCTATGACAGTTTTTTCTAAATACTAGGCCTATATACAATTTTTGGGGCCCCAAAAAATTAGGGGCCATATGCGGGCTGCACACTTTTTACAACTATAGGCCCAACCTTGAATCTGGATATTGCGAATATAAGAGGAAAGCTTTATTGATCAAGGTGGGGTTCTCTTACGCCTTTGTTGGGTCGTTGAACACAATCGAAGTACGCGAAGTTGCAGCTATGGCGAACTTTAATCTAAACAAAACCCAAAGTCTAAATGGTGCCCTAAGGGTATGGAGGAAGAGGGGGGAATTTCGTGGCCCTTGGGGAAGGGGTCCGAAACCAACCCTATCTCTTCTTTCCCCACACATACGGACTCTAAAAATAACCTATACTTATGTATTTCAAAGTTACATGGGCGTGGCCCAATAATAAGGTGACATAGCACCTAGAATAGCCCCTGGAGGAAATTTATGAAGTGGCATCTTGTATATTTCGTCCAAGGCTTCATGCACTCCTTATGGTGGCTTCAAAGTCCTGAAATCATCACTTGTAACTCCGTTCTTGTTCCCCTTGCGCATGCCATCAACTCCTTGCTTGTTCTTGCTCCAGTATTCATCCTTCTCCAAGCTAAGCCCTTCATTTGTAAGCAAAACAAATGTATCCAATTTAGGCAGCATCATATTCTCATGAAAATTAGAATCATTACCAAGAAACGAAAGTACCTGATAATTTAACTGGCGTGCGCGAGCTCTAGTAATTGGTCCACTATGGATAGCAGCAGGGGCTGTGGGTGTAACAGTGTTATTGATGTCCTCATCAGTTGATCACGATTTTGGAGCCTCCCCATTGTGTTTTCTAGCCTAGTTTTGTTGATTTCGTCCTAAATTCGAAAATCCCCACCAAAAATTGCCCCCAATTTTTTGTGTGATTTGTTGGTTTGATGACGTTTTGTTGATTTTGATCCATGGATTTGCTTGGATTCAAGTGGATCTAGCTTCCCCCCATCTTTTTCCCCCTTTCCATCCACGAAATCTCATCAATTTTGAGCTTGGAATCATCAATTTCCGCCCCAAATCGAGTTTCGAAGTCTGACACTGATGGCAATGTTACTGTGTACAAAGATCGACTTGTTGCGAAAGGTTTTCGGTAAGTTCGAGGAGTTGACTACAATGAGACTTTCTCACTCGTAGCAATGCTTAAGTCTGTCTGAATCAGGTTAGCAATTGCCGCATTTTATGATTATGAAATTTGGCAAATGGATGTCAAAACTGCATTCCTTAATGGATACCTTAAAGAAGAATTGTATATGATGCAACCAGAAGGTTTTGTCGATCCTAAAGGTGCTAACAAAGTGTGCAAGCTCCAGCGACCCATTTATGGACTGGTGCAAGCCTCTCGGAGTTGGAATATACGCTTTGATAGTGTGATCAAAGCATGTGGTTTTATACAAACTTTTGGAGAAGCCTGTATTTACAAGAAAGTGAGTGGGATCTCTATAGCATTTTTAATATTATATGGGGATGACATATCGTTGATCGGAAATGATATAGAATTTTTGGATAGCATAAAAGGATACTTGAATAGGAATTTTTCAATGAAAGACCTCGGTGAAGCTGCTTATATATTGGGCATCAAGATCTACAGAGATAGATCAAGACGCTTAATTGGACTTTCACAAAGCACATACCTTGATAAAGTTTTGAAGAAGTTCAAAATGGACCAGTCAAAGAAAGGGTTCTTGCCTATGTTACAAGGTGTGAAGTTGGGTCAGACTCAATGCCCGACCACTGCAGAAGATACAGAGAAAATGAAAGTCATTCCCTATGCCTCAGCCATAGGTTCTATCATGTATGCAATGTAGTGTACTAGACCTGTTGTGTGCCTTGCTATAAGTTTAGCAGGGAGGTACCAAAGTAATCCAGGAGTGGATCACTTGACAGCGGTCAAGAACATCCTGAAATACCTAAAAAGGACTAAGGATATGTTTCTCGTTTATGGAGGTGACAAAGAGCTCGTCGTAAATGGTTACGTCGATGCAAGCTTTGACTCTGATCTGGATGACTCTAAGTCGCAAACCGGATATGAATTTATATTGAATGGTGGAGCTGTCAGTTGGTGCAGTTCCAAGCAGAGCGTCGTGGCGGGATCTACGTGTGAAGCGGAGTACATAGCTGCGTCGGAAGCAGCAAATGAAGGAGTCTGGATGAAGGAGTTCATATCCGATCTAGGTGTAATACCTAGTGCGTCGGGTCCAATGAAAATCTCTGTGACAATACTGGAGCAATAGCCTTGGCGAAGGAATCTCGATTTCACAAGAGAACCAAGCACATCAAGAGACGCTTCAATTCCATCCGCGATCTAGTCAAGGAGGGAGACATAGAAGTTTGCAAAATACATACGGATCTGAATGTTGTAGACCCGTTAACTAAGCCTATTCCACGAGCAAAACATGATCAGCACCAAGACTCTATGGGTGTTAGAATCATTACTATATAAATGCCCTAGAGGCAATACTAAAGTTGTTATTTATATGGGGACTGCTACGCGTCGGCTAGTAGATCTTTTCAAAAGATCAATCGCCGCGCGAGGAATCTGATTCGGCACAATTTAGATTGAATGTTTTCCTATACTTTGCAACAGAGACCTTGTTGCAAAAACATTTCATGACAAAGAATGGGTTGCGGACTATTATTTTTGTAACATAGGTTGTGTTGCAGATTTTTTTTGCAACAAAGATCTTGTTGCGGGATTTTTACATTTTTTCCAATAGAGGCCTTGTTGGAGAAAACATTTGTAACAAAGGTTGTGTTGTAGATTTCTTTTTTGCAACAAAGATAATGTTGCGGATTTTTTTTGCAATAGAGATTATGTTACATAAATTTTTAGTCCACATCGTCGCACCGTTTTGGTGCCACTGCAACATTCCCTATGTTTCAGAAACATGGAGGATGTTGAAAAATCCTAATACATACAGTGGGTGGCTTGGCTTCCGATGATGGCGGACGCGAGGCGTAGAATCTGTACGTACACATGGACTGTTTGATAAAAAATGATCCAACGGCACCGCACATGGCAGATGGGAGAGCACAATCCGCCCGCTGAAAGATAACGTTTCCCTATTTATATTTCCTTATATCATGATAAATGTTTATTATTCATGCTAGAATTGTATTAACCAGAAACTTAGTACATGTGTGAATACATAGACAAACAAAGTGTCCCTAGTATGCCTCTACTTGACTAGCTCGTTAATCAAAGATGGTTAGGTTTCCTAGCCATGGACATGTGTTGTCATTTGATGAACGGAATCCCATCATTAGAGAATGATGTGATGGACAAGACCCATCCGTTAGCTTAGCATAATGATCGATTAGTTTTATTGCTATTGCTTTCTTCATGACTTATACATGTTCCTCTGACTATGAGATTACGCAACTCCCGAATACCGGAGGAACACCTTGTGTGCTATCAAACGTCACAACGCAACTAGGTGATTATAAAGATTCTCTACAGGTGTCTCCGAAGGTGTTTGTTGGGTTGGCATAGATCGAGATTAGGATTCGTCACTCCGAGTATCAGAGAGGTATCTCTAGGCCCTCTCGGTAATGCACATCATAATAAGCCTTGCAAGCAATGTGACTAATGAGTTAGTTGTGGGATGATGTATTATGGAATGATTAAAGAGACTTGCCGATAACGAGATTGAACTAGGTATGAAGATACCGACGATCGAATATCGGGCAAGTAACATACCGATGACAAAGGGAATTACGTATGTTGTCATTGTGGTATGACCGATAAAGATCTTTGTAGAATATGTAGGAACCAATATGAGCATCCAGGTTCCGCTATTGGTTATTGACCGGAGAGGTGTCTCAGTCATGTCTACATAGTTCTCGAACCCTAGGGTCCGAACACTTAACGTTCGATGATGATTTGTATTATGAGTTATGTGATTTGATGACCATAGTTTGTACGGAGTCCCGGATGAGATCACGGACATGACGAGGAGTCTCGAAATGGCCGAGAGGTAAAGATTGATATATTGGAAGGTTATATTCGGACAATGGAATGTTCTGGAATGATTCGGATATCTTTCGGAGTACCGGGAGGTTACTGGAACCCCCCCGGGGAAGTAGTGGGCCTTCATGGGCCTTAGTGGAAACGAGAGGAAGGCCGCAAGGGAGGCCGCCCCCCATGGCAAGTCCGAATTGGACTAGGGAGGGGGCGGCGCCCCCTCTTTCCTTCTCCCTTTCCTCCTCCTTCCCTCTCTCCCTCTCTTGGAAAGGAAGGGGACTCCAACTAGGATTAGGAATCCTAGTTGGACTCCCCTATGGTGCGCACCTCCTAGGCCGCCGGCCTCCTCCTCCCCTCCTTTATATACGGGGGAGGGGGGCTCCCCAAAGGCACAACAAGTCTTCTCTTAGCCGTGTGCGGAGCCCCCCTCCACAGTTTAACACATTGGTCATATCATCGTAGTGCTTAGGCGAAGCCCTGCGCCGGTAACTTCATCATCACCGTCACCACGCCGTCGTGCTGACAAAACTCTCCCTCGTCCTCAACTGGATCAAGAGCTCGAGGGACGTCATCATGCTGAACGTGTGATGAACACGGAGATGCCGTACGTTCGGTACTTGGATCAGTTGAATCATGAAGACGTTCGACTACATCAACCGCGTTACTAAACGCTTCCGCTTTCGGTCTACGCGGATACGTGGACACACTCTCCCGTCTTTTTGCTATGCATCTCCTAGATAGATCTTGCGTGATCGTAGGAATTTTTTTGAAATACTACGTTCCCCAACAGCAGCGTGGGGAAGCAGAGGCGCCCACGTCCCATGAATCGCCATGCGTCAACCAAGGCCGCAGGCGGTTGGGGCCCGCGGCGCTCCGCACTTGCCCTTTGGCTTCGCCTCGAAGCCAAGCTCGAGCATGCCTTGGGCCGGGGCTCTTGCCGGTGATTCTCGGGAACGGGGTACCAGACTTGCCTGCCGCAGCCCACAACAGTGTACGCTAACGGCCCCAGACGGCCCAGCTTCAACAATAGCAACCCAAGACCCTCGCGAGGGGCCAAGCCTCGCGAGGCGGACGACACCAAGACCTCCCTGGGGGGCGGCCTCCCCAGGCTGGTTGCCGAGGAGCGGAGATATCTAAGCAAGCTGCACCTCGCGAGGTTCATATGACGTGAGCCGTGACGACCAAGGCCAGGCGGGCGCCAGCGGGCGCAATGTACCAGTTTCCTATTTGGTGCCAAGGAGGCAAGCGCAGGCACGGAGTCCCGAGGAATCAAGCAAAGGTTTCCGTTTTGATGCAAGAAGACCAAGACCGCCAGGACGGCAGGACGGAGGTCATCGTGGAGCCCACTGCGGCGTCACCACCAGACGCCTTTGCAGGCAAAGACTACTTTTGTCAGGATAACTTGTACTAGTTGTGTCCCTTTGAATTTGGCCGTTGTGTGATCCTTTCCCACTTTAAATTTGGGATGAGGACCAAGGCCACTATAAAATAGGACTTAGCTACCACCATAGAGGGGGATGGATAATTCAGACCACCCTCACACCACCAGCTCATCGAGCACAAGAACACCTCACCTCCTGAGGCTGTTCCACCACTGTACTAGTTCATCCTGCCCCTCGAGGCAATCCACCACAAAGCTGGAGTAGGGTATTACACCGCAAGGTGGCCCAAACCAGGATAAACTGCTGTGTCTCTTGTTCATTGGGTTTGTCTAGCTAGTCCGTGGATTCGGTGAGCAGGCAGACTGGGGAGGACGAGCTCTTTGGACGCACCCCAGGGTTCGATCCTCTCAAGGGTCTGCGGAACCCTGAATCCGAAACCCATTTATTATTTTCAAACTTGAGCAAATTAGTTGAAGTTCGACAAGGAAGACAACGTAATGAGTTATGTTTGGGTATATTTTGTATAGAAGTTATATTGTTATAGATCCTCTAACATGTGGTGCTTGCTTAGGATCTTTTGCTAGCCAAAATTTTGTACTAAGTAGAGATTCTACTTGTGCATCCAAAACCCTTAAACTCCATTTCATGCCATGAGTGTCCACCATATCTGTTGGGTAACGTAGTAATAATTCAAAATTTTCCTACGTGTCACCAAGATCAATCTAGGAAATGTTAGCAATGAGAGAGAGAGAGAGAGAGGGTATCTTCATACGCTTGAAGATTGCTAAGCGGAAGCGTTACAAGAACGCGGTTGATGGAGTCGTACTCGCGGCGATTTAAATCGCGGAATATTTGATCCAAGCGCCGAACGATGGCGCCTCCGCGTTCAAAACACGTATAGCCAGGGGACGTCTCCTCCTTCTTGATCCAGCAAGGGGAGAGGAGAAGTGGAGGGAGAACTTCGGCAACACGACGGCGTGGTGGTGGATCTCGTGGTTCTCCGGTAGAGCTTCGCTAAGCACTACGGAGGAGGAGGAGTTGGAGGGGGGGAGGGGTGCGGCTGCCCTCCCACCCCCTCACTATATATAGGGGGAAGGGGAGAGGGGTCCGACCCCCTAGATCCATCTAGATGGGGGGGGCAGGGGGGCAACTTGGCCCCCAAGCAGGTGGGAGGCGCCCCCACCCCTAGGGTTTCCAACCCTAGGCTCCTTGGGCCCTTGGGGGGGCGCACTAGCCCACTAAGGGGCTGGTCCCCACACATATTCAGCCCACTAAGCCCTCCAGGGTAGGTGGCCCTACCCGGTGGACCCCCGGACACCTTTCGGTGGTCCCGATACAATACCGGTCACCGCCGAAACTTTCCGGCGACTGAAACTGGACTTCCCAGATATAAATATTTACCTCCGGACCATTCCAAAACTCAACGTGACGTCCGGGATCTCATCCGAGACTCTGAACAACCTTCAATAACCACATACAATTTCCCATTACAACTCTAGAGTCACCGAACCTTAAGTGTGCAGACCCAACGGGTTCGGGAACCATACAGACATGACCGAGACACCTCTCCGGCCAATAAACAATAGCGAGATCTAGATACCCATGTTGGCTCCCACATGTTCCACGATAATCCCATTGGACAAACCACGATGTCGGGGATTGAATCAATCCCGTATACAATTCCCTTTGTCCATCGATATGTTACTTGCCCGAGATTTGATCGTTGGTATCCCCATACCTCATTCAATCTCGTTACCGGCAAGTCTCTTTACTCGTTCCATAATGCATGATCCCGTGGCTAACTCCTTAGTCACATTGAGCTCATTATGATGATGCATTACTGAGTGGGCCCAGAGACACCTCTCCGTCATACGGAGTGACAAATCCCAGTCTCGATTCATGCCAACCCAACAGACACTATCGGAGATACCTGTAGTGCACCTTTATGGTCACCCAGTTATGTTGTGACGTTTGATACACCCAAAGCATTCCTACGACATCCGGGAGTTGCACAATCTCATGGTCTAAGGAAAAGATACTTGACATTACAAAAGCTCTAGCAAACGAACTACACGATCTTGTGCTATGCTTAGGATTGGGTCTTGTCCATCACATCATTCTCCTAATGATGTGATCCTGTTATCAATGACATCCAATGTCCATGGTCACGAAACCACAACCATCTATTGATCAATGAGCTAGTCAACTAGAGGCTCACTAGGGACATGTTGCGGTCTATGTATTCACACATGTATTATGATTTCCGGTTAATACAATTATAGCATGAAGACAATAATCATGAACAAGGAAATATAATAATAACCATTTTATTATTGCATTTAGGGCATATTTCCAACAATCTCCCACTTGCACTAGAGTCAATAATCTAGTTACATTGTGATGAATCGAACACCCTTAGAGTTCTAGTGTCGATCATGTTTTGCTCGTGGAAGAGGTTTAGTCAACGGATCTGCGACATTCAGATCCGTATGTACTTTACAAATATCTATGTCTCCATCTTGAATATATTCACGAATGGAGTTGAAGCGGCGCTTGATGTGCTTGGTCTCCTTGTGAAACATGGGCTCCTTGGCAATGGCAATAGCTCCAGTGTTGTCACAGAAGAGAGTCATCGGGCCCGACGCATTGGGAACAACTCCTAGGTCACTGATAAACTCCTCCATCCAGACTCCTTCCCGCGCTGCTTCCAAGCAGCTATGTACTCCGCTTCACATGTAGATCCCGCCACGACACTTTGCTTGCAACTGCACTAGCTGACTGCCCCACCACTCAAAATATACACATATCCGGTTTGTGACTTGGAGTCATCCAGATCTGTGTCAAAGCTAGCGTTGACGTAGCCCTTTACGACGAGCTCTTCGGCACCTCCATAAACGAGAGACATATCCTTAGTCCTTTTCAGGTACTTCAGGATATTCTTGACCGCTGTCCAGTGTTCCATACCAGGATCACTTTGGTGCCTCCCTACCAAACTTATGGCAAGGTTCACATCAGGTCTGGTACACAGCATGGCATACATAATAGAGCCTATGGCCAAGGCATAGGGGATGACACTACTTTCTTCTGCCAAGGTCGGGCATTGAGTTGTGCTCAATCTCACACCTTGCAATACATGCAAAAACCCCTTCTTGGACTGATCCATATTGAACTTCTTCAATATCTTGTCAAGGTATGTGCTTTGTGAAAGACCAATGAGGCATCTCGATCTATCTCTATAGATCTTGAAGCCTAATATGTAAGCAGCTTCTCCATGGTCCTTCATTGAAAAACACTTATTCAAGTAGGCCTTTATGCTTTCCAAAAGTTCTATATCATTTCCCATCAACAGTATGCCATCCACATATAATATGAGAAATGGTACAGAGCTCCCACTCACTTTCTTGTAAATACAGGCTTCTCCATAAGTCTGTATAAACCCAAACGCTTTCATCATTTCGTCAAAGCGAATGTTCCAACTCTGAGATGCTTGCACTAGCCCATAGATGGAGTGCTGGAGCTTGCATACCTTGTCAGCATTCTTAGGATCGACAAAACCTTCCGGCTGCATCATATACAATTCTTCCTTAAAGAAACCGTTTAGGAATGCCATTTTGACGTCCATTTGCTAGATCTCATAATCATAGAATGCGGCAATTTCTAACATGAGTCGGACGGACTTCAGCTTCGCTACGGGTGAGAAGGTCTCATCGTAGTCAACCCCTTGAAATTGTTGATAACCCTTAGCGACAAGCCAAGCCTTATAGACAGCCACATTACCATCCGCGTCATTCTTCTTCTTAAAGATCCACTTATTCTCTATGGCTTGCCGATCATCGTCCAAGTCCACCAAAGTCCATACTTTGTTTTCATACATGGATCCTATCTCAGATTTCATGGCTTCAAGCCATTTGTTGGAATTCGGGCCCGCCATCGCTTCTTCATAGTTGGAAGGTTCACCGTTGTCTAACAACATGATTTCCAGGACAGGGTTGCCGTACCACTCTGGTGCGGAACGTGTCCTCGTGGGCCTACGAAGTTCAGTAGCAACTTGACCTAAAGTTTCATGATCATCATCATTAACTTCCCCTCTAGTCGGTGCAGGCACCACAGAAACATCTTCCTGAGCTGTGCTACTCCCCGGTTCAAGAGGGGGTACCTCATAAAGTTCTACTTTCCTCCCACTTCTTTTGAGAGAAACTCTTTCTCCAGAAAGGATCCATTCTTGGCAACAAAGATCTTGCCTTCGGATCTGAGGTAGAAGGTATACCCAATAGTTTTCTTAGGGTATCCTATGAAGACACACTTTCCCAATTTGGATCCGAGCTTTTCAGGTTGAAGTTTCTTTACATAAGCATCGCATCCCCAAACTTTCAGAAACGACAGCTTAGGTTTCTTCCCAAACCATAATTCATACGGTGTCGTCTCAACGGATTTAGACGGTGCCCTATTTAAAGTGAATGCGGCAGTCTCTAAAGCATAACCCCGAAAAGATAGTAGTAGATTGGTAAGAGGCATCATAGATCGCACCATATCCAATAGAGTGCGATTATGATGTTCGGACACACCATTACGCTGAGGTGTTCCAGGCGGCGTGAGTTGCGAAACAATTCCACATTTCTTTAAGTGTGTGCCAAACTCGTGACTCAAATATTGACCTCCACGATCTGATCGTAAGAACTTTATTTTCCTATCACGTTCATTCTCTACCTCGCTCTGAAATTCCTTGAACTTTTCAAAGGTCTCAGACTTGTGTTTCATTAAGTAGACATACCCATATCTACTTAAGTCATCAGTGAGGGTGAGAACATAATGATAGCCACCACGAGCCTCAATGCTCATTGGACCGCATACATCAGTATGTATTATTTCCAACAAGTTGGTTGCTCGCTCCATTGTTCCGGAGAACAGAGTCTTGGTCATTTTGCCCATGAGGCATGGTTCACATGTGTCAAATGATTCATAATCAAGAGACTCCAAAAGTTCATCTGCATGGAGTTTCTTCATGTGTTTGACACCAATGTGACCAAGGTGGCAGTGCCACAAGTATGTGGGACTATCATTATCAACCTTACATATTTTGGCATTCACACTATGAATATGTGTAACATCACGTTTGAGATTCAACAAAAATAAACCATTGACCAACGGGGCATGACCATAAAACATATCTCTCATATAAATAGAACAACCATTATTCTCGGATTTAAATGAGTAGCCATCTCCGATTAAACGAGATCCAGATACAATGTTCATGCTCAAAGCTGGCACTAAATAACAATTATTGAGGTTTAAAACTAATCCCGAAGGTAGATGTAGAGGTAGCGTGCCGACGGCGATCACATCGACCTTGGAACCACTCCCGACGTGCATCGTCACCTCGTCCTTCAACAGTCTCCGCTTATTCCGCAGGTCCTGTTTTGAGTTACAAATGTGAGCAACCGCACTGGTATCAAATACCCAGGAGCTAATATGAGCGCTGGTAAGGTACACATCAATAACATGTATATCATATATACCTTTGGCGTTGCCGGACTTCTTATCCGCTAAGTACTTGGGGCAGTTCCGCTTCCAGTGACCATTTCCCTTGCAATAAAAAGCAATCGAGTCTCGTGATTGGATCCATTCTTTGGCTTTTTCCGGCAATCGACTTCTTTGGCGCGGCAACTCCCTTGCCGTCCTTCTTGAAGTTCTTCTTACCCTTGCCTTTCTTGAAACTAGTGGTCTTATTCACCATAAACACTTGATGTTCCTTTTTGATCTCCACCTCGAGTGATTTCAGCATCGAATATAACTCTAGAATAGACTTCTCCATCCCTTGCATATAGTAGTTCATCACAAAGATCTTGTAGCTAGGTGGAAGAGACTGGAGGATTCTGTCAATGACCGGGTCATCTGGAATATTAACTCCCAGCTGAGATAAGAGGTTGTGCAACCCAGACATTTTGAGTATATGCTCGCTGACAGAACTTTTTCCTCCATCTTACAACTATAGAACTTGTCGGAGACTTCATATCTCTCGACCCGGGCATGAGCTTGGAAAACCATTTTCAGCTCTTGGAACATCTCATATGCTCCATGTTGCTCAAAGTGCTTTTGGAGCCCTGATTCTAAGCTGTAAAGCATGCCGCACTGAACCAGGGAGTAATCATCACTACGTGACTGCTAGGTGTTCATAACGTCTTGAGTTGCTAGGAAAATGGGTGCGTCACCTAGCAGTGCTTCAAGGACATATGCTTTCTTGGAAGCTATGAGGATGATCCTCAAGTTACGGACCCAGTCCGTATAGTTGCTTCCATCGTCTTTCAGCTTGGTTTTCTCTAGGAACGCGTTGAAGTTGAGGGCAACATTAGCGTGGGCCATTGGATCTACAAGATAGATTGTAAAGAAAATTTTTAGACTAAGTTCATGATAATTAAGTTCATCTAATCAAATTATTTAATGAACTCCCACTCAGATAGACATCGCTCTGGCCATCTAAGTGATACATGATCCAAATCGACTAGGCCGTGTTCGATCATCACGTGAGACGGACTGGTCATCAAAATCTCCATGTTGATCACATCTACTATACGACTCATGTTCGACCTTTTGGTCTCTCGTGTTCCGAGGTCATGTCTGTACATGTTAGGCTCGTCAAGTCAACCTAAATGTTTCACATGTGTAAATCTGGCTTACACCCATTGTATGCGAACGTTAGAATCTATCACACGCGATCATCACGTGGTGCTTCGAAACAACGAACCTTCGCAATGGTGCACACTTTAGGGGAACACATTTGTTGATATTTTAGTGAGGGATCATCTTATTTATGCTACCGTCGTTCTGAAAATAAGATGTAAACATGATAAACATCACATGCAAGTCATAGAGTGACATGATATGGCCAATATCATATTGTGCCTTTCATCTCCATCTTCGAGGCGCGGCATGATCACCATCATCACCGGCATGACACCATGATCTTCATCATCATGATCTCCATCATCGTATCTTCATGAAGGTGTCTCGCGAACTATTACTTCTACTACTATGGCTAACGGTTAGCAATAAAGTAAAGTAATTACATGGTGTTTATATTGACTCGCAGGTCATACAATAAATTAAGACATCTCCTATGTCTCCTGCCGGTTGTCATACTCATCGACATGCAAGTCGTGATTCCTATTACAATAATATGATCAATCGCATACATCACATATATAATTCATCACATCCTTTTTTCCATATCACATCACATAGCATACCCTGCAAAAACAAGTTAGACGTCCTCTAATTGTTGTTGGATGTTTTACATGGCTGCTATGGGTTTCTAGCAAGAACGTTTCTTACCTACGCAAAAGCCACAACAGTGATATGCCAATTGCTATTTACCCTTCATAAGGACCCTCTTCATCGAATCTGATCCGACTAAAGTGGGAGAGACAGACACCCGCTAGCCACCTTATGCAACAAGTGCATGTCAGTCGGTGGAACCTTTGTCTCACGTAGCGTCACGTGTAAGGTCGGTTCGGGCCGCTTCATCCCACAATGCCGCCGAATCAAGATATGACTAGTAATGGCAAGCAAATTGACCAAATCATCGCCCACAACTACTTGTGTTCTACTCGTGCATAGAATCTACGCATAGACCTAGCTCATGATGCCACTTTTGGGTAACGTAGTAATAATTCAAAATTTTCCAATGTGTCACCAAGATCAATCTAGGAGATGCTAGCAACGAGAGAGAGAGAGAGAGAGAGAGAGAGAGAGAGAGAGAGTGTGTATCTTCATACCCTTCAAGATCACTAAGCGGAAACGTTACAAGAACGCGGTTGATGGAGTCGTACTCGCAGCGATTCAAATCGCGGAAGATCTGATCCAAGCACCGAACGGACGGCGCCTCTGCGTTAAACACACGTACAATCCGGGGACGTCTCCTCCTTCTTGATCTAGCAAGGGGAGAGGAGAAGTTGAGGGAGAACTCCGGCAACACGACAGCGTGGTGGTGGAGCTCGTGGTTCTCCGGCAGAGCTTCGCTAAGCACTACGGAGGAGGAGGAGTGATGCGGAACATCCCAAGGCCATCCCCATGGACCTACCTACATCTCCCACGACACCACTTGGACCAATGACAAGAGCCCATGCGAGAGCCATCGAGAACGAGGTTAACTCTCTCCTTGTTGAACTTCCCTTTGACACACTTGAGACATGGCTACTACCTCAAACGGAGATGCTTTGTGTGCTTAGGTACCATGTAAGCAACCAAGGAGAAGGAATGGTGCAAGATGGACACGAAGAGCATGGACAGGGATTTTCCTAGCGCAGAGAAAGAGGTACTACCGGTCAACTACCGCCCAACTATCGGTCCACCGGTACTACCGCCCAACTACCAATCAACTACCGGTCAAGCTTCTGTGATCGACCGGTGCAAGGCCGGTACAACACCGGAACAACAGCTATATCCTCTAAAACCACTACTACCGGCCCCATGACCGGTACTACCGACCTGCCTGCACGTAGTTGAAGGGGTTTCACCCCATGTATCCGCCAACATACCCCTTGGACTATATATACTTGTCCCTTAGCTCCGTACTAGGGTTAGCATTGGTTTAGCTCATATGTGAGATAGAGCTTTGCTCATCCATACGGATCTGCTCCTTGAGAGAGACCGCGGCCCTCTACGGAGAAGATCCACGTTGGATTCAAGACCTCCTCACAGAGAAGACCCCCATCAAGACCTCACAGAGAAGAACCGGTTACCTTTTGTATCGTCCTTTGTTGATCGTGGATCTTGTATCTCCTCTCGTGTTTCGAGGATCTAGCACATGTGTGACTTAATCTTGTTGGTTTGAGAGTTCCTCTTGTGTTGTCCCTCGTGTTTCCCCTCGTGTTCTTCGTGTTCTTAGTTGGGATCCGCTCCTTTCGTGAAAGATCGGCCGTATAGGATTCCACCCTACATCATCTTAGTATCATGAGCCACGTTGATCACGATTTCGGAGCCTCCTCTCTTCGTTTTATAGCTTGATTTTGTTGTTTTTGTCCTACATTCGAAAATCCCCACCAAAAATAGCCCCAATTTTTTTTTGTGATTTGTTGGTGTGATGAAGTTTTGTTGGATTTGACCCATGGATTTGCTTTGTTTCGAGTGGATCTAGCATCTCCCCAAGTTTCACCACTTCCCATCCACGAAATCCATCCATTTTTACCCCTGAAATCATCCATTTCCGCCACAATTTCGTCCCGACACCAGCGGTACTTTCGCCCACTCCAAGCGGTACTACAACTGAGCTCCAGAAGCGGTACAACCGCCCTCCCAAGCGGTACTTCCGCCCCTCCCAGGTTCAGCCTCGACTGATTGACAGTTTTGACCATAACTTCCACATCCGGAGTCTGATTTTCGTGTTCTTTAGCTCGTTGAGTAGCTATTGACATCCCCCATCCACATAGATCAGATCCAACACAATTTGACACCTTCAAACTTTTGTAATTTTGGCATCTTTACCTAGGCCCGCCACCATATCATCCGCATACCATCACCGCTTTTCGCAAACAATCTCACTTCCGCATTGCCAACTTCGATACCACCACTTTGACTTTGGTTTTGAGAATTTGAGTTGTGGCTCATCGTTTCCTAGGGTGTTTCGGCTAACTAGGAACGGTTCGACATCGACATCACCACCGCTCATCTTCGCAAAGGACTCGTCATCAACGGTAACCTCATCTTAGTATCGTGATATCATCATACATTCTTGCAATTGCATTGATAATAACCATAGACCATTTTTGCGTACCTTACCCATCAAGACTAGCATTTGAGTCTTGCCGGCAACGCGTGCACATTGGTGATCATACTTCCCATAGCATACATACCATATCATCGAGTTGCATCTCTTGGTATCATCTCTTGTGTCACAAGGTTGTCATCACATACACAATTGCTATCTTGGTTCGTGAAGCATTGCATGAGAAAAGAGCTCAAACAACAAAGAGCCAAACAAGCTTTTAAGCAAAAGGGAAAGATAAGCAAAGTGCTTATAAGCAAGAACCATAGCATCATACAACATTAAGATTGTCATACTCCATCATCTTGGATCATATCATCGGAATACCATACATATAGCATACTTGGGATAGAAGTCGTTGCATTTTTGCTTAGTAGGTTGTGCACAAGTTCGTATCTGACTATTGTGCAATCGTGCTAGCATCATTCTAGTGTTGTGCAACAAGAGCATTTTCGTGAATTCCACATTTTGGCTCATTCCTTGTTTGCACGAACCCACTTATCTATTTGCCTGTGTGTTTCCGTGTACCTTATCTTGCTATTGGTCTAATTGTTGCATTTGCAAATTTGTGAATCTTTTCCAACATTATTGAAGCTCACTAACAATTGCATCAAATTTTGTGCCACCGTCCTAACGAAGCTCCAACATAAGCTTTTACTTGTGTAGGTGTGAGAAACCGACAAGAATTGGTACCAATTGTGCTATTTCCTTGTTCCACATTGAGTGATCATTTATCCATCTTCAACATCGGTCAAGGTACATTTGGTATAAGTTCTTATCTTTCTCCAACTCACATATTTTGTTTGGAATGATGGATAGGCCAAGTACTTCTACCAACCCACTCTTCTTGGAGCAAGATGACGACATGTCATCCTACGTCACAAAGATCCACCTCTTTGGTGCACAATGAGCTTTGCATGAAGAGAAACTAGCAATGAGTGACCGCATCGACAACCTCGCAACCGACTTGTGACTCTCCGGGCAACGTACAAGAGACTACTTCGACAACAAGCTCGACGAACACAAGCACGAGAATGATGCAAGAATGGACGAGATTCGTGCCTTGTTGGTCAACCGCTCTTCTACCACTTCGTCCTACTCAAGAAGGAGCCACTCAAGTCGACACTTCGACGACACTATCTCCGGCTCAAGTACCCCGACATCAAACACTTTTCGTCGTGCCGCCCTTCAAGATCGTCAAGCCAACCGCAATCCTCTACACGACAACGACTCTCAAGAGCATCGACATCGTCAAAACCAAGCTACATTCGCACAAGCACAAGAATGGCAACATCAACAACAACAAGAACAAGCGGAGCAAGCGCGTCAACACGAAGATGCACAAGATGACGATGCACAACGCCAAGAACAACAACTACGTGAAGCTCAAGCATTTGAGGCGCAACAAGCCCTCCGAGATTGAAGTCGTGCCGTAGCAACGCGCAACTGCCAAGCTCGTGAACAACAAGAAGCACTTCACGATGATGTTCAAGAACGAATCTATCAATCACGTGTGCATCGTCAAGTTCCTCATCAAGATCGACAAATGCCTCCTCAAGATCGACAAGAACATCAAGTTCATCCCGAGCATGAAGACAATGGAAATCCTCCAAGACAAGAGCAATATGAGATCGACAACCCTCCTCACCAAGAGCAACATGAGCTTATCAATCCTGAACGACATGGGCGCCATCATCCCCGACCCCAACACAATGAAGAGCAACGATACGACAAGCTAAAGTTCACCATGCCCAAGTTCACCGGAAGCAATGATCCCGAAGAGTACATATCATGGGCATTGAAGGTTGAAAAAATCTTCCGTTTGCACGACTATGAGGAAGACAAGAAGATCGCGATGGCATCCCTTGAGTTCCAAGACTATGTTCTCATATGGTGGGAACAAGTCATTGAGCGCCGAGCGGCACGAGGTGAACCACCCATCACTACTTGGACACAAATGAAGCTACCATGATATGTACATCGAACCTCATCGAGCTAGTGCATCAAGCTACCAAGGCGGAACGTCAAGTGCAAGATGACTTCAAGTATGCCAAGTTCTCATCCAAGTCCAATTGCTTCTCCAACTCTCAAGCGTCAACGACTCCAACACCTTCTACCTCAACCAAGCCATCTACAAGCAACGGCGACAAGTCAAGTTACAAGAAAACTTCGACAAGCTCAAGTCATCCTCCTACTACAAGAAACTTCAAGCCGAAAGCTTCATCATCATCTACCCCAACCGATGAGACCATCAAGACAAGTTCCTTCAAATGCTTCACATGCGGCGGCCGAGGCCACAAGTCCTTTGAGTGCACAAACAAACGCACCATGATCCTCAATGACGACAGAACATATGGCTCCATGAGTGAAGGAGGAATGGAAGCCCTTGAGCAAGTGGCCATGCACCGGCAAGTGAACAACGAAGACGAAGATGATCAAGTCTTTTGTGACGAAGATATAAGCCCCGCTCTCGTTGTCCCCAAGGTCTTGACTCTTCAACATCAACAAGACGAAGACCAAAGATGCCATATCTTCCACACGAAGGCCGGCATCAATGGAAGGTCCGTCAAGGTCATCATTGATGGAGGGAGTTGTCATAACCTAGCAAGTGAAGAACTATGCTCCAAGCTTCAATTGGTCAAGATGAAGCACCTGCACCCCTACAAGGTTCAATGGTTAAGCGACACCGGCACTAGCCAATTCGAGCATAGAGTACAAGTTTCTTTCAAGATCGGAGCCTACAAAGACACTTTGGAGTGTGATGTCCTTCCGATGACCGTTTGCCACCTCCTTCTTGGACGACCATGGCAATTTGACCGAGGTGTCATCCACAACGGGCGTACAAACCACTATAGCTTCAAGATGAAAGAAAAGGAATACGTGCTACGACCCATGTCTCCAAGCCAAGTGATCGCCGACAAGTAAGCCACCCATAATGGAGAGAATAGTGAGAGAGCGAACCACCAAAAAGAGAGTGAGCGCCACAAGCCAAAAATGAGTGCCTCCACGATGAGCGACAAGAAGAACTTAGTCCTCTTTGCCACTAAACGTGAGATGAGAGAAGTGTGTGAGAACCCATCAAGTGTCCTACACTATGTCCTATTGTGCAAGGATGAGGCACCAAAAACTAACACCTCTCATAATCTTCCTTTGGTGTTCTTTTCTCTATTGCAGGAATTCCAATATGTTTTCCCCGACGAGCTACCTCCGGGTCTACCTCCACTACGAGGCATTGAGCACCGCATCGACCTCATCCCCGGAGCACCTCTTCCATACAAGGCCCCATATAGTGTCAACCCCGAAGGATCCAAAGAAATACAAAGGCAAGTAAAGCATCTCATAGATCATGGACATGTGCGTGAAAGTTTGAGTCCTTGTGCTGTAACGGTCATTCTTGTGCCAAAAAGAGACGGTAGCTTTCGCATGTGTTTTGATTGTAGACCTATCAATGCTATTACCGTTCGCTGGTACCCCACTCCCCGCCTTGATGATATGCTAGATGAACTTAGTGGTGCCACTATCTTTTCCAAAATTGATCTTAAAAGTGGTTACTATCAAATATGCATACAAGAGGGTGATGAATGGAAAACCGCTTTCAAAACAAAGTTTGGTTTGTATGAGTGGTTAGTCATGCCTATGGGTTTATCTGAAGCACCCGATACTTTCATGCATCTTATGCATTATGTGTTTCACCCTTACATTGGTGAATTTGTTGTTGTTTACTTCAATGATATACTTGTGTGTAGCAAATCTCTCAAAGAGCATGTCACCCACCTTCGCACCGTGCTACAAACTCTTTGCAAAGAGCGTCTTTATGCCAATATGGAAAAATGCCTTTTCGGCATTGATAAGCTTGTTTTCTTGGGTTTTGTAGTATCTTCTAAGGGTGTTCATGTTGATGAATCTAAGATCAATGCTATTAAAACATGGCCCCAACCAATTAATTTGCAACAAGTGCGTAGTTTCCTTGGGTTAGCCGGTTTCTACCGTAGATTTGTGAAGGATTTTAGCACTATTGCGTCTCCTTTACATTCTTTGATCAACAAGAATGCACCCTTTGTTTGGGGACCATCTCAAGATAGCGCATTCAATGAGCTTAAGAATTTTCTTACTCATGCTCCCGTGCTTGCATTACCAAACTTTGGCAAACCCTTTGAAATTCATTGCGATGCTAGTGGTAATGGCATATGAGGTGTGTTAACGCAAGAGAAGCGCCACATAGCATACTTTAGTGAGAAACTCTCCGGAGCGCAAGTCAATTACCCCATCTATGACAAAGAGCTATATGCTTTAATGTGAGTTTTGCATGAATGGGAACATTATCTCTGCCGTCATGAATTTATTATTCATACTGATCATGAAACGCTTAAATACCTTAAAGGTCAAACTAAGTTGAACAAGCGTCATGCTAAGTGGAGTGAATTTATTGAGTGTTTTCCTTATGTCATCAAGTATATTAAAGGGAAGGATAATGTTGTGGTGGATGCCTTTCCCGTATATGCGTGCTTGTTACTCAACTTGAATTGAATGTCATTGGATTTGAGCACATAAAAGACGTGTATGAGCATGATCCTACTTTTGCTATTCTGTATGCAAAGTGCTTGACGCATCCATATTGGGAACGCTATTACATCAACGATGGTTATCTTATGAGAGCTAACAAACTTTGCATCCCCGAGTCTTCTCTTCGTTTGTTGGTTTTGCAAGAATCTCATGGAGGAGGACTAATGGGACATTTTGGACACGACAAGACACTTGCTACGCTCTCCAAGAACTATTTTTGGCCCAAGATGTTCCGCGACGTCAACCGCTCCACTAACCGATGCTCTACATGTCGCAAAGCTAAGCCTAAAGCTCAATCTCGTGGACTCTATATGCCTCTTCAATTCCGTACCAACAATGGGAAGATATTAGCATGGATTTTGTGCTTGGTTTGCCTAGAACTAGAAATGGCAAGGATTTCGCTTTTGTTGTTGTGGACGGATTCTCCAAAATGGCTCATTTCATTCCTTGAACCAAGATAGATGATGCTTCACATGTTGCCAATCTCTTTTGTAGGGAAATCTTGCAACTTCATGGAGTGCCAAAGACGATTGTCTCGGACCGCGACGTCAAGTTCTTGAGTTACTTTTGGAAGACTTTATGCGCCAAGCTCAGAATCATGCTACTATTCTCCATGACATACCATCCACAAACCGACGGCCAAACGGAGGTGACGAACCGTACGCTCTCCACTCTACTACGCGTGTTAATAAATAAGAACATCAAAGAGTGGGAGGAGTGCCTACCTATCACCGAGTATGCCTACAACCGTGCAAGACATACGACTACCGGCAAGTCCCCGTTGGAGGTCGTCTATGGCTTCAACCCATTGTCAAAATTGGACATTCTTTCTCTACCACTACAAGAGCGCACAAATATGGACGCGAGTGCCCGAGTCAACTACCTCAAGAATATGCATGAAGATACAAGACACACCATCGAGCGCCAAGTACAACGACTCGGAGCCAAGCTCAACGTCAACAAGCAACCCGTGATATTCAACATTGGAGATTTTGTGTGGCTACACCTTCGCAAGGACCGCTTCCCCAACGAACGTAAGTCCAAACTTCTACCACGAGCCGATGGACCCTTCAAGGTGCTTGCCCGCTACAACAACAACGCCTACAAGATTGACATCCTACGCGACAAGTACAACATGAGCGACTTCTTCAACATCAAGGATCTTTCGCCCTACCATGCTGATGAAGATTTCGATCTGAGGTCAGATCTTTCACAAGGAGGGGGGAAGATGATGCAGAGCATCCCAAGGCCATCCCCATGGACCGCATGGGGATGGCCTTGGGATGCTCCACATCAAGGAGTTGGGGTGGGGGGGGGGGGACGGGCTGCACCAGGGGAAGGGGGGTGGCGGCCCTCCCACCCCCTCACTCTATATAGGGGGAAGGGAGAGGGGGGCAGCCAGGGGAAACTTGCCCCCCAAGAAGGTGGGAGGCGCCCCCACGCCTAGGGTTTCCAACCCTAGGCGCCTTGAGCCCTTGGGGGGCGCACCAGCCCACTAAGGGGCCGGTCCCCACCCCTATCTAGCCCACTAAGCCCTCTGGCATAGGTGGCCCTACCCGGTGGACCCACGGACACCTTTCGGTGGTCCCGATACAATACCGATCACCCCCGAAACTTTCCAGCGACTGAAACTGGACTTCCCATATATAAATCTTTACCTACGGACCATTCCAGAACTCCTCGTGACGTCCGAGATCTCATCCGGGACTCCGAACAACCTTCGGTAACCAAATACAATTTCCCATTACAACTCTAGCGTCACCGAACCTTAAGTGTGTAGACCCTACGGGTTCGGGAACCATGCAGACATGACCGAGAAACCTCTCCGGCCAATAACCAATAGCGGGGTCATGATATCCATATTGGGTCACACATGTTCCACGATGATCTTTTCAGACGAACCAGGATGTCAGGGATTCAATCAATCCCGTATACAATTCCCTTTGTCCATCGGTATGTTACTTGCCCGAGATTCAATCGTTGGTATCCCCATACCTCGTTCAATCTTGCTACCGGAAAGTCTCTTTACTCGTTACATAACGCATGATCTCGTGGCTAACTCCTTAGTCACAGTGAGCTCATTATGATGATGCATTACTGAGTGGGCCCAGAGATTCCTCTCCGTCATACGGAGTGACAAATCCTAGTCTCGATTCATGCCAACCCAACAGACACTTTCGGAGATACCTGTAGTGCACCTTTATGGTCACCCAGTTATGTTGTGACATTTGATACACACAAAGCATTCCTACGACATCCGGGAGTTGCACAATCTCATGGTCTAAGGAAAAGATACTTGACATAGAAAAGCTCTAGCAAACGAACTACACGATCTTGTGCTATGCTTAGGATTGGGTCTTGTCCATCACATCATTCTCCTAATGATGTGATCACGTTATCAACGACATCCAATGTCCATGGTCAGGAAACCACAACCATCTATGGATCAACGAGCTAGTCAACTAGAGGCTCACTAGGGACATGTTGTGGTCTATGTATTCACACGTGTATTATGGTTTCCGGTTAATACAATTATAGCATGAATAATAGACAATTATCATGAACAAGGAAATATAATAATAACCATTTTATTATTGCCTCTAGGGCATATTTCCAACAATATCTACCTGTGGATTTAATAAGGTCATTCAAGTAAGTTGTCATCGGTCCAAAAAGAAATAAAAATTGCTCCTAAATATGTATGATCTTTTATTGAAAGGGAAAATAAGCGTTGTACGAACTTGTGATGGTACATCAATAAAAGCGACGGACTGTATAATAAAGGTTGCTATCACAAAGGGCAATACAATGTGACGTTCCTTTGCATTAAGGGTTTGCACATCCAAAATTAAAAAGCGCATGACAACCTCTGCTTCCCTCTGCGAAGGGCCTATATTTTACTTTCATGTATTTACTTTTATGCAAGAGTCAGTAGTATTTCTTCTTATTTCAACCTCAATTGTTATTTAGTTGGCAAGCATCATGTGGTGGGGAAAGATCCAAGCATATATTTCCATTCAAATATATTTGATCATGAATTATTATTGTTGACAATTATCTATATGATAAGTAAGTTGGGAGGTGAAACATTAAGCCCCTATCTTTCTGTGTGTTCGACGGATGCTATTTGTCCTAAAAATATGCTTTGAGTGTTAGCAATCATGAAGACTATATGATAGTTGAGTATGTGGAATTTGCTAAATCAAAGCTCTTACATAAACCCTTCCGACATTGCAGATTATGGTTCACAGGACCTTGGAAACACAAGAAGAAGGTACTTGAGCCACACCCGCGCGACGCTCCACCATGCGCTCCACCACCTCCTCCTCCACCACCACCCGTGAATCCATCCACCTCCGGTTGCCATGAACTCTATTCAACATGGAGGGACTAATCCATTGGGATTTCAACCCCGGCCTCAAGGTCGAGGAACAGGTTCATCGTCGGTTCAAATCTACGGTTCATTTATCTCCTTCCCCTACCTCCAAGGAATTCTTCTTGGTGGTCACCTTTTCTTCGGCCTCTTTCCCCCTGTCATGTGCCTCGGTTGCTTTGGCACTCCAACGTTGCATTGGTGGACTTGCATCTAGTTTCAATGTTGTCCATATTGGTTCTCAAAATCTTTGGTTCTCGGTGGCTTCCAACAAAGTTGGTCATTTTATCTATGCCCTAAGGGATAGTGTTTGGCCAGATTTCGTGTGTCACTTTGGCCTTTTCAAACAGCCTTGGATCGCTCCTGTTAATGATACATTTGGATGGAGGACGACCCATGCAATCAATGAAATTGGTGCACGAATGCCCAAGGCGGCTGTCCGCTCTAATCTTGGTTTTCTTGAACAAAGTGCGGCCAAGGATGACTCCTCTCGGAAGGAATTGGCAAAATTTGGTTTTTCTAAGCATACCCCCACTAATTTGCTCAGCTCTTTTGATGAGGCTTCAACCAAACATGCTGAACATGTTCATGATCATGCTCATGTGGATCATGGTTTGGGCGAAATTCCAACAAACGAGATCTTGCAATTTGGCAGTTTGGAATTTCCGTATTCCTTGGATAATCATGAATGCCTTGCCAAAAGGACCTTTGGCAAGAATCATAATTCTCGTTATTGGAGCAACATTCCTTTGCAGATTTTGGAACATATCTTGGACTTTCAGCAGGCTCATTATGACGAGATTGATATCCGACAATGTTATGGTTTAAAAGAGTTACCATCCTCGGAGGCCATTTACGAGATTTTGGGCCGTTGCTCGCGTTATTTTGATTTTGGGTCTCTAATTGCACTGCCCAGCTCTGTGATTCGTGCCAAAATTATGAGAGGGCTTGTTGCTGTGCCCTGCAGCCCATGGGCCGGATGCCTCAGGGATGCACCATATGCAATAGTCCGGCCCACCCCTGGACGGACTGCCCTGGCCTGCTCTCTTGCCCGCAATGCAATCTTCTGGGTCATATCCCAAAATGATGCCATTCCAAAAATGCTACCCGTTTATTTTGGCATCAAAAGAAGCTGGAACGACAAGAGATTGAAACCACAGATTCCCATCCGCAGCCCAATGCTCCATCACGTCGACGCAAATATCACCTACCTATCAGTAAAAAGATTTGGCGTCCCAAGCGGACGGTGACTGACGGTGGACCCATTCCTTCCACTGCTATTGACCTGACGATTCCGCTCCATACCCAGCACCAGTTCCCTATTCTGCCACCCCAGACGACCAACGAGCGCACATACATTACTCTGCTTTGCCCACCTCCGTCCTTGACTGCACAAAGCGCCGAGCACTCCGCCACCATGGCCAACTTCCCAGTCCAGCCGTTCCAGTTTGTGCCGATGGTCGCACAGATCGAGCGTGGGCTGGACCATCGCCTCGCGCGTAATATGATTGTGGTGGATGATCCACCGCTAAGCCATGAAGGTATGCTCTTGTTACCGTCATGCCTCTGATTCCTGATCATCAGAAGCAGCTAGTTCTGAATGAGATAGTCCGCATCATGACTGAGGATTTCCATCTCGAAGTACCAGATTCATTTGTTTATTCGATTGGGGTGGGGATGGTTGCTTTTGCGGACGTAGCTCTCAGAGATCAGTTCATCCTAGAAAGTCCTCATTGTCGTGGTTCTAAGTCTGACAGTAAGAGAGGGGTAGGATAACGGAGCATGATCTACCGAGATGCATATGGGTGACACGGTGGTTTTAGCGAGTTCGGGCCTCTCACGGTGGAGATAACAACCCTACATCTCGTGCTCCGGAGAGGCTTTGTTTTATCTGAGTATATATCCGGAGATTACAATATGTGTGTTAGAGAGAGGAACGGATCCCCATGCCTGAGCTAAGTCCTGAGACTAATGGTGAAAAGAGAGAGAGGTGGAAGCCTGGAGCCCCTTAGTCTAGTGGTGGGGGGTGGCTTATATAGAGTGCGCCACCCCCTCACCCTTTATGTTACACGATGGAGCATCAATGCCGTAATGCCTGCCCACTACAAAACCTTCATGCTGACTATTGGTCTTTGCATAACCGAGTGAGTTACATGGTCGAGTGGAATGAGCTCGTCGAGTGAAGTGCCGTGCTCCGAGTGGTTGTCGCCGTCCGAGTGACTTTCAAGTTGCGGTACATCTAGACGGCGATCTGGCCCAGGGGCCCAGTACAAAGTATACGGTGTCCATGGGTAGGGCCTTTAGGTCAGGCCTGTTACCCTACCCCTAATACATGTCCTCGTCATTAGCCCCCGAATCGGTCGAGGTTGAGCGGGTCGAGTCGAGGTGAATTCCCAGATGAGTCGAGTCATGCGGAGGCCCTTATGAACTCCTCTGGTCACCCGTGACCTTATCTCCGCATGTTGCCTTGACGGATTGGTGTCCGAGTGAAATGAGCTCAAAACGGGCCCGCGGAGGAGCGTTAAACTCACCTTATAGCAATTTTTTTGGAGTGATTTGGAGCTGGTCCTGCATTGAGTAACTGATTACTCAGAATTTCTTCACGCCTGGAACGTGTCTTTTTTTTGTTGTTTGGCCGTCACTCGGACCGGGCGGACCGTTCCGAGTGGATACCATTCCAGTGGCGGCACGCTGAGTGCACCCACTGGGTGTAGTCCCAGATCGCTGTTGACCGCGGGCAGTCGGAGGAGTCTTAGAGCCTGTCTTTTGTTGTTGTGTTCATCACTCGGACTGGTCACCAGACGAGTGGAGATTACTCCAGTGGGGGCACGCTGAGTGCACCCACCGGGTGTAGTCCCAGAGATCGCCGCCGATCGCGGGCAGTCGGCGGAGTCTTAGAGCCTGTCTTTTGTTGTTGTGTTCATCACTCGCATCGGTCAGCCGCATGCAGAGTGGAGATTACTCCGGTGGGGGCACGCTGAGTGCACCCACCGGGTGTACTCGAGACCACCGTCGATCAAGGCAGTCGGCGGGGGTCTGAGAGAACTAAAACTCTTCTTAGATGGTACTGATCGAACTTGTTCTTCTCTGACTCGGAGGTTAAGTAATTCTGGAGCTGGTTTTGCATCAAGCAAAGTGTTTCTTTCTGAGTTCTCTTCCAGTGGGGGCACGCTGAGTGCACCCGCTGGTTGTAGTCCCCGAGCCTCTGTCGGACTAGATGAGTCGGGCAGAGGGTTTAAGTCTCCTGGTAAACCTCCACCACGATCGACACGGTAAATATCTTTTAGTCTGAAATTGAGTCAATCGGATGCATCTTCGTGTGCTTGACATGGTAAATAAGCTCAGCACGGAGCTGAGTCGGTCGGAATGATCTTCGTGCACTCGACACGGAATAAATTCAGCACGGAACTCGGTCAAGCAGGTGAATCTTCGTGCTCTCGGCACGGTGAATGAGTTCGGCTTTGAAACTGCTTGATCAGAAAAAGCTGGACACTCCAGGGAGTAATCTTTCCATTAGTACTTCTACCATTAGATTTTGCATGAAAGGGGTATTTGTAAGAGTACATTGTATCCGCAGAGGAGCTTCATTTTCACCCTTTTGCATGAAAGGGGTATTTGTCCGAGTGGACGTGCTTCCCAATCGATCGAGGTATGTTGACTGTAAGGGAAGAACTTAGTGGCACTTGTATGTCTCTGGAGGAGATAGACTAGTGGTCCGACATGGACGTGCCATGAAACCCAGTGTGAAGCTAGTGTGTAGGCTGACTCTCCGGGAGAGGCCACTCATTATCCCGGGGAACACCAAAGACGTGCCATCTCCGAGTCCAAGTTTGTGAAACTGACGCCTTGGAACCTAGGATAGGGCCAAGTTATCCGTGAAGGAGCGTTGTTTTCACCCTTTTGCAATCTTGAAGATGACTTTAGGTAATGATTTGGGCGATCGTCCGAGTGGACGATACTACCCTTATAGATTTTTGGCGGACCGGGCAAGTATGGTCGAAAGATATTCTGATGTGATCAATGGGTTGATTGAATGGGCGTAACCCCGAGGGAGGCATGGCCGACGGCCGTATGTAGCCCCGAGTTATGCTCGAAAGAGGCAAGCTTGCTTTCTGAGAATGTGATATGAGGTTTGATCATATGAGTAACTTAGTCGTTCCGTGTTGGGGGTGTAGAGGTAAAGACATGTCCAATTGATGGTGACGCGTGAGGTGGTTAAGGGCGATGATGTGTACAATCGAAAGGACGACGCGCGGGGCGGTCGAGTTGTGAAGACATGCACAACCGAGTGGCAACACGCGGGGCGGCCGAGTGGCGAAGGCATGTACAACCGAGAGGCGACGTGCGGAGCGGCCAAGTGGTGAAGACGTGCACAACCGAGTGGCGATGTGCAGGACGGCCGAGTGAGGATGCACGAGGTGGCCGAGTGAAGGATTACGTGTCCAGCCAAGTGGATGAAATTGTCTTCGAAGGATTTAGCGGATGCTTTGAAGTTAATGTAGCGACGAGGTTGACGTAGTGTGGTTGCGACGCAACAAGACCGGGCGTGACAACCGAGTCGACTAGGAATGAAGATGGCGCCAGAGCGTCTGGGTGATTATAAAACTTGTCAAAGTGGTGGGTCGAATGCACTTGTTGAAGTGAAGGATCTAACTGGTGATGAAGCACTCGACCACTCAGGAGAGTGTCATTCCAAATGAGTAGCAGCCCCCGAGTGCGGCGTAGCTTCCGAGCGTACTACAGGCTTCAACAACGGACATGTCGGAATACGAGAAATATAGTGTTGAATGGATAATTTGCAATCCATCAAGTCGGACTCGGGTAAGGATGAGGAGAATTTTCCGAGTGATGCTCGAAAGAGGCAAACTCGCAAAAAGAGTGACGTGTGAAGTTTAATTATAAAAGGGACTTATCTATCTCATGCCTGACGAGGTCTATATTATCAATGAAGAGGATTCCACAGAGGGGTTGGCCGGATGTGTTTGAAGCCAACGGAGCGACAAGGTCAGTGTTGTGGTGCGCTAGGACCAGTATGGTGACCGAGTCCGAGCAGCGATGAAGTTGGCGTAGAGGGCCGTCAGTGATCGCGTAACTTGTGTAAAAAATGGCACAAGTCAACAAAATAATTTCTTGAGGAAATTTGATGTGTGTTGAAATGATTTGTGTGAATAACACCCATAGACACCCACTGGGAGTGCAAGGGGCTTGCTGGTTAACCAGCAATAGTCTAAAATAGCGAAGGATTCGTTCGAACTTGTCGAAGCGAGAGAGCCTACTGAACTCGTTGGAATACTGGCTAAAATAAAACAGAAGTGTAGTGTTTCGACTGAGTTGCAGCCCCGGAGGACCGATGCAAACTCGAAATGAAGAACGACACATGGTGTTCGTGAATGATGTGTGCGAAAAAATGGAAGTTGGACTCGGGAGTCACATAACCAGTTCTAAGCAAGTATGTGAAAATAAACAGCTAAGCGTAGAGGTACAGTCGACGGTGTGGCCTCCGAGTGAACGTGATGTGTGAATTACGAGATACTCGGGAAGCCGGAAATAACAGAATGTAAAATGACTTAGCTGTCTGAAGGCGCGCGAGTGGCCGAGTGGTGATGAGGCGACAAACCGAGCGGCGACGCGTGGGGTGGCCGAGTGGTGACGAGGCGACCAACCGAGCGGCGACGCGTGGGGCGGCCGAGTGGTGACGAGGCGATGGTGACAGTCGACCTTCTACTCGGTGTCCTTGCGGATAGGGATGGAGCGCACATTATACTTGCGATGCAGCTCCTTGAATTAGAGGTTTGCTCTTGTCTCAGTCGGATTTTGGCTACTTAGGCGAGTCCTTGGACTACAGCTAAGCCTCCGAGTGGGAGGCTTGCTCTCCACTCGGTAGGATTTCAAACTCTTAGGCGAGTACTGGACTGTAGCTAAGCCCCCGAGTGGGAGGTTTGCTCTCCACTCGGTAGGATTTTTTCAAACTTAGGCGTAGTCTTGGACTGCAGCTAAGCCCACAGTGGGAGGTTTGCTCTCCACTCGGTAGGATTTTTTTAAACTTAGGTAGTCTTGGACTGCAGCTAAGCCCCGAGTGGGAGGTTTGCTCTCCACTCGGTAGGATTTTTTTCAAACTTAGGCGTAGTCTTGGATCAGCTAAGCCCCGAGTGGGAGGTTTGCTCTCCACTCGGTAGGATTTTTTCAAACTTAGGTAGTAATCGACTGCAGCTAAGCCCCGAGTGGGAGGTTTGCTCTCCACTCGGTAGGATTTTTTTAACTTAGGTGAGTACTGGACTGCAGCTAAGCCCCCGAGTGGGAGATTTGCTCTCCACTCGGTAGGATTTTTTTGAACTTAGGCGAAACAGATTCGCAGCTAAGTCACCCACTTGGGGATTTTGGCGACGGCGAAGCACGGAGCGGCCGAGTGGTGATCAGGTGACCAACCAATGGTGACGCGCGGGGTGGCCGAGTGGTTATGAGGTGACCAACCGAGTGGCGACGCGCGGGGCGGCCAAGTGGTTATGAGGTGACCAACCGAGTGGCGACGCGCGGGGCGGCCCAGTGGTTATGATGTGACCAACCGAGTGGCGGCGCGCGGGGCGGTCGAGTGGTGATCAGGTGACCAACCGATGGCGACGCGTGGGGTGGTCGAATGGTTATGAGGTGACCAACCGAGTGGCGACGCACGGAGCGGCCGAATGGTTATGAGGTGACCAACCGAGTGGCGACGCACGGAGCGGCCGAATAGAGTAGACGCGTCCCGTGGAGTGACCATGCGCGGGGAGTCCGAGTGAAGTAGACGCGTCCTGCGGAGTGGCGGCGAGCGCGGCGTCCGGGTGATGTAGACGCGTGTCGCGGAGTGACGATGCGCGCGGGGCGTCCGAGTGATGTAGACGCGTGACGTGGAGTGACGATGTGCTGGGCGTCCGAGTGATGTAGACGCGTCCCGCGGAGTGACGACGTGCAGTGCGTCTGAGTCGGGGAAGTTGATGATGACGCGAGCAGCTTCATGACCGCGTGCCGGGCGGCCGAGTGGCGGCGCGTGGGCGACTGAGCGCTAGTGATCCTGTTCGGTCCGAGTGAGCAAGCCCATCCGAGTGACCATGCCGACTGAAGAGAGTTGCTGTCGTCTGTCGAGTGAATGATGCCAGAGGGAGAAACTGCTGAGCATGGCAACATGGCCAACTCCTGGTCGCCACGCCGCATCGGGTTTGTGCCTCCAACGCGGGAGACGTAGTCATGTGCGAGGGCAGAGTCAACTTCCAGTTGCGGCGGTGTGGTGTTGTCTCCTTCATGCAAGCTATCGGCGAGTGCTTGGAGTCAGGCGAAGGAAGCGTCGGGGCATCGTGCCGGAGACCATTGGTCGCGGGGATTCGCCAACGCCTGACGCTTTAGATGCCGTTACCATGCATTGATGGATTTGACCACGTCCAAAACGCATTGAAGGAGGCGTCCATGTCCAACGCATTGATGAAGTTGTAAACGTCCAACGCATTTTTGGAATTGCCCCACATCCAGAATCTGTACGTGCATGCAAAAGGCTTTAATTAGCAGCAGCTAGGCGAGAGTTAAGGCCGTTCATGTATGCAAGGAAGTTTTCCTTTCCTACGGCCATTTATCCCCTGCATGCAGAAAAATAAATGAGAAGGAATTAGGGTTAGAAGGAAAGTGGAAGGTGGGGCGCAGAGCTCCCTGGACGACCACGGCAGCGGCAGTTTTTGGCACGGATCCATCGCGAGAGGCGGCTGCGACGAATCCGAGTGTCGGGCGGCGTCTTCCTGCGAGGCCGCGCGTGGGCGGAGCTTGAGGCGCGTTGAGTCGATCCGGCGGCTCCAGTCTTGTCGTGATCGGGACGTGGACAGCCCCGGCGTTGGTGCCGCGTCCCGCCCGTGCACCCACCGCGGGGGTCGCCGTGCGGCGGTTCACGAGGGACGCTGCCGCAACGTACCGTGTCAGGACGTCGTGGAGAGGCTGCTGCAGTAACAGGCCTGCGCGCACGTCACAGTGACCACAACCGAGCGCTCGTGCTGCCAGATGGACTGTCGAGCGCCTGCGCTCGTCGCAGCCGGCTGACGGACGGGTTGAAGTCGACTGTGAAGAGGAAGCAGGAGGTGCAGTCCGGCGCGCTGGCGGCCGTGCGTGGGGACGGATGGTCACGACTCGCGCACCGTGTTGATGCCCTTTTCCCTTCCTCGTCTCTTGTCTGATTTATTTATGCATGGGTGTGTCTGATCCTATAGGAAAAAAGACAAACTCGTTGTTAGACAATGTACTGTAAAAAGACTAGATCAAATGGATACTTCCCTGATCCTTTTGTTTGTATGAATGGCGCGATGACCAAAGCTCTAGCGGCCAATTTCTTTAGCGATGGTAGTTGATTCGCTGTTGAAGATTGAAGAAAAAACCATTTGCATCATGGCTTGATAGACGCCATGCCCCAAGGTGGGCGCCAACTGTCGTGGTTCTAAGTCTGACAGTAAGAGAGGGGTAGGATAACGAAGCATGATCTATCGAGATGCATATGGGTGACACAGTGGTTTTAGCGAGTTCGGGCCTCTCACGGTGGAGATAACAACCCTACATCTCGTGCTCCGGAGAGGCTTTGTTTTATCTGAGTATATATCCGGAGATTACAATATGTGTGTGAGAGAGAGGAACGCATCCCCATGCCTGAGCTAAGTCCTGAGACTAATGGTGAAAAGAGAGAGAGGTGGAAGCCTAGAGCCCCTTAGTCTAGTGGTGGGGGTGGCTTATATAGAGTGCGCCACCCCTCACCCCTTATGTTACACGATGGAGCATCAATGTCGTAATGCCTGCCCACTACAAAACCGTCATGCTGACTATTGGTCTTTGCATATCCGAGTGAGTTACATGGTCGAGTGGAATGAGCTCGTCGAGTGAAGTGCCGTGCTCCGAGTGGTTGTCGCCGTCCGAGTGACTTTCAAGTTGCGGTACATCTAGACGGTGATCTGGCCCAGGGGCCCAGTACAAAGTACATGGTGTCCATGGGTAGGGCCTTTAGGTCAGGCTTGTTACTCTACCCCTAATACATGTCCTCGTCACTCATCAGTTAGATCCTGTTGATGATGATTTGACTTTCACCTTTCTGCCTCACGATGAAGGAGAAAATATGCGACAATGTCCTTTTCAGTATGTAGCTTGGGTTCTGCTCTTAGCCTTTCCAATGGACTATCAGACTGATCATTACATCAACAAAGCTGTTTCCTGCTTCGGCAAGCTAGATATTTGGCATAGGCCAGGACAGAATAAGGAACGTGTTTTGGTTCGAGTAATCATCAGCAACATCACCCAGGTGCCGCACAGTGTTGTGGTTAAGCGTATAGGCACTCTGCCTGGCATGGGACGATCTTGGTCGGTGCCTGTGTATGTCCTCTATGGCAGAGATACAATTCCCGGCCTTGTTGGCAATGAAGATGATGCCCCTCTGATGAATGCTTCCCCACATCCGTTTCAAATGCCTTATCTGACTGCTGCCCAACAATGGGCCCTTGATCATCAACAGCTGTTGCAACAACAGATTGATGCCTCCTGGGAACAGCAGAATCCACCACAGCAGGAGTTACAGCAGGATGGCTGGGGTGTTTGGCCGATTGCACCATCGCCATACAGAGGTTTCAGCTTCCGCACCTTGTTTCAATATACAAGTCCATCCCTCATGGATGGTGTGGAGCAGGAGAGCAATATCACTAATGACCCGCAAGATGAGTGGTCTGTGTATTCAGACATCGAAGAGGCTGCTGACGCTCTGGTCCATGGTAGACCAACCTCTGGTATACAGTTTGTGCGAGCTACGGGCAGTTCACACACGATTGAGGTTCAGACAGTTGAAGGCATGGATTTTCTGGAGTTTCTCTGGCTGATCTCTTTTGGTAGGTTCACTCGATGCCTTACTGCATCGGACATACCTGCACAAAATCAGGTTAGTGGCACTCTACCACTGAACCCTCTAGCGTTCTTCCAAGCAATCTGCGCTGCTATCACTCAGGAGAGGTTTGCAGCTAGTGCCCAGTTGGCCTATCAGCATGATCCTCTCGTCAGCCTCACTGGTCCTATTTTCATATCAGAGGATACCTGGGTGGGCGTTGCAACTCAACTTCCTATGATGGGTTCTGAATTTGTATACAGCAGCTCCCACCGTACAAATGTGTTCTCCATCTCTGAAGTTGCGGCGAAGGATACTGAACTTCCCACTGTCAGGACTGGGGCTGCTTGTTTTCAGAACCAGATTTTGGGAGAGTCAGCTCCGATTGACACGGTTGGACTGAGGCGCGGTACTAGATCAACTAGGTATGATGGTTTCAAAGTGGCCCAAATCACTGATGCGAGGAAGGTGCAATCTAAAGTTAAGCCTAAGGGGGCACCCTCGATTGCCTGCTCTTCTAAGGCGACTGCGCCTTGCAGCAAGCTCATACTGAACCCTGTGGCTGACAACTATGAAGAATTGCCACCTCCTACTCCTATCCACCAGCAGCAGTATGTGGGTAATGTTATGTGTGGCATACCATCTGATGACCTCACTGCTCAGAAGCTCTTGGCTGCTGACCAAGGGGGGGGGAGCCTGAGAAGCACTAAGTCGTATGCCGCCCAATAAACAGTGGAATATCCTGTGCTGGAACATGTGCGGGATCAACTTCGATAAGAAACATTTGGCAATCCGTAATGCTATTGATATTAGTGGTTGCTCCATCGTTTGTTTGCAAGAAACTAAACGTACTTCTTTTGATGCTTCGTTTGTTAAACTATTCTGCCCTAAAAAATTTGATATGTTTGCTTTTGTACCCTCTATGGGGGCCTCGCGGGGCCTAATCACGTTGTGGATAAGCTCGGTCTTCACTGTGTTCCTGTGTTTTCTGAATCATTTGCTCTTGGCGTGAGACTTACTTCTACGCAGTCCGCTGATTCCTGGACGCTCGTCAACGTGTATGGTCCTTGTACTGAACCGAATAGGACGTTGTTTACTTCCTGGCTATTTGATATTGACATACCTTGTGGTGATGATTGGCTCTTAATCGGTGACTTTAATTTCATCAGAGCACCAGACAATCGTAACAGGGGAGGAGGGGACGCTAATGATATGCTACTATTTAATGAACTCATCAGACGACAATCATTAGTGGAGCTTCCAATCAAAGGGCGTTTGTACACCTGGAGTAATATGCAAAACAATCCATTGCTTGAACAATTGGATTGGCATTACACATCCGTCGACTGGGCTGTCAAATACCCCAACACAGTAGTCCTGCCCCTGGGTAAACCCACGTCTGATCACGCCCCTTGCTATGTTAGCATTCAGTCTCAAATTCCAAAAACCAAGATCTTTCATTTTGAGGACTTTTGGATCAGACAGCCCGGATTCTTTGAGACTGTTGAACGATCTTGGAACAAAAGATGCTATGCCCCCAATGCTGCCGCAGTTTTGTGTAAGAAATTTAAAACCCTACGTTATGAGCTGAAGCAATGGAGTAGGAAAATGTCCAAGCTGTCGGGCCTGATTGATAACTGTAACAAAGCATTGCTTGAGATCGATGGATTAGAGGAAAGAAGAAGGCTATCTGTCCCTGAAGCCAACTTTAGGAGGATTCTGAAACGGCATCTGCTCCACCTCCTAGACTACAAAAAGCTTTACTGGAAAAAACGATCTACCATCCGATACTTCAAGTTCGGTGATGGCAACACAACGTTCTTCCACGGAGTGGCCACCGAGAGGTTCAGACGAAACAACATCGCCTCGCTGCGCTTGCCTGATGATTCGGTCATCCATGATCATGTGGGGAATGAGGCTGTACTCTTCCAAACATATAAAGAAAGATCGGGCCACTCCAGCCAGACTGACATACGCTTTGATCTGAAGAGAATCATCAAAAAAGTAAAGGGACTCCAGGCTTTGTCAGTTCCTTTCACTCATGCGGAGATCGACCAGGTTGTCAGGGAGTTGCCATCAGACCGTGCCTCCGGACCCAATGGGTTTAGTGATGGTTTCATAAAATCCTGCTGGCATATAATCAAGGAGGATTTCTATCGTCTCTGTTTAGATTTCCATGCAGGTAACCATAACCTTGAGAGTTTGAACACTGGCTTTATCACTCTCATCCCGAAAACGCAATCTCCTGAGACAGCCAATGACTATCGCCCGATAACCCTCTTGAATTGTTGTCTCAAGATATTGACCAAGCTGCTAGAGAATCGTCTGCAACATGTGATCCTCAAAATCATACACCGTAATCAATATGGCTTTCTACGGGGCCGATCTATACAGGATTGTGTAGCGTGGGCATTCGAGTTCATACATCAATGCCAATCCTTAGGGCAAGAGATAGTTGTCCTGAAGCTTGACTTCGCTAAGGCGTTCGACACAATTGAGCATGCACCCATGTTAGATATTTTGAAGTGTATGGGGTTTGATGATCGTTGGCTCGGTTGGATTAAATGCCTATTTTCCATGGCCAAATCATCGATCCTTCTCAATGGGACCCCGGGGAGGCAGCTTTTCTACCTGCGAGGGGTGCGACAAGGTGATCCACTGTCCCCTCTCATCTTTGTCTTAGCAGCGGATCTCCTGCAATCTGCCATTAATGATGCTTATCGGGCCGGAACCCTTCAACTCCCCATCCCAATACCTGATAAAGACTACTCGGCACTGATGATACGATACTCGTGATGCAGGCTGACATCTCCCAAGCGGAAACGATCAAGGGTATCCTCCAGGACTATGCGGCATCTGTGGGGCTGCGCATTAACTTTCAAAACTCAACACTGATCACTACAAATGCTATGGCAGAAATGACCTCGAGGATTGCTCAGGTGTTCGGCTGCACAATTGGATCCCTGCCATTCACATATCTCGGGCTGCCTATGGGCACTACACGGCCAACCGTCACTGACCTCATGCCCCTCGTTACGTCGGTAGAACGTAAGCTCTCTTCGGCAGCCAACCTATTGGACCTCGGCTCAAATCTCACATTGGTGAATTCAGTGATAACTTCTCTTACGATATATGCGATGTGCTCTATCAAAATCCCACCTAAAGTTCTTGATCATCTTGACAAACTCCGGAGATACTGTCTATGGGCCAAGAGCTCGAACGATGGTACAAAAGCCGTCTCACTGGCTGCATGGGAGCTGGTTTTCCGCCCGAAGAACAAGGGAGGTCTGGGAGTGATTGACCTCAAGATCCAAAATCAAGGCTTGCTCCTAAAAATGTTACACAAATTCTACAATCAGATGGGCGTGCCTTGGGTCAAGTTAATATGGTTGGCGTACTACGTGGGATCGATACCGCATGCAAACGACCCTTGTGGCTCCTTCTGGTGGCGCGACATCATGCAGCTAACGTCGATCTATCGTGGGATCACTATGGTGGAGGTGGGTGATGGTGCTACAGTCCTTTTTTGGAAAGATATGTGGCGCAGTAATATCCTTTCGGACAGCCACCCCAGGATTTACTCATTTTCCAAAAATGAGGATGTGTCTATCCATGATCTACTAATTGCGTCTACCCTTGGCCAAAATTTTAATCTCCCTCTATCCATCCAAGCCAGGGGTGAACTTCAGGATCTTCAAAACAATTTGGCCGAGGTGGAGTTGACAGATGCCAGGGATATCTGGAGATGTGTTTGGGGCTCTGAGGGTTTCCAGTCCAGTAAGTACTACGCCCACTGCTTTCGTGATGAAGTCGCGGACAAAGCCTTCGAGTGGATATGGAAATCAAAATGCACCAATAAATGGAAGGTTTTCTCGTGGTTGTTGTTGGCAGACAGGCTGAACACACACAATCTCCTGAAAAGGAAAGGTATGAAGCTCCGTGATGATGACTACACGTGTTTGCTATGCTCCACCCAGCTAGAGGAAACGGTTGAGCACCTCTTCTTAGAATGTGAGTTCGGTAAAATGTGCTGGGGGAGTTGGGGATCACGTGGCCAGCGAATGGCAACAGGTTGCAAAAGATGCATGCGGTCAGGAGCGTCTGGTCCCGGCCCATGTTCATGAAAACTTTCATCTTGGCGGCATGGAGCATCTGGAAAGAGCATAATAATAAAAACTTCAGAGGGATTGTCCCTACGAGGAGGGGGTGGAAGATGAGATTCCAAGATGATTTTGGAATGATGAAGTACCGAGTGAAAGAGGCCCTCTGGCTGTCTATTGAGCACGTGGTTAGTTCGATTTGAAAACAACTGTGTAGTGTTTGTTATTGTTGGCAACACTTGTACCTCTCTTATACCCTTGATGTATAGGAATTCCTCTCTCTCTCTCTCCAGACATGTAACCTCTCCCCTTGTAAACTCTGGTGTGATGAATTAATACAAAGTCAGTGAGGGGTTGCCCTCACTATCCAAGTTTCCTCAAAAAAACATAGACCCTTCCTGAAAGTAAGATGAATTGCAATTGTTTGGTGACTGAGAACATAGTCTGTTAGTTTTCAAGAAACTTTATGGTCTATACTTTAACATGTGAATAGCTTGTTACTTGATCATGATAAGTCTTATGAGATGAGCTATTGTTTATGATATATAATGATGATAGAAAAAGTGTTTGGGACTATCATTGATCAAACTTATGCACTATGCTAGCATTAACACTTCATAAATTATTTCTTTTATCATTTACCTACTCGAGGACAAGCAGGAATTAAGCTTGGGGATGCTCATACTTCTCCAACGTATCTATAATTTATGACTTATTCATGCCATGTTTACAAAAATTTTATATGGTTTTGGTATGATTTGATTAGAACTAACCCAGACCGACGTTGTTTTTAGTAGAACTACTGTGGTGTCATTTTTTGTCCAGAAATAGAAGTTTTCGGAATGGGTTGAAAACTTACGGTGATTTTTAGGGACCAAAAGAGACCCCCGATGCATTGGAGTTGGGCTAGAAGAGTCCCGAGGCGACGTCAAGGTAGGGGGTGCGCCCTACCCCCCGGGAGGGTGTTCCTGTCTTGCCGCTGCCTCGTGGACCCCCTTGACGTGAGACCGATGCCAAAAATTCCTATAAATACAAAAACCCCTAGAAAGAAACCAAGATCGGGAGTTCCGCCGCCGCAAGCCTCCGTAGCCATGAAAAATCAAGCTATGCCCTCTCCGGCACCCTGCCAGAGGGGGCCATCATCACCGGAGGCCATAGAGGAGGATCCCGGATGGGGCAATAATCACCATCGAGGCCAAGGACCAGAGGAAGAACATCTTGTAGCGACCAGACCTCAAACAGTCTGATCTCTATGCATCAGTGTCATCCTTGGATCAGTAATGCTGACACACACAGTACTCGAAGGATTTATAACAGAGTAGCAATCACACACTTATTACAACGAATGTCTCAAAAGAGAACTTATTACAATAAATATGGCTTAAGGACATCTAATAACGATAACAGCGGAAGGCTTGGAAGATAAGCGAGTCCATCAACTCCAACGGCATCACTAAGTATAGAACCACGACCTAAGGCACCTTACTGTCGTAAATGCGAAAAGTACGCAACATGAACGTTGCAGCCCGAAACGGGTTGACACATGGAATATCTTTGGCAAAATAACACATAGAGAGTAATATGAAAAAGTAAATGCTATACTACATGCATATATGGCTGGTGGAAAGCTCTATGGTTACGAGTTTTGCGTAAAGCCAATTTTTCCCTCCGCAAAGGAATAAATTTTATTTAAGCATCATGGTGGTTGTTAAACATTGAGAATGGTTGTGACATTCTCAATCCCAATTAAGCATCATCATTAAACCCAACAATATTAATGAAAGTAACATGATGAGATTCACATGATAATCCAAATACTAGATACTCAAGATGTCCATAACCGGGGACAGATCTAACCATGATTAGTTTTTATACACTCTGCAGAGGTTTGTGCACTTTTCCCCACAAGACCTGATCTCCTCCGTTAGTATTCTCGCACTACATGGTGTTTGAGAAACGGATGACCGAGACATAGTCTTTCAGAAGTGCTAGCACCTTCTTAACGGGTGAGACAGTTACACCTACATCCCTCTACATCGCTAGTCTACCCTTTGTAAGAGTTGACGACTTAATCAACTATGCTAGGGCCCATAGTAGCTTGCGGCCTACGGAAGTTTCTAGCATGAATAATCTCATGATCCCTTTGAGCACGGGTGGCGGTCCATAAAGAAAAAGCAGCAATCTGGAATACCCGGTACCTCAATCCACCCAGATGTGTATTAAAGTTGCCACCTTAAGTAAACCATTAATTAAAATCTCACATCTGTCATGAATACACTCACCCAATCCACGTCTACTAGCATAGCATAGCAACATAAGCAAACATAGAAGTAACTCCCAAGGGTTTGATAATAAAACAGGTAATAGGTACTACCTCATCTACTTTCCCAAAACCCACAATTTAATTATATCCTAATCATGCAATGTTTGAGGATTGATCTAATGCATAAAAACTGGGTATGAAAGGGATATGATCAAAGTGTTACTTGCCTTGCTGATGATCCGCGAAACCTAGCGATTCAAAGTAGCAAGCGGCGCACTCCGGGTACTCTATCGCAAACAAACAAGCAGACAATAAGTACTCATCTAGTGCATAGTTAAAAATCAAATAAAAGATCTAACCAGGAAGTTCAACTTAAGAACTCCGGTTTGCAAAAAGAATCAAATCAAACGAAGCAGTGAAAGTCAAACGGCGAAAGAAACAAGCTTCGTTTACTAATCTGGACCTAAGTCAAATTTTACAGAAGCAAAAACTTGTTTGAGTTGATTATTCGGAAAGAGGGTTTCGAGACGAAACTCCAGGCGCTTGAAATGCCTGATTCTGATAAATGAGCGAAAAGTTATACTAGATCGAAAATCGGATTAGAAATCGCGATCAGAAATAATCGTGGAAAAATCCGAGAAAAGAAAAACAGACGAACAGTCTAACGAACGAACGTTCGTTAACTGAAACTAAACGACGAAACTTGTTCGTTAAAACGAACGAACGAGCGAACGCTCGCTAAATAAACTAAACCGGAGAAAAAAATAAACCAATCTAAAAAAACGAAACTAGGGTTTTCTTAAAAAAACCAGATCGTTTTTTTTTGAGAAAACCGGGGCGGACGGCGCGGCTACCTCGCGAACTCCGGCAGGCTCAGGGCTCCGACTGGGTGGGGCGGCGCGGCGGTGAGCGGGAGGCGGGGGGAGAGGGCGGCGGGGCGGGGTGCGGTGGCGGGGGGAGAGGGCGGCGGCGGTGGGGTAGTGAAGAGGGGGCTCACGGCTTGGGGAGGGGGCGACAAGGCGGCTCAGGTCGGACTCCCGAGTCCCGGCGACATCGGGCGAGGGCGGTGGCGAAGGCGAAGGCCGGCTCGGTTGGGCCTTGGCCTAGTCGGGCTCCCGCGCTTTTTTTAAAACAATTTCGCCGAAACTAAGAAAAATTCTAGAAAAATAAGAAAAAAATCTAAAAATGCCAAAACAAATTTTCACCGTCTAAATAAAATATTTAGAACACGATGAACATTTTCTTGGCCCTAAAATGCAGTTTTGAAAACGTGCAATTTTTCCTAAATTCAAATAAAATAGCGAAAAACTTCAAAATAAAATCTTATTTGATTTTTTATTAAACCTTCAATATTTCTTTATTTTAGGAAAGTCATTTTATTCCCTCTCTCATATTTTCATAATAGAAATAATTGAAGAAAAAATAAATAAAATAAAATTATCCTATTTTCAAAATTTGAGAAAACTCAAATATGAAAATAACGAAATCTCCAACTCTCTCCGTGGGTCCTTGAGTTGCGTGAAATTTCTAGGATTTCGATCTAGTATAACTTTTCGCTCGTTTATTGGAATCAGGCATTTCAAGCGCCGGAGTTTCGTCTCGAAACCCTCTTTCCGAATAATCAACCCAAACAAGTTTTTGCTTCTGTAAAATTTGACTTAGGTCCAGATTAGTAAACGAAGCTTGTTTCTTTTGCCGTTTGACTTTTGTTGCTTCGTTTGATTTGATTCTTTTTGCAAAGCAGATTTCTTAAGTTGAACTTTCTGGTTAAATCTTTTATTTGAGTTTTACCTGTGCTCTAGATGAGTACTTATTGTATGCTTGTTTGTTTGCGATAGAGTACCCGGAGTGCGCCGCTTGCTACTTTGAATCGCCAGGTTTCGCGGATCATCAGCCAGGCAAGTAACACTTTGATCATATCCCTTTCATACCCAGTTTTTATGCATTAGATCAATCCTCAAACATTGCATGATTAGGATATAATTAAATTGTGGGTTTTGGGAAAGTAGATGAGGTAGTACCTATTACTGCTTTTATTATCAAACCCTTGGGAGTTACTTCTATGTTTGCTTATGTTGCTATGCTATGCTAGTAGACGTGGATTGGGTGAGTGTATCCATGACAGATGTGAGATTTTAATTAATGGTTTACTTAAGGTGGCAACTTTAATACACATCTGGGTGGATTGAGGTACCTGGGTATTCCAGGATTGCCTGTTTTTCTTTATGGACACCAGGCTCAAAGGGATCATGAGATTATTCATGCTAGAAACTTCCGTGTGCAGCCACAAGCTACTATGGGCTCTAGCATAGTTGATTAAGTTGTGCGAACTCTTACAGTGGTAGACTAGCAGATGTAGAGGGATGTAGGTGTAACTGTCTACCCGTTCGTAAGGTGCTAGCGCTTCTGAAAGACTGTGTCTCGGTCATCCGTTTCTCAAACACCATGTAGTGCGAGAATACTAATGGAGGAGATCGGGTCTTGTGGGGAAAAGTGCACAAACCTCTGCAGAGTGTATAAAAACTAATCATGGTTAGTCGTGTCCCTGGTTATGGACATCTTGAGTATCTTGTATTTGGATTATCATGTGAATCTCATCATGTTACTTTAATTAATATTGTTGGGTTTAATTATGATGCTTAATTGGGATTGAGAATGTTGTCAACCATTCTCAATGTTTAACAACCACCATGATAGTTAAATAAAATTTATTCCTTTGCAGTAGGGAAAAATTGGCCTTACGCAAAACTGTAACCATAGAGCTTTCCACCAGCCATATATGCATGTATTATAGCATTTACTTTTTCATATTACTCTCTATGTGTTATTTTGCCAGCATATTCCATGTGCTGACCCGTTTTCAGGCTGCAACATTCATGTTGCAGACTTTTCGCATTTACAGTAAGGTGCCTTAGGTCGTGGTTCTATACTCAGTGATGTCGTTGGAGTTGATGGACTCGCTTATCTTCCAAGCCTTCCATTGTTATCGTTATTAGATGGCCTTAAGCCATATTTATTGTAATAAGTTCTCTTTTGAGACATTCATTGTAATAAGTGTGTGATTGCTACTCTGTTATAAATCCTTCGAGTAAGGTGCGTGTAAGCATTACTGATCTAGGGATGACACTGATGCACAAAGGTCAGACTGTTTGAGGTCTGGTCGCTACAAGATGGTATCAGAGCCAGGTTAACTGTAGGACACGAACACTAAGCTAAAGCCCTAGATCACTATTCTTTCTTTTCATTTCTGAATCCTCATCTTTTCTACTCTTTTAGGGTGGTGGATGCAAGGAACAAGTTCACGCAACCGGATGAAGATACATCATTTGGACGTCACTTGAAGGAAGTCACTAGATACCTGAACATCGGAGTACCAAGCTTCACCGGGACCTACAACGCCACTTTACCCGAAGAGGAGCGCTGGATGATTCAAGTTCAAGTTCTAGGAAGGACGTTCGCGCCAGTTACGGAGCCCATAGAGTTTTCTTTTGATGCACCAACCTGGAATCTAGGAAAGAGCATGGCAGCCCACATCACCATGGGACGTATTGGAGAAGTTTACCGCAATGATCTCAAGGATACTATCTACCAGATTTGTGGACGCCGAGATGAGCAATGGGAGATGATCAGCACCAGGAAGGATAGATCAATCGCAGCTTTTATCCAGGAGTTAAACCAGCACATCTGACGCAAGGAGAACCAGATGTGCACAGGCATGATGGATCTGCAAAAGGCCTTGACCAAGATCACGGAACTAGAAGAAGAACTCAAGGCTACACATGAAGATTACATGGAAGAAATCGAAGTGCTAGTGGAGAAGAATGACGACTTAACAAGGAAGCTAGGAGTTTTCATGGGAGACCCCGCACCAGGAAGAGAAGACGACGATTCCACTTGCCCGAATAACTATATCATCATCGACAACACCGACTCTGACCCCGACGACAACGATGATGACTATGTAGATGAAGCTGGAGCGGATATCATGAAGTCTTCATCAGAGCAGTTTTTCTAGTTGACCACCATAACAGTAGTAGTATTTCCCATTGTATCTAGTATAGTTCGAGCACTTTTGTAACGATAGATAGACCATTGTATGCCTTTGTTTGAATTGATTGGAGTGATATTCGTTTGCTTTGTCGCATGTGCATATAGGTAGTGTTTTCTCACTAGACCTCATTCTATTCTAATTCTCATCTTCTCTAACACCCTCAGATGCCTCCGAGACGCGACACCGGATTTGTTTTCCCACCGGAGATCACTCAGTTGATTCAAAGACATAATGCTTTGATGCAAGCACTAGTACGTAACCAAGGCAACAACAACAACAACAACAACAACAACAACAACAACAACAACAACAACAACAACAACAACAACAACAACAACAACAACAACAACAACAACAACAACAACAACAACAACAACAGCAACAACAACAACAACAACAACAACCCACCACCACCACTACCTGTTGACCATTTGACTCGTTTCTTGAGGCTAAATCCGCCGGTGTTTTCCAGTAGCACCGAGCCGATCGTTGCAGATGATTGGCTCCGCAAGGTTGGAAGGGAGCTGACCACTGCAGGATGCACAGATGCAGAGAGAGTGCGTTTTGCCGCACATCAGCTTGATGGACCCGTAGCATCATGGTGGGAGAATTACACAGCCACACACCCTATTGACACTGTCACATGGGATTAGTTTCAGCAAGCTTTCCGTAGTGCCCTCGTTTCAGCAGGAGCTATGGCCATGAAGAAGCGTGAGTTTCGCAACTTACGCCAAGGAGGACGCACTGTAGGCCAGTATGTGGAGGACTTTAGTAAGTTAGCACGTTATGCCCCAGATGACGTTGCTACAGATGCAGCTAAGCAGGAGAAGTTCCTGGAAGGACTAAATGATGAGATGAGCATGCAGTTGATGGTAGCAACTTTCAATAACTATCAGGAGTTGGTAGATCATGCTCTTATGATTGAAGGGACGCAGCAACAGATTGAAAACCGCAAGAGGAAGTATGGCCAAGGGAAGTACAATTCTGGAGCACAGCAGAAGCTACGCTTTACCCCGAAATCGGGAGGACAATTCCCGCATACTCATGGAGGAGGTAGCTCAAACAATCATAATGTCTCCAAAAATGGTAACAGGAATGGAGGAAGCAACGGACAAAACCGCACTAACCCGTCAACCCCAGCCAAGAGAGACCTGAGCCAAGTCACTTGCTTTAAGTGTCAAAAGACTGGACATTATGCCAATGAATGTCCTGAAGCCCAGAATGGAAATGGCAATGGAAGCTCTCGGAAGAAGCCAAACCCTTTCAACAGGGGACAGGTGAACCACGTTAACGTGGAGGAGGTTGAAGCCCACCAGGATGCGAAGAATAGGTAAGTTTTTGGTTAAGACATTTACTGCAATCGTTCTTTTTGATACAGGTGCATCACATTCATACATATCATGGGGGTTTGTGGATAAGTATAAACTGCCCACCAAGGTTCTTGGCACACCTATGTTAGTATGCTCACCAGGAGCAGAGTATATGACTAGTCGAGGATGTTTTCAAGTGCCTTTGAGCATAGGTAGGCATGTTTTCCCCATGGATTTAATCATTCTGGAATCGCAAGGTTTGGACGTGATTCTAGGTATGGATTGGCTATCGATGTATGGAGGAAACATCGATTGCGCCCAAGAAGTCGATTTTGCTTACCACCCGGAAGGAAGAAGAATCAAGTATGTGTCACGGCATGAGCCCAAGAGGACACAAGTAAATTCCTTATCGGGAGTTGTGCAGGAGGAAGTACCATCTTTGAAGGATTACCCGGACGTGTTTCCGTAAGAGTTGCTGTGCATGCCACCGGATAGAGACATTGAGTTTCGATTGAGCTTTTGCGCACAGGGCCGATATCTAAGAGACCATACGGATGCCCGCACAAGATTTGGAAGAAATTAAGAAGCAGATTAAGGAGTTCTTGGATAAAGGTTTTATTCGCCCGAGTTCTTCGCCTTGGGGATCGCCAGTACTTCTAGTGGAGAAGAAGGATGGATCATTGAGAATGGTTGTTGATTATCGAGGATTGAATGAAGTGACCATTCAGAATAAGTACCCGTTGCCGATGATCAATGATTTGTTTGACCAATTACAAGGAGCTAATGTATTTTCCAAGATCGATTTGCGATCAGGATACCATCAGTTGAAGATTCGAGAGAAGGATATACCTAAAACCGCTTTTACCACCAGGTATGGACTGTATGAGTATACCGTTATGTCATTTGGTCTGACTAACGCACCTGCCTATTTCATGAACATGGATGAAAAATGTGTTTATGGAGTTTTTGGATAAGTTCGTCGTGGTGTTCATTGATGATATTTTGGTTTACTCGAAGAATGAAGAAGAGCATAAGGAGCATTTGCGTTTGGTACTTGAGAAGCTCAGAGAACATCAATTACATGCCAAGTTCAGCAAATGTGAGTTTTGGCTGAAGGAAGTTGGATTCCTCGGACATGTTATATCCGGAGAAGGTATAGCAGTAGATCCCACCAAAGTTGTCACTGTGACAAATTGGGAAGCACCAACGACAGTTGGAGAGATCTGGAGTTTCCTTGGACTGGCAGGATACTACCGGAGATTCATTGATAATTTCTTGAAGATTGCGAAGCCTATGACGGAGTTGTTAAAGAAGGATACCAAGTTCAATTGGACTGAAGAATGTGAGTCTAGTTTCTAGGAGTTGAAGAAACGTTTGGTTACATCACCAGTGTTGATTACGCGGATCAGCGCAAGGATTATGAGGTATATTGCGACGCTTCACGTTGAGGACTTGGAGCAGTGCTTATGCAGGAGGGAAGAGTTGTTTCGTATGCTTCACAACAGCTTAAGCCCCATGAGTTGAATTATGCTACTCATGATTTGGAGTTAGCAGCCGTGGTACACGCATTGAAGACTTGGAGACATTTTCTCATTGGAAACCATTGTGAGGTGTACACGGATCACAAGAGTTTGAAGTACATCTTCACGCAGAAGGAGTTGAATCTCAGGCAAAGGAGATGGTTGGAGCTCATCAAGGATTATGATATGTGATTGCATTATCATCCCGGAAAGGCTAACGTAGTAGCCGATGCGTTGAACCGTAAGAGCCATGTCAACACACTCATGACCGGAGATTTACCAAAGGAGTTAGCCGAGGACCTTCGGGAGCTATGTTTAGAGATAGTTCCGAGAGGCTATGTAGCAGCGTTGGAGATTCAGTCTACTTTGATGGATAAGATCAGAGAAGCTCAGATGACTGACAAGGAGGTTGCCTCAATAAAGGAGAAAATGAGCAAGGGAAAAGCTAAAGGATTCTGTGAGGATAAACACGATACCTTATGGTTTGAGGACCGCGTTTACGTGCCTAATGATCCGGAGATCAGGAAGTTAATTTTGCAAGAGGCCCATGACTCGCCGTACTCGATTCACCTAGGAAATACCAAGATGTATTTGGATTTGAAGGACACTTTCTGGTGGACCAGAATGAAGAAGGATATTGCAGAGTATGTAGCCGTTTGTGATGTATGTCAGAGAGTGAAGGCAGAGCATCAGAAGCCAGCAGGATTGTTACAGCCACTGCCGATACCCGAATGGAAGTGGGAAAATTAGGCATGGACTTTATCACGGGATTGCCCAGGACTCGTTCAGGCTATGGCTCGATTTGGGTTGTAGTCGATCGTTTGACGAAGGTAGCTCATTTCATTCCAGTGAAGACAACTTACATCAGTGCCAAGTTGGCTAAGATATACATGACCAGGATCGTATGTCTGCATGGAGTTCCGAGGAGCATCGTATCAGATAGAGGAACCCAGTTTACCTCAAAGTTCTGGAATCAGTTGCAGGAAACTTTGGGTACCAGACTAGAGTTCAGTATAGCTTTTCATCCACACACAGATGGACAGACCGAGAGAGTTAATCAGATTTTGGAGGATATGCTGAGAGCTTGTGCACTAGATTATAGATCTAGTTGGGACGACAATTTGCTGTATGCAGAGTTCTCTTACAACAACAGTTATCAATCCAGTTTGAAGATGGCACCTTGCGAAGCCTTGTACGGAAGGAGGTGCAGAACACCGTTGTTGTGGGATGAAGTTGGAGACTGCCAGTTGTTTGGACTAGATTTGATTAAGGAGTCTGAACAGAAGGTGAAGTTGATTCGCGATAGGCTCAAGGTAGCCCAGTCTAGGCAGAAGAGCTATGCGGATTCTAAACGCATAAGGAGACAGTTTTGAAGTCGGAGATAGAGTCTATCTTGAGTATCTCCACTTCGAGGAGTTAAGCGCTTTGGAGTTAAAGGAAAATTAGCGCCACGTTTTGTGGGACCATACAGAGTTTTGGAGCGCATGGGAGAAGTTGCTTACAAGTTGGAATTGCCCGAAGGATTTTCAGGAGTTCACGACGTGTTCCACGTTTCCCAGTTGAAGAAGTGCCACGCAGAGATGGCTGATATACCGCTGAGGGATACTGTGCCGCTGGAAGCGATTCAGTTGGGTAATGATTTGACCTATGAGGAGAAACCAGTCAAAATTCTCGAGTATGCCAGCCGAGTCACCCGCAGCAAGGTTATTAAGTTTTGCAAAGTTCAGTGGAGCCACGACACCGAGGATGAAGCCACCTGGGAACGAGAGGAAGATCTGCTGAAGGACCACCCTCACATATTTTCTAGCCAACCCGAATCTCGAGGGCGAGATTCATCTTAAGGGGGGTAGGTTTGTAACATCCCAAATTTTCAATTTGAATGTTACACACTAGATCATCATTGCATCTCATATTTTATTGCATTTTTGCCTTGAAATGGGATCAGAAATCGCGATCAGAAATAATCGCGGAAAAATCTGAGAAAAGAAAAACGGACGAACAGTCTAACGAACGAACGTTCGTTAACTGAAACTAAACGACGAAACTTGTTCGTTAAAACGAACGAACGAGCAAACGCTCGCTAAATAATCTAAACTGGAGAAAAAAAATAAACTGATCTAAAAAAACGAAAGTAAGGTTTTCTTAAAAAATCTGGATCGTTTTTTTTTTCAGAAAACCGGGGCGGACGGCGCGGCTACCTCGCGAACTCCGGCGGGGTGGGGTGGCGTCGGCGACGGCGCGGCGCCTTGCAAGGCCGGCGGGGAGCCGGGTGAGAGGCGGCGGGCAAAAGGGTGGCGGGGTGGCGGGCGGCGGTGGGGGGGTATTTAAGAGGGGGCTAGTCCGGCTGGGGGGAGGGGGCGACGGCAGCGGCGGCTCGGGGTCGGACTTCCCGAGTCGGGCCGCGACACGGCAATGAGGCGGTGGCTGGGCGAAGGCCGGCCCGGCTCGGTTGGGCCTTGGCCCAGTCGGGCTCCCGCGCGTTTTTTTAAAACAATTTCGCCGAAACTAAGAAAAATTCTAGAAAATTAAATAAAAATCTAAAAATGCCAAAACAAATTTTCACCGTCTAAATAAAATATTTAGAACGAGATGACCATTTTCTTGGCCCTAAAATGCAGTTTTGGAAACGTGCAATTTTTCCTAAATTCAAATAAAATAGAGAAAAACTTCAAAATAAAATCTTCTTTGATTTTTTATTAAACCTTCAATATTTCTTTATTTTGGGAAAGTCATTTTATTCCCTCTCTCATATTTTCATAATAGAAATAATTGAAGAAAAAATAAATAAAATCAAATGATCCTATTTTCAAAATTTGAGAAAACTCAAATATGAAAATAACGAAATCTCCAACTCTCTCCGTGGGTCCTTGAGTTGCGTGAAATTTCTAGGATCAAGCCAAAATGCAATAAAATATGATATGCGATGATGATATAGTGTATAACATTCCAAATTGAAAATTTGGGTTGTTACACATCTCCCCATCTAGGTGGGAGACCATGGAGGAGGAAGCACAAGGGGGAGACTCTCTCCCCTTCTCTCTCGATGGCGTCGGAGTGCCAACGGGGGAACCATCGCCGCGGTGATTGTCTTCATCAACATCACTTCTTCATCACCGTCCTCATCTCTTTTACGCACTCCACTCTCACGCACGCCGCTATAATCTCCTATTTGAACATGGTGCTTTATGCACAAATATTATGATCCAATGATGTATTGCCATCCTATGATGTTTTGAATAGATTTCCTTTGTCTTTTGGGTTGATTGATGATCTAGATTGGTTTGAGTTGTATGTTTTATTTTGGTGCTTTCCTATGGTGCCTTCCGTGTCGCGCACACGTGAAGGATTCCCGCTGTAGGGTGTTGCAATACGTTCATGATTCGCTTATAGTGGGTTGCTTGAGTGACAAAAGCATAAACCCGGTAAGGGGGTTGTTGCGTATGGGATAAACGGGACTTGATACTTTAATGCTATGGTTGGGTTTTACGTTAATGATCTTTTGTAGTTGCAGATGCTTGCTAGAGTTCCAACCATAAGTGCATATGATCCAAGTAGAGAAAGTATGTTAGCTTATGCCTCTCCCTCATATAAAATTGCAATAATGACTACTGATCTTGTTAACAATTGCCTAGGATAATTCCACACGCCGTTCCATCATTATTCCACACTCGCTATTTATAATATACAGTAATATATTCTAAATTTATGTTAACATCACCTATTTTTATATTTTAGTTCTCCGATATCATGCAAAGCTATCCTCTTCATACCAACAATGTAGTTTTATTTCTCGTTTCTAGATGGAAGCAAACGTTTGGTGTACGTAGAGTCGTATCTGTGGCAGATAGAACTTGAGAGAATATTGATCTTACCTTTAGCTCCTTGTGGGTTCGACACTCCATACTTATCACTTCCATCTTTGGAAATTGCTATGATGATTCCTTGCACTTGGGGATTATCAGCCACTTCCTATTCTGTATCGCCCATGGGAAGATATTAGTATGGACTTTGTGCTTGGATTGCCTAGAACTCGAAATGGAAAGGATTCCATGTTTGTTGTTGTGGACCGTTTCTCTAAGATGGCACTTTTTATTGCTTGCAACAAGATAGACGATTCTTCACATGTTGCCAATCTCTTTTGAAGGGAAATATTTGATCTACATGGAGTGCCCAATACTATCGTGTTGGACTGTGACGTCAAGTTCCTAAGCTACTTTTGGACGACGCTATGCGCGAAGCTCGGAATTAAGATCCTATTCTACTCGGCATACCATCCACAAACCGACGGCCAAACGGAGGTCGCGAACCAGACGCTATCTACCCTCCTACGTGTGTTGATAAAGAAGAACATCAAGGAGTGGGAAGAGAGTTTGCCCATCGCCTAGTACGCCTACAATCGAGCAAGACACCCTACTACCGGCAAGTCCCCCTTTGAGGTCATCTACGGCTTCAACCCATTGTCCCCATTGGACATTCTACCGCTAGCACTACAAGAGCGCATCAACATGGATGCGAGCGCACGAGTAAGCTATCTCAAGAAGGTGCACGAAGATACAAGGCACACCATCGAACGCCAAGTACAACACCTCACAACCAAGATCAACACTAACAAGAACCCCGTGGTATTCAACCCTAAAGATCTTGTGTGGCTACACCTTCTCAAGGACTGCTTCCCTAATGAACGAAATCTAAGCTTCTACCTCGATCCGACGGACCCTTCATGGTGCTAGCACACTACAACAACAACGCCTACAAGATCGACATCCCACGTGACAAGTACTCCATGAGCGACATCTTCAACGTCAGAGATCTCTCCCCCTACCATGGTGATGAGGCTTTTGATCCGAGGTCTGATATTTCCCCAGGGGGGGGGGAGATGATGCGGAGCATCGTATGGTCATCCCCATGGACCTACCTTCGTCTCCTACGACACCAAATGGACCTATGATAAGAGCTTGAGCAAGGACTATCAAAACTAAGGTTAACTCGCCCCTGTCCGAACTACCACTTTCTACATGTGAGACATGGCTACTACCTCAAGCCAAACCTCTATGTGTGATCAGGTACTTAGAGGGAAGCCACGGAACCACTACATCTAACGGACGAGCTAGCGAGGAAGCCAAGTACAAGGACTATGAGAAGGAGCTGCCAGGAGTTTACAGCCACCGGACGACCGGCCTGGACCGGACGACCGATGCGTGGAGCGTCAGCCAGGCAACCCAAGACCCAGCCAGCGAGGACTCCAGCAGACGGACGACCGACACGGACCGGACGTCCGACTCCTCCCAGCGTCCGGACGACTGAGCCCCTCCGGACGACTGGTGTCACACAATAGAATGGAAATTATCGGAAGTCTGAAGTCTCCGAACGACCGACGACCGGCCGGCCGGCCGCCTCCGGAAATCCGGCGCTGCCTGATCTGAACCGAAATGTCAGACGTCCCACCGCTCCCGAACGTTCGGATCCTCACGAGCCACCGTACGTCCGGTAGCTGTCAGACGACCGACGTCTATCTGTGCACAGCGTGTTAGGACGAGGCCCATGTACCCTTTCGTGACCCTAGACTATATATACTCCTACTCCTCCTCCCTCTTTCTAGGGCGAGCATTGGTTTAGGTCATATGAGAGATAGAGCTTGCTCATCCACTTGATACCTACTCCATTGGAGGCCAAGTCCTCCACCTAAGAGAAGATCCCCTAGTAGGTTCAAGACCTCCTCTTGGAGAAGAACTAGCTACTTGTATCCTTCCTTTGTTGTCTTTGGATATTTGTGACATCTTTGTGTTCATGGATCTAGCACATGTGTGATCGATTCTCGTTGATTTGAGTGTTTCCTCCCGTTTCCCCTCGTGTTACTCCTCGTGTTCTTCATGGGATTCCCTCCAAATTGTGAAAGATCGGCCTTAGGGTCTCCACCCTACATCACATAGGAAAGCCAATACTATTAAAAGGTGAGGTTTTACTCACGAGTCATTTGCTCAAAGTGCTTAAAGATATTGCTCCAAAAACCCTCAACCACTTTCCCACATTCCATCTGTCCAAAATCCTAAGTCCAACTTGGTCCTGCCAAAACACAAATATCCGGACCCACCGAATCAACCAGGACAGAGCCACAAGCCAAACCCCAGAATCTCGGTACAACCGAGATAGCATTCGGTCCCACCAAAGTGCAGTGACCAAGTTTCTGTACTCGATCAAACTCTTTTAGAAATTATTGAGATGAACTGATCGAATTACCGAAATGAAGAATCTGCTTCGGTCATCATGAATCGGTCTCACCAAGTGGATTCGTCTGGTCCCACCGTAAAGCCTAACATTAGAATCTTTTACATTGGTCGATCTCACTAGATTTCATTTTGGTGTCACAAAGTTGTCCCTAAAAGTTTGTAGCGGTTGGATTTTTGGTGAGGGCCATATATACCCCTCCACCACCACCTACTCTCAGAGAGAGCAACTAGGATGAAACTACACTTACCATATTCATGTTCTAAGAGAGAACCACCTACACTTGTGTTGAGATCAAGGCATTCCAATCCAACCATTTGAACCTTTATTTCTAGCCTCACCAAGTTGCTTTCCACTCCAATTCTTCTCCTATGCAAGCCAAATCTATGAGAGAGTGCTTGAGTGTTGAGAAGGACTATCTTTGTAAGCATAAGAGCAAGGAGTTCATCATCAACAACACCAATCTATTACCTTTTGGAGAGTGGTGTCTCCTAAATTGGTTAGGTGTCACTTGGGAGCCTCCAAGATCATGTGGAGTTGAACCAAGGAGTTTGTAAGGGAAAGAAGATTGCCTACTTCTGAAGATCTACCCGAGTGAGGCTAGTCCTTTGTGTGCGTAAGCCATGATGGAATAGACAATGTTGCTTTTTCATGGACCCTTTATGGATGGAGCTCTTTGTGGACTCATGCAGTCGTTACCCTCCATGGGTTGAAGTCTCCATCAACATGGATGTATGGTAGCATGACCTATCGGAACCACGCAAAAATCACCGTATCTTCATTGCGTTTGATTCTCCTATCTCTACCCACCTTTACTTTATTTGCACTTGCATGTTGTACTATTTCCGCTGCCTTATCTATTAGATATGCATGTGTAGAAAGTATTGGTTGCAACTTTACTAGTGCCAAAATCTACCTAACTATCAAGAAAATTTAAAGCCGCACCTTTGCTATGTTAAGTGTCTATTCACCCGTGCTCTAGACATATCTTCTCGATCTTTCAATTGGTATCAGAGCTTTGGTCTCCATTGCTTTGGTTTAATCACCATTGGACGAAGATGGATGTGTCTACTTTGGGGAGTCTTAGATGTAGAGTGTCTATTCTCGATGTGGAGTACTATCACCTTTGGAAAGATGAAATGGTCGATATCTTTGATGACTTTAACTTGATAAAGTATATTCATAGCCCTTATGTGCCTTCCATTGACCCCTTGCATCCAACTCATGAGGAACAAATTGACATGCTTCGTAATCTTAAAACCGTCAATCTTATCATTAGAGGATTACCTAAAACTTTGCTTGGTCATATGCAAAATTTTGTGTGTGCTTATACCTTGTGGAATGACTTGGAAAAGTGATATCCCGACTACTCTTTAAAGAATCTTGACGAGATTCTACATAAGACTATTGTTTTTCACAAGATCAAACCTAGTGATCCTAACTTTGATAATTGCTTATTTGAGCTTTGTGACCTCATGCGTGCTAAAGGCGATGTTGGAACTATTAGTAATATCATCATAGAAGCTATTCGAATTCAGAATCCCAAACATGGTCATGAAACTAATGAACTTATTTCCCTAGGTGATGATGACAATGTTGAACATGACTATTATGATGAAAATGAAGAGTTAGACATCGAATATGAGAAGACTACGAAGAATCATAGTCTCATGGCAAATTTTCGTGATTACATATCCGGAGGAAAAGAGTGTGCTGAATTGATTTTAAAAATGCATGAGTTAACTAAGGAAAACATTGAGCGTATGAATGCTAAATATAAACTTGCGGGAGATAAGTGTAGAAAACATGTTGTATTTGCACCTGGAGATGTTGTTTGGTTACATTTGCGTAAGGATAGATTTCCTGATTTGTGCAAATCAAAGCTAATGCCACGTGCTGATGGTCCTTTTAAGGTGTTAGATAAAATAAATGATAATGCATATAAACTTGAGCTACCCGCAGATTTTGGGGTTAGTCCCACTTTTAACATTGCAGATTTGAAGCCTTATTTTGGTGAGGAAAATGAGCTTCCGTCGAGGACGACTTCATTTCAAAAAGGGGAGGATGATGAGGACATCAATACCATTGTTACGCCCACAGCCCCTACTACTACATATACTGGACCAATTACTAGAGCTCGCACACGCGAATTAAGTTACCAGGTACTTTCGTTTCTTGGTAATGATTCTAATGTTCATGAGAATATGATGCTGCCTAAATTGGATACATTTGTTTTGCTTACAAATGAAGGGCCTAGCTTGGAGAAGGATGAACATTGGAGCAAGAACAAGCATGGAGTTGATGGCATGCGCAAGGGGAACAAGTACGTAGTTACAAGTGATGATTTCAGGACTTTGAAGCCACCATAAGGAGTGCATGAAGCCTTGGACGAAATATACAAGATGCTACTTCATAAATTTCATCCAGAGGCTATTCTAGGTCCTGCGTCACCTTATTATTCAGCCAGGACCATGTAATTTCGAAATACATAAGTATAGGCTGTTTTTAGAGTCCGTATGTGTGGGGAAACAAGAGATAGGGTTGGTTTCGGACCCCTTCCCCAAGGGCCACGAAATTCCCCCCTCTTCCTCCATATATACAGCCCTTAGGGCACCGTTTAGACTTTGGGGTTTTGTTTAGATTAAAGTTCGCCATAGCTGCAACTTGGCATTTCGCTTTTTGTTCAATGACCGGACAAAGGCGTCCACGTAACCCCACCTTCATCAATAAAGCTATCCTTTTATATTCGCAATATCCAGATTGTAATCTTAGTTTCTTGTTTGTTCTTCGTTTGCTCGCAGGAAACAGACCTTCGTGGTCAGGTTGATCGTGCTCTGGCGTGGTCAATAACCCTTGGAAGTTGGTTTAGCGATTCCTAAGGCGCGCCGTCTCGCACGTTCGTAGTCAAATCGTCAAGGTCGACTCCCACAGAAAACGATATCCAACATCTCATCGAAACATCAAGACACCTTCGCTTCTATCACCAAAAGTATGTTTGTCAACTCTCAAAAATTTTATTTGTCATACTCCTTATATGTGAAGTCACTAGTCTCCATAAGGTCATTATATAATTTTTATTCTTTTTCTTTTTCTCAATATCATAGCAAGAAAGCAAAGCCTTCAACTCAAACTACTCTTTATTATATAGCTCACGGACTCAATTATATAGAGGGAACTCAAAGCAAAGGTCAAAACTAGATCATACTAAAAACGTTATTCTACTAAACCAAGATATAACCAAAAGGATCAAACTAAGAAAAATGATAAAGGTAAAGATGTGATGGTGATATGATACTAGGGCATCTCCCTCAAGCTTGGCACAAGCCAAGGGCAGTGCCTATACCCATACACTACAGTTTCCTTCTTCAGAGGTGGTGGTGTAATGTTCTTGGAAATAATGCCCTTAAAAATGTGATTCTCCTCTTCAAGCTTTTGATTTTGCTGCTTGAGATCCATATTTTCCTTGTGGAGTTTGCCTGTGACAGATATTTATGGGAGTACCCGAGATATAATGTTTGATTCTTTGCCCATTTACCACCTTTGGGTTATTGCCCTCGGCATTGTCGATCTTCATGGCACCGGAACGACAAATTTCCTCCATAATGTAAGGCCCTTCCCGTTTAGAGAGAAGTTTTCCTGCGAAAAATCTTAAACAAAAATTGTATAGTAAGACAAGTTCACCTACGTTAAATTCACGATTTTGTATCCTTTTGTCATGCCATCTTTTAACCTTTTCTTTAAACAATTTAGCATTCTTATAGGCTTGGGTTCTCCATTCATCTGGTGAGCTAATATCAAATAACCTCTTCTCACCGGCAAGTTTGAAATCATAATTGAGCTCTTTAATTGCCCAATAAGCCTTATGTTGATGTTCGAGAGGTAAGTGACATGATTTTCCATAAACCATTTTATATGGAGACATACCCATAGGATTCTTATAAGCAGTTCTATAAGCCCATAATGCATCATCAAGATTCTTAGACCAATTCTTCCTAGATCTACTAACAGTCTTTTGCAAGATCAATTTTATTTCCCTATTACTCAATTCAATTTGACCACTATACTGAGGATGATAAGGATATGCAATTCTATGGTTAACATCATACTTAGCAAGAAATTTACGGAAAGCACCATGAATAAAGTGTGAACCACCAACAGTCACTAAATATCTAGGGACTCCAAACCTCAGAAAATAACTTCTTTAAGCATTTTAATATAAGTATTGTGATCAGCACTACTAGTTGGAATAGCTTCAACCCACTTAGTAACATAATCAACATCAACTAAAATATGAGTATACCCATTAGAGGATGGAAAATATCCCATATAATCAAATCCCCAAACATCAAATGGTTCAATAACAAGTGAATAATTCATAGGTATTTCCTGTCGTCTACTAATATTACCAATACTTTGACATTCATCACAAGATAAGACAAACTTACGAGCATCTTTGCTTAGGATCTGTTCATGTTCATGCTCAGGTACACAACATCTAATAACACCATCTACTCCTTCTTTCTAAGGTGTGGGTCATCCCAAAAGTAATGTCTTAAATCATAGAAAAACTTTTTCTTTTGTTGGTATGTGAAACTAGGTGGTATAAATTTAGCAACTATATAATTAGCATAGTCTGCATACCATGGAGTACTATGAGAAGCATTTATAACATCTAACTATTCATCATGAAAGTATCATCAATAGGTAGTGGGTAATCAAGAATATTTTCTAACGTAGACAAATTGTCTGCTACGGGGTTCTTAGCTCCTTTTCTATCAATAATATGTAAATCAAATTCTTGTAGCAGGAGAACCCACCTAATAAGTCTAGGTTTAGCATCTTTCTTTTCCATAAGGTATTTAATAGCAGCATGATCAGTGTGAACAGTAACTTTGGAATCAACAATATAAGATCTGAACTTGTCACAAGCAAATAGAACTGCTAAAAATTCTTTTTCAGTGGTACCTTAATTTCTTTGAGCACCGTCTAGAGTTTTACTAGCATAATGGATAACATTTAATTTCTTATCAACTCTTTGTCCTAGAACAACACCAACAGCATAATCACTAGCATCACACATAATTTCGAAGGGTAGGTTCCAATCAGGTGGTTGAACAATAGGTGCAAAAATTAACGCTTTCAAATGATTCTACACAATCATCATAAAAAACAAATCAAACATCTTTTTGCAATAGATTAATAAGAGGCCTAGAAATTTTAGAGAAGTCTTTAATAAATCTCCTATAGAAACCAACATGACCAAGGAAACTACCTTTCATATCCTTAGAACACGACATTTTTTCAATAGCATCAACTTTAGCTTTATCAACTTCAATACCTCTTTCGGAGATTTTATGCCCCAAGACAATACCTTCATTAACCATAAACTGGCACTTCTCCCAATTCAAGAGAAGATTAGTTTCTTCACATCTCTGCAAAACTCGATCAAGGTTGCTTAAGCAATCATCAAAAGAAGTTCCGTATACGGAAAAATCATCCATGAAAACCTCGACAATCTTTTCACAAAAGTTAGAGAATATAGCAGTCATACATCTTTGAAAGGTAGCAGGTGCATTCCATAAACCAAAAGGCATACATCTATAATCAAAGGTACCAAAAGGGCATGTAAAAGTAGTTTTTTCTTGATCCTCTTGTGACACATGTATTTAGGAAAGACCAGAGTAACCATCTACAAAGCAGAAATGTGTATGTTTGGATAGTCTTTCTAGCATTTGATCAATAAAAGGTAGAGGATAATGATATTTCCTAGTATCTTTGTTTAATTTTATAAAATCAATTACAGTTCTATAACCTGTGACAATTCTTTGCGGAATCAATTCCTTTTTATCAGTAGGAACAATAGTAATACCACCCTTCTTAGGGACACAATGAACATGACTTACCCATCCACTATCAGTAATAGGATAGATTATACCTGCTTCCAGAAGCTTTAATATTTCATTTCTTACCACTTCTTTCATCTTAGGATTCAACCGTCGCTGATGATCAACAACTGGTTTAGCATCAGGTTCCATATTAATTTTATGCTGACATAGAGTGGGAACTAATGCCCTTAAGATCATCCAGAGTATGTCCAATAGCGGCACGGTGCTTCTTCAGAATTTTCAATAATTTTTTCTTCATGCTCTGAAAGGTTAGCACTAATAATAACAGGATATATCTTCTTCTCATCGAGATAAACATATTTCAAAGTATCAGGTAATTGTTTAAGATTGAACACAGGATCACTCTTGGGTGGTAGAGGATCACCAAGAGTCTCAACAGGCAAATTGTGTTGTAAAACAAGCATTTGTTTAAAGAATATCTCATCTATTTCGTTTCTTTCATTCATGAACATGTCATTTTCATGGTCTAGAAAATATTGTTCTAAAGGATCAGTAGGAGGCACGGTAATAGATGCAAGACCAATAATTTCATCTTTACTAGGCAATTATTTATCATGGGGTTGTCTACGAAATTTGGAGAAATTGAATTCATGAGACACATCCCCGAAACTTACACTAACAGTTTCTTTCTCGCAATCTATTTTAGCTAACAGTGCAAGAAAGGACTACCAAATATAATGGGACAAAAATCATCTTGTGGGGAACCAAGAACTAGAAAATCTGTAGGGTATTTTATTTTCCCACACAAGACTTCAACATCTCTAACAATCCCAATTGGTGACATAGTATCTCTATTAGCAACTTAATAGTAACATCAATGTCTTCTATTTCAGCAGCTGCAATAACATTAATAATCTCTTGATGTAAAGTAAAAGAAATTGCACTCACACTAGCACCCAAATCACATAAGCCATGATAACAATGATCTCCTATCTCAACAGAAACAACAGACATGCCAACAATAGGCCTATGTTTATCTTTATCATCAGGTTTAGGAATTCTAGCAGATACATCACAGAAATAAATAACATGCACATGTTGGAAATATGCCCTAGAGGCAATAATAAATTAGTTATTATTATAATCGTTTATTATCCATGCTATAATTGTATTGATAGGAAACTCTGATACATGTGTGGGTACATAGACAACACCATGTCCCTAGTAAGCCTCTAGTTGACTAGCTCGTTGATCAATAGATGGTTACAGTTTCCTGACCATGGACATTGGATGTCGTTGATAACGGGATCACATCATTAGCAGAATGTTTTAATGGACAAGACCCAATCCTAAGCCTAGCACAAAGATCGTGTAGTTCGTATGCTAAAGCTTTTCTAATGTCAAGTATCTTTTCCTTAGACCATGAGATTGTGCAACTCCCGGATACTATAGGAATGCTTTGGGTGTACCAAACGTCACAACGTAACTGGGTTGCTATAAAGGTGCACTATAGGTATCTCCGAAAGTGTCTGTTGGGTTGGCACAAATCGAGACTGGGATTTGTCACTCCGTGTGACGGAGAGGTATCTCTGGGCCCACTCGGTAGGACATCATCATAATGTGCACAATGTGACCAAGGGGTTGATCACGGGATGATGTGTTACGGAACGAGTAAAGAGACTTGCCGTAACGAGATTGAACAAGGTATCGGCATACCAACGATCGAATCTCGGGCAAGTACAATACCGCTAGACAAAGGGAATTGTATCACGGGATTGATTGAGTCCTTGACATCGTGGTTCATCCGATGAGATCATCGTGGAACATGTGGGAGCCAACATGGGTATCCAGATCCTGCTGTTGGTTATTGACCAGAGAACGTCTCGGTCATGTCTGCATGGTTCCCGAACCCGTAGGGTCTACACACTTAAGGTTCGATGACGTTAGGGTTATAAAGGAAGTTTGTATGTGGTTACCGAATGTTGTTCAGAGTCCCGTATGAGATCCCGGAGGTCAAGAGGAGTTCCGGAATGGTCCGGAGGTAAAGAGTTATATATGGGAAGTCATGTTTTGGTCACCGGAAAAGTTTCGTGTTTTATCGGTAACGTATCGGGACCACCGGGTGGGTCCCGGGGGTCCACCAAGTGGGGCCACCGGCCCGGGAGGGCTGCATGGGCCAAGTGAGGAGGGACCAGCCCAGGTGGGCTGGTGCGCCCCACAAGGGCCCAAGGCGCCTAGGGTTTGGGGAGGACGCCCCACCCAGCTTGGGGGCAAGTTTCCCTCTTCCCCCCTTGGCCGCCACCCTAGATGGGTTTGGGGCTGCACCCCTTGGGGTGGAAACCCCAGAGGGGCGCACCTCCCTCTCCCCTATATATACTTGAGGACTTTGGGGCTGCCAACACATGAGTTTTGTCCTCTCCATGGCGCAGCCTGCCTCTCTCCCTCCTCCTCTCCCGGTGCTTGGCGAAGCCCTGCAGGATTGCCACGCCTCCACCACCACCACGCCCGTTGTGCTGCTATTGGACGGAGTCTTCCTCAACCTCTCCCTCTCTCCTTGCTGGATCAAGGCATGGGAGACGTCACCGGCTGCACGGTGTGTTGAACGCGGAGGTGCCGTCTGCTCGGCACTAGGATCTCCGTGATTTGGATCACGACGCACGACTCCATCAACCCCGTTCACTTGAACGCTTCCGCTTAGCGATGTACAAGGGTATGTAGATGCACTCTCCTTCCCCTCGTTGCTGGTTTCTCCATAGATAGATCTTGGTGACACGTAGGAAAATTATGAATTTCTGCTACGTTCCCCAACAGTGGTATCAGAGCTAGGTCTATTGCGTAGATTCTGTGCAAAAGTAGAACACAAGTTGTTGTGGGCGTTGATTTTGTTCAATATGCTTACCGTTACTAGTCCAATCTAGTTTCGACGGTATTGTGGGATGAAGCGGCCCGGACCGACCTTACACGTACACTTACGTGAGACAGGTTCCACCGACTGACATGCACTTGTTGCATAAGGTGGCTAGCGGGTGCCAGTCTCTCCCACTTTAGTCGGATCGGATTTGATGAAAAGGGTCCTTATGAAGGGTAAATAACAATTGACATATCACGTTGTGGTTTTGTGTAGGTAAGAAACGTTCTTGCTAGAAACCCATAGCAGCCAGGTAAAACATGCAAACAACAATTAGAGGACGTCTAACTTGTTTTTGCAGGGTATGCTATGTGATGTGATATGGCCGAGAAGAATGCGATGAATGATATGTGATGTATGAGATTGATCATGTTCTTGTAATAGGAATCACGACTTGCATGTCTATGAGTATGATAACCGGCAGGAGCCATAGGAGTTGTCTTAATTTATTGTATGACCTGCGTGTCATTGTACAATGCCATGTAATTACTTTACTTTATTGCTAACCGGTAGCCATAGTAGTAGAAGTAATAAGTTGGCGAGACAACTTCATTGAGACACGATGATGGAGATCATGATGATGGAGATCATGGTGTCATGCCGGTGACGATGATGATCACGGAGCCTCGAAGATGGACATCAAAAGGAGCAAAATGATATTGGCCATATTATGTCACTATTTGATTGCACGTGATGTTTATCATGTTTATACATCTTATTTGCTTAGAACGACGGTAGTAAATAAGATGATCCCTCATTAAAATTTCAAGAAAGTGTTCCCCTAATCGTGCACCGCTGCAAAAGTTCGTCGCTTCAAGCACCACGTGATGATCGGGTGTGATAGATTCTTACATTCACATACAACGGGTGTAAGCCAGATTTACACACGCAAAACACTTAGGTTAACTTGACGAGCCTAGCATGTACAGACATGGCCTCGGAACACAAGAGACCGAAAGGTCGAGCATGAGTCGTATGGACGATACGATCAACACGAAGATGTTCACTGATGATGACTAGTCCGTCTCACGTGATGATCGGACACAGCTTAGTTGACTCGGATCATGTAATCACTTAGATGACTAGAGGGATGTCTATCTGAGTGGGAGTTCATGAGATGAGCTTAATTATCCTAAACATAGTCAAAAGATCTTTGCAAATTATGTCGTAAGCTCGCACTTTAGTTCCACTTCTTTTGGATATGTTCCTAGAGAAAATATAGTTGAAAGTTGACAGTAGCGATTATACGGATAGAATAAAGCTTATGTCCTTAATGCACCGCCACAGTGTCTTTGAACCCCAAACGTCGCTTTGTGGATGTTGCGAATATCGGACATACACGCGTTTTGATAACTACGTGATAGTTCGGTTAAACGGTTTAGAGTTGAGGCACCAAAGACGTTTTTCAAACGTCGCGGAACATATGAGATGTTTCGAGGGCTGAAATTGGGATTTCGGGCTCGTGCTCACGCCAAGAGGTATAAGACCTCCGACGATTTTCTTAGCCTGCAAACTAAGGGAGAAAAGCTCAATCGTTGAGCTTGTGCTCAGATTGTCCGAGTGCAACAATCACTTGAATCGAGTGGGAGTTGATCTTCCGATGAGATAGTGATGTTTCTCCAAAGTCATTGCCACCAAGCTGCTAGAGCTTCGTGATGAACTATAACATATCAGGGATAGATGATCCTTGAAATATTCGCGATGTTTGACACCGTGAAAGTAGAAGTCAATAAGGAGCATCAATTGTTGATGGTTAATGAAACCACTTGTTTCAAGAAGGGCAAGGGCAAGAAGGGATACTTCATGAAATGACAAATCAGTTGCTGCTCTAGAGAAGAAACCCAAGGTTAAACCCAAACCTGAGACTAAGTGCTTCTGTAATGAGGGAACGGACACTGAAGTAGAACTACCCTAGATACTTGGTACATGAGAAGGCTGGCAAGGTCGATAGAAGTATATTGGATATACATTATGTTAATGTGTATTGTACTAGTACTCCTAGAAGCACCAGGGTATTAGATACCGGTTCGGTTGCTAAGTGTTAGTAACTCGAGATAAAAGCTACGGAATAAACGGAGACTAGCTAAAAGTGAGCTGACGATATGTGTTGGAAGTGTTTCCAAGGTTGATGTGACCAAGCATCGCACGCTCCCTCTACCATCGAGATTGGTGTTAAACCTAAATAATTGTTATTTGGTGTTTGCGCTGAGCATAGACATGATTGGATTATGTCTATCGCAATACGGTTATTCATTTAAGGAGAATAATGGTTACTCTGTTTATTTGAATGATACCTTCAATGGTCTTGCACCTAAAGTAATGGTTTATTGAATCTCTATCATAGTAATACACATTTTCATGCCAAAAGATATAAGATAGTAATGATGGTACCACTTACTTGTGGCACTGCCATGTAAGTCATATTGGTATAAGACGCATGAAGAAGCTCCATGTTGATGGATCTTTGGACTCACTCCTTTTTTGAAAAGTTTGAGACATGCGAACCATGTCTATTGGTGTATACGCATGAAGAAACTCCATGCAGATGGATCGTTTGGACTCACTTGATTTTGAATCACTTGAGATATGCAAATCATACCACATGGGCAAGATGACTGAAAAGCCTGCGTTTTCAAAGAAGATGGAACAAGATAGCAACTTGTTGGAAATAACACATTTTGATGTGTGCGGTCCAATGAGTGCTGAGGCATGCAGTGAATATCATTATGTCCTTACTTCACAGATGATTTGAGTAGATGTTGAGTATATTTACTTGATGAAACACAAGTCTGAATTATTGAATGGTTCAAGTGATTTTAGAGTGAAGTTGAAGATCATTGTGACAAGAGGATAAAATGTCTATGATGTGATCATAGAGATGAGTATCTGAGTTACGAGCTTTGGCACGCAATTAAGACATTGTGGAAATTGTTTCACAATAAATACACTGGAACACCATAGTGTGATGGTGTGTCCGAACATCATAGTTGCACCCTATTGGATATGGTGCGTACCATGATGTCTCTTATCGAATTACCACTATCGCTCATGGGTTAGGCATTAGAGACAACCGCACTCACTTTAATAGGGCACCACGTAATTCCGTTGAGACGACACCATTTGAACTATGGTTTGGAGAAACCTAAGTTGTCGTTTCTTAAAAGTTTGGGGCTGCGACGCTTATGTGAAAAAGTTTCATCGTGATAAGCTCGAACCCAAAACGGATAAATACATCTTCATAGGACACCCAAAACAGTTGGGTATACCTCGTATCTCAGATCCGGAAGCAGAAGTAATTGTTTCTAGAAATGGGTCCTTTCTCGAGGAAAAGTTTCTCTCAAAAGAATTGAGTGGTAGGATGGTGGAGACTTAATGAGGTTATTGAACCATCACTTCAACCAGTGTGTAGCAGGCACGTGAAGTTGTTCATGTGGCACCTACACCAATTGAAGTGGAAGGCGATGATAGTGATCATGATGCTTGGATCAAGTCACTACCGGACCTCGTAGGTCGACAAGGACACGTACTACTTCAGAGTGGTACGCAATCCTGTCTTAGAGGTCATGTTGCTAGACAACAATGAACCTACGAGCTATGGAGAAGCGATGGTGGGCCCGAATTCCGACGAATGGCTCGAGGCCATAACATCGGAGAGAGGATCCATGACTTTGGAAGAAATACTTGATGGTCGTAAGGACGTTGGGTAAAGATGGATTTTAAAAGGAAGACAGACAATGATGGTAAGTATCACCATTAAGAAAGCTCGACTTGTCGTTAAAAATGTTTTCCGACAAGTTCAAGAAGTTGACTACGGTGAGGCTTTTCTCACCAGAGCGATGCTAAGAGTCTGTTGGAATTGGATTAGCGATTCTGCATTATTTATGAAATCTTGCATATAGGATGTCAAAACATTGTTTCCTTGACAGTTTTCTTGAGGAAAGGTTGTATGTGATACAACCAGAAAGTTTTTTTTGACAATCTTGAAAGACGCTAACAAGTATGCAAGGCTCCAGCAATCCTTCTAAGGACTGGAGTAAGCATCTCGGAGTTGGAATGTACGCTTTGATGAGACGATCAAAGATTTTGGGTCTATACAAAGTTTATGAGAAACTTGTATTTCCAAAGAAGTGAGTGGAAGCACTATAGAATTTCTGATGAGTATATGTTGTTGACATATTATTGATCAGAAATGATGTAGAATTTCTGGAAAGCATAAAGGGTTGTTTGAAAGGACTTTTTCAAGGGAAAACCTGGATTAAGCTGCTTGAACATTGAGCATCAAGATCTATAAGGATAGATCAAAACGCTTAATGGTACTTTATGAGCACATACCTTGACATGATCTTGAAGGTGTTCAAGATGGATCAGTCAAAGAAGGAGTTCTTGCCTGAGTTATAAGGTATGAAGTTAAGAGTTAAAGCTCGACCATGGCAGAAGAGAGAGAAAGGACGAAGGTCGTCCCCTATGCTTCAGACGTAGGCTCTATAGTATGCTATGCTGTGTACCGCACTGAAGTGTGCCTTGCCATGAGTCGGTCAAGGGTACAAGAATGATCCAGGAATGGATCATTGGACAATGATCAAAATTGTCCTTGGAGTAAATAAGGACATGTTTCTCGGTTATGGAGGTGATAAAGAGTTCGACGTAAAGAGTTGCATCGATGCAAGCTTAACACCTATCCGGATAGCTCTGGGTAGAGATACCGGATACGTATAATGGAGCAAAACTTAGGAATAGCTCCAAGTGGAACGTGGTAGCAGCATCTACGATATGACATAAAGTTTTGCAAAATACATAGGGATCTGAATATTGCAGACCCGTTGACTACAACCTCTCTCACAAGCATAAACATGATTAAACGCAGAACTCATTGAGTGTTAATCACATAGTGATGTGAACTAGATTATTGATTCTAGTAAACTCTTTGGATGTTGGTCACATGGCGATGTGACCTGTGAGTGTTAATCACATGGCAATGTGAACTAGATTATTGACTCTAGTGCAAGTGGGAGACTGTTGGAAATATGCCCTAGAGGCAATAATAAATTAGTTATTGTTATAATCGTTTATTATCCATGCTATAATTGTATTGATAGGAAACTCAGATACATGTGTGGGTACATAGACAACACCATGTCCCTAGTAAGCCTCTAGTTGACTAGCTCGTTGATCAATAGATGGTTACAGTTTCCTGACCATGGACATTGGATGTCGTTGATAACGGGATCACATCATTAGCAGAATGATGTGACGGACAAGACCCAATCCTAAGCCTAGCACAAAGATCATGTAGTTCATATGCTAAAGCTTTTCTAATGTCAAGTATCTTTTCCTTAGACCATGAGATTGTGCAACTCCCGGATACCGTACGAATGCTTTGGGTGTACCAAGCGTCCACAACGTAACTGGGTGGCTATAAAGGTGCACTACAGGTATCTCCGAAAGTGTACATTGTGTTGGCACGAATCGAGACTGGGATTTGTCACTCCGTGTGACGGAGAGGTATCTCTGGGCCCACTCGGTAGGACATCATCATAATGTGCACAATGTGACCAAGGGGTTGATCACGGTATGATGTGTTATGGAACGAGTAAAAGATACTTGCCGGTAACGAGATTGAACAAGGTATCGGCATACCGACGATCGAATCTCGGGCAAGTACAATACCGCTAGACAAAGGGAATTGTATACGGGATTGATTGAGTCCTTGACATCGTGGTTCATCCGATGAGATCATCGTGGAACATGTGGGAGCCAACATGGGTATCTAGATCCCGCTGTTGGTTATTGACCGGAGAACGCCTCGGTCATATACGCATGGTTCCCGAACCCGTAGGGTCTACACACTTAAGGTTCGATGACGCTAGGGTTATAAAGGAAGTTTGTATGTGGTTACCGAATGTTGTTCGGAGTCCCGGATGAGATCCCGGTCGTCATGAGGAGTTCTAGAATGGTCCGGAGGTAAAGATTTATATATGGGAAGTCCTGTTTTGGTCACCGGAAAAGTTTCGGGTTTTATCGGTAACGTACCGGGACCACCGGGAGGGTCCCGGGTCCACTCAAGTGGGGCCACCGGCCCGGGAGGGCTGCATGGGCCAAGTGAGGGAGGGACCAGCCCGGTGGGCTGGTGCGCGCCCCACAAGGGCCCAAGGCGCCTAGGGTTTGGGGAGGCGCCCACCCAGCTTGGGGGCAAGTTTCCCTCTTCCCCCTTGGCCGCCACCCTAGATGGGTTTGGGGGCTGCCGCACTTGGGGTGGAAACCCAGAGGGGCGCACCCTCCCTCTCCCTATATATACTTGAGGACTTTGGGGCTGCCAACACATGAGTTTTGTCCTCTCCATGGCGCAGCCCCGCCTCTCTCCCTCCTCCTCTCATGCGGTGCTTGGCGAAGCCTGCAGGATTGCCACGCTCCTCCACCACAACCACGCTGTTGTGCTGCTGCTGGACGGAGTCTTCCTCAACCTCTCCCTCTCTCCTTGCTGGATCAAGGCATGGGAGACGTCACCGGGCTGCACGTGTGTTGAACACGGAGGTGCCGTCCGTTCGGCACTAGGATCTCCGATGATTTGGATCACGACGAGTACGACTCCTTCAACCCCGTTCACTTGAACGCTTCCGCTTAGCGATCTACAAGGGTATGTAGATGCACTCTCCTTCCCCTCGTTGTTGGTTTCTCCATAGATAGATCTTGGTGACACGTAGGAAAATTATGAATTTCTGCTACGTTCCCCAACAGCACATCCATATTATCTACCAAGAGATCTTTAACCATAGCAATACTAGGTTCAACTTTAATTTGTTCACGGGGTCTAGGTGTTCTAGTATAACTCTTATGAACTACAGCTGAAGCTTTAGCATGTTCGTTTATCCTAACAGGAAAAGGTGGTTTCAATATAAGCAGTAGGAATAACACGACCAACATTATAAGTAATGGTTTCTTCTTCAGCCTTAATAGGTTCTACTACTTTTACTTTAATGGGAGGATGATATTTAAACCGCTTCTCCTTAGGGAGATCAACATGAGTAGCAAATGATTCATAGAAAGAAGCTACTATCTCAGAGTCAAGTCCATATTTAGTGCTAAATTCATGAAAAGTATCGGTATCCATAAAAGATTTAACACAATCAAACTTAAGGTTTATAACTGACTCCTTTCCATCATCGAGCTCCCAATCTTCAGAGTTGCATTTAATTCTTTCCAATACATCCAATTTGAATTAAATAGTTTTCTTCATAAAAGAACTACTACAAGAAGTATCGAGCATGGATTGATCATGACGAGAAAGCCGAGCATAAAATTCTGAATAATAATTTCTCTTGAGAGCTCATGATTGGGGCATGAATATAACATTGACTTAAGCCTCCCCAAGCTTGAGCGATACTTTGTCCTTCATGAGGCCAAAAATTATATATATATATATATATATATATATATATATATATATATATATATATATATATATAATTCCGATCACCATGAACCAGATGCATAGGATAAAACTTCTGATGGAATTCCAATTTCAATCGGTTGTAATTCCAAGCTCCAATTTCATCACATAGCCTATACCATGTCAATGCCTTTCCCTTAAAAGATAAATGGAATACCTTCTTCTTTGGATCATCCTCGGGCAAACCTGCAAGCTCAAATAACCCACAAACTTCATCCACATAGATTAGATGCAAATCATGATGTAGTGTTCTGTCTCCTCCATAAGGATTAGTTAGTAGTTTCTCTATCATACCCGAAGGAATTTCATAATAAATATTTTTAGTAGGTGCAGTAGGTTGAGGAGCAACTCTTTGCTCTTCCGGTCGGGTGAAGATACCCCGAACAAACCCCTCAAAGGATGATTTTCCATAGTGACAAGTGACAGTAGATTTCAGCACATAATATAAAATATTCCTAACCAAATTCCACTTACCAAAGGCGCTTCACTCCCTGATAACGGTGCCAGAAAAGAGTCTTGATGACCCACAAGTATAGGGGATCAATCGTAGTCTTTTCGATAAGTAATAGTGTCGAACCCAACGAGGAGCAAAAGGAAATGACAAGCGGTTTTCCGCAAGGTATTTTTTGCAGGCACTGAAATTATCGGTAATAGATAGTTTTGTGATAAGATAATTCGTAGCGGGTAACAAGTAACAAGTGTAACAAAGGTGCAGCAAGGTGGCCCAACACTTTTTGTAGCAAAGGATAAGCCTAGACGAACTCTTACATAAAGCAAAGCGCTCCCGAGGACACATGGGCATTATTGTCAAGTTTGTTTTCATCATGCTCATATGATTCGCGTTCGTTACTTTGATAATTTGATGTGGGTGAACCGGTGCTTGGGTGTTGTCCTTACTTGGACAATCCTCCCACTTATGATTAATCCCTTCCGCAAGCATCCGCAACTACGAAAGAAGAATTAAGAATAATTTATCCATAGCATGAAACATGTGGATCCAAATCAGCCCCTTACGAAGCAACGCAGAAACTAGGGTTTAAGCTTCTGTCACTCTAGCAACCCATCATCTACTTATTACTTCCCAATGTCTTCCCATAGGCCCAAATCACGGTGAAGTGTCATGTAGTCGACGTTCACATAACACTACTAGAGGAAAGACAACAAACATCTCATCAAAATATCGAACGAATACCAAATTCACATGATTACTTATCACAAGATTTCTCCCATGTCCTCAGGAACAAATGACACGTCTCCATCGTATCTATCATTTTTTATTGTTCCCTGCCAATATTATACAACTTTCACATACTTTTGGCAACCTTTTATACTATTTTTGGGACAAACATATTGATCCAGTGCCGAGTGCCAGTTCCTGTTTGTTGCATGTTTTTTGTTTCGCAGAAAATCCATATCAAACAGAGTCCAAACGCGATAAAAATTTACGGAGATTTTTTTGGAATATATGTGTATTTTTGCAATTGGAATCAACGGTAGACGATGTCCCAGGGGGCCATAAGGCAGGGGCGCGCCTTGGACCCTTGTGGCCACCCCATAAGGCGGTTGGTGCCCTTCTTTCGCCGCAAGAAAGCTAATATCCGGATAAAATTGTGTTAAAATTTCAGCCCAATCGGAGTTACGGATCTCCAGGAATTCAAGAAACGGTGAAAGACCAGAATTTGGGAGCGCAGAAACAGAAGGAAACAGAGAGATAGAGATCCAATCACGGAGGGGCTCTCGCCTCTCCGCCGCCATGGAGGCCGAGGACCATAGGAGAAATCCTCCTCCCATCTAGGGGCAGGTCAAGGAAGAAGAAGGAGGGGGGCTCTCTCCCCTCTCTCCCGGTGGTGCTAGAACGCCGCCGGGGCCATCATCGTGACGACGATCTACACCAACAACTTCGCCACCATCATCACCAACTCTCTCCTCCTCTAGGCAGCGGTGTAACACCTCTTCTTCCCGCTGTAATCTCTACTTAAACATGGTGCTCAACGCTATATATTATTTCCCAATGATGTATGGCTATCCTATGATGTTTGAGTAGATCCATTTTGTCCTATGGGTTGATTGATAATCATGATTGGTTTGAGTTGCATGTTCTATTATTGGTGCTGTCCTATGGTGCTCTCCGTGTCGTGCAAGCGTGAGGGATCCCCACTTTAGGGTTTGAAATATGCTCATGATTTGCTTATGGTGGGTGGCGTGAATGATAGAAACATAGACTCGACTAAGTAGGTTGTTTGCGTTTGGGAGTAAAGAGGACTTGATACTTTAATGCTATGGTTGGGTTTTACTTTAATGATATTTAGTAGTTCGAATGTTTGCTAGAGTTCCAATCATAAGTGCATATGATCCAAGTAGAGAAAGTATGCTAGCTTATGCCTCTCCCACATACAAAATTGTAATAATGATTACCAGTCTAGTTGTCGATTGCCTAGGGACAAATAACTTTCTTGTGACAAAAAGCTCTCTACTAAAACTAACTTAGTTATTGCTTTATCTAAACAGCCCCTAGATTTTATTTATGTGCTCTTTATTATCTTGCAAACCTATCCTATCACACCTACAAAGTACTTCTGGTTTCATACTTGTTCTAGGTAAAGTGAACGTTAAGCGTGCGTAGAGTTGTATCGGTGGTCGATAGAACTTGAGGGAATATTTGTTCTACCTTTAGCTCCTTGTTGGGTTCGAAACTCTTACTTATCGAGAAAGGCTACAATTGATCGCCTATACTTGTGGGTTATCAAGTGAAGGAAATGTGCCCTAGAGGCAATAATAAAGTTGTTATTTACATTTCCTTATATCATGATAAATGTTTATTATTCATGCTAGAATTGTATTAACCGGAAACTTAGTACATGTGTGAATACATAGACAAACAAAGTGTCCCTAGTATGTGATGTCTACTACACAACCTTCTTCTCGTAGACGTTGTTGGGCCCCCAAGTGCAGAGGTTTGTAGGATAGTAGCAAATTTCCCTCAAGTGGATGACCTAAGGTTTATCAATCCGTGGGAGGCGTAGGTTGAAGATGGTCTCTCTCAAACTACCCTGCAACAAAATAACAAAGAGTCTCTTGTGTCCCCAACACACCCAATACAATGGTAAATTGTATAGGTGCACTAGTTCGGCGAAGAGATGGTGATACACGTGCAATATAGATAGTAGATATAGGTTTTTGTAACTAGTGGGATAACTTCCTAAAGTTGACACTCTTCCAAACCCACTTTAATCAATATAATCATCATAAGTAGGAGGCATGCTATCATCATTATAAATTTGCATATCAAAACTTGGGAGGCTAATAACATCATCTTCATTAAACATAGCATCCCCAAGCTTTGGAAAAACATTAATTTCAGCAAATATATTCTCAAATATGTCATCCTCATCAAACATAGCTTCCCCAAGCTTGGGCATTTTCATATCATAAGCATAATCATTCTCATCATTAATAGTATGGATAGCACCAATAGTGTCGGTGTCAAAACCGGCGGATCTCGGGTAGCGGGTCCTGAACTGTGCGTCTAGGCGGATGGTAACAGGTGACAAGGGACACGATGTTTTTACCCAGGTTCGGGCCCTCTCGATCGAGGTAATACCCTACTCCTGCTTGATTAATATTGATGATATGGGTAGTACAAGAGTAGATCTACCACGAGATCAAGGAGGCTAAACCCTAGAAGCTAGCCTATGGTATGATTGTTGTTCGTCCTACGGACTAAAACCCTCCGGTTTATATAGACACCGGATATGTTAGGGTTACACAGAGTCGGCTACAATCGTAGGAGATCTACATATCCGTATCACCAAGCTTGCCTTCCACGCCAAGGAAAGTCCCATCCGGACACGGGACGAAGTCTTCAATCTTGTATCTTCATAGTCCAGGAGTCCAGCCAACGGTGATAGTTCGGCTATCCGTACACCCCCTAATCCGGGACTCCTCAAGAGCCCCTGAACCAGGCTTCAATGACGATGAGTCCGGTAGCGTTGATTGTCTACGGCATTGCGAGGCGGGTTCTTCTCCAAATTCCATATACTTGTCGAATAGTGTCCGGCTTCTGATAAATGCTGCACTCCTTGGCTTCTACGCCCAATAATTGCCATCTTCCACGTGTTTGAATGAATGCGAAAAGCCAGGGTATTTTTACAATTATCCCTCTAGCCGTGCGAATGAGCTGCCTATAAAAGGGGCAAGGATCTAGATCTGGGTCACACCATCCCCCCTTCGCGAGCTTTCATCGGAGCGCCTCTGACCAAAGCCCATTCCATCATGGACAGTCGACGCGGCTCCTCCTCTCGCGCTCCCAGCCCTCAACCAGGAAATTGGGAAAAATGCTCGTCCGCATAGCGAGCTAGTTATCTTGCAAGCCAAGGGATTTCTCCCCGGCATTCATGGTCCCGGTTCGAGCGGACATGCCACCTACAAGGGCGGAAAGCAAGCGGAGAGCGCCCCGATCCCTCTAAAGGAGAGCGGGTATGCTTCATCTCTTATCTAGTAAGAGGACTCGGATTTCCAATCCATCTGCTTTCTCCGGGGCTCTTGGAGTTCTACGGCCTCGGTTGCACCACCTTACTCCTGCCTCCATCACGCACATCGCGGGCTTCGTGGCCCTTTGTGAACTGTTCTTGGGCGCCGAAGCTCATTTCGGCTGTGGAAGAGATTATTCTGCCTAGTACCCCGTTCTCATGAGGGGTCAATATATCAAGTGGGCGGAGCCGAGCTATGGCGCATCGCCGGGACGGATACCTATCCGGAACCCGAAGAAGGCGTCCAAGACCGGCCTTGAATGGTTTTACATGGAGGACGTCCCGCTGCGGATCCTGTTTGGATCGGCCTTCCGGAGTTCAGCAATGATCCTCTAAAGAAGCGCCTAATTTGGCGCCCTCGGAGCCGGAGAAAAATGACCGGATGTCCTCTATTTGATGAGCCGAATAAGATTATTGGCTCATGCCGGATTGACCATGATTGGAGTCATGGCAATCTGCATTATGAGGGGAGTGCAGCCGCTCCAATACAGGGGCCACCCCATGTGGGACTTCAACGGGGAGGACGATGCCACCCGCCACGGCCGTAAAGGGCCGGGATCGGTCACCGAACTGGTGAAGATCTTGTCTGCCATGTATAAAGGAGAGGAGGAGGACTTCCTCCGCGTCAATCCACTGAAGGAGTTTTCTTCGAATAATCCTCGAAGCTGGGTAAGCAAACATCTTTGTGACCTGTCGGATCCATGTTCCCGTGGTTTAAATATCTCATTTCATGGTTTTTGCGCAGAAACTACGCCGGACTGTGGAGAAGATACACAGCCCGCCCCCACAACCCGAGGATCCGGAGCGGTCCCTCGATCCGACCTCTGAAGAGGATCCGGATATAAAGGTGGAGTTGATCGACGGGGTGTTCTACCAACTTAGCATCGACAATGCTTTGGTTGCCATTACGGCGGATTACCCCGGAATACTTCCAGCCTCACGTAAATGAGACCGAGATCCCAAAACCCTGATAATGACCCATCCATGCTTATTTTTTATCACCGTATACCAATGGTGTTTCGCAGGGGGTACCTTCGAGGCAGGAAGCCGAGCCCGCGGCGGCTGGCCAACAAAGGGCAGTGCGGCCCCGTAGGCTAAAAAGAAGTGCAGTCCGGATCGAAACTCCGCCGCAACGGTATGGCGTGTCACCATACTCCCAGGATTGATTCTTGGAAGGCGTACTAACGCTGATGCACTTTTCAGGAAAAAGAGCTCGCGGATCGAGTCCGGAGAGGTTGCCAATCGAACCTTTACCGGCCAGGCTTCAAAGCCTGGTCCGGAGGCTGAGGCGAGCACGAGATGTGCGTCGGATGCTCCTCCGACAGAGGATGCCGACAGGTTGTCCGTCACCAACTCCGAGGTGGAGAGCGCCTTGAATCACAGGCGCCACCGGTCAGTTCTTCGTGACGCACGTTTCTCCCAGGAGGCCTTGAATGCCTTCGATTTGGGAGATGCGCACCTCCGTGCCGCTCAAGATGGTCTAGCCAGAGCCACGGAGCAGTATGTAAAGGACATACGGGTAAGGAAATTTGGCAGTTATATATGCCAGTAGCCCCCAAGACTTAAAATAGTTAGAATAACTGATTTAAGGATCATTTGTTATGTAGGATCTTACAGAAAAGAATACCCGACTGTCCCAGGAGCTTGAAGAGTGCAAGGCCCAACTTGAGGCCACACTAGCCGCAACAGGGGGAGCCGCAGAGACCCCCTCTGGTAATATACGCTTAAAAAGAGAAATAGTTTATGAAGTGCGGCGGGTGTGTAAATCTGACAAAAATATTGCAGATGGCGCCGGACTAGATCCGGACAAGCAGCAGCTCTTGCGCCAGACTAAAGGCCGGCGAGCGTGCTTACGAGTGCGGCAGGAGAAAAATAACCTCCAAGATGCCAACACCAAGCTGGGTGAGGAACGAAAGGATGTTCGTGCCCAGTTGTCTGACTCCCTAAAGGAGAATCGGCGGCTTCGTCGCGGCATTTTCAGTAAGTGCTTCGGGTGATCTTTCTTCCCGAACTGCGTCAGCTGCACGAATGAGTCCGGCAGGTGATGAAAGGCATCGGCCAGGCCTTGTGGCCATCTATCTCCCTACCCGAAGGCATTAGGGAGCTGGCAGAGCGGCTTCAAGGAGCACGTCGGCGCTTCCGACTATGGAAGATATCGGCCTGCCGTCAAGGCGCCAGGGAGGCCTGGGCCATGGTAAAGACGCGGTACACGAAGGCTGACCCAAACCACATGGCCGAGGTCGGACCTGTGGGGCCTGATGGGATGGAGATCCCTGTAAGCTTAGTGTACGGCCAAGTAGAATTGGCCGCCAAGTATTCCCAGCAAGATTGTAAATTAGATAGCCTATTAGATGGCATTGAGGAGGAATACAATGAGTCGAGTTGACTATGTAAAAATGTGACATGAAAAAATGTCTTCTAGCCGGATTGTAGATCGTTTGTCATAGCGGACCTTTTCGCTTCGACCTCAGGACCCAATAGTCCGGAGTGTGTCCGAATACCTTCGTGGTTATATAAGAACCGGGGTATGCATGGAGACCAGGCGTAGGGGTCATTATTGCTGTATCAGACAAGTGCCCAACTAGTTATGCTATATTACATGGGTAGTAAGAAACATCTTCCAGGGAGAATAGTTCCGTTAAGGGTTCCTTTCGCTGGGATGCATGCCCTAAGGTGCATGTCTAAGCTGCTATGAAAGTAGAAAATCATCTAGGGGCAGATGGGTAAATAGTTAAAAATCATCTTTCAGTTCACCGACCGAATATTCCCTTAAGAACGCTAGCTTTCGGCTTCACCGGTCGAGGTACACATCCGGCTGACCAGCGGTAATAATCGCAGAGGTGCTCCCTTTACCACCTAGCCGAACAATCGGGAGCATAGGGGTAAGCAGGAGCCGAGCAACCCAGCTTGGCCAAAACTTAAGTCATATCGATGCATATAATGGTGAATAAAAGGTACATGCGGAAGTTTAACGCATGTGTTGGGCATGAAGCCCGTATAAACAAGCTTCTGTTAAAGAAGCCCCCAGGTATAATGAGCGCGGACAGCGCGTCAAGTGTGTGCAAAAAAAGCGCAAACGAGCCTCTAGAGGCTTCAAGAAGAAGGAGGAAGGAGAGAAATAAAAGACATCAAATATAGAAAATTTGGACGGAGGAAGGAGACGAACTTGGAGTCCAACACTTAGGCGTAGAATCTTCGTAGATGGGCTGCGTTCCATGGGTTCGGCTCGAGTCGGTTATCCGATGCGTTTCGCAGACGGTATGCTCCGCCGGTCAGGACCTGGTCGATGATGAAGGGACCTTCCCATTTGGGCTTGAGTTTGTCCTTTTTCTTGTCCGTGAGCGTAGAACTAGTTCGCCAACGTTATAAGGTTTGGCCTGCATTTCCCTGCTTTGATATCTTTGAGCCTGCTGTTGATAGAATGCGGAACGAGCTTTTGCCACGTCGGGCTCCTCCTCCAATGCGTCCAAACTGTCCCCGCCGATCGAGCTCGGCTTCTCTTTCTTCATACATGCATACGCCGAGGTGAGTCATGTATTATGTCGCAGGCAAGGCGCCTCTGCGCCGTACACCATAAAGAATGGTGTGAATCCGGTAGTACGGTTCGGCGTGGTCCGCAGCCCCAGTACGGAGTCGAGCCTCAACCCGTGCGTGTTAGATTTCTTGAGGGACCGCACTAGTCCGGGTTTAATGCCACTCATGATTAGACCATTTGCTCGTTCGACTTGGCCATTGGTTTGAGGGTGATAGGCGAGGCGTAATCGAGCTTGATGCCCATGTTTTTGCACCATGATTTGACCTCATCGACCATGAAGTTGGTGCCGTTATCAGTGATGATACTGTGGGGGACACCGTAACGGTGCACTACCCCTGATATGAAGTCTATCACCGGTCCGGATTCAGCCGTTTTAACAGGCTTGGCCTCTATCCATTTGGTGAATTTATCCACCATGACCAATAGGTATTTTTGCTTGTGGGTTCCTCCCTTAAGGTGTCCAACCATGTCAAGCCCCCAGAGCGCCGAACGGCTGTGTGATGGGTATAGTTTTAAGGGCGGTGGGTGGCATGTGGCTTTGGTTAGCAAAAAGCTGGCAACCGACGCATCGTTGGACTAAGTCCTGCACATCTGCCCGGGCCGTCGGCCTATAAAATCCTGTACGGAATGCCTTGCCCACAAGGGCCCGGGCTGCGGCGTGGTGCCCACCCAGTCCGGCATGAATTTCAGCCAGGAGGTTTCACCCTTCCTCTTCGGAGATACACCTTTGAAGGACTCCGGTAGTGCTTTTCTTATAAAGCTCTCCCTCATGGACTTTATAGGCTTTAGAGCGACATACTATGCAGCGAGCCTCATTTTGGTGTTCGGGGAGTTCCTGCCTAGTTAGGTAGGCCAGGAATGGTTCCGTCCACGGGGCGGTAACCGCCATTATTTCGTGAGCGGAGGGTGTTATCTCGGGGGCAGAGCCTCCGGTTGTGTCAGAGTGTTCGGCATCAGGCAGTGCGGTTGGGTCCGGATTGTTATTGCCGGACTCCCCTTCCCATAGTACGGATGGCTTGAACAGCCGTTCCATAAAGATATTGGGTGGGACGGCATCGCGTTTAGCGCCGATGCGTGCCAATATATCCGCCGCCTGGTTGTTGTCCCGAGCTATATGATGAAATTCGAGCCCTTCGAACCGTGCGGACATTTTTAGGACCGCATTGCGGTATGCTGCCATTTTCGTATCTTTGGCATCAAAGTCTCCGTTTATTTGAGATATTGCGAGGTTCGAATCCCCGCGCACCTCTAGGCGTTGAATGCCCATGGAGACTGCCATCCGAAGGTCGTGCAGAAGGGCCTCATATTCGGCTGCGTTGTTGGAGTCCGTATACATTATCTTAAGGACGTATTGGAATGTGTCCCCGGTTGGGGACGTCGGGGCAACGCTTGACCCCGTGCCGGCCAACATTTTGGAGCCGTCAAAGTGCATGATCCAATTGGAGCATCGCGCCGTACTCTTTAGGGAGTTCGGCTTGATCCATTCGACCCACGAAGTCGGCCAAAACACTGTGACTTAATAGCTCGTTGTGCCTTATAAGTTATGTCGAATGGAAGGAGCTCTATGGCCCATTTAGCAATCCGCCCGTCGGCGTCGCGATTGTTTATAATGTCGTTAAGAGGTACTTGAGGCTACCGTTATCGAACACTCTTGAAAGTAGTGTCGCGGCTTCCGGGATGCCATGAACACTGCGTATGCTATCTTTTGATAGTGTGGGTACCGGACTTGCATTGAGTTAGGATAGTGGACACATAGTAAACCGGTTTTGAAGAGGGAACCGGTGTCCGTCCGTTCTCGCTCGACAACGAGCACTTTGCTGACAACTTGATGTGTTGCGGCGATATATAATAGCATTGGTTCGCATACGTTGGGCATGGCCAGGAACCGTATTTGTTGCCAAAATGGCCTTTATTTCTTCGAGTCCGACCGTGGCGGCTCCGTCCCACTCGAAGTGTTGATGCACGGAGGAGGCGGTAAAGGGGTAACGCCTTTTCTCCCAAACGGGAGATAAAGCGGCTTAGAGCCGCTATGCATCCTGTCAATTTTTGTATTTGTTTGAGGTCTTTTGTAATATCCAATTGTGACTGAGCTCGGATCTTGGCTGGGTTTGCTTCAATTCCTCTACCGGACACAATGAAGCCCAGGAGCTTTCCGGCTGGAACGCCGAAGACGCATTTTTCCGGGTTAAGCTTGATGTCATATTTTCGAAGATTATCGAATGTGAGCCTCAAGTCGTCTACTAGAGTTTCGACGTGCTTGGTTTTGACGACCACGTCATCTACATATGCTTCCATTGTTTTGCCAATCTGGTTTGCCAGACATGTCTGAATCATGCGCTGATATGTTGCGCCGGCGTTTTTGAGCCCAAAGGGCATTGTGTTGAAGCAGAACAGGCCATATGGAGTGATGAATGCTATTGCAGCTTGGTCTGGCTCCGCCATCTTGATTTGGTGGTAGCCGGAGTATGCGTCGAGGAAGCATAATGAGTCGTGTCCTGCTGTAGCTTCAATAATTTGATCAATTCGAGGGAGGGGAAAGGGATCCTTTGGGCAAGCCTTATTAAGGTCTTTGAAATCAACACATAGGTGCCAGGATTTATCTTTCTTTGGTACCATCACCAGGTTTGCTAGCCAGTCCGGATGTTTTATATCTCTGATGAATCCGGCTTCATAAAGTTTGGCTAGCTCCTCTCCCATGGCCTGTCTCTTGGGTTCGGAAAAGCGCCGAAGAGCCTGTTTGACTGGCTTGAATCCTTTTAGGATATTTAGGCTGTGCTCGCCAGCCCGGCGTGGGATTCTGGCATGTCCGAAGGGTGCCAGCAAAGATGTCGATTTTCTTGTAGAAATTCTCATAGTGCGGCGTCTATATCAGGGTTTAATTGTGCCCCAATGGAGGCCGTCTTTGCAGGGTCCGTTGGGTGGACTTGGAATTTGACTATTTCATCTGCTGGTTTAAAAGAAGTGGACTTAGATCTTTTATCAAGTATCACATCGTCCCTGTTCACCGTGGAGCGCATCGCGGTGAGTTCCTCGGCCGCTAGGGCTAGTGCGGCTGTCTTGTTTTCGGCGCGGAGTGCTATGTTCGGATCACTAGCGAGAGTGATGATTCCGTTAGGTCCGGGCATTTTAAGCTTCATGTACCCATAATGGGGTATGGCTTGAAAAATTGTGAATGCCTCTCGTCCTAATAAAGCATGATATCCATTGTTGAATGGGGCCACTTGAAATGTGACCTCCTCGGACTGTAATTGTCCGTGAGCGAACACTACATCCGGTGTGATTTTTCCTGTGCGGCATGCTTCCGGCTAGGGATTATTCCTCTAAAGGTTGTGTTGCTTCGCTCAATGCGGTTCGGTCGATTTCCATTTTTCGGAGGGTTTCCTCATAGATGACGTTTAGTCCGCTGCCCCCATCCATGAGTACCTTAGTAAGGCGTAAAGCCGTCCACTATCTGACCGAGGACCAATGCGGTGGTGCTCGGGCTGTTGAATTTAGGTTAAATTTGGCATTAAAGGTAATAGCCGTGTCACTCCATGGATTTATTGTTGCTACATGGTAGACTTGGCAAGGTTGTGGAGTGTTCGTTTCGCATGTTATTTGATGCGAAAGTCTCGAAGACTATTAACACCGTCTTGGTGTTCTTTGGCTGGGATTACGAAGCTAGAAGCTCTTCACCACTTTTGGCCACTGCCGTAGTATCCAACATCTTTGGAAGGCTATGAGTTGGAGTGGCGCCCTACGTATGCTATGAATTTTGCAGGGTCCGTTTAGCCAACCCTCCAAGACGGTTCCGTACCCTTTAGGGGTTTTGGTTTTTGGTATTTAACCCAGGTGCTTGATAATGATGCACCCCCTTGTTTCGGACTAGGGATGTATTCGGGGCCGGATTATCCCAAAATTTACTTTCGGTTTTCCAGGCGCTCTCCATCGCACAATACTTTTGTACTATGGTCACTAAGTCAGCAAAGCGTGTAATTTCGCGACTACTTATGGCGTTTTTAGGATTCCCTTGTCCGTGCAATTATTGCAGAAAATTGGGATTGCGTCCTCCTCTCGGCAGTCCTTTATCCTGTTCATAACCAGGAGGAATCTGGCCCAGTAATGATGTACTGTTTCAACGGGCTCTTGCCGAATTCGGGATAGATCACTAATGTTTGGGTGGGCGGGTGGAACTGGATCCGGAACCCCGTCCAATTTAGGACTCAGGGGCCGGGAAGTTTCCGAACTCGGAAGTTTGGATTTTTGTGTGTTATCCAATGAATCCAACCCGCTGCCTGACTTTAAGTTCAGGGCTTGATCGACATCCATCCCTCTGCGGAAATCCGGCATAGAGGGATCGGGAAAATCCGGACGTAGCTAGTCCTTAAGATAGAAGAAGAATCGCCGCATTGCTCCTCTATCACAGCAACATGATGGTTAGCCTGGGGAGAGTTGATCTATCTCAGATCGGTTTTAGGCCCGATCCGGTCGTAGTCTGTGGCGACTCCCAGGGCGGCGATGTGATCCAAGAGCTCGTTCACGGAGGAGAGCTCGATCGGATCTAACTGTTCGGCAAGTTCCGAACTAACATGAAGATTGGTTTCGATGACTCGAGAGGTCATCGTCGGCGCATTGGCCAAACTAGCGGTCATGAGAAAACCACCTAGCCGAAGACTCTGACCAGTGGCCAAGGCTTCTTTGGCGATAGTACCGTCTTTAAAGACGAGATGAGGCATCCTACCTGATGGCGACGGCACAGAGGAACTCTCAATGAAAGCACCAATGTCGGTGTCAAAACCGACGGATCTCGGGTAGGGGGTCCCGAACTGTGCGTCTAGGTGGATGGTAACAGGAGACAAGGGAGACGATGTTTTTACCCAGGTTCGGGCCCTCTCGATCGAGGTAATACCCTACTCCTGCTTGATTAATATTGATGATATGGGTAGTACAAGAGTAGATCTACCACGAGATCAAGGAGGCTAAACCCTAGAAGCTAGCCTATGGTATGATTGTTGTTCGTCCTACGGACTAAAACCCTCCGGTTTATATAGACACGGATAGTTTAGAGTTACAGAGTCGTTTACAATGGTAGGAGATCTACATATCCGTATCGCCAAGCTTGCCTTCCATGCCAAGGAAAGTCCCATCCGGACACGGGACGAAGTCTTCAATCTTGTATCTTCATAGTCCAGGAGTCCGGCCAACGGTGATAGTTCGGCTATCCGGACACCCCCTAATCCGGGACTCCCTCAAATAGTATAGCAATTATTATCATCACAATGAGTAGTAGGAGCAACATCATTTGGGAGGGATACCTTTTTACCTTTGCTTCTCCGTTTTTTCTTTTTCTTCTTCACATCATGTGCGCGTTTATCCCTCTTTTTTGAGCTCCTTATTGATGAGATTGGTTGAATAGAAAGCTCCTCCTCGTTACCTGATTCATCATAAGAAATAATAGCAGGATATTGGGAAGTCTCTTACCTTTCATTAGTATTCTCTTCATCTTCTATTTGTTTTCTTTTCTTTATGTAATTGGCAATATAAGGATTTTGAATGCAATTCACCGCACAATACATATAAATTTCTTCTAGATCAATATCGAGGAATTTCTCGAGGTTATATTCTGTAATAATCTTAGTTTGACGTTACATTTCTTCATAACCCAAAAACAAACTAAGTTCACTATAATGTGCAAGGGAAATCAAGTCATTACAACTTTTGGACACGATTCGATCATGAAACAATTTGCATTTGATATTTAAATGACCATGTTCATTGCAAAGTTCACAAGTATGGCTAAGAAAGTATAAATTTTCAACACTAACATTTAGCCTTTCTTGTAACCATTTAGTTTCTAAATGCTTATGCCTCTTGCAATATCTATCTTCCCTATTTGGTGTCTACTTGCAAACCCAATGCACTCCACAAAAATTGACATGTTTATAGGATACATTTTCATCATAACTAGTGCAATCATCATTAGTACTATGGATATTCAAGGAGTTCATACTAACAACATTGCAATCATGCTCATCATTCAAAGATTTAGAGCCAAACATTTTAATGCATTCTTCTTCTAACACTTGGCACAATTTTCCTTCCCATCATACTCACGAAAGATATCAAAAGATGAAGCATATAAGGTAAACTCAATTCCATTTTTGTAGTTTTCTTTTATAAACTAAACTAGTGATAAAACAAGAAACTAAAAGATTCGATTGCAAGATCTAAAGATATACCTTCAATCACTCACCTCCCGGCAGCGGCGCCGGAAAAGAGCTTAGTAGACGGGGTGTGAGTGCCGCTACGTAGCCTCCACAGCAACAGGCTTGAGAAAAGAGCTTGATGTCTACTACACAACCATCTTCTTGTAGACGTTGTTGGGCCTCCAAGTGCAGAGGTTTGTAGGACAGTAGAAAATTTCCCTCAAGTGGATGACCTAAGGTTTATCAATCCGTGGGAGGCGTAGGTTGAAGATGGTCTCTCTCAAACAACCCTGCAACCAAATAACAAAGAGTCTCTTGTGTCCCCAACACACCCAATACAATGGTAAATTGTATAGGTGCACTAGTTCGGTGAAGAGATGGTGATACAAATGCAATATAGATAGTAGATATAGGTTTTTGTAACTAGTGGGATCATTACTTCCTAAAGTTGACACTCTTCCAAACCCACTTTCATCAATATAATCATCATCAGTAGGAGTCATGCTATCATCATCATAAATTTGCATATCAAAACTTGGGAGGCTAATAACATCATCTTCATTAAACATAGCATCCCCAAGCTTGGGAAAAACATTAATTTCAGCAAATATATTCTCAAATATGTCATCCTCATCAAACATAGCTTCCCCAAGCTTGGGCATTTTCATATCATAAGCATAATCATTCTCATCATTAATAGTATGGATAGCACCAATAGTATAGCAATTATCATCATCACAATGAGTAGTAGGAGCAACATCATTTGGGAGGGATACCTTTTTACCTTTGCTTCTCCGTTTTTTCTTTTTCTTCTTCACATCATGTGCGGGTTTATCCCTCTTTTTTGAGCTCCTTATTGATGAGATTGGTTGAATAAGAAGCTCCTCCTCGTTACCTGATTCATCATAAGAAATAATAGGAGGATATTGGGAAGTCTGTTACCTTTCATTAGTATTCTCTTCATCTTCTATTTGTTTTCTTTTCTTTATGTAATTGGCAATATAAGGATTTTCAATGCAATTCACCGCACAATACATATAAATTTCTTCTAGATCAACATCGAGGAATTTCTCGAGGTTATATTCTGTAATAATCTTAGTTTGACGTTACATTTCTTCATAACCCAAAAGCAAACTAAGTTCACTATAATGTGCAAGGGAAATCAAGTCATTACAATTTTTGGACACGATTCGATCATGAAACAATTTGCATTTGATATTTAAATGACCATCTTCATTGCAAAGTTCACAAGTATGGCTAAGAAATTATAAATTTTCAGCACTAACATTTAGCCTTTCTGGTAACCATTTAGTTTCTAAATGCTTATGCCTCTTGCAATATCTATCTTCCCTATTTGGTGTGTACTTGCAAACCCAATGCACTCCACAAAAATTGACATGTTTATAGGATACATTTTCATCATAACTAGTGCAATCATCATTAGTACTATGGATATTCAAGGAGTTCATACTAACAACATTGCAATCATGCTCATCATTCAAAGATTTAGAGCCAAACATTTTAATGCATTCTTCTTCTAACACTTCGGCACAATTTTCCTTCCCATCATACTCACGAAAGATATCAAAAAGATGAAGCATATAAGGTAAACTCAATTCCATTTTTTGTAGTTTTCTTTTATAAACTAAACTAGTGATAAAACAAGAAACTAAAAGATTCGATTGCAAGATCTAAAGATATACCTTCAATCACTCACCTCCCCGGCAACGGCGCCAGAAAAGAGCTTAGTAGATGGGGTGTGAGTGCCGCTTACCTAGCCTCCCTGGCAACAGCGCCAGAAAAGAGCTTGATGTCTACTACACAACCTTCTTATTAAAGACGTTGTTGGGCCTCCAATTGCAGAGGTTTGTAGGACACTAGCAAATTTCCCTCAAGTGGATGACCTAAGGTTTATCAATCCGTGGGAGGCGTAGGTTGAAGATGTTCTCTCTCAAACAACCCTGCAACCAAATAACAAAGAGTCTCTTGTGTCCCCAACACACCCAATACAATGGTAAATTGTATAGGTGCACTAGTTCGACGAAGAGATGGTGATACAAGTGCAATATAGATAGTAGATATAGGTTTTTGTAATCTGAAAATATAAAAACAGCAAGGTAACTAATGATAAAAGTGAGCGTAAACGGTATTGCAATGCTAGGAAACAAGGCCTAGGGTTCATACTTTCACTAGTGCAAGTTATCTCAACAATAATAACATAATTGGATCATATAACTATCCCTCAACATGCAACAAAGAGTCACTCCAAAGTCACTAATAGTGGAGAACAAACGAAGAGATTATGGCAGATGCGAAACCACCTCAAAGTTATTCTTTCTGCTCAATCTATTCAAGAGTTCGTAGTAAAATAACAGGAAGCTATTCTTTCCGTTCAATCTATCATAGAGTTCGTACTAGAATAACACCTTAAGACACAATTCAATAAAACCCTAATGTAACCTAGATACTCCATTGTCACCTCATGTATCCGTGGGTATGATTATACGATATGCATCACACAATCTCAGATTCATCTATTCAACCAACACATAGAACCTCAAAGAGTGCTCCAAAGTTTCTATCGGAGAGTCAAGACGAAAACGTGTGCCAACCCCTACGCATAGGTTCATGGGCGGAACCCGCAAGTTGATCACCAAAACATACATCAAGTGGATCACGTGATATCCCATTGTCACCACAGATAAGCACGGCAAGACATACATCAAGTGTTCTCAAATCCTTAAAGACTCAATCCGATAAAATAACTTCAAGGGGAAAACTCAATCCATTACAAGAGAGTAGAGGGGGAGAAACATCATAAGATCCAACTATAATAGCAAAGCTCGCGATACATCAAGATCGTATCACCTCAAGAACACGAGAGAAAGAGAGATCAAACACATAGCTACTGCTACATACCCTCAGCCCTGAGGGTGAATTACTCCCGCCTCGTCATGGAGAGCGCCGGGATGATGAAGATGGCCATTGCTGAGGAATCCCCCCCTCCGGCAGGGTGCCGGAACAGGGCCCGATTGGTTTTTGGTGGCTAAAGAGGCTTGCGGCGGCGGAACTCCCGATCTATTCTGTTCCCCGATGGTTTTAGGGTATATTGATATACATATATATATATATATATATATATATATATATATATATATATATATATATATATAAATATATATATAGGCGAAAGAAGTCGGTCAAGGGAGCCACGAGGGGCCCACGAGGGTGGAGGGCGCGCCCAGGTGGGTTGGGCGCGCCCCCTGCCTCGTGCCTTCCTCGTTGCTTCCCTTACGTGCACTCCAAGTCCCCTGGATTGCTTCCGTTCCAAAAATAACTCTCCCGAAGGTTTCATTCCGTTTGGACTCCGTTTGATATTCCTTTTCTGCCAAACACTAAAACAAGGGAAAAACAAAAACCGGCACTGGGTTCTGGGTTAATAAGTTAGTCCCAAAAATAATATAAAAGTGCATAGTAAAGCCCATTAAACATCCAAGATGGATAATATAATAGCATGAATACTTCATAAATTATAGATACGTTGGAGACATATCAGTATGCCTCTACTTGAATAGCTTGTTTATCAAAGATGGTTATGTTTCCTAGCCATAGACATGTGTTGTCATTTGATGAACGAGATCACATCATTAGAGAATGATGTGATGGACAAGACCCATCTGTTAGCTTAGCACTATAATCGTTTAGTTTGTTGCTATTGCTTTCATCATGACTTATACATGTTCCCCTGACTTAGAGATTATGCAACTCCCGAATACCGGAGGAACACTCAGTGTGCTATCAAACGTCACAACGTAACTGGGTGATTATAAAGATGCTCTACAAGTGTCTCCGATGGTGTTTGCTGAGTTGGCATAGATCGAGATTAGGATTTGTCACTCCGATTGTTGGAGAGGTATCTCTGGGCCCTCTCGGTAATGCACATCACAATAAGCCTTGCAAGCAATGTGACTAATGAGTTAGTTGCGGGATCATGCATTACGGAACGAGTAAAGAGACTTGCCGATAACGAGATTGAACTAGGTATGGTTATACCGACGATCGAATCTCGGGCAAGTAACATACCGATGGCAAAGGGAACATCATATGTTGTTATGCGGTTTGACCGATAAAGATCTTCATAGAATATGTAGGAACCAATATGGGCATCTAGGTTCCTCTATTGGTTATTGACTAGAGATGTGTCTCGGTCATGTCTACATAGTTCTCGAACCCATAGGCTCCGCACGCTTAACGTTCGGTGACGATTGGTATTATGAGTTTATCTAATTTGATGTACCGAAGGTTGTTCGGAGTCCCGGATGAGATCCTGGACATGACGAGAAGTCTCGAAATGGTCGAGACATAAAGATTCATATATTGGAAGGCTACATTCAGACACCGGAATGGTTCAAGTCGTTTCGGATAAGTTTCGGGGTACCGGGGGTTACCGGAACCCCCCCCCCCCGAAAGTTATTGGGCCTCATGGGCCTAGTGGTGGAAGAGAGGAGGCAGGCCAAGGTGTGGCGCGTGCCCCCCTTGCCCAAACCAAATTGGACTAGGGCTAGGGGCACCGGTCCCCCTTTCCTCCTCTTCTTCCTCTCCTTCCGTCTTCTCCTCCTTGGACTAGGAAAGGGGGAAACCTACTCCTACTAGGAGTAGGAATCCCCCCTTGGGCGCGCCCCTTGTGGCCGGACCTCCTCCTCCTCCTCTCCTTTATATACGGGGGAGGGGGCACCCCATAGACACACAAGTTGATCTTTAGCCGTGTGCGGTGCCGCCCTCCATAGTTTTACACCTCGGTCATATCATCGTAGTTTTTAGGCGAAGCCCTGCATCGATAACTTCATCATCACCGTCACCATGCCATAATGCTGACGGAACTCTCCCTCGGCCTTAGCTGGATCTTGAGTTCGAGGGACGTCACCGAGCTGAACGTGTGCATATTGCGGAGGGGCCGTGTTTTCGGTACTTGATCGGTTGGATCGCGAAGACGTTCGACTACATCAACTGCGTTACTTAACGCTTCCGCTTTCGGTCTATGAGGGTACGTGGACACACTCTCCCCGCTCGTTGCTATGCTTCTCCTAGATAGATCTTGCGTGATCGTAGGATTTTTTTGAAATAATACTTTCCCCAACAGTGGTATCAGAGCTAGGTCTATGTGTAGATGTTATATGCACGAGTAGAACACAAAGAATTGTGGGCGATAATAGTCATACTGCTTACCAGCATGTCATACTTTGATTCGGCGGTATTGTTGGATGAAGCGGCCCAGACCAACATTACATGACCGCGTTCATGAGACTGGTTCTACCGCCGTGCTTCGCACACAGGTGGCTAGTGGGTGTCTGTTTCTCCAACTTTAGTTGAATCGAGTGTGACTACGCCCGGTCCTTGTTGAAGGTTAAAACATCACACTTGACGAAAAATCGTTGTGGTTTTGATGCGTAGGTAAGAACGGTTCTTGCTAAGCCCGTAGCAGCCACGTAAAACTTGCAACAACAAAGTAGAGGACGTCTAACTTGTTTTTGCAGGCCTTTTGGTGATGTGATATGGTCAAGACGTGATGATATATAAATTGTTCTATGAGATGATCATGTTTTGTAACAGTTATTGGCAACTGGCAGGAGCCATATGGTTGTCGCTTTATTGTATGAAATGCAATCGTCATGTAATTGCTTTACTTTATCACTAAGCGGTAGCAATAGTCATAGAAGCAATAGTTGGCGAGACGACAACGATGCTTCGATGTAGATCAAGGTGTCAAGCCGGTGACGATGGTGATCATGATGGTGCTTTGGAGATGGAGATCAAAGGCACAAGATGACGATGGCCATATCATATCACTTATATTGATTGCATGTGATGTTTATCCTTTGTGCATCTTATTTTGCTTAGTACGGCGGCAACATTATAAGATGATCTCTCACTAAATTTGAAGGTACAAGTGTTCTCCCTGAGTATGCACCGTTGCGACAGTTAAATGCGTGCCGAGACACCACGTGATGATCGGGTGTGATAAGCTCTACGTTCACATACAACGGGTGAAAGCCAGTTTTGCACACGCAGAATACTCAGGTTAAACTTGACGAGCCTAGCATATGCAGATATGGCCTCGGAACACTGAGACCAGAAGGTCAAGTGTGAATCATATAGTAGATATGATCAACATAGTGATGTTCACCATTGAAAACTACTCCATTTCTCGTGATGATCGGACATGGTTTAGTTGATATGGATCACGTGATCACTTAGATGATTAGAGGGATGTCCATCTAAGTGGGAGTTCTTAAGTAATATGATTAATTGAACTTTAATTTATCATGAATTTAGTACCTGATAGTGTTTTGCATGTCTATGTTGGAGATAAATGGCCCGTGCTACTGTTCCATTGAATTTTAATGCGTTCCTAGAGAAAGCTAAGTTGAAAGATGATGGTAGCAACTACATGGACTGGGTCCGTAACTTGAGGATTATCCTCATTGCTGCACAGAAGAATTATGTCCTGGAAGAACCTCTAGGTGCAAGACCTGCTGCTGGAGCTACGCCGGACGTTGTGAACGCCTGGCAGAGCAAAGCTGATGACTACTCGATAGTTTAGTGTACCATGCTGTTCTTCAACGATGTTTTGAACGTCATGGAGCATATGAGATGTTCCAGGAGTTGAAGTTAATATTTCAAGCAAATGCCCGGATTGAGAGATATGAAGTCTCCAATAAGTTCTCTGACTGCAAAATGGAGGAGAATAGTTACATCGGTGAACATATACCTAAAGCGTCTGGGTATCATAATCACTTGACTCAAGCTGGAGTTAATCTTCCGGTTGATAGTGTCATGTGAGTTCTTCAATCACTGCCACCAAGCTACAAAAGCTTCGTGATGAACTATAATAAGCAAGGGATGGATAAGACAATTCCCGAGCTCTTCGCAATGCTAAAGGATGCAGAGGTAGAAATCAAGAAGGAGCATCAAGTGTTGATGGTCAACAAGACCACTAGTTTCAAGAAAAAGGGTAAAGGGAAGAAGGGGAACTTCAAGAAGTACGACAAGCAAGTTGTTGCTGAAGTGAAGAAACCCAAGTCTGGACCTAAGCACGAGGCCTGAGTGCTTCTACTGCAAAGGGACTAGTCACTGGAAGCGGAACTGCCCCAAGTATTTGGTGGATAAGAAGGATGGCAAAGTGAAAGGTATATTTGATATACATGTTATTGATGTGTACCTTACTAATGCTCGCAGTAGTGCCTGGGTATTTGATACTAGTTTTGTTGCTCATATTTGCAACTCGAAACAGGGGCTACGGATTAAGCGAAGATTAGCTAAGGACGAGGTGACAATGCGCGTGGGAAATGGTTCCGAAGTCGATGTGATCGCCGTCGACACGCTACCTCTAAATCTACATTCAGGATTTGTTTTAGACCTGAATAATTGTTATTTGGTGCCAGCGTTAAGCATGAACACTATATCTGGATCTTGTTTGATGTGAGACGGTTATTCATTTAAATCAGACAATAATGGTTGTTCTATTTATATGAGTAATATCTTTTATGGCCATGCACTGTCGGTGTACAAAAGTAGGGGTCCCTTTTTGCACCCCTTTACTTGTGCGTGGGCAGTCGCAGCCCCACACCCCTGACCATGCTTGGCGGGGTGGGAGAAGCAAGGGCACGAGACAACTATATCAACACCAAGACCAGCGACACAAAGAGCAAGAGGGCGAGGTGGACTGCCCCGGCGAGACCCTAGCCGGGGTGGCCTCCGCAGCCCCCGGCGAGAGCCTTGCTGGGGCAACTTTCCCAACGCCAGCAGAGCACACCACCCTTGAGCCCAAGAGTTCCAACGCCATCAACCACATTGGAACCAAGGCTCGGGAGGCACCTCCATGGTGGCATGCAGATCTTTGTGAAGATCATAAACGCACAAGATCAGATGAGACCAGAAGATGACGATCCTCGGCAAGATCCTTTCCGAGGACGATCGCAATGCCACGGCAAGACCCTTGCCGGGGCCCCGGCAAGACCCTTTCCGAGGACACTTGCAGGGCCACAGCCAGGCCCACATCTTCCGAGACCCCACCGCTATTCCCATACAGTGGCCGGCCCAACCAGCTGGGTAGATACCTGTGTGGCGACGTGCGGCCTCCAGGCCAACTCAGCAAGCACCTACGTGGTGGCATGCAGATCTTCGTGAAGACCCTACCACCACGCATCTCAGCAGCCAGCCAGCCTACGTGGAGCTGCAGTCCTCAATGACCTGGACGCGTGTTGGAGCGAGGCGAAGCGGCAACGGACGGGACGGGCCTTGTTCCGTCCCTAATAAAGCAATGAGACACCTAAGGAGCGCATTTAATGCGCCTTGTCCTGTAATGACAGGCGATAAGCTTGTACGCTGTACACCTTTCCACTCCTGTGTGCCACTGTGGCGAGCCTTGTCGTCTATAAAAGGAGGCCGAAGGCGTACTGGAAAAGGATTCGGATCTTTTGGACTACGCACACACCATAGCTAGTTCGAGAGCTCAAGAACACTCAAATATACACCAAAGCAGGACTAGGGTATTACGCATCCTTGCGGCCTGAACCTGGGTAAACGATCTTTGTGCTGACTACCAGACCCGCTCTTTGCACAACCCCGTGCCCGCCAACCATAGAAGGGATCTCAGAGATCCCATAGGTGTCGTTTCCCCCGACATCTTTGGCGCACCAGGTAGGGGGCGCAGTTGTGAAAATCCGGTCTAGCAGTTGGTTTAGCAGTTCTTCATCGTAATGGCTCCCAAGAAGAAGACGATGACGGCGGTCGGTTCATCGGGGGCCGAACGGCCCATACCAGTGCAGGCGAGTGGTGAGGCGGCCGCGGACGGAAGCCGAGGCGCGACCCGCGAACACCCACATCGCTCTGGTAGTCAAAGCCTGGCGAGTGGCGTTGTTCGTGCACAGGACGGCGGGCCGCACGCCCAAATCCAAAGGCGGAGCCCCGCAGGCGGCGCGGCGCCCTCCAAGGGCGGCGTCGTGCCACCCATCGGCTGTGCGGCGACTTCCAAGATGCCTACGCTGGTGCCCACGACACGTTCTTCCTAGGTTGTGTGTGATGAGCAGCGTCACCACGCTGGTGACCCTGGGCGCTGCCGTGGGAAGAGTCATGTGCCTCATTCGCGGGACGTGGAGGGCCAGCATGCATGTCGAGGCGCTGGCAAAAATGGCGCACAGCTGCAAGGCCGTGATATAGCTCCTTCTAACATGGTTAGAAGTTGGAGCGCGTCACGGTCCACGCATCGTTCGCTGCCACCCACGCCAGCAGAAGCTTTAGCGCGCGCGCAGTTGCTCCTCGACTTTCCTCCTGCTGCGGAAAAGCTCAATGAGTGGAGAGCCACCATCCAGAGCCTTGTCGGCGTTGCCAACAAAGATGAGCCGCGACCAACGGGGCCCTCAAGCCGGCGCTCCGTCGAGCCACCGCATGCCAGTGGTGGAAGGACTAGAGGTGCTGCGGCCAAGGTGCACTCTCCTCCCCCATGCCAGCCACCGCGGGTGTCGGTCCGTCGTGATGACGCTTGTGATAACATTTCCATAGCGTTGTCTGACCCACGGACGCACCGCGATCAGCGCCAAGTTCTTCGGGAGCGAGCCCATGAAGACGCTCGAACCACCATCGAGCGCCGGTGCGAAGTACGCCACCAGTCAGACATGCGGGTGTGACCCACTATGGACCACCCAGCACCGGGAGGCTCTAGCGGCCTACCCTACGAGGTGGTTTGCCCAACCTTTCCCCGTGAGCTGCGGCAGTTCCAGTGGCCCTCTGACCGCAGTTCAAGCCCGATGTTGGCGAGAAGTATAACGGCAAGACCCACCCGTTGGAGTTCCTCAACATCTACACCATCGTGATGCAAGCCGCTGGAGCTCGCGACGACAAGGTGCTCGCCAATTACTTCCCGTTGGCACTTAAACCCAATGTCATGTCATGGTTGATGCACCTGCCGGCGGATTCCATTTCTTCTTGGTCGGATTTGTGTCATGAGTTCGTTGGCGCCTTCACTGGAGGCCACCAAGCTGATGGCCGTGCAAACGATTTGCATATCATCCCCGAAGGAAGGTGAAACCCTGCGCAAGTACATCTGAGAGGTTCAACTGGAGTGCAAGATAAACGCCCCAGATGTTCATCCCGCCGCCGTGATCAGCGTATTCCATCAGAATGTGCGCAACCGCAAGATGCGTGAAGAGCTGGTAATGAACAAGGTCAAAGATGTGGCCGAACTTTATGTCTTGGCCAATAGGTGCGCTCGAGCTGAAGAGGGGAGGAAGTACCCCGGCGAGGACGCCAGTGCGGAAACCGATTCCATAGATGAAGATACCGCCGCCCCGACGAAGAACTGCCGGTGCCGTAGCAGGAAGCGCAAGGGCAAGACCGTGCTTGCCGTCGAGGGATCCGAGGACACCAGCGCTGCCAAGAAGGCCAAGGCAGACAACTCCGGCAAGGAAATTGCCAGATGCCCCGCTTGCCGGGCCTTGGCGGCCGCCGACAAGCCAGGAGGCTCGGACAAGCAGTACTGCAAGATCCACCGCACCAAGGGCCATGACCTGTAGAATTGCCGACATGTTGAGCTGCTTGCTGAGAAGCCAAAAGCTGAATATGAGAGGCGGGACAAGGAGAAGGGTGAGGATGGTGTCGAGGGATCCGGCAAGAAGCACGGCGGCCAAGGAGGTTGCTGCGGCAAGGATAACCAGCAAGAGAGGCCCGCTCGGGGCCGCGACAAGAAGCAAGAAGATGATGATCATGACGACGATGACGAGTCCGGTGAGCACGAGTTCCAGAAAGCTACAGAGGCCATGTGCGTCGATGGTGGCGCCTCGCTGCACACCTTGCACCGCCAGCTCAAGCAGTGGGCGTGTGAGATCACAACAGCGGAACCATCATTCGATGCTCAAAAGCCACTGAAGTGGTCCAACACGCCCATCATTTTTTACGCCGAGGACCACCCTGATCACACAACTGTGGTCGGGTGTTTTCCGTTGTTGGTTTCGCCAACAATACGCAACCTCAAGGTGACAAAAATGCTGGTTGACGGCGGGGCCGGTCTGAACTTGATCTCGCCTGTTGTGATCAAAAGGCTATAGATTCCTGATGGAGACCTTGATGAGACGGGCACATTTCAAGGGGTCAACCCGGGAAGGAGTCAGCCGAAGGGTAAGGTCATGCTGCCCGTGATGTTTGGAGGTGAGTTGAACTACAGGACAGAGAGGATTTTTTCGATGTAGCCGAGATCCCCTTGCCCTACAATGGGATCCTCGGCTGCCCAGCATTAGCCAAGTTCATGGCGGCCTCACATTACGCCTACACCACGCTGAAGATGCCTGGGCCAATGACCATCATCACCGTCCCCTCCGACAAGAAGGATGTGCTGATCTGCGCGACCAACTCTACCGGGAGGCAGTTGCGGCAACTGCCACCAAGGCACTTGCTCATGCCGCCGAAGCCCTGGGGGGGGGAGAAGAATGGCAAGACCTCTCGCACCCACTCCGGCAAGCGCACCTCTTCGGAGTGCTGTACTCCCGTCGAGGACGTGCCAGATAGCTCCATCGGCAAGAGCAAGAAATCGAGAGCTGCACCACCAGAGACCAAGAAGATGTCCGTCAACGAGGATGGCACGGAAGGGGCTTTCACCATAAGCTCCAGCCTCGACAGCAAATAGGAAGGCGCGCTCATCACTTTCCTATGGGCGAATGTCGATGTGTTTGCGTGGCAAGCATCCGACATCCCCGGCGTTCACAGGGAGGTGATTGAGCACCATATTGCTATATGTCCTCATGCGCGAGCCGTCAACCAAAAGGTCAGGAAACAGGCTCTGGAACGGCAAGAGTTCATCACAGAGGAAATCAGGAAGTTGGAAGTGGCAGGCTTGGTGAGAGGGGTACTCCATCCGACGTGGTTGGCCAATCCGGTGGTGGTGCGCAAGGCAAATGGGAAGTGGAGACTGTGTATTGATTACACAGACATCAATAAGGCTTGTCCAAAGGACCCTTTCCCGTTACCGCGCATCGACCAGATTGTTGACTCCACGGCCGGGTGTGACTTGTTATCATTCCTCGACGCTTACTCGGGATACCACCAGATCTTCATGACGAAAGAAGATGAAGAGAAGACAGCGTTCATCACCCCATGTGGTACGTATTGTTTCATGCGAATGCCTTTCGGGTTGAAGATCGCTGGCTCAACGTTTGCAAAAGCAGTCCAAATTGGTTTTGAGCCTCAGCTGCATAGAAATATGGAAGCTTATATGGATGACACAGTGGTCAAAACCAAGGACAGGGCAACACTCGTACAAGATTTAGAAGAGACGTTTGCAAATTTGTGCAAGATCAACCTCAAGCTGAACCCTGAGAAGTGTGTCTTCGGCGTTCCGTCCGGCAAACTTCTCGGGTTCTTTGTGTCACAGCGTGGGATCGAGGCGAACCTAGACAAGGTCAAAGCCATTGAGCAAATTGAGGCACCTAGGCGGATCAAGGATGTACGTCGGTTCACTGGCTGCGTTGGCGCCATGAGCAGATTCATCTCCAAGTCTGCTGAACGTGCCCTTCCCTTTTTCAAAATCTTGAAAAAGGTGGGCCCAATGGAATGGACCACAGAGGCCGAGGCAGCCCTGCAGGATTTGAAGAAGTACCTCTCCTCGACGCCAATACTGGTTGCGCCTAAACCACAAGAACCGTTGTTGCTATATCTAGCGGCAACGAACCAAGTGGTCAGTGCCGCGCTAGTGGCAGAGAGGGAGGTCAACGAAGAGGCAGTGGCAACGGCAGGGCTGGCGGATGGCAAACCAGAACTCCCCCCGGCAGGGCCTAGTGCCGGTAAGGCAAGGCCCCTAGCGGAGTCTGATGCTGGCGAAGCAGAAGCCATGCAACCAAATGAAATAGTGCAGAAGAAGAAGATGATGCAGCATCCGGTTTACTTTGTCAGCTCCCTCTTGCAGGGGGCTAGATCGAGGTACTCCGTGTGCAGAAATTGCTCTTCGGCCTCCTTATGGCCTGCAGGAAGCTGCGTCATTACTTCCAAGCACACGAAATCACCGTCGTCACCCGCTTCCCGTTGCAAAGGATATTGCATAACCCAGACGCAACCAGGAGAATTGTGGAATGGGCTTTGGAACTGTCGAGCTTTGGTTTGTAGTTTGAAAGCACTTCGACAATTCAGAGTAGAGTCTTGGCGGAGTTCATCGCAGAATGGACGTCAACGCCCGACGAAGAGACTTAGGAGGCCGCTCTCCCCGGCTAGGAAACAAGTCGTGACTGGATTATGTACTTTGACGGGGCTTTCTCGCTGCAAGGCGCCAGTGCTGGTGTGCTGCTCGTCGCACCCACCGGAGAGCACCTCAAGTATGTAGTCCATATGATTCCCAGGGAGATGTCAACAAACAACACTGCTGAATACGAGGGGTTGCTTGCCGGTCTCAGGATCGCGGCAGACCTCGGAATCAAGGAGATCATCATCAGGGGCGATTCACAGCTTGTCATCAAGCAAGTTAACAAAAATTATAGCCCATTGATGGAGGCCTACGTAGATGAAGCTAGGAAGCTGGAAGAGCGTTTTGATGGTATACAAGCGGAGCATGTTCCCCGAGTGGAGAACAGCATCGCCGACTACTTATCGAAACGCGCTGCCTTCAAATTGCCTGTGGAACCAGGTACTTTTGTGCTTCGATTAACCGAACCATCCGTTGAACCATCGACATGGCAGAACAAGCAGAGGAAATCAGGCCCCGGCAAGTACTTCCCCGCCGAGCTCCGTGGGCCGCGGCAAAAGATGTTGCCATGGACGAGCCTGCCGCCATGGGGCAGAGACTCCGTGGCGTCAAGCCCCGCCGAGAGACAGACGCTCCCATGGCAGAGGAAATGCCTTTGATCCTTGCCGTCGAGCCCCAGGCTCCGGCATGGGCACAGCATACCATCCAATTCCTCCAAACAGGGGAAGTCCCTGAGGAGCAGGAAGAAGCGGAGAAAGTAGCCTGTTGATCTGCCATGTATCAGTTCGTTGATGACGTTCTGTACAGAAAAAGACCGAACGGTGTGAATTTGAAGTGCATTCGCCGGGTGGAAGGACTGGAGCTGTTGGCAGAGATACACGGAGGCATATGTGGCTCCCACGTAGGGTCGAGGGCCCTTGCCACCAAGGCATTCCGGCAAGGTTTCTTCTGGCCCACAACCCTCCAGGATGCAAGGGCACTAGTAACCAAGTGTGAAGCGTGCCAGTTCCATTCAAAGAAGCTTCATCAACCAGCTCAAGCTCTCCAAACAATCCCTCTCTCTTGGCCATTCTCAGTCTGAGGGCTCCACATACTGGGCCCTTTTCCCCGTGCTGTCGGGGGCTTTGAGTACTTGTACGTTGCAATCGACAAGTTCACAAAGTGGCCGGAGGTGGAGGCAGTGAGAAAGGTGACAGCACAGTCGGCCGTCAAATTCTTCAAGGGACTAGTCTGCCGTTTTGGTGTGCCAAATGGAGTCATCACCGACAACGTCACGCAGTTCACGAGCCGCGCCTTCATATAGTACATCCAGGACCTCGGCGGCAAGTTCCGTTTTGCTTCTGTCGCACATCCACGAAGTAACGGCCAGGCTGAGAGGGCGAATGCTGAAGTATTGCGAGGCTTCCGGACAAGAACTTTTGACAGGCTACACAAGTGCGGACTGCACTGGGTTGACGAATTGCCAGCGGTTCTTTGGTCAATCAGAACGACACCAAATCGAGCCACCGACCAGACACCTTTCTCCCTCGTTTACGGGGCAGAAGCAGTTCTCCCCACAGAACTCACGTACGGGTCACCTTGAGTGCTCGCTTATGATGAGCTTGAGCAAGAGCAGTTGCGGCAAGATGACGCAACGCTCCTTGAGGAAGATCGTCTTTGGGCGGCTGTGCGAGCAGCGCGCTACCAGCAATCCTTGCGTCGCTATCATAGCCACAAGGTTCATGCCCGAAGCTTTGAGGAAGGCGACCTTGTCCTTCGGCACATTCAATCGGCCAAGAATTCCAACAAGTTGACGCTGAAGTGGGAAGGCCCTTATCGGGTAATACGGGCCACTAGGCCTGGCGCAGTCCGCCTGGAGACCGAAGATGGTATTCAAGTGAGCAACTCCTGGAACATCGAACATCTTCGCAAGTTTTACCCGTAAGGCGCGGTTACCGGGCCCCACGACAAACCACATTTTGTGCAAGATTTGCCGGCAAGGCATGTAACCCTTTGTATAAAGCCAGGCGCAGACCCTGAGCATAAATAAATGAAGCGTTGGCGCCCTAAGTTTTAGTATGCATGCTAGATTGAGTCTCTCTCTCTGTTAGGCTTGATAGTGCTTAGCGGCAACTAACCCCTAGCGTAGAGGTCGAGTGTGCGTCTCCCTATTCCTTCCCGTCCTTTTTGGTTCGCAGGATGCATGGACATTTTTGCTGAGCTGTTTGGAAGAAAGAGAACAAGCCGACGCCCCGACCCCGACAAGCCAAGGTTGCTGGGGGCTGCAGGTCCAAAGATCCGACCGCGGCAAGCTAAGATTGCCGAGGGCTGCGAAATCAGATAAGCCTTTCATCCCCCACTCCTTGCTTCCGTGTGAAACTTGGACACGCGAGACTTCACTCACTCTTACACTGCCGTGCTCCCTCTTTCCCATGTCCAAACACCTTACTTTGGGCCGGAACTTGGTCGTAGCGCGGTGGGAAAGGAACGGGCGAAGGGCCCAATCCTACTTTGCCCCTACCACCACCAAGGGCGTGAGTGTAGTCGAGATATAGAGCAGGAGGACAACGAGGCCTGTTGCCGGGTTACAATGTTTATCTTAAGATGACAAGGACTCGTTCCTTGGTGCAGGCCTCGCCCGCGCACAAAAGAAGCCCGGCAAACACCCTTCTCTTCGTTAATACCTTGCCAACAAGTACGATTCATACGTAATGCATACATAAGCAAAGGGGTTACAAGGTTTAAATCTTACAAAGGCCCGTAGGCTTGAAAACTGAAAAGAGATAAGGTGCCTGTAATCCCTTTCTTGTCCCTCTCCTCAGGAAATAAAACAAGAAGGCAAAAGGGCAAAAGGGGCGCCTAGGCGAGGTACGAGCGGCAGAAGACACCAAGAGAACATCCCGGCAGCCGTCCCGAAGAGGGCTGGTGATGATGTTGCCGGAAGAAGAGCCAAAAGATGAGGCAGCGGGCCGGCAATACGCGACGAAGGTGTCGGTGCCCGCGTACTCCGACTTGAAGGTGTCGGTGCCTGCCACCGCCTTCTTCGTCTTCTCCGGCCTTCCCATGCCAACCACCCAGGGAGGCGACCCCAAGAAGTTCAAGGAGCTGGCGATGCAGATGGTGGCGTTGCCGGCGTCGCCCAGGGATGATGGGCCCCACAACTAGTCGGACCCGTCATCCCTCCGCCCGCTACCCTCATCGTCGCTGCCGCTGTCCTCCTCGTCGCTCTCGCCCGAAGAGGAGCTTTCACCATCGGTCAAGGTCTCGGCGTAGCAACCTAGCCTGTGTCCCAAGCTCCCGAAGACCTTGACGGAGAGCAGGTCGCTCTCCGCTAGCTTGAAGTAGAGGACGTGCCCATCCATCAAGCAATGGGCGCGTGCGAAGGATTTCTAGCCCCAGTGAAGAAGCATCACTTGAGGGGTGGGGAACCTTGTGTTCACCCACATGTCGCCATGGCAACACCCCTTCATTTGAAGCCTCAGCCGCGGTGGCTGGTTGGTCTCCAGCACCCTCACGAACACCTGGGAGAGACGGAGACGGCTGCGTAGCGGCCCATGCAGCTGCAGGATAAACTCGAGCGCCATGTCCCCGACATGACCACTCGGCGAAGCAGGAGTGGTTGACGGAGGATATGGCGACGGAGACGGAGATGACGCAGGCGTTCCCCTTCCATGCCCGCCTCTGCCCTGGCCGCTTCGGCCCCGGCTGCCTCGCCGACCACGGCCCCGTCCGGCGCCCCTGCCTCGAGCATGGCCTTCACCTTGGGCATCTGGCTCTTCCTTGACCGCCACAGCTTTCTGGCGGGAGGAGGACCTGGTCGCCTCCATGGAAGAACGGCCGCAGCCACGCCCTCTCGCCATGACCGTGGGTGAAGAATGGAGAGAGAGGGGAGATGCAGGACGACGCCCTTCCTCCTACCCCTGGGTTCCCCTTTTTATAATTGGGAAGGGAAGGCCGAAGGACTAGCTCTACGCCTCTGAAAAGCCCGCTCCAATCCGGCTCACTAAGTGTCAGCGACCGAGGCCATCGACCGCCCTCCCCGCCCAATCGAAGGCACGTAATGATGTAGGGTGGAACCCTAGATGGCCGATCTTTCACGAAAGGAGTGGGATCCCTCGAAGAACACGAAGAACACGAGGGGAAACACGAGGGAAAACACGAGAGAGTCACTCAACCAACAAGAATAGATCACACATGCGCTAGGTCCATGAACACAAGAGGATATACACGATCCAAAGTCAACAAGGGACGATACATAGGTAACCGGTCTTATCTGTGAGGAGGTCTTGAGGGGGCCACCCAAGAGGGGGTCTTGAATCCGCCTGGAAGGATCTTCTCTGGTGGAGGCGCGATCTCCGAGGAGAAGGTAACCAAGTGGATGAGCAAAGCTCTCACACAAACATGAGCTAATCCTTTGCTACTCCTAACTAGGAGGTGGGAGAGTTCTATTTATAGTCGTAGTACAAATGGGGTCGAAGTGAAGGGGTACAAGGGCATAAGCCCAAGGCCGCGGGCACACAGGCAGCGGACTTCCGCTGGGGTCCGGCCGTCCGGTGGCTCAGGAACGGCCGGATGTCCGGTAGTCGTCGGTCTTCCGCTGATTCTGTTCTGTGATGGCGCCGCCGGACATCCGGTGTCTTCATACTTCCGCTAATTTTGTTCTGTGGGGGCGGTGCCGGACGTCCCGTGACTTCGGTCGTCCGCTGGCTGGAGGGTGTGGCCGGTCGTCCGGTCCGGGCCAGACGTTCGTTCGCTGTAGCCTAGGACTTGGGCATGTTTGGCTTCAGGCTCCGGACGTCCGGTCCATACTGGTCGTCCGGTGGCTGGAGCTTTCTTCGGTAGCCCTTCTTCTTGTCCTTCGCGGTTGGTGTCCTCGCTGATTTGCCCGTTGAGTGTAGCTATTTCGTGGCTTTCCTCCGAGTACCTGATCACACATAGTGTCTCTGTTTGAGGTAGTAGCCATGTCTCATGCCTAGAAGGTGGTAATTCGGAGAGGAGCGAGTTCACCTTATCTTCGATAGCCTTTGTTTGGGCTCTTGTCATGGGTCCAAGTGGTGTTGTGGGAGACGTAGGTTGGTCCATGGGGGTGACCTTGGGATGCTCCGCATCATCTCCCCTCCCATGGGAAAGATCCGACCTCGGATCGAAATCCTCATCACCATGGTACGGTGAAAGATCCTTGATGTTGAAGACGTCGCTCACGTTGTACTTGTCGCGCGGTAGGTCGATCTTGTAAGTGTTTTTGTTGTAGCATGCTAGCACCTTGAAAGGTCCATCGGCTCGTGGGAGAAGTTTGGACTTGCGTTCGTTGGGGAAGCGGTCCTTTTGAAGGTGTAGCCACAACAAGTCTCCAATGTTGAATATCATGGGTTGCTTGTTGACGTTGAGCTTGGTCGCGAGTCGTTGTACTTGGCGCTTGTCGGTGTCAAAACCGGCGGATCTCGGGTAGGGGGTCCCGAACTGTGCGTCTAGGCGGATGGTAACAGGAGACAACGGACACGATGTTTTTACCCAGGTTCGGGCCCTCTCGATGGAGGTAATACCCTTCTCCTACTTGATTAATATTGATGATATGGGTAGTACAAGAGTAGATCTACCACGAGATCAAGGAGGCTAAACCCTAGAAGCTAGCCTATGGTATGATTGTTGTTCGTCCCCACGGACTAAAACCCTTCGGTTTATATAGACACCGGATAGGTTAGGGTTACACAGAGTCGGTTACAATGGTAGGAGATCTACATATCCGTATCGCCAAGCTTGCCTTCCAAGCCAAGGAAAGTCCCATCCGGACACGAGACGAAGTCTTCAATCTTGTATCATCATAGTCTTGGAGTCCGGCCGTGATGATAGTTCGGCTATCCGGACACCCCCTAGTCCAGGACTCCTCAAGAGCCCCTGAACCAGGCTTCAATGACGACGAGTCCGGCGCGTTGATTGTCTTCGGCATTGCGAGGCGGGTTCCTCCTCGGAATACTTCATAGAAGGTTTTGAACACAAGGATAGTGTTCGGCTCTGCAAAACAAGTTCCACATACCACCGTAGAGAGAATAACTTTTTGCACAGATCTGCCGACGTATTCCGTGGCGTGACATCACACCACGGCCAGGCCTTTATATGAATCGTTTTTTTATTGTTCCACCTCAGCGCGTCTTATCAAAGCATAGATCGTGCCCCCTTATTCCGGGATTCCCATCAATACGGACGTGGGTAACCCAACCGTGCCCGTTGGCACGCCTCCTCTATCGAAGGCGAGTCCTAATCGACCACGGGGAGGGCTCTTGGTATTCAACCTCTTTATAATGAGACCAAGGCCCTCTTCTTTTTACACCCTCCATCGAGTTCGCCTCGCGCTTCGAGTTCTAACACCCAAAGCTTCAGATTTAGGCGCTTCGGACCCTCGACGATGTCCGGCTCCGACCAAAGACGGCCGATGGATGTCTTCTTCCGTCACGGAAGAAGATGTGCTAAAGCTGCGAGACGCCGGGTATCTAACCGGCGAGATTTCGCATAGGCTGCCTGCTCCAGGGCAGGTCATTCCCACTCCTGAGCCCGGCGAGAACATGGTGTTCGTGTCTCACTTCCTTCGGGGTTTAGGCTTCCCGACGGATCCCTTTGTGCGGGGGCTCATGTTTTACTATGGGCTGGATTTCCATGACTTGAATCCGGAGTCCATCCTCCATATCTCGTCATTCATTGTCATATGTGAGGCCTTCCTCCATATTACCCCTCACTTGGGATTGTGGCTCAAGACCTTCAAGGTGGAGCCAAAGATGATCGAGGGGCAGCAAGCAGAGTGCGGAGGGCGGCCATAAGCAAATGTGTCGACGCCGTGGCCCGAGGGCTCTTTCCAATAGGAGCTTGGTTTGTGGCAACGGAGTGGTTTTATATCACCGCTCCTAGGGGCACCAAATGGGTGGCGCTTCCCGCCTTCCGCCAGTCCACCACAGCGGTGGCGTCATGGGTCAACAAGGGGCTCAACTGGGGGGCCCAAGGACGTCCCTTTGTTGCAGGCCGTATTCGAGACCTCCAAGAAAGAGAGATCGATCTGGTTGCGATGGCGCGAGTTATGTTGATTCGGCGCCTACGCCTGCAAGCGTCGCCCCTCCGCCTGTGGGAATTTAATCCGGAGGGACCACGAGCTCTCCAAAATTTCATGGGTACGACGCCCGTGGAGATGCATAAAATGTTCTTCGGATCACAAGAGAAGTGTACGGACCTGACTGAGGACGCAGGACTAAGCTGCAATCGCCCAGATACCCAAGTAAGTAGTCCTCAGAATCGGACAGGCTGTTCATTCATTTATCATATACATGCCCTTTAAAGGAGTCATTTCTTGAACAGGAGTGGATAGCCAAGGCAAAGTTAATAAGGTGTCCGGCTCCCCTCCCAGAGAACACGCCGGATCTCATGCTGGCCAAGATGTTGAAGGCCGCGCCTTTTAAAGATGGCGAGGGGAGCGGGGAAGCAACTGCCTCCATGAAGGAGGCCTTTGAGGAGGGAGGGATCAAAAGTCCCACCCTCCAAGGAGAGAAGAGGACCGCTTCGAAAGATCTGGAGGTCAAGGCCTCATAGAGGGGAAGAAATCTTCGTCGGAGAGTCCGTGGCTGGGAAGTACCCCAGCCGCACTGTTTCCCCAAGGGATCAGCCCTCCAATGAGCCGTAAGTAAAAGGAAGGGGTTTTTAAGTAAGGAACATCCCCTGTATTTATTTACGAAGATAACCGAAATTGTACCTTGTAGTTCGGATCTCAGCCCTTCTCAGCAGAGCTCGTCTTCGGGGATCTTCTTCCGGAGATGATGGAGAGCCAAACGCCTCTACATCGCACCCTCATGCGAGGCGGACGACCACGAGGTGTCATCGCGGAGGTTCCCCCAAGTCGGTGGGGCGGAAGGTCCGGCGCCAAGTGGTGTACGGCCGGAGGAGCTGAAGGATCTGCCGGGCGGCGGCTATCTCGAGAGGATCACCGTGTGCTAATGGAGTACGGTGATTGGAAGGATTGCATCCGGAGAGCGGATTACCGCGAAAGCCGTCGAAGCTTCTTGGCGAAGGGGTTCGAGAATGCGCAAAATGATGTACCTTCTAACAGTTATGCATATAGAATGCGCCCTGTATAGATAGTAGCCTCTGAGACTCGGTACGTTGTCAAAATTGACAGCGTGCCAATGATCAAAATCATAGTTTTAACATATCGCCGCACCTAAACAGGTGGCGGGGCGTCCGGTGGCCAGCCAGACTGATGAATATGCCGAACTAAAGCGGCAACTTGACGAGGCGGATGCGGACATCGCGCTGGTCAATGAACGGTTTGACGAGTCACAAGGTATGCGACTTCTACACGGACACCTGGTAAGGGAGCTTGACGCCCATGCCTTACTACGTGTATGCTTAATGCAGATGGTGCCGCTGCTGTGGAGGAGCTGCGGGCGGAACTGTAAGCGAAAGAGCAAGCCAGAAATAGTAATGCACGGCCACTTTAAGGGCGGCCAAGAGCTAGAAGTTTAACGGGCTGCTCATCGCCAAGAAAGAGGAAATGGCCGATATGGCCAGAAAGTTGAAGAATACGACCGATCGCTGCGAGGTTCTTGAAAAAGATCGTCAAGCGGAGCAAGAGGGCCTGAAAAAGGCCGCCGCTGATGTAACGCCCCGGATACAACTTTCCATATTCGTAACTCCAACTCTTGCCTTTTCCGGAGATGTGATATGTTATTTCCTCCGTGGTTGGGTTTTGTCTTTTGTTTTGCATTGTGTTCATGTCATGCATCTCATCTCATAGCATCATGCGCATTGCATTTGCATATTTTCATAAAACTCGTAGCCGTTCGCAGTTGCCCTTTCTCTGTTTGCCTCCGTTGACCTCTCTCAGACCCCTCGTGTGCGTGTCCGAAACTTTCCCGAACCCGACCCAGGCTGTCGTTACCGATGAATCCGGATCATCCCCAAACGTCTATAAAACATCTCCTTTTCTTATTTGGACTCCCTAATCTATTTATTCTCGGCCGTTTGATTTCGATCGGAGGGACTAAATACCCCTAACCTAAACCACTTGCTATATATATATAGGTCCAACCCTAGGATCTAGGGGCTTGTCCCATCCATTCCCCTCCTTGCGCCGCCACCCACTTCCTCGGGATCCTTCCCCGACCATCCTCCTTCCTCTTTGGGATTTCCTCCCGATTCAACCGGAGCCAACCAGTGCCAGACACTTCTCGCCATCGATCCACCCCACCAACCAGAGCAGCCAGCCCCGCTCCTCGTGCCCAAGGCCTCCCGAGCCGCTCTTTGCCGGCAACCAGTAGGACCGTCGCGTTCCTCTCCTCTGATTCTTCCCGTGCTTCTTCTTTCCCATGTCTCTCGCTCACATCTCTCTCTCTTCCGTGCACAGGAACGCCGGGACCGTCGCGCAGCCAGCCCGAGCGTTCGATCCCGAATGGATCGAGGCGCTACCTCTAGCCCCGCAGCCGCGTGGAGCTCCTCTGCGCCTGAGCTGCACCAGGCCCCGAGCGACCTCACTCCCCTGCCGTGTCCGGCACCGCGCCCGAACCTGCCCAACCACACGAGCCGCCTCGAGCTCCCCTCGCCTCCACCTCGTCGCTGCCTCGCTTCCCTGTCCGTCTCCGGCGACCGACTGACGACCCGTTGGAGCACCACGACCGTCGCCTCTCTCTTTCCCTTCTTTTTTCCCCATCTCTTCAAGCTCTCTCTCTTTCTCTCATGGCGGCCTCTCGGTGTTATTCTTCACAGTGCCACAGCCATGGACCAAGACGCCATCTGCGCCCTTCCCCGCCCCAGATCCGGCTGGATCCGCCTCCTCTTCCAGCCACGGCTGCCTCGCGGGATCTCCTGCCGCGTCGCGCCAAGCCCCTCGCCGTCGTCCTCTGCTCGGGAACGAGCACGGCGCTCACAGCCCTCCTCTGGCGCTCCTGGCCTGCATCGCCTTGTGCCTCTTCGCCTTTGGGCCGCTGCTTTGTCTCAGCCAAGGCCAGCGCCCTTCCGGCCTCACCTCCTCCACCGACTGGGCCATGGCCCATGGTGAGCAGCGCCCAGCCCCTCTTCTGTGCATGTTGGGCCAGCCAGTTTCGGCCCGTAGATGTTTTTTTCCAGTTTGCGGATTTAGTTATCCAGAAAACTGCATAAACCTCCATGCTCATGCATATAATAACTAACCAACCATGCATCGGTTTAAAATAATTTATATATGAAAAATGCTTAGTTTTTCATCTAGTTTCATAATCTGCTACTTTCATCCCATGTTAAAATGTTTAAAATGTTGTTTGTTTAATTTTGCTCAAATGCAATGCTAAAATGATTTATTTCATAATTAAATAACCGTAGCTCGGTTTTAAATAAACTTTATATGTAAATGGGGTGGAATAATGCCTAGTTTAACATGGTTGACTTTATTTTCCTGTTTAACAACAATAAAATATGATTTAGAGCAGAACAGTACCAAATTTGAAATATGCACATGAGGATTTTCCGGAATTGTTGTTTCTTATTTCCGGCCTCATTCAAATTTGCCTAAATAGTTAGTTTACTTATGCTTCACCCCTTGCCTTGTTTAATAACATTTAATATTGTTGAGTACCTAAACAAGAGCGAACTAAATAACTCGAATGTGGTGTTTCGTCAATATGCAACCCGTTGCATATTGAGTTCCACTTAACTTGTAGCATTGTTTGTTGCATTTTCCCATGCCATGCCTCATTAAACCGGACATGCATAATACTTGGTTGTGCATCATGCCATGGTTATGTGATGGTTGTTTACTATGTTTATTGTTTCTTTCTGGTGTTGCTTCTTAGTTCTGTTAATGTTGCGATTGTGAGGATTCGTTCGACTACTCCCGTTCGTCTTCTTCATGGACTCGTTCTTCTTCCTAGCGGGATTTCAGGCAAGATGACCGTCACCTTGGATCTCATTACTATCATTGCTATGCTAGTTGCTTCGTTCTATCGCTATGCCGCGTTACCTACCACTTGCTTATCAAGCCTCCCAAATTGCCATGAACCTCTGACCTTTGTCACCCTTCCTAGCAAACCGTTGTTTGGCTATGTTACCGCTTTTGCTCAACCCCTCTTATAGCGTTGCTAGTTGCAGGTGAAGATGAAGATTTCTCCACGTTGGATTATGTTTATGTTGGGATATCACAATATCTCTTATATTATTAATGCATCTATATACTTGGTAAAGGTTGGAAGGCTCGGCCTTATGCCTGGTGTTTTGTTCCACTCTTACCGCCCTAGTTTCCGTCATATCGGTATTATGTTCCCGGATTTTGCATCCCTAACGCGGTTGGGTGATTTATGGGACCCCCTTGACAGTTCGCTTTGAATAAAACTCTTCCAGCAAGGCCCAACATTGGTTTTACATTTGCCTCAGCCTATTACCTTTTCCCTTGGGAGTCGCGCATCCCGAGGGTCATCTTTATTTTAGCCCCCCCGGGCCAATGCTTGTCTAAGTGTTGGTCCGAACTAGAGCCCCTTGCAGCGCCTCCTCGGGGAAACTCGAGGCCTGGTTTTAGTTGTACGGACTGCTCATCCGGTCGTGGCCTGAGACGAGATACGCGAGGCGACTATCGAGGTGTCGACGCCGGGAGGTCTTGCTTGGTCTTGTTTTACCATTGTCGAAATGTCTTGTAAACCGGGATTCCGAGACTGATCGGGTCTTCCCGGAGAAGGAATATCCTTCGTTGATCGCGAGAGCTTATCATGGGCTAAGTTGGGACACCGCTGCAGGGTTTGAACTTTCGAAAGCCGTGCCCGCGGTTATGTGGCAGATGGGAATTTGTTAATATCCGGTTGTAGTAAACTTGAAGTAAACTCTTCTAAAATACACCAACCGTGTGCGTAACCGTGATGGTCTCTTTTCGGGGTTGATCGAGAGGAGAACACGGCTTCTGAGTTATGTCTGACGTAAGTAGGAGTTCAGGATCACTTCTTGATCATTACTAGTTGACGACCGCTTGCTTTGCTTCTCTCCTCACTCTTATTTGCGTAAGTTAGCCACCATACATGCTTAGTCGCTGCTGCAAAATCACCACTTTACCCCTTCCTTACCCCTTAAGCTTTGCTAGTCTTGATACCCATGGCAATGGGATTGCTGAGTCCTCGTGGCTCACAGATTACTACAAAAACAGTTGCAGGTACAGGTATTGCGATGATCATGACGTGAGAGCGATGTTTACTTGTTTTGGAGTTCTTCTTCTGCTTCTTCACTCAGGGGATAGGTTCCAGGTCGGCAGCCTGGGCTAGCAGGGTGGATGTCGTTTGAGTTTCTGTTTGTGTTTCATCCGTAGTCGGATGGTGCTCTTATGTAAGATGATGTTGTATTCGAGTGGCATTGTATGCCTTTTGTATGTATCCCCATCTATTATGTAATGTTGATGTAATGATATCCACCATGCAAAAGCGTATCAATATGCGGTTCTATCCTTGGTGGGACCTTCGAGTCTCTTTAGGATAGTATCGCATATTGGGCGTGACAGCCGAATCCAAGGATGCCCGTTCGGCTTTGAGAGCTGCCAAGGAGGAGCTGAGTCAGGCCGGGGCTATTGCGGCTGGAAAACCGTTTCTGCTGCGGAGGAAATATACGGATCCAAAGTATGCTCAGTTGGACAAGTTGTGGAGTTTGGAGGATGCATATCTGGACTTAGCGGCAAGCGCTGTGGGCGCGATTGAGCACTTCCGAGGCCAGAAGGGGCACAGAAGGGAAGAGCTATATTGGTCGCAATTCCATAGTCCGGAACGTCCTCTTCCGTTGACCGATCGGTTGGCCGAATGGGCCGAGCTGAATCGATTATCCGGACTTGCCATGAAGCATGTCATGACTCGTTTGTGGCCGGGCGGACCCACCAAGAGTTATTTTGGTTTAGTGCAGCAGTTCCTTGGTGCGGTACCGCGTATCGATGCAATGAAGCAGTCGGCGTGTATTGAGGGAGCGCGGATGGCTCTGGCCCGTGTCAAGACATACTGGGCAGAGATGAAGGCCACCGACATTGCATCCCAAGATTCGGATAGAAGCCGAGTACCTGCCGAGCACTACTTTGAGGAAGTCCTGCAGGGCGCTCGTTTAATAGAGACGCAGTGCTCGAAGGATATTATGTTTAAATGACATGTATGATTTGTGAAAACAATGTTTCAATAGAATATAAGAGCTTTTTATACTTGTGCATTCAAGTAGTAAACTACTCCCTGTGCGGCCGTTTATGTATATGTATATATAACTTTGAAAGATGGCAGTCCTTGGCTTTCAATTTCACGCACATAGTGCGGGGTTGTTTGCAAAGAAGGCGCTTTTCACACTTAATCAAACGTCTTGGTCCTGTTAAGGAGGTGGTAGCGTAGCAAACTAGGCAACTGGACTATAATGCTTTATCACTATCACTTAGCCATAGGAGTTCAAGGGTGGGGCTACTATATAGCCCACAGGGGCACCGCACCCTCCAATTCGAAGTGCGTATGTGCCTGACCGAAAACCGGTCCTTCGTTAATGCAGAGGAATTCTAAACATTCCGGTGAGTCATCGAGTGGTTGACCAGTCTCTCGCTATATCATGACAGTCAATTTTCGGCTTTCTCTACTGAGGTGCTCGCCCGACCGAACCGAGGCACAATCGCAGTAGTTCTCCTGGTGCCGCGTTAGCCGATAGAATGGAACGTAAGGCAGCAAAACACAGGAGTCGGGCAAACCCAACATTTGACCAAAGACATGATTCGGAGCTGATGCATATAAGGCCTAACTCGAGACGCCGAATACTCCCTAAGGTATTCAGTCTTTATAAAAACGGGCAGAATAATGCCCTAAGCCCACAGTGCCTGTGCACGCATAAAAATTCAGTGCGGCCAATGCCAAGATGCAAGCCTCCTCCTCGGTTATAGTAAGAAACCGGGGGATGTATATCGACAAGAGACAGTAAAAAAGGTTGACGCAGGGTCTTAATCTGAAAAGAATCCTTGCAACGGGTCCCTACTGCACGTCTGCGCATGTGTCTCCGTTGTGCCGTATCCTGGACGGGTGTAGCACGTTGTTCATCTGTAAAAGATATGAACTTAGTTTAAAAGAAGAAGGATCGTGCAAAAGATGTACTTTATATTAAATAAACAGAGTACGATTCGAAGAAGTGAAGAAAATGGAGCTTTATTGTCTCTTGTTGTACATGCATGCAGCCCCTTGTATGGGGGTATGCCGCTAGTAGGCGCCGGACTCGTCTAGCCGTGGCCGGGGTTTGAATGACCTATTCAGGTTCTTTGACTAGCGGAGCCGGATAGGTGTGGGGCTGTCAAGGCAGTGTCACGTTCTTCCGTGCTCGAGTAACACTTAATACTCCCTTTTAATGAGATGATGTCGCGTGGACCGGGCATTTTAAGTGTTAGAGATGCATAATGCGGTATTGCGTTAAAGCGGTTAAAAGCTTGGCGTCCCAATAGTGCTTGATGGCTACTTTTAAATGGGGCGACATGGAAGACTAACTTTTCGCGATGGAAGTTGTCGGATGAACCGAACACAACTTCTAACGATGAGGAGCCCGTTACAATGGGCATATGGGCTGGCATTACCCCTTTAAAGGAGGTGTTGCTATGGCGAATTTTGGTTGGGTCTATCCCCATCCTGCGGATTGTGTCACGATATATCGGGTTTATGTCACTTTGCTGCCATCCATGAGGACTGTGTAAATTGGAATCCCTCGATTATAGGATCCAATATCAAGGCAGTCCATCCTGCGTTCGGATACTTTCGGAGTAGTCACGATGGTCGAAGGTGATTGGTTTTGACAACCGGTGTTGGTACTCCGCTTGGGTAGTATGTGCGGTATGCGTCTTAGTGGGCGCCGCCTGTTTTTCCTTTTATCACGTGAAGTGAGTTTCTGTTTTAACTTCTTGTGGGAAATTCTTTTGTTTTTCGGGGCTCTGCTGGTGGTGCTCGTCATCATCTTCACTTGGTGTGTCGAGCCCCTTGTGTTCTGCGTTGAGTCTCACGGACTGTTTGAAGACCCAACAATTTACGTGGGTATGGTTTGCGGGCCTCCCGGAGTCTTGTGGATTTGACATATCTTGTCCAAGATTTTGTTTAAGTTGGATAGCTCATCGCTATTGTCCTTAAGGGGCAGTTTTTTATTGTTCTGCCGTGAGCTTTTGAATCCGGTGTTGACTGCCGCGCTCTTTGGACCGTTCCTTTTAATCCGGCGCTGGTCCTTGTTGCGCCGTGGTTTCCCGTTTCCATCCCTGACTTCAGATGTACTTGGGTCATTGGTCTTGCATCTTGCTAGCCGACTATCCTCTCCAGCATAAGCGGGTCATGAGGCTTGTTAATGCGGCCATTGTTCTTGGCTTTTCTTGGCCAAGGTGTCTGCAGCGAGCCATTCGTCTCGGACATTGTGTTTGAAGGCTGCTAAGGCTTCAAAGCATCGAACGATCGACTATTTGGTTCTTTTTAGTAAGGAACTTGTTCCGAGAATTTCCGGCTGACTCTCGGGCTGTTGAGTTATGTGACTTAGATCGTCTGCATCCGGAGGGCGGACATAGGTCCCCGAAAATTTGCCCAAACGCATCCTCGAGCTCTTCCCAGCTTCCAATGGTATTTTCGGGAGGCTTTTAAGCCAATGCCGAGCTGGCCCTTTGAGTTTGAGGGTAAGTATTTTATGGCGTGGAGATCATCTCCTCTAGCCATGTGTATGTGGAGGATGTAATCCTCAATCCAGACTCGAGTTACATTGTTACGTCGTATGCCTCTATGTTTACGGGTTTGAATCCCGCTGGAAATTCGTGATCCAGCACCTCATCGGTGAAACATAGGGATGTGCGGCGCCCCTGTACTTGGGTGTGCTGTGACGTTCGGATATTTGGCGTGTCGCATTGCTTTGAAGGGCTTGCTTTCTCGGCCCATAGACGGACCTAACTGGGCCATCCTTTTCATGTGAATCCTTATGCGGATCGCGTACCGGCTTGTGTGCGGCGCCATTTCCCACTCTCTTTTTGCCGTGGGGTCGTCCATCCGACCGGATGGCCTTCTTACTTTTTGATTGTGGGGGCTCTATGGCCTCCTCATCAAATTCGGGCAGTAGTTTTCTCTTTGGGTAGCTCTTTGTTCGGCGACTGTCACCGTATTTGTCTGCGGTGTTGAATACTCTGCTCCATCTGATTCTGAGTGCATCTTTCGCTGTTTTGAACTTCCCCTTCTGCTTTTTCAGGATACGCGCAGTGGTGACGAGCCTTTTGTGGAGGTTATTCTGCTCCAACAATTTGTCCGGCGTAAGATCGTCCGGACTGTTGTCTTCGCCGGGGACGGGTTGTTTATCCAAGTTGTCTTGTTCGGACAATTGCTCGATAGCATGTTCGTCGTCCACCGGTTCGCCCTGCTCTATGGATGGGTCTTTGTTGAGGCGGGACTTGGTTCGGCATTTACGTTGTCGTTTTGACTGCTTTTCGAGGGATTTACCCGTCGTAGCGTCCCGTTGTTCCTCCTCTTCATTTCCTTTAGGTGTATCCACCATGTATACATCGTGGGATGAGGTGGTTGTCCAACATCCCATAGGCGCTGGTTCATGGTTGTCTCCTACATCGTCGTCCATACCGTCGATGTCTTCGGAGTCGAAATCGAGCACGTCGTATAAGCTTTCGACAGTGGCTACGAAGTGGGTGGTGGGTGGGCGTTGAATTTCTTCGACGTCCGCATCCCAACCTTCCTGACCGTAGTCCGGCCATGGCTCTCTGGATAAAGAGAGAGACTTTAGTGAATTCAGGATGTCGCCAAAGGGTGAATGCTGAAAGATGTCCGCGGCCGTGAACTCCATGACCGGCGCCCGATCGGATCCGATTGGCTGGGGCGCGGAGGGTTCGGAGTCCGGCACCTGGGAGTCACGGTCTTCGCAAAGGACATCGATTGTGTTTGGCCTAATCACCGTAGAGATTTCAGCCCCCGAGGTGGTGTCCAACCAACCATCCTCGATTGGCGAGATAGGCTCCGAAGCAATGTTCGGAGCGGAGACTAGTGCGGCCTCCAGGACACTGTTTGGCGGCAGAGTTAGATCATGCCCATCGGGACAGTGCGGCGCGCTTGGCTGTGGCTCGATTCCGTCGAAGATCAAGTCTCCACTGATGTCGGCCGTATAATTCAAGCTTCCAAATCTGACCTGACGGCCAGGGGCGTGGCTTTCGATCTGCTCCAGATGGCCAAGTGAATTGGCCCTTGATGCAAAAGCCGTGAATACGAAGATCTGTCAGAGGAGAAAAGTCTCACCCTGGACTGCGTCGTTGTTGATGATCGAAGGAGCCATCGGGCCTATAGGTGACGACACAGAGGAACTCCCAATGAAAGCACCAATGTCGGTGTCAAAACCGGCGGATCTCGGGTAGGGGGTCCCGAACTATGCGTCTAGGCGGATGGTAACAGGAGACAAGGGACACGATGTTTTTACCCAGGTTCGGGCCCTCTCGATGGAGGTAATACCCTACTCCTGCTTGATTAATATTGATGATATGGGTAGTACAAGAGTAGATCTACCACGAGATCAAGGAGGCTAAACCCTAGAAGCTAGCCTATGGTATGATTGTTGTTTGTCCTACGGACTAAAACCCTCCGGTTTATATAGACACCGGATAGGTTAGGGTTACACAGAGTAGGTTACAATGGTAGGAGATCTACATATCCATGTCGCCAAGCTTGCATTCCACGCCAAGGAAAGTCCCATCCGGACACGGGACGAAGTCTTCAATCTTGTATCTTCATAGTCTTGGAGTCCGGTCGTGATGATAGTACGGCTATCCGGACACCCCCTAGTCCAGGACTCCCTCAGCGCTCGATGGTGTTCCTTGTATCTTCATGCATCTTCTTGAGGTAGTTGACTCGGGCACTCGCGTCCATGTTGATGCGCTCTTGTAGTGGTAGAGGAAGAATGTCCAATGGGGATAACGGGTTGTAGTCGTAGACGACCTCGAAAGGGGACTTGCCAGTAGTCGAATGTCTTGCACGGTTGTAGGCGTACTCGGCGATGGGTAAGCACTCCTCCCACTCCTTGATGTTCTTCTTGATCAAGACGCGTAGTAGAGTGGAGAGTGTTCGGTTCATCACTTCTGTTTGGCCGTCAGTTTGTGGATGGTATGCCATGGAGAATAGGAGCTTGATTCCGAGCTTGGCGCATAAAGTCTTCCAAAAGTAACTCAAGAACTTGACGTCGTGGTCCGAGACAATCGTCTTTGGCACTCCATGAAGTCGCAAGATTTCCCTACAAAAGAGATTGGCAACATGTGAAGCATTGTCTATCTTGTTGCAAGGAATGAAATGTGCCATTTTAGAGAATCGGTCCACAACAACAAACACGGAATCCTTTCCATTTCTAGTTCTAGGTTTCGGCGTTCTGGGAACGGGGGTACCCAGACTTGCCTGCATGCGGCCTGTAGCGTGGCTCAAGGGGTGGCCCAGTACGGCCCATCTTCATCAGCACAAGCTCAAGACCCTCATGAGGCCAAGCCTCATGGGCGGACGACAGGAAGCTTCCTCAGGCACGGCCTCGTCAGGCTGGCTCGCGAGGAGGCGGAGAGACCAAGGCGGGGTACCTAACGAGGTGCCCATGACGCAAGCCATGACAACCAAGGTCGCCAGGCGGGCGCCAGCCCGCGCAGTGTCCTCATTTCCTCTTTGGTGCAAAGGGGGCAAGCGCAGGAGAGAGCATCAAGCAAAGGCATCCGTTTGGTGCAACAAGACCAAGACCGTCGCAACGGCAGGAAGGAAGTCATCGTGGAGCCCAAGCCGACGTCACCACCAAAGCCTTTGACAGGCGAGGACCAACTTTAGTCAAGATAAGTGTACTAGATGTTCCCCTTCAAAATGGCCAATTGTTGGCGCCCTTCCCGCTCAATATTTGGGAAGAGGCCTAGGGCCTCTGCCTATAAATAGGACTAGCCACCCACAGGGAAGAGGCATCTCAGAGAGATCCAGACATCTCGCCTCATCTTAGCTTGATCCAATCCGATCGAGAGCCTAGCCACAAGAACACCTCACCCTCGCGAGGCTGTTCTTCCTTGTACTGTTCATCATCAGCCCCAAAGGCAATCCACCACACCACAAACTAGAGTAGGGTATTACACCACAATGGTGGCCCGAACTAGTATAAACCATGTGTCCCTTATGTTGCTTTTCGTGTAGTTCTAGATCCTTGCGAGGCGACGAGGTGTAGGTAGGTAGGAGGCGTGATCTCCGCGCGCACCCTAGAGTTCGAACCTAGAGGGTCTGCCGGAACCCGAAATTCGACATTTCGCGCGCCAGGTAGAGGTGCGCCGGAATCCGCCTTCTGCCGCTTCGCACCCCGTCACATTGTCATCATCATGTCCAGCGACGAGGCGGGAAACCCTGACCCCTGGGCAGCGTGGCCTGCCCACGCAGAACCGCTCGCCCCGGGTGACCCCATGCCCCAGGCAGCTCGCGGTCCGCAGGGTGCTGCGGGCCGCGGGCGACGATGTCAGGCAACGACAGCTCTCACGCCGCGGCAGGCACGGTCGGCGGCGAGGGCCTCCAACGACGCCGTGGCCACGACGCCGTACACCCGACGGGAGCAGGCGAACTCAAGGGCCGCACTCACGGTGGCCCGAGAGCTAGGGCTGGAAAAAAAGCTCGAAACTCGCGAGCTAAACGAGTAGCTCGTGACTCGGCTCGAATCGACTCGAGCTCGAAGAATAACGAGTCGAGTCGAGCTTTAGTTTAAGATCGTTTATAGACCAAGTTAAACGAGCCAATCTCACGAGTACTCGTGTAACTCGTTAGGCTCGGTACAAAAGATCAGCCACTTCCAATACAAAAAAAAGATCAGCCACTCAACACCCTATGTCCCGAGCGCACAACACAAGGCCCAGCCACCTAGGAGACTCATGCGTTACAAGAAAATTACAATTGTTTAGTGATATATGTGTTTAATATATACATAATCATTTTTTTATCATATTTGAGGGTTTTATGTTCATATCTTTAACGGGCTTAACAAGCTAAACGAGCCAGCTCGCGAGTTATACGAGTCGAGCCAATCTTGGGTTTGAGCTCGTTATAGTAACGAGTTGAGTCGAGCTAGCTCGTTAACGAAACGAGCTCTAGCGAGTCGAGCCGAGCTGGCTCGACTCGGCTCGAATTCCAGCCCTACCGAGAGCTACTGCAATGCAGGCTGTTGGAGGGCGGCCACGACGTTCTGCTAGAGCGGGTGGCAGAGCTCTTGGGCTTCGCCGCCTCGGGGGCTCACCCCTTCTACACCCAACTCCCACCTCAGGTCCAGGGTGGCCCATGCGAAGGCACCACGCACGCCCGCGCAGCTCCAAGCGGACTCCAAGGCCACCCCAACGCCAGCCAGGCCGTCGACCCGGGCCAGCCGGCACCGCCTCCGCCCAGCCGGCTGAAAAGGACTCGCCACGACCCACGGCCCCAGTGGGCCACCGCGCTACCACCCCCAGGTGGGCACCTCAAGCAGAACTGCGTGGCACACGGAGCACTACGGCGCAGCCTTCAGGATGGCGGCCCCGGAAGAGTACGTGCCCCACATGATGGACCAAGGGCACGCGCAGGAGGACGAACATGGCTCGCTCCTCGGCCCAAGCTAGGGGGACGAGGCACCAGAAGCTGAGCTCTTCCAGGAGCCCTGGGAAAGCCCCGTCGGCTGCGCTGGAAGCAACAATTATCGGGTACCACTAATTCCTCAGGAGCAGGCATACGCTAACCATGGATTGCAGGAGGTACAGGTCGCCACAGCGGACGGCTGCCCCACTCCGGCAGCTTCCTCCCCCTCAGGAGGACGGCGCCGGGGGCTGCAGGAGAGGGGCCGAGATCCGGCATCACCACATGGCGTTGAGCAAGGCGTCCTCAGGAGGTAGGCCCTCTGCCGGGGAGGTGCCTCGGGGCCTACCCCTGGAAGAGGACCCGTGGTCGTCGAGGGAACCGCTGGCGACCACTCTACCCCATCAGCGGCGTCCTTGGTTTCCGGTCGTCGTCGGTGGCACTAGAGTGTGGCGCAAAGTGGGGCCCTCGCCTGGCGATATGAAGCAAGGTCGGTACCTGTGAAGAAGGCCCAGTGCCTATGAAGCTCGCCGCCCCGTGACACTCTCATGTAATAATGAGTGGGGCTGTACATGCCCCTGAGTCTCAGGGGTGCCACCTCGGGCCACAGGGCTCCCTCCCACATCCAGTGGCAGCACTTAGCTCCGCGCTGGTGAGAAGATGTCCAAGACTAGACTAGGTGCCGGACGCGGCCTTTTTCTGCTTTCCTTGCTTTTCCCCTTGGCTGTCATTTTCCCCCGTTGGATTTAAGTTGGATTTGAGCTTGAGATTTGTGTGTGTTCGGGGAAGGGGTGTTTAGTCTCGTTCGAGCAATCTCTCGCGTTCTGGTTACCACTTTGCCTCAGCTGCCTCCCCTCGTGAGCCCCTCGCGAGCCGGGCCAGGCCTAGCTTGCATGCAGCCCGGACTGCCGTCGCCACGCCCTCTCAGGAGGTTTTCATTACAGGTTCAATGGGCTTGTTCAGGAGACACTTGAGACACCACAGCCCTCCATGAGCTATCTCGGGGCCACGCGGGTCGAAGGTAAACAAGCCAGCCAGCTCGTCGCAAAGCCAGCCACTTGGCGCAGGCGTACGTGTGATATCGCATCTACTAATACACTGAATGCAAGTTTTTACATGAGGGGCTCCCCCTCCCAAAATGCTCTTACAACCTTCAGGGCAAAGCCCGAACTCTATCTGCACAGGGTAAGGAAACAGGAACAACACGCGATCAGTCGGATAAATCCCCCAATGCATCCTCAAGGGCACCTCCTGAATCGTCGCTGGCGTCGCTGGCCTCACAATCACTCTCCGCGTCGCCGTCAGCGGCGTCAGGGCCGTTCACCATGCCGCCTTCATCAGCAGCCACGACCACGCCGTCGTTGTCAGTAGCGAAGGCCCTCACGAGGGCATCCACGTTGTCTTCCACCCAATGCGCCAAGTCGTCCCGGATGGCCTGGGGTACCGAGGCGATGGCGGCATCAAAGTCGAAGTTGGGATCCATGTTCTGAAGATGGCTGAAGACGCGAGAAAAGGCGCCCCCGAGCAGGGCGCGACTCCTCTCCTCCACCAACCTGTTGGCTCTGCCCGACCGCGCCTCCAGCTGCATCACCACATCAGTGAAGAACTGGAGGTTACCAGCATAGTTAACCACGTGAGGCTCCCCAACGGCTGCCTCACAAATGTTGCCCAAGGCCGTGTTAGCTCTTTCCCGGAGCGTGGAGAGCATGGGGCCATGCTCGTGCTCCAGGATCCGCCGCTGGCGTATCTCGTCCTCGTTCTGCCACACAATGGCCTCAGCCTCGTCCACCCGTTGACGGAGAAGAAGTGCCTCGGCGCGGGAGGTAGTCAGCTCCTCCTGTGTCGTGCCAAGGGCAGCTCAGGAAGCATCGGCCCGCCGCGTCACTTCATCCAAATTTTGGCCCCTCGTGGCGGTCCTGCCTTCAGCCTCGACCCTGATCAACCCCAGCCTCTCCTCGAACTCGCGCTCAAGGTTCAAGCGGGCCGTCGCCACCCGGCGTTCAACCTCTTCCAGGACTCGGGCCTCCCGCGCAGCGACGTCATCCTCCGCCTGCGTCACCAAGCGCTCCCTCGTCTCCAGACGCTCAAGATCGCGGGCGCGCTCCGCAGCTTCCAACGTCAGTGCCTCCTCGCGTCTCCGGAGCTCAGCCTGGTCGACCGAAGCCCCCTTCATCGACGCAAGGGCCGTCTCGCGCAGCTCTACCTGCTGCTCCAGGGAATTGCTTCAGGCCTGTAGCTCCCGCGCTCGCTCCTCCGCCGCCTCACACCGCGGGTCAGCCTCCCGGGCCTCCTCGACGGCCAGGGAACGGGCATCCCGTGAGGCCGCCAGTGACGCCTCGGCCTTCTCATTTTCAAGGTCGCGCTGGTGGCGCGCAAGGGCAACAGCCACCTTTAGCTTGCGCCCCTCTTCAGATAGGCACAGGCCCTCGGCTTCAAGGCGTGCGTCTTCGTCAGCGAGCTCTACGCCAAGCTGGCTCACCGCTTCAGCCGCCCGCTGGAGAAACCCTTGGCGAAGGGTACGGCGCTCCCGGGCGCGCCCGAGCACGTCTTCTGCATCATCATCCGCCCCAACTAAGCGCGGGTGGTCACGAATCAGCACTCCCCCTCGACGCAGGGGGCTGGGGGCTGGCGCCCTCGTGATGGCCGGGCACGCCCCGCCAGAAGCCCGGCCTAGAGCTAGCTCGTCCCCGAACGAAGAACGAAGGGCCGACCTCAGCCAATCGCCATCCACGACCAGACGAGAAGCCCAAGGCAGGCTGGCTATGCCCCGAGAAGGCTCGCGAAGGAGGGTCGCGAGGTGCGCAGAGCCGCGATGCGCCACAGGATGGCTCACCTCTCCGACCGGCCTCACCACAAGGGCTCTGCTTGAGCTCGGAGCGCTCGAAGACGATGGAGAGGGCGAAGCCTGGGGGGATGGCTCCTCAGCCATCTCCGTGAGCTCGGCAGGAAGGGCCCTGCAGAGCAAGGATCAGCCAAAGCAACGGGAAGATAAGGAACTAGGAAAGGGGAAGGCTTACTCATCAATGGCGAAATACTTCCTGCGCTTCAACAGGCGGCAAGGGTAGTCGTCACCCAAGGCCTCCCTTCTCTTCCGGAGAGCCTTGAAGTCCATGCGGAAGCGGCCCAGGAGTTCAGCGCAGGGGTCGGCCTGCGACGAGGAAGAAGCACCATGGTGACCAGCGTCAGGGGTGTCGTCCTGGCGCACGCCGCCTGTCGCCTCACCAAGAAGGGTAGCTGGGGCCTCAGGGGCCTCGACCACGGGAGCCGCGGGTCGCGGCTCAACGCATTCAGCCGCAGCAGTGCGGGCCTCAGGAGCTGCCACCTCAGGAGTGCCGCCTGGCTTCGTCATCTCGGCGGAGACCCCTCAGCCTCCGGTGGCCCATGCCTCCCTGCTCCACCACTCGAGGAAGGACCGCCGTGGGCGACTGGAAGGGCAGTCACCACCACTGGGTTCTCGCGAGGCCCCATAAGGCCTGCAGGGTGCAGCCCCCATTCGTCGAAGCTGGGCATCTACTTCACAAAGTCACCCCTGCTCGAGCAAAAGTACAACAAAGCACCCCCTTGCCGGATGCTGCCGGGGGAAGGGTCCCCTATTAGGACCAGGAGCACCTTCCTCAGTGCTTCAGGCGTCAGGTCCTCCTCCTGGAGCCTCATGCGGTCTTCACGCCCGCTGAAGGCCCACATCCGGCGGGAATGGCGCTGGAGAGGGGCAATGCGGCATAACAGGAACTCCTTCACCACCTTGGGCGCCGTCACGCCGAGCGCCCTCAGGAACGCGAAGCGACGCCAGACGAAGACGAGCCGGGGGCTCGTGAGCGTCTCCTGGCCCCAGCCTGAATTGGGGACAGCGGGCGATGTTGGCTCCGAAAGCAGGGGGCTGGGCACCTCGACATCCACGTACAGCCACCGCTCGCGGAACCCAGACGCGGGCAGAGGAAGGCTAAAATCAATACCTGAAGCCACCGGTTCTGGTGCGGCAACGAAGCTCACGCACCCCGAGCATTGGGTGGAGTCGATGAGGCGCAGAGAGAAGAAGTGACGCAGCAAGGCAACTGAAGGAGGGATGCCCATCATCGCCTCACAGACAAAGGCGAAAAGGGCAAGAAGAGTAATGGATTTAGGACCCAAATGCAGCATATGGATCTGGTAATGGGAAAGCACAACGTTGAAGAAATTGGAAAAGGGGGGAACTAGTCCCGCCCACAGAGCGTCGGTGAAGTACCAGACCTCGGTGGCTATTCTGTCAATGGAGAAGCGAGACGCGGGCCAGGCCATCATCCTCCCGCACTCGTTGAAGATAGTGGCAAGAGCAGAGCTGACCTTGTCCAAGCCTTCTCGGTTGAGTATGATCGACCGATCGACAGCAGGAGCCGTCAGCGACGGCGAGCAAGGTGGAGGCACGCGGCGCCCGAGGCCGCAGACTGTTAGGGCCCGCGGCGCTTCGCACTTGCCCCTTCGCTTCTCTGCTAAGCCAAGTCCGGGCGCGCCTTTGGGCCAGGGGCTCTTGTCTGCGTTCGGGAATGGGGTACCAGACTTGCCTGCCTGCGGCCTGCGGTGGCTCAAGGGTGGCCCAGTATGGCCCATCTTCATCAACACAAGCTCAAGACCCTCGCGAGGGGCCAAGCCTCGCGGGGCGGACAACAGGAAGCTTCCTCAGGCACGGCCTCGTCAGGCTGGCTCGCGAGGAGGCGGAGAGATCAAGGCGGGGTACCTCACGAGGTGCCCATGACGCAAGCCATGACGACCAAGGGCGCCGGCCCGAGCAGTGTCCTCATTTCCTCTTTGGTGCAAAGGGGGCAAGCGCAGGCGAGAGCATCAAGCAAAGGCACCCGTTTCGGTGCAACAAGACCAAGACTGTCGCAACGGCAGGAAGGAAGTCATTGTGGAGCCCAAGCCGGCGTCACCACCAGAGCCTTTGATAGGCGAGGACCAACTTTAGTCAGGATAAGTGTACCATATGTTCCCCTTCAAAATGGCCAATTGTTGGCGCCCTTCCCGCTCAATATTTGGGAAGAGGCCCAGGGCCTCTGCCTATAAATAGGACTAGCCACCCACAGGGAAGAGGCATCTCAGAGAGATCTAGACATCTCGCCTCATCTTAGCTTGATCCAATCCGATCGAGAGCCTAGCCACAAGAACACCTCACCCTTGCGAGGCTGTTCTTCCTTGTACTATTCATCATCAGCCCCAGAGGCAATCCACCACACCACAAACTAGAGTAGGGTATTACACCAGAATGGTAGCCCAAACTAGTATAAACCTTGTGTCCCTTGTGTTGCTCTTCGTGTAGTTCTAGATCCTTGCGAGGCGACGAGGTGTAGGTAGGTAGGAGGTGTGATCTCCGTGCGCACCCCAAAGTTGGAACCTAGAGGGTCTGCCGGAACCCGAAATCCGACAATAGGCAAACCAAACACAAAATCCATGCTAATATCTTCCCATGGTTGATACGGAATGGGAGTGGCATGTAAATTCCATGAGATTGAGCTTTAGACTTAGCTTTGCGACATGTAGAGCATCAATTGGTGAAGCGGTTGACGTCGTGAAACATCTTTGGCCAAAAGTAGTTCTTGGAGAGCGTAGCATGTGCCTTTTCGCATCCAAAATGGCCCATGAGTCCACCTCCATGAGATTCTTGCAGAAGTAACAAACGAAGAGAAGACTCGGGGATGCAAAGTTTGTTAGCTCTCATAAGATAACTGTCGGTGTCAAAACCGGCGGATCTCGGGTAGGGGGTCCCGAACTGTGCGTCTAGGCGGATGGTAACAAGAGACAAGGGACACGATGTTTTTACCCAGGTTCGGGCCCTCTCGATGGAGGTAATACCCTACTCCTGCTTGATTAATATTGATGATATGGGTAGTACAAGAGTAGATCTACCACGAGATCAAGGAGGCTAAACCCTAGAAGCTAGCCTATGGTATGATTGTTGTTCGTCCTCTGGACTAAAACCCTTCGGTTTATATAGACACCGGATAGGTTAGGGTTACAGAGTCGGTTACAATGGTAGGAGATCTACATATCCGTATCGCCAAGCTTGCCTTCCACGCCAAGGAAAGTCCCATCCGGACACGGGACGAAGTCTTCAATCTTGTATCTTCATAGTCCAGGAGTCCGGCCAACGGTGATAGTTCGGCTATCCGGACACCCCCTTATCCGGGACTCCCCCAGTAGCCCCCGAACCAGGCTTCGATGATGATGAGTCCGGCGCGTTGATTTTCTTCGGCATTGCGAGGCGGGTTCTTCTCCAAATTCCATATACTTGTCGAACAGTGTCCGGCTTCTGATAAATGCTGCGCTCCTTGGCTTCTACGCCCAATAATGGCCATCTTCCACGTGTTTGAATGAATCTGAAAAGCGGGGTATTTTTACACTTACCCCCTAGCTGCGCAAATGAGCCGCCTATAAAAAGGGCGAGGATCTAGATCTGAGTCACACCATCCCTCCTTCACGAGCTTTCATCGGAGTGCCTCTGACCAAAGCCCATTCCATCATGGACAGTCGACGGATCCTCCTCTCGCGCTCCCAGCCCTCGACACAGAAATTGGGAGAGATGCTCGATCCGCATAGCGAGCTAGTTATACTCCAAACCAAGGGATTTCTTCCCCCGGCCTTCATGGTTCCGGTTCGAGCCGGACTTGCCACCTACAAGGGCGGAAACAAGCGGATAGTGTCCCCGATCCCTCTAAAGGAGAGCGGGTGTGCTTTATCTCTTATCTAGTAAGAGGACTCGGATTTCCAATCCATCCGTTTCTCCGGGGGCTCTTGGAGTTCTACGGCCTCGAGTTGCACCACCTTACGCCTGCCTCCATTTTGCACATCGCGGGCTTCGTGGCCCTTTGCAAACTGTTCTTGGGTGTCGAGGCTCATTTTGCGCTGTGGTAGAGATTATTCTGCCTAGTACCCCGTTCTCATGAGGGGTCAATATATCAAGTGGGCGGAGCCGAACTATGGCGCATCGCCTGGACCGGATATCTATCCGGAACCCGAAGAAGGCGTCCAAGACTGGCCTTGAATGGTTTTACATGGAGGACGTCCCGCTGCGGATCCTGTTCGGATCGGCCTTCCAGAGTTTAGCAATGCTCCTCGAAGAAGCGCCTAAGCTGGCGCTCATGGAGCCCCTAGAGGGAAAATGACCGGATGTCCTTTACTTGATGAGCGAATAAGATTCTTGGCTCATGCGGATTGACCATGATTGGAGTCATGGCAATCTGCATTATGAGGAGTGCAGCTCCAATATAGGGGCCACCCCATGTGGGACTTCAACGGGGAGGACGATGCCACCCGCCATGGCCGCAAAGGGCCGGGATCGGTCACCGAACTAGTGAAGACCTTGTCTGCCATGTATAAAGGGGAGGAGGAGGATTTTCTCCACGTCAATCCACTGAGCGAGTTTTCTTCGAATAATCCTTGAAGTTGGGTAAGCAAACATCTTTGTGGCCTGTCCGATCCATGTTCCCGTGGTTAAATATCTCATTTCATGGTTTACCTGTGAGGCTGCGCCATGGAGAAGATATACAGCCTGCCCCCACAACCCGAGGATCCAGAGTGGTCCCTCGATCCGGCCTCCGAAGAGGATCCGGATATAAAGGTGGAGTTGATCGACGGGATGTTCTACCAACTTAGCATCGACAATGCTTTGGTTGCCATTACGGCCGATTACCCCGGAATACTTCCAGCCTCACAGTGTAATCGAGACCGAGGTCCAATACTCTGATAATGACCCATCCGTGCTGATTTTTTGATCACCGTATACCAATGGTGTTTCGCAGGGGGTGCCTTCGAGGCAGGAAGCCGAGCCCGCGGCGGCTAGCCAACAAGGGGCAGTACGGCCCCGCAGGCTAAAAAGAAGTGCGGTCCGGATCGAGACTCCGCCGCAACGGTATGGCGTGTCACCATATTCCCAGGATTGATTCCTGGAAGGCGTACTAACGCTGGTGCTCTTTTCAGGAAAAAGAGCGCTCGTCGGACTGAGTCCGGAGAGGTTGCCAATCGAACCTCCGCCAACCAGGCTCCAAAGCCGGGTCCGGAAGCGGAGGCGAGCACGAGGCGTGCGCCGGATGCTCCTCCGACAGAGGATGCCGACAAATTGTCCACCACCAACTCCGAGGTGGAGAGCGCCATGAATCACAGGCGCCGCCGGACAGTTCTTTGTGACGCATGTTTCTCCCAAGAGGACTTGAATGCCTTCAATTCGGGAGATGCGCACCTCCGTGCCGCTCAAGATGGTCTAGCCAGAGCCACGGAGCAGTATGTAAAGGACATCTGGTGAGGAAATTTGGCGATTATATATGCCAAGAGCCCCGAGACTTAAAATAGGTAGGATAACTGATTTAAGGATCATTTGGAATCTGAGTTCTTACGAAAAGAATGCCCGACTGTCCCAGGAGCTTGAAGAATGCAAGGCCCAACTTGAGGCCGCACTAGCCGCTACAGGGGGAGCCACATAGACCCCCTCTGGTAATATATGCTTCAAAAGATAAATAGGTTATGAAGTGCGGCGTGTGTATAAATCTGACAATAATATTGCAGATGGCGCCGGACTAGATCCGGACAAGCAACAGCTCCTGCGCCAGCTAAAGGCGGCGAGAGCGTGCTTACGAGGGTGCGGCGGAGAAAAATAACCTCCAAGATGCCAACACCCAACTGGGTGAGGAACTAAAGGATGTTCATGCCCGGTTGTCCGACTCCGTAAAGGAGAATCGACGGCTTTGCCGCAAAGATTTTCGATAAGTGCTTGAACGAACTTTGACAGAGTTCGGCGAGGAAGGCGACTAACATAGACATGTATTTAGGTTTGCTCACAGGTCGTCCTGAAGAGGAGATGCCCAGTTCTTCGGGTGATCTTCTTCCCGAACTGCGTCAGCTGCACGAACGAGTTCGGCAGGTGATGAAAGGCGTCTGCCAGGCCTTGTGGCCATCTATCTCCCTGCCCGAAGGCATTGGGGAGCTGGCAGAGCGGCTTCAAGGAGCATGGCGGCGCTTCCGACTATGGAAGATATCGGCCTGCCGTCAAGGCGCCAGGGAGGCCTGGGCCATGGTAAAGACGCGGTACACGAAGGCTGACCAAAACCACATGGCCGTGGTCGGACCTGTGGGGCCTGATGGGAAGGAGATCCCTATAAGCTTAGTGTACGGCCAAGTAGAATTGGCCGCCAAATATTCCCAGCAAGATTGTAAATTAGATAGCCTATTAGATGGCATTGAGGAGGAATACAATGAGTCGAGTTGACTATGTAATTAAATATGACATGAAACATGTCTTCTAGGCGGATTGTAGATCGTTTGTCATAGCAGACCTTTTCGCTTCGACCTCGGGACCCAATAGTCCGGAGTGTGTCCGAATACCCTCGCGGTTATATAAGAACCGGGGCATGCATGGAGACAAGGCGTAGGGGTCATTATTGCTGTATCAGACAAGTGCCCAAATAGTTATGTTATATTACATGGATAGTAAGAAACATCTTCCAGGGAGAATAGTTCCGTTAAGGGTTCCTTTCGCTGGGATGCATGCCCTAAAGTGCATGTCAAAAACTGCTAAGAAAGCAGAAAATCATCTGGGGGCAGATGGATAAATAGTTAAAAATCATCTTTCAGTTCACCGACCGAATATTCCCTTAAGAACGCTAGCTTTCGGCTTCACCCAGTCTGAGGTACACATCCGGCTGACCCGGCAGTAACAATCGCAGAGGTATACCCTTTACCACCTAGTCGAACAATCGGGAACGTAGGGGTAAGCACAGGAGCCAGGCAACCCAGCTTGGCCAAAACTTATGTCATATCGATGCATATAATGATGAATAAAAGGTACATGCGGAAGTTTGACGCATGTGTTGGGCATGAAGCACATATAAGCTTACATTAAAGAAGCCCCAGGTATAATGAGCGTCTGACATAGCGTCAAGTATGTCTTGAACAAAGCGCAAACGAGCCTCTAAAGGCTTCAGGAAGAAGGAGGAGGAAGGGGAGAAATAAAACACAGCAAAAATAGAACATGTGGACGGAGGAAGGAGACGAACTTGGAGTCCGGCGCTTAGGCGTATAATCTTCGTAGACGGGCTGCATTCCATGGGTTCGGCTTGAGTCGGTTATCCGATGCGTTTCGCAGACGGTATGCTCTGCCGGTCAGGACCTGGTCGATGATGAAGGGACCTTCCCATTTGGGCTTGAGTTCGTCGTTTTTCTTGTCCGGTAGGCGTAGAACTAGTTCGCCAACGTTGTAAGTTCGGCCCGTACTTCCCTGCTTTGGTATCTTCGAGCCTGCTGTTGATAAAATGCGGAACGAGCCTTTGCCACGTTGCACTCCTCCTCCAATGCGTCCAAATTGTCCTGCCGATCGAGCTCGGCTTCTCTTTCTTCATACATGCGCACGCGAGGTGAGTCATGTATTATGTCGCAGGGCAAGACTGCCTCTGCGCCGTACACCATAAAAAATGGTGTGAATCCGATAGTACGATTTGGTGTGGTCCGCAGCCCCCAGAGTACGGAGTCGAGCTCCTCAACCCAGTGTGTGTTAGATTCCTTGAGGTACCGCACTAGTCTGGGTTTAATGCCGCTCATGATTAGACCGTTTGCTCGCTCGACTTGACCGTTGGTTTGAGGGTGATAGACTAAGGCGTAATCGAGCTTGATGCCCATGTTTTTGCACCATAATTTGACCTCATCGGCCGTGAAGTTGGTGCCGTTATCAGTGATGATACTATGGGGGACACCGTAACGGTGCACTACCCCTGATATGAAGTCTACCACCGGTCCGGATTCGCCGTTTTAACGAGCTTGGCCTCTATCCATTTGGTGAATTTATCCACCATGACCAATAGGTATTTTTGCTTGTGGGTTCCTCCCTTAAGGGTCCAACCATGTCAAGCCCCAGACTATGACGGCGGTGATGGGTATAGCTTTGAGGGCGGTGGGTGGCATGTGGCTTTGGTTAGCAAAAAGGCGGCAACCGACGCATCGTTGGACTAAATCCTGCGCATCTGCCCGGGCCGTCGGCCTATAAAATCCTGTACGGAAGGCCTTGCCTACAAGGGCCCAGGCTGCGGCGTGGTGCCCACCCAGTCCGGCATGAATTTCAGCCAGGAGGTTTCGCCCTTCCTCTTCGGAGATACACCTTTGAAGGACTCTGGTAGTGCTTCTCTTATAAAGCTCTCCCTCATGGACTTTATAGGCTTTAGATCGCCGTGCTATGCAGCGAGCCTCATTTTGGTCTTCGGGGAGTTCCTGCCTAGTTAGGTAGGCTAGGAATGGTTCCGTCCTCGGGGCGATAACCGCCATTATTTCGTGGGCGCAGGGTGTTATCTCGGTGGCAGAGCCTCCGATTGTGTCAGAGTGTTCGGCGTCAGGCAGTGCGGTTGGGTCCGGATTGTTATTTCCAGACTCCCCTTCCCATGGTATGGATGGCTTGAACAGCCGTTCCAGGAAGATGTTGGGCGGGACGGCGTCGCGTTTTGCGCCGATGCGTGCCAATATGTCCGCCGTCTGGTTGTTATCCCGGGCTATATGATGAAATTCGAGCCCATCGAACCGTGCTGACATTTGTAGGACCGCATTGCGGTATGCTGCCATTTTCGGATCTTTGGCATCAAAGTCTCCGTTTATTTGAGATATCGCGAGGTTTGAATCCCCGCGCACCTCTAGGCGTTTAATGCCCATGGAGACTGCCATCCGGAGGCCGTGCAGAAGGGCCTCATATTCGGCTGCGTTGTTGGAGTCCGTATACATTATCTGAAGGACATATTGGATTGTGTCCCGGTTGGGGACGCCAGACGACGCCTTGACCCAGGCCGGCCAACATTTTGGATCCGTCAAAGTGCATGATCCAATTGGAGTATGCGCCGTACTCTTTAGGGAGTTCGGCTTCGGTCCATTCGGCCACGAAGTCAGCCAAAACTTGCGACTTGATAGCTCGTCGTGGCTTATAGGTTATGTCGAATGGAAGGAGCTCTATGGCCCATTTAGCAATCCGGCCCGTCGCGTCGCGGTTGTTTATAATGTCGTTAAGAGGTACTTCGGAGGCTACCGTTATCGAACACTCTTGAAAGTAGTGTCGCAGCTTCCGGGATGCCATGAACACCGTGTATGCTATCTTTTGATAATGTGGGTACCGGGACTTGCATGGAGTGAGCACAGTGGACACGTCATAAACCGGTCTTTGAAGAGGGAACCGGTGTCCGTCTGTTTCTCGTTCGACAACGAGCACCGCGCTGACAACTTGATGTGTTGCAGCGATATATAATAGCATTGGTTCGCCCACGTTGGGCGCGGCTAGGACCGGATTTGTTGCCAATATGGCTTTTATCTCTTCGAGTCCGGCCGTGGTGGCATCCGTCCACTCGAAGTGTTCGGTGCGGCGGAGGAGGCGGTAAAGGGGTAACGCCTTTTCTCCCAAACGGGAAATAAAGCGGCTTAGAGCCGCTACACATCCAGTCAATTTTTGTATTTGTTTGAGGTCTTTTGGAATATCCAATTGTGACAGAGCTCGGATCTTGGCTGGGTTTGCTTCAATTCCTCTACCGAACACAATGAAGCCCAGGAGCTTTCCGGCTGGAACGCCAAAGACGCATTTTTCCGGATTGTGCTTGATGTCATATTTTCGAAGATTGTCGAATGTGAGCCTCAAGTCGTCTACTAGAGTTTCGACATGCTTGGTTTTGACGACCACGTCATCTACATATGCTTCCACTGTTTTTCCGATCTGGTTTGCCAGACATGTCTGAATCATGCGCTGATATGTTGCGCGGCGTTTTTCAGCCCAAAGGGCATTGTGTTGAAGCGAGAATGGTCCGTATGGAGTGATGAATCTGCTGCAGCTTGGTGCAGCTCCGCCATCTTGATTTGGTGGTAGCCGAGTACGCCGCGTCGAGGAAGCACAATGAGTCCTGTCCTGCTGTAGCATCGATAATTTGATCAATTCAAGGGAGGGGGAAGGGATCCTTTGGGCAAGCCTTATTAAGGTCTTTGAAATCAACACATAGGCGCCAGGATTTGTCCTTCTTTGGTACCATCACCAGATTTGCTAGCCAGTCAGGATGTTTTATATCTCTGATGAATCCGGCTTCCAGAAGTTTGGCAAGCTCCTCTCCCATGGCCTGTCTCTTGGGTTCTAAAAGCGCCAAGAGCTTGTTTGACCGGCTTGAATCTTTTAGGATATTTAGGCTGTGCTCGGCCACCGACGTGGGATTCTGGCATGTCTGAAGGGTGCCAGCAAAATGTCCCATTTTCTCGTAGAACTTCTCGTAGTCTGGCGTCTACATCGAGGTTTAATTGTGCCCCAATGGAGGGCGTCTTTGCAGGGTCCGTTGGGTGGACTTGGAATTTGACTATTTCATCTGCTGGTTTAAAAGAGGTGGACTTGGATCTTTTATCAAGTATCACATCGTCCCTGTTCACCGTGGAGCGCATCGCAGTTAGTTCCTCGGCCGCTAAGGCTTCAGATAGTGCCTCGAGGGCTAGTGCGGCTGTCTTGTTTTTGGCACGGAGTGCTATGTTCGGATCACTAGCGAGAGTGATGATTCCGTTAGGTCCGGGCATTTTAAGCTTCATGTACCCATAATGGTGTATAGCTTGAAAAATTGTGAATGCCTCTCGCCCTAATAAAGCGTGATATCCGCTGCTGATCGGGGCATCTTGAAATTTTTCCTCCTCGGTCCTGTATTTGTCCGTGAGCGAACACTACGTCCAGTGTGATTTTTCCTGTGCAGCATGCTTCTCGACTAGGGATTATTCCTCTAAAGGTTGTGCTGCTTCGCTCAATGCGGTTCCAGTCTATTTCCAATTTTCGGAGGGTTTCCTCATAGATGAGGTTTAGTCATTGCCGCCATCCATGAGTACCTTAGTAAGGCGAAAGTCCCCACTATTGGACCGAGGACCAATGCGGCTGGTGCTCGGGCTGTTCGAATTTGGGTTAAATCACTTTGGCATTAAAGGTAATAGTCGTGTCACTCCATGGATTTATTGTTGCTACTTGGTAGACTTCGGCAAGGTTGCGGAGTGTTCGTTTCCGCAAATTATTTAATGCGAAAGTCTCGAAGACTGTTAACACTATACTGGCATTGCTGGGCTGGGATCCTGAAGCTAGAAGCTCTTCGCCACTTTTGGCCACCTGCCGTAGTATCCAACATGCTCGAAGGATATGAGTTGGAGTTGCGCCCTCAGTGCTATGAATTTTGCAGGGTCCGTTTAGCCAACCCTCGATGCAGTTCCGTACCCTTTAGGGGGTTTTGGTTTTTTGGTGTTTAACCCAGGTGCTTGATGATGATGCACCCTTTTATTTCGGACTAGGGATGTATTCGGGGCCGGATTATCCCAAAATTTACTTTCGGTTTTCCAAGCACTCTCCATCGCACAGTACTTTTGTACTATGGTCACCAAGTCGACCAAAGCGTGTAATTTCATGACGACTTATGGCGTTTAGGATTCCCTTGTCCGTGCAATTATTGCAGAAAAGTGGGATTGCGTCCTCCTCTCGGCAGTCCTTTATCCTGTCCATAACCAGGAGGAATCTGTCCCAGTAATGATGTACTGTTTCAGCGGGCTCTTGCCGAATTCGGGATTGATCGCCAATGTTTGGGTGGGCGGGTGGAACTAGATCCGGAACCCCGTCCAATTTAAGACTCAGGGGCCAAGAAGTTTCCGAACTCGGAAGTTCGGATTTTTGAATGCTATCCAATGAATCCAACCCGCCGCCTGACTTTAAGTTCAGGGCTTGATCGACATCCGTCCCTCTGCGGGAATCCGGCATGGAGGGATCGGGAATCCGGACGTAGCTAGTCCTTATGATAGAAGAAGGATCGCCGCATTGCTCCTCTATCACAACAACATGATGGGTAGCCTGGGGAGAGTTGATCACTCTCAAATCGTTTTAGGCCCAAACCGGCCGTAGTCTGTGGCGACTCCCAGGGCGGCGATGCGATCCAAGAGCTCGTTTACGGAGGAGAGCTCGATCGGATCTAAATGTTCGGCAAGTTCCGAATTTGCGTGAAGATTGGTTTCGATAACTCGAGAAATCATCGTCGGCGCGGTGGCCGAACTGGCGGTCATAAGAAAACCACCTAGCCGAAGAGTCTGACCAGTGGCCAAGGCTCCTTTGGCGATAGTATCGTCTTTAAAGACGGGATGAGGCATCCTTCCTGATGGAGATGACACAGAGGAACTCTCAATGAAAGTACCAATGTCGGTGTCAAAACCGGCGGATCTCGGGTAGGGGGTCCCGAACTGTGCGTCTAGGCGGATGATAATAGGAGACAAGGGACACGATGTTTTTACCCAGGTTCGGGCCCTCTCGATGGAGGTAATACCCTACTCCTGCTTGATTAATATTGATGATATGGGTAGTATAAGAGTAGATCTACCACGAGATCAAGGAGGCTAAACCCTAGAAGCGAGCCTATGGTATGATTGTTGTTCGTCCTACGGACTAAAACCCTCCGGTTTATATAGACACCGGATAGGTTAGGGTTACACAGAGTCGGTTACAATGGTAGGAGATCTACATATCCGTATCGCCAAGCTTGCCTTCCACGCCAAGGAAAGTCCCATCCTGACACGGGACGAAGTCTTCAATCTTGTATCTTCATAGTCCAGGAGTCCGGCTAACGGTGATAGTTCGGCTATCCGGACACCCCCTAATCCGGGACTCCCTCAATAACCATCCTTGATGTAATATCGTTCCCAAGATGTATGCGTCAAACATTTGGCATAAGGAATGGAAAAGTAGGATCATGCTCATACAAGTCTTTTATGTACTCAAAGCCAATGACATTCAATTCAAGCTGAGTAACAAGCATGCATATACGGGAAAGTGCATCCGCCACAACATTTTCCTTCCCTTTAATGTATTTGATGACATAAGGAAAAGACTCTATAAACTCACTCCATTTAGCATGACGCTTGTTCAACTTAGTTTGGCCCTTAAGATACTTGAGCGTTTCATGATCGGTATGGATGATAAATTCATGAGGGTGAAGGTAATGTTCCCATTCACGCAAAACTCGCACTAAAGCATATAGCTCTTTGTCATAGATGGGATTATTGAGTTGCGCGCCGGAGAGTTTCTCACTAAAGTATGCTATGGGGCGCTTCTCTTGCGTTAACACACCTCCTATGCCATTACCACTAGCATTTCCATGAATCTCAAAGGGTTTGCCAAAGTTGGGTAATGCAAGCACGGGAGCATGAGTAAGCAAATTCTTAAGCTCATTGAAAGCGATGTCTTGGGATGTTCCCCAAACAAACGGTGCATTTTTCTTACTCAAAGCATGCAAAGGTGAAGAAATGGTGCTAAAATCCTTCACAAATCTATGATAGAAACCGGCTAAACCAAGGAAACTATGCACTTGTTGCAAATTGGTTGGTTGGGGCCAAGTTTTAATAGCATTGATCTTAGATTCATGAACATGAACACCCTTAGAAGAGACTACAAAACCCAAGAAAACAAGCTTATCAACACCGAGGAGGCATTTTTTCATATTAGCATAAAGCTTATCAACGGTCCGAAGGTGGCGACATGCTCTTTGAGAGATTTGCTTAAAACAAGGATATCATTGAAGTAGACAACAACAAATTCACCAACGTAAGGGCGAAACACATAATGCATAAGACGCATGAAAGTACCGGGTGCTTCCGATAAACCCATAGGCATGAATAACCACTCATACAAGCCAAACTTTGTTTTGAAAGCGGTTTTCCATTCATCACCCTCTTGTATGCGTATTTGATAGTAACCACTTTTAAAAACTTTAGAGAAAATAGTGGCACTGCTAAGTTCATCAAGCATATCATCAAGGCGTGGAATGGGGTACCTATAGCGAACGGCGGTAGCATTGATAGGTCTACAATCGGAACAGATGCGAAAGCTATCGTCTCTTTTTGTCACAAGAATGATCGGTACGGCACAAGGACTCAAACTTTCACGCACATGTCCATGATCTATGAGATGCTTTACTTGCCTATGTATTTATTCGGTTTCTTTGGGGTTGACGCGGTATGGGGCCTTGTTCCGTAGAGGTGCTCCAGGGATGAGGTTGATACGGTGCTCAATGCCTCATAGTGGAGGTAGACCTGGAGGTAGCTCGTCGAGGAAAACATCTTGGAATTCCTACAATAAAGAAGATAACACCAAGGGTAGATTGTGAGAGGCGTTAGTTTTTGGTGCCTCGTCCTTGCACAATAGGACATAGTGTAGGACACTCGATGGGTTCTCACACACTTCTCTCGTCTCACATTTGGTGGCAAATAGAACTAGGTTTTTCTTGTCGCTCATCGTGGAGGCACTCAATTTTGGCTTGTGGCGCTCACTCTCTTTTTGGTGGTTCGCTCTCTCACTACTCTCTCCATGATGGGTGGCTTGCTTGTCGGCGAGCACTTAGCTTGGAGACATAGGTCATAGCACAAACTCCTTCCCTTTCATCTTGAAGCTATATTGGTTTGTGCGCCCGTTGTGGATGACACCTCGGTCAAATTGCCATGGCCGACCAAGAAGGAGGTGGTAAACGGTCATCGGAAGGACATCACACTCCAAAGTGTCTTCATAGGCGCCGATCTTGAAAGAGACTTGTACCCTATGCTCGACTTGGATGGTGCCGTTGTCGCTTAGCCATTGAACCTTGTAGGGGTGCGGGTGCTTCATCTTGACCAAATGGAGCTTGGAGCATAGTTCTTCACTTGCTAAGTTATGACAACTCCCTCCATCGATGATGCCCTTGACGGACCTTCCATTGATTCCGGCCTTGGTGTGGAAGATATGTCATCTTTGATCTTCATCTTGTAGATGTTGAAGAGTCAAGACCTTGGAGACAACAAGAGCGAGACTTGAATCTTCATCACAAAAGATTTGATCATCTTCATTGTTCACTTGCCGGTGCATGGCCACTTGCTCAAGGGCTTCCATTTCTCCTTCGCTCATGGAGTCGTAGGTTCCGTCGTCGTTGAGGATCATCGTGCGCTTGTTTGTGCACTCAAAGGACTTGTGGCCTCGGCCGCCACATGTGAAGCATTTGAAGGAGCTTGTCTTGATGGTTTGATCGGTTGGGGTAGATGATGATGAAGCTTTCGGCTTGAAGTTGCTTGTAGTAGGAGGACGACTTGAGCTTGTTGAAGTTTTCTTGTAACTTGACTTGTCACTTTTGCTTGTAGATGGCTTCGTTGAGGTAGAAGTTGTTGGAGTCGGTGAAGCTTGGGTATTGGAGAGGCCATAGGACTTGTATGAAAACTTGGCATACTTGAAGTCATATTGCACTTGACGTTCCGCTTTGGTAGCTTGATGCACGAGCTCGATGAGGTTCGAGTATGGTTGGAAGTCGGCGATCTTCTTCATAGGATGATTGAGTCCATTCAAGAAACAGGCTATAGTTTTCTCATCATCTTCCGTGACATTGGCTCTTATCATGGCAATCTCCATTTCCTTGTAGTACTCTTCAATGCTCTTGGTTCATTGCTTGAGGAGTTGGAGTTTCTTGAAGAGGCCGCGGTTGTAGTAGTTTGGCACAAAACATGCTCTCATGACATCCTTCATTTGCGCCCAAGTGGTGATTGGCGGTTCACCTTTGGCCTCTCGGCGCTCAATGACTTGTTCCCACCAAATGAGGACGTAGTCTTGGAATTCAAGGGATGCCATCGCTATCTTCTTATCTTCTTCGTAGTTGTGCAAGCGGAAGATTTTGTCGACCTTCAATGCCCATGATATGTACTCTTCGGGGTCAATGCTTCCGGTGAACTTGGGCATGGTGAACTTTAGCTTACCGTATCGTTGCTCTTCATTGTGTTGGGTCGAGGATGATGACGCCCATGTCGTTGAGGATTGACAAACTCATGTTGCTCTTGGTGAGGAGGGTTGTCGACTTCATGTTGCCCTTGTCATGGAGGGGGTCCATTATCTTCATGCTCTTGATGGACTTGATGTTCTTGTCTAGCTTGAGGAGGAACTTGTCGAGCTGGACGAGGAGCGTGACGATGCACACGTGCTTGGAAAATCCTTTCTTGGACTTCATCGTGAAGTGCTTCTTGATGTTCATGAGCTTGGCATCCTCGGTTGGCTACGGCTCCACTTGACTCGTGAAGGGCACGTTGCGCCTCAAGAGCTTGAGCTTCACGTAGTTGCTGTTCTTGACGTTGTGCCTCGGCATCTTGTGCATCTTGATGTTGTCGCGTTCGCTCCTCTTGTTCTTGTTGTCGTTGGCGTTTCCATTCTTGTGCTTGTGCGAATGCAGCTTGGGCTTGACGTTGTCGATTCTCTTGAGAGTTGGTGTCGTGTAGAGGATTGCGGTTTGCTTGACGGTCTTGACACGCAGCACGACAAAGAGTTCTCGATGTCGGTGTACTTGAACCGGAGATAGTGTCGTCGAAGTGTCGACTTGAGCGGCTCCGTCTTGAGGAGGACGAAGTTGTAGAAGAGCGGTTGACCATCATGGTTTGGATATCTTCTTTGAGGGAACTCATGGATGTGTCGAAGTAGTCTCTTGTATGTTGCTCGGCTTGTCATAGGTCGGTGGCGAGATTGTCGATGCGGTCGCCCAAAGCAAGTTGTTCTTGATGCAAAGCTCGATGTGCGCCAAATAGTTGAGTCTTGGTGACGTAGGAGGTCATGTCGGCGTCTTGCTCAATGAAGAGTGGGTTGGTAGAAGTACTTGGCCTATCCATCTTTCCAAACAAAGATATGTGAGTGGGAGAAAGAGAAAAACCAATACCAAATGTACCTTGACCGATGTTGAAGATGGATCAAGATTACTCCAATGTGTAACAAAGGTAATAGCACAATTGGTACCAATTCTTGTCGGTTTCTCACACCTACACAAGTAAAAGCTTACGGTGGAGCTTGGTTAGGATGGTGGCACAAAATTTGATGCAACTGTAAGTGAGCTTCAATAATGTTGGAAAAGATTCACAAATTTTCAAATGCAACAAGTAGACCAAAAGCAAGATAAGGTACATGGAAACACACACGCAAAAAGATAAGTGGATTCGGGCAACCAAGGATGAGCCAAAATGTGGAATCCACACGGATGTTCTTGTTGCACAACACTAGGGAGACGCTAGCACGATTGCACAATAGGCTGATACAAACTTGTGCACAACCTACTAAGCAAAAATGCAACGACTTCTATCCCAAGTATGCTATATGTATGATGTTTCTATGCTTTGATCCAAGATGATCGAGTATGACAATCTTAATGTTGTTTGATGCTATGGTTCTTGCTTATAAGCTCTTTTCTTATCTTTCCCTTTTGCTTAAAAGCTTGTTTGGCTCCTTGTGGTTTGAGCTCTTTTCTCATGCAATGCTTCACGAACCAAGATGGCAATTTAGTATATGCGATGGCCACTTTGTGACACAAGAGATGATACCAAGATATGCACCACGATGATATGGTATGTATGCTATGGGAAGTATGATCACTAATGTGCACAAGTCACGTGGCCGGCAATACTCAAAGGCTAGTCTCGATGGGTAAGCTATGCAAAAGTAAGGCTATGGGGTAATCAATGCAATTGCGAGAATATATGATGATATCACGATACCAAGATGATACCAAGGTGAGGTTGATACCAAAATGATGTAGCCGATCGTAGTAGTCTGTGGAAAAGATGAGCGGTAGTGATGTTGATGCCGAACCGTACCTAGATAGCCGAAACACAAAAGGACATGGTTACCACAACTCAATTTCTCCAAGACCAAAACTTGTCAAAATCATCGAAGTCGGGTAGCGGACAAGCTATGGAGGTGGTATGCAGAAGTGGTGGTGGTATAGGAATGTGTATGCGGAAGTGGATGTGGTGGCTGAAAACTTTTGGGGAGAAATTCAGTTTCGTCAGGCTTTGGCGGACGTCCGGAAGTTGCGGTCGTCCGGTCGTTCCAGGGGCTCCGGACGTCCGTAAACTGACGGTCGTCCGGTGGGTCGGGGTCAACACGAGGTGCGAGATGCGAATTTGGGCAGAATTTTGGGATTTTGGGGGCAAAATTCGAGAGATTTCGTGGATGGAAAGTGGAGAAAATTGGGGAGATGCTAGATCCACTCAAGGAAAAGCAAATCCATGGATCAAATCCAACAAAATTTCATCACACCAACAAATCACAAAAAAAATTGGGGCTATTTTTGGTGGGGATTTTCGGATTAGGACGAAAAACAACAAAATCAAGCTAGAAAACGAAGAGGGGAGGCTCCGAAATCGTGATCAACGTGGCTCATGATACCAAGATGATGTAGGGTGGAACCCTACATGGCCGATCTTTCACGAAAGGAGCGGGATCCCTCGAACAACACAAAGAACACGAGGGGAAACATGAGGGAAAACACGAGAGAATCACTCAACCAACAAGAATAGATCACACATGCACTAGGTCCATGAACACAAGAGGAGATACACGATCCAAAGTCAACAAGGGACGATACATAGGTAACCGGTTCTTCTCCGTGAGGAGGTCTTGAGGGGGCCACCCAAGAGGGGGTCTTGAATCCGCTTGGAAGGATCTTCTCCGGTGGAGGCGCGATCTCCGAGGAGAAGGTAACCAAGTGGATGAGCAAAGCTCTCACACAAACATGAGCTAATCCTTTGCTACTCCTAACTAGGAGGTGGGAGAGTTCTATTTATATCGTAGTACAAATGGGGGTCGAAGTGAAGGGGTACAAGGGCATCAGCCCGAGGTCGCGGGCACACAGGCAGCGAACGTCCACTGGGGGCTGGTCGTCCGGTGGCTCAGGAACGGCCGGACGTCCGGTAGTCATCGGTCTTCCGCTGATTCTGTTCTGTGATGGCGGTGCCGGACGTCTGGTGTCTTCATACTTCCGCTAATTTTGTTCTGTGGGGGCGGTGCCGGACATTCGGTGACTTCAGTCGTCCGCTCGCTGGAGGGTCTGGCCGGTTGTCTGGTCCGGGCCGGACGTCCGCTCGCTGTAGCCTGGGACTTGGGCAGGTTTGGCTTCAGGCTCCAGACGTCCGGTCCAGACCGGTCGTCCGGTGGCTGGTGCTTTCTTCGGTAGCTCTTCTTCTTGTCCTTCGCGGTTGGTGTCCTCGCCGATTTGTCCGTTGAGTGTAGCTGTTCCATGGCTTTCCTCCAAGTACCTGATCACACAAAGTGTCTCCGTTTGAGGTAGTAGCCATGTCTCTTGCCTAGAAGGTGGTAATTCCGAGAGGAGCGAGTTCAACTTATCTTCGATAGCCTTTGTTCGGGCTCTTGTCATGGGTCCAAGTGGTGTTGTGGGAGACATAGGTTGGTCCATGGGGGTGACCTTGGGATGCTCCACAACACGTAAGTATCGGCCCCCGTGCGCCGTCCCATATCCCGTGCGCCTGTCACCTACCCCCGCCGTGCATGTTGCTTACGTGGCATAAAGGGCAGGCGTAATGGGAAACTTGGAACGACGGTTCCGAGGCGGGGGGAGTAAATGGGCGGCGGCCCTGCAGTTTTGAAAGAATACACAAGCCACCTCTTTACTGTTCGCCATGGGATGACGCAAGCATGCTGCGGTCATTCCACGCACGACCCCCACATCACGCATTAAACGCGGGTCGTGGGGAAGCGCAACGAGCGGGGAAATCACTACGGTAAAAACTCCACCACACGCAAGCCCGCGCACCGTTCTGGGCCTGGCCCAACGACGCTCCGCACTTATATGTGGCCCAGGCCCGGGGGCTCCTGTCGGTGTACAAAAGTAGGGGTCCCTTTTTGCACCCCTTTACTTGTGTGCGGGCATTCGCAGCCCCACACCCCTGACCACGCTTGGCGGGGCGGGAGAAGCAAGGGCACGAGACAACTAGATCAACGCCAAGACCAGAGACACAAAGAGCAAGAGGGCGAGGTGGACTCCCCCGGCGAGACACTTGCCGGGGCAGCCTCCGCAACCCCGGCGAGAGCCTTACTGGGGCAACTTGCCCAACGCTAGCAGAGCGCGCCACCCTTGAGCCCAAGTGTTCCAATGCCATTAACCACATTGGAACAAAGGCTCGGGAGGCACCTCCATGGTGGCATGCAGATCTTTGTGAATATCATAAACACACAAGATCAGATGAGGACCAGAAGACGACGATCCTCGGCAAGATCCTTGCCGAGGAAATCCACGAGACCCCCGGCAAGATCCTTGCCGGGGATGACCGCAATGCCACGGTGAGACCCTTGCCGGGGCCCCAGCAAGACCCTTGCCGATGACACTTGCCGGGCCACAGCCAGGCCCACGTCTGCCGAGACCGCATCGTCGTTCCCATACAGCAGCCAGCCCAACCAGCTGGGCAGGAACCTGTGTGGCGACGTGCAGCCTCTAGGCCAACTCAGCAAGCACCTACATGGTGGCATGCGGATCTTAGTGAAGACCCTACCACCACGCCATCTCAGCAGTCTGCCAGCCTACGTGGCGCTGCATGCCTTGATGGCATGGACACGTGTCGGAGCGAGGCGGAGCGGCAACGGACGGGACGGGCCTCGTTCCGTCCCCAATAAAGCAACGGGACACCTAAGGAGCGCATTTAATGCGCCTTGTCCCGTAATGACAGGCATAAGCTTGTACACTGTACACCTTTCCACCTCCTGTGCCACTTTGTGGCGACCCTTTCGTCTATAAAAGGAGGCCCGAGGCGTACTGGAAAAGGATTCAGATTTTTTGGACTACGCACGCACCACAGCTAGTTCGAGAGCTCAAGAACACTCAAATATACACCAAAGCAGGACTAGGGTATTACGCATCCTTGCGGCCCGAACCTGGGTAAACGGTCTTTGTGCTGACTACTAGACCCGCTCTTTGGACAACCCCGCACCCGCCAACCGTAGAAGTGATCACAGTGATCCCATAGGTGTCGTTTCCCCTGACATGCACCCTTAATGAGTGGTCTATTTTTATTGAATCTCGATAGTAGTGATACACATATTCATAGTGTTGAAGCCAAAAGATATAAGTTTAACAATGATAGTGCAACTTATTTGTGGCACTACCGTTTAGGTCATATTGGTCTAAAGCGCATGATGAAACTCCATGCTGATGGGCTTTTGGAATCACTTGATTATGAATCACTTGATGCTTGCGAACCATGCCTCATGGGCAAGATGACTAAGACTCCGTTCTACGGAACAATGGAGCGAGCTACAGACTTGTTGGAAATAATACATACTGATGTATGCGGTCCAATGAGTGTTGAGGCTCGTGGCGGGTATCGTTATTTTTTGACCTTCACAAATGATCTGAGTAGATATGGGTATATCTACTTGATGAAACATAAGTCTGCAACATTTGAAAAGTTCAAAGAATTTTAGAGTGAAGTGGAAAATCATCGTAACAAGAAAATAAAGTTTCTACGATCTAATCGTGGAGGTGAATATTTGAGTTACGAGTTTGGTCTTCATTTGAAATGACGCGGAATAGTTTCACAACTCACGCCACCTGGAACACCACAACGTAATGGTGTGTACGAACATCGTAACCGCACTTTATTAGATATGGTGCGATCTATGATGTCTCTTACGGATTTACCGCTATCGTTTTGGGGTTATGCTTTAGAGACGCCTGCATTCACGTTAAATAGGGCACCACCTAAATCCATTGAGACGACACCTTATGAACTTTGGTTTGGCAAGAAACCGAAGTTGTCGTTTCTTAAAGTTTGGGGTTGTGATGCTTATGTGAAGAAGCTTCAACCTGATAAGCTCAAACCCAAATCAGAGAAATGTGTCTTTATAGGATACCCAAAGGAGACTGTTGGGTACACCTTCTATCACATATCCGAAGGCAAAATATTCGTTGCTAAGAATGGATCCTTTCTAGAGAAGGAGTTTCTCTCGAAAGAAGTGAGTGGGAGGAAAGTAGAACTTGATGAGGTAATTGTACCTGCTCCCTCATGGAAAGTAGTTCATCACAGAAATCAGTTCCAGTGACTCCTCGCCAATTAGTGAGGAAGCTAAAGATGATGATCATGAAGCTTCTGATCAAGTTACTACCGAACCTCGTAGGTCAACCAGAGTAAGATCCGCACCAGAGTGGTACGGTAATCCTGTTCTAGACGTCATGCTACTTGACCATGACGAACCTACGAACTATGAGGAAGCAATGATGAGCCCAGATTCCACAAAATGGCTTGAGGCCATGAAATCTAAGATGGTATCCATGTATTAGAACAAAGTGTGGACTATGGTTGACTTGCCCGATTATCGGCAAGCCATAGAGAATAAATGGATCTTCAAGAAGAAGATTGACGTTGACAGTAATGTTACTGTCTACAAAGCTCGACTTGTTGTGAAAGGTTCTCAACAAGTTCAAGGAGTTGACTATGATGAGACTTTCTCACCCGTATCGATGCTTAAGTCTGTCCTAATCATGTTAGCAATTTCCGCATTTTATGATTATGAAATTTGGCAAATGGATGTCAAAACTGTATTCCTGAATGGATTTCTAGAAGAAGAGTTGTATATGATGCAACCAGAAGGTTTTGTCAATCCAAAGGGTGCTAACAAAGTGTGCAAGCTCCAGCGATCCATTTATGGACCGGTGCAAGCCTCTCGGAGTTGGAATAAACGTTTTGATAGTGTGATCAAAGCATATGGTTTTATCTGAGACTTTTGGAGAAGCCTGTATTCACAAGAAAGTGAGTGGGAGCTCTGTAGCATTTCTAATATTATATGTCGATGACATATTGCTGATTGGAAATGATATAGAATTTCTGGATAGCATAAAAGGATACTTGAATATGATTTTTTCTATGAAAGACCTCGGTGAAGCTGCTTACATATTGGGCATCAAGATCTATAGAGATAGATCAAGACGCTTAATCAGACTTTCACAAAGCACATACCTTGATAAGATTTTGAAGAAGTTGAAAATGGATCAGTCAAAGAAAGGGTTCTTGCCTGTGTTACAAGGTGTGAAGTTGAGTGAGACTCAATGCCTGACCACTGCAGAAGATAGAGAGAAAATGAAACTCATTCCCTAATGTGTGCCTTGCTATAAGTATAGTAGGGAGGTACCAAAGTAATCCAGGAGTGGATCACTGGACAGCGGTCAAGAACATCCTGAAATACTTGAAAGGACTAAGGATATGTTTCTCATTTATGGAGGTGACAAAGATCTCGTTGTAAATGGTTACATCGATGCAGGCTTTGACACTGACGCGGATGACTCTAAGTCTCAAACCGGATACTTATTTATATTGAATGGTGGAGCTATCAGTTGGTGCAGTTCCAAACAGAGCATCCTGGCAGGATCTACGTGTGAAGCGGAGTACATAGCTGCTTCGGAAGCAACAAATGAAGGAGTCTGGATGAAGGAGTTCATATCCGATCTAGGTGTCATACCTAGTGCATCGGGTCCAATGAAAATCTTTTGTGACAATACTAGTGCAATTGCCTTGGCAAAGGAATCCAGATTTCACAAGAAGACCAAGCACATCAAGAGATGCTTGAATTCCATCTGTCATCAAGTGTCGGAAGGGGACATAGAGATTTGCAAGATACATACGGATCTGAATCTTGCATACCCAATGACTAAGCCTCTCTCACGAGCAAAATAGGATCAACACCAAGACTCCATGGGTGTTAGAATCATTACTATGTAATCTAGATTATTGACTCTAGTGCAAGTGGGAGACTGAAGGAAATGTGCCCTAGAGGCAATAATAAATTTGTTATTTACATTTCCTTATATCATGATAAATGTTTATTATTCATGCTATAATTGTATTAACCGGAAACTTACATGTGTGAATACATAGACAAACAGAGTGTAAAGATGCTCTACAGGTGTCACAACGTAACTGGGTGATTATAAAGATGCTCTAGAGGTGTCTCCGATGGTGTTTGTTGATTTGGCATAGATCAAGATTAGGATTTGTCACTCCGATTGTAAGAGAGGTATCTCTGGGCCCTCTCGGTAATGCACATCACAATAAGCCTTGCAAGCAATGTGACTAATGAGTTAGTTGCGGGATGATGCATTATGGAACGAGTAAAGAGACTTTCCCGTAACAGGATTGAACTAGGTATGGTGATACGTACGATCGAATCTCAGGCAAGTAACATACCAATGACAAAGGGAACGACGTATGTTGTTATGCGGTTTGACCGATAAAGATCTTCATAGAATATGTAGGAACCAATATGACCATCGAGGTTCCGCTATTGGTTATTGACCGGAGATGTGTCTCGGCCATGTCTACATAGTTCTCGAACCCGTAGGGTCTGCACGCTTAATGTTCGATGACGATTGGTATTATGAGTTTATGTGATTTGATGTACCGAAGTTTGTTCGGAGTCCCAGATGAGATCACAGACATGAAGAGAAGTCTCGAAATGGTCGAGACATAAGGATTCATATATTGGAAGGCTACATTCGGACACCGTAATGGTTCGGGTCGTTTCAGATAAGTTTCGGAGTACCAGGGGTTACCGGACCCCCCCCCCCCTAGGAAGTTATTGGGCCTCATGGGCCTAGTGGTGGAAGAGATGTGGTATGCCAATGTGTGGAGCGCGCCCCCCTAGCCCAAACCGAATTGGACTAGGGCTAGGGGGGCCGACCCCCTTTCCTTCTATTCTTCCTCTCCTTCCTTCTTCTCCTACTTGGACTAGGAAAGGGGGAAACCTACTCCTACTCCTTGGGCGTGCCCCTTGTGGCCGGCCCTCCTCATCCTCCCCTACTTTATATACGGGGGAGGGGGGCAACCCATAGACACACAAGTTGATCTTTAGCCGTGTGCGGTGCCCCCTCCATAGTTTTACACCTCAGTCATATCGTCGTAGTGCTTAGGCGAAGCCCTGCACCGGTAACTTCATCATCACCGTCACCATGTCGTAGTGCTGAAGGAACTCTCCCTCGGCCGCAGCTAGATCTAGATTTCAAGGGACGTCACTGAGCTGAACGTGTGCAGATCATGGAGGTGCCGTGCGTTTGATACTTGATTGGTTAGATCGCGAAGACATTCGACTACATCAACCGCGTTACTTAACGCTTCCGCTTTCGGTCTACGAGGGTACGTGGACACACTCTCCCCGCTCGTTGCTATGCTTCTCCTAGATAGATCTTGTGTGATCGTAGGAATTTTTTTTAAATACTACATTCCCCAACATCAAGACCTTTTTCTGGCATCGTTGCCGGGGAGCAATAGTGTGGGGTGAATATTCTCGTGTGTGCTTGTTTGCTTTATCACTAAGTATGTTTTATTTGCTGTTCTAAGTTGTTTTATATCTTTAGTTATGGATATGGAACATGAAATACCAAAAAAATTAGGTGTACTTGCTACTCATGGAGATGGGGAACCTCCTAAAACCCTCGATGCTCATTATGTGAAAAACATTGGACACTACTTTGATAATCCCTAGAAAACCCCGTTCAACTTGATAATGGGAGACAAATTGGATAAATGTGAATACTTTAGGGATTATTGCTTGACACAAAAAGGGAAACTATTATGGGATCAAATTCATATGTTGCATTGGTATGCTTGGAATTTAAGCCAGAGATATGATTATACTTGTTGCTCTAGGATGAAGGCTCGACACCTTCCCTTTTCATGTGAATTTAATGATAATGAAACCTTGGCTTCTTATGCTAATGGTATACATGATTACTATGATGTGGAACGAATATAAGAATTCGTTGCTTTTAAGGGTGCTTATGATATTGAATCTTTGTTTGAAAAGTGTGAAAATCTTGATGATGCTCTTTACAGACTTGAAAATTTTGTTATACTTAAATATTGCTATGAGAATTACGAATATAATGCCGATATTAATGAGTTTATTGATAAAGTCTGTTGTCCAAGAAGAGACTAATATTTTGCAGGAATGTATGGAAGAAGAAATTGATGACACTTTGAGCTCATTAGAGAAAAAGATGACGAGGAGAGTGAAGAACAAAGAGAGGAAGAGTGGATTAGCACCCGTGCCCACCTTCTAATGAGAGCAACTCTTCCACTCATACATTTTTTAATTTCCCTTCGTGCTTACCAAAGGATGAATGCTATGATAATTGCTATGATCCCTTGGATTCGTTTCAAATATCCCTTTTTAATGAAATTTATGCTTGCTATTCTTGTGGCCATGATGCCAAGATGAATGATGCTTATGGATATGAACTTTATATAGTTCCTTATGTTAAGAATGAAATTGTTGCTATTGCACCCGCTCATGATAGTCCTATTATATTTTTGAATTCTTCCAACTACACTATACCGGAGAAGTTTGCGCTTATTAAGGATTATATTGATGGGCTGCGTTCTATTATTGCACAGGATGATTTTGATAAATATAATATGCATGTCCTTGCATCTCCTATTTGCAATTATTATGAGAGAGGAACTACATCTCTGCCTCTCTATGTTTCCAATACGATAAAAATTGCAAGAAGTTGTTTATGCTACGTATCGGCCTTTACTATGTGTGCATGAATTATTCTTTTATGACATGCCGATGCATAAGAAGAGAGTTAGACTTCGTTGTTGCATGATATATGTTACTTTGTGCTCACTACTAAATCAAAAATCATTGTTAATTAAAAGTGGCTTTGATATACCTTGGGATCCGGGTGGATCCATTACTTGAGCGCTTTATGCCTAGCTTAATGGCTTTAAAGAAAGCGTTGCCAGCGAGACAACCTGGAAGTTTTAGAGAGCCATTTATTTCTGTTATGTGCTTTTAAAAGTTTAAAAAATAAAAAATATAGAGGGGAACCTAAAACTTTTCAAAAAGAAAAGTGAAAGTGAGAAAGACGAACATCATTGAAGTGGGGGACTTCCTTGAACTTTGTTCATGCCCATGGAAACTTTGTGAATCTCGATTACATAAAATATTTAACAAAAATAATTATCCCCTTGTACAAATCCATTGTATTATAAAAATAATGTATCAAGATTTGCCTTTAGGATGATTAGATTGCTTGTTTGGTATGTGTAGTGGAAAAACAAAAACTTTGGCTGTAGCGCGTGAATTTACATTTTTTTACTGGAATGTCAAAAGCTTCTGAAACTTTTTGCACAACACTTATATATAATTTTTTTTATTTTTTCCTATTTTTTCAGAATTTTTGGAGTTACAGAAGTATGGTAGATGTTCAGATTGCTACAGACTGTCCTGTTTAAGACAGATTATGTTTTTGGTGCATTGTTTTGCTAGTTTTGATGAAACTATCAATTATATTGGTGGTATAAGCCATGGAGAAGTTATAATACAGTATCTACAATGCAAAAACAAAATATGAATGGGTTTTCAATAGTACTTAAACTGGTGATTTGTTTTATTATACTAACGAATCTCATGAGGGTTTTGTTAAGTTTTGTGTGATTGAAGTTTTCAAGTTTTGGGTAAGATCACGATGGATGAAGGAATAAGGACTGGCAAGAGCCTAAGCTTGGGGATGCCCGAGCCACCCCGAGGTAATGTTCAAGGACTCCCAAGCAACTAAGCTTGGGGATGCCCCGGAAGGCATCCCATGTTTCTTCTAACGATCATCGGTAAGTTTACTTGGAGCTATATTTTTATTCGTCACATGATATGCGTAAATCTTCGAGCGTCGTGTGCTTTTTATTTTTCTTTTAGTATTGCACCATGCTGGTATTAGATAGTCCTTGGTTGATTTATAGAATGCTCTTTGCACTTCACTTATATCTTTTGAGTATGGCTTCATAGAATGCTTCATGTGCTTCACTTGTATCATTTGAAGTTTGGGTTGCATGTTTCTCTACACATAGAAAACCGCCATTTGTAGAATTCTCTTTTTCTTCACTTATATTTATTAGAGCATGGGCATATCTTTTGTATAAAGAATTAAACTCTCTTGCTTCACTTATATCTATTTAGAGACTCAACAGGAATTGGTCGTTCACATGGTTAGTCATAAAATCCTACATAAAACTTGTAGATCACTGAATATGATATGTTTGATTCCTTTCAATAGTTTTGCGATATAAAGATGGTGATATACTTGTGTTGAGGTTTGTGATTCCCGAAGCACGCATGTATGGTGCATCGTTATGTGATGAAGTCGGAGCATGATTTATTTTTTGATTGTCTTCCTTATGAGTGGCGGTCGGGGACGAGCGATGGTCTTTTCCTGCCAATCTACCCCCCTAGGAGCATGCGTGTAGTACGTTGTTTGGATAGCTAATAAATTTTTGCAATAAGTATGTGAGTTCTTTATGACTAATGTTGAGTCCATGGATTATACGCACTCTCACCCTTCCATCATTCCTAGCCTCTTCGGTACCGTGCATTGCCCTTTCTCACCTCAAGAGTTGGTGCAAACTTCACCGGTGCATCCAAACCCCGTGATACGATACGCTCTATCACACATAAGCCTCATTATATCTTCCTCAAAACATCCACCATACCTACCTATTATGGCATTTCCATAGCCATTCCGAGATATATTGCCATGCAACTTCCATCATCATCACATACATGACTTGAGCATTCATTGTCATATTGCTTTGCATGATCGTAAGATAGCTAGCATGATATTTTCATGGCTTGTCCGTTTTTTGATATCTTTGCTATGCTAGATCATTGCACATCCTCGTACACTGCCAGAGGCGTTCATATAGAGTCATATTGTTCTAGATATCGAGTTGTAATATCGAGTTGTAAGTAAATAAAATTGTGATGATCATCATTATTAGAGCATTTTCCCATGTGAGGAAAGGATGATGGAATATATGATTCCCTCACAATTTGGGATGAGTCTCCGGACTTAAAAAAATAAAGAGGCCAAAGAAGCCCAGATAAAAATAAATAAAAAAAGAGGCCAAAGAGCCCAAAAAGAAAAAAGAGAGAAAAAGAGAGAAGGGACAATGTTACTATCCTTTTACCACACTTGTGCTTCAGAGTAGCACCATGTTCTCTTGAGTTATCACTTTCATATACTAGTGGGAATTTTCATTATAGAACTTGGCATGTATATTCTGATGATGGGCTTCCACAAATGCCCGAGGTCTTCATGAGCAAGCAAGTTGGATACACACCCACTTAGTTTTCAGTTTGAGCTTTCATACACTTATAGCCCTTAGTGCATCCGTTGCATGGCAATCCCTACTCCTCGCATTGATATCAATTGATGGGCATCTCCATAGCCCGTTGATTAGCCGTGTCGATCTGAGACTTTCTTCCTTTTTGTCTTCTCCACACAACCTCCACCATCATATTCTATTCCACCAATAGTGCTATATCCATGGCTCACGCTCATGTATTGCGTGAAAGTTGAAAAGGCTTGAGAACATTAAAAAGTATGAAACAATTGCTTGGCTTGTCATCAAGGTTCTGCAAGATGAAATACTTTGTGTGATGAAGATGGAGCATAGCTAGACTATATGATTTTCTAGGGATAACTTTCTTTGGACATGTTATTTTGAAAGACATGATTGCTTTATTAGTATGCTTGAAGTATTATTGTCTTAATGTCAAATGATAGGCTATTGCTTTGAATCACTCGTGTCTTAATATTCATGCCATGATTAGATTACATGATCAAGATTATGCTAGGTAGGTAGCATTCCACATCAAAAATTATCTTTTTTATCATTTACCTACTCGAGCACGGGCAGGAATTAAGCTCGGGGATGCTGATACGTCTCTGTCGTATCTATAGTTTTTTATTGTTCCATGCCAATATTATGCAACTTTCATATACTTTTGGCAACTTTTTATACTATTTTTGGGACTAACATATTGATCCAGTGCCTAGTGCCAGTTCCTGTTTGTTGCATGTTTTTTGTTTTGCACAAAATCCATATCAAACAGTGTAACATCCCAAAATTCTAAATTTTGGAATGTTATACAAATAGATAGATTTGATTGATTGTTTGATTGATTGTGTGAAATTGAGTGAAATCCGAAACTTTTTGAAAGTTAAATGAGAGGGAATAAAAGGACTTTCCCAAACTTTCATTTTGTTTTCTGATCTTCATGAATTCAAATTCTTTTTCACCACAAAACCCTGGAGAGAAGATGACATGACTTCTTCCATTTATTTAAATGACAAGGGGTGTTGAAAATATTCGAATTTTATTTGAAAATATTTCCAATTCATAAACTTTATGCAACTCAATGATTTTCACGAGAGAAGATAAAATGACTTCTTCAAATTATATGAAATATGAGTTGGGAGTTTTAAAAGAATTAAAATTCAAAGTTCTCTTGAATTTATTTTCAATTTGGAGTTATTTGAGTTTTATTCAAATTATTTTTCTCCAAAAATAAAATATATGGAAAATAGGGTAACATGATTCCCTACATCAGAAAATTGGAGAGAAATTAATTTGAAATCATTTTGGTATTTTTAAAATGATTTTTATTGGATTTTAGTAGGGCAGTAGCACTCTTTGTTTTATTTAAATTTGTGTGGATTTTATTTGACCTTGCAAAAATGTCCATGTTGTTGGAAATCTTTTTCTGAAAATTTTGATATATAATATGCCTATATTATATTTCTGTTTTATTTTTTTTTTTGTTTTTTCTTTGACTGTATGTTTATGTAAAAACTTTCCTCACTTGAACTGGGCGGCCCAGCTCCCACCAGCCATGCCCAGCCAGCTCGCCGCCGCCCTCCTCCTCCCGAGCAAGAGACCGGCCGCCGCACGCGTCGCTGTCTCGCCGTGCCCGACCCGGCCACCTCCCACGGCCTTGCCCCACCTCCACGCCATCGCCTCCCTCTCCCTCCTATAAAGCGCGCCGCCCCGGCCCCGTTTTCCCCTCTCTCTCTCCCGCATCTCGCCACATCCGAGCCGCCGCCGCCGTTGAAAGCCGTCGTCGCCGCTTCTCGCTCGGCGCCGACCCCCACCTCGAGGCGTGCCTCGCCGAGCCGCCTCCCGTCTACTTCGCCGACGACGACCGCCGGAATGCCGCCCCCGAATGGATCCGAGCCGCTGCCGCCGTCCTTCTTCCTCGCCGCCGACGACCCCGCCGCCGCGGTAACCGCCGCCCCTCCCCGTCCGTCCGATCTGGATCTAAGGATCTAGATCCTTTTGTTTTTTTTCTCTAAACATTTTTTTCTTATTCGGTGAACGTTCGTTAGTTAGGGTTTGCACCGAATGGTTTTCCGTTCGTTAGCGAACGTTCACTAAATAGCCTTTTCGTTTTATTTTATTTTTCTGCCAGGGACCTAGATGTAGTTGTTTTATTTTACAGATTAGTCCCCAATTTTCAAACATCCATAACTCTTTGCTCGTTTATCCAAATCGAACGAAACCAATGCCCACTTCTTCGTTACGATCTCCTCTATCCAGTAATCCAACTCAAACATGTTTTTGAAATTTTAAAATTTGAATTAGATCAGATTTGAATTCAAACTTTATTTGATCATAACTTGAGTTTTACAACTCCGATTTAGTTGATTCTTTTTGCAAATCGAAGCTCTTGACCTAAACTTTCTGATAAGGCCAAATTCACATAATTTTGGTACTGTTAGAAATTGTTTTATGTTACAAGAGTTATTTGCTTGGTTTTGATGTTTTCCGAATCGTTTCCTTCGTTCTTTCCGATCTTTTGAGTGATTGCTTATGTGTGGTTACTATTGATTGCTTACGATAGATTGACCGGAGTGTGACGAGTAGAACTATCAAGAGTTTTGAGTGCGAATCATCTTCATCAACATTACAGGCAAGTAACACTTTGATCATACTCTTTTCATACCCAGTTTTTATGCATTAGTTTCAACCCTCGCACATTGCATGGTTAGGATGTCATTAATTTGTGGGTTGGGAAGTAAATGACGAGGTAGGAACCTATTGCCCTGTTACTATGAAACCCTTGGGAGTTACTTCTACGTGTTGCTTATATTGCTATGCTATGCTCGTAGACGTGGTTGGGTTTGAGAGTTATTCATGACAGATGTGAGATTGTTAATTAATGGTTAACTTAAGGTGGCAACTTTAATACACATCTGGGTGGATTGAGGCAACTGGGGAACCCAGAGTTGTCTGTTTTATTCTTGGAAATCCTGTGGTACCCGTGTGATCTTCCTATGGACCGCCACCAGTGCTCAAACGGAACTGAGATTATTCATGCTAGAAACTTCCGTGTGCAGCCACAAGCTATTATGGGCTCTAGCATAGTTGAGTAAGTTACGTGAAGCTCTTGAAGAGGTAGATCAGCAGGTAGTGGGTTTTGTAGGTTTGGTATGGTCTACCCGGAGTAGAGAGTTAATGTTTCGAAGATCGTGTCTCGGTCATCCGCTTTCTCAAACGCGTCATGCGGTCACGAGAAATCAACGGAGGCGATCGAGTCTTGTGGGGAAAAGTCGCAAACCTCTGCAGAGTGTACAATCTAATCATGGTTAGCCGTGTCCCAAAAGTTATGGACAATTACGAGTATCTAGTACTTGAGTATTCACATGTATCTCATCACTCTAAATAAATATTGCTGGGATGTTAATTATCTTATTTGGGATTGAGTTGGGGTTATACCTTCTCAATGATGTTTCAACCACCATGATAGTTAAAGTAAAACTTATTCCTTTGTTGTAGGAAAAAATTGGCTTTTCGCAAAATTGTAACCATAGAGCTTTGCACCAGCCATATATGCATGTAGTATAGCTTATTCTTTCATTACTCTCTATGTGTTACATTGCCAGCATATTCCATGTGCTGACCCGTTTTCGGGCTGCAACGTTTCATGTTGCAGACTTTTCAGACAACGAGTAATTGGTACGTTAGGGTTACGATTTTTACACTCAACTTTGCCGTTGGTGTTGATGGGAATCCACAACCTTGTTGCTTTCACTATGTTTGGACTGAGGTAATAGTATTTACGTTACTTTACATGTGATTTACCTCTGTTATAAATCCTTGAAATCTTGTGTGTGTCAAAGATACCGATCCAGGATGACACTTAAGCCACGAGACTTGGCCCATTCGGTCGGGTCGCTACAAGATGGTATCGAGCACATGTTGACTGTAGGACGTGACCCTAGAAACTGACAAGCCCATAGGAAAGATTTTTCTCTACTACTTCATTTTCAAAAAGATCTTTTACCTCTCTTCTCTTCTGAGCTTATTCAAATATTCCCTTCTAGTGAGACCATGTCCCTTTCCCCTTTTTGACCACATGAAGATTCGGCTGATGAGACCACTCCAAGGAGATAAGATATCGGACAACTAAGACCATTTGGAATGAAGAGGATTTTACCGTGCATTACAATGACGGAAACATCACGGTGAAGACTCCGAAGACTAGGAGAATTTGAAGGCTTTGAAGAAATTCTGGATTTGTATGACCTAGGAAGGCACCCCTTATGGAACTTGGCAGACTATGGGAGTTGTCAATACCCGAGATCAAGGTGTATCGGAGAAAGACCGGAGCATGGAGAGTTAAAAACTGTTTTTGTTAAGAAAACCCTAAGGCAGGAGATATCAATTATGGAATGAAGCTCATGGCAGTAACATGGGCATAGACACGGCTGGCCATGGTATTATCGTCGCTTATGCTATTGTCACCGTGCGGAGTTAAGCATGCAGATGCATTGCTTTGGAAGAATTGGATGGTAGAAGGCTGAAGGAGCATCTGTCAACGAAGGATGCAGTTTTAACATTACTGGTGTATCACCAGGATCTGGAGTGTTACATCAAGAAGTTAAGATGGATCTGCAAGAAGCAGTATTTGATAAGAAAGCGTTCGTGAAGAACTTCGGGACCCGGAAAGCTGAATGTAGCCAAGCTAGAGGAGCCAAACCTTGATACATCAAAGATTCGTCAGGAACTGAAGGACAGTAGGAGCATGGTTCATGTCGAGGTTGATGAAATCCAGAAGTTGGAACGTAACTCCAGAAATATTGAAGGACGCCACGAGAGACTTTGCGACAACAGAGATGATCTGGCATAGGAACTTGAGAAGGACAAGCATGATCAGAAGAAGCCATCGGAGACAAGACCAAGACTTGAAGAGTTTGATGACGTTGAGATCTATAGACCATTACAAGACCCAACCCCTGTTACATACTTATGTTAGATGCGACGATTGTGAGCTGTCATTTGTTTGATGTTTTTCCGACAGCCACAATAAAACCTGTCTTTCAAAACTTTTGTTTGCTTTGTGTGCATCCCTCTCGATCTCTCTTATCTCACCCTATAACCCATGGACCCAATAGATGATGAATGGAGATGAGCTCGTATTTTCGGGACCGATGAGTCAATTGAAGACGGACCGATGGATTCAGAACATGGAGGATCACATGGAGAATAACCCTATAGCCAGAAAGGATATGGCCCGGCATGCTCTTCAATGCTTTGAAAGAGGTGCCGCTACTTGGTGGGAGGATGTACCAAACCATGAATGGATGGCAAGAAGTAACCACTTGGAAAGAATTTAAGTTGACCTTGTCAAAGACTAGGTTTGTGTCCCAGAAATTGGAGCCTTATGGAAATTTTATGAAGAAACCTTGTGCATGCAAGCTCTATGGAGAAATAGGACACACCCATAAAGAACACAAGGATGAATGCCCAAATTGTGAAGGAAGTCATCCATTGAAGAATGCCCAACTAGGCAGATCACTTGTTTCTTGTGTGAAGGGACTACCCACTACGCTGCTCAGTGTCACATTTACCCCATGGTACAAAGAACCATCCAGCAGAAGAAAGAAGCCATGAAAGGAGCCCTAATGGAAATTTTAAAAGAACCTGTGATGAAGGAACAGGTGAAGGACACACCCAAAGAAGAACCAATTAAACCCTGCACCAAGTCCTGCTATTCATGTGGAGAAGAAGGGCACATCTCCCAGAATTGTTTGAATGGGGATTTAGTAGAATTCCCGACAGAGGAAGTAGAGTATGACCCACAGGAAATAGAAGCCCTGATTGGAACGGAAAGGTCCAGGAAGAGAAGTAGGTTGGATTCCAGGAACAACCCAATTTCTACAAAGAAAGACCTGAGTCAATCACATGTTTCAGGTGCAAAAATTCAGGGCACTACTTCAATGATTGCCCAAGAGGGAAGATAAGGACCCCAGGAGGCTATATAATCACAAGGAAACCTCGATATTTGTCAGAAGTAATATGTTTCCGTTGTGATGAAGCATGACACTTTGCCAGGGATTGTCCCAAAGAGAAGGAGGCTGTGATAAGTAATTGAGTCTGCAAAAGAAGGAATATAGTAGTAGTAGTGAGAACAATTCTGTTATATTGAAGTGTTGAGTTGAGGCATGTAATGGAAAAACAGGAGATTGTAATAATTTGAGAATAAATAAAGTTGGCAGTGTTGGTACTGATTTGGATTTTATGAGTTGTTACTCTATGAGGAAAGATGTTGACCATTTTCGAGGGTATGAGAAATATGTTCTATGGAAGATTGGAGCATTTTAAGGGTGGTAGTACCCTGTGAGGACACTTGACCCTTGGAAAGGATAATGATGTTCCACGAAGTGGAGTATGGACTTCATAAGTATAAGTTTTTATCTCGGTAGGTGGGATATCCCACGAGGATGAAGAGATGAATTACCATTGGATATAAAGGAGGTATGATGTTGGAAATGTGGATCAATGGAAATTCCATGATGAGTCTGAGTAATCATGTCCTAGTTTGGTGCCAATAGAAGGAAGGAAGACTGTACAATTGGATGGATTTTAAAGTATGCTTGGAAGCTGGAAGTTGGATGTTGGAATAACGATCAGTTGTCCGCGATGATGATTTCAAGGTTTACAAGTGATGAGATGGGCCATAACCCACAGGCCCCAGGACCTGCCAAGAAGCAAGCACATTCTTGCTGAAGGAAAAACCCTGGAAGAAGTTATGATTTTATCGACAGACGATCCTATAGGAGTTTACGCAAAACCTGAGAGTTGTTAAGGAACGATAGATGTTTGTTTGGCTTGCAGAATCAATGGATTTATCCGAACTTGGTTCGTCGGCAAGAGAAATTCTGCAATGCTTGTGAGAATGACCGAGTGTTAGAATGCGGGATTCGCTAAACCATGTACAAGGTAATGATTTGGGTGCGGGATGGATTGATCACCATACCGACATACTCTTATTATTAAGCTTTGCTATATGGGATGGTAAATCTGAGTGACTTACCTATAGTAGAGAGACGACGATCAAAACCTTGTTTGAACCTTAGAATGGTATAAGAATTTTTCCCCTTGTACAAGGCAGTTGTTGCCAACCGTAGGAAATACGGTGAGGTTCAACCCAGACCCGTTTTCTGCAGGAGAAACCATAAATTGTTGACCACCATGAGGTATCGATAGTTGTTTAGAATTGGCGCCAGACCCGTCAGCTATGAAGACCCAGTTTCGGAATAACCTTACCAAGAGTAAGACAAAAGAATCGAGGAAAAGGTCATGCCACTACCGGAAGAGCCCAGAGAAGGAATTATCCTTACGATCTGAGAAGACCGACACTGTCAACAATAAGGATGGAGTATATGAGTTTTGATGGAACCTTAACAATGCTTCTAAGGGTGGTAGCACCTGAGACCCCGGAGACGATCGATGGATTTTGAGAAGACCCCCAAACCCTAACCTATTTCTTTCTAGCCTCTCCGAATCTCGAGGACGAGATTCATTTTAAGGGTGGTAGGTTTGTAACATCCCAAAATTCTAAATTTTGGAATGTTATAATAAATAGATAGATTTGATTGATTGTTTGATTGATTGTGTGAAATTGAGTGAAATTCGAAACTTTTTGAAAGTTAAATGAGAGGGAATAAAAGGACTTTCCCAAACTTTCATTTTCTTTTCTGATCTTCATGAATTCAAATTCTTTTTCACCACAAAACCCTGGAGAGAAGATGACATGACTTCTTCCATTTATTTAAATGACAAGGGGTGTTGAAAATATTTGAATTTTATTTGAAAATATTTCCAATGATTTTCACGAGAGAAGATAAAATGACTTCTTCAAATTATATGAAATATGAGTTGGGAGTTTTAAAAGAATTAAAATTCAAAGTTCTCTTGAATTTATTTTCAATTTGGAGTTATTTGAGTTTTATTCAAATTATTTTTCTCCAAAAATAAAATATATGGAAAATAGGGTAACATGATTCCCTACATCGAAAATTGGAGAGAAATTAATTTGAAATCATTTTGGTATTTTTAAAATGATTTTTATTGGATTTTAGTAGGGCAGTAGCACTCTTTGTTTTATTTAAATTTGTGTGGATTTTATTTGACCTTGCAAAAATGTCCATGTTGTTGGAAATCTTTTTCTGAAAATTTTGATATATACTATGCCTATATTATATTTCTGTTTTATTTCTTTTTTTTGTTTTTCTTTGACTGTCTGTTTATTTTAAAAAAAAAAACTTTCCTCCGCCGAACAGTGCCGGCCCAGCTCCTAGCCAGGCCGCGGCCCAGCCCAGCCAGCTCGCCGCCGCCCTCCTCCTCCCGAGCAGGAGACAGTGCGCCCGACGTCGCCCGTCTCGCCGTGCAAACCCGGCCACCTCCGCGGCCTTGCCCCTCCTCCACGCCATCGCCTCCCTCTCCCTCCTATAAAGGGCGCCGCCCGGCCTCGTTTTCCCCTCTCTCTCTCCCGCATCTCGCCGCATCCGAGCCGCCGCCGCCGTTAAGCCGCCGCCGCCGCCTCGCTCCGGCCGCCCGACCCCACCTCGAGGCAGCGCCTCGCCGGGCCACCGCTCCCGTCTGCCGCGCCGCCCGGCGACCCGGAATGCCGCCCCCGAACGGATCCGAGCCGCCGCCGCCGTCCTTTTTCCTCGCCGCCGACGACCCCGCCGCCGCGGTAACCGCCGCCCCTCCCCATCCGTCCGATCTAGATCTAAGGATCCAGATCCTTTTGTTTTTTTTCTAAACGTTTTTTTTTCTTATTCGGTGAACGTTCGTTAGTTAGGGTTTGCACCGAATGGTTTTCCGTTCGTTAGCGAACGTTCACTAAATAGCCTTTTCGTTTTATTTTATTTTTCTGCCAGGGACCTAGATGTAGTTGTTTTATTTTACAGATTAGTCCCCAATTTTCAAACATCCATAACTCTTTGCTCGTTTATCCAAATCCAACGAAACCAACGCCCACTTCTTAATTACGATCTCCTCTATCCAGTAATCCAACTCAAACATGTTTTTGAAAGTTTAAAATTTGAATTAGATCAGATTTGAATTCAAACTTTGTTTGATCATAACTTGAGTTTTATAACTCCGATTTAGTTGATTCTTGTTGCAAATCGAAGCTCTTGACCTAAACTTTCTGATAAGGCCAAATTCACATAATTTTGGTACTGTTAGAAATTGTTTTATGTTGCAAGAGTTATTTGCTTGGTTTTGATGTTTTTCGAATCATTTCCTTCGTTCTTTCCGATCTTTTGAGTGATTGCTTATGTGTGGTTACTATTGATTGCTTACGATAGATTGACCGGAGTGTGACGAGTAGAACTATCAAGAGTTTTGAGTGTGAATCATCTTCATCAACATTACAGGCAAGTAACACTTTGATCATACTCTTTTCATACCCAGTTTTTATGCATTAGTTTCAACCCTCGCACATTGCATGGTTAGGATGTCATTAATTTGTGGGTTGGGAAGTAGATGACGAGGTAGGAACCTATTGCCCTGTTACTATCAAACCCTTGGGAGTTACTTCTACGTGTTGCTTATATTGCTATGCTATGCTCGTAGACGTGGTTGGGTTTTAGAGTTATTCATGACAGATGTGAGATTGTTAATTAATGGTTAACTTAAGGTGGCAACTTTAATACACATCTGGGTGGATTGAGGCACCTGGGGAACCCAGTGTTGTCTGTTTTATTCTTGGAAATCCCGGGGTACCCGTGTGATCTTCCTATGGACCGCCACCAGGGCTCAAAGGGGCGAGATTATTCATGCTAGAAACTTCCGTGTGCAGCCACAAGCTATTATGGGCTCTAGCATAGTTGAGTAAGTTACGTGAAGCTCTTGAAGAGGTAGATCAGCGGTAGTGGGTTTTGTAGGTTTGGTATGGTCTACAGGAGTAGAGAGTTAATGTTTACGAAAGGCGTGTCTCGGTCATGCGTTTCTCAAACGTCATGCAGTGCGAGAAATCAACGGAGGCGATCGAGTCTTGTGGGGAAAAGTGTGCAAACCTCTGCAGAGTGTACAATCTAATCATGGTTAGCCGTGTCCCCGGTTATGGACAATCCTGAGTATCTAGTACTTTAGTATTCACATGTATCTCATCACTCTAAATAAATATTCTTTGGGATGTTAATTATCTTAATTGGGATTGAGTTGGGGTTATACCTTCTCAATGATGTTTCAACCACCATGATAGTTAAAGTAAAACTTATTCCTTTGTTGTAGGAAAAAATTGGCTTTTCGCAAAACTGTAACCATAGAGCTTTGCACCAGCCATATATGCATGTAGTATAGCTTATTCTTTCATTACTCTCTATGTGTTACATTGCCAGCATATTCCATGTCTTTGACCCGTTTTCGGGCTGCAACGTTTCATGTTGCAGACTTTTCAGACAACGAGTAATTGATACGTTAGGGTTACGATTTCTACACTCAACTTTGCCGTTGGTGTTGATGGGAATCCACAACCTTGTTGCTTCCGCTATGTTTGGATTGAGGTAATAGTATTTACGTTACTTTTACATGTGATTTACCTCTGTTATAAATCCTTCGAGTACTGTGTGTGTCAGCATACCGATCCAGGGATGACACTTAAGCACAGAGACATGGCCCATTCGGGTCGGGTCCCTACAAACAGAGTCAAAACGCGATAAAAACTTACAGAGATTTTTTTGGAATATATGTGAATTTTGGGAATTGGAATCAACGCGAGACGATGCCCGAGGGGGCCACAAGGCAAGGGGCGCGCCCTAGGGTGTAGGGCACGCCCTGGACCCTTGTGGCCACCACGTAAGGCAGTTTGTGCCCTTCTTTCGCCGCAAGAAAGCTAATATCCGGATAAAAATCATGTTCAAATTTTAGCCCAGTCGGAGTTACGGATCTCCGGGAATTTAAGAAATGGTGAAAGGCCAGAATCTGGGAGTGCAAAAATAGAAGGAAACGGAGAGAGAGATCCAATGTCGGAGGGGCTCCTGCCCCTCCGTCGCCATGGAGGCCAAGGACCATAGGGGAAACCCTCCTCCCATCTAGGGGGGAGGGGTGTCAAGGAAGAATAAGAAGAAGCGGGGCTCTCTCCCCCTCTCTCCCGGTAGAGCCGGATCGCCGTCGGGGCCATCATCTTGACGGCGATCTACACCAACAACTTCACCGCCGTCATCACCAACTCTCTCCTCCTCTATGCAGCGGTGTAACACCTCTTATTCCCGCTGTAATCTCTACTTAAACATGGTGCTCAACGCTATATATTATTTCCCAATGATGTATGGCTATCCTATGATGTTTGAGTAGATCCGTTTTGTCCTATGGGTTGATTGTTGATCATGATTGGTTTGAGTTGCATATTTTGTTATTGGTGCTGTCCTATGGTGCTCTCCGTGTCGCACAAGCGTGAGGGATCCCCACTGTAGGGTTTGCAATATGCTCATGAATTGCTTTTGGTGGGTGGCGTGAGTGATAGAAACATAGACCCGAGTAAGTAGGTTGTTTGCGTATGGGAGTAAAGAGGACTTGATACTTTAATGCTATAGTTGGGTTTTACCATAATGATCTTTAGTAGTTACAGATGTTTGCTAGAGTTCCAATCATAAAGGCATATGATCCAAGTAGAGAAAGTATGTTAGCTTATGCCTCTCCCTCATATAAAATTGCAATAATGATTACCGGCCTAGTTATCGATTGCCTAGGGACAAATAACTTTCTTGTGACAAAAAGCTCTCTACTAAAACTAACTTAGTTATTTATTTATCTAAACAGCCCCTAGATTTTATTTATGTGTTCTTTATTATATTGCAAACCTATCCTATCACACCTACAAAGTACTTCCAGTTTCATACTTGTTCTAGATAAAGTGAACGTTAAGCGTGTGTAGAGTTGTATCGGTGGTTGATAGAACTTGAGGGAATAGTTGTTCTACCTTTAGCTCCTTGTTGGGTTCTACACTCTTACTTATCGAGAGTGGATACAATTGATTCCCTATACTTGTGGGTTATCAACAAACATAACTACTCACAAAGCATGTTCATCTTCAAGATCGGAGGGGTATTGAATGTCATTAAGGATCTGAACATATGATCTTCCACCAAATAAACCAACTAGCATCAACTACAAGGAGAAATTGCTACTTCTTGAGCTTGTGTTGGTTTTTCCCTTAAAGAGGAAAGGGTGATGTAGCACAGTAGAGATAAGCATTTCCCTCAGTTTAGAACCAAGGTATCAATCCCGTAGGAGAAACGCGCAAGTCCCCAATAGATGCACCTACACAAACAATCAAACACTTGCACCCAACGCGATAAAGGGGTTGTCGATCCCTTCATGGTCACTTGCAAAGGTGAGATCTGATAGAGATAGATAAAACTAAACAAAAGATAACTAATTATTTTTGGGTTTTTTGGTTTATAGATCTCAAAATAAAAGATTGCAAAATAGTAGATCGGAAACAAATATGATGGAAAATAGACCCGGGGGCCATAGGTTTCACTAGAGGCTTCTCTTTTGAGGGCAAATAATACAGAAGGTGAACAAATTACTGTCGAGCAATTGATAGAAAAGCGCAAAGTTATGACGATATCCAAGGCATTGATTATGCATATTGGCATCACGTCCATGTCAAGTAGACCGACTCTTGCCTGCATCTACTACTATTACTCCATGCATCGACCGCTATCCAGCATGCATCTAGAGTATTAAGTTCATAAAGAACGGAGTAACACCTTAAGTAAGATGACATGATGTAGAGGAATAAACTCAAGAAATATGATGAAAACCCCATATTTTTATCCTGGATGGAAACAATTCAATACGTGTCTCGCTACCCGTACTTTGTCACTGGGTGAAATCACACAAGATTGAACCCAAAGCTAAGCACCTCGCCCATTGCAAGAAAAACCAATCTAGTTGGCCAAACCAAACTGATAATTCGAAGAGAAATACAAAGATACCAAATCATGCATATAAGAATTCAAAGAAGATTCAAATAATATTCATAGATAAGGTGATCATAAATCCACAATTCATCGGATCTCGACAAACACACTGCAAAAGAAGATTACATCAGATAGATCTCCAAGAACATCGAGGTGAACATTGTATTGAGAATAAAATAGAGAGAAGAAGCCATCTAGCTACTAGCTATGGACCTGTAGGTCTGAGATAAACTACTCACGCTTCATCGGAAGGGCAATAGGGTTGATGTAGATGCCCTCAGTGATCAAATCCCCCTCCAGCAAGATTGGATCTCATGGGAACAGAAGGTTGCAGCGGTAGAAAAGTATTTTTTTGGATCACTCTGAGGGTTTTGGAATATATGTGAATATATAGGACGAAGAGGTAGGTCAGGAGATCCCCGAGGGGGCCACAAGGCAGGGGCGTGCCCCCTAGGGCACGCCCTCCACCCTTGCAGCCGCCTCGTGGCTCTTCTAGCTTGGACTCCAAGTCCTCTAGGTGTCTTCTGGTCCAAGAAAAATCATCGTAAAGTTTTATTACGTTTGGACTCCGTTTGATATTCCTTTTCCGCAAAACTCAAAAACAAGGAAAAACAGAAACTGGCACTGGGCTATATAGGTTAATAAGTTAGTCCCAAAAATAATATAAAATAGCATAATAATGCATATAAAACATCCAAAATAGATAATATAATAGCATGGAACAATAAAAAAATTATAGATACATTGGAGACGTATCAAGTATCCCCAAGCTTAATCCCGCTCATCCTCGAGTAGGTAAATGATAAAAATAGAATTTTTGATGTGGAATGCTACCTGACATATTTATCCATGTAGTTTTCTTCATTGTGGCATGAATGTTCAGATCCATAACGTTCAAAACAAAAGTTTAACATTGACATAAAAATAATAATACTTCAAGCATACAAATAAAGCAATCATGTCTTCTCAAAATAACATGGCCAAAGAAAGTTATCCCTACCAAATCATATAGTCTGGCTATGCTCCATCCTCATCACACAAAGTATTAAATCATGACAACCCCGATGACAAGCCAATCAATTGTTTCATACTTTTGATGTTCTCAAACTTCAAACATACTAATAAAGCAATCATGTCTTTTCAAAATAATATGACCAAAGAAAGTTATCCCTACAAAATCATATAGTCCGGCTATGCTCCATCTTCATCACACAAAGTATTTCATCTTGCACAACCCCGATGACAAGCCAAGCAATTGTTTCATACTTTTTAATGTTCTCAAGACTTTTCAACTTTCATGCAATACATGAGCGTGAGCCATGGATATAGCACTATAGGTGGAATAGAATATGGTGGTTGTGGACAAGACAAAAAGAATGAGATAGTCTCTTATCAACTAGGCGTATCAATGGGCTATGGAGATGCCCATCAATAGATATCAATGTGACTGAGTAGGGATTTCCATGCAACAGATGCACTAGAGCTATAAGTTTATGAAAGCTCAAAAAGAAACTAAATGGGTGTGCATCCAACTCGATTGCTCACGAAGACCTAGGGCAATTTGAGGAAGCCCATCATTGGAATATACAAGCGAAGTTCTATAATGAAAAATTCCCACTAGTATATGAAAGTTACAACATAGGAGACTCTCTATCATGAAGATCATGGTGCTACTTTAAAGCACAAGTGTGGAAAAAGGATAGTAACATTGCCCCTTCTCTCTTTTCTCTCATTTTTTTTCTTTTTCTCTTTTTTTCCTTTTTTGTGTGGGCTTCTTTGTCCTCTTTTTTTTAAAGTCCAGAGTCTCATCCAAACTTGTGAGGGAATCATAGGTTCCATCATCCTTTTCTCACATGGGACAATGCTCTAATAATGATGATCATCTCAATTTTTACTTACAACTCAAGAATGACAACTCAATACTTGGAACAAAATATGACTCTATATGAATGCCTTCGGTGGTGTACCGGGATGTGATGACCCACAAGTATAGGGGATCTATCATAGTCCTTTCGATAAGTAAGAGTGTCGAACCCAATGAGGAGCAGAAGGAAATGACAAGCCGTTTTCAGCAAGGTATTCTCTGCAAGCACTGAAATTGTCGGTAACAGATTGTTATGTGGTAAGATAATTTGTAACGAGTAACAAGTAACTAAGGTGAAGAAAGGTGGCCCAATCGTTTTTGTAGCAAAGGACAAGCCTGGACGAGCTCTTATATAATGCAAAGCGCTCCCGAGGACACATGGGAATTACTATCAAGCTAGTTTTCATCATGCTCATATGATTCGCTTTCGTTACTTTGATAATTTCATATGTGGGTGGACCGGTGCTTGGGTGCTGTCCTTCCTTGGTCAAGCCTCCCACTTATGATTAAACCCTCTCGCAAGCATCCGCAACTATGAACGAAGAATTAAGATAAATCTAACCATAGCATGAAACATATGGATCCAAATCAGCCCCTTATGAAGCAACGCATAAACTAGGGTTTAAGCTTCTGTCACTCTAGCAACCCATCATCTACTTATTACTATCCAATGCCTTCCCCTAGGCCCAAATCATGGTGAAGTGTCATGTAGTCAACGTTCACATAACACCACTAGAGGAAAGACAACATACATCTCATCAAAATATCGAACGAATACAAAATTCACATGATTACTTAGAACAAGACTTCTCCCATGTCCTCAGGAATAAACATGACTACTCACAAAGCATATTCATGTTCATAGTCAGAGGAGTATGAATATCATTAAGGATCTGAACATATGATCTTCCACCAAATAAACCAACTAGCATCAACTACAAGGAGTAATCAACACTACTAGCAACCCCCAGGTACCAATTAGAGGTTTTGAGACAAAGATCAGATACAAGAGATGAACAAGGGTTTGAGAGGAGATGGTGCTGGTGAAGATGTTGATGGAGATTGACCCCCTCTCAATGAGAGGATCGTTGGTGATGACGATGGCTTCGATTTCCCCCTCCGGGAGGGAAGTTTCCCCGGCAGAACAGCTCCGCCCGAGCCCTAGATTCGTTCTGCCGAAGTTCCGCCTCGAGACAGCGCGCTTCATCCCGAAAGCTTCCTTCTGATTTTTTCCAGGTCAAAACACATCATATAGAAGAAGATGGGCATCGGGGGCCTTCCAGGTGGCCCACAAGGCAGGGGGCACACCCAGGGGGTTAGGGCGCGCCCCCAACCTTGTGGATGGCTGGTGGCCCCCCTCTGGTGCTTTCTTCGCCCAATATTTTTTATATATTCCAAAATAATTTTCTGTGAAGTTTCAGGACTTTTGGAGTTGTGCAGAATAAGTCTCTAATATTTGCTGCTTTTCTGGTCCAGAATTCCAGCTGCCGACATTCTCCCTCTTCATGTAAACCTTGTAAAATAAGAGAGAAAAGGCATAAGTATTGTAATATAATGTGTAATAACAGCCCATAATAAAATAAATATTGTCGGTGTACTAGAGTAGGGGTACCCTAGTATCCCGTACTAGATGCCTGCCAGACGATTCTGACACCAGCGGCAAGGTTTGCCTCGTCACCGCCAATCTCCTCCGTGGCTCCCTTGGAGCCATTCAAGAACAAAGTATTAGATTGAGAAGACAAGATCCCGATAAGAGGAGCTTGTCGGGAAGGCCGCTCCAGGCACGCAGAAGACAAGGCCCCGGCAAGAGGAGCTTGCCGGAAGGCTGGGCGCGACAAGTCCCCGAGCGACAAGGATTCGGCCGCGGCAGCGCTTGCCATGACATGCAACTTCTCTCCGTCTCCGCTCCAGCTCACCCTGACGTGTCGCCTTTGGGACTATTCCATGGGCGGCGTGTCGGCGGCTGTGCAGCCAGCGGAGAGCAGCGATAAGCGGCGCTGACAGGCTCGGCATCGTGGCGGCGGGCGCACTGACGGTCTCTGTTACCTTTGTTTGGGCGACAACGACGGGCATTTATTGCTTTTGTCCCTTGCCGTCGAGTTAGGTATTTTTACGCATACCTTTGTTCAAGTAGGTGTACCAACTCCTGTTTTTACATTCGTACCCCGCCTATGTTGCCACAGCCGGAGACCCTTGAGCATATAAAAGGAGGCCCAAGTGCAGCGTAAGAAGGGTTCGGTTCACGTCTCTCGCAAGGTTCGGTTCATTATTTGGCCTTAGACTGGATACACTCACGCTAGGTTTTGTAGCTCGCATTGCTCCCTAGCAAGAACACAATAGATCAAACAAGCAGCAGTAGGAGTTTTATCTCTCTAGAGAGATCCGAAGCTGGGTAAACCGCTCGTGTGCATCGCCTCGATCCGCTCTTCGTGTGACCTCCGCCCCCCTCCGAACCACAAAGGGGCCTGCTCCGCCGGCCCCATAGGTGTCCGTGGGTACGATCAGCCTCCCCGACATCTCTGGCGCGCCCGAGGTAGAAGCGTCGAGGCCGTGTGAATCCGATCCGGCGTTCACGCGAGTAAGCGTCATCAACATCTTCCTCAACATGCCACGAAGAAGAAGAAGGCTTGGCGGCAGACCGTCGCGTCGTACCCACCCTCACCGCATGACAAGCGGGTGGTGGGGCGACGCTGGCGGAAGACGGGCGCCGAAGAAGGTGCTCGCGATGTTGCCAAGTCCAAGGACAAGGCACCACAAACCTCGGCGTCCGCGCATCCCCCGCGCCCATCTCAGGAGACGCGGGACCAACAACGTCATGGCGTTCACAACGCCATACGTTCGTTGGATCGAGACCCTCAAGACCAGCATGCGCGCCAACATGCTGGCACTAGTGAGATCTGATGCGCCGGACGGGCACCGCTCCTTCTAACGTAGTTAGAAGTCCGGCGTGTCCCGCACCTCGCACCGTTCTCCAATGCCGCCCACTACTCAGCGAAGCTCTGGCGAGAGCTCAGCTGCTCCTCGACTACCCTCCAACGGCCGACAAGGTCGACGAGTGGAGGGCCACTATCCAGAGCCTCATCGGCTTTGCCAACGGCGACGCTCCGTGGCAACCAACGCCATCGTTGCTGTGGCGAGACGCCAAGGCACGAGCCGGTGGCGACGAGACTGTCGGAGGTGCAACCACCATGCACTCTCCGCCAAGAAGGCCAAGATCGCCGAGCCAACGGATCCATCTCGACAGCGACTCCACCGCGTCGTCGGATCCGCGCGCTCGCCGCGACCGATGCCAAGTTCTTCATGGCGACAACAAGAGGACGCTTCGAACTTCGCATCAGCGCCCGAAGAAGCGCTTGACGTCGATCCGACAAGCGCTGGGCCTTCTGTTGACATGCGCGCGCCGGAGGGGCCAGGCGACTTGCCGTACGCGGTAGGTTGCCCTGCGTTCACTCGTGAGCTGCGGCAAGTCCAGTGGCCCAGCCAGAAAAACTTCAAACCAGACGTGCCGGAGAAGTATGATGGCAGGACGCATCCGTCGGAGTTACTCAGCATCTACACCATCGCGGTGCAGGCTGCGGGGGGGACGGGACGACAATATCCTCGCCAACTACTTCCCGCTCGTGCTCAAGCCCAATGTCGAGATCTTGGCTCATGCACTTGCGGACAGCTCCATATCCTCTTGGGCAGATCTGTGCCATCGGTTTGTTGGCGCCTTCACGGTGGCCACAAACCTCATGGCCAAGAGAGCGACCTTCACTTGCTCGCCCGAAGGAAGGAGAGTCCTGCGCAAGTTCATTCAGAGATTCAGCCGTGTGCACTACAACATCGAGACGTCCACCACCGCGGTGATCAGCGCATTTCATCGAATGTGCGGAACCGCAGGATGAGGAGGAGATGGCGATGTGCAAAGTCAAGGACGTCGGTAGCTATGCGCCTTGGCCGACAAGTGTCTTGCTACGAGGAAGGAGGAGACTCGGGAGAGAATGCTGAAGCAGGATCAGACGGTGATGACACCGCCCGGCAAAGAAGGGCCGTGGCGAGGCAACAGGAAGAAGAAAAGCGAGAAGTGCTAGCTGTCGAGCAGTCCGGCAGCGGAGGCGGCGACAAGAACGCCAAGGCTGGTGGCTCCGGCAAGGAAGTTGCAGCCGACGCCAACCACGGTCGGTGGCGGCCGCCGACAAGCGTGACGGCTCCGGCAAGCGATCTTGCAAGATCCACCGCACCAAGGGCCACGACCTCGAGCTGCAAGAAAGTCGAGCAGCTTGTCGAGCAGCGTAGAGCTGAGTACGAGCGGCGCGAGAAGGAGAAGGCCAGGAAGGTCTTGGGGAAACAAGCAAGAAGCGTCTCGGCCGGGGAGGACGCCGCGGCAAAGTCAAGCAGCGACAAGGAGATCGACCTCCCCGCGGCCGCGACAAGGATGAAGATGATGATGACGACGAAGATATGGAGGACGACGACGCCGATGAGCAGGAGTTTCAGAAATCCACAGAGGTTCTCTGCGTTGACAGAGGTGCTTCGCATACCTCCCACCGCCAACTCAAGCAATGGATGCGGGAGGTCAATGCAGCGGAACCATCCGTGAGTCGCGCAAGCCTCACGAAGTGGTCCAAGACGCCTATCATTTTTGATATTGAGGACCACCCTGATCGCATAACTGCGGTCGGGTGCTTGCCGATGTTGGTCTCTCCAACCATCCGCAACCTCAAGGTCACAAAAATGTTAGTTGACGGCGGGCGGCTTGAATCTGATCTCCTCCGCGGTGCTCCGAAGCTTCAAATCCTGACGGCAATGAGCTCGAAGAGACCGGAACCTTCCAAGTAATCAATCCGGGAAGGAGCAAGCCAAAGGGGAAGATTACGTTGCCAGTCACATTTGGCAGCGAGCTGAACTTCAGGACTAAGAGGGTTACGTTTGACGTCGCCGATTTCCCATTGCCTTACAATGGGATACTTGGCCGCCCGCACTCGCCAAGTTCATGGCAGCTTCTAACCACGCCTACAACCTACTCAAGATGCCGGGCCCGATAAGCGTCATCTCTGTCCATGGCGACAAGAAGGATGCCCTTATCTGTGCCGACAAGATCTTCCGGGATGCAGCAGCCATGACAGATTACCCGGACACTTGCCGCTGAAGCTCCGGGGAAGAAGACCAAGTCCAAGTCCGGCAAGGGCTCGATGCTCACTCCGCAAGCGCACCTCTTGGAGTGCTGCGCTACCGTTGAGGACGCACCATCGAGCTCCATCGGCAAGTGCAAGAAGATGGTGGCTCCGCCGAAGACCAAGAAGGTGCCCGCCAAGGAGGACGGCGCTGGTGGTACCTTCACCATCAGTGCCTCTCTCGACCCCAAATAGGAAGGCGCTCGTTGCTTTCTGCGAGGCGAATGTCGGCGTGTTTGCATGGCAACCGTCGATATCCCGGTGTTCCTGTGAAAGTGATTGAGCACCGCTGGCCGTTTGTCCTCACGCAGCGGCCGTCAAGCAAAAAGTCGGGAAGCAAGCGGTGGAGCGCCAAGAATTCATAGCTGAAGAAATCAAGAAGCTGGAAGCGGCGGGCCTTGTCGGGAGAGTGCTCCATCCCACGTGGTTGGCCAATCCTGTAGTCGATGCGCCAAAGCAAATGGGAAATGGAGGCTTTGTATTGACTTCACGGATGTTAATAAAGCTTGTCCCAAAGATCCATTTCCCTTGCGGCGCATTGACCAGATTGTTGACTCCACGGCTGGATGTGATTTGCTTCGTTTCTTGATGCCTACTCAGGATACCATCAGATCTTCATGGCTGAAGAAGATGAAGAGAAGACCGCATTCATCACACCATGTGGCACATCTTGTTTCATACGGATGCCTTTCGGTTTGAAGAATGCTGGTTCAACATTTGCAAGGGTAGTCCATGACGCTTTTGAGCCACAAATGCACAGAAATGTAGAAGCCTACATGGATGACATAGTGGTCAAGAGTAAGGACAAAGCAACTTTGGTTCAAGATTTCGACGAGACCTTTGCAAATCTGCGCAAGATCAACCTCAAGCTCAACCCCGAGAAGTGCGTGTTTGGAGTCCCTTCCGGCAAGCTTCTCGGGTTCTTCGTGGTCCCGGGATTGAAGCTAATCCCGACAAGATCAAGGCCATTGAGCAGATTGAAGCACCAAAGCGCGTCAAGGATGTCACGAAGACTTGCGGTTGCGTGGCTGCTCTCGGCAGGTTTATTTCTAGGTCTGTTGAGCGCCCTGCCATTTTTCAGGATTTTGAAAAAGGCAGGTCGATAAAATGGACTCGAAGCGGAGGCTGCGCTTGCAGGACTTAAAGAGATACCTGTCCTCCACTCCAACACTTGTCGCACCTAGGCCACAAGAGAAGTTGCTGCTATATATAGCGGCAACCAATCAAGTGGTTAGTGCTGCGCTAGTAGCGGAGAGGGAGGCGGATGACGAGCCAGCAACCGCGGCAAGCACATCCAGCGACAAGCAGGGGGCTTCGCCGACAAACTCTGGTCCCGACAAGGACGAGTCCGCGAAGACACGTGAACAGATCTGAGAAAAGGATGGTGCGGCGCCAGATCTACTTTGTCCGGTTCCCTTCTGCAGGGGGCTAGGTCAAGGTACTACGGTGTGCAAAAGTTGCTTTTCGGCCTCCTCATGGCCTCGAGAAAGCTACGCCATTACTTCCAAGCACATGAGATGACAGTTGTCACTCGCTTTCCGCTGAAGAGGATCTGCGAGAATCCGAAGCGGCAGGCGGGATTGTCGAGTGGGCCTTTGGAGCTGTCAAGCTTTGGTCTCAAGTTTGAAAGCACATCAACTATCCAAAGCGAGCCTTGGCAGAAATTCATAGCGAGAATGGGCGCCAACGCCAGATGAATAGATTAGGAGACGAGCATTCCCGTCAAAAAGCCAAAGAAAGAGTGGCTGATGTACTTTGATGGTGCCTTCTCGCTGCAAAGGCGCCCGGTCTTTGGCGTCTTGCTTATCGCACTCCACCGGAGAGCACCTCAAGCACGTCGTCCGGATGCACTTTCCCAAGGAGCAAGCGACAAACAATACCGCAGAGTATGAAGGTTTGCTTGCTGGTCTCGAGGATCATGATGGACCTTGGGATCAAGAAGCTTATCGTCGGGGTGACTCGCAACTCGTCGTCCGCCAAGTCAACAAAGATTACGAGTCCGTTGATGGAAGCCTCACGTTGATGAAGTGAGAAAGCTAGAAGAGCACTTTGACGGCTGCAAATGGAACATGTTCCAAGAGCTCGAATGATATTGGCGATGGCTTGTCAAAGTGCGCGCCAGACTCAAGCTACTGTGGAACCAGGGATATTTGTGCTCAAGCTGACTCAACCAACCGTAACACCATCAACAGGGCAGAATAAGAAGAGGAAGTTGGCCTCTGGTGACTATTTTTCTACAGAGCTTCCAAAAGACGTCGTTGCAAAGGTCCCCAAGATCAACACCAACAGTCTTTGAGGAGCGATCTGCTCCGGCAGACCCGAGGTTTGTTTCGTTGAAGCAGATGTTCCCGACAAGTCTTGCTCCGGCAAGCTTGTCGGGGAGCATCAAGCTCCGGCAGGGCCGCAGGTCCTCGCCGTGGAAGCTAATGTTCCCGCAGCAGCAGATGTGCCTTTAGTCCTTGTTGTCGAGCCGCAAGCTCCAACATGGGCGCAGCAGATTGTCCATTTCCTTCAGACAGGAGAACTTCCCGAAGAGCAGGAAGAAGCGGAAAGAGTAGCCCGGCAGTCAAGTATGTACCAGTTTGTCGACAGCATCGCATGTAGAAGAAGACTCAACGATGTGAAATTGAAGTGTATTCCCAGGGAAGATGGACAGAAGCTGTTGGCAGAGATACATGGAGGCATATGTGGTCACCACATTGGCGCAGGAGCACTTGCCGGCAAAGCTTTCTGGCAAGGTTTCTTCTGGCCGACAGCCCTCCAGGATGCAACTGCACAACTAACCAAGTGTGAAGCGTGCCAGTTCCATTCCAAACAGATACACCAGCCAGCTCAAGCTCTCCAGACGATCCCTGTATCCTGGCCATTTTCGGTCTGGGGGCTCGACATCCTCGGCCCCTTCCCGAAGCCGTCGGGGCTTTGAGTACTTATGCGCCGCCATCGACAAGTTCACAAAGTGGCGGAAGTGGAAGCGATGAGGAAGGTGACAACACGGTCGTGATCAAGTTCTTCAGGTCTATTGTTTGCCGTTTCAGAATCCCTAACAGGATCATCACCGACAACGGCACGCAATTTACGAGTCGCACCTTCATGCAGTACGTCCAAGACCTTGGCGCCAAGGTCTGCTTTATACATTGCTCACCCGAGAAGCAGCGGTCAGCGGAGAGGGCAAATGCTTTGAAGTGCTGCGGCGAACTCAAGACCAGAACTTTCGACGGCTGCACAAGTGCGGAAGAAACTGGATCGAGGAGCTACGGTGGTTCTTTGGTCGATCGGGGCGACGCCAAATCGAGCCAGCGCCAGGCACCCTTTGCTCTAGTCTATGGAGCAGAGGCAGTTCTCCCCACGGAACTCAGATACGGATCGCCTCGAGTACTCGCTTATGATGAGCTTGAGCAAGAGCAGCTGCGACAAGATGACGCGCTGCTCCTCGAGGAGGATCGTCTTCAGGCTGCTGTGCGAGCCGCTCGCTACCAGCAAGCCCTGCGTCGCTACCATAGCCGATGTACTAGAGTAGGGGTACCCTAGTATCCCGTACTCGTGCACGCACAGTTGCAGCACCCCGCGGCAAAGTTTGCCTCGTCACCGCCAATCTCCTCCGTGGCTCCCTTGGAGCCATTCAAGAACAAAGTATTAGATTGAGAAGACAAGATCCCGACAAGAGGAGCTTGCCGGGAAGGCCGCTCCAGGCACGCAGAAGACAAGGCCTCGGCAAGAGGAGCTTGCCGGGAAGGCTCGGGGCGCGACAAGTCCCCGAGCGTGACAAGGATTCGGCCGCGGCAAGGCGCTTGCCGCGGCATGCAACTTCTCTCCGTCTCCGCTCCAGCTCACCCAGCGACGTGTCGCCTTGGGACTGTTCCATGGGCGGCGTGTCGGCGGCTGTGCAGCCAGCGGAGAGCAGCGATAAGCGGCCGACAGGCTCGGCATCGTGGCGGCGGAGGCGCACTGACGGTCTGTTACCTTTGTTTGGGCGACAACGACGGGCATTTATTGCTTTTGTCCCTTGCCGTCAGAGTTAGGTATTTTTGCACTGTACACTGTTCAAGTAGGTGTACCAACTCCTGTTTTTACATTCGTACCCCCGCCTATGTTGCCACCTGTCGGAGACCCCTTGAGCATATAAAAGGAGGCCCGAGTGCAACGTAAGAAGGGTTCGGTTCACGTCTCTCGCAAGGTTCGGTTCATTCGACTGGCCTTAGACTGGATACACTCACGCTAGGTTTTGTAGCTCGCATTGCTCCCTAGCAATAACACAATAGATCAAACAAGCAGCAGTAGGAGTTTTATCTCTCCGGAGAGCTCCGAAGCTGGGTAAACCGCTCGTGTGCATCGCCTCGATCCGCTCTTCGTGCGACCTCCGCCCCCCTCCGAACCACAAAGGGGCCTGCTCCGCCGGCCCCATAGATGTCCGTGGGTACGATCAGCCTCCCCGACAAATATCCATATAAAAGCATGATGCAAAATGGACGTATCAACTCCCCCAAGCTTAGACCTCGCTTGTCCTGAAGGAAAAGCCGAAATCAAAAACTATGTCCACTTGTTTAGAGATAGAGGTGTTGATAAAATAAAATACGGACATGAGGCATCATGATCATATTTAGAGCAGCAACATATAATGTCATATAATTTCTTATGCTAAAGTAACAATTCATTCACAAGGTAAAGTATGAATCAAAAACTTCATTGACACCTAACAAACTATGATCTTAGTCATTGAAGCAATTGCAATTTATCATAACATCAGAAAGAGTCAATTCAAGAACTTTTCAGCAAGTCCACATACTCAACTATCATTTAGTCTTTCACAATTGCTAACACTCATGCGATACTTATGGGTTGAAAGTTTCAATCGGACACAGAGGAAGATAGGGGCTTATAGTTTCGCCTCCCAACCTTTACCTAAAGGGTGATGTCAGCAATAATACTTTATGATAACCTACATCCGAGTGAATATATATATATATATATATATATATATATATATATATATATATATATCTGGATCTCTCCAACACATAGTGCCTGCCAAAAGAAAAAATGTAAAAAGGAAAGGTGAAGATCATCATGACTCTTGTATAAGGGTAGAGGGTAAAAGTAAAAGATAGGACCTTCGCAAAGGGAAGCAGAGGTTGTCATGTGCTTTTATGGTTGGATGCATAAAATCTTAATGCAAAAGAACGTCACTTTATTTTGCCTCTTGTGATAAAGAACTTTATTATGCAGTCTATCGCTTTTATTTCTTCCATATCACAAGTTCATATAAAGCTTATTTTCTTCACACTAATAGATCATACATATTTAGAGAGCATTTTTTGTTGCTTGCATCGATGACAACTTACTTGAAGGATCTTACTCAACCCATAGGTAGGTATGGTGGACTCTCATGGCAAAACTGGTTTAGGGGATGTTTGGAAGCAGAAGTAGTATCTATAGTTGGTGCAAATAATTTGGATATCATAAGAGAGAAAAGGCAAGCTCAACATGTTGGAGGATCCATGATAATATAACTTATATTTGGATATAAGAAAACATAACCCATTATGTTGTCTTCCTTGTCCAAGATCAACTCTTTAGCATGTCATATTTTAATGAGTGCTCACAATTACAAAAGATGTCCAAGATAGTATATTTATATGTGAAGCCTCTCTTTCTTTATTACTTCCTATTAATTGCAACAATGACCAAAACTATGTTCGTCAACTCTCAACAACTTCTATTCATCATACTCTTTATATGTGAAGTCATTACTCTCCATAAGATCAATATATGATCTTTATTTCTTTTTTCTTTCATTTTATTCCCTCAAGATCATAGCAAGAAAGCAAAGCCCTCAACACAAAACTACTCTTTATTATATAACTCATGGACTCGATTACGTAGATAGATCTCTAAACAAAACTCAAAGCTAGGTCATACTAAAACTTTATTCTACTAGATCAAGATATAACCAAAAGGATCGAACTAAGAAAAATGATAAAGGTAAAGGTGTGATGGTGATACGATACCGGGGCACCTCCCCCAAGCTTGGCAGTTGCCAAGGGGAGTGCCCATACCCATGTATTTACGTCTCTTTCTTCGGAGGTGGTGATGATGGAGTTGTTGATGTGGTAGGCTTGTCATCCATCTTCCAAGGCATAGGCGCACCATCATAGAAAGATGAACAAGTCTCCAGGATCCTCAAATCTGCAGCCAAACTCATCCTCTTAAAATTTGTATTCATAGTCATAGTTTTTGTTTTGCAAGTCATAGATCTGGGCCTGGAGATGCTTGATCTTCTCATGAAGCTTGTAAATGGCCTCCCCGATGTTCTTGGCATCCAGCTTGTGATTGTTGGTGAACTCCACGGTCATCAAGTGATTGGAGTTGATCCCATGTTCCACCATCCCTTGACACTTGGAAACTTGATGCTCCATTGCTTCGAGTCTTGTCTCCATGCTTCCGGTCTTCTTTGGCCCCTCAACATCGCAGATGTGCAGCGCCCCCTCACGCATCTCAATGGCTTGAGGGTGTCGCAGCACCTTCGCAAGGTAGGGGTTGGTGACCTTCTCGAAAACTTGTCCTTGGGGGGGCGCTTGGAGACGTCATGGTGATCTAGGTCTGTCAGAAAAATAGCTCGAAATAAGAACAAAAGATTTTGTCGTGGTACGGTGGTCAAAACCTTCGAGAGATTACATATTGAATTTTTACCGACCAAAAGAAGTATTGTGCAAGATAACAGAGTCCGGAGGGCACACGAGGTGGCCACAAGGCAGGGGGCATGCCTAGGGGGGTAGGGAACACCCTCCATCCTTGTGGTCTCCTCGTGCATCTTTCGGACTTCTTTTAATTTTCCTAATTTTTAAAATATTCCAAAGAAAAATTGCCATTGGAAACGTTTTGGAGTTGGTTTACTTACCATACCACATACCTATTCCTTTTCGCAGTCTGAATCGTTCTGGAAAGTATCCCTTACGTACTCCTCCGGTGTTATGGTATTAATTATATTAGTCTCAACATTTATGGGCGTACCTGAGATATAATGTTCGATTCTTTGACCATTTACCACCTTTGGATTTGTGCCTTCGGTGTTTTTGATCTTTATGGCACTAGAACGATAAACCTCCTCGATAATGTAAGGACCTTCCCATTTAGAGAGAAGCTTTCCTGCAAAAAAATCTTAAACAAGACTTGTATAGTAAAACATGGTCACCTACATTAAACTCACGCTTTTGTATCCTTTTGTCATGCCATCTTTTAAACTTTTCTTTAAACAACTTGGCATTCTCATAGGCTTGGGTTCTCCATTCATCAAGTGAGCTTATGTCAAATAACCTCTTCTCACCGGCAAGTTTGAAATCATAGTTAAGCTCTTTGATTGCCCAATAAGCTTTATGTTCTAGTTCGAGAGGTAAGTGACATGCCTTTCCATAAACCATTTTATATGGAGACATACCCATAGGATTTTTATAAGTAGTTCTATAAGCCCATAATGCATCATCAAGTTTCTTAGAACAATTCTTTCTAGATCTATTAACAGTCTTTTGCAAAATCAATATAATCTCTCTATTGCTCAATTCTACCTGACCACTAGACCGAGGGTGATATGGGGATGCAATTCTATGGTTGAATAAAATGTGAACCACCATCAGTCATCAAATATCTAGGGACTCGAAACCTCGGAAAAATAACTTCTTTAAGCATCTTAATAGAAGTGTTATGATCACCACTACTAGTTGGAATAGCTTCTACCCACTTAGTAACATAATCAACAACAACTAAAATATGTGTATACCCATTACAGGAAGGAAAAGGTCCCATATAATCAAAGCCCAAACATCAAATAGTTCAATAACAAGTGAATAATTCATAGGCATTTCTTGACGTCTACTAATATTGCCAATTCTCTGGCATTCATCACAAGACAAGACAAATTTACGAGCATCCTTGAAGAGAGTAGGCCAATAAAAAATAGATCGCAATACCTTGTGCGCAGTTCTATCTCCAGCATGGTGTCCTCCGTAAGCCTCGTGAGTGGCACTTCATGTAGGATCATTCTGTTCATGCTGAGGTACACAATGTTTAATAACACCATCTACTCGTTCTTTATAAAGGTGCGGGTCATCCCAAAAGTAATGTCTTAAATCATAGATAACTTTTCCTTTTGCTGGTATGTGAAACTAGGTGGTATAAATTTAGCAACGATGTAATTAGCATAATCAGCATACCAAGGAGTAATACGAGAAGCATTTATGACAACTAATTGCTCATCAGGAAAGCTATGATCAATAGGCAGTGGGTCATCAGGAACATTTTCTAACCTAGACAAGTTGTCTGCAACGGGGTTCTCAGCTCCTTTTCTATCAATAATATGCAAATCAAATTCTTGCAGCACGAGAACCCATCTAATAAGTCTAGGTTTAGCATCTTTCTTTTTCATAAGATATTTAATAGTAGCATGATCAATGTGAACAGTTACTTTGGAATCAACAAGATAAGATCTGAACTTATCACAAGCAAAAACAACTGCTAAAAATTCTTTTTCAGTAGTAGCATAATTTATCTGGGCACAATCTAGAGTTTTACCGGCATAATGAATAACATTCAATTTGTTATCAACTCTCTGCCCTAGAACAACACCAACAACATAATCACTAGCATCACACGTAATTTCAAAGGGTAAATTCTAAAATTTAAGAATCAATATTCTCAATGTTTGAAATTTCTTGCACGGGGAGCAAGCATGCACCCAGTGAGACACATGTGTTTTTGCAATCCATTTAAGTACACTGTCACGTGTGCATGTAGCTCAAATTTGATTTTGCACATTATACCCGTAGAAAATCAATCAATGTACTAAAACATCTTAATGATCTCTATTTTTTTCGAAATTAAAATATCCCTCCTTTGGTAACATATGTTCACCGCAGGATACTTTAACATGCATCATAGTTGCGGTGGATTCGCGGTGTGGGTGGGTGTGTGCGTCTGGGGGTGGCGGGTGGCTCGCAGTACACCACGAGTTGTGAGCCACCGTGTGGGTTGGCCATTTTGTTAGGCAGGTGACACATCAGAGTTGTGAATTCGTTATTTAAAACATTACACAACCTTTTCATACATACATGTTTTGGTCACATGCAGTCGATGGTTGTCCTATACAGCAGTCGATACTCGCATGTGACGCTTTCTGTGGGCCCGTGAGGTCGTCGTCCATCACTTTGACGAACAGCCTAGGGTGAGGTTAATTTTACCGGCAAGGTAGAATCTTTTTTGTTTGTGTTATGGTGGGAGTATATATATAGTATGCGTCGAAGAGGTGGGAGGGGACTAGCATATATACTATATGTACGTGTCCATGAACAAGTACACCTCACTCAGTGTCGGGACTTTTCGGTTTCCGAGGCACATGCCACATCAAACCTGTGAAATTGGCTATTCAAACATCACACAACACCTCTTTGGGCCACATGCATGCAGGCGGTGGTTATCCTAGCTAAGAGACTCACGTGTGATGCTTCCATCTTTGGGCCCACGAGGCCATCATCGATGCACGCATCACATTGACCTACGTCGGGAGAGGTTACTTAATTTGACCATCTAGGAGGATTCTTTTTGGGTTGTATTATGGTAGGAGCATATAGTATGTGTCGAAGAGGGGGAAGGGGACCATTATATGTAGTACGCTTCATGAACCTCGCTTTGTGTGGGGACTTTACGGTTTTTGAGGCATGTGACACATCAAAGTTGTGCATTTTGGGTGTTCAACATATGTTTTGCCCACATGCAAAGCGATGGTGGTTGTCCTCTGGCACCCACTTAAGCGATTATCAGTGATATAGATGCTTTCCATTTGTGGGCCCACTTGGTCCATCACTACTTTTTGCGTGACAACGAGAGAGGTTAGTTTGACTTAGGAGGGGATTATTTTTTGTTTGTAATACAATATATATAGGTCATTCTCTGGGATGACATGATATAGTTTGAGCACACACACATGCATGTGTACGCATGAATCCCTCCTATCGATTCGAAGTAGCTAGTACAATGATAAGTCATGAACCGATCTCGCTTTGTGTGGGGACGATTTTCGATGCACGCGCCACATCAATGTTGTGAAATGGTATTCAAACATGCATGCACACATCACGTCCATACATATGCATGTAGTGGTTGTCTTCGAACAGTACACTCCCTAACGTGGTTATCGACGACAAGCCTATATATTTGTGGGCCCGTGTGGACGTCCATGATCACCTTGACTGAAAACAAGATAGGTTACCATGGCAGATTCTTCCTTTGGTTCATGTTATCGTAGTATAGGTCATGGTGAGATTCAGACCTAATTAAGTTTGAGTGCATATACTATGCACGCATGCATGCATGAATCCCCGTCATCGGCTTGAAGTGTGGTGTGAGATACATATGCATCGTCAACCTAACCCTCACTCAGTGTGGGGATTTCTGGTTCGAAAGCACGGTGCCACATGAAAGTTGTTCCATTGTGTATTCAAAACACACCTCTCCATACATATGTTTGGGCCACACGCATGCAGTGGTTGTCTTCGGGGACTAGCTACTTGTGTGATTATTGGCGAGCTTGCCCATCTACGGGGTCGCATGGACGGCCATCACTTTGACCAACAACAAGAGAGAGGTTGTACGACCAAGGTGGATTATTCTTGGTCCGTTTTACGATCCATCTTGGTGAGATGCCTCTCTGGCCGGCTGACTAAAAGTGGGTGTGTGTGTGTGTGGGGGGGGGGGCTGCTACTTCGCACTTTGCTAGGTGAACCTCGGTTGGGGGCCATGCATTCATAGCTTAGGATTCCCTTCGTGCCGTGTAAGATAAACTCTCTTCAGTCTATTCTCCTTCAACTCGAAGCTGATCAGACTCCAGTTGATTTCACTCATGGTAGATCCTTGTTAGCGGTCTGCAGACCTTTAGTCGACATTCGCGAACTACAATCACTCCTAGTTGCTGAAGATCTAGCTCAGTGAAGACAACAACTCTTAAACACTCGAGCGGTAACCTATCCATCTAGAAGGCACTGGCGGTGTCCTCGAGAAAACAACAGGAACTCTGTTTCAAAGTAGACAATCGTGTGGCGGTGTCGATGGTGGCCTTGAAGACGAGGTGCTCCTCCAAGATCTGGCGGTCGACACGCATGGCAACCATAGCGACCTCGTGCGCACGTGCGACCGCGATTTGTTTCTCCGTTGCCAGATGCTACTGAGCTCCATGTTATACTGCATTCAAAATGGTTGTGGGCGGCGCTTAATTGGAGGAGGGGGACAGTGATTTTGGCGGAAGGTGTCGCGCCGTCGGTCGGGACATGTGGGACGGTGAAGGAGGAGGATGGTGTGGGTGGGGTGTGGAGTACCTAATCATATCGACGAGGCCGCGCAGCAAGAAGAAGGGTCGGCGGCGAGGAGGACGCGCAGCAAGAAGAAGGGTCGCCGGCGAGGAGGCGGCGCTGCAAGAAGAAGGGTCGCCGACGAGGAGGCCGCGCTGCAAGAAGAAGGGTCGTCGACAGAAAAATTTTGCCCGGTGCCACGAGAAACTGCCGCACAAGTGTGGTTCAAGCGGGGGCGGTGGACTGTGGACGACGAAGCTTCCTGCGTAAGCCATACAAGACGGTGCACCAAGATATTATATATCGCATCCCACACGATTCTTTCTAGTAAATTGTTTGTGGTATACCTGATTTTTTCATTATGTTTTGGAAGACAAAATGGTGTTACGGAGGCAAAGGATGGTGAAGTGTATGCTAGAACATTTATGTACAGTGAACATACAACTACATGAGTGTCGTGTTTAAATTTGGAATTATTCCGGGTTCGTTTGGCATTTTTATGCATTAATTGAGTTTCTTGGCATTTAATGTGCATAATTCAAATTTTAACTACAAGCACATGCTCCAGTGCACCAAAATTGGTTGAAAAATCACATGTGTGTCTTTGGGTGAATTTATAGGTCCCATGCAAGAAATGGGAATGAAATTTAAACATCTGGGCGTCGTGGCTTGACCGGGAACATTGAGAAACTTGGTTTTTAAATTCCTGGAAATTCAAAACTAGCCTGAAAATCATGAAACTTGGCATGGTGCCATTTCATGGCACCAACATGGCGTGGTAAAAAAATTGGCCACATCTGGACAAGTTTTTGGGTATAAGCTTCTTGCAAACCAGAGCTTCTCTCGAGAAGACTTGTGGTTCCCGAGGGGGGACGTGTCACCTTTGTGTGCGAAATGATATACGCTGCCTCCCCCCCCCCCTTGATTTTTTTACAGAGGCAACATAGAACTATATGCGTATCGTGCTAAATTTTGGAATTATTCTGGGTTCGTTTGGACTTTATTATACATTAATTGAATTTCTATTCATTTAATGTGCATGATTCAAATTTGAACTACAAGCACATGTGCCAGTGCACCAAAGTTGGTTGAAAAATCACATGTGTGTCCTTGGGTGAATTTCTAGGTCCCATGCAAGAAATGGAAAGAAATTTAAACATCTGGGCGTCGTGGCTCGGCCGGAAAGATTGAGAAACTTGGTCTTTTAATTCATGTAAATCCAAAACATGGCTGAAAATCATGAAACTTGGCATGGTGTCATGACATGGCACCAACGTTCTATGGTAAATTTTTTTGGCCGAATTGGGACAAGCTTTGGTACAAGCTTCTTGCAAACCGGAGCTTCTCTCAAGAAGGCTCGTGGTTCCGAAAGGGAACGTGTCACCTCCATGTGCGAAACGACATACGTACACTGCCTTCTCCCGCCTTAATTTTTTTACACAGGAAGATTAGACCAAATAGAAGTATAGTGCTAAATTTTGGAATTATTCCGGGTTTGTTGGGCCTTTTTTTATACATTAGTTGAATTTTGGGCATTTAATGTGCATAATTCAAATTTGAACGTCAAGCACATGCTCTAGTGCACTAAAGTTGGTTGAAAAATCACATGTGTGTCCTTGGGTGAATTTCTAGGTCCCATACAAGAAATGGGAATGAAATTCAAACATTTGGGTGTCGTAGCTCGGCCGGAAAGATTGAGAAACTTTGTTTTTTAATTCCTGTAAATACAAAACAGGCCTGAAAATCATTTTACTTGGCACGGTGTCATGACATGGCACCAACATGCTTTGGTAAATTTTTTGGCCGAATTTGGAGAAGCTTTGGTATAAGCTTCTTGCAAACCGGAGCTTCTCTCAAGAAGGCTCTTGGTTTCGAGAGGGAACGTGTCACCTCCGTGTGCGAAACGACATACACTGCCTTCTCCCAGCTTAATTTTTTTACACAGGTAGATTAGACCAAATAGAAGTATCGTGCTAAAATTTGGTATTATTCCGGGTTCGTTTGGCCTTTTTATACATTAATTGAATTTCTGGGCATTTAATGTGCATAATCAAATTTGAACTACAAGCATATGCTCCAGTGCACCAAAGTTGGTTGAAAAATCACATGTGTGTCCTTGGGTGAATTTCTATGTCCCATGCAAGAAATGGGAATGAAATTCAAACATATCGGTGTCGTGGCTCGACTGGAAATATTGAGAAACTTGGTGTCGGTGCAACAAACCCTAGGTCTGTTGCCTAACTATGCACAGGCACAAGATCAACATTAAAGCACCAGCTTAAGTCGGAGATTGAAGAATCAAGATATTTGAAGAACCAACACGCAGTCCAGTGATACCGAGATCAAGCCAGAGGAGAAGGATATCCACAAGGGGCAAGGCCACCACCAGAAGCAAGCAATCAAGGCTCCCCGGCAGAGCCTGCTCGGACTTGCGGGGGCAGAAGCACCCCACAAACCACTCAAACACGACTCATGTCATCGATCAGTGCAGTGTCAAGCCACAAGATGATTAAGTGGCAGCCATTCGCCACATGGCAGTCATTTCCTACAGATGAAACCCGCAGATGACACCCGTCCTGTGATGTGTCAAGAGAACAGATGCAGAGCTTGCAAGTTAGTCCGGCAGGCCTTGCCGAGCGACCAGTGATGTGACACTAAGTGGCACATTTAATCCACCCTATCAGCCCGCAGAGTTAGGTATGATAGCATTGTTCGCTATCATATCAGTGGATAATGACCACTTTGCCACTATGGTGACCCCTTAATCTATAAAAAGGAGGCCCATGGCACTCGTAGGAGGGGTTGGAAGGTTGATGAACCCAAGCCACCATACGCGCGTAGTCGCTGCGGCCCCGAGGCAAACCCTGTCGGGCAAGTGTACTACCCGTCACCACACTCATTCCATCATCAATCCACCAAAGCAGGAGTAGGGTCTTACGCCTCGCGGCGGCCTGAACCTGGGTAAATTGCTCGTGTGCTCTCTGTCGTGCTTCCGCACACCGATCTGCTCTTTGTGCAACACGACGCCCTCCCGCCGAACCAGGAAGGGGCCACCAGGTCCCATAGGTGGCCGCAGATATCCTGCGACATCTTTGGCGCGCCAAGTAGGGGGCTCAATTGCGCGAACCCCGTGCGTAACGCGTCATCTTCACCGCAATCTTCATCTTCGACGACGCCATCAACCATGGCGCCTATGAAGAAAAAGTCCGGCCCTTCAGCCCATCCGACCACCTCGAAGGCTCCGCCGCCCGCAACCTCTAGTGCCTCGGAGGATGCTGGGGGAAGCGAGGACGTGAATGCTGCTAGGGGTATGGTTGGATCAGGTGGCGCCATCACCACTCCCCCTGCGGCCGACACGGTGGCTGAAGACGTCGGAGGAGGACAGCATCAGCAACGCCTTGGTGGTCATGCTCCTGATGCGGAGCATCCTACGGACATCACCATGTCAAGAGTCCATTTGGCGAGTGACACATGCGACATCTACTTCACATACATAAAGGTGAATCATCTCCTTTACACGTGCTCACTTGACACCTTCGAGGATGGTATAGTACTTGACACTCCACTCATGTGCATGCATAGGTATTGCCAGAACACAACGGACGAGGAGGAGGAGTGCAAGCGCCAAGGAACACCGACACCATCCGCGAGGGAAGCATGGAAGAGAAGACGGAAGAAACGGAGCTGCTACATGCTAAAACCACCGGACGACCGGTCGGGACCGGACGTCCGATGCCTGGAAGCCGCACCAGCCAGAAGGCCCAGCCAACGACAACTACATCACCTCCCAGCGAGCGGACGGCCGGCCCCCACTGGACGACCAGTAATATTAACGGAAGTCCGAAGATACCAGACGACCGGTGTCCCTTCGCATAACGGATTCAGCGAACGTCCGACGACTAGCGGACGACCGGTCGCTCCTGAGACATCGGACGGCCGCTACCCACCGGACGACCGGTCCCTGGCTGTGCACAGCCGCGGGCCTTTGGCCTTGTATCTCTCTCCCACTTAACCCTTCGTGGCTTAGACTATAGATAGAGCACCTCAACCTCCTTTCTAGGGTTAGCAAAGTGATAGCTCATTTTATAGAGAGCATTGCTCTTTGTACCACTCTACTCTACTCTTGAGAGAGAGAGAGAGAGAGACTATCACTCCCATGGAGTTCAAGACCTCCATGTGAGAAGATCCTACGGGATATGTCCAACACCCCTCACGGGAAGATCCTCCTAGGATATCATCAAGACCTCAACTCCTCCAAGGATTGGGATGAACTCTACCTTGTATCTTTCCCTTCGTTGTTCATGTACCTTGTGGATCTTGTGTGTTTGATTGTCTAGTGGATGTGTGATTGGACTTGTTCTTGAGTGTTTCCCCTTGTTTTTTCTCTCCGTTCTTCCCCATGTTCTTCGTGTTCTTCGAGGGATCCTGCTCCTTTTGTGAAATATCGGCCACCTAGGGTTCTACCCTACATCATCTTGGTATCATGAGCCACGTTGATTATGATTTCAGAGCCTCCACTCTTTGTTTTCTAGCTTGATTTTGTTGTGTTCTTCCCCAAATTCAAAAATCACCACCAAAAATAGCCCCAATTTTTTTTGTGATTTGTTGGTGTGATGAAGTTTTGTTGGATTTGATCCATGGATTTGCTTGGTTTCGAGTGGATCTTGCATTTCCCCAAGTTTCCCCACTTTCCATCCACGAAATCTCTTCAATTTTGACCCCAAAATCCCAAAATTCCGCCCAAAATCGCGTCCCGAAACTCGCATCTCGCGTTGACCCCGACCCACCGGACGACCGACGTTTTACGGACGTCCGGACCCCCCATGAAGCACTGGACGTCCATCATCCACCGGATGACCGGAACCTCTAACCCGAGCTGAAATTAGCGGATTTCCGACCCGACCGGACGTCCGCCCACCGGACATCCGTCCTTTTCCAGACGTCGCTGCCAGTAGATATCAATTTCGGCTGATTTTTCTTTTGTCCATAACTAATTCATCTGAACTCCGATTTTGACGTTCTTTAGCTTGTTTTGAAGCTATTGACATCCCCCTTCCCACAAAAATACCACCAACACCATTTGACTCCATCAAAGTTTTGGAACTTTGGCATATTTTCCTAGGGCTTCCACCACATCATCCACTACACCACCACCGACTTCCGCAACCTAACCCATTTTGTCCCCATTGCGTATATGGTTGCTTGAGTAGTGATTCGAGTCTCCTAAGGTGTTTCAGCTACTTAGGGTGGTTGCTTCTTCATCAACCACCACCACCACTTCCGCATAGGTGTGCCCACCATACACTTCCACCACCCCAACTGAACCCGAATTTGTTTGAGCTTGTTTGAGTTGTGGCTTCCGTCTCCTAAGGTGTTTCGACTACTTAGGGACGGTCATTTCAACATTGACTCGCATAACCCATCATCCCACTTCCGCATTGCCAAGTGCAATAACACCTCCGCTTTCTACTACCACCATTTGACTTTTGCCTTTGAGATTTTGAGTTCGCGGTTTTTCCCGTTTCCTAAGGTGTTTCGGCCACTTAGGGAAGAGTCTCCATCATCTTGGTATCTACATCAAGAACACCGCCACTCATCATTTCCAAGTACGGTAACCTCGACGACATCATTATACATTCCCCTTGCTATTGCATTGCTAACCCCTAGCCCATTTTGCGTTACTTGCCTATCGAGGCTAGCCATTTGAGTATTGTCGGCAACGTTACTTGTGCACATTAGTGATCATTGGTCTACACCTTCCATTGCATACTTACCATATCATCTTGGTATCGTATCATCCCTTGTGTCACAAAGATTGTTCCCGCATATACACAATTGCTATCTTCGTTTGTGCATTTCGCATTGTGGCCACATAAAAAAAAAGAATAAGCTTTTAAGCAAAGAAAAAGAGAAAGAGCAAAGAGCTTGCAAGCAAGAGCCATAGCATCATACCATAATACATCATATGGTACGTATCCGATCATTTTGGATCATCTTGAGAAACATCGGGAACCATACATATATACATATATAGCATACTTGCATATCATAGGTTGTGCACAAGTGTCGTATCCGCCTATTGAGCAATCGTGATGGCATCTCTCTTGAGTTGTGCAACATGAGCGTTTTCCGTGGATTCCACATTTTGTGCTCATTCCTTGGTTGCACGACCCCATTTACCTATCCGTGTGTGTGTTTCCGTGTGCCACTTATTGCTATTGGTCTACTTGTTTCACTTGCGAATTTGTGAATATCTTTCAACATTATTGACTCTTGCTAACATTTTGCATTAAATTTTTGTGCCACTATCCTCACCGAGCTACTCCATAAGCTTTAGTTTGATAGGTGTGAGTGAACAAGTCCGGTACCAATTCCACTATTCTTTCATCTCACATTGAGTGAAACGGGATACATCCTCAACTTTGGGAAAAGGTAACTTGGTATTGTTTATCTCATTTCCTACTCACCTCTACTCGAGTCTTGTGATGGATAGGCAAGGCATTTTCCCTTCGGTCTACAACAAGAACGACGTGTTCGATGCCACGAACAACTCCAATGACGCCAAGATGCAAGCTCAAATGGAGGAGATCTAAGCCCTCATCAAGTCCTACAAGAGATCTTCCTCATCTTCGAGAAGACGCTCAAGAGCACATGCTTCCGAGCTACCATCTCCGGCAAGATCAAATCGGCATCGACTCCATCACCACCATGAACGTGAAAGTCAAGAGCTCAACACCAACAACCGATCAACGACTTCACCATCTCCCTTGGCATCTTCGCCAAGTGACTTCAAGGCATCTTCCCCTACGGACATACGATATCTTCGCCCACGAGCACCTCAAGAGAAGCTCCTCAAGCTCAAGTCCGCAACTTCCATGAGCTACTATGACCTCGACACCGACCACGCAATTCCTTTCTATGTGACTCAAGAACCCGAGGAGTATCTCGAGTGGGAGCGCCTAAAGGACGACTACCTCAAGCTACATAAAGTTCCTCTCGAAGATCAAGTGAAGTGTGCCTCAAGAAACTTCCATGACTATGCCTTGACATGGTGGCTTCACACACCTTCTGCAAGCTACAACATGAGCTGGCCCAAGAGGAAGAGAGCTTTGAGGTGAGAGTTCGTGCCTCCAACCTACAAGGAACAACTTCTACGCCAATTGGAGAACACCATACAAGGATCCAAGTCCATTGACGAGTACTTCAAGGAGATGAAGAATGCCTTGCGATGTGCCGGCGTGGACGACCCCATGTCAATGAAGTTCCACTTCATGATGGGATTGAACAACGACGTCTCCAAGACTATCTTCCTCGAGAACTACAAGTCCCTCGACGACTACTACGTTGGTTCTCTCAAGGCGGAACAAGAACTCATGAAGGCCAAGGTTTCTCCACCCCAAGCACACTTCTCGAAGACCAAGCTCCAAGAAGGCGAGCATGAGGATAGTACCACCAAGATGTCCAAGCCCGACGAGCTCCAAGACGATGCTCCCAAGTTCGACTTCACCGCCATCCCTCTTTGTGGCATTGATGGTGTCGAGTCTACTTCGACTCTTTTTCAAGATGGTGCGGCGACGACTACAACTATGGAGCCAATCAAGGAACATTCTTTGGAGGCGAGCGACAAGGTGGCGATCAAGGATGATGTTTCCATCTTAGGAGGCGAGAGTGATGATGTGCCATCTTCGGCCTTCATCCATGGTGACGGCGATGAGATGGTTGAGTATTTCACCTCGACCACGGCGACGTATGATGACTTGAGTGACTTTTTCCACCATATTGAGAGTGAGAGTGACTTCACCACTAGCCCCATATACGATGTGTTGCCACAATTCCCATGTGAGGAGAGCCACAACCCCCACCACTTGAGTGAGATGAGTGACTCCACCATATGTGACTTTGAGTGCACCTATTTTGAGGGAGTGAGTGAACCACCACATAGATAGAGTGAGATAGTTGATAGGTCTCATGAGGCCATTTGCATTTCTAACAACTTGACCTCTACCTCTATTGTGTCTTCTCATTTGGTGCTAGGTCCCATTTATGATGACGCGCCGATCCTCGAGGACTTCGTCCTTCCTTTGGAGAAGACGATGTCAATGGTGGAATATGATGCACCCCCACATGGTTCCATCAAGATGAATATGACCACCATTTGGTCTTTCCCACCTCACCTACACACTTGAGTGGAATGAACAAGGTAAGATAGGTGAAGGTGATGCTCTAGTTCGTGGGCATTCTTGACATTGATTGCTTGCATGATGTTGATCCCCCTATTGACATGCTTCATGCCAGTATGATTTCCCCATGCGATAATTTGTTCATTTATGATGATATGATGATTGCCATGTGGAGTCTCTTCGTTGTGATGCCATGTTACATAGGGTTTCTTGTGACAATTCTTTAGGTCACATCATGTTTGACAACCCGCTTGACTTGTCATATGCTATGCATGAGATCAATCATATGTCATATTTGCAATCTCATCGTAGTGACTATGCATATGCCATTAAAATTAATCCAATTTGCACTTATGGAATAGATGACAAGCCCATGGTGGCTGGCATTTGTTTTTGCTTGTGATGATATTGATATGCTCCCTTTGCATCATTTATCTCCTATGCCATGCCATGACCACCTAGCTTTGGATATGCATTGTTTTGGATGTTGTCCATTTTCTCCATATGATGTTTCCAATATTGCTCATGAGGAGACCCCCATAGTTTCCTCATGCATTTTAGGAGATTTTGCTTCATCCTATCCATTGCATGATCCCAATACTTGTGTGCACAATATGCTTCCCATGAATGAAAATGATATTGATGTGCCATATAATTTTATGCTCAATTTGCATCCCCATCGTGTCATACATAATAACTATTATTTCATGATGGATGACATGTTCTTATACCATGCATCAAATTTCTTTGAGCGATGCTTATCTTGTGCTAATGATGGTGTCCTGGACTAGGGGGTACTCATCATGTCGTTCCCGATCAGTTGGATTGGGCCGAGGACCCCCATGGCCATATACTCATGGGCCACTTCGGACAGCTGCTGCATACAAGGAAGATTCCACAAGACATGGTGATCAAGACATGGACTCCTCCCCACCGGCGTATTCGGCTAGGACTCTTGTTATCCTATGCCTCTGGTGCATTATATAAACCAAGGCCAGGCTAGTTGATAGATCATATACAACAATCATAATCATAGGCTAGCTTCTAGGGTTTAGCCTCTACGATATCGTGGTAAATCAACTCTTGTAATACTCATATCATCAAGATCAATCAAGCAGGAAGTAGGGTATTACCTCCATTGAGAGGGCCCAACACAGGTAAACATTGTGTCCCCCGCCTCCTGTTACCATCCGCCTTAGACGCACAGTTCGGTACCCCTTACCCGAGATCCGCCGGTTTTGACACCGACATTGGTGCTTTCATTGAGAGTTCCTCTGTGTGTTCGGCAAGAGGATCAATGGCTCGACTGCAGATCAACTGCGACGTCGGCTTCTTCATCACCGGCTCGGCTGGTCACCTTGGATGGACCCAGGACTGCGCCCTACCTCCGATCGTCATGTTCGGATGAGGGCCATCATTAACATCAACTCTCATCTCTATCAAGATCATGGAGGAATCATCCAGGAGCCCGGGGGCTCAACGTCAACATTGCCCTCGGGCGACTGTGCTGTTTTTCTGGGCAGCGAACTTGTATCCCCCGCTACCGCCTCCTCAAGTATCGTTTAACGATTGCTTCAGTGGAATTGTGCGGTATTGAGTCTACAACAACCCTGGAAAATTTCGTCGAGTTCCGATGGAGAAATCTCTGGCAATCCGCGAAATACCAGAGCCCTGTCAAATCTGGATGGGAATCTGGACGAGTTTAGGGCGTGGTGTCCAGCTTCTAGCTCGACCATCCTTTGGAAGATCCAACCGTTGATCGGCTGCGGAATTCCTATATCTACCACCCCTCAAAATTTCAGATCGATCCGACCGTCCAAACTTCGGGAACCTTCCGATTAGTGCATCACTTTTCGGATCTGTTTTCTGCGTGAAAATGAATCCGACCCGAGTTCGTCTTTTTTTTGAACGGGATTTCGGACATCCTTTTTGAAGGAAGTTTTATGCACGGGTATTGTGTTTTGTTCCCGAACACATCCCACTAACTTTAGAATCTTTTGAACATGATCTTCACCATCATGCTTGTGTCAAACCAGTCCGGCAATATTGCTCCAAAGCTGCCGACCTGCGCTAGACACGCCGTCACTTTGTTGAGCCGAGCTCAACTTCTTCGGATCATCATCTCGGTGAGCCGAACAGGAGTTCGGCATCGTGAAGGATAAATCATCACCAACATCGCTGCCCCATGGATTACACGGAGCGGGCACGCCGGCATCACCGCACGGTCACTTCATCAAGCTGGCATTGACCACGTCACGAGTCAAGACCTGCATCGACAGGGCCACACTGTTGCTTTTTCAAGCCGATGTCCATCACGCCGACCTACTTCGACTCATCGGCTGACATCGAGGCTTCAACACCTCGGCTGGACCGGGGGCTTCGCCATCTCTTCATCAACCTACTCCGGAGACTTCGGCGTCACCAGTCAACCGGCTTCGTCACGTTAGCTGGACCGGGGGCTTTGCCTCGGCGAGCCAACCTTTACCAGCATCGCCATGCCATCACTTCACCGCCCATCAGGCAATGAGAATGCGGATCGAGTCCCAATTTTGGGAGTCACCTTTTGTTTGGATTGCTACAACAAATAAACCAGGTGCTATTAATCCTAGTATTTTTTTGCTTGTTTGGGTTTATTTTTACCAAGGAATTATTACTCTGGTTTGTCCATCATCTATACACAGGTCTATCAAATGATGGCCGCATTAACGACGGTCGTGTGGTGGTTCGGTCAGTTTCCGTACATAGTCCGGCGGACGCCGCATCCGGAACTCGGACCGACCTATGAATTCAGGCTTTGCCACACCTTTACCGCATCACGCCGATGCCCTGCATCGACATTGACTTCGGCGCCAGGCCATATTTATTTTATTAATCAATTTGCATAAATTATTTATTATGCAACTTTTTTAATTTATCATTATTATTATTATCTCCGGTTTGCACTATTTTTTGTGCACAGGTAAATGATTCGGGTCGGGCAGTGTTGTCACCTCGGCGTACTAACATACCACATCACCTCGGCTGGACCGGTGGCTTTGCCATCACTTCATTAACCCACGCCGGGGACTTCGGTGTCATACGACCGGCCTGCTCCGTCGTCTCGATCGGACTCGGGGTTCCACCTCGCCACATTGGTCATGCTACGTCGCCACTTCGGAGTGTCGAGCTCTTCGCTCCGCCACCTCGGGACCGACTTGGGGTCTGGGACCTTGTCCGCATCAAGCTCGGACCGCGTCATCAATGCCGAACACATTAACCGGCTAAGTTGCTTTCATGCTCAAAAACTTTCATTTTTAAATTTTGTTCGGTTTGACCAAGCATTATACTTTCTTGGCAAAAAGTTGTTTGTGAAAAATTTCCATGTCATAACTTTGTTTGTGACACACAAATTCAAATACCCCATTTGCTTGGGGGCTTCCTTTATGAAGCTTTTCCTCTTGCAAATGATTATACTTGTACGGATTCGTTCCTTGTTCGTGTATTACGCCACAATATGCACCATATTGACTTAAGGGATTTGCAAGCTGGGTTGCCTCGCTCCTGTGTTTACCCCTACATTCCCGATTGTTAGGCTAGGAGTAAAGGGAGCACCTCTGCGATTGTCACGATTGGGTCATCCGAGCCGGACCTCAGACTGGGTGAAGCCGAAAGCTAGCGCTCTTATTGTTTTCAATTATGGTCGGCACACAACGGAACTCATGAGTACAAAAAATCTATTGCACAAGTCTCATAGTAACAATGAGCAATCAAGAAAGGTATCGGTGGGGGTACTATTTTCTTCAAGATGCTTCTTACACTTCGTCAAGAATATAGCATAAGTTCCCGAGCGCTTTGTCTTTTACTGACCTTATGGCATGATTGCACGTTATCGGAAACACCATCGATGTTATCGACAGGTGGAGTACATAACACTTTTCGGCCCTTGACCGAAGAGGGAGAAGCCGACGGTCGGTTAAGACGCGTATAAAGTTCGGGTGAACACGGATATGATATAAGTACTTTGGTACATACAATCATTATACATAAAATTCTTTTACCCAAGTCACTTAGTGGCTCTTAAATTTATATGAGCCATTTTATAATAAGTGTTCTTCTTCTTAGTCGTTGCAAAGTTTTTACTATTATTATTTATCACACCTCTTTTCGACACAAGTGTGTGGTCACTAGCCGGGGAGCCTAATTTCTCTCTCAAAGCCGCTGGAGTTTAGTTTGCTAAGCTGGCCTAACGAGAAGTACTCCGCCTTTGGGATAGGAGGTTGAAGTTGTAGGCTGACCCGCTTGAGGTCTTGAGATAAGATGTGTCATGATAAAGCACGACAGAAGCAGCTCTTTTTTCTAAGACCAATTTTTGATTTGGCACCGAACACTTGATCTAGTTCGGGAATCCAGTTTTTACTGAAGTTTTTGGTTTTCCAAGCCTATGGCACTTTTAAACTATTTGTGTGTTTCCAACATTAGTCTCGTAGTGCAGAGCCGGACACCTTTAGGGATTCGGCAAAAACATTCTCGGACATTGTTGTATATGCATCGTTTCGAATTGCGTCTTTGGTCAATAGTTGGGTTGCCCAGCTCCTGTGCTTGCCTCCTACGTTACGCTTTGTTCAGCTAGGTGCGCAACGGGAGAACCACTGTGATTGTGCTTCCAGCTAGCATGGTTAAGCGCCTCAGTGGAGAAAGCCGAAAACTGACTGCCACAATAAGCGTAAACTGGTCAGCGATCCGACGACTGTGTTAAATGACGAGCCGTTCATAATATTGGCCGAAGTGTTTATGGCTTGACCTCGACTATCGCTGAACACTAACCATAGGCTAGTAACTGGCCTTCCAACTTTAAGCTCCTATGACTAAGTGAAATTTATAAAGCCCGCATATCTGATTGCCTCGTTTTTGCTAACACAACCGCCTCTGGGCACCGAGACGTCGGCTAAGGGTTGTTTTATTAGTGCGGAAACACCCTGCGTAGTATCTACCAAGGGGTAGAAGCCAACGATGGGCCACTTTCAACTGATAAACGGTCGCAATGGAATCAAAATAATGATGTAAAGTACTTGGATACATAGAATCATTACACATAATCTGTGATTTTACTCTGGATATCGATCCTTAATTCGGCCACCCGTGCCCACATTAAGGCTCGGGGGCTATTGGGCTTTGTGCTCATTATTTATAAATATTAAAGGGGCACATCGATCCCCTGATCTGGTGTTGCCACACGACCAGTGTCTCGGGGGCTACTGCATTGCCTATTCAATGCAGAAAATCAAAAGGGCTCAGTGTTCGGCTTGATCGAACTATGGGAAAGCGCGTCTTCGGACAACAATAAGTACCATCTGGACCTATCTGGCATCAAGCTAATATATCACGGCGACTTCTCACGACCCTCTCTCAGGGGCCCGTCCACTGATCTTTATTATATATTACACTGAATTTCTATTCCTACGTATGCTGCCGAGCTAGGAGTTGATCCTTAGGCCGATTTCACAGTTTTATGTTTTCCTTCAGGTGCATCTCAGGTTTTAGACCGACACACACCTTGAGGGCTACTGGATATACATATACTGGCTATATATCTCGGTAGAGAATAAATTGCACCAGTAAAAAATATTCGCAAAAAATCAGCCCGCGGTCGGGGTGGTGCATCACCTTGGAAGCAGTCCGTCATAAAGCTCGGGCGCCAGTGGCTGGCTCCATAGAGGGCATTTCCGGCATTAGGCACAGCTAAACTCCTTCAACTTTTTAGAACCAAGGTGGTCTAAGACACCTCGGATATAGTCCGGCGTTGGAGCTTGGATATAGTCCGGCGCTGGGGCTCGGATAAAGCCCGGCGTTGGTGCTCGGCTGCAAAATATACCTTGAATACAGTCTGGCGTTGGGGCTTGGACGCAAGAGGACACTGCCGCCCGGGAACAACTTCAAACCCGAGGTGTGGCATAAAAATAACAAGGCATTGATAAATGCCGGAAACTTAAAGGGGCTCCTCGGATACCCGATGTGTAAACTCGTCGAATGCATTTCGGTGATCCTCAAGATCGAAGATGAGAAGATTTGTTGAACCAGTTTTCAAGACCGACAACCGAAGATGAAGAACAGTTCAGAAGAATCGAGGAGCGTCCCCAACTTGAAGACCGGTTCAGGGGGCTACTGATGGTGTCCTGGACTAGGGGGTACTCATCACGTCGTCTCCCGATCAGTTGGATTGTGCCGAGGACCCCCATGGCCATATACTCATGGGCTAGTTCGGACAGCTGCCGCATAGAAGGAAGATTCCACAAGACTTGGTGATCAAGACAAGGACTCCTCCCCACCCGCGTATTCGGCTAGGACTCTTGTTATCCTAGGCCTCTGGTGCATTATATAAACCGAGGCCAGGCTAGTCGATAGATCATATACAACAATCATAATCATAGGCTAGCTTCTAGGGTTTAGCTTCTACAATCTCGTGGTAGATCAACTCTTGTAATACTCATATCATCAAGATCGATCAAGCAGGAAGTAGGGTATTACCTTCATCGAGAGGGCCTGAACCTGGGTAAACATTGTGTCCCTCGCCTCCTGTTACCATCCGCCTTAGACGCATAGTTCGGGACCCCCTACCCGAGATCCACCGGTTTTGACACCGACAGCTAACTCACACGTGCACATACACATCATGATGGATGATGTGTACATTTACCACACGCACAACTTCTTTGGTTTGTGTCTCTTTTGTGTAGGTACCCATTAATACTTGTCAACCTCGCAATCCCATGAGTTCACAAAACAAGCTCTAGAGAGCAATGATGACATGGGATCCCATGGATTGCCTTTCCCACCGCTCTCTTCACACGAAGTCTTCGCGCATTTCTTCTACATGTCTCTCATATGGTTATGGGTTATTGTCCATTACATATTCTATTCCCATCTTGCCATGTTCACTTTGCATGATATGCTCATTACTATGTCTTTGCCATGCATATGTGACCCATGCTTTGCGTTACACATGATGATTGATTCTAGTACTTGTATGTGTATTTGCAAGCTTGGTGGAGATATTGCTTGCTATTGCCATGTTTGCGTTGTACCCCATGCCCATGATGATACTATGATCTTGCTTTGCGTTCGTGCTTGCGATACGTCATGTGCATTGCCTATGCCTATTATTTTCTCACATAACATGATTGCCATGATTTCCTCTAGTATGTTGCATCTTCGCACTACTAGCTTGCACAACTTGATTGACATGCTTGCTTATGTTGCATCACCCATGATTCATACTTGCTCATTTCTTGCGGTTGATGACAACCATTACCATGCTTTGCACATGATTCATATTGTTTCTTATCATATATCTCCATATGTTGCCTCTCTCATGCTAGATGATTTGCCATGTATTGAGTGCAACAACGATTCTCGTCTTGCTTATGAGATTGCCCCATAGCATTCTTGCATATATTTGGAGATTTTGGCATATTACTTGTGAAGCATGCTTGCCTTCCTTCTTTGCACCATATGCCTAGTGCCATGAATATAGCCATTGTTGCATCATATTATTCGTGCACTTGTGCTTCTAATGGTTATGTGCAAAAGAAGAGAACCATCATAATGGATGATGTGTTTATCTACCATGCGCATACGTTCTTTGCCTTGTTTTGTGCATGTGTAGGCAACTTGGACTTCGTCTCGACTTCCACTTCACGTGAGTTGACCATTCGAGCTCTTGAGAGTGAACCACCTTCTACCACGACGATTCTACATCGCACTTGCTTGTTCTTCGGCATTGTGAAGAATGGACAAGGACACGCCTTCAAGGTGACATCTTTCTTGAGCATGGATATTGCGGATCATACCACTTGTGTTGCTTGCACCATGAGACTTATTAGTCATCTTGGACCACTTGATTGCACACTTGTTAGAGATCTTGTTTTGACTTGCCATTTTCACCATTCCATGCATCTTGATATATATGCCTTGTGTGTTGCATCCAATTCTTGGATTACTTGCTCCTATCACATGTTTGGTTGCACCAATGCCATTTCTTCACATATGCCATGTCCCATTGATTGCTACATGTTTGACTTGATTGCCTCACACATGATGAACAATTGCTCTTTTTATTGTGTTGATTGCCACGCGATTCTCACTACACCCTATGCACATTATGCTTGGATTGTCTAGCACTTGACCCATGTGTTTAGACATCTCATCTTCTTAGGTGTTGTGAATGATTCGTATGCCTACCATAGACCTTTCATTGAGCGCTTTGCCCATGCTTGCTATGAACTTGAGGTAGATGCTTATTATCTTGACACACATATTTGCATCACTACCTCACATTTACATGCTTGTCCCCATGATATCTTTGCTTGTGCTCGATTGATATGCTTACATGCCATGTCACAATCCCTTATCACACCATATGCTTTGCATGATGACGACACTTGTTTGGTAAATTACCTCTTGAATGCTTGGTTTTGCACTAACGCTAACCACATTCATTTTTCCAAGTGTTTGTTGTCCTTGCTCATTTTGAAGGAATCAATAGACGGTGCGACATTGGAGAGTCCCCACTTCAAGCTTGAAGATGATGACTACTTGGTGAACGTCCACTCCTACACGGCGAAGCTATCTCTTTCCCATGGTGATTTGTTTTTCGATCCGTGGTCGGATCTTTCCCAAGGGAGGGGAGATGATGCGGAGCATCCTACAGACATCACCATGTCAAGAGTCCATTTGGCGAGTGAAACATGCGACATCTACTTCACATACACAAAGGTAAATCATCTCCTTTACACGTGCTCACTTGACACCTTCGAGGATGGTATACTACTTGAAACTCCACACGTGTGCATGCGTAGGTATTGTCGGAACACTACGGACGACGAGGATTAGTGCAAGCGCCAAGGAACACCTACACCATCCGCGAGGGAAGCATGGAAGAGAAGACGGAAGAAACGGAGCTGCTACATGCAACAGCCTAATGACGACGGTCGGGACCGACGTCCGACGCGGAAGCCGCAGACCAGAAGGCCCAGCAACGACTGACAAAGACCTCCCAGCGAGCGGACCTCCGGCCCCCACTGGACGACCGGTAATATTAACGGAAGTCCGAAGATACTGGACGACCGGTGTCCCTTCACAGAACGGATTCAGCGGACGGCCGGTCGCTCCTGAGACACCGGTCGACCGCTACCCACCGGACGACCGGTCCCTGCCTGTGCGCAGCCGCGAGCCTTTGGCCTTGTATCTCTCTCCCACTTACCCCTTCGTGGCTTAGACTATAAATAGACCACCTCCACCTCCTTTCTAGGGTTAGCGAAGTGATAGCTCATTTGATAGAGAGCTTTGCTCCTTGTACCACTCTACTCTACTCTTGAGAGAGAGAGAGAGAGAGAAACTACCACTCCCATGGAGTTCAAGACCTCCATGTGAGAAGATCCTATGGGATATGTCCAAGACCCCTCACAGGAAGATCCTCCTAGGATATCATCAAGACATCAACTCCTCCAAGGATTGGGATGAACGCTACCTTGTATCTTTCCCTTTGTTGTTCATGTACCTTGTGGATCTTGTGTGTTTGATTGTCTAGTGGATGTGTGATTGGACTTTTTCTTGAGTGTTTCCCCTTGTGTTTGCTCTCCGTTCTTCCCTGTGTTCTTCGTGTTCTTCGAGGGATCCTGCTCCTTTCGTGAAAGATCGGCCACCTAGGGTTCTACCCTACATCAGCTCCACAAGTTGCGGGCGAGGGGGTCACTCCGTTTGCACCCTCTCCCCAACCGACGAGCACAGCCACAACAACGGCGCTCGGTCTAGGGTGAACCATTGCCCTCCGGCCGCCCCCACCACGGGAGCGACCACGGCCAACATGCCTCCTCTTGGACGAGTCGACTAGACCGCTGCGCTCGACAGAGACGTTGACCCTCGAGCACCACCACCGCACGACCCCGCTTCCCAGGTGGTCGTCCCACAGCTACGTGGACGCGGCACCCCCGCCGTCGCCACCGCTGGCACCATCAGAAGCCGGGCGAAGATGCGGTCGATGTCATCAACATCTATGCCAAGCACAGCCACGGAGGCTATGGCTCGAGCTAAGTTGCTGCTGAGGTTTCCGCGAGCAGCCGAGCAGATGGATGAATAGTGTGCCACTATCCAGAGCCTGCTCGGTTTCGCCGAGGCTGGGGGCTCACGGCAGGCTGGCCCACCATGACCTCCCCAAGCAACAGTAATCACCAGTACTGCTGGCCGAACGGAGGGGGCATCCCCCCGTGCAGTCCCCACCAGGGGAGCCGACATGGGCGCAGCTGAATCAAGACCCTGACGACGTCTCGATGGCTTATTCCGACCCTCGAGCACGTCCAGGCCAACGTCGAGCCCAGGAGGATAGGCGGCAGGGAGACGCGCGCGTCGTCATGGATCGGCGCCACGATGACTTCCGCCAAACCGACGGGTGCGGCGGCCTTAACGTTGATGAGCCTGCGCTTGGTGTTGGCGGGTGCCTACCTCTCGAGGTCGGTTGCCCTGCCTTTACACGAGAGCTACGGCAAGTCCGTTGGCCGTACATTCGCACGTTCAAGCCAGAGATACCTGAGAATTACGATGGGAGGCTGAACCCGACAGAGTTCCTGAGCATCTACACCATCGCTGTTCAGGCTGCCGGGGGAAGAGATGAGAAGGTGTTTGCCAACTACTTCCCTTTGGCCCTCAAGTCCAATGTGAGGTCTTGGCTGATGCACCTACCGGAGAACTCCATTTCGTCATGGGCAGATCTGTGCCACGAGTTCATCGGTGCCTTCATCGGTGGCCACCAAGAGCCCGACAGGCCCAGTGACCTGTAGCTTCTCCAGCAGAAGGAAGGAGAAACCCTCCGTAAGTATTTACACAGATTTAGTAAAGTTCATAGAAATATTCCAAATATCCATTCGGCAGCCATTATAGCAGCCTTCCAGTCCAATGTGCACAACCGTCGCATTCGTTCTAAGATGAATGTGTGGTTGCCCAAGACTGTGAAGGAGCTATACACACTGGTGGATAAGTCTGCTCGGATGGAGGAAGGAAGGAAGTTGCCCGGAGAGGAGGATTGCATCAATGTTCATTCAAAGGATGAAGATGAATCAACCAGTCAAAGAAAGGGCAAGAAGCACAGTAAGAAGCCAAGGGATAAGGTAGTGATTACTGTAGAAGGTTCGGGCACACCTAGTACCGGCAAGAAGGCCAAGGTTGAGGCCCCCGGCAAGGAAGCTGCTGCTTGCACTGCCTGCCGGGAAGCCACTGCTGCGGAAAAAGTTGGGAAAGGTGATGGGTCATACTAGAAGATCCACCGGACCAAAGGCCACGACCTTCAGGAGTGTTATTAGGTTGAGCAGCTTGTCAAGAAACAGAGGGCAGAGTGTGATAAGCGTGATAAGGAAAAAGGTCAGAATGCTGTTGGCGGTAAGGGCCGAGGCGGTGAAGCAAATCGCCCTGGCAAACCGGCATGTTTCAAGGAGTCACCGGCATGTTTCAAGGAGTCAATCCCGGCAGGAGCCATCCAAAGGGAAAGATTACGTTGCCGGCGATGTTTGGGGGAGAACTGAACTATCGGACTGAGAAGATTGTGTTTGATGTGGTTGATCTCCACCTACTGTACAATGGGATTTTGGGACACCCGGCCCTGGCTAAGTTCATGGCAGCATCCCACTATGCTTATAAAACTTTGAAGATGCCTGGGCCACTGGGAGTCATCACTATCCCATCAGATGAGAAGGATGCAATTATCTATGTGGACAAGATGTACCAGGATGCAGTCGCAGCAGCTCCCACCAAGGAAAGCAAAGGAAAGAAGAGGGATTGTAGGACCTCCAGCAAGGAGTCCGGGAAGCGTGCCCCCTCCGAGTGCACGACACCCGTTGACGACGTGCCGAAGTGTTCCAACAGCAAGAGATCCAAGGTTACTGCACCCCAAGTAAAGAAGGTCCCGACAGGGCTCGCTGGCGTTGATGGTACTTTCACTATCAACGCTACCCTTGATGACAAATAGGAAGGCACGCTCGTTGCCTTCCTACAGGCGAATATCGATGTGTTTGCCTGGCAACCATCTGATATCCCCGGTGTTCCCAGAGAGGTAATCGAGCACCACCTTGCTGTCTGCCCACATGCCCGATCCGTCAAGCAGAAAGCCCGGAAGCAGGCCTTAGAGCGGCAGCAGTTCATTGTCGAGGAAATCAAGAAACTAGATGCAGCTGGTTTGGTCAGAGGAGTACTGCATCCTACGTGGTTAGAAAATCCAGTGGTGGTCCAGAAGGTGAATGGGAAACGGAGGCTTTGCATTGAATTCATAGATCTCAACAAAGCTTGCCCTAAGGACGCGTTCCCCTTGCCGCGCATCGACCCGATCGTGGATTCCACTTCAGGTTGTGATTTGCTCTCCTTTCTGAATGCATACTCCGGGTATCACCAGATCATCATGTCCAAGGAAGATGAGGAGAAGACATCGTTCATCACTCCATGTGGTACGTACTACTTTTTCTGCATGCCTTTCAGCTTAAAGAGTGCCGAGTCCACTTTTGCAAGAGCAGTCTAGATTGGTTTTGAGCCACAGTTGCACAGAAATATAGAAGCTTATATGGATGACATCATGGTCAAAACCAAGGATAAGACCACCCTTATCCAGGATTTAGAGGAGACATTTGCTAATCTGCACAAGATCAACTTGAAGCTTAATCTGGAGAAGTGTGTATTCGGTGTTCCCTCTGACAAGCTACTTGGATTCTTCGTGTCCCGTCGGGGGATCGAAGCCAACCCTGAAAAGATCAAGGCCATTGAGCAGATCCAAGCACCAAGGACAGTTAAGGATGTAAGGCGCTTGACGGGATGCGTTGCCGCACTAAGCAGATTCATTTCGTTCTTTAAAATTTTGAAGAAAGCAGGGCCTATGAAGTGGACCCCGGAAGCAGATGCGGCTCTACAGGAATTGAAGGCCTACCTATCGTCTGTGCCTACCTTGGTTGCACCCAAACCCCAAGAGCCGTCATTGTTTTACTTGGCAGCAACCAACCAAGTGGTCAGTGCAGCCTTGGTAGCACAGCGAGAGGTGGATGAGGCAGAAAGTGACCAGGTCACGGCAGAGTCAGAAAAGGATCAGAATAGCAATGAGCACGACAACGAGAGCAACCCAAAGGATGCGACAAGGAAGAAACTGGAGCAGCACCCAGTATACTTCGTCAGCTCCTTGTTACAAGGGGCTAGATCAAGGTACTCTGGCGTGCAAAAATTGATCTTTGGCCTCATCATGGCCTCAAGGAAACTGCGCCACTACTTCCAAGCCCATGAGATCACGGTTGTCACTTGTTTTCCATTGCAAAGGATACTCTGAAACCCTGAGGCCACCGGCAGAATAGTGGAGTGGGCTTTGGAGTTATCCAGCTTTGGTTTGAAGTTTGAGAGTACATCAACTATTCAGAGGAGGGCACTGGCAGAGTTTATTGCAGAATGGATGCCAACCCCTGATGAAGAAGTGACAGAAACAGCTCTCCCCGACAAGGAATGACCCTAAGAATGGATTATGTATTTTGATGGTGCTTTTTCCCTACAAGGTGCAGGTCTGGCATGCTTCTTGTTGCACCCTCCGGGGAGCACTTGAAGTACGCCGTCCAAATGCACTTTGCCCAGGAAGAAGCCACCGACAATATAGCTGAGTATGAAGGGATCCTAGCCGGGCTCAGGATTGCAGCAGAGTTTGGAATTAAGAAGCTGATCATTCGAGGAGATTCACAGCTTGTGGTCAGACAAGTCAACAAGTATTATCAAAGCCCATTGATGGAAGCATGCATCGAGGAAATGAGGAGACTGGAGGAGCACTTTGATGGGTTGCAAACAGAGCACGTACCTCGTGCAGAAAATAGCATAACTGATCACCTGTCAAAGTGTGTTGCGCAGAAGCTTCCTGTGGAACCAGGAACTTTTGTTCTCCATCTCTCTCAGCCCTCCGTATCACCATCCACAATGGCCCGGAAAAGGAGAAAGTTGTAATATGGTAAGCCTCTCTCGGTCGAGCCGTCCGCTTCCGGCAGAGACCCTACCGGAAACAACTCCTCACAACCTGCCGGACCACCCCCTCCAGCCAGGCCTATGGACCCCGTGAACGAGGTTGGTGCTCCCGCAGCAGAGAAGGTGCCGCTAGTCCTCGTTGCCGAGCCCCATGCTCCAACTTGGGCAAGCCACATTGTCCACTTCCTCCAAACCGGAGAACTCCCTGGCGACCAAGATGAAGCTGGGAAAGTAACCCAGAGGTCTAGTATGTATCAGTTTGTCGATGAAATTCTATACAGAAGGAGGCCCAACAGAGTGAAATTGAAGTGTGTCTACCGGGAGGATGGAAAGTAACTGCTGGCTGAGATTCACAGAGGAATGTGCGGCTCACACATTGGATCAAGGGCATTAGTTGGGAAAGCATTCCGGCAAGGATTCTACTGGCCCACAGCCCTCCAAGATGCAGTTGAGCTCGTCACGACATGTGAAGCCTGCCAGTTCCATTCCAAGAGAACACACCTGCCTGCCCAAACCCTTTAGACAATACTTCTATCATGGCCATTTTTGGTCTCGGGGCTCGATATCCTCGGCCCCTTCCCCCAAGCAATCGGGGGCTTTGAATTCTTGTTCGTTGCCATCGACAAGTTTACAAAGTGGCCGGAAGTGACTGCCATAGAAAGGTGACTTCTCAGTCAGCTATCAAGTTCTTGAAAGAATTGGTGTATCATTTCGGAGTTCCGGCAGGGATCATCACTAACAATGGCACCCAGTTCACGAGCCACGCCTTCATGTAATATGTTCATGCCCTCGGATGCAAGATCTCATTCGCTTCTGTGGCACCCCCCGGAGCAATGGACAAGCTGAGAGGGCGAACGCTGAAGTGCTTCGTGGACTCACGACAAGAACTTTCGATACGCTGCAGAAGCACAACAGGCAGTGGATCGAGGAGCTGCTGGTAGTTCTCTGGTCCCTCAGAACGACACCTAACTAAGCTACCGGGTAGACTCCCTTCTCCCTGGTCTACGGGGAAGAAGCAGTTATCCCCATAGAACTCATTTACGGGTCCCCTCAAGTGCTTTCCTACGTTGAAGTAGCGCGAGATCAGCACCAGCGTGACGACGTTGTGCTACTCGAGGAGAACCATCTTCGGGCTGCTACGCGTGCTGCACGCAACCAGCAAGCCCTGTGTCGCTATCATAGCCACAGGGTTAATGCCTGGTGTTTTAAGCAAGGTGACCTTGTCCTTAGTCGCGTTCAGTCTGCCAAGGGTACAAACAAGCTGTCACCAAAGTGGGAAGGCCCTTATTGGGTGGTACGAGTCACTAGACCTGGCGCGGTCCATCTGGAGAGCGGGGATGTTTCCCAGTTGCAAAACTCACGGAATATTGAGCATATCCGCAAGTACTACACTCAGAGGTGCTTGAGGCTGCAGACCGCCCGGCAGCCACCCTTTGTCTGTGCCTTGCCTCAGCTGCATGTAACCCCTTGTACAAAGCCGGGGCGATGACCCCGTGCAAGAGAAAATAAAGAAGCACCGTAGGGGGGCCCCAACTAAGATTGCATGCATGCACGAGCACACCCAGATCACTGCATAAGCATTTCATGAGCATTTGCATATGCATATAGATAGGATTGCATCCTGCATTCATTCTCATCTACATGGAGTTGCAGGTTCCTGCCGTGAACTTGGCTTCGACAAAGGACGAGAACATTGCATGGCACAATGATCCCTGGCAAAGCCAAACAGATAATTTTTACCTCTTGTCCATTAGTGTTCTGTAGAGCTATAACTTTGCATGAGAAACCCTCGCTTCTCTTTTGACACTTTGGTGCTCCCATCTGTGACTCGAACGTTGCTTCAGTCAGGATGGTCGCAGTAGCCTTTGGTAAAAAAGGATTTGGCGGGGGGTTCGCCCCTCTGTCTGTTCCCCGGCAGATGGAGCTCTCCGGCCGACAAGGAGGGTGCCGGCAGGATATCCTGCCAGGGAAAACTCGTTTATTTTTATTAAAGAGGCACCCCTCCTCTGCATGGACATACACATGCACGGGTTCCCGGCAAGGTTCATCTTTTTCATTTATAGGCTAACAAAAGTACAAGCATTATAGAACACAAAGATGGACTCGAGAGATTACATTATTTGAATTAAAATTTGGCGATTGCCTACAGATTTAAGATTAAAACAAGATAAGTGCTCCGTAATGCCCTTTCTTCTCCCTCTCCTCCTAGATGCAGCCGTCGAAGGCGAGGAGGGCAAAAGGAGCGCCTGGGCGGAGGCCCAACCCGCTCTCATCAGGCTCCGGGAGAGGCAGCCCGGGGGGAACGGAAGCGCGAGGGAACGCCTCCATGGAGAGCACAGCGGAAGGCGGCCCCGTCGACCACCTTCACCAGGGCCAGCAGGACCCGGTAGGGCTAACGGAGCTGCAGCCCGAGAGGAAGCCTGCCGGAGTCCAGCTGAAAGGCTCCTGGAGGAGCCCGGCAACACCGTCCGCACCTCTGCATCCAACTCCCCGGCAAATCGCACTGCCAGGGAGGAGATGTAGATGATGGTGCTGCCGCCTGATGAAGATGGTGCGGGCGACGATCAGCCAGAGTGAGAGTTGTCGCTCCTCGGCCCGCTGCCGTCATCATCACCGTCACTATCCTCCTCGTCACTTTCGCTCGAGGAGGGGCTTTCATCGTCTGTCTAGCTCTCCGCACAGCACCCTAAGCGACCACCTGAGCGCCCGAAGATCTTGACGGAGAATAGGCCGTTCTCCATTAATTTGAACTGGAGAACGTGCCCCTCCGAGAAGCGGTGGGCATGGGCAAAGGTCTTCTAGCCGCAACGAAGATACATCACATGAGGAGCGGGGAAGTCGACATCAACCCTCATACCTCCATTCTCGCAGCCCCTCATGTGCAACCGCAGAGCGCGTGGTTGCTCTAGCTCCATCTCCCGCGCAAAGGAAGTTGGGAGGTGAAGGTGACCACACACAGGCTTGTACAGCCTGATGAAGAACTCTCGGGGTTGGTCGCCAACGTGCCTTCCATCGGGGGCGGAGCTGCTGGCGGAGGCGTCACAAAGGCACCGCCCCGCCCTCCCCCTCCTCGAGCACCGCGGCGACCACGACCATGCACCCTTCCTCCTCTCCTTGCGGACGATTCCGCTGCCTCAGGGTCCGGAGGAGGAGGGGCGCGCTGTCGAGAAGAAGCCCTCGTCGCCGCCACCGGAACTCCACCACACCCTCGCCCTCGCACCATGATTAGATGAGAAGGATCACGAAGGGGAAGGAAAAGTGTGTGCAGGAGAACACTGCCCCGGCCCTTTTTATAGGGAAACGAGGCAGGGGCTGGTTCCTCCTACGAGAAATGACCGCCCCTCTCCTCCAATAAGGCCTCTCTACACCCACTGTGACTCTGAGGGTCGAGGCCGCCCCTCTGCTCCAACCATCGACGCTCGGATTTCAGCCATGGCTGTAACGCCCCAAGACCGACGCTCCAGATGCCTTCCTTGTTTTGTGAGTCAGCTGTGTTATTTATTTGTTTGTTGCATCTCATCTCATAGCATGATGTGCATTGTATTTGCATGTTTTCATAAAGCTTGCATCGTTCGTAGTTGCCGCTCCTCGCTTGTCTCCGTTGACCTTTTGACATGCCCCTTTGTCGTTGTCAACCTCTCTCAGACCCCCTCGTGTGCGTGTCCGATACTGTCGCGAACCCGATCCGCTCAGTCATCACCGTTGCATTCAGATCATCTCCTAACATCTATAAAACATCTCCGCTTTCTTATTTGGCTCACTAACCCATATATCTCGGGCCGTCCGATTCCGATCGGAGGGACCGGATAGCCCTATACTAAACCACTTGCTATATATATATATATATGCAGATGAAAGCCTAGCCCTGTCCCATCCATCCATCAAATCCTCCCCGCCGCCGCTCCTCTCTTCCTTGGGATCGCTCCCGATCCAAAATCCACCAACCAGAGCCAGCGCCCGATCCAGATCCTCTCTCGCCCTTCGACCACCTCCCTTGTTCTCCGTGGTGCTCCATTCCTAGCCTCCCACGAGCAGCCGCATGCCCGACCTCGAGCTCTCCCGTAGCTAGCCGGCGCTTGATCCAGGTTGGATCGAGGCCACGGCCTTGCTCCCTTTGTCTCCTCCGCCCAAGCCACCGCACGGGAGATGCCCGAGCGCTCCTCCTCCTCGCGACCCGCCGCCTCGGTGAACCACACCGCCGGCGACCACCTCTAGCAGGACCGTGCTCTTCCTCTCCATCCTCCCCTCTGCTTTCTTCTTGCTCGCCGGCAACGCTCTCTCAGAATCTCTCATCTCTCTCGCTTCTCTTCACCGGAAACAAACCATGACATCCTGTCCATGGAGATGGAGCCGCGCCGCCCTGGTCACCTGCCACCTCGGGTCGCCTCTGCTTCGTCCTCGCTGCCCGCTCGTGCTCCGGTGAGCCCTGCCGCTGCTCTCCTTCCCTTGTGTTCTCTCATTCCTGCTGCATCCCCTCTAAATTCTTCCCGTGCCATGGCCTTGTAGCTCCTGCCGCCGCCCTGCTCCGTTCGTCGCTGTCTCCGTCAGATCCGGCAAGTCCCTGCGCCCCGGCCTCGTCCCTGCCTCCAGGTCGCCGCTCTGCCGCCGGAGACCAAGCTACCGGAACCCCAAGCCCCTGCACCTCTCTGCCACCCCGCCATGTCCCTCTGCACCCTCGCCCGCCCGCTCGCTTCCTCTGCTTCGAACGAGACGACCAACACCGCCCCCTCGTTGACTTTTCCAGCGCCAGCATGGAGGGGTGCCCCACGCGAGCCCTCCTCTCGCCTCGCCAAGGCCCAACGCCCACCTCTGCCCCCCCTTCAACCAGCCTCCCTCTGCACCAGCTGGGCTTCGCCCAATGTGAGCAACCCTCGCCCAAATCCAGATCCGGCCCAGTTCTGTTTCTTTAGACTCTGCGAATTTAACCTTATCCAGAAAACTGCATGTTTACAGATTGCACCCTCATGTTCATGCATTTAATAACTCCACAACCGCGCATCGGATTAAAATGTTTTAAATATGTAAAATGCTTATAATTTCATCTAGTTTCATAATATCCAACTTTCATCAATGTTAAAAATGTTTAACTTGCTGGTTGTTTAATTTTTCTTAAATGCCATGCTAAAATGATTTATTTTATAACTAAATAACCGTAGCTCCGGATTTAATAAACTTTATATGTAAATGGGGTAGAAAAATACATAGATTAACATGGTGCACTTTGTTTTACTGTTTAACAACATTAAAATATGTTTTAGGGCAGAACCGTAGCTAATTCGAAAAATGGACATTGGGATTTTCCGGAATTGTTGTTTGTTGTTCCGGCCTCATTTAAACATGCCTAAATAGGTAGTTCTAATATGCTTCACCCCTTGCCATGTTTAATAACATTTAATATTGTTGGGTACATAAACTAGAGATAACTAAATTATTGAGGTGGTGTTTCATCAATAGGCAACTCGTTGCATATTGAGCCCTACTTAATTTGTAGTGTTGTTTGTTGCACTTTGCCATGCCTCATTAAACCGGACATGCATCATACTTGTTTGTGCATCATGCCATGTTTATGCTTGTGTGTTTACCATGTTGTCTGCTTCTTTCCGGTTTGCTTCCCTCGTTAGCTTCGGTTTCGTTTCGGAGTTGCGAGGATTCGTTCGTCTATGCTTGGTTCGTCTTCGTGGCTTCATCTTCTTCATGGACTCGTTCTTCTTCCTAGCGGAATTTCAGGCTAATTGACCGTCACCTTGGATCTCACTACTATCATTGCTATGCTAGTTGCTTCCTTCTATCGCTTTGCTGCACTACCTATGACTTGTTCCTCAAGCCTCTCAAAATTGCCATGTCAGCCCCTAACCTTTTCACCCTTCCTAGCAAACCGTTGCTTGGCTATGTTACCGCTTTTGCTCAGCCCCTCTTATAGCGTTGTTAGTTGCAGGTGAAGTTGAAGATTGCTCCATGGTGGACGGGATTATGTTGGGATATCACAATATCTCTTATCTTATTAATGCATCTATATACTTGGTAAAGGGTGGAAGGCTCGGCCTTATGCCTGGTGTATTGTTCCACTCTTGCCGCCCTAGTTTCCATCATATCAGTATTATGTTCCCGGATTTTACGTCCCTAACGCGGTTGGGTGATTTATGGGACCCCCTTGACAGTTCGCTTTGAATAAAACTCCTCCAAAGAAGGCCCAACCTTGGATTTACCATTTGCCTCAGCCTATTACCTTTTTCCCTTGGGAGTCGCACATCCCGAGGGTCATCTTTATTTTAAACCCCCGGGCCAATGCTTGTCTAAGTGTTGGCTCAAACTAGAGCACCGTGCAGGACCGTCCCTTGGCAACTTGGGTTATGTTGGTACCTGTACGCTTAACTTATCCGGTCGTGGCCTGAGACGAGATACGCGCGGCTACTATCAGGGTGTCGGCACGCCGGGAGGTCTTGCCGGTCTTGTTTTACCATTGTCGAAATGTCTTGTAGCCGGGATTCCGAGACTGATCGGGTCTTCCTGGGAGAAGGAATATCCTTCATTGATCGCGAGAGCTTATCATGGGCTAAGTTGGGACACCCCTGCAGGGTTTGAACTTTCGGGAGCCGTGCCCGCGGTTATGTGGCAGGTAGGAATTTGTTAATATCCGGTTGTAGTAAACTTGAAGTAAACTCTTCTAAAATACACCAACCGTGTGCGTAACCGTGATTGTCTCTTTTCGAGGTTGTTCGAGAGGAGAACACGGTTTTTGAGTCATGTTTGACGTAAGTAGGAGTTCAGGATCACTTCTTGATCATTACTAGTTGACGACCGCTTGCTTTGCTTCTCTCCTCGCTTTTATTTGCATAAGTTAGCCACCATACATTGCTTAGTCACTGCTGTAACCTCACCACTTTACCCCTCCTTACCCATTAAGCTTTGCTAGTTTTGATACCCAGGTAATGGGATTGCTGAGTCCTCGCGGCTCACAGATTACTAGAACAACAGTTGCAGGTAGATGATTATGCGATGATCTTGACACGAGAGCGATGTTACTTGTTTTGGAGTTCTTGTTCTGATTCTTCTTCGATCAGGGGATAGGTTCCAGGTCGGCAGCCTGGGCTAGCAGGGTGGATATTGTTTGAGTTTCTGTTTGTGTTTCATCCATAGTTGGATGATGCTCTTATGTATGATGTTGTTGTATTCATGTGGAATTGTATGAAACGAGAGAGTGATGTTACTTGTTTTGGAGTTCTTCTTCTGATTCTCCTTCGATCAGGGGATAGGTTCCAGGTCGGCAGCCTGGGCTAGCAGGGTGGATATTATTTGAGTTTCTGTTTGTGTTTCATCCATAGTTGGATGATGCTCTTATGTATGATGTTGTTGTATTCATGTGGCGTTGTATGCCTTTTGTATGTATCCCCATCTTTTATGTAATGTTGATGTAATGATATCCACCTTGCAAAAGCGTATCAATATGCGGTTCTATCCTTGGTGGGACCTTTGAGTCTCTTTAGGATAGTATCGCATATTGGGCGTGACAAGTTGGTATCAGAGCTTCGACCGACCCTAGGAGCCCCCCTTGATTGATTGTGTAGCTTGGCCATTGTTGAGTCTAGAAGAAAACTTTTTCGGAGTCTAGTTATATCGAAGAGTAGGATTTCTTTTTACTCCTCAGCCCCTTCGTCGCTCTGGTGAGAAATCTTGACATAGGTGTATTGAACTACTCCTCTTCCCCTTCAAATTTTTCTTTAGGATCACGCGGTTAGTTTTCGTTCGTTGTCCATCCTATTTTATCCAGTGCATCTTTCGTCAAGTCGACTCAAACCTCTTTGGCTTTCGCGAGGTCAATCCTCAGTTCTTCCTCCACGACGTTGTTTCCCTGTCCAAAGTTGTCCTTGTTTTTTCCCACCCGCCCACCCTTTTTCTTCTCGGAACCGGAGTCTGTAATCGAGTATCCATTCTACTCGTGTGAAGTCTTTGCATTCTTCTCTAAATCATTTCAACCGGTGCTTTTCTCTTTAAGTTATTCGTCGATTCCTCTTTCAAGTTGCTCGTGTTTTTTCCCGCCCTCCCACCCCTTTTATTCCAGAGTCTGAGCCTTTATTCGAGCAATGAATTTCACTCGTGCGGAGTATCTTCAGTCTTTCCTCAATTGTCTCAACCGGCGAAATCTCACCAAGTTAATCGTTGTTTGTCTCATTTTCTTTTCCGGTGGATCCAATTCAAGTTTTCATTATCGATCGTATTATTTCCCTCAGCTCAAATGTTTCCCTTTGCTCGTTCACCTCTCGCCATTCTATCATTCCGGAGTGATGAATACATCTCAGAAGATTCGTGTTTGCATTCAATTATTTCGAGGTTGTCACCTCATTCAAATCTTTCAATTCCTCCGGTGCATCATCTCTTCTACAATCCTTTCCAACGGTGTTTCTTTTCAGTGGGCCCTAACCCACAGGTCTTTTCCCAGGATCTTACCTAACTCTTCTAATTATTCAGAGCCATTCCTAATTATTTTCGAGTTTTACGTAAGAATGAATTTCATCAGACAGATGCCATCTCCAAGATCGCTTTCAAATTATTTTCATATTTGGTTCAACCCTTCCTATTTTTCATTCTCCCGGAGTATCTCAGTAATTTTGGTGGTGTTTTCCGTCGTCATTCGAAGATTGAAGAAGAGTTTTCCCTCTAAATCTTGTCTGTTCTCTCAAAGATTCGTGGTTCTAGCTTCATGTTATCCTCTAAAAATTATTCCATTTGTCAGATATTCTTTTCTTACCCATCCGGAGTATGTCAGAAGTTGTTTTCCCGTTTCTTTTCACCGGAGGCCATCATTCCAGAAGAATTCTTTGTCCTCACATTTCAGCTACCGTTATCCAATTATCCCGGTGCTTCATTCAAGTGTTCTTTAATCAGCTCATGATCTCTTTGTTCTTTTGCATCAAAATCCCCTCAAGCATATTTGTTCTTCTAATTCTTCCCGGTGATGCATTCTCTTTCATCAGTCATTTTCAAATTCTTACGGTGGTTCGTTCAAGATTCTTTTTCTTTGATTATCATATTAATTCATTCGTTCTTTCCAATCCTATCGGTGGTTCGTTGAAAACCTTCCTCAAGGTTGCGCCATATACCCCTCAATCCTTTTCCAACAAGAATAAGTAGTATGCAGGAATCCATTGCTTGTCATCAATTTAATCTTATGAAGGATAGGCATACAATAAATTGTATTCTTATTTCATACAAATGAGTAATCCCCTTTCTTCGGAGTTTGTTCTTGAGGAATAAATTCTAGTTTCAAGTGTTTTCATCTTTTCTTTTTCGGAGTTCAAATTTCCTCGGGCATTTCATCAGAACCCCCATCTAAATCACCGGAAGGCTCATCTTATTCTTTCATCCTTCATTCTATCTCATCATCCTTTCGTCACCGGAGTTCTTCATGGTGGTTCTTCATGATTTAATCCATTATTCAAGTGTTCATAAAGACTCTTGTTGGAGGAGTTCAAGTATCTTCTCTTCTCACGTCTCGAAGTGCAATTAATTCTTCGTATTCTTTTGAAGTGGAGTTTTGCATTTTCTTCGTTCTTCTCAGCTATTCAGACATCGGTTGTGGTATAATTTCACCTCAAGTTTTTGAGAGGTTTTCCATAATCCCACAACAAGCTTGATCTTTTCGTTGTTGATTTTTCCAACAACTCTGTTCAATCCTTCTTTTTTAAGGATGCTTTTTCAAATTCAATTGTGGTAGAAGATATCATTTTATTCTCAATTCTTTCCTTTCCAACGATCCAACTTCTATTCTTTCATTCTTATTCCTTTTCTATCTTGTTCTAACCATAGTGGTTTCAGAGTCCATCTTATTCCTTCAGCTTTGATTCTCGCCATATTCGCCGTTCCTCTTTTCTACACGAGTGCTCTCAACTTTGTTCAACTTCTCTCTTCGTTCTTGTTTCACCTCTTCCTCTTCTCTTCCATCTCATTCCTAAGATCTCGAGACGAGATCCTCTTGTAGTGGTGGAGTGTTGTAACGCCCCAAGACCGGCGCTCCAGATGCCTTCCTTGTTTTGCGAGTCAGCTGTGTTATTTATTTGTTTGTTGCATCTCATCTCATAGCATCATGCGCATTGCATTTGCATGTTTTCATAAAGCTTGCATCGTTCGTAGTTGCCGCTCCTCGCTTGTCTCCGTTGACCTTTTGACATGCCCCTTTGTCGTTGTCGACCTCTCTCAGACCCCCTCGTGTGCGTGTCCGATACTGCCCCGAACCCGATCCGCTCAGTCATCACCGTTGCATTCAGATCATCTCCTAACATCTATAAAACATCTCCGCTTTCTTATTTGGCTCCCTAACCCATATATCTCGGGCCGTCCGATTCCGATCAGAGGGACCGGATATCCCTATGCTAAACCACTTGCTATATATATATATTGCTATATATATATATATTGCTATATATATATATATATATATATATATATATATATAGGGAAAATCCATCCTACCACCCGGTGGTAGTTACCCCACATGTCTTATATACTATCATGTGGTACTATATATACTATTTTATTATTTTAAATATGTTCATATACTATATCTAAGATACTTCAAAACAAGTTACATGAAAAAATATAACATGAGCCCATAGTTTTTGTTATATTTGTGAAATACGTACATATTTGTACGTAAAAAATAGCATACTCAAAAAATGGTACATACTATCTAAAAATTTGTATATATACTACCTAATCATTATTATATACTACATACTACACGTACATACTTTCGATTTCGACAGATACTACATAGAACATAGAAAACGCAAGTGGTGGTAACTACCACTGCTTGTAGGAAACATTTGTCCTATATATATATATATATATATATATATATATATATATATATATATATATATATATATATATATATATATATATATATATGCATGAAACCCTAGCCCTGTCCCATCCATCCATCAAATCCTCCGTGCCGCCGCTCCTCTCTTCCTTGGGGTCGCTCCCGATCCAAAATCCACCAACCAGAGCCAGCGCCCGATCCAGATCCTCTCTCGCCCTCCGACCACCTCCCTTGTTCTCCGCATCGCTCCATTCCTAGCCTCCCACGCGCAGCCGCATGCCCGACCTCGAGCTCTCCCGTAGCCAGCCGGCGCTTGATCCAGGTTGGATCGAGGACATGGCCTTGCTCCCTTTGTCTCCTCCGGCCAAGCCACCGCACAGGAGATGCCCGAGCACTCCTCCTCCTCACGACCCGCCACCCCGGCAAACCACACCGCCGGCGACCACCTCTAGCAGGACCGTGCCATTCCTCTCCATCCTCCTCTCTGCTTTCTTCTTGCTCGCCGGCAACGCTCTCTCAGAATCTCTCATCTCTCTCGCTTCACTTCACAGGAAACAAACCATGGCCGCCTGTCCATGGTGATGGAGCCGCGCCGCCCTGGTCACCTGCCACCTCGGGTCGTCTCTGCTTCGTCCTCGCCGCCCGCTCGTGCACCGGTGAGCCCTGGCGCTGCTCTCCTTCCCTTGTGTTCTCTATTTCTTGCTGCATCCCCTCTAAATTCTTCCTGTGCCATGGCCTTGCAGCTCCTGCCGCCGCCCTACTCCGTTCGTAGCTGTCTCCATCAGATCCGGCAAGTCCCTGCGCCCCGGCCTCGTCCCTACCTACAGGTCGCGGCTCTAGCGCCGGAGACCAAGCTGCCGGAGCCCCAAGCCCCTGCGCCTCTCCGCCTCCCCGCCAAGTCCCTCTGCAGCGTCGCCCGCCCGCTCGCTTCCTCTGCTTCGAACTAGACGACTAGCACCGCCCCCTCGTTGACTTGTCCAGCGCCAGCGTGGACGAGTGCCCCACGCGAGCCCTCCTTTTGCCTCGCCAAGGCCCAACGCCCACCTCTGCCCCCCCTTCAACCGGCCTCCCTCTGCACCAGCTGGGCTTTGCCCAATGTGAGCAACCCTCGCCCAAATCCAGATTCGGCCCAGTTCTGTTTTTTTAGACTCTGCGAATTTAACCTTATCCAGAAAACTGCATGTTTACATATTGCACCCTCATGATCATACTTGTTTGTCCATCATGCCATGTTTATGCTTTTGTGTTTACCATGTTGTTTGCTTCTTTCCGATTTGCTTCCCTCGTTAGCTTCAGTTTCCTTTCGAAGTTGTGAGGATTCGTTCGTCTATGCTTGGTTCGTCTTCGTGGCTTCATCTTCTTCATGGACTCGTTCTTCTTCCTAGCGGGATTTCAGGCAAGATGACCGTCACCTTGGATCTCACTACTATCATTGCTATGCTAGTTGCTTTGTTCTATCGCTTTGCTACGCTACCTATCACTTGTTCTTCAAGCCTCCCAAAATTGCCATGTCAGCCCCTAACCTTTTCACCCTTCCTAGCAAACCGTTGCTTGGCTATGTTCCCGCTTTTGCTCAGCCCCTCTTATAGCGTTCTTAGTTGCAGGTGAAGTTGAAGATTGCTCCATGGTGGATATGATTATGTTGGTATATCACAATATCTCTTATCTTATTAATGCATCTATATACTTGGTAAAGGGTGGAAGGTTCGGCCTTACGCCTGGTGTTTTGTTCCACTCTTGCCGCCCTAGTTTCCCTCATATCGGTATTATGTTCCTGGATTTTGCGTCCCTTACGCGGTTGGGTGATTTATGGGACCCCCTTGACAGTTCGCTTTGAATAAAACTCCTCCAGCAAGGCCCAACCTTGGATTTACCATTTGCCTCAGCCTATTACCTTTTTCCCTTAGGAGTCACGCATCCCGAGGGTCATCTTTATTTTAAACCCCCGGGCCAATGCTTGTCTAAGTGTTGGTCCAAACTAGAGCATCGTGCGGGACCGTCCCTTGGCAACTTGGGTTATGTTGGTACCTGTACGCTTACCTTATCCGGTCGTGGCCTGAGACGAGATACGCACGGCTACTATCAGGGTGTCGGCACGCCGGGAGGTCCTGCTGGTCTTGTTTTACCATTGTCGAAATGTCTTGTAACCGGGATTCCGAGACTGATTGGTCTTCCTGGGAGAATTAATATCCTTCATTGATCGCGAGAGCTTATCATGGGCTAAGTTGGGACACCCCTACAGGGTTTGAACTTTCGAGAGCCGTGCCCGCGGTTATGTGGCAGATGGGAATTTGTTAATATCCAGTTGTAGTAAACTTGAAGTAAACTCTTCTAAAATACACCAACCGTGTGCGTAACCGTGATTGTATCTTTTCGGGGTTGTTCGAGAGGAGAACACGGTTTTTGAGTTATGTTTGACGTAAGTAGGAGTTCAGGATCACTTCTTGATCATTACTAGTTGACGGCCGCTTGCTTTGCTTCTCTCCTCACTCTTATTTGCGTAAGTTAGCCACCATACATTGCTTAGTCGCTGCTGCAACCTCACCACTTTACCCCTCCTTACCCATTAAGCTTTGCTAGTCTTGATACCCAGGTAATGGGATTGCCGAGCCCTCGCGGCTCACAGATTATTACAACAACAGTTGCAGGTACAGGATTATGTGATGATCTTGACGTGTCAGGACCGGATTTTCGGGATATTAATTTCCCAGAAAATGGCCCTTGTGCTCACCAGCCCTAGGATTACTATTAGCTGATGAGGCACCAACTTGATACAGAAATTCCAAGCAAAATACACAATATGTAGTACAAGACCATTCTGGCCTACGAGTACAACAAATGGTTTCTAATGGTTGATGGCGGAAGCGGTTTGTGGATCTTCAGCGTCTATGGGACTCCATTTCCCACTGGAACAGCTGACTAGGTTAACTCCTATCTTGGCGAGGCTGCTATCGCCATGGCTTAGGTTCCTGGGCTGTCCTTGCAACGTTCCTCTCCACACAAGGGATCTGGCCAAGACAATAGCCAGGGACAAGCCAGTGAGTACTTTGAATGTACTCGCAAACATTATGAACACGGGTATAATATAACAAATGACAAATATGCTCTGAAATATTATATGATCACAACGTCAGTCATCAAATAAAATCTCTGATGCATGCAAGCAGGTTATTTATATACATGAATATGCAATAACAGAGTAGTAATAAAATGCCCGATCGGGTGTCTGAAGTGACGTCTCGAAAGGTTAGCAAATAACGAGCATGCCTTAGTCGGGCGTCTGAGCGACACCACATAAAGGTCTTATAAGGTAAATATATAACAAGCATGCCACAGTCGGGCATCTGAGCGACACCACATAAAGGGCTTATAAAGTAAACATATAACAAGCATGCCACGATGGGCGTCTCAAATGACACCACATAAAGGGCTTATATGGTAAATAAATAATAAACATGCCACGATCGAGGCGTCATGCGACACCACATAAAGGGCTTATATGGTAAATAAATAATAAACATGCCACAGTCGGGCATCTGTGCGACACCACATAAAGGGCTTATAACAGTATAATCACAGTGAATATCCAGGTGGTAGAACCGTCCCAAGGATACTCAATGAATCAAATAATGAACATAGTTAGTTCACAAAAATAATAATCATAATCATCATATGTCACCGGTCATAGTCAACGTTCTGACTTAGTAGTTTTTCCTCCGAATACCGACACTAAGACCGACACTTGAACCAACCTGCATTTGTAGTCCTTAACCATGGACACGGTTATTCGAATAGATGTTTAATCTCTGCAGAGGGTGTACTCTTTTCCCACGAGTAACGGATTCCTTTAGTCCATCGGGACTAATTCCGTCTACGGTCTTTCAATTGAAAACACACCTGACGTGCACACACCAGCTTAACTTTCCGGTGTCTGGAATCACCCACGACACCTGTCACGCAAAACTCTAAGTGGGGAGGCTACAACCTCGCGTAGCATGGGATCAAACTTATATCGCAAGGCGCTAAGGGGTGGCCTCCCTCTCGGTCCCAACCGAAACACCCATGCCCCGGACGGTGGCTCGCCTACCGGCTACAACCGGTACCTTCCACCATGGCCTCTCTGTACGGTGTGTGCTAGAAAGGGGTTGACGACTTACTGAACCGTACTCTACTTGTTGTAGGGACAAGTGGTAGTATGAAACAAGTATGGGGGTTACTGGAACAAGACTCGATCTATGGTCGACTCAGGAGGTTTAAGTATGCCCTGCATGATTATCATAACGAATATATTTCATCCAATAGACAAAATCACCGATCATCATACCCCATCATGCCATGCCGGACACACTCGTCTCGACGAGGAACTAGGGACAAGTTCGGGTCTACCCAAGACAGAGACTTTCCCGTTTTCCTTCCGGTAGGCACGAAAGGCATACGAGGATGATCACTATCACAAGCATGTCCATTTCCAACAGCAAGGAAATTTCCAATATGCATTCATGCAAATGATCATATCACCACATAAAATAACGAGTTCTACGTATTGAGGTGGTGTCATAATCGTGTCAAACAATGCATGAAAAATATTATGCCAGGGTTCAGAATGCTTGCCTTCAAGTTGTGGGGAGGCAGGGTGCACTCCAAAACTTTTGAAAGATTCCTCCTCTCTCCAAAAATCCTATTTACAAATATATTTTGAATCAACACATAGTTTCAAAAACAGTACCAAAAAGTTGTCTGAAATTTTTTCAAATAAATCTGAAAATAAACTAGGCAATATTTGAGAAAGTTAGGAAAAAGAATCAATTCATTTGGGGTTATATTTAAAAAGTTATGGCCAGTCAAAGTTTTGGTCAAAATCTGTTTTTTAATAAAACAGAAAAAAGGAAAAGCGTTTCGAAAACTGACCACGTCGAAGGCGTATTCTGGGAATACGCCTCCACTTATGCCTGCGTGGACCGGCGCTGGGTCACTGACAGTGGGCCCGCCTGGTCCACTGGTCAGGTTTGCCCAGTCCACGCGCGCGTCGCCTCCTCCGACCGAACGGAGGCGGAGCTCCGGCGAGGCTCACCGGCGAACGGAGGCATCCCTCGGGGGTCTGAGTACATGGGTGTGCTCAGGTGGTCGAGGCAAACCCGTGGGTACCCTCCATGGTCGCCGACGTGGACGGAGTCGCCGGCGACGAGCTTCGCGACGGAGATGGCTTCGGGTGGATTTGGGGTCTGGGCTGCGGTGGTTCCCGAGCGGTCTGAGGTGTTGGGCGGCTCAGAGGGTCATGGGGAGTCGAGCGGTGGTGTCGGACGGACGGGAGGGCTTTGGTTGCATTTAAATCGGCCGGGACTTGGCGGCCGAACCGGCCGGAGTCGGAGAAGACGGCCTTCCTCTCCTCGACTGCTGGCCATGGTGGCCCTAGGGGGATAGCTTGAGGTTGCTTGAGGACTCTGGTGAGCTCGGGGGCCCTTATATAGGCGGTCGATGTCGGTTCGCGGCGGCCGTGGAAAGGATCGCCGGCGACCGCCATTCTATAGCAGCAGGGGGGATGTGGCGGCGACGAGTGCTTGCTGACAAGCTTGCAAATGAGCTTGAGCTGCTCCAGGGGGCAGCTGGCGAGCGCTGGTGGCTCGGGCGGCGCCGTCCGCGGCAGGAGCTGTCTGGGCGGCGGTGGCGGCTATGAGGCGGTGCCAGAGGGCGCCAAGGGGGGAGGCGGCTCTGGGCGAGGAGGAGTCGGGCTGGCTGCAGTGGGAGGGGCGAACGGCGCGGGAGGCAGCAACGCGACACGGCGACCTGCGCATGCGCATGCGTGCAAGCAGCTGCCGCCGGCGTGCAGAGCATGCACGCCAGCATTCGGCGAAATGCCGCGATGGGTTAGAGAGCGTGGGTGAGGCTGGCAGTTAGCAGGGCTAGGTCATAAGCACCTAGGAGCTTAGTGGACAAGGTTTTTGGGTCAGTGGATCAAGCTCACAGTGTAAACTAAAACTTATGCCAAATCTGAGCATGCACACAAGGTGTTTGACAAAAGGCTAGGGGCATCTAGGCAGTTCTTGGAGTGTCCAAAATCCCCAGACCCTAGTCTCTTTAGAAGGTAAAGAGGGTGGCAAGGTTAGTTTGCCAAAATTAGAAACTTGTTAGTGCAAATATTTGAGACAACCAATACTGGGCAGAAACTAAAGGATGTCATTTCATGGACCAAAAATATTCCAATGGGTTCATGCTCCTAGACTTAAGGGTTTTGTAGGAAGGACTACAAGCAGGAAAAAGAATCATGGGTAAAGGAGTAAGTTAAAATAGGGTTGCAGTACAAATCATCAAGTTGGTCCAGGATGAAAATGAGGTTGGTTCACTGAAATTTTTCAAAGAACAACACTGTGTTTTTGCAAAAATTTGAATAATATACTCCTACTGACATCCCATAATTTTGGTGATAGTTTTAAAGAAATATTTAAATAGGTTGTAGTGCAAAATTGCCCACTGGACCAGATTTGAAAACTTGGTGTAGAACTCAAAATATTCAATGAATGAAATATATTTTTGCATATAAGTGATTTAAAAACATCACATGACATCCCCAAATTTTGGCTGGGTTTTTAAAGGAATTTATCAAAGGGTTGCAGTGCAAATGGAGTCCCAAACTTATGAAAAACCATTTTAGAGAGATAAAGCTCAGGGATAAATAATTATATAAATAATCCTACTGATAAAAGAATGGTTTTAATTGAGAGGGTAAATGAGTCCAATAATGATTGAAAAGTTTTCACTTTGGGGCAAAAACTCCATAATAATAAAGAAAAGAATGGTTCTAAAATCAACAGGAAATCCAGAAACTAAAAGTTTAAGTTTCCTGGCAAAAAATTTATAAACAAAACATGGTTAAATTTTTGGGGCGTCACATGACGCGAGAGTGATGTTACTTGTTTTGGAGTTCTTCTTCTGATTCTTCTTCGATCAGGGGATAGATTCCAGGTCGGCAGCCTGGGCTAGCAGGGTGGATATTGTTTGAGTTTCTGTTTGTGTTTCATCCATAGTTGGATGATGCTCTTATGTATGATGTTGTTGTATTCATGTGGAATTGTATGCCTTTTGTATGTATCCCCATCTTTTATGTAATGTTGATGTAATGATATCCACCTTGCAAAAGCGTATCAATATGCGGTTCTATCCTTGGTGGGACCTTTGAGTCTCTTTAGGATAGTATCGCATATTGGGCGTGACAATGGCGCTCTCCCCCATGTCCTCCGCATCCACCACCTACCATGCCCAATGCATGCGGGACACGTGGCGAAGTGCGTGCGGAACGGGGGGCGAGTGGAGTGGCAGTTTCATCCCCGTGATCTTAGGGGAGAAGAATCCGCGGGCCACGATCCAAGTTCTTCCACGACGCGCACACAACGCGCGATGAAACCAGAAACTACCCCGAAATCAAGACTAATGAAGCAGCAAAGAAAACCTCAAGGGGCCAACCCCTTCAGCAACCTTGCATGTGCACTTATTAGGCCCTACCCCGACGATGCTCAGCAGCGCGTTCGGGGCAGGCCCGGGAGCTTCTATCGGTGCAACAAACCCTGGGTCTGTTGCCCAACTATGCACAGGCACAAGATCAAGATTGAAGCACCAGCTTAAGTCAGAGATTGAAGATCCAAGAGATTTGAAGAACCAACACGCAGTCCCGAGAGACCAAGATCGAGCCAGAGGAGCAAGATATCGGCAAGAGAAGGGCCTCCCTTGCCGGGCAAGCGAGCCCTGCAAGGGGTGAGGCCACCACCAGAAGCAAGCAATCAAGGCTCCCCGGTAGAGCCTGCCGGGTCTCGCAGGGGCAGAACCACCCCACCAACCACTCAAACACGACTCGCGTCGTCAATCAATGCGGTGTCAAGCTGCAAGATGATTAAGTGGTAGCCATTCGCCACATGGCAGTAATTTCTTACAGAAGAAACCCGCAGATGACACCGTCCTGCGACGTGTCAAGAGAACAGATGCAGAGCTGGCAAGATAGCCTGGCAGGTCTTGTCGGCCGACCAGTGATGTGACACTAAGCGGCGCATTTAATGCATCCTGTCAGCCCACAGAGTTAGGTATGATAGCATTGTTAGCTATCATATCACTGGATAATGACCACTTTGCCACTGTGGTGACCCCTTAATTTATAAAAGGAGGCCCATGGCACATAGGATGGGTTGGAAGGTTGATGAACCCAAGCCACCATACGCGTGTAGTCACTGTGGCCCCGAGGAAAACCCTGCCGGGCAAGTGTACTACGTGTCACCACACTCATTCCATCATCAATCCACCAAAGCAGGAGTAGGGTCTTATGCCTCACGGTGGCCCGAACCTGGGTAAATTGCTCGTGTGCTCTCTGCCGTGCTGCTGCACGCCGATCTGCTCTTTGTGCAACGCGACGTCCCTCCGCCGAACAAGCAAGGGGCCACCCTGATGTAGGGTGGAACCCTATATGGACGATCTTTCACGAAAGGAGCGGATCCCGCGAAGAACACGAAGAACACGGGGAAGAACGGAGAGAAATCACAAGGGGAAACACTCAAGAACTAGTCCAATCACACATCCACTAGAAAATCACACACACAAGATCTACAAGGTACATGAACAACAAAGGTAAAGATACAAGGTAAGGTTCATCTCCATGAGGAGGTCTTGAATCCACAAGGGGATCTTCCCATGAGGGGTCTTGAATCCAAGGTGGATCTTCTCCGTAGAGGGGCCGCGGTCTCTCTCATGGAGTAGATCCGTATGGATGAGCAAAGCTCTATCTCAAATGAGCTAATCCTTTGCTAACCCTAACTAGAGGAAGGGGAAGGAGTATTTATAGTCCAAGCCATGAAGGGGTAAGTGGGGAAGGAGATACATGGGCCTCTGGCCCGTGGTTGCGCGCAGGCAGGCGCCGGATGTCCGGGGCTTCGCGAGTCACCGGAGTCCGGGGCACTGGCCGGATGTCCGGCCCGAAGATGGGCAAACTTCTGGTGCGTTCTGTCGTTGATGCCGGATTCCGGGGGAGGCGCCGGATGTCTGGGCTTCGGCGAGGCGCCGGATATCCGGGGCGGGCGCCGGATGTCCGACCGCTGAAGCTTGTTCGGCCTTCTGTTGGTGCAACTATTAGGCGGCTGCACAGGCGCCGGATGTCCGGCCCTTGGCCAGGATGTCCGGCCGCTATAGCTTCAGTAGCTCTGTCTTCTTCCGTCGTCGCTTCCAGGCTTCCCTTGCGGATGGTGTAGTTGTTCCTTGGCGCTTGCACTCCTCGTCGTCTGTAGTGTTCCGACAATACCTATGCATGCACACGAGTGGAGTTTCAAGTAGTATACCATCCTCGAAGGTGTCGAGTGAGCACGTGTAAAGGAGATGATTCACCTTTGTGTATGTGAAGTAGATGTCGCACGTGTCACTCGCCGAACGGACTCTTGACATGGTGATGTCCATAGGATGCTCCACATCATCTCCCCTCCCTTGGGAAAGATCCGACCTCAGATCGAAAACCAAATCACCATGGGAAAGAGATGGCTTCGCCTTGTAGAAGTGGACGTTCACCAAGTACTTGTCATCTTGAAGCTCGAAATGGGAACTCTCCAATGTCGCACCGTCTTGTGATTCCTTCAAAAGGAGTAAGGACAACAAACACTTGGAAAAACAAATGTGGTTAGCGTTGGTGCAAAACCAAGCATTCAAGAGGTGAGTCACCAAACAAGTGTCGTCATCATGCAAAGCATATGGTGTGACAAAGTATTGTGACATGGCATGTAAGCATAGCAATCGAGCACAAGCAAAGATATCATGGGGACAAGCATGTAAATTTGAGGTAGAGATGCAAGTAGGAGTGTTAAGATAATAAGCAACTACCTCAAGTTCATAGCAATCATGCATAAAGCACTCGAAAAATGTTCGATGGTAGGCATAAGAAGCATTCACAACACCAAATAAAATGAAGTGTCTAAACACATGGGACAAGTGCAAGGCAATCCAATTATAACGTGCATATGGTGTAGTGAATATATTGTGGCACTCAACACAATAGAAAGATCAATTGTTCATCATGTGTGAGGCAATCAAGTCAAGCATGCGACAAGCAATGGGACCTGGCATGTGTGAAGAAATGACATTGTTGCAACCAAACATGTGATAGGAGCAAGTAATCCAAGAATTGGATGCAACACACAAGGCATATATATCATGATGCATGGAACGGTGAAAATAACAAGTCGAAGCAAGATCTCTAACATGTGTGCAATCAGGTGGTCCAAGATGAACAATAAGTCTCATGGTGCAAGCAACACAAGTAGTATGATCCGCAATATCCATGCTCAAGAAAGATGTCACCTTGAAGGCGTGTCCTTGTGCATTCTTCACAATGCCGAAGTGGTAGGAAAGGTGGTGTAGAAGCGAGTCATGGTCGAATGTATGAGGCTCGCTCTCAAGAGCTCGAATGGTCAACTCACGTGAAGCGGAAGTCGACACAAAGTCCAAGTATCCTACACATGCACAAAAGAAAGCAAAGAATGTATGCGCATGGTAGATAAACACATCATCCATCATGATGGTTCTCTTCTCTTGCACATAACCATTAGAAGCACAAGTGCAGAATAATATGATGCAACAATGGCTATATTCATGGCATTAGGTATATGATGCAAAGAGGTAAGACAAGCATGCTTCACAAGGAATATGTCAAAATCTCAAAATATATGTGAGAATGCTATGGGGGCAATCTCATTAGCAAGACTAAAGGCATAGCTGCACTCAATACATGGCAAATAACCTAGCATGAGAGAGGCAACATATGGAGAGATATGACAAGAAGCAATTGCAATCATGTGCAAAGCATGGAAATGGTTGTCATCAACTGCATGAAATGAGCAAGTATGAATCATTGGTAATGCAACATAAGCAAGCATAAAGATCAAGTCGTGCAAGCTAGTAGTGCGAAGATGCAACATACTAGAGGAAATCATGGCAATCATGTCATGTGAGCAAATAATAGGCATAGACAATGCACATGACATATCGCAAGCACGAACACAAAGCAAGATCATAGTATCATCATAGGCATGGGGTACAAGCAAACATGGCAATAACAAGTGATATCTCCACCAAGCTTATAAATACACATACAAGTACTAGAATCAATCATCATGTGTAATGCAAAGCATGGGTCACAAATGCATGGCAAAGGCATAGGAATGATCATATCATGCAAAGTGAACATGGCAAGATGGGCATAAAATATGTAATGGGCAATAACCCATAGCCAAGTGAGGGCTATGTAGAAGAAATGCGCGAAGTCCTTGCGTGAAGAGAGCGGTGGGAAAGACAATCCATGGGATCCCAAGTCATCATTGCTCTCTAGAGCTCGTTTTGTCAACTCATGGGACTGTGAGGTTGACAAGTATTCATGGGTACCTACACAAAAGAGACACAAACCAAAGAAATTCTGCGCGTGGTAAATGTACACATCATCCATCATGATGTGTATTTGCACGTGAGTGTTAGCACAAGATAAGCATCGCTCAAAGAAATTTGATGCATGGTATAATAACATGTCATCCATCATGAAAGAATAGTTGTTATGTATAACACGATGGGGACGCAAATTGAGCATACAAGTATAGCAAGTGTGTGGCACAACAATAGCATTTTTATTCATGGGGAGCATATTGTGCACACAAGTATTGGGATCATGCAATGAATGGGACGTATCAAAATCTCCTAACATGTATGAGGAAACTATGGGGGTCTCCTCATGAGCAATATTGGAAACATCATATTGAGAAAATGGACAACATCCAAAACAATGCATATCCGATGATAGGTGTTCATGGCATGTCATATGAGATAAATGATGTAAAGGGAGCATATATATATCATTACAAGAAAAACAAATGCCAATAACCATGGGCTTGTCATCTATGCCATATGTGCAAATTGGGTTTATTTTAATGGCTTATGCATATTCATTAAGATGAGATTGCAAATATGACATATGATTGATCTCATGCATAGCATATGACAAGTCAAGCGGGTTGTCAAACATGATGTGACCTAGAGAATTGTCACATGAAATCCTATGTGACATGGCATCACAACTAATAGACTCCACATGAGAATCATCATACTCATCATAAATGGGCAAGAAATCATCACATGAGGAAGTCGCACTAGCATGAATCACGGAAATAGGTGGATCAACATCATGCAAGCAATCAATGTCAAGAAGGTCCACTAGTGGGACTAGAGCATCACCTTCACCTATGTTACCTTGTTCATTCCACTCAAGTGGTATAGGTTAGGTGGGAAATACCAAATGGTGGTCATCTTCATCTTGATGGAACCATGTGGGGGTGCATCATATTCCACCATGGCCATCATCTTGTCCAAAGGTAGGACGAAGTCGTCGCGAATCGGTGCGTCATCGTATATGGGACCTAGCACCAAATGAGAAGACACAATAGAGGTAGAGGTTAAGTCGTTAGAAATCATAGTGGCCTCACATGCCCTATCAACTACGTCACTCTCTCTATGTGTTGGTTCACTCACTTCCTCAAAATAGGTGCAATCAATCTCACGTATGGTGGATTCACTCATCTCACTCAAGTGGTGGGGGTGTGGCTCTCCTCACATCGGAATTGTGGCAACACATCATATACGGGGCTAGTGGTGAAGTCACTCTCACTCTCAATATGGTGGCACAAGTCACTCAAGTCATCATACGTTGCTGTGGTCGAAGTGAAATACTCAACCATCTCATCGCCGTCGCCATGGATGAAGGCCGAAGATGGCACTTCATCACTCCCCTCCATGACCGAAGGGAAAATCCCATGCTCGATCATCTCGTCGTCGTCACCGTGGATGAAGGCCGAAGATGGCACATCATCACTCTCGCCTCCTAAGAAGGAAGCATCGTCCTTGCTCGTGACCAAGTCGCTCCCCTCCAAAGCTTGGTCCTTGAATATCTCTGTAGTCGTACTCGTCGCCGCACCATCTTGAAAAAGAGTCATGGAGGACTCGGCATCATCAATGCCACAAAGAGGGATGGCGGTGAAGTCGAACTTGGGAGCATCATCTTGGAGCTCATCGGGATTGGACATCTTGGTGGTACTAGCCTCATGCTCGTCGTCTTTGAGCTTGGTCTTCGAGAAGTGTGCTTGGGGTGGAGAAGCCTTGGCCTTCATGAGTTCTTATTCCGCCTTGAGAGCACCAATGTAGTTGTCGTCGAGGGACTTGTAGTTCTCGAGGAAGATAGTCTTGGAGATGTCGTTGTTCAATCCCATCATGAAGTGGAACTTCCTTGACATGGGGTTGTCCATGCCGGCACATCTCAAGGCATTCTTCATCTCCTTGAAGTACTTGTCGATGGACTTGGATCCTTGGGTGGTGATGTAGGGTGGAATCCTATACGGCCGATCTTTCACGAAAGGAGCGGATCCCAACTAAGAACACAAAGAACACAAGGGGAGACACAAGGGAAAATACAAGAGGAACTCTCAAACCAAACAAGAATAGATCACACATGCGCTAGATCCATGAACACAAAGGGAGATACACGATCCAAAGTCAACAAGGGACGATACAAGAGGTAACCGGTTCTTCTCCGTGAGGAGGTCTTGATGGGGCCACCCAAGAGGGGTTCTTGAATCCGCTTGGAAGGATCTTCTCCGATGGAGGCGCGATCTCCGAGGAGAAGGTATCCAAGTGGATGAGCAAAGCTCTCACACAAACATGAGCTAACCCCCCTAATTCGGAGCTAGGGATGAGTACTTATAGTCCAAGGGGTAAGTCGGGGGTTACACGGGTCATTGACCCTTTCACTGCGCACAGGCAGCCGGTAGTACCGGTCATGGGGGCGGTTGTGCCGCTGGGAGATCAGGCAGGGCGGAAGTATCGTACACGGCAGGCGGTAGTACAGCTGAGAGGTCAGGCGCTAGCTTCTGGAGGTGAACGTTGAAGGGGCCAGCGGTTTGTACCGGTTGTCGGGGCAGTAGTACCGGTCTTTTGGCCATTACCGGTACATCCGGTGCAGTTCGGCCTTGCACCGCTCGATCACAGAAGGTGGACCGGTTATGGGGTAGTAGCCGACCGGTTGTTCCGCCCGGGCGGTAGTTGGCCGGTTGTTCCGGTCCTCCTGGGCCTGCCAGAGTGCCTCCATGCGCTTGATGTTGATCTTGCACCGTAACTTCTCCTTGGTTGCCTCCTTGGTACCTAAGCACACAAAAAATCTCCGTTTGAGGTAGTAGCCATGTCTCAAGTGGGTCAAAGGGAAGTTCAACAAGGAGAGAGTTAACCTCGTTCTCGATGGCTCTCGCACGGGCTCTTGTCATAGGTCCAAGTGGTGTCGTGGGAGATGTAGGTAGGTCCATGGGGATGGCCTTGGGATGCTCCGCATCATCTCGCCCCCCCCCTTGTGAAAGATCCGACCTCAGATCGAGATCTTCATCACCATGGTAGGGCGAGAGATCCTTGACATTGAAGACGTCGCTCATGTTGTACTTGTCACGTGGGATGTCGATCTTGTATGCATTGTTGTTGTAGCATGCAAGCACCTTGAAGGGTCCATCGGCTCATGGTAGAAGTTTGGACTTGCGTTCGTTGGGGAAGCGGTCCTTGCGAAGGTGTAGCCACACAAGATCTCCAATGTTGAATATCATGGGTTGCTTGTTGACGTTGAGCTTGGTCACGATTCGTTGTACTTGGCGCTCGATGGTGTGCCTTGTATCTTCATGCATCTTCTTGAGGTGGTTGACTCGGGCACTCGCGTCCGTGTTGGTGCGCTCTTGAAGAGGTAGAGGAAGATTGTCCAATGGGGACAACGGGTTGAAACCGTAAACGACCTCGAAAGGGGACTTGCCGGTAGTCGAATGTCTTGCACGGTTGTAGGCATACTCGGAGATGGGTAGGCACTCCTCCCACTCCTTGATGTTCTTCTTGATTAGCACGCGGAGAAGAGTGGAGAGCGTGCGGTTCGTCACCTCCGTTTGGCCATCGGTTTGTGGATGGTATGCTGTGGAGAATAGTAGCTTGATTCCGAGCTTGACGCATAAGGTCTTCCAAAAGTAACTCAAGAACTCGACGTCGCGGTCCGAGACAATCGTCTTTGGCACTCCATGCAGTCACAAGATTTCGCTACAAAAGAGATTGGCAACATGTGAAGCATCGTCTATCTTGTTGCATGGTATGAAATGTGCCATTTTAGAGAATCGGTCCACAACAACAAAGACGGAGTCCTTTCCATTTCTAGTTCTAGGCAAACCAAGGACAAAATCCATGCTAATATCTTCCCATGGTTGATATGGAATTGGAAGTGGCATGTAAAGGCCATGAGATTGAGATTTAGACTTAGCTTTGCGACATGTAGAGCATCGATTGGTGAAGCGGTTGACGTCACGAAGCATCTTAGGCCAAAAGTAGTTCTTGGAGAGCGTAGGAAGGGTCTTGTCGCGTCCAAAATGTCCCATTAGTCCTCCTCCATGAGATTCTTGCAAAAGCAACAGACGAAGAGAAGACTCGGGGATGCAAAGTTTGTTAGCTCTCATAAGATAACCATCCTTGATGTAATATCGTTTCCAAGATGTATGCGTCAAACATTTGGCATAAGGAATTGCAAAAGTAGGATCATGCTCATACAAGTCTTTTATGTGCTCAAAGCCAATGACATTCAATTCAAGTTGAGTAACAAGCATGCATATACGGGAAAGTGCATTACCACAAATTTTTCCTTACCTTTAATATACTTGATGACATAAGGAAATGACTCAATAAATTCACTCCATTTGGCTTGACGCTTGTTCAACTTAGTTTGACCCTTAAGACATTTAAGTGTTTCGTGATCGGTGTGGATGTTAAATTCATGAGGGCGAAGGTAATGTTCCCATTCATGCAAAACTTGTACTAAAGCATATAGCTCTTTATCATAGATGGGGTAATTGAGTTGCGCTCCGGAAAGGTTCTCACTAAAATATGCTATGGGGCGCTTCTCTTGTGTTAACACACCTCCTATGCCATTACCACTAGCATCGCAATGAATTTCAAAAGGTTTGTCAAAGTTGGGTAATGCAAGAACGGGAGCATGAGTAAGTAAATTCTTAAGCTCATTGAATGCGCTATCTTGAGATGATCCCCAAACAAAGGGTGCATTCTTCTTACTCAAAGCATGTAAAGGAGATGCAATAGTGCTAAAATCCTTCACAAATCTACGGTAGAAACCGGCTAAACCAAGGAAACTATGCACATGTTGCAAATTAGTTGGTTGGGGCCAAGTTTTAATAGCATTGATCTTAGATTCATCAACATGTACACCCTTAGAAGATACTACAAAACCCAAGAAAACAAGCTTATCAACACCAAAGAGGCATTTTTTCATATTAGCATAAAGTTGCTCTTTTCGAAGAGTTTGTAGCACGGTGCAAAGGTGGGTGACATGCTCTTTGAGGGATTTGCTAAAAACAAGGATATCATCGAAGTAGACAACAACAAATTCATCGAAGTAAGGGCGAAACACATAATGCATAAGACGCATGAAAGTACCGGGTGCTTCCAATAAACCCATAGGCATGACTAACCACTCATACAAACCAAACTTTGTTTTGAAAGCGGTTTTCCATTCATCACCCTCTTGTATGCGTATTTGATAGTAACCACTTTTAAGATCAATTTTGGAAAAGATAGTGGCGCCGCTAAGTTCATCTAGCATATCATCAAGGCGTGGAATGGGGTACTTATAGCGAACGGTAATAGCATTGATAGGTCTACAATCGGAACACATGCAAAAGCTACCGTCTCTTTTTGTCACAAGAATGACCGGCACGGCACAAGGACTCAAACTTTCACGCACATGTCCATGATCTATGAGATGCTTTACTTGCCTTTGTATTTCTTTGGTTTCTTCGGGGTTGACGCGGTATGGAGCTTTGTTTGGAAGTGGCGCTCCGGGGATGAGGTCGATGCGATGCTCAATGTCTCGTAGTGGACGTAGACCCGGAGGTAGCTCGTCAGGGAAAACATCTTGGAATTCCTGCAATAAAGAAGATAACACCAAAGGTAGATCATGATAGGTGTTAGCTTTTGGTGCCTCGTCCTTGCACAATAGGACATAGTGTAGGACACTTGATGGGTTATCACATACTTCTTCATCTCACGTTTGGTGGCAAATAGAACTAAGTTTTTCTTGTTGCTCATCGTGGAGGCACTCAATTTGGGCTTGTGGCGCTCACTCTCTTTTTGGTGGGTCGCTCTCTCACTGTTCTCTCCATGATGGGCTGCTTGTTGTCCGCGATCACTTGGCTTGGAGACATAGGTCATAGCACATACTCCTTTCCTTTCATCTTGAAGCTATAGTGGTTTGTACGCCCGTTGTGGATGACACCTCGGTCAAATTGCCATGGACGTCCAAGAAGGAGGTGGCAAACGGTCATCGGAAGGACATCACACTCCAAAGTGTCTTCGTAAGCTCCGATCTTGAAAGAGACTTGTACCCTATGCTCGACTTGGATGGTGCCGTTGTCGCTTAACCATTGAACTTTGTATGGGTGCGGGTGCTTCATCTTGACCAAGTTGAGTTTGGAGCATAGTTCTTCACTTGCTAAGTTATGGCAACTCCCTCCATCGATGATGACCTTGACGGACCTTCCACTGATGTCGGGTTTGGTGTGGAAGATATGGCATCTTTGGTCTTCTTCTTGTTGATGTTGAAGAGTCAAGACCTTGGAGACAACAAGAGTGGGGCTCGAATCTTCATCACAAAAGACTTGGTCATCTTCATCTTCATTGTTCACTTGCCGGTGCATGGCCACTTGCTCAAGGGCTTCCATTTCTCCTTCACTCATTGAGTCATTGGTTCCGTCGTAGTTGAGGATCATGGTACGCTTGTTTGTGCACTCGAAGGACTTGTGGCCTCGGCCGCCACATGTGAAGCATTTGAAGGAACTTGTATTGATGGTCTCATCGGTTGGGGCAGATGATGATGAAGCTCTCGGCTTGAAGTTGCTTGTAGTAGGAGGACGACTTGAGGTTGTCGAAGTTTTCTTGTAACTTGACTTGGCTGAAGTAGAAGTTGTTGGAGTCGTTGAAGCTTGGGTATTGGAGAAACCATAGGACTTGGATGAGAACTTGGCATACTTGAAGTCATCTTGCACTTGACGTTACGCTTTGGTAGCTTGATGCACTAGCTCGATGAGGTTCCAGTATGGTTGGAAGCCGGCAATCTTCTTGATAGGATGATTGAGTCCAAAGAAACGTGCCATAGTTTGCTCATCATCTTCCGTGACATTGGCTCTTATCATGGCAATCTCCATTTCCTTGTAGTACTCTTCAACGCTCTTTGTTCCTTGCTTGAGGAGTTGGAGTTTCTTGAAGAGGTCATGATTTTAGTAGTTTGGCACAAAACGTGCTCTCATGACATCCTTCATTTGTGCTCAAGTGGTGATTGGCAGTTCACCTTTGGCCTCTCTGCGCTCAGTGACTTGTTCCCACCAAAAGAGGACGTAGTCTTGGAATTCAAGGGATGCCATCGCGATCTTCTTCTCTTCTTCGTAGTTGCGCAAGCGGAAGATTTTGTCGACCTTCAATGCCCATGAGATGTACTCTTCGGGGTCATTGCTTCCGGTGAAATTGGGCATAGTGAACTTTAGCTTGCCATATCGTTGCTCTTCATTGTGTTGGGGTCGGGGATGATGACGCCCATGTCATTGATGATTGACAATCTCATGTTGCTCTTGGCGAGGAGGGTTGTCGACCTCATGTTGCTCTTGGTGAGGAGGGGTGTCGACCTCATGTTTCTCTTGTCTTATAGGAGGTCCGTTGTCTTCATGCTCTCGATGTACTTGATGTTCTTGCCTAGCTAGAGGAGGAGCTTGTCGAGCTTGACGAGGAGCATTACGATGCACACGTGCTTGGAAAATCCTTTCTTGAACTTCAAGGCGAAGTGCTTCTTGATGTTCACGAGCTTGTCGGCCTCGGTTGGCTACGGCACGACTTGAATCACGAAGGGCACGTTGTGCCTCAAGTGCTTGAGTTTCACGTAGTTGTTGTTCTTGACGTTGTGCCTCGGCGTCTTGTGCATCTTGATATTGTCGCGCGTGCTCCTCTTGTTCTTGTTGTCGTTGGCGTTGTCGTTCTTGTGCTTGCGCGAATTCAGCTTGGGTTTGACGGTGTCGATGCTCTTGAGAGTCGGTATCGTGTAGAGGATTGCGGTTTCCTTGACGATCTTGACGCGCGACACGACGAAGAGTGTTCGATATCGGGGTACTTGAGCCGGATATAGTGTCGTCGGAGTGTCGACTTGAGCGGCTCCTTCTTGAGTAGGATGAAGTGGTAGAAGAGCGGTTGAGCAACAAGGCACGAATCTCGTCCATTCTTGCGTCATTCTCATGCTTGTGTTCGTCGAGCTTGTTGTTGAAGCAGTCTCTCGTACGTTGCTCGGAGAGTCGCAAGTCGGTGGTGAGGTTGTCGATGCGGTCACTCATTTCTAGTTGCTCTTCATGCAAAGCTCGTTGTGTTCCAAATAGGTGTATCTTGCTGACGTAGTTGTTCGGATTGTCGTCTTGCTCCTAGAAGAGTGGGTTGGTAGAAGTACTTGGCCTATCCATCATTCCAGACAAAGATATTTGAGTGGGAGAAAGAGAAGAACCTATACCAAATGTACCTTGACCGATGTTGAAGATGGAACAAAGATCACTCCAATGTGTAACAAGGAAATAGCACAATTGGTACCAATTCTTATCGGTTTCTCACACCTACAGAAGTAAAAGCTTATGGTGGAGCTTGGTTAGGATGGTAGCACAAAGTTTGATGCAATTGTTAGTGAGCTTCAATAATGTTGGAAAAGATTCACAAATTTGCAAATGCAACAGGTAGACCAATAGCAAGATAAGTTACACGGAAACACACACGCAAATAGATAAGTGGGGTCGTGCAACCAAGGGATGAGCCAAAATGTGAAATCCACGAAAAAGCTCTTGTTGCACAACACTAGAGAGACGCTAGCACAATTGCACAATAGGCGGATACGAAATTGTGCATAACCTACTAAGCAAAAATGCAACGATTTCTATCCCAAGTATGCTATATGTATGGTATTCCGATGATATGATCCAGGATGATCGAGTATGACAATCTTAATGTTGTATGATGCTATGGTTCTTGCTTATAAGCTCTTTGCTTATCTTTCCCTTTTTCTTAAAAGCTTGTTCGTCTCTTTGTTGTTTGAGCTCTTTTCTCATGCAATGCTTCACGAACCAAGATAGCAATTGTGTATGCGATGACAACTTTGTGACACAAGGGACGATACCAAGATATGCACGACGATGATATGGTATGTATGCTATCGGAAGTATGATCACCAATGTGCATAAGTCACGTTGCCTGCAATACTCAAAGACTAGTCTCGATGGGTAAGGTACGCAAAAATAAGGCTATGGGGTTATCAATGCAAATGCAAGAAGGTATGATGATATCACAATACCAAGATGATACCAAGGTGAGGGTGATACCAAAGTGATGTAGTCGTTCGTAGTAGTCCTTAGCGAAGATGAGCGGCGGTGATGTCGATGTAGAACCATTCCTAGTTAGCCGAAACTCCCTAGGAAACGATGAACCACAACTCAAATTGTCAAAACCAAAGTCAAAATGGTGGTATCGAAGTTGGCAATGCGGAAGTGAGATTGTTTGCGGAAAGTGGTGGTGTTATGCGGAATGATATGGCGGTGGGCCTAGGCAAAGATGCCAAAATGACAAAAGTTTGAAGGTTTCAAATTGTGTTGGAACCTATGTATGTGGATGGGGGATGTCAATAGCTACTCAACGAGCTAAAGAACGCAAAAATCGGACTCCGGATGTGGAAGTTATGGTCAAAACTGTCAACAATTGGTGGCTGAACCTGGGAGGGGCGGAAGTACCGCTTGGGAGGGCGGTTGTACCGCTCCTGGAGCTCAGCGGTAGTACTGCTTGGAATGGGTGGAAGTACCGCTGGTGTCGGGACGGAATTGTGGTGGAAATGGATGATTTCGAGGTGAAAATTGGAAGGACTTCATGGATGGAAAGTGGGGAAACTTGGTGAGATGCTAGATCCACTCGAAACCAAGCAAATCCATGGATCAAATCCAACAAAACTTCATCACACCAACAAATCATAAAAAAAATGGGGCTATTTTCGGTGGGGATTTTCGAATTTGGGACAAAACAAAAAAATCAAGCTAGAAAACGAAGAGGGGAGGCTCTGAAATCTTGATCAACGTGGCTCATGATACCAAGATGATGTAGGGTGGAACCCTATACGGCCGATCTTTCACGAAAGGAGCGGATCCCAACTAAGAACATGAAGAACACAAGGGGAGACACAAGGGGAAATACAAGAGGAACTCTCAAACCAAACAAGAATAGATCACACATACGCTAGGTCCATGAACACAAAGGGAGATACACGATTCAAAGTCAACAAGGGACGATACAAGAGGTAACCGGTTCTTCTCCATGAGGAGATCTTGATGGGGCCACCCAAGAGGGGGTCTTGAATCCGCTTGGAAGGATCTTCTCCGGTGGAGACGCGATCTCCGAGGAGAAGGTATCCAAGTGGATGAGCAAAGCTGTCACACAAACATGAGCTAATCCTTTGCTAACCCTAATTTGGAGCTAGGGGATGAGTACTTATAGTCCAAGGGGTAAGTTGGGGGTTACACGGGTCGTTGACCCTTTCACTGCGCACAGGCAGGCCGGTAGTACCGGTCATGGGGGCGGTTGTGCCGCTGGGAGCTCAGGCAGGGCGGAAGTACCGGACACGGCGGGCGGTAGTACCGCTAAGAGGTCAGGCGCTGGCTTCTGGAGGTGAATGTCGAAGGGGCCAGCGGTTGTACCGGTTGTCGGGGCGGTAGTACCGGCCTTTTGACCGTTACCGGTACATTCGGTGCAGTTCCGGCCTTGCACCACTCGATCACAGAAGGTGGACCGGTTGTGGGGCGGTAGTTGGCCGGTTGTTCCGGTCCTCCTGGGCTTGGCAGATTGCCTCCATGCGCTTGATTTTCATCTTGCACCGTAACTTCTCCTTGGTTGCCTCCTTGGTACCTAAGCACACAAAACATCTCCGTTTGAAGTAGTAACCATGTCTCAAGTGGGTCAAAGGGAAGTTAAACAAGGAGAGAGTTAACCTCGTTCTCTATGGCTCTCGCACGGGCTCTTGTCATAGGTCCAAGTGGTGTCATGGGAGATGTAGGTAGGTCCATGGGGATGGCCTTGGGATGCTCCGCATCAGGTGGTGTTCTCCAATTGGTGTAGAAGTTGTTCCGTGTAGGTTGGAGGCACAAACTCTCACCGCAAAGCTCTCTTCATCTTAGGCCAACTCATTTCGTAGGTCTCCGAAGTTGTGTGAAGCCACCATGTGGACGCGTAGTCGTGGAAGTTCATTGTGGCGCACTGCACTTGATCTTCGGGAGGGACTTGATGTAGCTTGAGGTAGTCGTCCATTAGGCGCTCCCACTCGAGATACTCCTCGGGTTCTTGAGTCCCATAGAAAGGAATCTTGTGGTCGGTGTCGGGGTCGTAATAGCTCATGGAAGTCGCGGACTTGAGCTTGGGGAGCTTCTCTTGAGCGTAGTCTTGAGGTGCTTGTTGGCAAAGACGTCGTATGTCCGTAGGCGAAGATGCCTTGAAGTCACTTGGCGAAGATGCCAAGGGAGATGGTGAAGTCGTTGAGCGGTTGTTGATGTTGAGCTCTTGACCTTCACTTTCTTTTTGGTGATGGTGTCGATGTCGATGTGACCTTGACGGAGATGGTAGCTCGGAAGCACGTGCACTTGAGCGTCTTCTCGAAGATGAGTAACATCGCTTGTAGGACTTGATGAGGGTTTTGATGTCCTCCATTTGAGCTTGCATCTTGGCGTCGGTAGAGTTATTCGTGGCATCGGACTCGTCGTTGTTGTTGTAGACCGAAGTTGAAATGCCTTGCCTATCCATCACAAGACTCGAGTAGAGGTGAGTAGGAAATGAGATAAACAATACCAAGTTACCTTTTCCCAAAGTTGAGGATGTATCCCGTTTCACTCAATGTGAGATGAAAGAATAGTGGAATTGGTACCGGACTTGTTCACTCACATCTACAAACTAAAGCTTACGGAGTAGCTCGGTGAGGATAGTGGCACAAAAATTTGATGCAAAATGTTAGCAAGAATCAATAATGTTGAAAAAGATTCACAAAGTCGCAAGTGAAATAAGTAGACCAATAGCAAAGAATGGACACACAAACACACACACGGATAGATAAATAGGGTCGTGCAACCAAAGAATGAGCACAAAATGTGGAATCCACGGAAAATTCTCGTGTTGCACAACTCAAGAGAGACGCTAGCACGATTGCTCTATAGGCGGATACGATACTTGTGCAAAACCTATGATATGCAAAATGTATCAACTTCTATCCCAAGTATGCTATGTATGTATGGTTCCCGGTGTTTCTCTCAAGATGATCCAAGATGATCGGATATGACAATCTTATGCAATGTGGTATGATGCTATGGAATTTCTCACAAGCTCTTTGTTCACTCTTTTTCTTTGCTTAAAAGCTTGTTCTTTTTTTTGATATGGCCACTTTTGCACAATGCACAAACCAAGATAGCAATAGTGTATATGCGGGAACAAACTTGTGACACAAGATATGATATGATAGCAAGATGATACCAATATGATATGGTATATATGAAGTGGATGGTCTAGATCAATGATCACTAATGTGCACAAGTAGCGTTGCCAGCAATACTCAAATGGCTAGTCTCGATAGGCAAGTGATGCAAAATGGGCTAGGGTTATCAATGCAATTGCAAGGTAATATACAATGGAGGGATACCACGATACCAAGATGATATGGAGGTTACCGTCCGAGCAGATGATGAGTGGCGGTGTTCTTGATGTAGATATCAAGATTATGGAGAATCATCCCTAAGTAGCCGAAACACCTTAGGAAACGGAAAAAACGCGAACTCAAAATCTCAAATGTCAAATGTCAAATGGTGGTAGCGGGAAAGCCGTGGTGGTTGCGTAAGCTTAATGGGATTGCGGAAATGCAATGATGGAATTTGGAGACGCAATGCAGAAGTGGAGGGTTAGGTGGAAGACTATACATGGTGTCGGAGTTGGAAGCACGGTCCCTAAGTAGCAGAAACACCTTAGGAGACGTAACTCTCAACCGAAACAAAATTGGGTTAACTTGGGGTTGCGGAAGTGTATGGTGGGCAAGCTTATGTGGAAGTTATGGTGGTGGTTGATGAAGAAGCAATCGTCCCTAAGTAGCTGAAACACCTTAGGAGACTCGAATCACAACTCAACAACCTTAAATGCAATGGGGAACAAAATGTGTTAGGTTGCGGAAGTCGGTGGTGTTTATGCAGAAGTTATGGTGGAAGCCCTAGGCAAAGATGCCAAAGTGCCAAAACTTTTATGGAGTCAAATGGTGATGTAACTTATCTAGATGGATAAGGGATGTCAATAGCTACTCAACGAGCTAAAGAACGCGAAAATCGGACTCCGGATGTGAAAGTTACGGTCAAAACGGTGAAACACGGGAGGCTGATGCTCCAGGGGTCGGACATCAGGGGTCGGGGCCGGATATCCCGGACCTGATGTCCAGAAACTCGTGCGTTTTTGTGCTCCAGGAGCCGGATGTCCGGCCTGAGGCCCGGATGTCCGGCCCGACGATTCCAGATCGGGATTTGGACTTCGAAACTCGATTTGGGGCGGAAATTGATGATTTCAGGGGCAAAATTGCGGAGATTTCGTGGATGGAAAGTGGGGAAATTTTGTGGAAAGCTAGATCCACTTGAAACCAAGCAAATTCATGGATCAAAATCAACAAAACTTCATCACACCAACAAATCAGAAAAAATTTGGGGGCTATTTTTGTGGGGAATTTTTGAATTTGGGACAAAATCAACAAAACAATACTAGAAAAACAAGGGGTAGGGGCTCCAAATTCGTGATCAACCTTGCTCTGATCCAAGATGATGTAGGGTGGAACCCTATACGGCCGATCTTTCACGAAAGGAGTGGATCCTGCGAAGAACACGAAGAACACGGAGAAGAACGGAGAGAAATCACAAGGGGAAACACTCAAGAACAAGTCTAATCACACATCCACTAGACAATAACACACACAAGATCCACAAGGTACATGAACAACAAAGGGAAAGATACAAGGTAAGGTTCATCTCCCTGAGGAGGTCTTGAATCCACGAGGGGATCTTCCCGTGAGGGGTCTTGAATCCAAGGCAGATCTTCTCCGTAGAGGGGCCGCGGTCTCTCTCATGGTGTAGATCTGTATGGATGAGCAAAGCTCTATCTCAAATGAGCTAATACTTTGCTAACCCTAACTAGAGGAAGGGGAAGGAGTATTTATAGTCCAAGCCATGAAGGGGTAAGTGGGGAAGGAGATACATGGGCCTCTGGCTCGTGGCTGCGTGCAGGCAGGCGCCAGATGTCCGGGCTGGGGGGCCGGATGTCCAGGGCTTCGCGAGTCGCCGGATGTCCGGGGCACTGGTCGGATGTCCGGCCTGAAGATGGGAAAACTTCTAGTGCATTCTGTCATCGATGCCAGATTTCCAGGGGAGGCGCCGGATGTCCGGGGCTGGCGCCGGATGTCCGGCCGCTGAAGCTTGTTCGGTCTTCTGTTGGGGCAACTGTTGGGCGGCTGCACAGGCGCCGGATGTCCTACCGCTGTAGCTTCAGCAGCTCCGTCTTCTTCCGTCGTCGCTTCCAGGCATCCCTCGGGGATGGTGTAGTTGTTCCTTGGTGCTTGCACTCCTCCTCGTCGTCCGTAGTGTTCCGACAATACCTATGCATGCACACGAGTGGAGTGTCAAGTAGTATACCATCGTTGAAGGTGTCAAGTGAGCACGTGTAAAGGAGATGATTCACCTTTGTGTATGTGAAGTAGATGTCGCACGTGTCACTCGCCGAACAGACTCTTGACATGGTGATGTCCATAGGATGCTCCGCATCAAACCCGGTCCCATAGGTGGCCGCGGATATCCCGCGACACTTGGTTTTTTAATTCCTTTAAATCCAAAACATGCCTGTAAGTCATGAAACTTGGCATGGTGTCATGACATGGCACCAACATGTTGTGGTAATTTTTCTGTCCGATTTGCGAAGGCGCACACATTAACAATCAACAAAGTCATTTTGGAACAAGTGTTGTCACGTTACAAATCGGAAACACAAGTATTATTGAAACCGTGGGCGTTCTACTTACCAATTATGTGCCGCCACACGTCCATTTTTTTATTGGCTAGGTGGTGCCGTGCGGGGTAGCTATTTGAGTACAGGAGGCATGCGATCAGACTCCTGCGAGTGCTCATCGGGAGGAGAGCCCTTTGACCTCAATCCGCCGTGCACCTCCCTCCCAATGTCTCCATTAACGGTGCCCGAGCCCCTGGTTCACACCATGGCTATGTCTCACTGGACTGAGATTAAAGAGAGAAAAAAGAAAATCTGAAAAGAAAGTTTTGCACGCATCTTGATATAAGATCCGACAGACCTATATAACATCGAATTCGACATATAGCAAGACTGATGAATATAAGGACGATGACAGTGCACAATAATTGTCTTACATATTTAGGAACATAATTAAAAAATCCACATGCGACAACGCCAGAAATACACAATGGCAAAAGAAGAAGGAAGATAATTATCTGGCTCGCTGATCTCTACTTTCTTGATGCGTTGCTGCAGGCCGCGGGAACTAGTCTCTGCGGCGAGCGGCGATGAGATCTTTCTTGTCCTCAAGATGCTGCTTGAGAGCATCCATAGATTCCTCCACCAGCCTTCTATGTTTGATGCGCAACATGGCATTCTCGTCCATAAGTTTCTCGACGATGATGCCGGTCCTCTTCAACAAGGCAGTGGTCTCCTCCTCCAGCTCCGCACTTCCGATGATCTTCGCCCTCAGCAGGTCGCGCTCGGCCTGGAGCTTCGCATTGCTCTCATTTATTTGCCAGATGACGCCGGTAGCCTGTTCAAACTATGCTTTCATGTCGTCCTGCACCCTCGCCCAGCCGGAGATCTGATCCATCTGGCTATGGACGATCGCATGCATGCGCCTGTAAGAGTCCTCGCCTACCCGCGAGACATTTTCCCAGGCCGCCACGGTGCAGGAGGACATCTCTACTGCATTCGCAGCGCGGCGGGACATCTCTTCTGCTTCCGCGGCGCGGCTGGACCAGTATGCTGCATCGACAGCGCGACGGGACCTCCGTGCTGCTTCGGCGGTGCGGCGGGACCTCTGTGCTGCTACGGCCGCGCGGCGGGACATGTTGGCTGTATTCGCGGCGAGGCGGGACATCTCTCGTGCTTCTGCTTCCATGCTCGCCTCTCCCTGGTGGCAATCTCTCGACCCAGAACTCACGCTGGCCATGGCAGACGCAAGGGAACTATGATGAATGACTTGTTTGTTTTTGTGGATTAGGAGTTGAGGAGGAATGTGCAGTCATCTTGGAGTAGTAGTATTTATAACCGAGTACTAATACGCTCCTAAGTGGGAAACCTTTTAGGTTTTGATCGGTGTGAACAAGTTTGCAATTAAATATAGCATGGTAGTAATTTGGAATGTGACGGGACGCAGGCTCAAAATTTATTGACGGTTCTAAGTGCGGCACTATTCCCGAAAGGCGTAACATGGGCACGCTTTCTTGGTCGCGTATGTGGCGTTTGCACCATAGGGAGCACCGCAATAGGCAATGTCAGCACACGTCTTGTTCCAACAACCATGCGCACTCATTATTACCATCGTGTACGCTTCTTTTAATTAGAATGTGTGCCCGTCTAGCGCACACACGTTGATATGTCTAACTATTTCTGTTTGTTGTGGCTAATCGCAAACAGTTCATCCGTGTGAAGTGTATGACATCAATCGCAGACACTTTGATCCGGCTGACCGTTTCTGTTTTGTTGCCTAATCGCAAACATTTAATCCTTCTGAAACGTATGCCCTCAACCGCACACACCTTTATCTAGCTGCCCGTTTATGTTGTTCCTCCTCATCACAAACAGTTAATCCGAGTGAACTGTATGTCGTATATCGCACATGCCTTCATTTGGCTACCCGTTTCTGTTCTTCTTCCTCATCGCAAACAGTTAATTTAACTGAATTGTATGCCATGCATCGCACACGCAACTAAAATCAGAACCGTGTTTGATGCATCCGTCATCGCAAATGTTTTGCACCTTTTTTGGCGGTTTTTTTACACCACCGTTTGCAATTAATGCATCACACACAGTTTCGTCGAAGGGTCTGTGATCGTAGTGTCGTGTTAGCAGCATCCTACGGTAGTGACGTATCGAGAGAGTAACTCATACTCTCCCTCCACTAGTAATGCGTACTCTCTGCTAGCATTGACCAAAGTAATCAACAAAGCCCTGTCCCATAAGGGTTATTGTGGTCGTACATGTAAGGTTGGAGTAACGGTCGCAACTTAAACCAATCCATTTTAAAAAACAACACACTCACTTCCCTCAGTACACCACTTCCTTATCAAGTGGTTACCTAGCTCAACATCTCCCTCGGGAATTAGTGGCACCTAACGGGGTTTTCAGAGTCTTGGAAAATACTCTTGTTTCCATCACCATGCATATACCCATCCCATTTGCGTAGCAATTACTTTAGAATCTTGTCTACTCCCACCCAGGTAACCCTCATAGGAAGGTAGGGTCATGCACAATGCAAGTATCAACAAGGAAGTAACAGAGGCAACCTATCAAAATGGTTACCATCTCATCATGATTCCGATGCATCAATAATAAAGTGCTATATGACATGCATAAAAGGGTTTCATATACATGGTCAAGGGGCTACTGCCTAGATCAGTAAAGTTTTAAATCCTCCTGGTCCATCTCCAAGCACTCCATCTATTCCATCAACTATTGAAAAGCAATCACAATAAGCGACACAACAAGGTAGAAAATAAAAGTGCTCTAAAAATACGAATTTGACTTTTGTAGGATACCTTTGGTCATATGAAAATAACCAAAGTGGTTCCACTCGATTTGGATCAATGAGGATTTTTGGACATTTAACTTGGTGAGAAACGAGGGGATAATGGATCTGCAAGAAGTCTACAGAAACATATTTTTGTAAAATGAGCAAAGGCACTCATTGAACAAGGCATGATTTTAGAAGCATCTAGGAGTTGGTTTTGTTGGATTTGGAGTTCAAATGATTTTCCTATCAATTCGCAAAGCTGTCCATGCATGAAGGAATGTACCAATATTTGATGTGGCGGAGAAAGCATAATGAACAATGTTCACAAATTAAGTGATGAACTTGGATGCATCTCCAAATTTGAATCATGGCATTGGATCGAAGATGGTCTCTTTGTGATTTTCTAAAGTTTGGCTTAGCAATGGAAATATAGGGTTTATTTAAATATTTGTGAAGCAAACTTCTCTAGCAAAATGTGCATGCTGCATCGTGAGGTAGATCAGGAATTTAGAAGAACCTAGGATTTTGAATCATCAAATTTGGAACTCATATGCATTCTTTATGGATTTTACAAGTTTTCTAGAAAACAAAAAGAAAGAAATTACCAAATCGGCTGGATCTACGGCGGTAACAGCGCACACTAGGCGAGACCTAGTGGCAGGGTGCCACTGGGTCGGCCTAGCAGCTTGCCGCCTGGGCAAAGGGGGTGACGACGAAGGCGGCTTCGTGAAAGCGCACCTTCGTGCGTGGGAAGCGGATCCCGCCAAAGCCGTTTCCACTTAAACGGATGGGGCCTGCCCGTTGGGTCGCTGATGCGCATGACCCAGCACGCTTAGGACGTCTCCTACCTCCCGCTCGAACAGAGCAGAGGCAGGGGAGGCAACGCCGAGTGGCGCCGGCGCTCTCCCTAGTGACATCGGCTAACTACGGCGACGCCCAGCACACCGGCGGATTCAGGAGGTCACGCCACATCCGCCGAGGTGCACCACGACTGCAGGGGCTATCGGGATGCCAGCACACCATCGGCCGTGGCGGGCAAGATCGACGGTGGTGATGGAGCTCGATGGCAAGGCCACGATAATCAGGGGAAGGACACGTGAGAGCTCCAAGCTGATGATGGAGATGCTTTGGAACAGAGATGTCGAGAGGAGGGGGCTCAGTGGCATGAATTTGGGCGGCTGCTGCTCAACGACCACGGAGGCGAATGGAGGTTCGGGTTGGTCAGGGGGTTGTTGGGAGGGAGAGGGAGCGAAGGGGTGCAGAGGGAGGTTTGGGACGGCCTTAGATGGCAAGACCATGGGGCACCGTGGACGTGGCCTATGGGTGCCTGCGAGAATGGTCTTGGTGGCAGAGGGAGGAGGCTCGGGGCTGTCTGCAGCATTCATGGGCGCAGCGTGGGGCTTGGGAGAGGCAGAGAGAGTGGGGTGAGCACCTGGTGGAGCCATGAGCTCACGCACAGATTAGCTAAGTCGAGCGGTTCTGGGCATGCCCGTAGGGGGTGAGAGAGAGGGAGAGCGGAGGGGGCCGATGGAGCTGGCATGTTGCGGACATCGAGGACCTCGTCTAGAGCGCGGGGGAGGCCCGAAGTGGTCTGGATATGTGGCGTCAATGATTGCCTGCTCTGCCACACACTCTAGAGCGCGTCCTAGGCCGGCATGGGTGTGACTTTTGCGGAGTGGGCGTGACTACTTGTGTCTGGGAGCTTTAGGGGGATCAAACAATATGAAAGTGGCCTTGAATGCCCTAGAAAACTTCTGGAGCAAGGGAGGGGTTGAGAAAGAGGGAAAATACTGCTGTCCAGAGAAGTCAAATGGGGTTCTACCCCCCTTAATCATGGGTCCTTGGGAAGGGAAGGATGAAGGGGGTAGAGGAGGACTAGGTGGGCATGTGGTAAAAAATTTAGTTCCTGGAGACAAGTGGAACGGCCCAAACTAGTGAGTCCAAGTTATGCTAGAAGGTGTTTGATTGTGGCTTGGGGCATCTAATGGAATCTAATGGCCCTGAAAATTAATAGGAATGGTCTTTGGTTCATTTTGGGATAGCTTGCAAATTTGCAGCTCATTTGGAGAAACTTGGCAATGTAATTATTTCAAACCCTATAAATGGGCAAAAATGGGTTTGGCAAGCTTTGATCAAGTTAACTTGTTCTCCTTGATGCACCACTTGGCCTAGATGAATTAATAGACCATTTGATTATGTGTACCAAGTTTGGGAACATTTGGACATGTTTGTCAGTGCAAAGTTGTTCAAACTTGGAAAATGACAGAAATGGTTTTGACAGGGTTTGGTGGGGTTATCTTGTTCTCCATGTCATGAGACTTGGCAAGATCATCCAATAGGTTAATTTTCACATGGCAGATTGTTTTTGGAATTTATGGAGAAACTTTCCTTTGTAAATATTTCAAAAGCTTGAAATATCCAAAAAGGGTTTTTGAGGGATTTGACCAATATTTTGGTCATGACCATGTGTTGAAACTCATATATATATATATATATATGGAAAATATATGTCCACTGAGTCTCCCTAAATTTTCTCAAATATTTTTGAAATATTAAACTAATTTTAACTTATTAAAGACCATTTCTGACTCAAGAAAAAGCCTTTAAATAAAATAGGAAAATAACTTCTAAAATAATAATTTTGTGGTTTTAGGGAGTCCTATGGCTAATAGGATTCAAATATAATTTTTGAAAGATTTTTCAAAAACTAAATTAAGTACTTTTAGTTCAAGCCTTAACTCAGGGGGTTTTGGCAAGCCTAGTTTAGAAAATACTTTTTGGCCCAATTATTTTTGCAATAAAATACTTTCATGTCCTATACACATGGCATGATCATTGGGCAACGTTTCAGATCAAGGGAAAAAGTATAAGAGTTCGAGGATTTATTTTACTTTTAGAGCACTTACAAACAACAAACAAAAATGCAAATCAAAGCAGAGACCAAATAAAAAAAAATTTGTTGCATCATACTTTTATGCCTAATCAATCCTAAATGTTGTGGCATGAAAGTCGGGGTGTGACAGACCTACCCCTTACAAGAATCTCGTCCCCGAGATTCCTAAACTAGGTTTTAAAGGGATACGGGAATTCGGACCTGAGGTAGTCTTTACGTTCCCATGTTGCTTCTACTTCCGTGTGGTTGCTCCACCGAACCTTGAAGTACTTGATAGTGTCGCTTTGGGTACGTCGTTCTACTTCATTCAAGATATGAATTGTTCTTCCACGGTAGGTCAGATCTGTTAAAGGTTAATGGCTTGGTGATCTATGTCCATGTAGAGAATGGGCTTGTCCGGAACTTGGGGACATCTCCGGAGATGTGACACATGGAAAACATTGTGCACATCAGATACTTTCGTTGGTAACTCTAGCTGGTAAGGATCTTCTTCCCGTCTTGCAGTAATCTTGAAGGGGCCAATAAATCTGGGTGCGAGCTTTCCTTTGATGTGGAAATGCTTGGTGCCCTTGAGAGGAGTGACTCGTAGACACACATGGTCTCAGACACGGAAGTTTACTTCTCGAGGATGGGTGTCAGCATAGCTCGTCTATCTCGTCTTGGAAGTCTTTGATCGTTCTTTGATTAGCTGAACTTGCTCTACACCTTTGCGAAGAACATCAGGTCCAAATACTAGTCCTTCTTTGGCCTCTGACCAATTGAGGGGTGTGCGACACTTGCATCCATACAACACCACAAATGGTGCCATTTGGAGGCGTAACTGATAATTGTTGTTATAAGAGAATCTGGCAGAAGGGAGGCAATCCTCCCACTTAGCTCTGTATGCTAGGACACAAGCACAGAGCATGTCTTTGAGTATCTGATTTACTCGCTCTGTTTGACCACCATTTGCCGGTGGAAAGTCGTTCTGAAAGACAACTTAGTTCCCATGGCTTCTTGGAATTTCTTCCCGAATCTCAAGGTAATCAGGGTTCCTCAATCCGACACAGTCTCCTTAGGAACTCCATAAAGGCTTATGATTCGGTTGATGTAAAGGGGTGGCTAGCTGGTTGACATCATAGGTTGTCGTTATAGGAATGAAATGGGCCTCCTTGGTCAAATGGTCGACAATGAACCAAATGGAGTCATGACCCTAGCTTGATACGGGTAATCCAGTGATGAAATCCATTCCGAATTTATCCCATTTCCACTCAAGAACACTGAGTGGTTGAAGCAATCTAGCAGGTCGCTGATATTCAGCTTTGACCCTTTGGCATACACCACACTTAGCAACGTAGGTCGCGATCTCCCTCTTCATCCCGTGCCACCAGAATCTTTCCTTCTCGTCTTGATACATCTTGGTTCCTCCATGATGGATGGAATATGGAGTGTCATGGGCTTTTTGTAGGATCAAATCCTTCATTTCGTTTTTGTTAGGCACACAAATGCGTTGAACCACACAACTCCTTGTTCGTCTTCGGAGAATCCTGGGGCCTTGCCTTGCTTCCTCTTCCTCTTGATGCCTTTGATGCTTTCATGTCCTTTCTATGCCTCCGTGAATTCGTCTATCACGGTAGGTGAGGGAGTCCTGGACTAGGGGGTGTCCGGATAGCCGAACTATCATCGTGGCCGGACTCCAAGACTATGAAGATACAAGATTGAAGACTTCGTCCCGCATCCGGATGGGACTTTCCTTGGCGTGGAAGGCAAGCTTGGCGATACGGATATGTAGATCTCCTACCATTGTAACCGACTCTGTGTAACCCTAACCTATCCGGTGTCTATATAAACCGGAGGGTTTTAGTCCGTAGGACGAACAACAATCATACCATAGGCTAGCTTCTAGGTTTAGCCTCCTTGATCTCGTGGTAGATCTACTCTTGTACTACCCATATCATCAATATTAATCAAGCAGGAGTAGGGTATTACCTCCATCGAGAGGGCCCGAACTCTGGTAAAAACATCGTGTCCCTTGTCTCCTGTTACCATCCGCCTAGACGCACAGTTCAGGACCCCCTACCCGAGATCCACCGGTTTTGACACCGACATTGGTGCTTTCATTGAGATTTCCTCTGTGTCGTCACCTATAGGCCCGATGGCTCCTTCGATCATCAACAACGACACTGTCCAGGGTGAGACTTTTCTCCCCGGACAGATCTTCGTATTCGGCGGCTTTGCACTGCGGGCCAATTCCCTTGGCCATCTGGAGCAGATCGAAAGCTACGCCCCTGGCCCTCAGGTATGATTTGGAAGTTTAAACTACACGGCCGACATCTGCGGAGACTTGATCTTCAACGGATTCGAGCCGCAGCCAAGCGCGCCGCACTATCTCGATGGGCATAATCTAACTCGCCACGTAACAAAGGTCTCGAAGTCAAGATTTAGTGTCCGCTCCGAACATTAATTCGGAGCCGATCTCGCCGATCGAGGATGGTTGGTCGGACACCACCTCGGGGGCTGAAATCTCTACGGTGATTGAGCCGAACACGATCCCTGTCCTTTGCGAAGACCGTGACTCCAAGGCGTCGGACTCCTCTCCGGACTCCAAACCCTCCGCGCCCCTGCCGATCGAATCCGATTGGGCGCAGGTCATGGAGTTCATCGCCATGACATATTTCAGCACTCGCCCTTTGGCGACATCTTGAAATCACTAAAGTCTCTCTCTTTATCAGGAGAGCCCTGGTCGGACTACGGTCAGGAAGGTTGGGATACGGACGACGGAGAAATCCAACGCCCACCCACCACCCACTTTGTAGCCACTGTCGAAAGCTTACACGACGTGCTCGATTTCGACTCCGAAGACATCGACGGTATGGACGACAATGTAGGAGACAACCATGAACCAGCACCTATAGAATGCTGGACAACCACCTCATCCCATGATGTATACATGGTGGATACACCTAAAGGAAGTGACGACGAGGAACAACGGGACACTACGAAGGATAAATCCCTCGAAAAGCAGTCAAAACACCAAGTCCCGCCTCATCAAAGACCCAGCCATAGAGGAGGGCGAACCGGTGGACGACGAACATGCTATCGAGCAACCGTCCGAATAGGACAACTTGGATAAACAACCCGTCCCCGGCGAAGATAACAGTCCGGACGATCTCACGCCGGACAAATTGTTGGAGCAGAATAACTTCCACAAAAGGCTCTTCGCCACTGTGCGTAGCCTGAAAAAGAAGAAGCGGAAGCTCAAAACAGCGGAAGATGCACTTAGAATCAGATGGAGCAAAGTATTCAACACCGCAGAAAAATACGGCGACAGTCACCGAACAACGAGCTACCCAAAGAGAAAACTACTGCCCGAATTTGATGAGGAGGCCTTAGAGCCCCCACAATCAAAAAGTAAGAAGGCCACCAGGTCGGATGGACGACCCCACGGCAAAAAGAGAGCGGCAAATGGCGCCGCACACAAGTCGGTACGCGATCCACATAAGGATTCACATCAAAAGGATGGCCCAGTTAGGTCCATCTATGGGCCGAGAAAGTAAGCTCTTCAAAGAAATGCAACACGCCAAATATCCGAACATCACGGCACACCCAAATACAAGGGCGCCACACATCCCCTATGTTTCACCGATGAGGTGCTGGATCATGAATTTCCAGTGGGATTCAAACCCGTAAACATAGAGGCATACAATGGAACAACAGACCCTGGAGTCTGGATTTAGGATTACATCCTCCACATACACATGGCTAGAGGAGATGATCTCCACGCCATAAAATACTTACCCCTCAAACTCAAAGGGCCAGCTCGGCATTGGTTTAAAAGCCTTCTCGAAAATACCATTGGAAGCTGGGAAGAGCTCGAGGATGCGTTTGGGCAAATTTTGGGGGACCTATGTCCGCCCTCCGGGATCTGAGCGATCTAAGTCACATAACTCAACAGCCCGAGAGTCAGCCCGAAATCGGAACAGGTTCCTTACTAAAAAGAACCAAATAGTCGATTGTCCGGACGCCAAGCCTTAGCAGCCTTCAAACACAACGTCCCGAGACGAATGGCTCGCCAGACACCTCGGCCAAGAAAAGCCAAGAACAATGGCCGCATTAACAAGCCTCATGACCCGCTTTTATGCTGCGGGAGAGGATAGCTGGCTAGCAAGATGCAGCACCAGCGACCCAAGTACATCCAAGTCAGGGATGGAAATGGGAAACCACGGCGCAACAAGGACCAGCACCGGATTAAGGAACGGTCCAAAGAGCGGCGCCAACGCCGGATTCAAAAGCTCACGGCAGAACAATAAAAAACTGCCCCCTAAGGACAATAGCGATGAGCTATCCAACTTAAACAAAATCTTGGACAAGATATGTCAAATCCATAGTACTCCCGGGAAGCCTGCAAACCATACCCACATAGATTGTTGGGTCTTCAAACAGTCTGGCAGACTCAACGCCGAACACAAGGGGCTCGACACACCAAGTGAGGATGATGACGAACCCCACAAGCAGAGCACCGCAAAACAAAAGAATTTCCCACAAGAGGTTAAAACAGTAAACTCACTTCACGTGATAAAAGGAAAAAATAGAGCGGCGCCCATTAAGATGCGCGCCGCACATACTACCCTAGCAGAGTACCAACACTGGTTGTCAAAACCAATCACCTTCGACCATCAAGACTACTCCGAAAGTATCCGGAACACATGATGGACTGCCTTGATATTGGACCCTATAATTGATGGATTCCAATTTACACAAGTCCTCATGGATGGCAGCGATGACATAAACACGATATATCGGGACACGATCCATGAGGATGGGGATAGACCCAACCAAAATTCGCCATAGCAACACCTCCTTTAAAGGGGAATGCCAGGCCCATATGCCCATTGTACGGGCTCCCTACTGCTAGAAGTTGTGTTCGGTTCATCCGACAACTTCCGTCGCGAAAATTTAGTCTTCCATGTCGCCCCATTTAAAAGTAGCCATCAAGCACTATTGGGACGCGAAGCTTTCGCCCGCTTTAACACAATACCGCATTATGCATCTCTTACACTTAAAATGCCCGGTCCACGCGGCATCATCTCATTAAAAGGGAGTGTTAAGTGTTACTCGAGCACGGAAGAATGCGAGGCTGCCTTGACAGCCCCACACCAATCCGGCTCCGCTAACCAAAGCACCTAAATAGGTAATTCGAACCCCGGACACGGCTAGACGAGTCCGGCGCCTACTAGCGGCATACCCCGTTACAAGGGGCTGCACGCATGTACAACAAGAGACAATAAAGCTCAATTTTATTCACTTCTCGAATCGTACTCTGTTTATTTAATATAAAGTACATTTTTCGCACGATCTTTTTTTCTTTTCAACTAAGTTCCTCTCTTTTACAAATGAACAACGTGCTACACCCGTCCAGGAAACGGCTGCGGAGACACAGTAGCAGATGTGCAATGAGGGACCCGCTGCAAGGATTCTTTCAGATTAAGACCGCGTAAACCTTTTTACTGTCTCTTGTTGATACACATCCCACGGTTTCTAGTTATAACCGAGGAGGAGGTGGCGTTTTGGCCTCGGCCGTCGAATTTTGCACGCACTGGACACCGTGGGCTTATTACCAAGGGCATTGTTACGCCCGCTTTATAAAAGACCGAATACCATAGGGAGTGTTCGGCGTCTCGAGTTAGGCCTTATATGCATCAGCTCGAATCATGTCTTTGGTCAAATGTTGGGTTTGCCCGCTCCTCGTGGTTTTGCTGCCTTTACGCTCTGTTTCTATCGGCTAACGCGGCACCGGGACAACCATCTGCGACAGGCCCGGTTCGCCGGGCGAGCACCTCAGTAGAGAAAGCCGAAAACTGACTGTCATGATATAGCGGGAGACTGGTCAACCACTCGATGACTTACCGGAATGTTTAGAATTCCTCCGCATTAACGAAGGACCGTTTTTCGGTCAGGCACATACGCACCCCGAATTCGGGAGAGTGCGGTGCCCCCATGGGCTATATAGTAGCCCCACCCTCGAACTCCTATGGCTAAGTGAAAGTGATAAAGCATTATAGTCCGGTTGCCTAGTTTGCTACGCCACCACCTCCTTTACAGGACCAAGACGTTGAATTAAGTGTGAAAGTGCGACTTCTTTGCAAACACCCCCGCACTATGTGCGTAAATAAGTCAAGACTTCCATCTTTCAGGTTATATATACATATACATAAACGGCCGCACAGGGAGTAGTTTACTACTTGAACGCACAAGTATAAAAAGCTCTTATATTATATTGAAACGTTGTTTCATAAATTATACATGTCATTCAAACATAACATCCTTCGAGCACTGCGTCTCTATTAAATGAAGCGCTCGCAGACTTCCTCAAAATAGTGCTTGGCAGGTACTCGGCTTCTGTCCGAATCCTGGGATGCAACGTCGATGGCCTTCATCTCCACCCAATATGTCTTGACACGGGCAAGAGCCATCCGCGCTCCCTCTATGCACGCCGACCGCTTCATTGCGTCGTCTGGCAGTACCGCACTAAGGAACTGCTGCACTAAGCCAAAATAACTCTTCTGGGGTCCGCTTTGGCCCAAAATGAGTCATGACATGCTTCATGGCAAGTCCGGATAATCGATTCAGCTCGGCCCATTCGGCCAACCGATCGGTCAACGGAAGAGGACGCTCCGGACTATAGAATTGCGACCAATATAGCTCTTCCCTTCTGTGCCCCTTCCGGCCTAGGAAGTGCTCGATCGCGTCCGCAGCGCTCGCCGCTAAATCCAGATAAGCATCCTCCGAACTCCACAACTTGTCCAACTAAGCATACTTCGGATCCGTATATTTCCTCCGCAGCAGAAAAGGCTTTCTAGCAGCAACATCCACAGCCTGACGCAGCTCCTCCTTTGCAGCTCTCATTGCGGAGCGGGCATCCTTGGCTTCGGCGGTGGCCTTTTTCAGGTCCTCTTGCTCCGCTTGACGTTCTTTTTCAAGAACCCCGCAGCGGTCGGTAGCATTCTTCAACTTTATGACCATATCGGCCATTTCCTCTTTGCTTCGGCAGTGAGCAGCCCGTTTGGCTTTTAGCTCTTCAGCCGCCCTTAAAGCGGCCACATTACTATTTCTGGCTTGCTCTTTCGATCAGGCGAGTTCCGCCCGTAGCTCCTCCACAGCAGCGGCACCGTCTGCATCAAAAGCATACAAGTAGTAAGGAATGGGCGTCAAGCTCCCTTACCAGGTGTCCGCGGAGAAGTCGCATACCTTGTGACTCGTCAAACCGTTTATTGACGGTAGCGACGTCCGCATCCGCCTCGTCAAGTTGCCGCTTTAGTTCGGCAAATTCATCGATCCGCTGGCCACGGACGCCCGCCACCTATTTAGGAGCGGTGATATGTTATAATCGAGATTATGATCCTCGCACGCTGTCAATTTTGACAACATACCGAGTCTCACGGGCTACTATCTATACAGGCGCATTCTATATGCATAAGCTGCCGGAAGGTACATCATTTTGCGTACCTCAAACCCGTCGATAAACTTGGCGGCTTCATGCAAACCGCTCTCAGCGGATGCAATTCTTTCAATCACCGTACCCATTAGAGCATGGTGATCTTCTGAGATAGCCGCTCGCCCGAGCAGATCCTTCAGCTCCTCTGACCGCACACCAGTTGGTGCCGGACCTTCCGGCCCCGCCGGACTCGGGGAAACCCTCCGCGATGACGCCTCAGGGGCGTCTACCTCACATGAAGGTGCGACAGGTGGAGGCATTTCGCTCTCCATCATCTCCGGAAGAAGATCCCCCGAAGACGAGCTCTGCTGAGAAGGGCTGAGATCCAAACTACAAGGTACAATTTCGGTTATCTTCAGAAATAAATACAGGGATGTTCCTTATTTACAAGACCCTTCTTTTTACTTACGGCTCATTTGGAGGGCTGATCCCTAGGGGAAATAGTGCGGCTGGGTTACTTCCCAGCGCGGACTCTCGACTAAGATTCTTTCCCTCTTTGAGGCCTTGATCTCGGATCTTCAGGCGGTCCTCTTCTCTCCTTGGAGGGTGGGACCTTTGATCCCTCCTTCCTCGAAAGTCTCCTTCGTGGAGACAGCTTGCTTCCCGCTCCCCCTTCGCCTTCTTTAAAAGGCGCGGCCTTCAACATCTTGGTCAAGATGGGATCCGGCGTGGTCTCTGGGAGGGGAGCCGGACACCTTATTAACTTTGCCTTGGCTATCCACTCCTGTTCAAGAAACGGCTCCTTTAAAGGGCATATATATGACAAATGAATGAACAGCCTGTCCGGTTACAGGACTACTTACTTGAGTATCTGGGCGATTGCAGCTTAGTCCTACGTCCTCAGTCAGGTCCGGACACTTCTCTTGTGATCTGAAGAACAGTTTATACATCTCCACGGGTGTCGTACCCATAAAATGTTGGAGAGCTCGTGGTCCCTCCGGATTGAATTCCCACAGACGGAGGGGCCGACGTTTGCAGGGCAGGAGGCGCCAAATCAACATAACCTGCACCACTGCCACCAGATTGATCTCTCTTTCTTGGAGGTCTCGAATACGGCCCTGCAATAGAGGAATGTCCTTGGACGGCCCCCAGTCGAGCCCCTTGTTGACCCATGACGCCAGCCGCTGTGGTGGACCTGAGCGGAAGGCGGGAAGCGCCACCTATTTGGTGCCCCTGGGAGCGGTGATATAATACCACTGCCGTTGCCATAAACCAAGCTCCTCTTGAAAAGAGCCCTCGGGCCACGGAGCATCAGCGCACTTGCTTATGACCGCCCCTCCGCACTCTTCTTGTTGCCCCTCTATCATCTTCGGCTCCACCTTGAAGGTCTTGAGCCACAATCCAAAGTGAGGGGTAATATGGAGGAAGGCCTCACATACAACAATGAATGACGAGATATGGAGGATGGACTCCGGATTCAAGTCATGGAAATCCAGCCCATAATAAAACATGAGCCCTGACAAAGGGATCCGTCGGAAGCCTAAACCCGAAGGAAGTGAGACATGAACACCACGCTCTCGCCGGGCTCGGGAGTGGGAATGACCTGCCTCGAGCAGGCAACCTATCTGAAATCTCGCCGGTTAGATACTGGCGTCTCGCAACTTTAGCACATCTTCTTCCGTGACGGAAGAAGACATCCATCGGCCAAGCTGGTCGGAGCCGGACATCGTCGAAGGTCCGAAGCGCCTAAATCTGAAGCTTTGGGTGTTAGAACTCGAAGCGCAAGGCGAACTCGATGGAGGGTGTAAAAAAGAAGAGGGCCTTGGTCTCATTATAAAGAGGTTGAATACCAAGAGCCCTCCTAGTGGTCGATTAGGACTCACCTTCGATAGAGGAGGCGTGCCAACAAGCACGGTTGGGTTACCCACGTCCGTATTGATGAGAATCCCGGAATAAGGGGGCACGATCTATGCTTTGACAAGACGTGCCAAGGAAACCGCGTCGCTAAACGCACCGAGGTGGAATAGTAAAAAACGATTCATATAAAGGCTTGGCCATGGTGTTATGTCACGCCGCGGATTACGTCAGCATATATGTGCAAATGTTATTCTCTCTACGATGGTATGTGGAACTTGTTTTGCAGAGCCGGACACTATCCTTGTGTTCAAAACCTTCCATGAAGTATTCGGAGGAGGAACCCGCCTTGCAATGCCGAAGACAATATGCGCGCCGGACTCGTCGTCATTGAAGCCTGGTTCGAGGGCTCTTGAGGGAGTCCTGGACTAGGGGGTGTCCGGATAGCCGAACTATCATCGTGGCCGGACTCCAAGACTATGAAGATACAAGATTGAAGACTTTGTCCCGCGTCCGGATGGGACTTTCCTTGGCGTGGAAGGCAAGCTTGGCGATATGGATATGTAGATCTCCTACCATTGTAACCGACTACATGTAACCCTAACCTATCCGGTGTCTATATAAACCGGAGGGTTTTAGTCCGTAGGATGAACAACAATCATACCATAGGCTAGCTTCTAGGGTTTAGCCTCCTTGATCTCGTGGTAGATCTACTCTTGTACTACCCATATCATCAATATTAATCAAGCAGGAGTAGGGTATTACCTTCATCGAGAGGGCCCGAACCTGGGTAAAAACATCATGTCCCTTGTCTCCTGTTACCATCCGCCTAGATGCACAGTTCGGGACCCCCTACCCGAGATTCGCCGGTTTTGACACCGAAGTAGGCATGACTTCCAGGTTGGCTAGGTATCCATACGCAACCAACTCTAAGCCGAATTGTTCCAGCTCCTCAAACAGGGCTGGCTGCCTTTCCTTGATCAACATTCATGGAGCATGCCTTTCTGCTTAAGGCATCTGCTACCAAGTCGGCCATCCCAGGGTGGTACTGAACACTGAGGTCATAATCCTTGATCAGTTCCAAACATCTCCATTGCCTCATGTCCAATTCCCTTCGAGTGAAAGTATACTTTGGACTATTATGATCTATGTATATCTCACACTACTTTCCTAGGAGGTAATGTCGCCATGCCTTCAGGGCATGAACGACTACTGCTAGCTCAGGATCATGAGTAGCATAGTTCTCTTCATGGGGCAACATCAACCTCGAAAGGTAGGCTATAGCTTTGTCTTCTTGCATCAGAACGCTCCCCTATTCGGGAGGCATGCCAGTATATCACAAACTCCTTATGAATATCAGGTGTTGCCAGAACTGGGGTAGTGGATACTTGTTCTTTGATTATGACCTTATTAAGGGAACAATAGTCAACACAAAATCTGATGGTACCGACCCTTTTCTCCACAATTAGAACAGGCGATCCCCAAGGCGAGGCACTAGGGCGGATGAATCCTTTCCTCAACTGCTCGGCCAGTTGCTTCTTCAATTATGTCAATTCCACTGATCCCATCCTATAAGGCTTCTTATAGATGGGTCCTATTCCGGGCATGAGCTCAGTGATGAACTCGATGGCATGGTTAGGAGGCATTCCTCATAACTCGTCAGGAAAGACATCGGGGTATTGTCATAACACTCGCTCTTGTTCAATTTCAACTTCGGACAGACAGTTGACTTGGGTGACTCGAGCAGAGGAGGGGTTGGAAGCAAACTTAAATTCAAATCCTTGGTCATTGGTTAGGGTGACGACTTGGTTGGCACAGTCTAGCATGCCATGATGTTTGATGAGCCAATCCATTCCTAAGATCACATCTAGTTCTCAAGAAGATAGGGTCTGCTAGGAGCTCAACTTCGTTAATGATGATGCCGAATCTTCTACACCTACATTGGTCCTCACCTTCGTTCCAGGAGTTACTAGTCTCGATGAATGTTGGAGGTGCATGCTTCTTGAATCCCGCTAGGATGGAATGCTTGTTGCCATTTGTTGACTGTTGCAGTTTGTTGGCAACAACTTGTGAAATCTTCTGGGACGACTACAGTGTTAGCTTGGCGTTTCTCTCAGAAGACTTAGGGAAGTTGGGCCATGTTCACGTTCTCTGGGGAGATGTGGTGGTGGAGCCTGTCCATGAGCCTGATCCTGGCTGGCTTCTGCTTGGATGGGGTGTCCGGTTTCTAGTTGGCTAGCGGTGCTAGTGCGGGTGTCAACCGGCATTTGGTTGGAGCGGCCAAAGTGATGTGACGGCGGCCGATCTTTCGATGAGAGTGGGGATAACTATCGATTTGGTGGATTTTGACCTTGATGATCCGGCTATACCGTACTCGACGATACGCCTTGACAATCGCTGAACCAATCTCTGATGGTTATTGACCTTGTCATAGGCACGATCAACCTGAATAACAAGGTTTGAGTTCCTGCAAGCAACCAAAGAACCAGCAAGAACAAAGGTGAATTGCAATCTGAGAACTGTGGATGAAAAAATGAGCACATGAACTAGATCAAAAGTTGGGGTTCCAATGTGGATCTGACAAGGCGGTAGTCCTACACGTCTCGTAGATGCGAATTGTAGCGATGGCTAGACAATTCAATAAAACCCGAGTCTAAACCCTAGAAGATGCACCACTATAAACGAAGATTACAGACCGAACTTGGACGGCCAAAACGGACTCGCAGGCCCTTGGATTTCCTAACTTGGTCGTGGTTGATTTGGACTCTTGTGGATGAGGGCGTCGTCTCATGAGACCGGCCGGTCGTGGCCGTTTCAAAGTGTCAGATGGACCGGCCCATAAAAAGGGATGTGCCCCCATTGCATATTTGCATGGAAGACCTCCTCTTATGTTGATGCCTCATAGCATGCATGACGAGTTGTCTTGCTGATATGTACAAAAAAGCACATGCATATGCATGGTATCTTTTACATGGAAGCACACAGCATGCATGGATGCATTCTCCTTGTACGCATACAAGTATGTCTTTCTATATATATGTGTTCCCTTTCGTCGTCTTGACAAGTAGCTTGTATAATTCCTCAATAATTCCGCATATAGTAAAAATAGGTGATGTATCTTTGTTTTGAACAATAAATAATTCATGAAATCATTGCTAATAGAAATTATCTTTACAATATGTGTTTTTTGCTTTATTTTTTGTCATATCTAAGGCAGCCATGTCCACATCATCCCCCCTTTCTTGAAAACAAAGTCGTCCTCGACTTTAGATAATCTGAAAATGCACGAACAAAAGAGAGAAGATGTATACATGGTATATGTATATGTCATCCGTTTTTATTCCTCTCATAAGTGGAAGCCCCGATGGTACTTCCTTTGAAAAAAATATTGAAACTCCTGCAAAATGTTAGCGACAACAGGAGGCAAAAAAGGAGGCATATCTGATGTAGACCGAACCTCGTGGTGAGATCCGATCTGTTGTTGCGGCCGATCTTTGACGACACTCCACCAACAATAGCAGCAACTTCTCGCCCGCGCACGCGATGTACATGAAGTAGAGGGTTTGAACCTTGCAGCCCATCACGAGAAAACCAATCTTGACGAAGGTACTCACGCGCAAAACAATTTCCATGAAGAGAAATCACAACATAGAGGTTTTCTAAAGATCCCTCCAAAACTTGATACGGGTGTCTACCCTGAAAAACACATCATGTCTATTTCATAAAAATATAACCTGCGTACATTGGCCATAGCCGGCCCTTTTTATAAGCAACCCACAAATAACAAAACCGACCTAACAACTCCAGATTGAAACAGACTCTCTCTCCTATTTAAACTAATCAAAGATTTAACTAATAAAGTCTCCGGCGACCTTGATCACCTAGTACCGTATAACAAACTAGGACTCCTTATTTTGGTTGGTATGACTTCTCCTAGGGAAGGTGGACCCCACTCGCATCCTCTCAAGCTTAGCATGTCTCTAATTTTACCTGTACACCTCATGCAATTGATACACTTTAACTTGCATGGGAGTGGAATAAACAGAAAGATATCTCTTCTATCTTGTTGACCCCACCCGCTGTTGGGAATCGTTGCATGGAAAAACAAAAAAAATTCTATGCACACGCATCTATCCATGGAGATGCATAGAAACGAGGGGGAGAGTGTGTCTACGAGAGTCGAAGCGTTTGACAACGTGGTTGATATAGTCGAACTTCTTCTAGCTCCGAACGGTCAAGTATCAAATGCACGGCACCTCTGAGTTCTGCACACGTTCAGCTCAGTGACGTCCCTTGCCTTCTTGATCTAGCGAGGTGTCGAGGTAGTAGATGAGTTATGTCAGCATGACGGCGTGGAGACAGTGATGGTGAAGTGATCCGCGAAGGGCTTCGCCTAAGCACTGCGAAGATATGACCGGGGGTGTAAACTGTGGAGGGGGGCGCCGCACACGACTAACAATTGATGTTGTGTGTTCAAGGCGCCCCCCTCCCCACATATATATAGGTGGGAGGGGAGGAGAGGCAGCCAGGGGGTGCCCCAAGTAGGATCCGAATCCTACTTGGAGTTTCCCGAGTGGTGCCCCTTTTCCTTTTTCCACCGGAGAAGAAAGGAAGTGGGAAGAACAAAAGGAAGGGGGGCAAACCCCCTCTTCTCCTTCTCCTATTCGGCCACCTGCCATAGGGGGTGCGCCACCACTTGTGGGCTGGTGTGCTCCCCTCCCATGGCCCATATGGACCATATATTCCGGAACACTTCCGGTAACCCCCCCCCCCCCCGATACTCCGATAAATGCCTGATACATTTCAGAACACTTCTAGTGTTCGAATACTATCGTCCTATATATCAATACTTACCTCTCGACCATTTCAAGACTCCTCATCATGTCCGTGATCTCATCTGGGACTCCAAACAACATTCGGTCACCAAATCACATAACTCATGTAATACAATATCGTCATCGAACGTTAAGCGTGCGGACCCTACGGGTTCAAAAACTATGTACACATGACCGAGACACCTCTCCGGTCAATAACCAATAGCGGAACCTGGATGCTCATATAGGTTCCTACATATTCTATGAAGATCTTTATCGGTCGAACCGTTATGACAACATACGTTATTCCCTTTGTCATGGGTATGTTACTTGCCCGAGATTCGATCGTCAGTATCTACGTACCTAGTTCAATCTCGTTACTGGCAAGTATCTTTACTCATTCCGTAATACATCACCTTGTGACCAATTCCTTAGTCGTTTGCTTGCAAGCTTATGATGTATATTACCGAGAGGGCCCAAACATACCTCTCTGATACTCAAAGTGACAAATCCTAATCTCGATCTATGCCAACCCAACAAACACCTTCGGAGATACCTGTAGATCATCTTTATGATCACCCAGTTACGTTGTGACGTTTGATGGCACACAAGGCATTCCTTTGGTATACGGGAGTTGCATAATCTCATAGTCGAAGGAATATGTATTTGACATGAAGAAAGCAATAGCAATAAAACTGAACGATCAATATGCTAAGCTAACGGATGGGTCTTGTCCATCACATCATTCTCATAATTATGTGATCCCATTATCAAATGGCAACTCATGTCCATGGTTAGGAAACCTTAACCATCTTTGATCAACAACCTAGTCAAGTAGAGGCTCACTAGGGACACAGTGTTTCTCTATGTATTCACACATGTAGGTTTCCGAGCAATACAATTCTAGCATGAATAATAAATATTTATCATGAATAAGGAAATATAAAATAACAACTTTATTATTGCCTCTAGGGCATATTTCCTTCAGTCTCCCATTTGCACTAGAGTCAATAATCTCGATTACATTGTAATGATTCTAACACCAATGGAGTCTTGGTGTTGATCATGTTTTGCTCATGGAAGAGGCTTAGTCAATGGGTCTACTACATTCAGATCCGTATGTATTTTGCAAATCTCTATGTCTCTGATACGGAGCATCCTTCGGTCATCCCCATGGACCTACCATCATCTCATCAAGAGACAAGAGGACCCATGACACGAGCACGAGCTAGAGCTCTCGAGAACGAGGTGACTTCCTTCCTTAGTGATATCACATATGATCCACTCGAGAAATGGCTACTACCTAAGTCCGATATGTTATGCATGATTAGGTGTCAAGAGGACCCTCCTGGAGATGCTCATGAAGACGGACAAGTCGCCAAGTCCATGGATGAAGAGAACCAACGGAAAGAGTCAAGAACACCTCCCAGGCCCTGGACATCCGGCCAGGACCCCGGACATCCGGCAGCTGGAGCATCCCCCTCAGCAGCCTTCCAGCCGCCCAACAGCTACAGGCCCCGGACATCTGGCCCGAGCCCGGAAATCCGGCCAGAAGCCCGGACATCCGGTGCCACACACCCGAACCTAAAGAAGTTGCCTCCACCAGCCCGGACATCCGGCCTCCTAGCCCAGACATCCGGCCCATCGGGAAGGCCCGGACATCCGGCCCGTCGCCCGAACATCCGGCCCCGCCTGTCTGCACACAGTAAAAGGCCAAAGCCCATGTACACCTTCGCCCCCCTAGAATATATATATTCCTTCTCCTCCATCTTTCTAGGGTTAGAATTGGTTTAGCTCATATGCGAGATAGAGCTTTGCTCATCCATTACGGATCTACTCCACGAGAGAGACCGCGGCCCCTCCACAGAGAAGATCCCCTTGGATTCAAGACCCCTCACGGGAAGATCCCCTCGTGGATTCAAGACCTCTTCACGGAGAAGAACTAGTTACCCTTTGTATCGTCCTTTGTTGATCGTGGATCTTGTATCTCCTCTCGTGTTTCGAGGATCTAGCACATGTGATGTAGGGTGGAACCCTATATGGCTGATCTTTCACGAAAGGAGCGGATCCCAACTAAGAATACGAAGAACACGAGGGGAAACACGAGGGAATCACTCAAACCAACAGGAACAATCACACATGTGCTAGATCCTCGAAACACGAGAGGAGATACAAGATCCACGATCAACAAAGGACGATACAAAGGGTAACCGGTTCTTCTCCGTGAGGAGGTCTTGAATCCACGAGGGGATCTTCCCGTGAGTGTAGCGACCCGACCTCAAACGGTCAAGTCTCTGTGCTTCAGTGTCATCCCTGGATCGGTAATGCTGATACACATAGTACTCAAAGGATTTATAACAGAGTAGCAATCACACACTTATTACATCGAAGGTCTCAAAAGAGAACTTATTACAATAAATATGAGTCAAGGCCATCTAATACGATAACAGCGGAAGAGTTGGAAGATAAAGTGAGTCCATCAACTCCAATGGCATAGCTGAGTGCATGACAATGACCTATCGCACCTTTACTCGTCATCTGAAAAGTCTGCAACATATTACGTTGCAGCCCGAAAATGGGTCAGCACATGGAATATGTTGGCAATATAACACAATAGAGCAATGAACAGATAATGCGATCACTATATGCAAATATGGCTGGTGGAGGCTCTATGGTTATATGATTTTGCGAAAAGCCAATTTTTCCCTACAACAAAGGAATAATTTTTTTTAACTATCATGGTAGTTGAAACATCATTGAGAATGGCACCCCATCTCAATCCCAATTAAAGTTTATCATTAACCCAACAAATTAAATTAGAGTGATGAGATACAATAGGAAAATCCAAGTACTAGATACACAAGATGTCCATAACAGGGGACACGTCTAACCATGATTAGATTGTACACTCTGCAGAGGTTTGCGCACTTTTCCCCACAAAGACTCGATCTCCTCCGTTTGTTTTCTCGCACTACATGGTGTTTGAGAAACGGATGACCGAGACACAGTCATTCAGAAGCATTAACTCTTTACTCTGGGTGGACAGTTACACCTACTTTCCCTCTACATCTGCTAGCCCACCACTGAAAGAGGTCACACAACATACTCAACTATGCCAGAGCCCATAATGGCTTGTGGCTGCACATGGAAGTTTATAGCATGAATAATCTCACGATCCCTTTGAGCCTGGGTGGCGAACCGTAGGATGAATCACACGGATACCCCGGGATCTCCTAGGACAACACTGCATACCCCAGGTGCCCAAACAAGCAATCCACCCAGATGTGTATTAAAGTTGCCACCTTAAGTTGAACCATTAATTAACAACTCACACCTGTCATGGATACACTCAAATCCAATCCACGTCTATGAGCATAGCATAGCAATATAAGCATAACGTAGAAGTAACTCCCAAGGGTTTGATACGAAAACAGGTAATAGGTTCTACCTCAACATCTACTTCCCAAACCCACAAATTAAGAGATCCTACTCATGCAATGTGTGAGGGTTGTAACTAATGCAGAAAAACTGGGTATGAAAAGGGGTATGATCAATGTGTTACTTGCCTTGCTGACGATCCACAAAACCTAGTGACTCGTAGTAGCACGCTTCGCACTCCGGGAATTCTATCGCAAACAAACAATAGCATACATAAGAAATCAAGCAAAGATGCAAGGGTAAAACTCTAATAAGTAGATCTAACCAGAAAGTTCAACTTAAGAACTCCGGTTTGCAAAAAGAATCAAATCAAACGGAGCAACGAAACTCAAACGGCGAAAGAAACAAGATCTGTTTACTAATCTAGACTAAAGTCAAATTTTATAGTATCAAAATCTTGTTCAAGTTGGTTAACCAGAAAGAGGGCTTCGAGGCGAAGATCTAGGCGCTTGAATCGCCTGATTCCGATAAATGAGCGAAAAGATAAACTAAAACAAAAATCGAATCAAAAATCGTGATAGAAAATAATCACGAAAAATCTGAGAAAAAGAAAAACAGACGAACAGGCTAACGAACGAACGTTCGCTATCTGTGACTAACGGGTGAACGGCGTTCGTTTAAACAAACGAATGGATGAACGTTTGCAAAATAAATAAACCGCCGGGAAAACCGATCTAAAGAAAATAAACCGAAGAAAATTAAAAAACCGGGGTTATCCGAAGAAAACCGACCGGTCAACGGCGGACAACGGCGACGGGATCCGGCGCGGCGGCGGCGGCGGCGGGAGGTGGCGTGGCGGTGGCTGCGGCGGCGGGCGGCGGCAGTGTGCTAGGGCGGCAGCGGCTAGGGTTTGGCGGCGGCTGGGGTGGGCTGGGGCTGGCGGGGTCGCGGGCTTATAAAGCCTGGGGCGAGGCGCGGTCCGGGTCGCCCATGGCGGCCCAAGTCGGTTTGACTTTTTTTTTAAATAATTCCGCGCAGAAAAACGAGGAAAAGGAATACTAAGCGGACACCAAAAATCCCGAAATAAATTTTCCCCGTCCTCTAAAAATATGCGGACAAGGTGAACATTTATTTGGGCCTAAAATGCAATTTCGAAAAAAGCGTATTTTTCCTATGCAAATAAAATAGCAATAAAATCCAAATAAAAATGTTTATTTGCATTTAATATTTTTTCTCCAATATTTCATTATTTTTGAGGAAGTCATATTATCCTCTCTCATATATTTTGAAAGGAAATATTTTCAAAGAGAAAAATAATAAAAACAAATAATCCTCGTTTTGATGTTTGATAAAATTCAAATATGAAAAGTGTGAAATTCCCAACTCCCTCCGTGGGTCCTTGAGTTGCTTAGAATTTCGAGGGTCACAAATGGACAATGCAATAAAATATGATATGCAAGAATGATCTATATATAACATTCCAAATTGAAAAATTTGAGATGTTACAAACCTACCCCCCTTAAGATGAATCTCGCCCTCAAGATTCGGGTTGGCTAGAAAATAGGTGTGGGTGGTCTTTCCGTAGATCATCCTCTCGTTCCCAGGTGGCTTCATCCTTGGTATGGTGGCTCCACTGAACTTTGCAAAATTTGATAACCTTACTGCGGGTAACTCGACTGGCAAACTCTAGAATCTTGACAGGTTTCTCCTCATATGTCAAATCACTGTCCAACTGAATTGCTTCCGGGGGCACTGTATCTCTTAGAGGTATATTGGCAATCTCTGCATGGCACTTCTTCAACTGGGGAACGTGAAACACATCATGTACTCCTGACAGTCCTTCAGGTAACTCCAACTTGTAAGCAACCTCCCCCATACGTTCCCGAACTCGGCATGGTCCTACAAATCTCTGGGCTAACTTTCCCTTAACTCCAAAAAGCTTAACTCCTCGAAGAGATGATACTCGCAGATATGCTCTGTCTCCGATTTCATAAACTACCTCCTTGCGTTTCGAATATGCATAACTCTTCTGTCGGGACTGAGCTACCTTCAGTCTATCTCGAATCAGCTTAACCTTCTCTTCAGATTCCTTAATCAAATCTGGTCCAAACAACTGGCGGTCTCCAACTTCATCCCACATCAACGATGTTGGGCATCTCCTTCCATACAGGGCTTCAAACGGTGCCATCTTCAACTGGCCTGGTAGTTGTTGTTGTATGAGAACTCCACGTAGGGAAAATTGTCATCCCAACTAGATCCATAATCCAACGCACAAGCTCTCAACATGTCCTCCAGAATCTGATTGACTCTCTCTGTCTGTCCATCTGTCTGCGGGTGAAAAGTTGTACTAAACTCCAGCCTGGTACCCAAAGTCTGGTGCAGCCGGTGCCAAAACTTTGAAGTAAACTGTGTTCCTCTATCTCATATGACGGTCCTCGGAATTCCGTGCAGACATACGATCCTGGTCATGTATATCCTGGCCAACTTCGCACTTGTATAGGTGGTTTTCACTGGGATAAAGTGGGCTACTTTGGTCAAGTGATCCACTACTACCCAAATAGAATCATATCTTGATCGGGTTCTGGGAAATCCGGTGATAAAATCCATGCCAAGCTTATCCCACTTCTACTCGGGTATCGTCATAGGTTGCAGTAATCCTGCTGGCTTCTGATGTTCTGCCTTCACTCTCTGACATACATCACATACGGCTACATACTCAGCGATATCCTTGTTCATACCCGTCCACCATAAACGCTCCTTCAAATCCAAATACATCTTGGTGTTTCCGGGGTGTATCGAGTATGGCGAGTCATGAGCTTCCTGTAGTATCAATTTCCTGATCACTGCATTATTGGGTACATATATACGGTCCTCAAACCATAAGGTGTCGTGCTCATCCTCACGAAAACCTTTGGCTTTCCCTTCGCTCATCTTCTCCTTTATCTCGGCAATCTCCTTATCATCCTTCCGAGCTTCTCGAATCTTTCCTAATAATGTAGACTGAACCTCCATTGCTGCAACAAAACCTCTAGGGACTATCTCCAAACGTAGTTCCCTGAGATCCTCGGCTAACTCCTTTGGCATCCCTCCGCTTACAAGGGTGTTAACATAACTCTTACGGCTCAAGGCGTGCCTTACGACATTGGCCTTTCCTGGATGATAATGCAGCTCCATATCATAATCCTTTATGAGCTCCAACCATCTCCTCTGCCTGAGGTTAAGCTCCTTCTTTGTGAAGATGTACTTCAAACTCTTGTGATCCATGTACACATCGGAACGATTTCCAATAAGAAAATGTCTCCAGGTCTTGAGCGCATGCACCACAGCTGCTAACTCCAAATCATGTGTGGCATAATTCAACTCGTGCGGTTTCAGTTGCCGTGAGGCATACGAAACAACTCTCCCGTCTTGCATAAGCACTCCTCTAAGTCCTAAGCGAGAGGCATCGCAATACGCTTGGAAATCCTTGCGTATATCCGGCAGAATCAGCATTGGGGCTCCCCACGGTGATGAACTTCGTCGGATGTAACCTTTCTCCAACAACTCCTTAATCCGCTTCTTGATCTCTTCTAGATCATTTGCGGGCATCCGGTATGGTCTCTTTGATATAGGCCCGGTGCCTGGCAATAGTTCTATCAAAAATTCGATGTCACAATCTCGTGGCATGCCTGGTAACTCCTCTGGAAATACATCCGGGTAATCCTTCACTACAGGCACTTCCTCCTGAACAACTCCCGTGAGAGAATTTACTTGAGTCCTCCTTGGCGCATGCCTAGATACATACTTGATCCTTTTTCCCTCCGGGGTAGTGATCAAAATTGACTTACTGGCGCAACCGATGTTTCCTCCATACATCGATAGCCAATCCATTCCTAGTATCACATCCAAACCTTATGACCCCAAGATTATCAGGTCTGAGGGGAAAATATGGCTTCCAATGGTCAATGGCATCTGAAAACATCCTTGTCTTGCCATATATTCTGCTCCTGGCGAACTTACTAACATGGGTGCCCTAAGTACCTTAGTGGGCAACTTATACTTATCCACGAATCCCCTTGTTATGTATGAATGCGATGCACCAGTATCGAAAAGAAAAATTGCAGTAAAAGACTTAACCAAAAACTTACCAATAACTGCATCAGGCTGCTCCTCAACCTCCTCCACGTTCACGTGGTTCGCTTGTCCCCTGTTGAAAGGGTTGGGCTTCTTCCTGGCGCTTCCGTTGCCATTGTCGTTCTTCAATTCTGGATAGTCGTTGGCGTAATGTCCAGTCTTCCCGCACTTGTAACAAGTAATGTGACTTTGATCCTTCTTGGCGGGTGTGGCTGGGTTAGAGTGGTTCTCATTGCTTCCTGCTCCATTCCGGTTTCCATTCTTGGGGCCATTGTGATTATGAGAACTTCCTCCATTGTGGTTGTGGCCTCCATGATTATGGACAAGTCCTCCAGAATTCGGGGTGAAACGAGGCTTCTGCTGTGCTCCTGAATTGTACTTTCCTTGTCCACACTTCCTCTTGCGGCTCTCAATTTGCTGCTGCTTCCCTTCAATCATAAGAGCCTTGTCTACCAACTCCTGGTAGTTGTCAAATGTTGCCACCATCAACTGCATGCTTATTTCATCATTCAGCCCTTCCACAAACTTCTCCTGGTTCGCGGCATATGTGGCCACATCATCAGGGGCATAGCGAGATAACTTACTAAACTCATCCACGTACTGCTGCATAGTACGGTTCCCCTGGCGTAAGTTGCGAAACTCACGCTTCTTCATGCTCATGGCTCCAGTTGAGACATGGGCTGTGCGGAATGCTTGCTGAAACTGATCCCAAGTAACATTGGCTATGGGAAAAGTGGCTGTGTAATTCTCCCACCATTAGGCTGCTGGTCCATCCAATTGGTGTGCGGCAAAACGCACCTTCTCAGCATCCATGCAACCTGCGGTGGTCAACTCCCTTCCTATCCTGCGTAGCCAACCATACGCAACTATTGGCTCGGTGCTACTGGAAAAGATCGACGACTGTAACCTCAGAAAGCGGGCCTTGGTTCTGCACTAATATCTGCATCAAGGCATTCTGCTGCTGGATCAACTGGGTGATCTCCGGTGGAAAGACAAATCCGGTGTCACGTCTCGGAGGCATCTGAGGGGTTTTAGAGGGAAGCGATTAGAATAGAATTGAGGTCTAGTGAGAAAACACTACCCATATGCACATGAGACAAACACAATCATATCACTCAATCAATCAAGCAAGGGCATACAAATGGTCTAGAACAATCGTTAAAGTGCTCGGACTACTACTATATTCATGGGGGAATACTACTAATCATATGGTGGTCTACTAGAAATTTTGATCGGTGGAAGACTCCATGATATCCGCTCCAGCTTCGTCTTCAAAGTCATCATCACTATCGTCGGGGTCGGAGTCGGTGTCGTCGATGATGATGTAATTCTTCGGGCAAGTGGAATCGTCGTCTTCTCCTCCTGGCATGGGGTCTCCCATGAATACTCCGATCTTCTTTATCAGGTCGTCGTTCTTACCCAATAGTGTAGCGATTTCCTCCTCGTATCCATCGCGTGTAGACTTGAGTTCCTCTTCAAGCTTGGTGATCCTTGTCATCGCCTTCTTCAAATCTATCATGCCTGCGCACATCTGGTTCTCCTGGTGTCGAATGTGCTGGTTTAACTCCTGGATGAAAGCGGCAATGGACATGTCCTTCCTGGTGCTGACTATCTCCCATTCCTCATCTTGGCGCCCACAAATCTGGTAGATAGCATCTTTGAGATCCGTGTGGTAAATTTCGCCAATGCGTCCCATGGCGATGTGGGCTGCCATGCTCTTGCTTAGACTCTAGGTTGGGGCATCAAAGGAAAACTCTATGGGCTCCGTGACTGGCATGAACGTCCTTCCTGGAATTTGAACTTGAATCATCCAACGCTCTTCTTCTGGTAAGGTGGCGTTGTAGGTCCCGGTGAAGCTTGGTATTCCAATGTTTAGGTATCTAGTGACTTCCTTCAAGTGTCGTCCAAAGGGGGTGTCTTCATCTGGTTGTGCAAACTTGTTCCTCGAGTCCGCCATCCTAAAGAGTAGAAAATGGAGAGGAGTCAGAAATGAGTAGAGAAGAGTGACCTATGGCTTTTTCTTAGTGGTCGCGACCTACATTCAGTGTGTGCTCCGATACCATCTTGTAGCGACCCGACCTCAAACGGTCAAGTCTCTGTACTTCAGTGTCATCCCTGGATCGGTAATGCTGACACACACAGTACTCGAAGGATTTATAACAGAGTAGCAATCACACACTTATTACATCGAAGGTCTCAAAAGAGAACTTATTACAACAAATATGTCTTAAGGCCATCTAATACGATAACAACGGAAGACTTGGAAGATAAAGTGAGTCCATCAACTCCGACGGCAAATCTGAGTGCATGACAACGACCTATCCCACCTTTACTCGTCGTTTGAAAAGTCTACAACATAATACGTTGCAGCCCGAAAATGGGTCAGCACATGGAATATGCTGGCAATATAACACAGTAGAGCAATGAACAGATAATGCTATCACTATATGCATATATGGCTGGTGGAGGCTCTATGGTTATATGATTTTCCGAAAAGCCAATTTTTCCCTACAACAAAGGAATAAATTTTATTTAATTATCATGGTAGTTGAAACATCATTGAGAATGGCACCCCATCTCAATCCCAATTAAAGTTTATCATTAACCCAACAAATTAAATTAGAGTGATGAGATACAATAGGAAAATCCAAGTACTAGATACACAAGATGTCCATAACGGGGGACACGTCTAACCATGCTTAGATTGTACACTCTGCAGAGGTTTGCGCACTTTTCCCCACAAAGACTCGATCTCCTCCGTTTGTTTTCTCGCACTACATGGTGTTTGAGAAAAGGATGACCGAGACACAGTCTTTCAGAAGCATTAACTCTTTACTCTGGGAGGATGATGTCTACTACGCAACCTTCTTCTTGTAGACGTTGTTGGGCCTGCAAGTGCACAGGTTTGTAGGACAGTAGCAAATTTCCCTCAAGTGGATGACCTAAGGTTTATCAATCCGTGGGAGGCATAGGATGAAGATGGTCTCTCTCAAACAACCCCGCAACCAAATAACAAAGAGTCTCTTGTGTCCCCAACACACCCAATACAATGGTAAATTGTATAGGTGCACTAGTTCGGCGACGAGATGGTGATACAAGTGCAAAATAAATAGTAGATATAGGTTTTTGTAATCTGAAAATATAAAAACAGCAAGGTAACTAATGATAAAAGTGAGCGTAAATGGTATTGCAATGGTAGGAAAAATGCCTAGGGTTCATACTTTTACTAGTGCAAGTTCTCTCAACAATAATAACATAATTGGATCACATAACTATCCCTCAACATGCAACAAAGAGTCACTCCAAAGTCACTAATAGTGGAGAACAAACGAAGAGATTATGGTAGGGTACGAAACTACCTCAAAGTTATTCTTTCCAATCAATCCGTTGGGCTATTCCTATAAGTGTCACAAACAGCCCTAGAGTTCAGATGGAATAACACCTTAAGACACAAATCAACCAAAACCCTAATGTCTCCTAGATACTCCAATGTCACCTCAAGTATCCGTGGGCATGATTATACGATATGCATCACACAATCTCAATGCATCTATTCAAACCAACACACAGAACCTCAAAGAGTACCCCAAAGTTCCTACCGGAGAATCACGACGAAAACGTGTGCCAACCCCTATGCATAGGTTCATGGGCGGAACCCGCAAGTTGATCAAGTAAATCATGTGATATCCCATTGTCACCACATATACGCACGGCAATTCTTACATCAAGTGTTCTCAAATCTTTAAAGACTCAATACGATAAGATTACTTCATGGGAAAAACTCAATTCATTACAAGGGAGTAGAGGGGGAGAAGAAACATAAGATCCAACTATAATAGCAAAGCTCGTGATACATCAAGATCGTGCCAAATCAAGAACACGAGACAGAGAGATCAAACACATAGCTACTGGTACGTACCCTCTGCCCCGAGGGTGAACTACTCCCTCCTCGTCATGGACAGTGCTGACATGATGAAGATGTCCACCGGTGAGGGTTCCCCCCTCCAGCAGGGTGTCGGAACAGGGTCCCGATTGGTTTTTCGTGGCTTCGGAGGTTTTGCAGCGGTGGAACTCCCGATATATCTTCTTTTCTGGAAGTTTTAGGGTACGTGGAGTCATATAAGCGGAAGAAGCACATCAGGGGAGCCACGAGGGCCCCACGAGGCAGGGGGCGCGCCCTAGGGGGGTGGGCGTCCCCCCCACCCTCGTGGCTTCCTCGTTCCTTCCTTGACGTGGGGTCCAAGTCCATCGGGTAGCATTCGTTCCAAAAATAACTTCTCTAGTTGATTTCGTTCCGTTTCGACTCGTCTGATATTCCTTTTCTTCAAAACACTGAAATAGGCAAAAACAAAGAAATCTGGCTGGGCCTCCGGTTAATACGTTAGTCCCAAAAGTAATATAAAAGTGGAAAATTAAGCCCAATATTGCCCAAAACAGTAGATAATATAGCATGGAGCAATCAAAAATTATAGATACGTTTGAGACGTATCAAGCATCGCCAAGCTTAATTCCTGCTCGTCCTCGAGTAGGTAAATGATAAAAAAGATTATTTTTGATGTGGAATGCTAGTTGGCATAATTCTTTGTAATTCTTCTTAATTGTGATATGAATATTCAGATCTGAAAGATTCAAGACAAAATTTCATATTGACATACAAATAATAGTACTTCAAGCATTCTAATTAAGCAATTATGTCTTCTCAAAATAACATGGCCAAAGAAAGTTCATCCCTACAAAATCATATAGTTTAGTCATGCTCCATTTTCGTCACACAAGAATGCTCTCATCATGCACAACCCCGATGACAAGCCAAGCAATTGTTTCATACTTTAGTAATCTCAAACCTATAAACTTTCACGCAATATATGAGCGCGAGCCATGGACATAGCACTATGGGTGGAATAGAATATAATGATGGGGGTTATGTGGAGAAGACGAAAAAGGAGAAGATCTTACATCAACGAGGCGAATCAACGGGCTATGGATATGCCCATCAATTGATGTTAATGCAAGGAGTAGGGATTGCCATGCAACGGATGCACTAGAGCTATAAATGTATGAAAGCTCAACAAAAGAAACTAAGTGGGTGTGCATCCAACTTGCTTGCTCACGAAGACCTAGGGCATTTGAGGAAGCCCATCGTTGGAATATACAAGCCAAGGTCTATAATGAAAATTCCCACTAGTATATGAAAGTGACAAAATATGAAACTCTCTATATGAAAAACATGGTGCTACTTTGAGGCACAATATATGAGACTCGCTATATGAAGAACATGGTGCTACTTTGAAGCACAAGTGTGGAAAAAAGGATAGTAGCATTGCCCCTTTTTTTGGGCCTTCTTTTTTTCTTTGGTCTTTCTCTTTCTTCTGGGGGAACAATGCTCTATTAAATGATGATCATCACACTTCTATTAATTTACAACTCAATGATTACAACTCGATACTAGAATATAGTATGACTCTATATGAATGCCTCCGGCGGTGTACCAGGATATGCAATGAATCAAGAGTGACATGTATGAAAGAATTATGAACGGTGGCTTTGGCACAAATACTATGTCCACTACATGATCATGCTAAGCAATATGACAATGATAAATGTGTCATGAAGAACAGTATGGTGGAAAGTTGCATGGCAATATATCTCGGAATGGCTATGGAAATGCCATAATAGGTAGGTATGGTGGCTGTTTTGAGGAATATATAAGGAGGTTTATGTGTGAAAGAGCGTATCATATCACGGGGTTTGGATGTACCGGCGAAGTTTGCACCAACTCTCAAAGTGAGAAAGGGCAATGCACGGTACCGAAGAGGCTAGCAAAGATGGAAGGGTGAGAGTGCGTATAATCCATGGACTCAACATTAGTCATAAAGAACTCACATACTTATTGCAAAAATCTACAAGCCATCAAAAACCAAAGCACTACGCATGCTCCTAGGGGGATAGATTGGTAGGAAAAGAGCATCGCTCGTCCCCGACCGCCACTCGTAAGGAGGACAATCAAAGAACACCTCATGTTTCAAATTTATTACATAATGATTACCATACGTGCATGCTACGGGACTTGCAAACTTCAACACAAGTATTTCTCAAATTCACAACTACTCAACTAGCACGACTTTGATATTATTACCTCCATATCTCAAAACAATCATCAAGTATCAAACTTTTCTTAGCATTCAACACACTCATGAGAATTCTTACAAATCTTGTATGCTTAGCATATTAGGATTATTTAAGCAAATTACCATGCTATTTAAGACTCTCAAAATAATCTAAGTGAAGCATGAGAGATCAATAGTTTCTATAAAACAAATCCACCACCGTGCTCTAAAAGATATAAGTGAAGCACTAGAGCAAATGACAAACTACTCCGAAAGATATAAGTGAAGATCAATGAGTAGTCGGATAATTATGCTATTATGTGAAGATTCTCTCCTATTTCAGAATTTCAGATCTTGGTTCCTTATTCATACAGCAAGCAAGGCTAAAGAAAAGAAAATGACGCTCCAAGCAAAACACATATCATGTGGTGAATAAAACTATAGCTCCAAGTAAAGTTACCGATGAACGAAGACGAAAGAGGGGATGCCATCCGGGGCATCCCCAAGCTTAGACGCTTGGTTATCCTTGAATATTACCTTGGCGTGCCTTGGGCATCCCCAATCTTAGGCTCTTGCCACTCCTTATTCCATAGTCCATCGAATCTTTACCCAAAACTTGAAAACTTCACAACACAAAACTTAACAGTAAACTCGTGAGCTCCGTTAGCGAAAGAAAACAAAACAACACTTCAAGGTACTGTAATGAACTCATTCTTTGTTTATATTGGTGTTAAACCTACTGTATTCCAACTTCTCTATGGTTTATAAACTATTTTACTAGCCATAGAGTCATCAAAATAAGCAAACAACACATGAAAAACAGAATCTGTCAAAAACAGAACAGTCTGTAGTAATCTGTAACTAACTAAACTTCTGGAACTCCAAAAATTCTAAAATAAATTGTTGGACCTGAGTAATTTTTCTAGTAACCATATTAAAAAAGAATCAACTAAATAGCACTCTCCAGTAGAAAGTTGAAGCTAATCTCGTGAGCGCTAAAGTTTCTGTTTTTTAAAGCATGATCATAAAGACTTCACCCAAGTCTTCCCAAAGGTTCTACTTGGCACAAACACTAATTAAAACATAAAACCACATCTAACCAGAGGCTAGATGAATTATTTATTCCTAAAGATAACCAAAAAGTAAGAAACTAAAATAAAATTGGGTTGCCTCCCAACAAGCGCTATCGTTTAACGCCCCTAGCTAGGCATGATGATTTCAAAGATGCTCACATAAAAGATCAGAACTGAAACATAAGGAGAGCATCATGAAGAATATGACTGGCACATTTAAGTCTAACCCACTTCCTATGCATAGGGATTTTGTGAGCAAACAACTTATGGGAACAAGAATCAACTTGCATAGGAAGGTAAAACAAGCATAACTTCAAAACTTTAAGCACATAGAGAGGAAACTTGATATTATTGCAATTCCTACAAGCATATGTTCCTCCCTCATAATAATTTTCAGTAGCATCATGAATGAATTCAACAATATAACCAGCACCTAAAGCATTCTTTTCATGATCTACTAGCATAGAAATTTTATTATTCTCCACATAAGCAAAATTCTTCTCATTCGGAATAGTAGTGGGAGGAAGCTCAAAAAAACAACAATCATGTGATTGAAAATTAAGATCAAGATGACAAGTTTCATGGTTATCATTATTATTTAAAGCATAGGTGTCATCACAATAATCATCATAGATAGGAGGCATGCTTTCATCCTAGTAAATTTTCTCATCAAAGCTTGGGGGACAAAAAATATCATCTTCATTAAACATAGCTTCCCCAAGCTTGTGGCTTTGCATATCATTAGCATCATGGGTATTCAAAGAATTCATACTAACAACATTACAATCATGCTCATCATTCACATATTTTATGCCAAGCATTCTATGTAATTCTTGTTCTAGTACTGGAGCACAATTTTCCTTCCCATCATTTTCATGAAAGATATTAAAAAGATGAAGCATATGAGACAAACTCAATTCCATTTTTTTTGTAATTTTCTTTTATAAACTAGACTAGTGATAAAACAAGAAACAAAAAGATTTGATTGCAAGATCTAAAGATATACCTTCAAGCACTCACCTCCCCGGCAACGGCGCCAGAAAAGAGCTTAGTTGACGGGGTGTGAGTGCCGCTTACCTAGCCTCCTCGGCAACGGTGCCAGAAAAGAGCTTGATGTCTACAACGCAACCTTCTTCTTGTAGATGTTGTTGGGCCTGCAAGTGCACAGGTTTGTAGGACACTAGCAAATTTCCCTCAAGTGGATGACCTAAGGTTTATCAATCCGTGGGAGGCGTAGGATGAAGATGGTCTCTCTCAAACAACCCTGCAACCAAATAACAAAGAGTCTCTTGTGTCCCCAACACACCCAATACAATGGTAAATTGTATAGGTGCACTAGTTCGGCGAAGAGATGGTGATACAAGTGCAAAATAGATAGTAGATATAGGTTTTTGTAATCTGAAAATATAAAAACAGCAAATTAACTAATCATAAAAAGTGAGCGTAAACGGTATTGCAATGGTAGAAACAAGGCCTAGGGTTCATACTTTCACTAGTGCAAGTTCTCTCAACAATAATAACATAATTGGATCACATCAACTATCCCTCAACATGCAACAAAGAGTCACTCCAAACTCACTAATAGCAGAGAACAAACGAACAGATTATGGTAGGGTACGAAACCACCTCAAAGTTATTCTTTCCAATCAATCCGTTGGGCTATTCCTATAAGTGTCACAAATAACCCTAGAGTTCGTACTAGAATAATGCCTTAAGACACAAATCAACCAAAACCCTAATGTCACCTAGATACTCCAATGTCACCTCAAGTATCCGTGGGCATGATTATACGATATGCATCACACAATCTCAATTCATCTATTGAAATCAACACATAGAACCTCAAAGAGTGCCCCAAAGTTCCTACCAGAGAATCACGACGAAAACGTGTGCCAACCCCTACGCACAGGTTCATGGGCGGAACCCGCAAGTTGATCACCAAAACATACATCAAGTGATTCACGTGATATCCCATTTTCACCACATACGCACGGCAAGACATACATCAAGTGTTCTCAAATCTTTAAAGACTCAATCCGATAAGATTACTTCAAGGGGAAAACTCAATTCATTACAAGAGAGTAGAGGGGGAGAAGAAACATAAGATCCAACTGTAATAGCAAAGCTCGTGATACATCAAGATCGTGCCAAATCAAGAACACAAGAGAGAGAGATCAAACACATAGCTACTGGTACATACCCTCAGCCCCGAGGGTGAACTACTCCCTCCTCGTCATGGAGAGCGCCGGGATGATGAACATGTCCACCGGTGAGGGTTCCCCCTTCCGGCAGGGTGCCGGAACAGGGTCCCGATTGGTTTTTCGTGGCTCTGGAGGTTTTGCAGCGGCGGAACTCCTGATCTATCTTCTTTTCTGGAATTTTTAGGGCACATGGAGTCATATAGGCGGAAGAAGCACGTCAGGGGAGCCACGAGGGCCCCACGAGGTAGGGGGCGCGTCCTAGGGGGGTGCGCGTGCCCCCCACCCTCGTGGCTTCCTCGTTCCTTCCTTGACGTGGGGTCCAAGTCCATCGGGTAGCTTTCGTTCGAAAAATAACTTCTCTAGTTGATTTCGTTCCGTTTCGACTCGTCTGATATTCCTTTTCTTCAAAACACTGAAATAGGCAAAAAACAGCAAATCTGGGCTGGGCCTCCGGTTAATAGGTTAGTCCCAAAAGTAATATAAAAGTGGAAAATTAAGCCCAATATTGCCCAAAACAGTAGATAATATAGCATGGAGCAATAAAAAATTATAGATACGTTTGAGACATATCAAGCATCGCCAAGCTTAATTCCTGCTCGTCCTCGAGTAGGTAAATGATAAAAAAGATTATTTTTGATGTGGAATGCTAGTTGGCATAATTCTTTGTAATTCTTCTTAATTGTGATATGAATATTCAGATCTGAAAGATTCAAGACAAAATTTCATATTGACATACAAATAATAGTACTTCAAGCATTCTAATTAAGCAATTATGTCTTCTCAAAATAACATGGCCAAAGAAAGTTCATCCCTACAAAATCATATAGTTTAGTCATGCTCCATTTTCGTCACACAAGAATGCTCTCATCATGCACAACCCCGATGACAAGCCAAGAAATTGTTTCATACTTTAGTAATCTCAAACCTATAAACTTTCACGCAATTTTTGAGCGAGCCATGGACATAGCACTATGGGTGGAATAGAATATAATGATGGGGGTTATGTGGAGAAGACGAAAAAGGAGAAGATCTTACATCAACGAGGCTAATCAACGGGCTATGGAGATGCCCATCAATTGATGTTAATGCAAGGAGTAGGGATTGCCATTCAACGGATGCACTAGAGCTATAAATGTATGAAAGCTCAACAAAAGAAACTAAGTGGGTGTGCATCCAACTTGCTTGCTCACGAAGATCTAGGCAATTTGAGGAAGCCCATCGTTGGAATATACAAGCCAAGTTCTATAATGAAAAATTCCCACTAGTATATGAAAGTGACAAAATATGAAACTCTCTATATGAAAAACATGGTGCTACTTTGAGGCACAATATATGAGACTCTCTATATGAAGAACATGGTGCTACTTTGAAGCACAAGTGTGGAAAAAAGGATAGCAGCACTGCCCCTTTTTTTATTTTTTTGGGCCTTCGTTTTTTCTTTGGTCTTTCTCTTTTTTTGGGGGGGACAATGCTCTACTAAATGATGATCATCACACTTCTATTAATTTACAACTCAATGATGACAACTCGATACTAGAACATAGTATGACTCTATATGAATTCCTCCGGCGGTGTACCGGGATATGCAATGAATCAAGAGTGACATGTATGAAAGAATTATGAACAGTGGCTTTGCCACAAATACTATGTCCACTACATGATCATGCTAATCAAAATGACAATGATAAATGTGTCATGAAGAACAGTATGGTGGAAAGTTGCATGGCAATATATCTCGGAATGGCTATGGAAATGCCATAATAGGTAGGTATGGTGGATGTTTTGAGGAAGATATAAGGAGGTTTATGTGTGAAAGAGCGTATCATATAACGGGGTTTGTATGTACCGGCGAAGTTTGCACCAACTCTCAAAGTGAGAAAGGGCAATGCACGGTACCGAAGAGGCTAGCAAAGATGGAAGGGTGAGAGTGCGTATAATCCATGGACTCAACATTAGTCATAAAGAACTCACATACTTATTGCAAAAATCTACAAGCCATCAAAAACCAAAGCACTACGCGCATGCTCCTAGGGGGATAGATTGGTAGGAAAAGAGCATCGCTCGTCCCCGACCGCCACTCATAAGGAGGACAATCAAAGAACACCTCATGTTTCAAATTTATTACATAATGATTATCATACGTGCATGCTACGGGACTTGCAAACTTCAACACAAGTATTTCTCAAATTCACAACTACTCAACTAGCACGACTTTGATATTATTACCTCCATATCTCAAAACAATCATCAAGTATCAAACTTTTCTTAGCATTCAACACACTCATGAGAATTCTTACAAATCTTGTATGCTTAGCATATTAGGATTATTTAAGCAAATTACCATGCTATTTAAGACTCTCAAAATAATCTAAGTGAAGCATGAGAGATCAATAGTTTCTATAAAACAAATCCACCACCGAGCTCTAAAAGATATAAGTGAAGCACTAGAGCAAATGACAAACTACTCCGAAAGATATAGGTGAAGATCAATGAGTAGTCGGATAATTATGCAATTATGTGAAGATTCTCTCCTATTTAAGAATTTCAGATCTTGGTACTTTATTCATACAGCAAGCAAGGCTAAAGAAAAGAAAATGACGCTCCAAGCAAAACACATATCATGTGGTGAATAAAAATATAGCTCCAAGTAAAGTTACCGATGAACAAAGACGAAAGAGGGGATGCCATCCGGGGCATCCCCAAGCTTAGACGCTTGGTTATCCTTGAATATTACCTTGGGGTGCCTTGGGCATCCCCAATCTTAGGTTCTTTCCACTCCTTATTCCATAGTCCATCGAATCTTTACCCAAAACTAGAAAACTTCACAACACAAAACTTAACAGAAAACTCATGAGCTCCGTTAGCGAAAGAAAACAAAACAACACTTAATGGTACTGTAATGAACTCATTCTTTGTTTATATTGGTGTTAAATCTACTGTATTCCAACTTATATATGGTTTATAAACTATTTTACTAGCCTTAGAGTCATCAAAATAAGCAAACAACACATGAAAAACAGAATCTGTCAAAAACAGAACAGTCTGTAGTAATCTGTAGCTAACGCAAACTTCTGGAACTCCAAAAATTCTAAAATAAATTGTTGGACCTGAGGAATTTGTCTAGTAATCATATTCAAAAATAATCAACTAAATATCACTCTCCAGTAAAAAGTTGAAGCTAATCTCGTGAGCGCTAAAGTTTATGTTTTTCAAAGCATGATCATAAAGACTTCACCCAAGTCTTCCCAAAGGTTCTACTTGGCACAAACAATAATTAAAACATAAAACCACATCTAACCAGAGGCTAGATGAATTTTCTATTCCTAAAGATAACCAAAAAGCAATAAACTAAAATAAAATTGGGTTGCCTCTCAACAAGCGCTATCGTTTAACGCCCCTAGCTAGGCATGATGATTTCAAAGATGCTCACATAAAAGATCAGAACTGAAACATAAGGAGAGCATCATGAAGAATATGACTAGCACATTTAAGACTAACCCACTTCCTATGCATAGGGATTTTGTGAGCAAACAACTTATGGGAACAAGAATCAACTTGCATAGGAAGGTAAAACAAGCATAACTTCAAAACTTTAAGCACATAGAGAGGAAACTTGATATTATTGCAATTCCTACAAGCATATGTTCCTCCCTCATAATAATTTTCAGTAGCATCATGAATGAATTCAACAATATAACCAGCACCAAAAGCATTCTTTTCATGATCTACTAGCATAGAAATTTTATTGCTCTCCACATAAGCAAAACTCTTCTCATTCGGAATAGTAGTGGGAGGAAGCTCAGCAAAACAACTATCATGTGATTGAAAATTAAGATCAAGATGACAAGTTTCATGGTTATCATTATTCTTTAAAGCATACGTGTCATCACAATAATCATCATAGATAGGAGGCATGCTTTCATCATAGTAAATTTGCTCATCAAAGCTTGGGGGACAAAAAATATCATCTTCATTAAACATAGCTTCCCCAAGCTTGTGGCTTTGCATATCATTAGCATCATGGGTATTCAAAGAATTCATACTAACAACATTGCAATCATGCTCATCATTCACATATCTTATGCCAAGCATTCTATGTAATTCTTCTTCTAGTACTTGAGCACAATTTTCCTTCCCATCATTTTCACGAAAGATATTAAAAAGATGAAGCGTATGAGACAAACTCAATTCCATTTTTTGTAATTTTCTTTTATAAACTAAACTAGTGATAAAACAAGAAACAAAAAGATTCAATTGCAAGATCTAAAGATATACCTTCAAGCACTCACCTCCCGACAGCGGCGCTGAAAAGAGCTTAGTTGACGGGGTGTGGCTACTGCTTACCTAACCTCCCGACAACGGCGCCAGAAAAGAGCTTGATGTCTACTACGCAACCTTCTTCTTGTAGACGCTGTTGTTGCGCCTGCAAGTGCACAGGTTTCTAGGACAGTAGCAAATTTCCCTCAAGTGGATGACCTAAGGTTTATCAATCCGTGGGAGGCGTAGGATGAAGATGGTCTCTCTCAAACAACCCTGCAACCAAATAACAAAGAGTCTCTCTTGTCCCCAACACACCCAATACAATGGTAAATTGTATAGGTGCACTAGTTCGGCGAAGAGATGGTGATACAAGTGCAAAATAGATAGTAGATATAGGTTTTTTAATCTGAAAATATAAAAACAGCAAGGTAACTAGTGATAAAAGTGAGCGTAAACGGTATTGCAATGGTAGAAACAAGGCCTAGGGTTCATACTTTCACTACTGCAAGTTCTCTCAACAATAATAACATAATTGGATCACATAACTATCCCTCAACATGCAACAAAGAGTCACTCCAAAGTCACTAATAGCGGAGAACAAACGAAGGGATTATGGTAGGGTACGAAACCACCTCAAAGTTATTCTTTCCAATCAATCCGTTGGGCTATTCCTATATGTGTCACAAACAGCCCTAGAGTTCGTACTAGAATAACACCTTAAGACACAAATCAACCAAAACCCTAATGTCACCTAGATACTCCAATGTCACCTCAAGTATCCGTGGGCATGATTATACGATATGCATCACACAATCTCAATTCATCTATTCAAACCAACACATAGAACCTCAAAGAGTGCCCTAAAGTTCCTACCGGAGAATCACGACGAAAACGTGTGCCAACCCCTATGCATAGGTTCATGGGCGGAACCCGCAAGTTGATCACCAAAACATACATCAAGTGAATCACGTGATATCCCATTGTCACCACAGATACGCACGGCAAGACATACATCAAGTGTTCTCAAATCTTTAAAGACTCAATCCGATAAGATTACTTCAAGGGGAAAACTCAATTCATTACAAGAGAGTAGAGGGGGTGAAGAAACATAAGGTCCAACTATAATAGCAAAGCTCGTGATACATCAAGATCGTGCCAAATCAAGAACACGAGAGAGAGAGAGATAAAAGACATAGCTACTGGTAAATACCCTCAGCCCCGTGGGTGAACTACTCCCTCCTCATCATGGAGAGCGCCGGGATGATGAAGATGGCCACCGGTGAAGGTTCCCCCCTCCGGCAGGGTGCCGGAACGGGGTCCCGATTGGTTTTTCGTGGCTCTAGAGGTTTTGCGATGGCGGAACTCCCGATCTATCTTATTTTCTGGAATTTTTAGGGTACGTGGAGTTATATAGGCGGAAGAAGCACGTCAGGGGAGCCACGAGGGCCCCACGAGGCAGGGGGCGCGCCCTAGGGGGGAGGGCGCGCCCCCCACCCTCGTGGCTTCCTCGTTCCTTCCTTGACGTGGGGTCCAAGTCCATCGGGTAGCTTTCGTTCGAAAAATAACTTCTCTAGTTGGTTTCGTTCCGTTTCGACTCCGTCTGATATTCCTTTTCTTCAAAACACTGAAATAGGCAAAAAACGGCAAATCTGGGCTGGGCCTCCGGTTAATAGGTTAGTCCCAAAAGTAATATAAAAGTGGAAAATTAAGCCCAATATTTCCCAAAACAGTAGATAATATAGCATGGAGCAATCAAAAATTATAGATACGTTGGAGGGTATGAAAAGGGGTATGATCATTGTGTTACTTGCCTTGCTGACGATTCGCAAAACCTAGTGACTCGTAGTAGCACGCTTCGCACTCCGGGAATTCTATCGGAAACAAACAATAGCATTCATAAGAAATCAAGCAAATATGCAAGGGTAAAACTCAAATAAGAAAATCTAACCAGAAAGTTCAACTTAAGAACTCCAGTTTGCAAAAAGAATCAAATCAAACGGAGCAACAAAACTCAAACGGCGAAGAAACAAGATCTGTTTACTAATCTGGACTAAGGTCAAATTTTACAATATCAAAATCTTGTTCAAGTTGGTTAAACAGAAAGAGGGCTTCTAGACGAAGATCTAGGCGCTTGAATCACCTGATTTCGATAAACGAGAGAAAATATAAACTAAAATGAAAATCGGATCAGAAATCGCGATCGAAAATAATCGCGAAAAATCCGAGAATAAGAAAAATTGACGAACAGGCTAACGAACGAACGTTCGCCGTCTGTGACTAAAGGGTGAACACATTCGTTTAAACGAACGGACGAACGTCCGCAAAATAAATAAGCCGTCGGGAAAACAGATCTAACGAAAATAAACCAAAGAAAATAAAAAAAACGGGGTTATACGAAGAAAACCGACCGGTCAACGGCGGTCAACGGCGACGGGATCCGGCGCGGCGGCGCAACTCCGTCGACGGGCGGTGGCGGGAGGCGGCGGCGGCGCTGGCCTTGGCGGCGGGCGGCGGTGGTGGCTAGTGTTTGGCGGCGGCTGGGGTGGGCTGGCGCTGGCGGGTTCACGGGCTTATAAAGCCTGGGGCGAGGCGGATTCCGGGTCGCCCACGGCGGGCCAAGTCGGTTTGACTTTTTTTTAAATAATCCTCGTTCCGATATTTAATAAAATTCAAATATGAAAACTGTGAAATTCCCAACTCTCTCTGTGGGTCCTTGAGTTGCTTAGAATTTTGAGGATCGCAAATCGACAATGCAATAAAATATGATATGCATGAATGATCTATGTATAACATTCCAAATTGAAAATTTTGGGATGTTACAGTGAGGGATCTTGAATCCAAGGTGGATCTTCTCCGTAGAGGCCGCGGTCTGTCTCGTGTAGTAGGTCCGATATGGATGAGCAAAGCTCTATCTCTAAATGAGCTAATCCTTTGCTAACCCTAACTAGGAGGAGGGGGGGTCTATATATAGTGTTAGCCCACGAAGGGGTGAGAGGGGAGATACATGGGCCCTTGGCACGTTCACTATGCGCAGACAGGCGCCGGATGTCCAGGCTGTGGGCCAGATGTCCGGCAGCTCACGAAGAGCCGGAAGTCCGGGCCTCGGGCCGGATCTCCGGGCTGGAGTGGCCGATTCTTCTGCTCTCTGGATAGCATGCGCCAGATTTCCGAGCAGGCGCCGGATGTCCGGCCCGTCACGGGGCGCCGGATGTCCGGGGGTCAGCCGGATGTCCGGCCGCTGTAGAGTCGCCTGGCTTCTCTCTCTCTCTCGTCTTCTTCTGGTTGGTGGCGCCGGATGTCCGGGCTCCTGCCGGATGTCCGGCCGTTGTAACTCCGCGGCGACTCCACTTGAGGCACTTCTTGATCCCCTTCCGTGTGGACTTTTCCTATGCTTCAAGCATCTCCATGGTTATCTCCTCGGTTCCTAAGCACATGTAGTGTCTTTGCATGAGGTAGAAACCATGTCTCGCACGAATGGAAAGGGGAAGCATTTAGGAGCAGGTTCACCTTGTGTCCAATGGCGTATGCTTGAGGTCTCATCGTATGTCCAGTTGGGGTTTGGGGAGTAGTCATAGTGTACATGGGGATGATCGTCGGATGCTCCGCATCATCTCCCCTCCCTTGGGAAAGATCCAACCTCAGATCGAAAAACTCATCACCATGGAAACGGTTGTCGTGGACGGACTTGTAATTGGATAGAATGGAAGTCATGGCGCAATCCAAGTACTCCAAGGTGTCTCCGGAGTGGTATACATGCAAAAAGAGCAAACACAAGCGACACTCAAAAATACAATGGTTAGCGCACACAAAGTGTCCATCAAATAAGCCTGAGTTCGTCCAATGAGATTGATCATGACAAGCATGAAGCTTAGCCAAATGATATAGAATGATATGTAAGGCAATCATGGAAGCAAATTCATTTGTTGTGCACACAAAAGTATGGTAATTGGTATGATGCACAAAGCTATAAATTCTACCATTGTGCAAAATGATGTCATAATGGGATGGTTTATCAAGAGCATGAACATGGTAATTGCTGCTTAATGTGACTATGTGATCATGCAATTGATGGTGGGTAATATGATCATGATGTATGAATATGCCATCAAGAAAGATCACAACAAATTTGCTAAGGAAGTGTACAAGCTCATATATCATGGATGACATCGAAATACAAGATGCAACAAGGCAATCATAATGTGAGTCAATCCATGCATAAGATGCAAATTTGTTATGGGTGGTGTTGTACCATAGCTCGATGTCGTGGTAGAAGTGTTGGTCCGGTGGTGCATCCACTAAGTCCGAGCACTCCTCAACTTGAAGGTCCATAGGGTCCATCTCCAATGTCGGTCCTCCATCCAATATGCGTATCATGTAGACAAGAAGAAGGAAACAACAATGAAAGTATGGCCCATCCAATATGCATATGTGAAGTTGGCTCAAAGGGAAATAGGTCACCTTTAGGAGTTTCTCAAGGATGTTGGAGTTGCGCATCTTGTATGCCTTCACATACCCAATATGTCTCATGACTGTAATGCCTTGTGAATCCTTCAAAACGAAAGAACATGACAAACACTCCGAAAAATAAATGAGGTTAGCGGAAGTGCAAAACCTATGATTCGTGTGGTAAGATACCCAACAAGTGTATGCATCATGCTCATCATAAGAAAGGACAAGGGAGTATTTCATAGTATGGAGGCATATGATGCGAGAACAACCAAATACAATAGGCTCAATCAAACAAGCATGCATCACAAGTAAGGTGTCAAAGACTCCAAGATCAATAAGCATAGTATGGTTGCACTCAATACAATTGGATATGAGATATGCAACTAATGGAGACAAGAGACAATGATCAAGAAAAATCAAGTGAGAGGCATGAACATATATGTCATCAACCCAAGAAAGCGAGTAATAATGGAACATGGGTGATGCAGCCAAGCAAGCAATCATAGTGATCAAGTCAAGCAGGCCAGTAGTGTAAAGATGCAACATACTAGGAGGAATCATGGCAAGCATGTCATGTGTGCAAATAGTGGTCATGAATAATGCACATGACATATCACAAGCATGAAAGCAAGATATGAGTAAAATATCATCAATGTATTGGTGAGAAGCCATTTGTAAATAGCAATGGGACATCATGACTTTCCCAACACAACAATCAAGAATAGCATGTGGCACATGGAAAACATGGTAATAGCAACAAGGATCTCCACCAAGCATGCTACACATAGAAGTAGCATAATGGTGTATCATGGGTAAATGCAAGCAAGGGTCACAATTGCATGGCAAAGGCATAGAAGCAAGCATAACATGCAAAGTGAACACAATACAATGGGCATAAGGTGACAAGTGGTAAATAGCCCATAGCCATGTGAGAGCCAAGTAAAATAGATGCGTGTAGTCCTTGCGCGAAGGGAATGGTGGTAAGGATAGTCCATGGTATATGTACACATCATCCATCATGATGCATACGTGCATGTGTTGGTTAGCAAAAAATATCCAATGCTCAAGTAAATGAGATGCGTGATATAGAAACATGTCATCCATCATGAGAGGTTTGTTATTATGTATAGCATAATGGAGACTCAAATTGTGTAATGCATCATGAGAAATATGTAGAGCATTGTTATTCATGGAATGCATATGGTGCACGCAATTATGGAAATCATGCAAAGTATGGAATGCATCAAAATCTCCTAATATGTATGAGGAAACTATGGGGGTCTCCTCATGAGCACTAATGGAAACATCACATGGAGAATATTGACAACATCCAAAACAATGCATATTTGGAACAATGTGATCATGGCATGGCATATTAGATGAGTTGCGCAAATCATGTAAAGGAAGCATAGCAATATCATTGCATGAAAAACAAAAGCCAATGACCATTATTTCGCCATCTATGCCATAAGTGCAAATGGGATTTATCTTAATGGGGCATGCATAGTTACTATGTTGAGATTGAAATGATGCAATATGGGAGATCTCACTCATAGCATATGACAAGTTTAAAGGGTTGTCGAACATGATGTGACCAAAAGAATTTTCACATGATATCCTATGGAGCATAGCATCACAACTAGGCAACTCAACATGCTCATCATCATATTCATCATAAATTGGTAAGGCATGACATGAGGGAGTCACACTAGCATGAAGCATGGGAATATGTGTGTCAACATCATGCAAGCAGTCATTGGTAAGATAGTTCACTAGTGGGACAAGAGAAGCACCATCACCTATGTTACCTTTGGAGCATCGTTCATGTGTTGTAGGTGAGGTGTCGAAGACCAAATCGTTGTCATCTTCATCTTGATGGAACCATGTGGGGGCGCATCATCGTCCACCATGGCCATCGTCGTCTCCATTGGAGGTATGGACTCGCCGAGGATAGGCATGTCTTCATGTAGGAGACCTAGCACCAAAGGAAAGACACTCGAAGTAGAGGTTAAGTTGTTAGAAATCATAGTGGCCTCACATGCCGTGTCAACTACCTCACTCACTTAGTGTTGTGGCTCACTCACTCCCTCAAGGATGCGTTCACTCGTATGGTTGGTGGAGTCACTCAAATGGCTCTCAATCTCACATAGGATGTGTGGCATGCTCTCAAGTGTGGGGCTAGTGGTGGTCAAACTCACCCTCTCATAGGAAATGCACTCAATGTCATATATGGTGGAGTCACTCATCTCACTCATGGGTTGGTGGTTCTCCTCACATGGAAATTGGGTCATCTCATGATATGTGGGTGTCGGAGAGGTGTAGGTGCAAACGTCTCCATGCTCAATCATGTCGTAGTCGTAGCCGTGGATGAAGGCCGAAGATGGCACATCATCACTCTCCTCCAAGACCAAAGATAAGGTCTCATGAGCGGTCTCGTAGCTTGACTCGGAGTATGAGTCCAATATGGGTGTCGTCTTCGTGTTGTTGAAGAGGTTCGCGCTCGTCGCCGTAGTCTAAAGGGATGGCCCTTGCTCGACCTTCTTGTCACCGTCTTGTTGTTGGAGGCCCGTATGATGTGGCACCTCGTAGCTCGCCTCCATGACCGGAAGGAATTTCCCATGCTCGGCCTTCTTCCTTGAGGGGCTTCCGAAGATGATAGAGTCAAAGGTGTCTCGTCTTTCAATGAGATGGTGGCTATCGTTTTGGAGGAAGTCTACTTTGACGATCCGACTACGAATGTGCGAGGACGTCGCGCATTAGCAATCGCTAAACCAACTCCGAGAGGTTATTGACCACGCCGGAGCATGATCAACCTGACCACGAAGGTCTGTTTCCTGCAGGCAAACAAAGAACAACCAAGAAACTAAGATTGCAATCTGGATATTGCAAATATAAGAGGAAAGCTTTACTGATCAAAGGTGGGGTTCTGTGACGCCTTTGTCTTGTCGTTGAACACAAACGAAGTACGCAAAGTTGCAGCTATGGCGAACTTTAATCTAAAAAAACCCAAGGAAAAAGCTACTAGATGGATCTACTTATATAGGAGCAAGGGGTGGAGGCCAAGGAGGTGGCAGGACGTCCCAAGGCAGCCTAAAACCAACCCTAGGTCGTACAAGGCTCATGGGCCCAAGTGGAGGTGATGCAACACCTTTGGACTTGTTGATTGACTCGGATTCTGCTGCAGCATCAGATTGTTTCATTGATATCTCGGGACGAATTTGAAGGTGAATCCAATCGGGTTGGAATGAGCACGAAATCTACTTTCCAACAAAAAAAAGAATCACCTAATTCAGAGTCCATATGAAAAAGTTGTTGGCGTTTTGAGTCAGGTATGTCTATGTAGTCGGAGTCTGAATCTAGAACATGAGAGACTTGGACTCTATCTTCTCTTGGCCCAAAAGTGACATGAGAGGACTTTTTGAACATAACCTAAACTTTTCCTTTTGTCTTATCTTCATATGTGGATTGTACAAATGTCCCATACACCTGCAATTAGACAAAACACAAAAGTGTGTGAAGTATTTTTGTTCTGGATAACATAAATAGATTATTGAATAGTTTGCACTAGAAATCACCTGACAAATATGCATGTATGCAATATTTTTGGTCGTATCCAAGGTAGTCATGTCCTCATCATCCTCCCTTTCTTCAAAACAAAGCCGTCCCCGGTGTTGCTTAATCTGAAATGTGGCTAACAAAAGAGACAAGGTGTACATGTTGTATATGTATATGTCATCCATTTTCACTTCCCTAGATTTTTGCACATATGACACATGTATACATGAGTAACTTTCATAGATCATGTATATGTCATCCATTTTTACTTCCCTTGATTTTTGCACATATGACACATGTATACATGAGTAACTTTCATAGATCATAAAATCTAAAGCCAAAATATTATGATAAGTAGAAGGCATGAAAATATTGCAACTCAGTTTGCACATATAAGTGAAGCTCTTATTCATATCAAAAGATTGACAATATTCATCATTAAACCATCCCAACATCGGTGAATAAACCTTACGTGCATCAAATTTATATGCTACAACATGCTTAAATAAGAAGACATGCAATAAGTCATTTGACATAGAATGATCACCAAGATTAAAGGTCATATAAAAATGACTAAACATTGGCACAATTATTTTAAAATGTATTTGATCCAAATATGATTTATTTCCTGATTCACATGGTTCTTTGACATCAACAGTTAATTCAATGGGCGCACTCAAAATTGTTGGTATTTCAGTTGTTTGATCACATGTTGCATTCATGACAGTAACATGATTCTCTAAAATAGGTGGCGTGCTCAAATCAACAGGTAACTCAACACATGATGTATTTAAGTTAATTAGGGATGCATCATTCTCATGTATGCAAAGATGTAGCTGATGTAGGTATTGACAATGACAATGTACCATACACTTGAGATGATGTCGCACTCACAATCTGAGGTGTGGCTGCTCTAGTAGGTGCAACGGTGGAGGGATCTACCGATGGTAGTGAGCATGAATTGGAATAGTAGTTGTTGTAGTCACCCAATGCATCCTCCTGTAATTGTCGCTCAAAGGTACAAGCACGAACATACATACCAGTAATGCAACGAGGAATATACCGAAATCTTGCCTGAATATCTTGGTTCAAACCACCAAAAAAAAATATTTATTATATCATCCTCAGATTCTTCTATGTCACAATGATGCATATAAGATTTGAACTCTTGGTAGTAAGCATGAACAGTGTTGTTGCCTTGTTTAAATTGTTCAAATTTGCGAAGCAATTCACGACGATAGTAAGGAGGGAAAAATTGTTGTCTCATTACATGTTTCAAATCTTTCCAAACAATGCACACTCCACCAAACAGAAGCAAAACCAGTAAATGCTCTAGTGGCAGCTCGTACTCCCTCAAGTTCAGAAAAATCATGGTGACTAAAAACTTGTTCTACTTCAAGCTCCCAAGCTAGATAAATAGCAGGATTAAATCTACCCTCAAATGACGATAAAGAGATAACCTGACCATGTGCTTGTGTGTGTTGTCCCAACTCTCGTGACAGTGAAGATGTGTCCATCGTCCAAGAACTTCTATCTCCGGAACCTGTCATGATTAGTAGAAACAAGAAACAAAATTCGAGAATAATGTTCCTATGAACTACTAGGATGTGGTTGTAAAGTGCTCACAGTAAAGCAAATATCAATATCTTACAAGTTCTTAAAATGCGGCAGGTGGTGACAGGAAACCAGCGGTGTCAAATAACTCCGAAGATTGTGTAAAGCGATTGCCAGGGGAGCGTACATATACACGGTGTAGAAATATATGGAGCTGGGTTGGCTATATATGGTAGCAAAAGATTAGCAATAATCAATTCAAATATGCAATGTTCATAAACGCTCAATGACGGTATTGTGCTGGTCCTAGGCTAGACCGGATTAGAGACGCGAGCCTAGAACACTAATGAGGTCACGGCAAGCATCAATGAAGGATACTAAGTAGCTCTGGACAGCAAGATATAAGTGAAGATCACAACGGTAGTAAATATAATGATGAAAAACAATTGCCAAGCAGGATATACAACCACTCTGTCCAACTTTCCTCTTGAAAAGTTTGAGAAAATTTTCTGATAACTTTTTACAAAGAATGCTACTAACTCAAGCTTTCCAATGCACAAAGAATCACTCAATTCTGAATTGATATGAGGAGTCAAAGATTCTAAAATTGGCCTGAAAAACTGGAAAAAACTGTGTTCGCAAACTTCGGAGGGCAAAAAGACCTATTTAGAAGCCGATTATGAGGTGCCAAATATTGAACTAGTTTCTGCAACTATTTAGATGCGGCTCATCGCTAGCTTTCATTTGAGTACTCGCGAAGCGAAAACGGACTTCGTATGAGGAAGTTATGCCTGTTTTACTGAACAGTGCACAAAACAGATTCCAATCCGAATTCAACTACGAGATTGAGTCTAGATAGATCCGAATTTTGTTTTTTCTCTCTCTCTTTTTCTCACACTTTTTTCTTTTTATTTCTCTCTTTTTTTCTCTGTCGTTTTTTTACTTTTTTCTCTATATTTTTTCTCTCTCTCCCTCTTTCCAAAACAAACTAGATAAGATGCAGATTGGATCAAGCGAAGATGTGAATGATCTCAACTGTGATTATGACAATGAACGATGGGTAGCACGTGCAGGAAATTGATGAATGGGTGGTGGATAGGCAGATGTATATGTGGACTCGGATTGGTGGTGGACAGGCAGATGTATATGGCAGCGGTAAAGAATATGTTGGTGGTGGTGGTAGATGGCAGGAGCGATGACGATGGTGCGGCGGCGGCGGCGTGACAACTTGTGAATAGAACTCGAAACTCTAATGGAAAATAGACGCTAAGACCAGCAACTTGACACAATGATGCAACCGTAAATTCAACAAAGCAAATACAGAAAAGATTATGCAAAGGCTCAAACTGGTTTGGACAAAGGATAAATAGATCTAACTTTTTTGTGACTTTTTCTTGGACAATAGGTAAGAAAAAAATCTAATCTAGGAAAACTGGAAATTCTCACCGATCAACATGAAAACTGATACCACTTGATAGAGGCAAAGGTGTCCCGTCTTTCGATGAGATGGTGGCTATCGTTTTGGAGGAAGTCGACTTTGACGATCCGACTACGAACGTGCGAGGACGTCGTGCCTTAGCAATCGCTAAACCAACTCCGAGAGTTTATTGACCACGCCGGAGCACGATCAACCTAACCACGAAGGTCTGTTTCCTGCAGGCAAACGAAGAACAAGAAAGAAACTAAGATTGCATTCTGGATATTGCGAATATAAGAAGAAAGCTTTATTTATCAAAGGTGGGGTTCTGTGACGCCTTTGTCTGGTCGTTGAACACGAACGAAGTACGCGAAGTTGCAGCTATGGCGAACTTTAATCTAAACAAAACCCAAGGAAAAAGCTACTAGATGGATCTACTTATATAGGAGCAAGGGGTGGCGGCCAAGGAGGTGGGAGGACGTCCCAAGGCAGCCTAAAACCAACCCTAGGTCGTACAAGGCTCATGGGCCCAAGTGGAGGTGATGCAACACCTTTGGACTTGTTGTTTGACTCAGATTCTGATGTAGTGTCAGATTGTTTCGTCGATATCTCAATGCTCCAGACGAATTTTAAGGTGAATCCAATCGGGTTCAAAAGAGCACGAAATATACTTTCCAACAAAAAAAGAATCACCTAATTTAGATTCCATATGAAAAAATTGTTGGCGTTTTGAGTCAGGTATGTCTGTGTAGTCCGAATCTGAATCCAGAACGTGAGAGACTTGGACTCTATCTTCTCTTGGCCCAAAAGTGACGTGAGAGGACTTTTTGAACAGAACATAAACTTCTCCTTTTGTCTTATCTTCATATGTGGATTATACAAATGTCCCATACACCTGCAATTAGACAAAACACAAAGTGTGCGAATTATTTTTGTTCTGGATAACATAAATAGATTATTGAATAGTTTTCACTAGAAATCACCTGACAAATATGCATGTATGCAATATTTTTGGTCGTATCCAAGGTAGTCATCTCCTCATTAGAAGATGGAAGTGTCACCCTCGCTTGTAGGTGGTCGCCTCGTTGTTGAAGATGTCGATGTAGGCGAACTCGTGGGAAGTAGGTGAAGATGTCGTACGTCCAAAGGCGAAGATGCCTTGATAGCACTTGGCGAAGATGCCGAAGTAGTGGTGGTAGCCGTAGCTCCGTCTTGGTGTTGCTCGTCTCGTGGTCTTCTATTTTGCTCATGAAGCTTGGACTTGGCGTGAAGTAGGGCTTGTTGGGACTTGTACGTTTGCACTTGTGGAGCATCTTCATGATGATGGTGTTGTTGTCGCACTTTAGCTTGTAGTAGATGTCGTTCGCCGTCGTCGTGCACATGATGCTTGTAGGTGACTTGCCCTTCATGATGATGTGGATCGTGTACTTGATGGTGGTCATCATGTAGACCTCGACGTGGACGACTTGCGCTTGGATCGCATGGGCGCTCCGAAGATGATTGACTTGCTCGCCGTCACCTTGAGGATGATGAAGGGGAAGAACGGTTGATCAACAAGGTCCGAATCTCCTCCATCCTTGCATCTTGCTCCTCCTTTTGTGCGGAAAGCTTGATGTCTATGTAGTCCCTTTTCCTTGCTTCGGAGTGACGAATGTTGATGGAAAGGTTCTCGACGCGTTCTCGCAAGGTAGAATGTGCGCCTTGCATTTGTTGTTGTAGGCCGAAGATGGACGCTTTGGTGATGTATTTGTTCGCGTCGTCGTTGTTGTGGAAGACCGGAGATGAAATGCCTTGCCTATCCATAACAAAACTCGAGCAAATATGAGTGGGAGAAAGAGAAGAACTATACCAAATGTACCTTCACCGATGTTGAAAATGGATCAATGATCACTCAATGATGTAACAAGGAAATAGCACAATTGGTACCGATCTTGTCAATTCCTCACATCTACACAAATAAGGCTTATGGTGGATCTCGGTGAGGATAGTGGCATAGAAATTTGATGCAAAATGTTAGCAAGAGTCAATAATGTTGAAAGAGATTCACAAATTCGCGAGTGAAACAAGTAGACCAATAGCAATGAATGGCACATGGAAACGCACACATAGATAGATAAATGGGGTCGTGCAACCAAGGAATGAGCTCAAAATGTGGAATCCACGGAAAATGCTCTTGTTGCACAAATCTAGAGAGACGCTAGCACAATTGCTCAATAGGCGGATACGACACTTGTGCACAACCTATAGGAGACAAAAATGCAACGACTTCTATCCCAATTATGTTATGTATATATGGTTCCCAGTGGTTCTCTCAAGATGATCCAAGATGATCGGATAATGACAATCTTATATGCAATGTGGTATGATGCTTTGACTATTGCTTACAAGCTTCTTTGCTCTTTCTCTTTGCCTAAAAGCTTATTCTTTTTTTTTCTTTATGGGCACTATGCGAAATGCACAAACCAAGATAGCAATTGTGTATATGCGGGAAAAAACTGGTGACACAAGGGATGATATGATGATACCAAGATGATATGGTATGTATGCAATGGATAGTGTAGATCACTAATGTGCACAAGTAACGTTGCCGGCCATACTCAAAGGCTAGTCTCGATTGGCAAGTGACGCAAAATGGGCTAGGGGTTATCAATGCAACGGCAAGGGAATATACAACGGAGGGATACCACGATAACAAGATGATATGAAGGTTACCGACCTTGGCGATGATGAGTGGCGTGTTCTTGATGTAGATACCAAGATGATGGAGACTCGTCCCTAAGTAGCCGAAACACCTTGGGAAAGAAAAACCGCGAACTCAAAATCTCAAATGTCAAATGTCAAATGGTGGTAGCGGAAAGCGGTGGTGGTTTTGCGGAAGCTCAAATGGGATTGCAGAAATGCAATGATGGGTTTTGGAGTATGCAATGCGGAAGTGGAGTGTAAGGTGGTGGACTATACACAGTGTCGGAGTTGGAAGCACGGTCCCTAGGTAACCGAAACACCTTAGGAGACGTAACTCACAACACAAACAAAATTTGGTTAAGTTGGGGTGGCGGAAGTGTATGGTGGGAAAGCCTATGTGGAAGTTATGGTTGTAGTTGATGAAGAAGCAATGGTCCCTAAGTAGCCTAAACACCTTAGGTGATTCGAATCACAACTCAAACAACCTCAAATGCTAAGGGGAACAAAATGGGTTAGGTTGCAGAAGTCGGTGGTGGTTATGCGGATGATATGGTGGAAGCCCTAGGCAAAGATGCCAAAGTTCCAAAAATTTGATGGAGTAAAGTGATTATGGAACCAATCTAGAGGGATAGAGGGTGTCAATAGCTACTCAACAAGCTAAAGAACGCGAAAATCGGACTCCGGATGTGAATGTTACGGGCAAAACGGTGAAACACGGGAGGCTCAATTCCCAGGTGTCGGACATCCGGGGCTCGGGCCGGATATCCGGGACCTGATGTCCATTACGCTGCGCCAAAATGCGCTCCAGGAGCCGGATGTCTGGACTACGGGCCGGATGTCCGGGGGGCCAGATGTCTGGGGCTATGGGCCGGATGTCCGGGCTCCAAATCCGACGATGAACTCGAGGAACTCGATTTTGGGGGCGGAAATTGATGATTTCGGGGCAAATTGATGAGATCTCGTGGATGGCACGAGCTAGAGCTCTCGAGAACGAGGCGAATTCTTCCTTAGTGATATCACATATGATCCACTCGAGATAGGGCTACTACCTAAGTCTGATATGTTATGCATGATTAGGTGTCAAGAGGACCCTCCCGGAGATGCTCATGAAGATGGAAAAGTAGCCAAGTCCATGGATGAAGAGAACCAACAGAAAGAGTCAAGAACACCTCCCAGGCCCTGGACATCCGGCCAGGACCCCGGACGTCCGGCACCTGGAGCATCCTCCTCAGCAGCCTTCCAACCGCCCAACAGCTACAGGCCCCGGACATCCGGCCCTAGCCTAGACATCCGGCCCGAGCCCAGAAATCCAGCCAGAAGCCCGGACATCCGATGCCACACACCCGAACCTACAGAAGCTGCCTCCACCAGCCCGGACATCTGGCCCATCGGGAAGGCCCGAACATCCGGCCCCGCCTGTCTGCACACAGTAAAGGGCCGAAGCCCATGTACCCCTTAGCCCCCTAGACTATATATATTCCTTCTCCTCCATCTTTCTAGGGTTAGCATTGATTTAGCTCATATGTGAGATAGAGCTTTTCTCATCCATTATGGATCTACTCCACGAGAGAGACCGCGGCCCCTCTACGGAGAAGATCCCCTTGGATTCAAGACCTCCTCACGGAGAAGAACCGGTTACCCTTTGTATCGTCCTTTGTTGATCGTGGATCTTGTATCTCCTCTCGTGTTTCGAGGATCTAGCACATGTGATGTAGGGTGGAATCCTATACGGCCGATCTTTCACGAAAGGAGTGGATCCCAACTAAGAACACGAAGAACACGAGAGGAAACACGAGAGAATCACTAAAACCAACAAGAACAATCACACATGTGCTAGATCCTCGAAACACGAGAGGAGATAAAAGATCCACGATCAACAAAGGACGATACAAAGGGTAACCGGTTCTTCTCCGTGAGGAGGTCTTGAATCCACGAGGGGATCTTCCCGTGAGGGGTCATGAATCCAAGGTGGATATTCTCCGTAGAGGCCGCGGTCTCTCTCGTGGAGTAGATCCGGTATGGATGAGCAAAGCTCTATCTCTAAATGAGCTAATCCTTTGCTAACCCTAACTAGGAGGAGGAGGGGGTCTATATGTAGTGTTAGCCCACGAAGGGGTAAGTGAGAGGGGAGATACATGGGCCCTTGACCCGTTCATTGTGCGCAGACAGGCGCCAGATGTCCGGGCTGGGGGCCGGATGTCTAGCGGCTCACGAAGAGCCGGATGTCCGGGCCTCGGGTTGGATGTCCGGGCTGGAGTGGCCGATTCTTTTTCTCTCTGGATAGCGTGGGCCGGATTTCCGGGCAGGCGCCGGATGTCCGGCCCGCCGCGGGGCGCCGGATGTCCGGGGGTCAGCCGCATGTCCGGCCGCTGTAGAGTCGCCTGGCTTCTATCTCTCTCTGGTCTTCTTCTGGTTGGTGGCGCCGGATGTCCGGGCTCCTGCCGGGTGTCCGGCCGCTGTAGCTCCGCAACGACTCCACTTGAGGCACTTCTTGATCCGCTTCCGTGTGGACTTGTCCTATGCTTCGAGCATCTCCATGGTTGTCTCCTCGGTTCCTAAGCACATGTAGTGTCTTTGCATGAGGTAGCAACCATGTCTCACACAAATGGAAACGGGAAGCATTTAGCAGCGGGTTCACCTTGTTTCCGATGGCGTATGCTTGGGGTCTCATCGTATGTCCACTTGGAGCTTGGGGAGTAGTCATAGTGTACATGGGGATGATCATCGGATGCTCCCTCGTGTTGGTTTGAGTGATTCTCTCGTGTTTTCCCTCGTGTTTCCCCTCATGTTCTTCGTGTTCTTAGTTGGGATCCACGCCTTTCATGAAAGCTCGACCGTATAGGGTTCCGCCCTACATCATCTTGGTATCATGAGCCACCTTGATCATGATTCCGGAGCCTCCCCGTTGTGTTTTCTAGCCTGATTTTGTTGTTTTTGTCCCTAATTCGAAAATTGCCCCACAAAAATAGCCCTAATTTTTTTTGTGATTTGTTGGTGTGATGAAGTTTTGTTGGATTTGATCCGCAGATTTCTTGTGTTGCAGGTAGATCTAGCTTTCCCCCATCTTTTCCCCAATTTCCATCCACAAAATCTTCGGAATTTTGCCTCAAAATCGACCTCTCCATGCGGTGTTCATCGAGTTCGTCCACGGATCCAGAGCCCGGACATCCGGCCCGATAGCCCGGACATCTGGCCACCCCGGACATTCGGTCTTCAGCCCGGATATCCAGCCCCTGACAGCACCACTTCACTCCACCACTCCGTTTCCCGCCTAACCCCCGCCCAATTTTGTTCCGGTGCCCACACCCACTTCCACATAACCCCACCATTTCCACATAGCACCACCAAAGCTCTCCCGCTACCAACTCCGACAATTTTGACCCGCTTTTCTTTGAGAATTTGAGTTGCGGTTCTCGTGTCATATTGTGTTTCGGCTATTTAGGTATGGTTCAACATCGACATCACCGCCGCTCATCTTCGCCATGGACTACTACAAACGGCTACATCATTTTGGTATCAACCTCATCTTGGTATCATGATATCATCATACATTCTAGCAATTGCATTGATAACCCCTTACCCTTACTTTTGCGTCACTTACCTACCGAGACTAGCCTTTGAGTATTACCGGCAACGTGACTTGTGCACATTAGTGATCATACCTCTCATAGCATACATACAATATCATCGTGTTTCATATCTTGGTATATTCTCTTGTGTCACAAAGTTGTCATCGCATATACTCAATTGCTATCTTGGTTCGTGAAGCATTGCGTGAGAAAAGAGCTCAAACAACAAAGAGCCAAACAAGCTTTTAAGAAAAAGAGGAAAGATAAGAAAAGATCTTATAAGCAAGAACCATAGCATAATACAACACTAAGATTGTCATACTAGATCATCTTGCATCCTACCATCGGAACATCATACATATAGCATACTTGGGATAGTAGTTGTTGCATTTTTGCCTAGTAGGTTGTGCACAAGTTCGTATCTGCCTATTGTGCAATCGTGCTAGCGTCTCTCTAGTGTTGTGCAACACGAGCATCTTTGTGGATTCCACATTTTTGGCTCACCCTTGGTTGCACGACCCCACTTATCTATTTGCGTGTGTGTTTCCGTGTACCTTATCTTGCTTGGTCTACTTGTTGCATTTGCAAATTTGCGAATCTTTTCCAACATTATTGAAGCTCACTAACAATTGCATCAAATTTTGTGCCACCATCCTAACCAAGCTCCATCATAAGCTTTTACTTGTGTAGGTGTGAGGAAACGACAAGAATTGGTACCAATTGTGCTCTTTTCCTTGTTCCACATTGGAGTGATCTTTTGATCCATCTTCAACATCGATCAAGGTACATTTGGTATTGGTTCTTCTCTTTATCCCACTCACATATCTTTGTTTGGAATGATGGATAGGCCAAGTACGTCTACAAACCCACTCTTCTTGGAGCAAGACGAAGACATGTCACCCTACGTCACCAAGAGCCACCTCTTTGGTGCACAACGAGCTTTGCATCAAGAGCAAACAAGCAATGAGCGACCGCATCAACCATCTGTTGGGGAACGTAGTAATTTCAAAAAAAATCCTACGCACACACAGGACCATGGTGATGGCATAGCAACGAGAGGGGAGAGTGTCTGTCCACGTACCCTCGTAGACCGAAAGAGGAAGCGTTATAACAACGCGGTTGATGTAGTCGTACGTCTTCACGATCCGACCGATCCAAGTACCGAACGTACGGCACCTCCGTGTTCAAAGACACGTTCAGCTCGATGGCGATCCCGGGCTCCGATCCAGCAAAGCGTCGGGGATGAGTTCCGTCGGACGACGGCGTGGTGGCGATGATGATGCTCCACCGACGCGGGGCTTCGCCTAAGCTCATGACGATATGACTTCACGGCGCGGGCTTCGCCTAAGCTCATGACGATATGACCGAAGTGGAATATGGTGGAGGGGCACCGCCTGCGGCTAAGGAGCGATCCGTAGATCAACTTGTGTGTTCATGGGGTGCCCTGCCCCGTATATAAAGGAGGGAGGGAGGAGGAGGCCGGCCTAGGGAGGAGGCGCCATAGGGGAGTCCTACTCCCACCGGGAGTAGGATTCCCTTTCCTAGTCCAACTAGGGATCCTTCCATGTATTAGGAGTAGGAGACTAGGAAGAGGAAAAGAGAAGGGAAGGAAGGAGGGTGCGGCCTCCCTTAGCCAATTCGGACTAGGGCAAAGGGGGCGCGCAGCCTGCCCTAGGCATCCTCTCTCTCTTTCCCTTGAGGGCCCAATAAGGCCCAATACTTCTCCCGGCGAATTCCCGTAACTCTCGGTATTCGAAAAATACCGAATGACTCGGAACCTTTCCGAACTCCGAATATAGTCGTCCAATATATCGATCTTTACGTCTCGACCATTTCGAGACTCCTCGTCATGTCCCCGATCTCATCCGGGACTCCGAACTCCTTCGGTACATCAAAACGCATAAACTCATAATATAAGCATCGCCGAAACTTTAGCGTGCGGACCCTACGGGTTCGAGAACTATGTAGACATGACCTAGAACCATTCTCGGTCAATAACCAATAGCGGAACCTGGATGCCCATATTGGTTCCTACATATTCTCTGAAGATCTTTATCGGTCAAACCGCATAACGATATCGTTGTTCCCTTTGTCATCGGTATGTTACTTACCCGAGATTCGATCGTCGGTGTCCAATACCTAGTTCAATCTCGTTATCGGTAAGTCTCTTTACTCGTTCCGTAATACATCATCTCACAACTAACTTATTAGTTGCAATGCTTGCAAGGCTTATGTGATGTGTATTACCGAGAAGGCCCAGAAGATACCTCTCCGAGCAATCGGAGTGACAAAACCTAATCTCGATTCATGCCAACTCAACATATACTTTTGGAGACACCTGTAGAGTACCTTTATAATCACCCAATTACGTTGTGACGTTTGGTAGCACACAAAGTGTTCCTCCGGTAAACGGGAGTTGCATAATCTTATAGTTTCGTGAACTTTGTATAAGTCATGAAGAAAGCATAAGCAACATACTAAACGATCAAGTGCTAGGCTAACGGAATGGGTCAAGTTAATCAGATCATTCTCCTAATGATGTGATCCCGTTAATCAAATGACAACTCATGTCTATGGTTAGGAAACATAACCATCTTGATTAACGAGCTAGTCAAGTAGAGGCATACTAGTGACACTCTGTTTGTCTATGTATTCACACATGTATTATGTTTCCGGTTAATACAATTCTAGCATGAATAATAAACATTTATCATGATATAAGGAAATAAATAATAACTTTATTATTGCCTCTAGGGCATATTTCCTTGATCTCCCACTTGCACTAGAGTCAATAATCTAGTTCACATCGCCATGTGATTTAACATCAATAGTTCACATCTATATGTGGTTAACACCCATAGTTCACATCGACATGTGACCAACACCCAAAGGGTTTACTAGAGTCAGTAATCTAGTTCACATCGCTATGTGATTAACACCCAAAGAGTACTAAGGTGTGATCATGTTTTGCTTGTGAGATAATTTTAGTCAACGGGTCTGTCATATTCAGAGCCGTAAGTATTTTGCAACTTTCTATGTCTACTCTAGCTAATTGCTCCCACTTTCAATATGTATCCAGATTGAGACTCAGAGTCATCTAGATTAGTGTTAAAACTTGCATCGACGTAACCCTTTACGATGAACCTTTTTTCACTTCCATAATCGAGAAACATATCCTTATTCTACTAAGGATAATTTTGACCGCTGTCCATTGATCTACTCCTAGATCACTATTGCACTCCTTGCCAAGCTTAGTGGTAGGGTATGCAATAGATCCAGTACACAACATGACATACTTTATAGAACCTATGGCTGATGCATAGGGAATGACTTTCATTCTCTTTCTACCTTCTGCCGTGGTCGGGTTTTGAGTCTTACTCAATCTCACACCTTGTAACACAGGCAAGAACTCTTTCTTTGATTGTTCCATTTTGAACTACTTCAAAATCTTGTCAAGGTATGTATTCATTGAAAAACTTATCTAGCGTCTTGATCTATCTCTATAGATCTTGATGCTCAATATGTAAGCAGCTTCACCGAGGTCCTTCTTTGAAAAACTCCTTTTCAAACACTCCTTTATGCTTTGCAGAATAATTCTACATCATTTCCGATCAACAATATGTCATTCACATATACTTATCAGAAATGTTGTAGTGCTCCCACTCACTTTCTTGTAAATACAGGCCTTTCCAAAAGTCTGTATAAAATCATATGCTTTGATCAACACATCAAAGCGTATATTCCAACTCCGAGATGCTTGCACGGTCCATTGATGGATCGCTGGAGCTTGCACATTTTGTTAGCTCCTTTAGGATTGACAAAAACTTCTGGTTGCATCATATACAACTCTTCTTTAATAAATCCATTAAAGAATGTAGTTTTGACATCCATTTGCCGATTTCATAAAATGTGGCAATTGCTAACATGATTCGGACAGACTTTAAGAATCGCTTCTGATTGAGAAAATCTCATTGTAGTCAACACCTTGAACTTGTCGAAAACCCTTTTGCGACAAGTCGAGCTTTGTAGATAGTAACACTACTATCAGCATCTGTCTTCCTCTTGAAAATCCATTTATATAATATGGCTTGCCGATCATTGGGCAACTCCATCAAAGTCCATACTTTGTTCTCATACATGGATCCCATCTCAGATTTCATGGCCTCAAGCCATTTCGCGGAATCTGGGCTCATCATCGCCTCCTCATAGTTCGTAGGTTCATCATGGTCTAGTAACATGACTTCGAACATGATTACCGTACCACTCAGTGCGGATCTTACTCTGGAAGACCTCACGAGGTTTGTAGTAACTTGATCTGAAGTTTCATGATCATCATCATTAGCTTCCTCACTAATTGGTGTAGGAATCACTTTGGAACTGATTTACGTGATGAACTACTTTCCAATTAGGGAGAAGGTACAATTACCTTATCAAGTTCTACTTTCCTCCCACTCACTTCTTTCGAGAGAAACTTCTTCTCTAGAAAGGATCCATCTTAGCAACGAATAACTTGCCTTCGGATCTGTGATAGAAGGCGTACCTAATAGTTACCTTTGGGTATTCTATGAAGACGCACTTCTCCGATTTGGGTTCGAGCTTATCAGTTGAAAACTTTTTCACATAAGCATCACAACTCCAAACTTTTAAGAAAGCGACAGCTTAGGTTTCTTGTTAAACCATAGTTCATACGGTGTCATCTCAACGGATTTAGATGGTGCCCTATTAAGCGTGAATGCAATTTGTCTCTAATGCATAACCCCAAAAGCGATATTGGTAAATCGGTAAGAGACATCATTGATCGCACCATATCAAAATAAAGTACGGTTATGACGTTCGGACACACCATTACGTTATGGTGTTCCATGTGGCGTGAGCCGTGAAACTATTCCACATTGTTTTATATGAAGGCCAAACTTCGTAACTCAAATATTCTCCTCCACGATCAGATCGTAGAAACTTTATTTTCTTATTACGATGATTCTCCACTTCACTCTGAAATTATTTGAACTTTTCAAATGTTTAGGACTTGTGCTTCATTAAGTAGATATACTCATATCTGCTCAAATCATCTTGTGAAGGTCGAAAATAACGATACTTGCCGTGAGCTTTAACACTCATCGGACCGCATACATCAGTATGTATTATTTCCAATAAGTCATTTGCTCGCTCCATTGTTCCGGAGAAGCGAGTCTTTAGTCATCTTGCCCATAAGGCATGGTTACTTAAGCATCAAGTGATTCATAATCAAGTGATTCCAAAAACCCATCAGCATGGAGTTTCTTCATGCGCTTTACACCAATATGACCTAAACGGCGATTACCACAAATAAGTTGCACTATCATTATTAACTTTGCATCTTTTGGCATCAATATTATGAATATGTGTATTACTACGATCGAGATCCAACAAACTATTTTTATTGGGTGTATGACCATTGAAGGTTTTATTCATTTAAACAGAACAACAATTATTCTTTGACTTTAAATGAATAACCGTTTTGCAATAAACATGATCAAATCATATTCATGTTCAACGCAAACACCAAATAACATTTATTTAGGTTTAACACTAATCCCGAAAGTATAGGGAGTGTGCGATGATGATCATATCAATCTTGGAACTACTTCCAACACTCATCGTCACTTCCCTTTAACTAGTCTCTGTTTGATTCTGTAACTCCTGTTTCGAGTTACTAATCTTAGCAACGAGCGAGTATCAAATACTCGGGGCTACTATAAACACTAGTAAGGCACACATCAATAACCTGTATATCAAATATAACCTTGTTCACTTTGCCATCCTTCTTATCCACCAAATATTCAGGGGTAGTTCTGCTTCCAGTGACCAGTTCCATTGCAGCAAAAGTACTCAGTCTCAGGCTTAGGTCTAGACTTGGGCTTCTTCACTCGAGCAGCAACTTGCTTGCCGTTTCTTTTGAAGTTCCCCTTCTTCCCTTTGCCATTTTCCTTGAGACTAGTGGTCTTGTCAACCATCAACACTTGATGTTTTCTTGATTTCTACCTTCGCCGATTTTAGCATCGCGAAGAGCTCGAGAATCTTTTCATCATCCCTTGCATACTATAGTTCATCACGAAGTTCTACTAACTTAGTGATGGTGACTAGAAAATTCTGTCAATCACTATCTTATCCGGAAGATTAACTTCCACTTGATTCAAGCGATTGAAGTACTCGGACAATCTGAGCACATGCTCACTAGTTGAGCGATTCTCCTCCATCTTTTAGCTATAGAACTTGTTGGAGACTTCATATCTCTCAACTCGGGTATTTGCTTGAAATATTAACTTCAATTCCTGGAACATCTCATATGGTCCATGACGTTCAAAACGTCTTTGAAGTCCCGATTCTAAGCCGTTAAGCATGGTGCACTAAACTATCAAGTAGTCATCATATTGAGCTAGCCAAACGCGTTCATAACGTCATGTATGCGCTCATATTGAGCTAGCCAAACGTTCATAACGTGCATACGCTCTGCAATAGGTTACATCACCTAGCGGTGCATTAAGGACATAATTCTTACAAGCAGCAATGAGGATAAACCTCGGATCACGGATCCAATCCGCATCATTGCTACTAACATCTTTCAATACAATTTTCTCTAGGAACACATATAAAAACATAGGGGAGCAACAACGCGAGCTATTGATCTACAACATAATTTGCAAAATACTACCGGGACTAAGTTCATGATAAATTAAAGTTCAATTAATCATATTACTTAAGAACTCCCACTTAGATAGACATCTCTCTAGTCATCTAAGTGATTACGTGATCCAAATCAACTAAAACATGTCCGATCATCACGTGAGATGGAGTAGTTTCAATGGTGAACATCACTATGTTGATCATATCTACTATATGATTCACGCTCGACCTTTCGGTCTCCGTGTTCGAGGCCATATACGCATATGCTAGGCTCGTCAAGTTTAACACGAGTATTCTGCGTGTGCAAAACTGGCTTGCACCCGTTGTAGATGGATGTAGAACTTATCACACCCGATCATCACGTGGTGTCCGGGTACTCTGAACTTTTAGCAACGGTGCATACTCGGAGAACACTTCTTGATAATTTTAGTGAGAGATCATCTTATAATGCTACCGTCAATCAAAAGCAAGATAAGATGCATAAAGGATAAACATCACATGCAATCAATATAAGTGATATGATATGGCCATCATCATCTTGTGCTTGTGATCTCCATCTCGAAGCACCGTCATGATCACCATCGTCACCGGTAGCGACACCTTGATCTCCATCGTAGCATCGTTGTGCGTCTCGCCATCTATTGCTTCTACGACTATCGCTACCGCTTAGTGATAAAGTAAAGCAATTACAGGCGTTTGCATTTCATACAATAAAGCGACAACCATATGGCTCCTGCCGATTGCCGATAACTTCGGTTACAAAACATGATCATCTCATACAATAAAATATAGCATCACGTCTTGACCATATCACATCACAACATGCCCTGCAAAAACAAGTTAGGCGTCCTCTACTTTGTTGTTGCAAATTTTACGTGGCTGCTACGGGCTTAGCAAGAACCGTTCTCACCTACGCATCAAAACCACGGCGATAGTTTGTCAAATAGACTCCGTTTTAACCTTCGCAAGGACCGGGCGTAGTCACACTCGGTTCAACTAAAGTTGGAGAAACCGACACCCGCCAGCCACCTGTGTGCAAAGCACGTCGGTAGAACCAGTCTCGCGTAAGCGTACGCGTAATGTCGCGTAAGGGCCGCTTCATCCAACAATACCGCTGAACCAAAGTATGACATGCTGGTAGGTAGTATGACTTATACCGTCCACAACTCACTTGTGTTCTACTCGTGCATATAACATCAACGCATAAAACCTAGGCTCGGATGCCACTTTCGGGGAACGTAGTAATTTCAAAAAATTTCCTACGCACACACAGGACCATGGTGATGGCATAGCAACGAGAGGGGAGAGTGTCTGTCCACGTACCCTCGTAGACCGAAAGCGGAAGCGTTATAACAACGCGGTTGATGTAGTCATACGTCTTCACGATCCGACCGATCCAAGTACCGAACGTACGGCACCTCCGTGTTGACACGCGTTCATTTCGATGGCGATCCCGGGCTCCGATCCAGCAAAGCGTCGGGGATGAGTTCCGTCGACGACGGCGTGGTGGCGATGATGATGCTCCAGCGGCGCGGGGCTTCGCCTAAGCTCATGACGATATGACTTCACCGGCGCGGGGCTTCACCTAAGCTCATGACGATATGACGAAGTGGAATATGGTGGAGGGGCACCGCACACGGCTAAGGAACGATCCGTAGATCAACTTGTGTGTTCATGGGGTGCCCTGCCCCGTATATAAAGGAGGGAGGGAGGAGGAGGCCGGCCTAGAGAGGAGGCGCGCCATAGGGAGTCCTACTCCCACCGAGTAGGATTCCCTTTCCTAGTCCAACTAGGGATCCTTCCATGTATTAGGAGTAGGAGACTAGGAAGAGGAAAGAGAAGGGAAGGAAGGAGGGGTGCGGCCCCTCCCTTAGCCAATTCGGACTAGGGCAAGGGGGCACGCAGCCTGCCCTAGGCATCCTCTCTCTCTTTCCCTTGAGGGCCCAATAAGGCCCAATACTTCTCCCGGCGAATTCCCGTAACTCTCGGTACTCCGAAAAATACCGAATGACTCGGAACCTTTCCGAACTCCGAATATAGTCGTCCAATATATCGATCTTTACGTCTCGACCATTTCGAGACTCCTCGTCATGTCCCCGATCTCATCCGGGACTCCGAACTCCTTCGGTACATCAAAACTCATAAACTCATAATATAACTATCATCGAAACTTTAAGCGTGCGGACCCTACGGGTTCGAGAACTATGTAGACATGACCTACAACCATTCTCGGTCAATAACCAATAGCGGAACCTAGATGCCCATATTGGTTCCTACATATTCTCTGAAGATCTTTATCGGTCAAACCGCATAACGATATCGTTGTTCCCTTTGTCATCGGTATGTTACTTACCCGAGATTCGATCGTCGGTGTCCAATACCTAGTTCAATCTCGTTACGGTAAGTCTCTTTACTCGTTCCGTAATACATCATCTCACAACTAACTTATTAGTTGCAATGCTTGCAAGGCTTATGTGATGTGTATTACCGAGAAGGCCCAGAAGATACCTCTCCGAGCAATCGGAGTGACAAAACCTAATCTCGATTCATGCCAACTCAACATATACTTTTGGAGACACACAGAGAGTACCTTTATAATCACCCGATTCACGTTGTGACGTTTGGTAGCACACAAAGTGTTCCTCACAGTAAGCAGGAGTTGCATAATCTCATAGTTTCGTGAACTTTGTATAAGTCATGAAGAAAGCATAAGCAACATACTAAGCGATCAAGTGCTAGGCTAACGGAATGGGTCAAGTTAATCAGATCATTCTCCTAATGATGTGATCCCGTTAATCAAATGACAACTCATGTCTATGGTTAGGAAACATAACCATCTTCGATTAACGAGCTAGTCAAGTAGAGGCATACTAGTGACACTCTGTTTGTCTATGTATTCACACATGTATTATGTTTCCGGTTAATACAATTCTAGCATGAATAATAAACATTTATCATGATATAAGGAAATAAATAATAACTTTATTATTGCCTCTAGGGCATATTTCCTTCACCATCTCCCCACCGAATTGCGACTCTCCGAGCTACGTACAAGATTCTACTTCAACCACAAGATCGATGAACAAAAGCAAGAGAGAAATGCAAGAATGAAAGAGGTTCGCGCCTTGTTGTTTAACTGCTCTTCTACCTCGTCGTCCTACTCAAGACGGAGCCGCTCAAGTCGACACTCCGACGACACTATCTCTGGCTCAAGTACCCCGACATCGAACACTCTTCCTCGTGCCGCGTGACAAGATCTTCAAGCAAACCGCAATCCTCTACACGACACCGACTGTCAAGAGCATCGACATCGTCAAAACCAAGCTACATTCGCGCACGCACAAGAACGGCAATGCCAACGACAGCAAGAATAGGAGGAACAAGCGCGACAACATCAAGATGCACAAGACGCCGAAGCACAACGTCAAGAACAACAACTACGAGAAGCTCAATCACTTGAGGCGCAACGTGCCCTTCGAGATTCAAGTCGAGCCGTAGCCAACCGAGGCAGGCAAGCTCGCCTACATCAAGAAGCACTTCATGACGAAACTCAAGAAAGGATTTATCAATCACGTGTGCATCGTCAAGTTCCTCAAGTTGCTCGTCAAGATCGACAAGCATCTCCTCAAGCGAGACAAGAATATCAAGTCCATCGAGAGCATGAAGACAATGGACCTCCTCCAAGACAAGGGCAAAATGAGGTCGACAACCCTCCTCGCCAAGAGCAACATCAGATTGTCAATCTCAAAGACATGGGCATCATCATCCCCGACCACAACACAATGAAGAGCAACCATATGGCAAGTTAAAGTTCACTACGCCCAAGTTCACCGGAAGCAATGACCCGGAAGAGTACATCTCATGGGCATTGAAGGTTGACAAAATCTTCCGCTTGCACAACTACGAAGAAGAGAAGAAGATTGCTATGGCACCCCTCGAATTCCAATACTACGTCCTCATTTGGTGGGAACAAGTCATTAAGCGCCGAGAGGCCAAAGGTGAACCACCCATCACAACTTGGGCGCAAATGAAGGATGTCATGAGAGCACGATTCGTGCCTACCTACTACAACCACGACCTCTTCAAGAAACTCCAACTACTCAAGCAAGGAACCAAGAGCGTTGAAGAGTACTACAAGGAAATGGAGATTGCCATGATACGAGCCAATGTCGCGGAAGATGATGAGCAAACTATGGCACGTTTTTTGAATGGACTCAATCACCCTATCAAGAAGATTGTCGACTTGCAACCATACTCAAACCTCATCGAGCTAGTGCATCAAGCTACGAAAGCAGAACGGCAAATGCAAGATGACCTCAAGTATGCCAAGTTCTCATCCAAGTCCTATGGCTTCTCCAACAATCAAGCGTCACTGATTCCAACACCTTCTACCTCAACCAAGCCATCTACCACAACCTACTAAGCAAAAGAGGAAAGATAAGGAAAGAGCTTATAAGCAAGAACTATAGCATCATACAACACTAAGATTGTCATACTCGATCATCTTGGATCATACCATCGGAACATCATACATATAGCATACTTGGGATAGTAGTCGTTGCATTTTTGCCTATTAGGTTGTGCACAAGTTCGTATCCGCCTATTGTGCAATCGTGCTAGCGTCTCTCTAGTGTTGTGCAACACGAGCATCTTTGTGGATTCCACATTTTTGGCTCACCCTTGGTTGCACGACCCCACTTATCTATTTGTGTGTGTGTGTTTCCGTGTACCTTATCTTGCTTGGTCTACTTGTTGCATTTGCAAATTTGCGAATCTTTTCCAACATTATTGAAGCTCACTAACAATTGCATCAAATTTTGTGCCACCATCCTAACCAAGATCCACCATAAGCTTTTACTTGTGTAGGTGTGAGGAACCAACCAGAATTGGTACCAATTGTGCTATTTTCGTGTTCCACATTGGAGTAATCTTTGATCCATCTTCAACATCGGTGAAGGTACATTGGTTTTTCTCTTTCGCCCACTCACATATCTTTGTTTGGAATGATGGATAGGCCAAGTACGTCTACAAACCCACTCTTCTTGGAGCAAGACGACGACATGTCATCCTACGTCACCAAGAGCCACCTCTTTGGTGCACAACGAGATTTGCATCAATAGAAACAAGCAATGAGCGACCGCATCAACCATCTCACCACCGACTTGCGACTCTCTGAGCTGCGTACAAGAGACTACTTCGACCACAAGATCGATGAACAAAAGCAAGAGAGGAATGCAAGAATGGACGAGATTCGCGCCTTGTTGGTCAACCGCTCTTCTACCTCGTCGTCCTACTCAATACGGAGCCGCTCAAGTCGACACTCCGATGACACTAACTCTGGCTCAAGTACCCCGACACCGAACACTCTTCGTGGGGCCGCGCGTCAAGGTCGTCAAGAAAACCGCAATCCTCTACACGACACCAACGCTCAAGAGCATCAACTTCGTCAAAACCAAGCTACATTTGCGCACGCACAAGAACGGCAACGCCAACAACAAAAAGAACAAGAGGAATAAGCGCGACAACATCAAGATGCACAAGACGCCGAAGCACAATGTCAAGAACAACAACTACGGTAAGCTAAAGCACTTGAGGCGGAATGTCGGAGTAATGGGCCACGGGTAGGCAGACCCGAGCCCCTGAACCTTTCAAAACATCGGGGCAGACTGCGCCCCTCGAAACCCCAAGACGAAGAGCCGCCTTGAAAAAGTCGGCACAGTAGTCGCCGGCCGCCTCTAGGCCGAGTCCCGAGACGGCCTCGGGACGGGCCGACTCCAAACCAGCGACCTCCGGTAAAGGCGGCTAGAAATTGACCCGCGACTCCAACCACCTCTGCTGGCGACTCTGGCGGGATGGGATAAAACCGCCTCGCGGCCCATCCCTGCCCCGCCCATAAAGGGCAAGTATGGCCACAAAGCGCCGTACCGACGGAGATCTCCGTCCGGCGCGGCATTGTTGCCACGCCGGCCCTGACATCAGCCCCATGGGCAGATTCCTGTACCCACGATGGCCTGTCTGTACGACCCAAAAACGGCAGGACCCGCCTTTCGGCGGGAGTACCGAAGACGGTGAGAGCGCCCCAAAGACGGACCCGTTGGAGTCGGCCTCCGGGAGTCGGCCGGCCCCTCCCGCGAGCTCCACGCGCCATTAACCAGACAAGACGGGGAATGGCAACAGTGATCGCCGCCCGGTGGCGGCTGCTGTTGCCATGACCCATGATAAGCTTCGCATCATTAGAAGCTCGGCTACAGTAATCCGCAGCCGGCAAGACCCGCCCGCGGCGGACAAGGGCTGTCGGCCCCATACTGGGCCGACGGCGGGGCCCACTAGTCGGCGGGCCCCAGAAGTCGGCGGAGAAGACGACGACTTAAGAGACTGACGGCTTGGACCCGCACCCAGCCGGATTACCATTGTACCTCCGGGGGGTAGGCCTATATAATCCCGCCGGGGCACCCATGCAAAGGGTTGGAACCTAGTAGTTTTAGACACACGCATAGAGGGAGAGAAGAGCTAGTCGTGCCCTTCGCCTTCCTCACCCCGAACAGCTCAAGGAGCATCTTGTACTCATTTCGCCATAGTGATCATGCGGAGACCCCAGAGCAGCGATGGGGTGTTATCTCCTCGGAGAGCCACAGGCTGGGTAAGATTCGCGGCGTGCATGTCTTCGCCTCATCCCGTTTCCAGGCACCGGCGACGTTCTACTCGCCCCCTCCATGATAAGCGATCCTTTGGCATATGTCGCACCCAACCCCCGACATTTGGCGCCCACCGTGGGGCCTGGTGCACCGTTGTCCGGAGATCTGCTCTGGACGAGAACCCTCTTCCTCCCTGGCGAGCGCAGCCAGCCCGGCACGCCAGACGGAGTCTGCGCCGACGTGCTGCATGGCGCTGAGGTCGCCTGCGCGGCGAGCTGCCTCGCCGAACTTGTCGGCGAGGTTCGCCTCTCCGACGAGCCTGCATCCGACGCAGCACAGCGGCCCCAAAAGCCTCCTCGCGGGCCTCCTCGAGCAGCTCCACGTCGTGGCGAGCCGCCCGCCGACACGGAGTCCGTAGGCTCCACCGACCCAATCTTTGGTCGACTCCGACACCGTGTCGCTCGACGCGTTCCCCACCAACGTGGTGGTCTCTGACGAAACCTCTCCCTCGCGCGGAGAGCGGCGGTAGCACCGTCCGCGAAGTACTGCGTCATCGGTCACGGCGAGCCTTCCGACGAGGGAGCTCGTGACCCTCTCGGCAGCGATTACGCAAGACTGACTGCCTCCATTCCGGAAGACGCCCGGCAGCAGCCGGAAGCACGCCGCCTCCGGCTCCTCGTGGGCGCATAGAAGTGGCAAGCATGAGGCGCTTGTCGGAAGCCTATCGGCCTTGAGATGGATCGCGGCGTGGGCGGCTTCGGCAGCTCGGCCGGGCCTAACCGCCTAAGCGGCGGTCGGCAGCGGCGTGGCCATCGCTAGTCTGTTTGGGGCGATCGCCTGTACGCCACGCCCGCGGAGAACATCCGCGCCGCCAAAGCGGCGGCGAAGCAGCTGGATAACCGAGGCGAGGCGCCGCTGATGACGGAGCGAGTCCAGCAGCTCCTCGACGCGGCCGCGCGCAAGAAGCCGGCTACCGCCGGAGGCGCCGCGGCGACAACACGGGCGACTTGCCTCCCCGCCGAGATCAAAGCGCGGCGTCCGGACGCCGGCGGCGGCGTCCGCCGAAAAAAAACAAGGATCGGCTGTCAGCCATAGCGGACTCACATCTCCATCGAAGCGGCAAAACGGCCGCCCGAGAGCAGTGGAGCGGCGGGACGACTATCAGCCTCCTCCTCCCCGCAGAGAAAGGCGAGTCTCCCCGCCACCCGTCGAGCATCCGACTCTCGGCAACCGCCTCGGCCGCCGAGAGGGAGTGGGAGAAAATGACGCCCGCCACCGGATCGAGCGACTCTACCGATCCCTGGCACTAGAAGAAGAAGACGAGTTGGGCCCACCCTGTTTCGGACCTCGCATCCGAGACGAGCCCTTCCCCCGAGGATTCACACTCCCCCGAGACACACCCAAATACACCGGCTCCGTGAAGCCGGAGGACTGGCTGGTGGACTACTCCACGGCCGTCAGCATAGCGAACGGCAACAAAGCGGCGTTGTCGTAAAATCACGTTCCCCTCATGCTCCGAGGCACGGCCGGACATGGTTGAACAACTTGAAGCCCGCAGCATCAAGAGCTGGGTCGACTTCACCGAGGCCTTCGTCCGCAACTTCACGAGCACATACAAGCGACCTCCCAAGCTTCGTCAGCTGTCCTTGTGCGTACAAGGCCCCATGAGTCCACTCGTGACTACCTCACGCGCTGGGGTGAGCTCTGGAACTCCTGCGAAGGAGTGCACGAGGTGCAGGCAATCGAGTACTTCACCGCCCGGGTGCGAGAGAAGGCACCCTCCTCAAGCACAAGCTCCTTTGCGGCAGGCGGAAACCCTCGACGAGCTGCTGGTCATAGCGGACAAGTATGCCACGGTGACTCCTCCATGAAGTCGGAGATCGAAGTCGATTACTGGCGCAAGGTGGCTCCTCATGCTCCCGAGAACTCCGGTAACGCCCGGTCAGCGGCAACAGAATGATCACTGGCGCTTGGGGCCCGCGGCCGGCATCCAACAGCGGCGGTGGCGGCGATCGAGACCAGCGGCGGAAGGGCAGCCTCACCTTGGCGGCGAAAGGCGGCAAGTCAAACTGGTTGCGGGCCTTCTCTTACGAAAGCAGACTCTGGGCCGGACCACGCAAGTTCCACAATGGCCAAGCCGTCCAAATCACACCACCGGAAGTGCCACCGGCTCACCGGGATCGCCAAGGAGACGACCTTGCCCCTCCTCACTTTCTTTGGGCCGTCGCCTCCACCACCGCCCAGGCCGGCTTTGTCGAGCCGGTCGGCGCTTGATACAAGACGATTACCCGGAAGAAGAGCATGGTGCCTATGTCGTGTTTACCGGCGTGGTGATGATCGCCCGAAAGGCGGCAAAGAAGAAGCAAGAAGTGAATGATAGCATCGGATACCCAGAATTCATGCCTTTGGTCCGAGAAACCCATTAGGCTGGAGCCGTGCTGATCACCCAGAGGTGATGCCGAGTCCGGGCTCCTACGACCTGGTCTTGGGAGCCACCCTTGCCACGGATAGGCGGGCCGCTCGCTTCTCGCGAGTGCTGATAGACGGAGGCAGCAGCAACAACATCCTGTACAAGGATACGATGGAGAAGCTAGGAATCAAGCAAAGACAGCTTCAACATAGTCGGACTATGTTCCACGGAATTGTACACGGCCTTTCACGCTCACCGATTGGCAAGATTTTGATAGACGTCCTCTTTGGGGACAAGGATCACTTTCGCCGAGAGCCAGTCTGGTTCGAAGTGGTGGACCTCGAAAGCCCCTACCATGCCCTGCTTGGCCGACCTGCTTTGGCCAAGTTCATGGCGGTCCCCCACTACGCCTTCCTCAAGATGAAGATGTTGAGTTCCAAGGGATTACGACCGTGTGAGCGACTACAGGAAGTGGTCACTTTGTCTGCAAAGCAACCGGCTGGCGAGTCCACAGTGATCGCGGTGAAGCGACTCCTGGATCGGGTTGTGGCAATGGCCGGCAAGCAACCGGAGATATTGCCCGACCCCAAGGAGTCAGAAGCTGATGGCTCGTTCAAGCCGGCCAAAGAGACCAAGAAGATACCCTTGGACCCGGAGCACCCGGAGAGATACGCTGTCATAGGTGCGAACCTCGACAGCAAATAGGAAGGCGAGCTCGTCGATTTCCTCCGTGAGAATCGGGACATCTTTGCATGGTCCCCCAAAGACATGCCAGTGTACCGACGGATTTCGCCGAGCACAAGTTACATGTCCGACCTGATGTGAAGCCCGTCGGGCAGCCCTTGCGCCGCTGTCGGAAGAGAAAAGAAGAGTTGTTGGAGAAGAGATAGCCCGGCTCCTCATGGCCGGTTTCATCATGGAAGTTTTCTTTCCGAATGGTTGGCGAACCGGTCTTGGTACTGAAGAAGAACAAGCAATGGCGGATGTGCATCAACTACACAAGCCTCAACAAAGCCTGCCCCAAGGACCCGTTCGCTTTGCCAAGGATTGATCAGGTGATAGACTCCACAGCCGGATGCGAGCTGTTGAGCTTCTTAGATGCATATTCAGGATATCACTAGATCAAGCTGAACCCCGCCGACAGATTGAAGACCACCTTCATCACGCCATTTGGAGCCTTCTGCTACCTGACCATGACGTTCGGCTTGAGGAACACCGGCGCCACCTTTCAGCGTTGCATGCAGAAGTGCCTCCTCAAGCAGCTTGGCAGAAACGCCAACGTTTACGTGGACGACGTGGTGGTGAAGACGCAGAAGCGAGGAACGCTGTTGGAAGACCTCAAAGAGACCTTTGAAAACCTGCGCCTATTCCAGATCAAGCTCAACCCAGAGAAATGCGTCTTCGGAGTACCAGCCGGCCAGCTCCTTGGCTTCCTGGTATCCGAACACGGCATAGAGTGCAACCCGTGAAGATCAAAGCGATCGAAAGGATGGAAGTACCCGCCGACCGCTAGATGTGCGAAGTTCACGGCTGCTTGGCGTCTATCGGCCGATTCATCGATCGGCGGGCGAAAGCTCTTCCTCTGTACCAGCTTATGAAGAAGACCACCTTCTTCAAATGGAACTCAAAGCGAATGAAGCTTTTCTCCAGTTGAAGAGAATCTTGACTACTCACCCAGGTCTTTGGCGGCTCGACTCCCAAGGAGCCCATGCTCACATATATTACCGCCACCGGCGGGGTAGTCAGCCTGATCATTGTAGTTGAGCATGAGGAGGAAGGCAAGGCGCTACTGTCCGAGACCGATGTATTACGGCGAGTCTTGTCAACCTCCAAGCAGAACTACCCCCACTACCGGAAGATGTGTTACAGCGTGCACTTTGCCGCCAAGAAGTTGAAGCCTTACTTTCAAGAGCATCCAATCACCGTGGTTTGCACTGGCCCCACTAGCGAGATCATCGGAGCCGAGATGCTTCAGGCCGAGTGGCCAAATGGGCCATAGAGTTGGCCCCCTACACCATCTTTACCAGCCCTGACCGCCATCAAGTCACAAGCACCGGCCGACTTCCTCGTTGATTGGGCGAGACCGATTACCTGCCTTGGCCTTGACTCCACCCATTGGCGGATGCACTTTGATGGCTCCAAGATGCGCACCGGCTTGGGAGCGGTGTGGTCCTCACTTCCCCTAAGGCGACAAGCTCAGAAATGCTGCAGCTGCAGATCCATTTCGCCGCCTCCAACAACGTCGCCCGAATCTGGCGCTCATTCACGGGCTCCGACTTGCCAAAGAGCTTGGCATTCGCCGGATCCTGTGCTATGGCGACTCCGACTTGGTGGTCCAACAGTCATCCGGCGACTGGGATGCCAAAGATGCAAATATGGCGAGCTACCACTTTCTGGTACAGCAGCTGTGTGGATATTTTGAGGGATGCGAATTCCTCCACGTGCCAAGAAACGACAACGACCAAGAAGATGCCCTGGCAAGAATCGGCTCCACCCGTCAGGCAATACCATCCGGCGTCGCCCTTCAGCGCCTTCTCAAGCCATCTGTCAAGCCGTCACCAGAGTCAGACTCCATTTTTGTGTGCTCCCCCTGAAGAAGTCAAATCCGACTCCAAAGCCTCAGCAGACGGCACAAGAATCCTTGCAGACGCCCCCAAGAACGCGGCAGTCGAAGCCGGCCCGGGGACTTCAGAACCCGGCCGGGGACTCTGGCGACCATTGCGAACTCCGATGCTCGCCGGGGACTGCGCCCGGTCGGCCAGGGACATCTTCAACCCGACAAGCTGCTGCAGACTCCAACCCGCCGCCTCGGCCCGGCCGCCCTCGTCCAAGTAGCGATCTTGGCGGTCGAAGAAATAGCAGCACCCTCATGGGCCCAGCCCATCCTGAAGTTCTTAGTAATTGGAGAGCTACCAACTGATGAAACCTTGGCTCGGCAAATTACAGCGCCGAGCGGCAGCCTACACTATAGTCAATAGAGAGCTGGCCAGGCGCAGCGTCACCGGTGTCTACCAGCGCTGCGTCGAATCAGAGCAAGGGCAAGCAATCCTTGAAGACATCCATCACGGCGAGTGCGGCCATCATGCAGCCTCAAGAGCACTCGTCGCCAAAGCCTTCCGACACGGTTTCTTCTGGCCAACTGCCCTAGAAGAGGCCAAGGAACTAGTTCAAAAATGCAAGGGGTGCCAGGTGTTCCGCTCCAAGCCGCTTCAGCCGGCTTCAGCACTCAAGACTATCCCCATCGCCTGACCCTTTGCTGTTTGGGGCCTGGACATGGTGGGACCATTCAAGATGGCACGAGGTGGCCTAACTCACTTACTTGTCGCAGTGGACAAGTTCACCAAGTGGATAGAAGCAAAACCCATCAAGAAGTTGAATGGTCCTCTGGCGGTGACTTTCATCGCCGACATCACGACTCGATGCGGCGTACCACAGCATCATCACCGACAACGGCACAAATTTTGCCAAAGCGCCACAGCCCGTTCTGCGTGACGCAGGCATCCGGCCGACTTAGCGTCCGTTGCCCATCTGCGATCAAGCGGCCGGTGGAAGCGAGCGAACGGCCTCATCCTGTTCGGTATCAAGCCTCGATTGGTCGAACCACTTGAGCATTCGGCTGGCGGCTTAAGGAGTTGCCGGCCGTCCTCTGAGTCTGCGTCACGACTCCAAACAAGTCAGCGGCTTCACACCCTTCTTCCCGTCTCTGATTGCGAAGCCGTCATCCCAACGGATATAGAGTTCGACTCCCCGCGAGTCACCATGTACACCGAAGAGGAAGCAGAAGAAGCACGTCAAGACGGCGTCGATCTGCTGGAAGAGGGCCCGCTATTGGCACTCTACCGGTCCAGCATCTACCAGCAGAGCCTGCGCCGCTACTACAACAAGAAGGTCAAGCTAAGATCATTCCTAGAGGGCGACCTTGTGCTCCGGCTGATCCAGAAAACAGCCGGCCGGCTGGCTATCGGCACCTTGGGAAAACCCATTCATCATCGACAAAGTCTTTGAGCAACGACTCCTACTACTGGTCGGCCTTTCGAAGCCCCGAGCACGCATAAGAGGGACGACTCCGGCAAGGAGACGGGCGGCCATGGAATCTGAATCTCCTCACGAAGATTTTGCGATTGATGCGGTATGTACCACGCTACCCTTTTGTGTTTGAAATACCAAGACTCGGGCCCCAAAGGGCAGGCTCGGGGACTGCCCTCTTTTGTTATCTGTATGATAAGAATTATGCCTTTGAGTATGTTACCCTTTGATTATGCTGTTTGGCACCGGGCTCGACTAGTCGGCCTGGGGACTCGCCGCCTTTGGGCTATGAAGTGCTTCCTGAAGTCAGACAAGTAGCATGCGGTGCCTAAGCCGTCTCCTGTCAGAAGACGCAGCTTCATGAGCGACTGTTTGGTGGGCAGGAGTAAGGTAGAAACAGCGCCCACGAAAAAAATGGCTAAGGACCCAAAGCATAAACATAGTTTAAATCGGCTTCCAGCCCGTTTCGTGAAACCGACTCTTAAGAAGCCCGACTTGCCGTTTCTACCCAACTTGCTTAAACGACTCTAAAAAATGGCCAAGTACTTGCCTTCTCAAAGTAGCCAAGCACTTGACCTAGACGGCAATCCATGAGCGGTTGCCCGGACGAACAAGGCGGCATCTAAGGAAGGTGGCAAAGGAAAAAGCCACAAGAGCAATAAGCAAGGAAACATAAAATTAGAATAATATTTACACAAACTTAGGCCCTTGGCCGGATCTTCGAACAGAGGTTCAGAATACACCCCGCGGGTGGAATTGTGCAAATTAACAAAGTTCTTTCAAAAAGACTAGCAAACAGATAAAATAAAGGCAAGGTAGCGGCCTAAGAAGCAGCGGATGGGGTTGGAAGGCCGGAGGTGGCGGCGGCGTCAAGCGCCGGGGCGGCTGGCTGGGCGGTCTCGGCTTGATCATCTCTGGCAGCAGCCGGCCCAGATGGGCGCAGCTTGTTGCTGGAGGCGCGGTCGAGCTGAGGCTGGTCGCCCGCTCCGTCTTCTGGCGCCTCCATGCCGTCTCCGTCCTCCGCCTCGTCTTCATCCTCGGCGCTGGAGTCGATCACCTCCGCCGAGTCCTCGCCGTAGTCCGGGTTCATCCCGAACCACTCCGGCGGCGCTTCCCCACCGTCTTCAGCCCGCTCAGGGACGAAGACGCTGGTGTCCGTGTAGTCGGCGATCGCCGCCGCACGCTCGACAAGGGCGTCCTCCGCGGCCAGCAGCTCTGCCTGGGCTTCGGCCGGAGCAGCGGCCAGCCGGTCGGTCGAGCCACAGATACCATGCCTTGGCGAACTCCAGGGCTCGGCGAGCTCCGGTCCGAGCCGCGGAGCCCTTCCAAGCCTCAAGACGGCCAGCCGCGACCTCCAGCCAGTCGGCGGTCCGGCTGGGAGTGTGCAGAACCGGCATGTCCGGCCACAGGGCAGCGATCGCCTGGGCACCGACACGCTGAAGACGGCGCATCATCCGATGTGCCGGCCGCAGACAAGCCTCAATGCTAAGGAGCTGCTCGTCAAGGGTCCGGGGGGCGTTGGCTGCGATCTCAGCGCCACCCGCCCTCCGCGCCTCGCGCTCGGCCTCGATGGCCGGAGTGGCGCTGCGTGTGACCAGGGAAGAAGTGCGCCAAGAAGAAGAAGAAGCAAGTCGGAAAAAAGCGGAGCCGGCTTAACCCATAGTCGGCAACCCAAAAGAAAAAGTAAAAGCAAACTTACCATCAGCGATATCTTCGATTTCGTGGAAGCCGGAGGTCATTGCGCTTCCCTGTCGGTCTAGGCGGAGCGCTCGCTCTCAAATTCGGCCAGGAGAGCGGCCTCTTTCTTCTCCGCCTCAGCCTGCGCCGCCTTGAGCAGCTCCCTCTGCTCCGCCAGCTGCGTAGCCAGCAGGTCGCGCTCTGCGGTGAGCTTGCCGCACTCCTCCTCTTTGGCGCGCAAAGCGGTCTCGGCCGTACCCAGCTGCCCCCATAGAGCGGCATTGGACTCTGAAGAATAAAAAGAAGAAGGACGCGAAGTCGTCAGTTAAGAAGGTCGCCAGGAAGATCCGGCCCGACTGCGCAGCAGTCGGCCTGAATCTCGGGGACTACAGCCCGCGGGTGCGCCAGCGCGCCCCCGCGAAGAAGAAAACTCACCTCGGCTCCTCGCCAGGTCAGCAGCCCGCCTGCTCAGTTCTTCAACGTTGCGGTTGAAGGCAGTAGCGCGGAGGTTGTGATACTCCTGTAACAAGAATTCCAGACATAGGTAAAAAAAACTTGGAAGTAAGCAAATAAAGTTCCGGGCCGCCTGCTCAGCAGCCGGCCCGAAACTCGGGGACTACACCCAATGAAACATACCTGCACGGTGGATCGCGATGCCAGGTGCGCCTTGGAAAGGTTCTGGATGGCGTCGCCTTCAGCCTGCAGCTTCGCTTGGACGTCCAGGAGCGCCGTGTTCAGCGGGCCCGTGCCGCCTCCTCGCACCAACCCAACGGGCGCGGCGCTTGTCGCCTCAGCGTCAGGGATGGCGGAGCTGGCGGCGCCGGTCTCAAGGCGGCGCCGAGGTCGCCTTCTCAAGACGGCGCCCGGCTGGCAAAGGCGACTGGAAGAAGCAGCTGCGCCACGGCCTCGTCGTCGGTCGGCGGCACAGGCGGGTCCGCCGGCTGTTTGCCTCGCGCGATCTCGGACTGCGGCGGAGGTGGCGCGGCCGCGCCCGGTGAAGAGACCTTGCCGCCTTCCCTCCCTGCGGCGGGGACCTCACCACCGACTCCCTCCGACTGCCCCGTGAACTCCGGCGGTGGTGGCGCTGAGCTCAGCGGAGTGACGAGCAGCGCCAACTGAAGGCGCGCGGCCTCCTCGGCTCGCCTTTTTGCTGCAGCGGCGGCTTCGACCGCCTTCTCGGCCTCCACCTTCTCCCGACGGGCGGCCTCCTCCTCGTCGCGCTTCTCCTGCGCATTCCGCTCTGTTGCCTCCCGGAGGGCAGCCGCAGGGTCAACCCGCCGACTATTGGCGGACGTCTCCGCCGACCCCATGACGGAGGCAGCGGCGACCCTCTCCAAGGTGAGGGGAGCCCTGATGAGAAAAAAGGACATGAGAAGACTCGGGCAAGACGGACCAGAAGAAAACAAGACAGAATAAAAAAAATACTTACGCGGAGACCAGCGGTGGCTTCTTCACTTCCTTGCGGAAGCGGTTAGCCTTCGCGATCACCTCTTCGCGCTGAGTCGCGGCGGCCGCTTCCCTGAATTTCTTGGCCTGGCCGCTTGGCTGACTCGGCCCGGCCCGGTGCCTCTTCGCGCCGCCTCGACCCCCCAAGGCGGCGGAGGAGCTCGCGCCTGGATGGCCGGCTTTCTGCTGGCGGTGGGGGGCCACTTCCTTCTCGCCGTCATCATCGGGCCAGTCGGCAAAGGTGGCCGAAGACCTGAAGTCAACCGCCCCTCCCCCTCCCTCGGCGTCGGCCTCCATCGCCGCCACACCCAAGTCGGGGTCATCGGCGTCGCTCTCCGGTCGGGGGCAGATTCACGAGCCGGCCCTTGGCGCCCGCCAAGGCGGCATGAGAGGATTCTGAGTCGGAAAAAACCAAGGAAAATTAGAGCCGGATCCGGCTGAAGAAGGAAACGGAGAAGCAAGAGACGACTTACCAACGGCGGGGGATTGGCGCGCGAGTATGGCTCCTTGCCGAACTGCCATTCCTCCGTGAGGCTGCAGTTCGCCAAGAAGTTCACCGTGTCCACCACCTCCGCGTGGGGCATGTCCTTGGAGCACAACCGGCTGGGGTCCCGGCGGCCGCTCATCTGACAGATCAGATGAGGTCGGCCTTGAAGAGGGAGAACTCGGCGCGCCACGAAGGCGGCCAGCAAGTCTGCCCTAGTCAGGCCCTCCGACTGTATCATCACGCGGAGCCGCGCGACGGCGGCGTTACCTGCGGGAGTCAGCGTCCGGGCCCTATAGGACCAGCTGGTGGGTCGGCCTGCCAGCTCGCCGCCCATGTAGGGCGGCAAGTTGACCCAGTCGCCTTCGGGGGCGACGTTCTTGACGTAGAAGTATGAACGCTGCCACATCTTCACCGACTTGATGAGGGAGATGGCAGGAAAAGGGTTCTCGGGCACCGGCCTCCTCTTGGCGATGAACGTGCCGCACAGAGCCGACACCCGAGCGACGTGGGTCCCGAAGCCGCTTGGAAGAATTCCCCCACGGCTCGATGGTGGGGAGAACCGAAAAACCGCGCATAAGGATGCGAAGGCGGCGAGCACCACCGTGTTGGGGGTGAGGTGGTGCGGCTGGAGCCCGAAGAACTCCAAGAACGCGCGGAAGAAGCCGCTCGCCGGCAGCCCTAGCCCGCGCATGAGGTGCGAGCGGAAAATGACCCGCTCGCCCTCCTCCGGCGCCGGCGTGATTTCGCCCTCCGACGCGGCGCGGGTCCGCACTAGGTGGCTGCCGGGGATGCGGCGCGTTTGACGAAGGAATTCAATGATGTCGTCATCGATGGAGCCGTCCCACACGCCGGAGCGCGTGGCGGGTGGCGCGGCGGCGGATGAGGAGCTCATCTCCGCGGCGCGGCGAGGCTCGGCGCGGTGGAGCGAGGAAGGAAATGAGGCTCGGCGCGGTGGAGCGAGGAAGAAAACGAGGCTCGGCTCGGTGGAGCGAGGAAGAAAACGAGGCTCGGCGCGGTGGAGTGAGGAAGAAAACGAGGCTCGGCGCCGTGGAGCGAGGAAGAAGACGAGGCAGGGAGCGGGGAAGAGAGAGTGCGCATGCGTCACCGCCCCCTCCCTCCCCTCGGCTACTTATAGGCGCCTAGGCTGCGAAGCCGAGGGGGCGGGCGTGGGATTAACTGCGCCCACGTCCCCACGCCCCCACGATTTCACCCACGACGTTACTGCGCGCAGTACCGGCGTGGGGAGCCCAACCGCCCGCACGACCGCAGCGGATCCGCTGCGCGCCGGGGCACGGTAGTGGCGGGCCCTGCCTGACGGGCTTGTCTTCTCACGCGCGTGGGCTGGCAGACTGGCCCTGCCGCGTGGCGTCGCATGGCGGGCCCGCAATGGGCGGCTGCCGGGAAGCTTATCAGGCACGCCGCCCGGATCCCGCTGCGACCTTCGAAACCTTTGAAGAGCAAGACGGCCCCCCTGCAAGGCCGACTCCAGCTAGTCGGCTCAAGATGGAGACGGCGGGCTGAGTCCAGATTCTTCTACCAAAGGGATGAAGCTGTCGAGGCTCCTCGACAAGCTGCCCTCGGCGCCTCACCAGATTCGGGGACTCTGCCGGAGTAATGGGCCACGCAGGTAGGCAGACCGAGCCCTGAACCTTTCAAAACATCGGGCAGACTGCGCCCCTCAAAACCCCAAGACGAAGAGCCGCCTTGAGAGAAAGTCGGCAATGAGTCGCCGGCCGCCCCTCTAGGCCGAGTCCTGTGGACGGCCTCAGGACGGGCCGACTCCAAACCAGCGACCTCCAGTAAGGCCGGCTAGAGGGAGTCGGCCCGCGACTCCAACCACCTCCTGCCTGAGCGACTACGAGCGGGATGGGATAAAACCGCCTCGCGGCCCATCCCTGCCCCGCCCATAAAAAGGCAGAGTATGGCCCTGAGCGCCGTGCGACGGATATCTCCATCCGGCGGCAACCTTTGTTGCCACGCCGGCCCTGACATCAGCCCCGTGGGCAGATTCCTGTACCCACGATGGCCTGTCTGTACGACCCGAAGACGGCGGGACCCGCCTATCGGCGGGAGTACCGAAGACGGCGAGAGCGCCCCAAAGACGGACCCGTTGGAGTCGGCCTCCGGGAGTCGGCCGGCCCCTCCCGCGAGCTCCACACGCCATTAACCAGACAAGACGGGGAATGGCAACAGTGATCGCCTGCCAGGCGGCGACACTGTTGCCATGACCCCATGACCAAGCTCGCGTCATTAGAAGCTCGGCTACAGTAATCCGCAGCCAGCAAGACCCGCCCGCGGCGGACAAGGGCTGTCGGCCCCATATTGGGCCGACGGTGGGGCCCACTAGTCGGCGTGCCCCAGAAGTCGGCGGAGAAGACGGCGACTTAAGAGATTGACGGCTTGGACCCGCACCCAGCCGGATTACCATTGTACCCCCGGGGGGTAGGGCCTATATAAACCCCCTGGGGCACCCATGCAAAGGGTTGGAACCTAGTAGTTTTAGACACACGCATAGAGGGAGAGAAGAGCTAGTCGTGCCCTTCTCCTTCCTCACCCCGAACATCTCAAGGAGCATCTTGTACTCATTTCGCCATAGTGATCATGCGGAGACCCCGCAGAGCAGCAGTAGGGGTGTTATCTCCTCGGAGAGCCCTGAAGCTGGGTAAGATTCGCCGGCGTGCATGTCTTCGACTCATCCCGTTTCCAGGCACCGGCGACATTCTACTCGCCCCCACCATGATAAGCCATCCTTTGGCATATGTCGCACCCAACCCCCGACACGCAACGTGCCCTTCGAGATTCAAGTCGAGTTGTAGCCAACCGAGGCCGACAAGCTCGCCTACATCAAGAAGCACTTAGCGATGAAGCTCAAGAAAGGATTTATCAATCACGTGTGCATCATCAAGTTCCTCAAGTTCCTCGTCAGGATCGATAAGCGCCTCCTCAAGCGAGACAAGAACATCAAGTCCATCAAGAGCATGAAGACAATGGACCTCCTCCAAGACAAGAGCAAAATGGGGTCTACAACCCTCCTCGCCAAAAGCAACATGAGATTGTCAATCCTCAAAGACATGGGCATCATCATCCCCGACCCCAATACAATGAAGAGCAACGATATGGCAAGCTAAAGTTCACTATGCCCAAGTTCACCGGAAGCAATGACCCCGAAGAGTACATCTCATGGGCATTGAAGGTTTACAAAATCTTCCGCTTGCACAACTACGAAGAAGAGAAGAAGATCGCGATGGCATCCCTTAAGTTCCAAGACTACATCCTCATTTGGTGGGAACAAGTCATTGAGCGCCGAGAGGCCAAAGGTGAACCACCCATCACAACTTGGGCGCAAATGAAGGATGTCATGAGAGAGCGATTCATGCCTACTTACTACAACCGCGACCACTTCAAGAAACTCCAACTACTCAAGCATAGAACCAAGAGCATTGAAGAGTACTACAAGGAAATGGAGATTGCCATGATACGAGCCAATGTCACGGAAGATGATGAGCAAACTATGACACGTTTCTTGAATGGACTCAATCACCCTATCAAGAAGATTGCCGTCTTCCAACCATACTTAAACCTCATCAAGCTAGTGCATCAAGCTACGAAAGCGGAACGACAAGTGCAAGATGACCTCAAGTATGCCAAGTTCTCATCCAAGTCCTATAGCTTCTCCAACAATCAAGCATTACCAACTCCAACACCTTCTACCTCAACCAAGCCATCTACAAGCAACGGCAACAAGTCGAGTTACAAGAAAACTTCGACAACCTCAAGTCGTCCACCTACTACAAGCAACTTCAAGCCGAAAGCTTCATCATCATCTACCCCAACCAATGGGACCATCAAGACAAGTTCCTTCAAATGCTTCACATGCGGCGGCTGAGGCCACAAGTCCTTTGAGTGCACAAACAAGTGCACCATGATACTCAACGACGACGGAACCTACGACTCCATAAGGGAAGGAGAAATGGAAGCCCTTGACCAAGTGGCCATGCACCGGCAAGTGAACAACGACAATGAAGATAATCAAGTCTTTTGTGACGAAGATTCGAGCCCCGCTCTTCTTGTCTCCAAGGTCTTGACTCTTCAACATCAAAAAGAAGAAGACCAAAGATGCCATATCTTCCACACCAAAGCCGGCATCAATGGAAGGTCCATCAAGGTCATCATCGATGGAGGGAGTTGCCATAACTTAGCAGGTGAAGAACTATGTTCCAAGCTCCAATTGGTCAAGATGAAGCACCCGCACCCTTACAAAGTTCAATGGCTAAGCGACAATGGCACCATCCAAGTAGAGCATGGAGTACAAGTCTCTTTCAAGATCGGAGCTTACGAAGACACATTTTTCTTGTCTTGTTGCACCTATTCCCATGTCATCCATGATATATGAGCTTGTGCATTTCCTTAGCAACTTTGTTGTGATCTTCCTTGATGGCATCTTCATACATAATGATCACATTGCCTACCATCAATTGCATGATAACATAATCATATTGAGCATCCATTGCCATGTTAATGCTTTTGATAAAACATCCCATTATGATATCATTTTGCACAATGGTAGAATTTGTAGCTTTGTGCAACATAACAATTGCCATACTTTTGTGTGCACAACGAATGAATTTGCTTCCATGATTGCCTTACATATCATTCTATATCATTTGGCTAAGCTTCATGCACCTTGTCATGATCAATCTCATCGGACGAACTCATGCTTATTTGATGGACACTTTGTGTGCGCTAACCATTGTATTTCTGAGTGTCGCTTGTGTTTGTTCTTTTTGCAGGTATACCACTCTGGAGACACCTTGAAGTACTTGGATTGCGCCATGACTTCCACTCCGTCCAATTACAAGTCCATCCACGACAACTGTTTCCATGGTGATGAGGATTACGATCCAAGCTCGGATCTTTCCCAAGGGAGGGGAGATGATGCGGAGCATCCGACGATCATCCCCATGTACACTATGACTACTCTCCAAGCCCCAAGTGGACATACGACGAGACCACAAACATACGCCATTGGACACAAGGTGTACTGCTCCTAAATGCTTCTCATTTCCATTCATGCGAGACATGGTTGCTACCTAATGCAAGGACACTACGCATGCCTAGGTACCAAGGAGACCCTCTCGGAGATGCTCGGAATGATGGACAAGTCCCCAAGTACAAGGATGAAGGAGCACGACCAGAGAAACCGGAGAGAGGCTACAGGACCCGGACATCCGGCCCTAGCCCGGACATCCGGCCCCTGAAGATGTCAACAACAACAGCAGCCCAGCAATCGAAGTGCTACAGGGCCCGGACATCCGGCCAGGCCCCGGACATCTGGCCCCTCCCGCAAGCCCGGACATCTGGCACCAGCCCAGGCATCCGGCGCCCCGTCACAGAACGTCCAGAAGTTGGATCTCGCCAGCCCGGACATCCGGCCCCAGCGCCCGGACATCCAGCGTCTCGGGAAAGCCCGGACATCCGGCCCTTCGCCCGGACATCCGGCCCCTCCTGCCTGCGTGTAGTGTATCCGGGCCGAAAGCCCATGTTCCCCTTTGCCCCTTGGACTATATATACTCCCCCTCCACCTACGTTTTAGGGTTAGCATTGGTTTAGCTCATTTAGAGATAGAGCTTTGGTCATCCATACGGATCTACTCCACGAGAGAGACCGCGGCCTCTACGGAGAAGATCCATCTTGAATTCAAGACCCCTCACGGGAAGATCCCCTCGTGGATTCAGGACCTCCTTACGGATAAGAACCGGTTACCCTATGTATCGTCCTTTGTTGGATTTGGATCGTGTATCTCTTTGTGTTTCGAGGATCTAGCACATGTGTGATTGTTCTTGTTGGTTTGAGTGATTCTCTCGTGTTTCCCCTCGTGATCCTCGTGTTCTTTGCGGGACCGCTCCTTTCGTGAAAGATCGGCCGTATGGGGTTCCACCCTACATCAAAGAGAGAGATCAAACACATAGCTACTGGTACATACCCTCAGCCCGGAGGTGAACTACTCCCTCCTCGTCATGGAGAGCGCCGGGATGATGAAGATGGCCACCGGTGATGGTTTCCCGCTCCGGCAGGATGCTCGAACGGGCTCCCGGTTGGTTTCTCATGGCTACAGAGGCTTGCGGCAGTGGAACTCCCGATCTAGGTTTAATTCTGGGGGTTTCTATATTTATAGGAATCTTTGGCGTCGGGAAGAAGTCGGGGGGTCCACGAGGCGACGACAAGGCAGGGGCGCGCCCAAGGGGGCGTGCCCTCCACCCTTGTGGATGGCTCGTGGATCTTCTGGCCCAACTCTTTTGCTTTGGGAGCTTCATCTAGCCCATAAAAATTCACAGTAAATTTTCAGCTCATTTGGACTCCGTTTGATATTCCTTTTCTACGAAACTCAAAAACAAGGAAAAAACATAAATTGGCACTAGGATCTAGGTTAATAGGCTAGTCCCCAAAATCATATAAAATAGCATATAAATGCATATAAAACATCCAAGATAGATAATATAATAGCATGGAACAGTAAAAAATTATAGATACGTTGCAGACGTATCAGACATCCTTCTAGCTTCGGGTCGATGGAAACGACCATGCTCTCTGTGGAGTCTCCCGGAGCACCTGGTGCCTGCCCTGGCCGCCGCGGCGGGGGCTCGAGCAATGGCAGGCGTGCCTCTTCGAGCGATAGCGACGAGGAGGGTGGCTGCAACCCACGACGCGTCAAGAGTGAGGACTACTACTCCGGCATGGCGTGACCGCCGCATCACCATCACTACCGGCTGGGCCTCAGCAGCGCCACCGTCCGCACCTGCCCTCCAGTTTCGTCCTCCTAGCCCGGCAACAGTGTCCTCCTGATCCTGGGGAGGCGTCGAATCCCAGCCAGGTCTTCCCTCCATCTTCTTTGTCTCCCCGTGTGGTTTTGAGGAGGGGAGGGACAGAGCAAAGGCATCGCGGGGCATTTTTTGAGTCTAAAATTTATAGGCATCTGCCAAACTTTAGTCTAAATAATGTGAACTTCTTTATCCATGTTTGTGTTCTGTAAGATCTGTACTTGCTTATCAGCATATTAATGAAAAAGACAAGCCTTGCCAGGTACTTGTGCGTGTATTATGTCCATGCAGAGGTGAGGTGCCTCTATACCTTTAAGTAAACAAGTTTCCCCCGGTAAGCTATCATGCCGGTGCCTTCAGTTTACTGCTGTGGGGCAAGGCCTGCCGGGTATAAAACTATAAGAAAGGACCAGCCCCTCGTCGAAACCTCTCCATCAAAGGACACTGCGACCACCTTGCCCAAAGCAACATTCGGGACAAACGATGGGAGCACCTATGTTTTGAAGGGGACGGGGTTTTCATATGCACATGTTTACACTTTACAGAGTAGATATGGATAAGAAGGAACTTATATATTTATCTTGCCGGGGACCGCTATGTAGGCTTGTCTCCATTTCTTCTCTTCGGGACCAAGTCCATGACAAGAACCCTGCAGCTTACTGCAGATGAAAATAGAGCTACATGCGACCTTATCTACATGAACATGCTATGCTCATGATATGCTTATGCATGCATGCAAGTTTTCAGGGGGGCCCCCATCGCTTCGTTTATTTATCTAGTGCTCAGGGTCTGCGCCTGGCTTTGTACAAAGGGTTACATGACACATCAGCAAGGCTTATACAAAAGGGTGGCTGGCGGGCAGGGCCCGACAATCGCGCCTTACAGGTAGAACTTACGGAGATGCTCAATGTTCCATGAGTTTTGCAATTGAATGCCATCTCCGGTCTCCAGACGAACTGAGCCAGGTCTGATGACTCGTACTACCCGGTAAGGGCCTTCCCACTTTGGTGTCAACTTTTTTGCACCCTTGGTGGACCGAACACGTGATGTAGGGTGGAAACCTATACGGCCGATCTTTCATGAAAGGAGCGGATCCCAACTAAGAACACGAAGAACACGAGGGGAAACACGATAAAATCACTCAAACCAACAAGATTCGATTACAAATGTGCTAGATCCATGAAACACAAAGGGAGATACACGATCCAAAGTCAACAAAGGATGATACAAAGGGGTAGCAGGTTCTTTTCCGTGAGGAGGTCTTGATGGGGGTCTTCTTTGTGAGGAGGTATTGAATCCAAGGGGATCTTCTCCGAAGAGGGGCCACGGTCTCTCTCGTGGAGTAGATCCGTAATGGATGAGCAATGATCTATCTCACATATGAGCTTAACCAATGCTAAACCTAGAAAGATGGAGGATAAGGAGTATATATAATCTAGGGGGGCGAAGGGGTACATGGGCTTCGGCTCTTTACTATCCGCAGACATACGGGGCCGCATGTCCGGGCGAAGGGCATGATGTCCGGGCCTTTGCGAGTTGCCGGATGTCCGGGCCTGTGGCCGGATGTCCGGGCTAAAAGGGTTCAGCTTCGGGCATGTTCCGTGATGGGCGCCGAACTTCCGGGCAGCTGCCGGATGTCCAGGCTGTCGGGCCGGATGTCCGGGGCTACGGCCGGACGTCCAGGTCCTATAGCTTCAGCGGCTGGAATGTTGCTGTAGTGGAGGTCTCCAGCAGCCGGATGTCCGGGGCTGGGCCGGATGTCCGGGCCTTGGGGCTGCCTTCTTCTCCTTCTGCTGGTTCTCCTCATCCATGGACTTGGCGGCTTGTCCGTCTTCGTGAGCATCTCCGGGAGGGTCATCTTGACACCTAATCATGCATAGCATATCGGACTTAGGTAGTAGCCATGTTTTGAATGGATCATATGTGATATCACTAAGGAAGGAAGTCACCTCGTTCTCGAGAGCTCTAGCTCATGCTCGTGCCATAGGTCCTCTTGGATCTTCATGAGACGATGGTAGGTCCATGGGGATGACCATAGGATGCTCCACATCATCTCCCTCCCTTGGGAAAGATCCGACCTCGGATCAAAATCCTCATCACCATGGTACGGGGAGAAATCTTTGATGTTGAAGATGTCGCTCATGGAGTACTTGTCGCGTGGGATGTCGATCTTGTAGGCGTTGTTGTTGTACCGTGCAAGCACCTTGAAGGGTCCATCGCTCGGGGAAGAAGTTTTGACTTGCGTTCGTTGGGGAGGCAGTCTTTGCGAAGGTGTAGCCACACAAGATCTCCAATGTTGAATATTATGGGTTGCTTGTTGACATTGAGCTTGGTCGCGAGTCGTTGTACTTGGCGCTTGATAGTGTACCTTGTATCTTCGTGCATCTTCTTGAGGTAGTTGACTCGGGAACTCGCGCCCATGTTTGTACGCTCTTGTAGCGGCAGAGGAATAATGTCCAATGGGGACAACAGGTTGAAGCCGTAGACGACCTCGAAGGGGGACTTGCCGGTAGTTGAATGTCTTGCACGGTTGTAGGCGTACTCGGTGATTGGTAGGCACTCCTTCCCACTCCTTGACGTTCTTCTTTATCAACACACATAGTAGAGTGGAGAGCGTGCAGTTCGTCACCTCCGTTTGGCCGTCGGTTTGTCGATGGTATGCCGAAGAGAACAAGAGCTTGATTCCAAGCTTGGCGCACAATGTCTTCCAAAATTAAGTCAAGAACTTGACGTCGCGGTCCGATACAATCGTCTTTGGCACTCCATGAAGGCGCAAGATTTCCCTACAAAACAAATTTGCAACATGTGAAGCATCGTCTATCTTGTTGCAAGGAATGAAGTGAGCCATTTTGGAGAATCGGTCCACAACAACAAAAACGGAATCCTTGCCATATCTAGTTCTAGGCAAACCAATGACAAAATCCATGCTAATATCTTCCCATGGTTGGTACGGAATTGGAAGAGGCATATATAGTCCATAAGATTGAGCTTTAGACTTAGCTTTGCGACATGTAGAGCATTGGTTGGTGAAGCGGTTGACGTCATGAAACATCTTGGGCCAAAAGTAGTTCTTGGAGAGCGTATCAAATGTCTTGTCGCGTCCCATTAGTCCTCCGCCAAGAGATTTTTGCAAAAGTAACGAACGAAGAGAAGACTCGGGGATGCAAAGTTTGTTCGCTCTCATAAGATAACCATCCTTGAGGTAATATCGATCCCAAGAAGTATGCGTCAAACACTTGGCACAAGGAATAGCAAAAGTAGGATCATGCTCATACAAATCTTTTATGTGCTCAAAACCAATGACATTCAACTCAAGTTGTGTAACAAGCATGCATATACGGGAAAGCGCATCCACCACAACATTTTCCTTACCTTTAATATACTTGATGACATAAGGAAATGACTCAATAAACTCACTCCATTTAGCATGACGCTTGTTCAACTTAGTTTGACCCTTAAGGTACTTAAGTGTTTCATGATCGGTATGGATGATAAATTCATGAGGGTGAAGGTAATGTTCCCATTCATGCAAAACTCGCAGTAAAGCATATAGATGGGGTAATTGAGTTGCGCTCCTGAGAGTTTCTCACTAAAGTATGCTATGGGGCGCTTCTCTTGCGTTAACACACCTCCTATGCCATTACCACTAGCATCACAATGAATTTCAAAAGGTTTGTCTAAGTTGGGTAAAGCAAGCACGGGAGCATGCGTAAGCAAATTCTTAAGCTCATTGAATGTGCTATCTTGAGATGGTCCCCAAACAAAGGGTGCATTCTTCTTGCTCAAAGCATGTAAAGGAGATGCAATGGTGCTAAAATCCTTCACAAAGCGACGGTAAAAACTGGCTAAACGAAGAAAACTACGCACTTGTTGCAAATTGGTTGGTTGGGGCCAAGTCTTAATAGCATTGATCTTAGATTCGTCAACATGAACACCCTTAAAAGAGACTACAAAACCCAAGAAAACAAGCTTATCAACACCAAAAAGGCATTTTTCCATATTATCTTAAAGACGCTCTTTTCGAAGAGTTTGTAGCATGGTGCGAAGGTGGGTGACATGCTATTTGAGATTTGCTAAAAACAAGGATATCGTCGAAGTAGACAACAACAAATTCACCAATATAAGGGCGAAACACATAATGCATAAGACGCATGAAAGTACTGGGTGCTTCCGATAAACCCATAGGAATGACTAACCACTCATACAAACCAAACTTTGTTTTGAAAGCGGTTTTCCATTCATCAACCTCTTGTATACGTATTTGATAGTAACCACTTTTAAGATCAATTTTGGAAAAAATAGTGGCACCGCGAAGTTCATCGAGCATATCGTTAAGGCGTGGAATGGGGTACCTATAGTGAACGTTGATAGCATTGATGGGTCTACAATCGGAGCACATGCGAAAGCTACCGTCTCTTTCTGGCACAAGAATGACCGGTACGACAAAATGACTCAAACTTTCACGCACATGTCCATGATCTATGAGATGCTTTAGTTGCCTTTGTATTTCTTTGGTTTCTTCGGGGTTGACTCGGTAGGGAGTTTTTTTTGGAAGTGGCGCTCCGGGGATGAGGTCGATGCGGTGCTCGATGCCTCGTAGTGGAGGTAGACCCGGAGGTAGCTCATCGGGGAAAACGTCTTGGAATTCCTGCAAAAGAGAAGATAACACTAGAGGAAGATTGTGAGAGGTGTCAGCATTTGGTGCCTCATCTTTGCACAAAAGGACATAGTGTAGGACACTTGATGGGTTCTCACACACTTCTCTCATCTCACGTTTGGTGGCAAATAGAACTAAGTTTGTCTTGTCGCTCATCGTGGAGGCACTCAATTTGGGCTTGTGGCGCTTACTCTCTTTTTGGTGGTTCGCTCGCTCACTATTCTCTCCATGATGGGTGGCTTGCTTGTCGGCGATTACTTGGCTAGAGACATAGGTCGTAGCATATACTCCTTCCCTTTCATCTTGTAGCTATAGTGATTTGTACGCCCATTGTGGATGACACCTCGGTCAAATTGTCATGGCCGTCCAAGAAGGAGGTGGCAAACGGTCATCAGAAGGACATCACACTCCAATGTGTCTTCATAAGCTCCGATCTTGAAAGAGACTTGTACTCTATGCTCGACTTGGATGGTGCCGTTGTCGCTTAGCCATTGAACTTTGTAAGGGTGCCGGAGCTTCATCTTGACCATTTGGAGCTTGGAACATAGTTCGTCACTTGCTAAGTAATGGCAACTTCCTCCATCGATGATGACCATGACGGACCTTCCATTTATACTGGCTTTGGTGTGGAAGATACGACATCTTTGGTCTTCTTCTTGTTGATGTTGAAGAGTCAAGACCATGGAGACAACAATAGTGGGGCTCAAATCTTCGTCACAAAAGACTTGATCATCTTCATCTTCGTTGTTCACTTGCCGGTGCATGGCCACTTGCTCAAGGGCTTCCATTTCTCCTTCACTCATGGAGTCGTATGTTCCGTCGTCGTTGAGGATCATGGTGCGCTTGTTTGTGCACTCAAAGGACTCGTGGCCTCGGCCGCCGCATGTGAAGCATTTGAAGGAACTCGTCTTGATGGTCTCATCGGTTGGGGTAGATGATGATGAAGCTTTCTACTTGAAGTTGCTTGCAATAGGAGGACGACTTGAGGTTGTCAAAGTTTTCTTGTAACTCGACTTGTCGCGGTTGCTTGTAGATGGCATGGTTGAGGTATAAGGTGTTGGAGTCGTTGACGCTTGATTGTTGGAGAAGCCATAGGACATGGATGAGAACTTGGCATACTTGATGTCATCTTGCACTTGCCGTTCCGCTTTGGTAGCTTGGTGCACTAGCTCTATGAGGTTCGAGTATGGTTGGAAGTCGGCAATCTTCTTGATACGATGATTGAGTCCATTCAAGAAACGTGCCATAGTTTGCTCATCATCTTTCGTGACATTGGCTCGTACCATGGCAATCTCCATTTCCTTGTAGTACTCTTCAACGCTCTTGGTTCCTTACTTGAGTAGCTGGAGTTTCTTGAAGAGGTCGCGGTTGTAGTAGTTAGGCACGAATCGTGCTCTCATGACATCCTTCATTTGCGCCCAAGTGGTGATTGGCGGTTCACCTTTGGCCTCTTGGCACTCAATGACTTGTTCCCACCAAATGAGGACGTAGTCTTGGAACTCAAGGGATGCCATCACGATCTTCTTCTCTTCTTCGTATTTGTGCAAGCGGAAGATTTTGTCAACCTTCAATGCCCATGAGATGTACTCTTCGGGGTCATTGCTTCCGGTGAACTTGGGCATAGTGAACTTTGGCTTTCCATATCGTTGCTCTTCATTGTGTTGGGGTCGTGGATGATGATGCCCATGTCTTTGAGGATTGACAATCTCATGTTGCTCTTGGTGAGGAGGGTTGTCGAACTCATTTTGCTCTTGTCTTAGAGGAGGTCCATTGTCTTCATGCTCTTAATGGGCTTGATGTTCTTGTCTTGCTTGAGGAGGCGCTTGCAATCTTGATGAGGAACTTGTGGAACTTGATGATGCACACGTGATTGATAAATCCTTCCATGATCTTCGTCGCGAAGTGGTTCTTATTGTAGGCGAGCTTGTCGACCTCGGTTGGCTACGACTCGACTTGAATCTTGAAGGGCATGTTGCGCCTCAAGTGCTTGAGCTTCCCGTAGTTGTTGTTCTTGACATTGTGCTTCGGCGTCTTGTGCATCTTGATGTTGTCACGCTTGTTCCTCTTGTTCTTGTTGGCATTGCCGTTCTTGTGCTTGCACGAATGTAGCTTGGTTTTGACGACGTCGATGCTCTTGAGAGACGGTGTCATGTAGAGGATTGCGGTTTGCTTGACGATCTTGACGCGCAGCATGACGAAGAGTGTTGGATGTCGGGGTACTTGAGCCGGAGATAGTGTCGTCGGAGTGTCAACTTGTGCGGCTCCGTCTTTAGTAGGACGACAAGGTAGAAGAGCGGTTGACCAACAAGGCGCGAATCCTGTCCATTCTTGCATTGCTCTCTTGCTTTTGTTCGTCGATCTTGTGGTCAAAGTAGTCTGTTGTATGTTGCTCGGAGAGTCGCAAGTCGGTGGTGAGATGGTCGATGTGATCGCTCATTGCTTGTTTCTCTTGATGCAAAGCTCGTTGGGCACCAAAGAGGTGCCTCTTCATGACATATGATGACATGTCATCGTCTTGCTCCAAGAAGAGTGGGTTGGTAGAATAACTTGGCCTATCCATCATTCCAAACAAAGACATGTGAGTGGGAGAAAGATAAGAACCAATACCCAATGTACCTTGACCAATGTTGAAGATGGATCAATGATCACTCCAATGTGTAACAAGGAAATAGCACAATTGGTACCAATTCTTGTCGGCTTCTCACACCTACACAAGTAAAAGCTTATGGTGGAGCTTGGTTAGGATGGTGGCATAAAATTTGATGCAATTGTTAGTGAGCTTCAATAATGTTGGAAAAGATTCACAAATTTGCAAATGCAACAAGTAGACCAAGCAAGATAAGGTACACGGAAACACACACACAAATAGATAAGTGGGGTCGTGCAACCAAGGGTGAGCCAAAATGTGGAATCCACAAAAAGCTTGTGTTGCAGAACACTAGAGAGACGCTAGCATGATTGCACAATAGGCGGATACGGACTTGTGCACAACCTACTAAGAAAAAATGCAACGACTTCTATCCCAAGTATGCTATATGTAAGGTATTTCGGTGATATGATCCAAGATAATCGGGTATGACAATCTTAATGTTGTATGATGCTATGGTTCTTGCTTATGAGCTCTTTGCTTATCTTTCCTCTTTTGCTTAAAAGCTTGTTTGGCTCTTTGTTGTTTGAGCTCTTTCTCATGCAATGCTTCACGAACTAAGATAACAATTGTGTATGCAATGACAACTTTGTGACACAAGAGATGATACCAAGATATGCATCACGATGATATGGTGTGCTATGGAAAATATGATCACTAATGTGCACAAGTCACGTTGCCGACAGTACTCAAAGGCTAGTCTCGATGGATAAGCTATGCAAAAGTAAGGCTATGGGGTTATCAATGCAATTGTGAGAAAGTATGATAATATCACGATACCAAGATGATACCAAGGTGAGGTCGATACCGAAATGATGTAGCCGTTCATAGTAGTCCGTGGCGAAGATGAGCGGTGGTGATGTTGATGTCGAACCGTACCTAAATAGCTGAAACACAATAGGATACGGAAAATCACAACTCAAATTCTCAAAGCAAAGTGGGTCAAAATTGTTGGAGTTGGTAGTGAGGGAGCTCTGGTGGTGGTATGCGGAAGTGGTGGTGGTATGCGGAAGTGTATGTGGGCACCGGAACAAAATTGGGTGAAATTTAGGCGGAAAGGAAGCGGTGGACGGAAGTGTTGCTGTCAGGGGCCGGATGTCCGGGCTGGCAGGATGTCTGGGCTTCGGACCATGATGAGGACATGACTACCTTGGATACGACCAAAAATATTGCATACATGCATATTTATCAGGTGATTTCTAGTGCAAACTATTCAATAATCTATTTATGTTATCCAGAACAAAAATACTTCACACACTTTTGTGTTTTGCCAAATTGCAGGTGTATGGGACATTTGTACAATCCACATATGAAGATAAGGGAAAAGGAGAAGTTTAGGTTCTGTTCAAAAAGTCCTCTGACGTCACTTTTGGGCCAAGAGAAGATAGAGTCCAAGTCTCTCACGTTCTGGATTCAGATTGGGACTACATAGACATACCTGACACAAAACGCCAACAACTTTTTCATACGGACTCCGAATTGGGTGATTCTTTTTTCGTTGGAAAGTAGATTTCATGCTCTTTCCAACCCAATTGGATTCACCTTCAAATTTGTCCGGAGCATTGAGATATTGACGAAACAATTGGATGCTGCAGCAGAATCCGAGTCAAACAACAAGTCCAATGGTGTTGCATCACCTCCACTTGGGCCCATGAGCCTTGTACGACCTAGGGTTAGTTTTAGGCTGCCTTGGGACGTCCTTCCACCTCCTTGGCCGCCACCCCTTGCTCCTATATAAGTAGATTCTCCTAGTACCTTTTTCCTTGGGGTTTTGTTTAGATTAAAAGTTCGCCATAGCTGCAACTTCGCGTACTTCGTTTGTGTTCAACGACCAGACAAAGGCGTCACAAAATATCACCTTCATTAATAAAGCTTTCCTTGGATATTCGCAATATCCAGATTGCAATCTTAGTTTCATGCTTGTTCTTCGCTTGCGCGCTGGAAACAGACCCTCGTGGTCAGGTTGATCGTGCTCCAGCGTGGTCAATAACCTCTTGGAGTTGGTTTAGCGATTGCTAAGGCGCGACATGTTCGCACATTCGTAGTCGGATCGTCAAAGTCGACTTCCTCCAAAATGATAGCCACCATCTCATTGAAAGACGGGACACCTTTGCCTCTATCAAGTGGTATCAGTTTTCAGGTTGCTCTGTGAGAATTTCCAGTTTTCCCTAGATTAGATTTATTTTCTTACCTACTGTCCAACAAAAAGCCACAAAAGAAGTTAGATCTATTCATCCTTTGTCCAAACCAGTCTGAGCCTTTGCAATTTTCCTTTCTTTGTTTGCATTATTGAATTATCGGTTGCATCGTCGTGTCGAGTTGCTGGTCTTAGTGTCTAGTTTGTTTAGAGTTCCAAGTTCTGTTCACATTAGTCACGCCGCCGCTGCTTCGTTATCCCTTCCGCTGTCCACAACCCATCCATCAATTTCCACCACGTGCTACCCACCGTTCATTGTCATAATCATAGTTGAGATCACTCACATCTTCGCTTAATCCAATCTGCATCTTATCTAGTTTGTTTTCGAAATAGGCAGAGAGAAAAAAAAGTAAAAAAAGAGAGAAAGAAAAAGGAAAAAATATGTGAGTCAAAAAAAGAGAAAAAAACAAAATTCGGATATATCTAGACTCAATCTCGTAGTTGAATTTGGATTGGATTCTATTTTGCGCACTGTTCAGTAAAAGAGGCATAACTTCCTCATACCAAGTCCGTTTTGGCTCCGCAAGTACTCAAATGAAAGCTAGCGACGAGTCGCATCTAAATAGTTGCAAAAGCTATTTCAATATTTGGCACCTCAAAATCAGCTTCTAAAAAGGTCTTTTTGCTCTGCGAAGTTCGCAAACACAACTTCCAGTTTTTCAGGCCAGTTTTAGAATTTTTTGATTCCTCATTACAACTCGGAATTGAGTGTTTCTTTTTGCGTTTGAAAGCTTGAGTCAGTGCCATTCTTGAGAAAAATTATTAGAAAATTGCCACAAACTTTTCCAGAGAAAAGTTGGAGAGAAAGTTGTTGATATATCCTGCTTGGCTGTTGTTTCTCATCATTATCTTTACTGCTATTGTGATCTTCACTTATGTCTTGCTGTTCAGAGCTAATTCATATGCTTATTGATGCTAGTTGTGCTACGTCGTGACCTCATTAGTGTTCTAGGCTCGCGTCTCTAGTTCTGGTCTAGCCTAGGACCAGCACAGTACCGTCGTTAAGCGTTTATTCAACATTGCATCTCTGAATTGAGTATTGCTAATAGTTTGCTACCATATATAGCCAACCTAGCTCCACATATTTATAAACCGTGTAGACGTACGTTCCCTTGGCAATCGTGTTACTCAATCTTTGGAGTTATTTGACACGGCTGGTTTCCTGTCACCACCTACTGCTTGGTATGAACTTGTAAGATACTGATATTTGCCTTATTGTGAGACATCCTAGTAGTTCATAGGAAAAATGTTCTCGAATTTTGTTTCTTGTTTCTACTAATCATGACAGGTTCCAGAGATAGAAGTTCTTGGACGACGGACACATCTTCACGATCACGAGAGTTGGGACAACACACACAAGCACATGGTCAGGTTATCTCTTTACCGTCATTTGAAGGTAAATTCAATCCTGCTATTTATCTAGCTTGGGAGCTTGAAGTAGAACAAGTTTTTAGTCACCATGACTTTTTTGAACTTGAGCGAGTACGAGCTGCCACAAGAGCATTTACTGGTTTTGCTTCTGTTTGGTGGAGTGTGCATTGTAAGAAAAAAATTGATAACCAACCCACAACTTGGAAAGATATGAAAGATGTAATGAGACAACAATTTTTCCCTCCTTACTATCGTCGTGAATTGCTTCGCAATTTGAACAATTGAAACAATGCAACAACACTGTTCATGCTTACTACCAAGAGTTCAAATCTTATATGCATCATTGTGACATAGAAGAATCTGAAGATGATACAATTAATAGATTTTTTGGTGGTTTGAACAATGATATTCAGGCAAGATTTCAGTATATTCCTCATTGCATTACTGGTATGTAGTTTCGTGCTTGTACCTTTGAGAGACAGTTACAGGAGGATGCATTGGGTGACTACAACAACTACTATTCCAGTTCATGCTCACTACCATCGGTTGATTCCTCCACCATTGCACCTAGTAGAGCAGCCACACCTCGGATTGTGAGTGAGACATCATCTCAAGTGTATGGTACATTGTCATTGTCCATACCTACATCAGCTACATCTTTGCCACAAGGTAACAGTAAAGGTATTGATGATATAACTTCACATGAGAATGATGCATGCCTAATTAACTTAAATAGATCATGTTTTGAGTTACCTTTTGATTTGAGCATGCCACCTATTTTAGAGAATCATGTTACTGTCATGAATGCATCATGTTATCAAACAACTGAAATACCAACAATTTTGAGTGCGCCCATTGAATTAACTGTTTATGTCAAAGAACCATGTGAATCAGGAAATAAATCAGATTCGGATCAACTACATTTTAAAATAATTGTGCCATTGTTTAGTCATTTTTATATGACCTCTAATCTTGGTGATCATTCTGTGTCAAATGACTTATTTCATGTTTTCTTATTTAAGCATGTTGTAGCATGTAAATTTGATGCACGTAAGGTTTATTCACCAATGTTGGGATGGTTTAATGATGAATATTGTCAATCTTTTGATATGAAGAAGAGTTTCACTTATATGTGCAAACTGAGTTGCAATATTTTCATGGCTTCTACTTATGATAATATTTTGGCTTTATATTTTATGATCTATGAAAGTTACTCATGTATACATGTGTCATATGTGCAAAAATCAAGGGAAGTAAAATCAATGACATATACATATACAACATGTACACCTGGTCTCTTTTGTTAGCCACTTTTGAGATTAAGCAACGCCGAGGACGGCTTTGTTTTCAAGAAGGGGATGATGATGAGGACATGACTACCTTGGATACGACCAAAAATATTGCATACATGCATATTTGTGAGGTGATTTCTAGTGCAAACTATTCAATAATCTATTTATGTTATCCAGAACAAAAATACTTCACACACTTTTGTGTTTTGCCTAATTGCAGGTGTATGGTACATTTGTACAATACAAATATGAAGATAAGGGAAAAGGGGAAGTTTAGGTTCTGTTCAAAAAGTCCTCTCACGTCACTTTTGGGCCAAGAGAAGATAGAGTCCAAGTCTCTCACGTTCTGGATTCAGATACGGACTGCACAGACATACCTGACTCAAAACACCAACAACTTTTTCATACGGACTCCGAATTGGGTGGTTCTTTTTTTGTTGGAAAGTAGATTTCTTGATCTTTCCAACCCAATTGGATTCACCTTCAAATTTATCCAGAGAATTGAGATATTGATGAAACAATCTGATGCTGCAGCAGAATCCGAGTCAAACAACAAGTCCAAAGGTGTTGCATCACCTCCACTTAAGCCCATGAGCCTTGCACGACCTAGGGTTAGTTTTAGGCTGCCTTGGGACGCCCTTCCACCTCCTTGGCCGCCATCCCTTGCTCCTATATAAGTAGATCCATCTAGTAGCTTTTTCCTTGGGGTTTTGTTTAGATTAAAATTTCGCCATAGCTGCAACTTCGCATACTTCGTTTGTGTTCAACGACCAGACAAAGGCGTCACAGAACCCCACCTTCATTAATAAAGCTTTCCTCTTATATTAGCAATATCCAGATTGCAATCATAGTTTCTTGCTTGTTCTTCGTTTGCGCGCAGGAAACAGACCCTCGTGGTCAGGTTGATCGTGCTCCGGCGTGGTCAATAACCTCTCAGAGTTGGTTTAGCGATTGCTAAGGCGTGACGTATTCGCACGTTCATAGTCGGATTGTCAAAGTCGACTTCCTCCAAAATGATAACCACCATCTCATCGAAAGACGGGACACCTTTGCCTCTATCAGGCCGTATGTCTGGGCTCGGGATCCGTGGACGAACTCGAAGAACACCGCGTGGAGAGGTCAAATCCGGGGCAAAATTCAGAAGATTTTGTGGATGGAAATTGGGGAAAAGTTGGGGAAAAGCTAGATCTACCTGCAACACACGAAATCCGCGGGTCAAATCCAACAAAACTTCATCACACCAACAAATCACAAAAAAAATTTGTGGCTATTTTTGTAGGGCAATTTTCGAATTAGGGAAGAACACAACGAAATCAGGCTAGAAAACACAACGGGGAGGCTCCGAAATCGTGATCAACGTGGCTCATGATACCAAGATGATGTAGGGTGGAACCCTATACGGCCGATCTTTCACGAAAGGAGCGGATCCCAACTAAGAACACGAAGAACACGAGGGGAAACACGAGAGAATCACTCGAACCAACAAGATTCGATTACGCATGTGCTAGATCCACGAAACACAAAGGGAGATACATGATCCAAAGTCAACAAAGTATGATACAAAGGGGTAACAGGTTCTTCTCCGTGAGGAGGTCTTGATGGGGGTCTTCTCTGTGAGGAGGTCTTGAATCCAAGGGGATCTTCTCCGAAGAGGGGCCGTGGTCTCTCTCGTGGAGTACATCCGTAATGGATGAGCAATGCTCTATCTCACATATGAGCTAAACCAATGCTAAACCTAGAAAGATGGAGGAGAAGGAGTATATATAGTCTAGGGGGCGAAGGGGTACATGGGCTTCGGCCCTTTACTGTGCGCAGACAGACGGGGCCGGATGTCCCGTGCGACGGGCCGGATGTCCGGGCTGGAAGGGTTTAGCTTCGGGCATGTTCTGTGACGGGCGCCGAATTTCCGGGCAGCTGCCGGATGTCTGGGCTGTCGGGCCAGATGTCCGGGGCTGGGGCCGGATGTCCGGGTCCTGTATCTTCAGCGGCTGGAAAGTTGTTGTAGTGGAGGTCTCCAGCGGCCGGATGTCGGGGGCTGGGGCCGGATGTCCGGCCCTTGGAGCTGCCTTCTTCTCCTTCCATTGGTTCTTCTCATCCATGGACTTGGCAGCTTGTCCGTCTTCGTGAGCATCTCCGGGAGGGTCCTCTTGACACCTAATCATGCATAGCATATCGTACTTAGGTAGTAGCCATGTCTCGAGTGGATCATATGTGATATCACTAAGGAAGGAAGTCACCTCGTTCTCGAGAGCTCTAGCTCGTGCTCGTGTCATAGGTTCTCTTGGCTCTTGATGAGATGATGGGAGGTCCATGGGGATGACCATAGGATGCTCCGCATCAACACGCCTAAGGACAAGGTCGCCTTCCTCAAAACTCAGAGCATGAACCCTGCAGCTGTGATAGCGACGCAGGTCTTGCTGGTAGCGTGCAACACATGTAGCAGCCGGGAGACAGTTCTCCTCAAGTAGCACAATGTCCTCACGCTGGTGTTGTTCCTGCGCTACTTCATCAGAGGAAAGCACTCAGGAGATCCGTATATGAGTTTCGCGGGGATCACTTCTTCTGCCCCATAGACTACGGAGAAGGAAGTCTGGCCGGTAGCTCGATTTGGTGTCATACGGAGGGACCAAAGAACTACCGGCAGCTCATCGATCCATTGCCTGCCACACTTATGCAACTTATCAAATGTTCTTGTCTTGAGTCCTCACAACACTTCAGCGTTTGCCCTCACAGCTTGTCCATTGCTTCTGGGATGGGCAACCGAGGCAAATGACACCTTGCTTCCGAGGGCATGAACGTATTGCATGAAGGTGCGGCTTGTGAATTGGGTGCCATTATCGGTGATGATCCTGGCGGGTGCTCTGAAACGGCACACCAATCCTTTCAAGAACTTGATAGCTGACTGTGCGGTCACCTTCCTCATGGGCTCCATTTCCGGCCACTTTGTAAACTTTACGATTGCGACAAACAAGTATTCAAAGCCCCTGGTAGCACGGGGGAAGGGGCCCAAGATGTCGAGACCCCAGACCAAAAATGGCCATGACAAAGGGATCGTTTGGAGAGCTTGAACAGGCTGATGGATATTCTTGTAGTGGAACTGGCAGGCTTCACACTTGGTGACTAACTCGATTGCATCTTGGAGGGTTGTGGGCCAGTAGTAACCTTGCTGGAAAGCTTTTCCAACCAGGGCCCTTGATCCAATGTGGGAGCCACACATACCCTTGTGTATCTGTGCCAATAGTTCCTTTCCTTCTTATCAGTAAATGCACTTCAATTTCATTCCGCTGGGCCTTCTTATGTGTAGCGTGTCATGCACGGACTGATACTGTCGAGGGAAACAACTCGTATGGGATCACAAAGATCCCTTCTACGGTTGGCGGGCGCGAGGTTGTGCAAAGAGCGGGTCTAGTAGTTAGCACAAGGGGATTTATCCATGTTCGGACCGCGGAGATGCGTAATACGCTAGTCATGCTTTTGTGTAGATCTCAGTGTTCTTGAGCTCTAGAACTAGCTACGGTGCATGTCTAGTCCAAAAGATCTAAATCCTCCCTCAGTACGCCTCGGGCCTCCTTTTATAGTAAAAGGGGCTGCCACAGTGGCGCACAGGAGGTGGAAAGTATATACAGTAGTCGAGTCCATCTCCTCGCACCGTAGGACAAACGCATTTAATGCACTGCCGACGTGCCCTTCTTGCTTTATCGGGGACGGCGAGGAAGCTCGTCCCAGCTATCGTCGTCTCGCCTGGCCTCGACGCGCGTCTGAGCCGATAAGGCGTGTAGTGCCAGGCTGGCTGGCTTGCTGCTGAGTTGGTGCGGTGCAGAGTCTTCACGAAGATCTACATGCCACCACGCAGGTGCTTGCTGAGTTGGCCTAGAGGCCACACGTTGCTACGCTGGTGCTCACCTAGTTGGTGGGCTGGCAGCTGTGTGGGAATGGCGGTGGAGTCTCGGCTGGTGGGGGCCTGGCTGTGGCCTCGCGGATGTCTTCGGCAAGCGTCTTGCAAGGGCCCCGGCAAGGGTCATGCCGCGACGTCGTAGGCGTCCCCGGCAAGGGTCTTGCCGGGGGGTATTGTGGGTACCCTCGGCAAGGATCTTGCCGAGGATCTTCGTCTTCTGATTCTCATCTAATCTTGTATGTTCTTTGTCTTCACAAAGATTTGCGTGCCACCATGGAGGCACCTCCTGAGCTTTGGTTCCAATGTGGTTGAGGGCATCGGAACTCTTAGGCTCAAGGGTGGCAACCCTGCTGGCGTTGGGCAAGTTGCCCCGGCAAGGACCTTTCCGAGGGAGTTTCACCTTGCCCCTCAGCTCTTCATGCTTCTGGTTTCGAGCACGGCTCTGGTTGTCTTGTGTATTTGCTTCCTCTGCCCCACCAAGTGTGGCCATCGGTCTCGTGGCTGCAACTGCTCGCGCACAAGTAAAGGGGTACAAATAGGACCCCTACTTTTGTACACCGACAGGAGCCCCCGGGCCTGGGCCACATATAAGTGTGGAGCGTTATTGGGCCGGGCCAAGAATGGTGCCCGGGCGCGTGCATGGCGGAGTTTTACCGCAGTAACTCCCCTTGCCCATTGCGCTTCCCCACGACCCATGTTGAATGCGCGACATGGGGGTCGTGCGCGACGTGGGGTCATGCGTGGGGCGGTTCCTGCACGCGTGCGTCACATCGTGGTAAATGGTAAAGAGGCGGCCCGCACCTTCCCCATAAAAATAGTGGAAGATGCAGCGGCGCGGCTCATTTACTAAGTGGACTCGGGTCGTGGCCATTATGGCACTCGCGCCCCACGATCGCGGGGCGCGAAACGGCCGTTCCACTTGCCATCTGAGCCCTGGCTCGCCCGCCACGCGTTCTCCATGCGTCGGGTAGGGCAGGCGGTGGACACAGAAGGCATGGGCTTTAACGCCAGGGCGGGGGGCCGGGCGCCGCTGATTGGGGCAGGGGGTCGGTCCCGTCTCCTTGTTCCTTCGGCGGTTGGATTGGTTGATTGGGGCGGTCGCCTTCAGGCTCGCTCGGCCTCGTCACCCTATAAAAAGTGAGAGGGGCGGCGTTCTCCTGCATCCATCTTCTTCTACTCTGATCCCTTTCTTTCTCTTGTCGTGGCGAGAGGGCATGGTCGGGGGCATCCTTTCAAGGAGGCGACCAGGTCTTCCTCCCGCCAGAGAGCCATCGGGGTCAAGGAAGAGTCGGACGCTAAAGGCAAAGGTCATGCCAACGGCAGAGGCACTGGCCGGGGCCGCGGTCGGCGAGGCGGTCGAGGCAGAGGCGGGCGTGGACGGGGGACACCCGTGTCGTCATCATCTTCGTCTCCATCTCCTACGCCGTCTCCTCGTGCTTCGTCCAGCGGCCATGTCGGGGACACAACGCTGGAGTTCATTCTGAAACTGCGCGAGCAGCCGCGCAGCCACCTTCGTCTCCCCGAAGCATTTGCGAGGGTGCTGGAGGTCGACCAGCCACCGAGGTTGAGGCTTCACGTGAAGGGGTGTTGCAATGGCAACATGTGGGCGAACACAAGGTTCCCCGCCCCTCATGTAATGTTCCTCCGTCGGGGTTGGAAAACCTTCGTGCGTGCCCACTGCTTGATGAAGGGGCACGTCCTCTGCTTCAAGTTAGCGGAGAGCGACCCGCTCTCCGTCAAGGTCTTCGGGCACTCGGGGTACAGGCTAGGGTGCTGTGTGAAGAGCTCGACTGATGACGAAAGCTCCTCCTCGAGCGATAGTGATCGGGAGGACAGCGACAGCGGCGACGAGGGCAGCGGGCGGGAGGATGACGAGTCTGACTAGGCGTCAGACATACCGTCCCTGGGCGACGCCGGCAGCACCATCATCTGCATCGCCAACTCCTTGAACTTCTCGGGGTCGCCTCCTTGGGCGGTTGGTGTGGGAAGGCCGGAGAAGACGAAGAAGGCAGGTGGCGGGCTGTCAAGTCGGAGTACGCAGGTACCGACGCCTTCACCGCATATTGCCGGCCTGCTGCCTCGTCTTTCGGCTCTTCTCCCGGCACCATCATCACCAGCCCTCTTCTGGACGGCCGCCGGGGTATTCTCTTGGTGTCTTCTGCCGCTCGTACCTTGCCTAGGAACTTCTTTTGCCCCTCCGCCATCTTGTCCCGTTTCCTGAGAAGAGGGACAAGAAAGGGGTTACCGACATCTTATCTCTTTTTAGTTTTTTCTAACCCGGAAACAGACCTTGTCGTCTTCCTGCTCTATAGCTCGACTACACTCACGCCCTTGGCGGTGGTAGGGGCAAAGTAGGATTAGGCCCTTCGCTCGTTCCCTTCCCACCGCACTACGACCAAGTTCCGGCCCAAAGTAGGGTTTTTTGGGCACGGGAAAGAGGGAGCAAGATGGTATAAGAGTGAGCGAAGTCTCGTACGTTCAAGTTTCATACGGAAATATAGAGTGAGGGATGAAAGACTTATATGATTCTGTAGCCCCCGGCGACCTTGGCTTGCCGTGGTCGGATCTTTGGATCTGCAGCCCCGGCAACCTTGGCTTGCGGGGGTCGGAGCGTTGGCCTGCTCTCTTTCTTCCAAACAGCTCAGCAGAAATGTCCATGCATCCTGTGAACAAAAGAGGACGGAAAGGAACAAAGAGACGCATACTCGACCTCTATGCTAGGGGTTAGTCGCCGCTAAGCACTATCAACCCTAACAGAGAGAGACTCAACCTAGCATGCATGCTAAGACTTAGGGCTCCAGTGCTTCATTTATTTATGCTCAGGGTCTGCGCTACCGGCTTTGTACAAAGGGTTACATGCCTTGCCGGCAAGGCTTGTACAAAAAGTGGTCTGCCGGGGAGCCCGGCAACCGCGCCTTATGGGTAAAACTTGCGATGATGTTCGTTGTTCCAGGAGTTGCTCACTGGAACACCATCTTCGTTCTCCAGGCGGACTGCGCCAGGCCTGGTGACTCGTATTACCCGATAAGGGCCTTCCCTCTTTGGCGTCAACTTGTTGGAATTCTTGGCCGACTGAACGCGCCGAAGAACAAGGTCGCCTTCCTCAAAGCTTCGGGAATGAACCTTGCGGCTATGGTAGCAGCGCAAGGCTTGCTGGTAGCGTGCCGCTTGCACAGGCGCCCGAAGACGATCTTCCTCAAGGAGTGTTGCGTCATCTTGATGCAATTGCCCTTGCTCAAGCTCGTCATAAGCGAGCACTCGGGGTGACCGTATGTGAGTTCTGTGGGGAAAACTGCTTCTGCCACGTAAATGAGGGAGAAGGGTGTCTGGCCGGTGGCTCCATTTGGTGTCGTTCTGATTGACTAAAGAACTGCCGGCAATTCATCAACCCAGCGTCTTCTGCACTTATGTAGCCTGTCAAAAGTCTTTGTCCGGAGGCCTCTCACAGTACTTCAGCATTTGCCCTCTCTGCCTGGCCATTGCTCCGTGGATGTGCAACAGAAGCAAAACAGACCTTGCTGCCGAGGTCTTGGATGTTCTGCATGAAGGTGCGACTTGTGAACTGCATGTCGTTGTCGGTGATGACTCTTTTTGGCACACCAAAATGGTAGACTAGCCCCTTGAAGAATTTGACGGCTTATTGTGTTGTCACCTTTCTCACTGCTTCCATCTCCAACCACTTTGTGGACTTGTCAATTGCAACGTACAAGTACTCAAAGCTCCCGGCAGCATGGGGAAAGGGGCCCAGTATGTCGAGCCCTCAGACCGAGAATGGCAAGGAGAGAGGGATTGTTTGGAAAGCTTTCGGTGGTTGATGAAGCTTCTTTGAATGGAACTAACACGCTTCACACTTTGTTACTAGTGCCATTGCATCCTGGAGGGCAGTGGGACAGAAGAAACCTTGTTGGAATGCCTTGCCGGCAAGGGCTAGCGACCCTATGTGGGAGCCACACATACCTCCGTGTATCTCCGCCAGCAGCTCTAGTCCGTCCTCCCGGGGAATGCACTTCAATTTCCCGCCGTTTGGTCTTTTCCTGTATAGAACATCGTCGACGAACTGATACATGGCAGACCGACGAGCTACTTTCTCCGCTTCTTCCAGTTCCTCAGGGAGCTCCCCGGCTTGGAGAAATCGAACGTTATGTTGTGCCCATGCCGGAGCCTGAGGCTCGACGGAAGGACTAAAGGCATCTCTTCTGCCATGGGGGCGGCTGTCTCCATGGCCAGGACTTGGCGCCCTGCCGGAGTCTGTCGCCCCATTGCAGGCTCAGTGTCCTCGGCAACATCTTTGCCGGCAGCTCCTGGGAGCTCGGCGGGAAAGTGCTTGCCGGGGCCTGACTTCCTCCGCTTGTTCTGCTCTGTCGATGGTTCAACGGATGGTTGAGTAAATCAAAGCACAAAGGTACCTGGTTCCACAGGCAGTTTGAGGGCAGCGCGTTTCAACAAGTAGTCGACGATGCTGTTCTCCGCTCGGTGTCGGGGAGGCTGATCGTACCCACGGACACCTATGGGGCCGTCGGAGCAGGCCCCTTGTGGTTCGGAGGGGGCGGAGATCGCACGAAGAGCGGATCGAGGCGAGGCACACGAGCAGTTTACCCAGGCCGGAGCTCTCCGGAGAGATAAAACTCCCTACTGCTGCTTGTTTGATCTATTGTGTTCTTGCTAGGGAGCAACGAGAGCTACAAAACCTAAGCGTGAGTCTATCTGGTCTCGAGTGGGTCGAATGAACCTTGAGACGAACTGGCGAACCGAATCAGCGGAACCCTCTCTCACGTTGCACTCGGGCCTCCTTTTATATGCTCAAGGGGTCTCCGACGGTGGCAACATAGGCGGGGGTAAAATGTAAAACAGGAGTTGGTACACCTACTTGAGCGATTATGCGATGCAAAATACCTAACTCGACGGCAAGGGACAAAAGCAATAAATGCCCGTCATTGTCGCCCAAACAATTACAACAGAGGCCGTCAGTGCGCCTCCGCTTCGCCACGATGGCGAGCTCGCCAGCGCCGCTTATCGCTGCTCTCCGCTGGCTGCACGGCCGCTCGACACGCGCGCATGGAGCGGTCCGTGGCGACACGTCGCTGGGTGAGCTGGAGCGGAGACGGAGAGAAGTTGCATGCCGCGGCAAGCGCCTTGCCGCGGCCGAATCCTTGTCGCGCCCGGAGACTTGTCGCGTCCCGAGCCTTCCCGGCAAGCTCCTCTTGCCGGGGCCTTGTCTTCTGCGTGCCTGGAGTGGCCTTCCCGGCAAGCTCCTCTTGCCGGGGCCTTCTTCGTGCCTAGAGAGGCCTTCCCGGCAAGCTCCTCTTGCCGGGTCTTGTCTTCGAAAAGGCGGCGGAGGGTCTTGGCGGGCGCCCGAGGCTTGCCACGGGGACGCTGCGACTGCCCGTGCACAAGTTCGGGGTACTAAGGTACCCCTACTTTAGTACACCGACAAGAGCCCCCGGGTCTGGGCCACACACGGTGCCGAGCGCTGTTGGGCCAGGCCCAAAACAGGGCACGGGCACGCGCGGCCTGGGTCCAAACCAAACCCACTCCGTATCCGCCGCGTTCCCCGTGAACGCACGCTGGCCAATTGCGGCGCCGTGGGGGGAGTGGGCGGCATGCGGGGTCGCTTCACCCGTCGCCTCAGTTCTGCATCCCCGCCACGTGGTTCCCATGCTCTTGGGTTCGCGGACGGTGGAAGTGGAAAACCGGGCTGTTACGAGCAGAGGCAGCAGGTTGGCCCCGATTCCCTGCTCTTCATATGCCCTGATTTGTCGAGCGAGGCGGTCGAGCCCCCACCTTGCTTCCTTAAAAAGAGCGGAAGGAGTGCGAAGCCCGCACTCTCCCATCCCCTCCTTTCCTCAGTTTCTGCTCCCCTTTCTCTCATTCGTCATGGAGAAAAGGAACCTTGGTCCTTCATCGGTGGCGGCGAGGGTCGCCGCTAGGCAGCGCTCCCCTCCCAACCCCACGCCCGGGGCGGCAGAGCCAGCCACAAGAGGAAGAGGGAGGGGGCGAGGTCGTGGACGAGGTCGAGGCGCTCGGGGAAGAGGCGGACGGGCGGCGCGCTGCCTCCGCTTCCGCCGGCGGTTCCCTCCCTGCGGCGGTCCACTCTGAGGGACGACCCTTGCGAGTACTTCGTCAGGCTGCGCCCGGCGCCTCGACCACGCCTCCCGCTTCCAGCTCCGTTCGCGCGCGCGATGGAGTCAGAACCGACCGAGACACGGAGACGGCACATGAGGGGCTGAGGAATCAGCGGCAAGCGAGTCCGTGTTGTATTCCCAGCCCTTAATGTGATGTATCTTGATCGTGGGTGGAAGACGTTCACTGCATCCACACTGAGGGCGGGGTTTACCCTCCATTTTAAGTTAATGGAGGGTGATCTCCTCTCCGTCAAGGTCTTCGGGGATCTCGGTACTCGGGCGAAGTGCTGCGTGGATAGCTCCTCCGACAGCGAAGATTCCCCCTCGAGCGAGAGTGACGAGGAGGAGAGCGACAGCGACGACGAGGGTAGCGGGCCCGATTAGTTGTCGGGCGCCGCTTCGTGCGTCACCGGCGACCCCATCATCCGTGTCGCCGGCTCCTTGAACTCCCCGGGGTCGTCTCCTTGGGCGACTGGCGTAGGGAGGCTGCGGAAGGGGAAGAGTGATGGCGACAAGGCCGTCAAGTCGAGCACGAGGGCGTAGTGCCCTCGGCAGCGTCTTGGCGTCCTGCTGCCCCGTCTTCGAGCCCCGCTTCCGGCGCTGCCATCTCCATCAAGCCCTCGGGGAGCTCCCGGGATGTTCCCTTGGTGCCTTCTGGCACCCGTAGCTCGCCTAGGCGTTTCTTTTGCCCTTCTCGCCTCCTTGACCTACCTCCTGAAAAGAGGGACAGGAAAAGGATTACGGGCATCTTATCTTTTTAATTTGTAAGCCTTCGGGCCTTGTCCGCATTTAAAACTTGTAATCTTCCCTTTCATGTTTTTCATTCCCCACGGATTGTATCTGAGTAGAATGTTTTTAATGAAAAAGGGATGCTTGAAAAGGGACGAAGGGCTTATCTGATATCTCAGCCCCCGACAACTCTGGCTTGCCGCAGCCCCCGGCAACTCTGGCTTGCCGCAGCCCCGGCAGCTACGGCTTGCCACGGCCCCGGCAACTCGGCTTACCGCAGCCCCGGCAACTCGCTTGGCTTGCCGGGGCTTGGTGTCAGCGGCGCCCTTCTTCTCCTCTTCGCTGTTATTTCAGTTCGAGAACGATTTAGCTTGATGCCGCTATAAGTTATTTTTGTAATATAACTTTATTACGGGTAACATTAAACACGTTACTTCCTTTACTCGACTCTTGGCTTTGTATGTTATTGCCCTCGCTTTTCAGGAAACTTGCGGTGCAGGCACCCTTGCCATGGCGCCGAGTGCGGAACTTCAGCAGCTTCTTTGGCGGGGTCTCTACCGACAAGCAACCTTGTCGCGGACTAGCCGCAGCTCACTTAAGTTGTTGAGCGGACTCGAAACAAAGTAAGGGCGCGACCGATCACGCGATTTGGTTCCTCTGCGCCACGGAGTTCTCCATACAAAGTACTATCGTTCGAGGAAGATAACTTAAAAATTTAAAAATTGATTGCTCAAACTTTGGCAACTTAGCTTTTCGGTCTCTTGCTTCCCGATGAGGTGAATCTTCCTCGGCGATTCTGCGGTCCATAGTATTATCTCCTCCTCCCCCTGGTTAACTTGTGCGCGAGGGAGCTTTCCTTTCTTTGAGAAAAGAAAAGAAAAGGAAATAACGTTATGGGGCCTAAGCGGCTCGATTCTGCTTACGGGTGTGGTTGCTGCACAAAGTGTTAGCCAAAGCATGCAATAAATTGATGAAAGCATGAACTTAACAAGTTGTGCGCAACACATGAGCTTTTTATCGATGCATCGGGGTCTGCGCGGCTTTGTACAAAGGATTACATGCAAGCTGCGGCAAGACTTGTACAAAAGGTGGTTGCCGGAACGGTTCCGACAACCGCGCCTATGGGTAAAACTTACGAAGATGCTCAATGTTCCGTGAGTTGCTCACCGAATGCCATCTTCGGTCTCAAAGCGGACAGCGCCGAGACCTAGTGACTCGTTTCACCCGATAAGGGCCTTCCCACTTGGCGTCAACTTGTTTGAATTCTTGGCGGACTGAACGCAGTAAAGAACAAGGTCGCCTTCCTCGAGACTTATGGCACTAACCCTGCGGCTTATGGTAGCGACGCGAGGGCTTGTCGGTAGAGAGCGGCTCGCCAGCGGCTTTGAAGACGATCCTCCTCGAGGAGCAGCGTCATCTTGTCGCAGCTGCTCTTGCTCAAGCTCATCATAAGCGAGTACTCGAGGCGATCCGTATCTGAAGTTCCGTGGGGAGAACTGCCTCTGCTCCATAGACTAGAGCAAAGGGTGCCTGGCCAGTGGCTCGATTTGGCGTCGTCCTGATCGACCAAAGAACCACCGGCAGCTCCTCGATCCAGTTTCTTCCGCACTTGTGCAGCCTGTCGAAAGTTCTAGTCTTGAGCCCGCGCAGCACTTCAGCGTTTGCCCTCTCTGCTTGACCGTTTCTTCTCGGGTGAGCAACAGAAGCAAAGCAGACCTTGGCGGCAAGGTCTTGGACGTACTGCAGGAAGGTGCGACTCGTAAATTGTGTGCCGTTGTCGGTGATGATCCTGTTAGGGATACCGAAACGGCAAACAATCGACCTGAAGAACTTGATCGGCCGACCGTGGTTGTCACCTTCCTCATCGCTTCCACTCCGGCCACTTTGTGAACTTGTCGATGGCGGCGCATACAAGTACTCAAAGCCCCGGCAACTTCGGGGGAAGGGGCCGAGGATGTCGAGCCCCAGACCGAAAATGGCCAGGATAAAGGGATCGTCCGGAGAGCTTGAGCTGGCTGGTGTATCTGTTTGGAATGGAACTGGCACGCTTCACACTTGGTTACTTGTGCAGTTGCATCCTGGAGGGCTGTCGGCCAGAAAAAACCTTGCCGGAAAGCTTTGCCGGCAAGTGCTCTTGCGCCAATGTGGTGACCACATATGCCTCCATGTATCTCTGCCAACAGCTTCTGTCCATCTTCCCTGGGAATACACTTCAATTTCACACCGTTGAGTCTTCTTCTGTACAGTATGCTGTCGACAAACTGGTACATACTTGACTGCCGGGCTACTCTTTCCGCTTCTTCCTGCTCTTCGGGGAGTTCTCATGTCTGAAGGAAATGGACAATCTGCTGCGCCCATGCTGGAGCTTGTGGCTCGACAACAAGGACAAAAGGCACATCTGCTGCTGCGGGAACATCAGCTTCCACGGCGAGGACCTGCGGCCCTGCCGGAGCTTGATGCTCCCCGACAAGCTTGTCGGAGCAAGACTTGTCGGGAACGTCTGCTTCAACGAAACAAACCCTGGGGTCTGTCGGAGCAGACTGCTCCTCGGCCTATTGTTGGTGTTGATCTTGGGGACCTTTACTGACGGGCTTGGAAGCTCTGCCGGAAAATAGTCACCAGAGGCCAACTTCCTCTTCTTATTCTGCCTGTTGATGGTGTTACGGTTGGTTGAGTCAGCTTGAGCACAAAGATCCCTGGTTCCACAGGTAGCTTGAGTCTGGCGCGCACTTTGACAGGCCATCAGCAATATCATTCTGAGCTCTTGGAACATGTTCCATTTGCAGGCCGTCAAAGTGCTCTTCCAGCTTCCTCACTTCACCGACGTAGGCTTCCATCAATGGACTCTGGTAATCTTTGTAGACTTGGCGGATGACGAGTTGGGAGTCACCCCTGACAATAAGCTTCTTGATCCCAAGGTCCACTGCGATCCTGAGACCGGCAAGCAAACCTTCATACTCTGCAGTATTGTTTTTCGCTTGCTCCTTGGGAAAGTGCATCTGGACGATGTACTTGAGGTGCTCTCCGGTGGGTGCGATAAGCGACGCCGCACCGGGCGCCTTTGCAGCGAGAAGGCACCATCAAAGTACATCAGCCACTCTTTGCTTGCTTCTTTGACGGGAATGCTCGTCTCGGAATCTCTTCATCCGGCGTTGGCGTCCATTACGCTATGAATTCTGCCAAGGCTCGCTTTGGATAGTTGATGTGCTTTCAAACTTGAGACCAAAGCTTGACAGCTCCAAAGTGCCCACTCGACAATCCTACCTGCCGCTTCGGATTCTCGCAAGATCCTCTTCAGCGAAAGCGAGTGACAAGCTGTGATCTCATGTGCTTGGAAGTAATGGCGCAACTTTCTCGAGGCCATGAGGAGGCCGAAAAGCAATTTTTGCACACCGTAGTACCTTGACCTAGCCCCTTGCGTGAAGGCCCGACAAAGTAGATCGGGCGCTGCACCATCCTTTTACGCATCTGTTCATGTGTCTGCGCGGATTCATCCTTGTCGGGACCAGAGCTTGTTGGCGAAGCCCCCTGCTTGTCGCTGGATGTGTTTGCCGTGGTTGCTGGCTCATCATCCGCCTCCCTCTCCGCCACTAACGCAGCACTAACCACTTGATTGGTTGCCGCTATATATAGCAGCAACTTCTCTTGTGGCCTAGGTGCGACAAGTGTTGGAGTGGAGGACAGGTATCTCTTCAAGTCCTGCAGCGCAGCCTCCGCTTCCAGAGTCCATCTCCTTGGACCTGCCTTTTTCAAAATCTTGAAAAATGGCAGTATGCGCATGAACCTAGAAATAAACCTGCTGAGAGCAGCCACGCAACCGGCAAGTCTTCGTACATCCTTGACGCGCTTTGGTGCTTCAATCTGCTCAATGGCCTTGATCTTGTCGGGATTAGCTTCAATCCCCCCTGAGACACGAAGAACCCGAGAAGCTTACCGGAAGGGACTCCAAACACGCAATTCTCGGGGTTGAGCTTGAGGTCGATCTTGCGCAGATTTGCAAAGGTCTCGTCCAAATCATGAACCAGAGTTGCTTTGTCCTTGCTCTTGACCACTTTGTCATCCATGTAGGCTTCTACATTTCTGTGCATTTGCGGCTCAAAAGCGTCATGGACTACCCTTGCAAATGTTGAACCAGCATTCTTCAAACCGAAAGGCATCCGTATGAAACAAAGATGTGCCACATGGTGTGATGAATGCGGTCTTCTCCTCATCTTCTTCAGCCATGAAGATCTGATGGTATCTGAGTAGGCATCAAGAACGAAAGCAAATCACATCCAGCCGTGGAGTCAACAATCTGGTCAATGCGCGGCAAGGGAAATGGATCTTTGGGACAAGCTTTATTAACATCCGTGAAGTCAATACAAAGTCTCCGTTTCCCATTTGCGTTATGCGCGCGACTACTGTGGATTGGCCAACCACGTGGGATGGAGCACTCCTCGACAAGGCCTGCTGCTTCCGGTTCTTGATCTCTTCGGCTATGAATTCTTGGCGCCCACCGCTTGCTTCCTGATTTTTTGCTTGACGGGCGCAAGATGAGGACAAATGGCCAGGCGGTGCTCAATCACTTTCCTGGGAACACCGGGGATATCAGACGGTTGCCATGCAAACACGTCGACATTCGCCCGCAGGAAAGCAACGAGCGCGCCTTCCTATTTAGGGTCGAGAGAGGCACTGATGGTGAAGGTACCACCAGTGCCGTCCTCCTTGGCGGGCACCTTCTTGGTCTTGGCGGAGCCACCATCTTCTTGCACTTGCGGTGGAGCTCGATGGTGCGTCCTCGACGGTAGCGCAGCACTCGAAGAGGTGCGCTTGCGGAGTGAGCATCGAGCTCTTGCCGGACTTGGACTTGGTCTTCTTCCCCGGGAGCTTCAGCGGCAAGTGTACGGCAATCTGTCGCTGCTGCATCCGGAAGATCTTGTCGGCACAGATAAGGGCATCCTTCTTGTCGCCATGGACAGAGATGACGCTTATTGGGCTGGCATCTTGAGTAGGTTGTAGGCGTGGTGAGAGGCTGCCATGAACTTGGCGAGTCTTTGGGCGGCCAAGTATCCCATTGTAAGGCAATGGGAAATCGGCGACGTCAAACGTAACCCTCTCAGTCCTGAAGTTCAGCTCGCTGCCAAATGTGACCGGCAATGTAAACTTCCCCTTCGGGTTGCTCCTTCCCGGATTGATCCCTTGGAAGGTTCCGGTCTCTTCGAGCTCGCTGTCAGGGATTTGAAGCTTCTGGAGCACCGTGGAGGAGATCAGATTCAAGCCGGCCCCGCCGTCAACTAACATTTTTGTGACCTTGAGGTTGCGGATGGTTGGTGAGACCAACATCGGCAAGCACCCGACCGCAGTTATGCGATCGGGGTGGTCCTCAATATCAAAAATGATAGGTGTGCTGGACCACTTCAGAGGCTTGCGTGACTCTACGGATGGTTCCGCTGCATTGACCTCCCGCATCCATTGCTTGAGTTGGCGGTGGGAGGTATGCGAGGAGGCATCTCCGTCAATGCTGAAGAACCTCTGTGGCTTTACGAAACTCCTGCCGTCGGCGTCGGCGTCTTCCATATCTTCGTCGTCGTCATCATCTTCATCCTTGTCGCGGCCGCGGAGGTCTATCTCCTTGCCGCTGCTTGGCTTTGTCAGCGTCCTCCCCGGCCGGGACGTTTCTTGCTTGCTCCCCCAGCACCTTCCTGGGCCTTCTCCTTGTCGCGCCGCTCGTACTCAGCTCTTTGTTGTTCGGCGAGCTGCTCGACCTTCTTGCAGCTCTGGAGATCATGGCCCTTGGTGCGGTGGATCTTGCAGTACTGCTTGCCGGAGCCGTCCTGCTTGTCGGCGGCCGCCACCGACTGGTGGTTGGCGTCAGCGGCAACCTCCTTGCCGGAGCCACCAGCCTTGGCGTTCTTGTCGCCGCCTCCGTTGCCGGACTGCTCGACAGCTAGCACTTCTCTGCTTTTCTTCTTCCTGTTGCCTCGCCGCCGGCCCTTCTTTGCCGGGGCGGTGTCATCACTGTCAGACCCTGCTTCTGCATTCTCTCCAGGGAGTCTCCTCCCTTCCTCAGCGCGTGCACACTTGTCGGCCAGGGCGTACAGCTCACTGACGTCCTTGACTTTGCACATCGCCATCTCCTCCCTCATCCTGCGGTTCCGCACATTCCGATGAAATGCGCTGATCACCATGGCGGGGTGGACGTGCAGGATGTTGTAGTGCGCGGCTGAACCTCTGAATGAACTTGCGCAGAGACTCTCCTTCCTTACAGGCGAGCAAGTGAAGGTCACTCTCTTGGCCATGAGGTTTGTGGCCACCGTGAAGGCGCCAACAAACCGATGGCACGAATCTGCCAAGAGGATATGGAGCTGTCCGGCAAGTGCATGAGCCAAGATCGGCGTTGGGCTTGAGCACGGCGGGAAGTAGTTGGCGAGGATCTTGTCATCCCGTCCCCGCAGCCTGCACCGCGATGGTGTAGATCTTGAGGAACTCCGACGGTGCGTCCTGCCATCATACTTCTCCGCACGCGTCTGGTTTGAAGTTTTTCCGCTGGGCCACTGGATTTGCCGTAGCTCACGAGTGAACGCAGGGCAACCTACCGCGTCTGACAAGTCGCCTGGCCCCTCCGGCGCGTGCATGTCAGCGAAGGCCCAAAGACGCTTTGTCGGACTAACGTCGCGTTTCTCTTCGGCGCTCGATGCGAGTTCGAGCGTCCTCTTGTTGTCGCTCATGAAGAACTTGGCGCTGATCGCGGCGAGCTCGCGGATCTGACGACACAGTGGAGTCGCTGTCGAGGTGGATCCGATGAGTCGGCGATCTTGGCCTTCATGGCGGAGAGTGCACGGTGGTTGCACCTCCGACAGTCTCGTAGCCACCGGCTCGTGCCTTGTCGTCACACCGCGGCAATGATGGCGTTGGTTGCCGCGGAGCGTCGCCGTTGGCAAAGCCGATGAGGCTCTGGATAGTGGCCCTCCACTCGTCGACCTTGTCGGCCGTTGGAGGGTAGTCGAGGAGCAGCTGAGCTCTCGCCTGAGCTTCTGGTGGGGTAGTGGGTGGCATTGGAGAGCGGTGCGAGGCGGGACACGCTCGGACTTCTAACTACGTTAGAAGGAGCAGCGCCCATCCGGCGACCGTATCTCACTCGTGCCCGGCATGTTGGCGCGCATGCTGGTCTTGAGGGTCTCGATCCAGCGAGCGTATGGTGTTGTGAACGCCATGGCGTTGTTGGTCCCGCATCTCTGAGATGGGCGCGCGGGGATCTGTGACGCCGAGGTTTGCGGTGCCTTGTCCTTGGACTTGGCAACGTCGCGAGCACCTTCGTCGGTGCCCGTTCCTCCGCCAGCGTCTGCCCCACCACCCATTTGATGCGGTGAGGGTGGGTACGACGCGGAGGGCTCTGCTGCCGCCGAAGCCTTCTTCTTCGGTGGCATGTTGAGGAAGATGTTGATGACGCTGCTCGTGTGAACGCCGGATCAGATTCACACGGCCTCGACGCACCCTACCCGGGCGCCCGAGAGATGTCGAGGAGGCTGATCGTGCCACGGACACCTATGGGGCGGCGGAGCAGGCCCCTTGTGGTTCGGAGGCGGCCTGAGATCGCACCAAGATCGGATCGAGGCGTGGCCCACGAGCCGTTTCCCTCGCTTCGGAGCTCTCCGGAGAGATACAACTCCTCTTGCTGCTTGTTTGATCTATTGTGTTCTTGCTAGGGAGCAACGAGAGCTACAAAACCTAGCGTGAGTCTATCTGGTCTCGAGTGGGTCGAATGAACCCAACGAGACGAACCTGGCGAACCGAACTGAACGGAAACCTCTCTACGTTGCACTCGGGCCTCCTTTTATATGCTCAAGGGGTCTCCGACAGGTGGCAACATAGGCGGGGGTAAAAATGTAAAAACAGGAGTTCGTACACCTACTTGAGCGATTATGCGAGTGCAAAATACCTAACTCTGACGGCAAGGGACAAAAGCAATAAATGCCCATCATTGTCGCCCAAATAGTGCAACAGAGGCCGTCAGGTGCGCCTCCGCTCGCCACGATGGCGAGCCTGTCAGCGCCGCTTATCGCTGCTCTCCGCAGGCTGCACAGCTCGACCGGCCGCCCATGGAGCGGTCCCATGGCGACACGTCGCTGGGTGAGCTGGAGCGGAGACGGAGAGAAGTTGCATGCAGCGGCAAGCGCCTTGCCGCGGCGAATCCTGTCGCGCCCGGAGACTTGTCGCGTCCGAGCCTTCCGGCAAGCTCCTCTTGCGGGGCCTTGTCTTCTGCGTGCACAGGTGGCCTTCGGCAAGCTCCTCTTGCGGGGCCTTCTTCGTGCCTAGAGGCCTTCCGGCAAGCTCCTCTTGCCGGGTCTTGTCTTCTGAAAGGCGGCGGAGGGTCTTGGCGGACGCCCGGCGAGGCTTGCCACGGGGATGCTGCGACTGCCCGTGCACAAGTTCGGGGTACTAGGGTACCCCTACTTTAGTACACCGACACTCGGGGAACATGCTCCGCTTGTATACCGTCAAAACACTCTTGCAACTTCCTCACTTCATCTATGTATGCCTCCATCAACGGGCTATGGTAATCCTTGTTAACTTGCTTGACGACAAGCTGTGAATCACGCTGATGATGAGCATCTTGATTCCGAGGTCTGCCGCAATCCTGAGACTGGCAAACAATCCCTCGTAGTCTGCAGTGTTATTTGTTGATCTCTCCTGGGGAAACTACATCTGGAATACATACTTGAGGTGATCTCCGCTGGGTGCGACAAGCAGCACACCGGCACTGGCGCCTTGCAACGAGAAGGCCCCATCAAAGTACATAATCCAGTTGCAACTTGTTTCCTTGCCGGGGAAAGTAGTCTCTTGAATTTCTTCGTCGGGTGTTGCGGTCCATTCTACAATGAATTATGCCAAGACTCTGCTTTGGATCGTCGAAGTACTCTCAAACTTAAGAGCAAAACCGGATAGCTCCAACACCCATTCCACAATCCTCCCGGTGGCATCTGGGTTATGCAAAATCCATTGTAACGGGAGGCGGGTGATGACAGTGATTTCATGCACTTGGAAATAATGACGCAGCTTCCCAGAGGCCATAAGGAGGCCGAAGAGCAATTTCTGCACACCATAGTACCTCGATCTAGCCCCTTGCAAGAGGGACGCTGACAAAGTAAACTGGGTGCTGCATCATTTTCTTCCTTTGCACCACTTCGTTTGTTTGTGCGGGTCCTGCCTTATCAGCATCAACCTATACCGGGGGGATCTCTGGCTTGCCACCCATCAACTCTGCGCTGCTACTGTCTTTTCATCGACCTCCCTCTGCGCCACCAGTGCAGCACTGACCACTTGATTCGTTGCTGCTAGATATAACAACAACGGCTCTTGTGGTTTAGACGCAATTAGTATCGGTGTAGAGGAGAGATACCACTTTAAATCGTGCAGCGCTGCCTCGGCCTGCGGGGTCCATCCATTGGGCCCACCTTTTTGAAGATTTTGAAAAAGGGAAGGGCGCGTTCAGCAGATTTGGAGATAAACCTGCTTAAGGAAGCAACACAGCCAGCAAGCCGATGCACATCCTTGACTCGCCTTGGCGCCTCAATCTGCTCAATCTCTTTGATCTTGTCGGGGTTCACCTCGATCCCGCACTACGACACAAAGAACCCAAGAAGCTTGCCGGATGGAACAACAAAGACGCACTTCTCAGAGTTCAGCTTGAGGTTGATCTTACGCAAACTGGCAAATGTTTCTTTTAAGTCCTGTATGAGTGTTGCCCTGTCCTTGGTTTTGACCACTATGTCATCCATATAGGCTTCCATATTTCTATGTAGCTGAGGTTCAAAACCAATTTGGACTACTCTTGCGAACGATGAACCATCGCTCTTCAACCCGAAAGGCATTCGTATAAAACAATACGTACCACATGGGATGATAAACACGGTATTCCCTTCATCTTCTCTTGTCATGAAGATCTGGTGGTATCCTGAGTAAGCGTCAAGGAATGACAGCAAATCACACCCGGCCGTGGAGTCCACAATCTGGTTGATGCGCGGCAAAGGGAAAGGATCCTTTGGACAAGCCTTATTGATGTGTGTGTAATCAATACACAGCCTCCACTTCCCATTTGCGTTGCGCACCACCACCGAATTGGCCAGCCACGCCAGGTGGGGCACTCCTCTGACCAAGCCTGCCGCTTCCAACGTCCTGATCTCCGCCGTGATGAACTCTTGTCGTTCCAAAGCTTGCTTCCTGACTTTCTGCTTAATGGGTCGCGCATGAGGGCAGATAGCAAGATGGTGCTCAATCACCTCCGTGGGAACACGTTCTCCATGCTTCGAGAAGGGCAGGATATGGACACAGAAGGCATGGGCTTTAACACCGGGGCAGGGGGCTGGGCGCCGCTGATTGGGGCAGCGGGTCGGTCCCGTCTCCTTGTGCCTTCGGCGGTTGGATTGGTTGATTGGGGCGGTCGCCTTCAGGCTCGCTCGGCCTCGTCCCCCTATAAAAAAGGAGAGGGACAGTGTTCTCCTGCATCCACCTTCTTCTACTCTGATCCCTTTCTTTCCCTTGTCATGGCGAGAGGGCGTGGTCGGGGCCGTCCTTTCGCAGAGGTGACCAGGTCTTCCTCCCACCAAAGAGTCACGGGGGTCAAGGAAGAGCCGGACGCTCAAGGCGAAGGTCATGCCCACGGCAGAGGGCGCTGACCGGGGCCGCGGTCGGCGAGGCGATCGAGGCAGAGGCGGGTGTGGACGGGGGACACCCGCGTCGTCATCATCTCCGTCTCCATCTCCTCCGCCGTTTCCTCCTGCTTCGTCGAGCGACCATGTCGGGGACACGGTGCTGGAGTTCATTCTAAAACTGCGCGAGCCACCGCGCAGCCGCATTCGTCTCCCTGAAGAGTTTGTGAGGGTGCTGGAGGTCGACCAGCCAACGAGGTTGAGGCTTCACATGAAGGGGTGTTGCAATGGCGACATGTGGGCGAACACAAGGTTCCCCGCCCCTCATGTAATGTTCCTCCGCCGGGGTTGGAAAACCTTGGCGTGTGCCCACTGCTTGATGAAGGGGCACGTCCTCTTCTTCAAGTTAGCAGAGAGCGACCCGCTCTCCGTCAAGGTCTTCGGGCGCTCGGGGTACATGCTAGGGTGCTGTGCGAAGAGCTCGACTGATGAAGAAAGATCCTCCTCGAGCGATAGTGACCGGGATGACAGCGACAACGGCGACGAGGGCAGCGGGCGGGAGGATGACGTGTCCGACTAGGCATCGGACATACCGTCACTGGGCGTCACCGGCAGCACCATCATCTGCATCGCCACCTCCTTGAACTTCTCGGGTCACCTTCTTGGGCGGCTGGTGTGGGAAGGCCGGAGAAGACAAAGAAGGCTGGTGGCGGGCCGTCAAGTCAGAGTACGCGGGCACCGACGCCTTCATCACGTATTGTCGGCCCGCTGCCTCGTCTTTTGGCTCTTCTCTCGGCACCATCATCACCAGCCCTCTTCTGGACGGCCGCCGGGATGTTCTCTTGGTGTCTTCTGCCGCTCGTACCTCGCCTAGGCACTTCTTTTGCCCTTCTGCTATCTTGTTCTGTTTCCTGAGGAGAGGGACAAGAAAGGGATTACGGGCATCTTATCTCTTTTTAGTTTTTAAGCCTACGAGCCTTAGTAAGATTTAAACCTTGTAACCCCCTTGCTCATGTATGTATACCATATGAATTGTACTTGTTAACAATGTATTAATGAAGAGAAGGGTGTTTGCCGAGTTTTTTTTTTGCGTGGGCGAGGCCCACACCAAGGAACGAATCCTCGTTATCTTAAGATAACATTATAACCCGGCAGCAGACATTGCCATCTTCCTGCTCTATAGCTCGACTACAATCACGCCCCTGGCGGAGGTAGGGGCAAAGTAGGATTAGACCCTTCGCTCGTTCCCTTCCCACCGCACTACGACCAAGTTCCGGCCCAAAGTAGGGTTTTTTGGGCACGGGTAAGACGGAGCAAGATGGTATAAGAGTGAGCGAAATCTCATACGTTCAAGTTTCATACGGAAATATAGAGTGGGGGATGAAAGACTTATCTGATTCTGCAGCCCCTGGCGACCTTGGCTTGCCGTGGTCGGATCTTTGGATCTGTAGCCCCCGACAACCTTGGCTTGCCGGGGTCAGAGCGTCAGCCTGTTCTCTTTCTTCCAAACAGCTCAGTAGAAATGTCCATGTACCATGTGAACAAAAGAGGACGGAAAGGTATAGATAGACACATACTCAACCTCTATGCTAGGGGTTAGTCGCCGCTAAGCACTATCAACCCTAACAGAGAGAGACTCAACCTAGCATGCATGCTAAGACTTAGGGCGCAAGTGCTTCATTTATTTATGCTCAGGGTCTGCGCCTGGCTTTGTACAAAGGGTTACATGCCTTGCCGGCAAGGCTTGTACAAAAAGTGGTCTGCCGGGGAGCCCGGCAACCGCGCCTTATGGGTAAAACTTGCGAAGATGTTCGATGTTCCAGGAGTTGCTCACTGGAATACCATCTTTGGTCTCCAGGCAGACTGCGCTAGGCCTGGTCACTCGTATTACCCGATAAGGGCCTTCCCACTTCGGCGTCATCTTTTTGGAATTCTTGGCCGACTGACCGCGCCGGAGAACAAGGTCGCCTTCCTCAAAGCTTAGGGCATGAACCTTGCGGCTATGGTAGCGGCGCAAGGCTTGCTGGTAGTGTGCTGCTCGCATAGCCGCCCGAAGACGATCTCCCTCAAGGAGCATTGCGTCATCTTGCCGCAATTACTCTTGCTCAAGCTCTTCATAAGCGAGCACTCGGGGTGACCCGTATGTGAGTTCTGTGGGGAGAACTGCTTCTGCCCTGTAAACGAGGGAGAAGGGTATCTGACCGGTGGCCCGATTCGGTGTCATTCTGATTGACCAAAGAAGTGCCGGCAATTCATCAACCCAGCGTCTTCCACAGTTATGTAGCCAGCCAAAAGTCTTTGTCCGGAGGCCTCGCAGTACTTCAGCATTTGCCCTCTCTGCCTGGTCGTTGCTCCGTGGATGTGCAACAAAAGAAAAACAGACCTTGCTGCCGAGGTCTTCGATGTACTGCATGAAGGTGCGACTTGTGATTTGCGTGTCATTGTTGGTGATGACTCTGTTTGGCACACCAAAACGCAGACTAGCCGCTTGAAGAATTTGACGGCTGATTGTGATGTCACCTTTCTCACTGCTTCCACCTCCGGCCACTTTGTGAACTTGTCAATTGCAACGTACAAGTACTCAAAGCCCCCGACAGCTTGGGGAAAGGGGCCCAGTATGTCGAGCACCCAGACCGAGAATGGCCAGGAGAGAGGGATTGTTTGGAGAGCTTGCGCTGGTTGATGAAGCTTCTTTGAATGGAACTGGCACGCTTCACACTTTGTTACTAGTGCTGTTGCATCCTGGAGGGCAGTGGGCCAGAAGAAACCTTGCCGGATTGCCTTGGCGGCAAGGGCTCGCGATGCTATGCGGGAGCCACACATACCTCTGTGTATTCCCGCCAACAGCTCTAGTCTGTCCGCCCGAGGAATGCACTTCAATTTCACGCCGTTTGGTCTTTTCCTGTATAGAACGTCGTTGACAAACTGATACATGGCAGACCGACGAGCTACTTTCTCCGCTTCTTCCTGTTCCTCAGGGAGCTCCTCGGTTTGGAGAAATCAAACGGTCTGTTGTGCCCATGCCGGAGCCTGAGGCTCGACTGCAAGGACTGAAGGCATCTCTTCTGCCATGGGGGCGGCTGTCTCCACGGCCAGGGCTTGGTGCCCTGCCGGAGTCTGTCGCCCCATGGCAGGCTTAGTGTCCTCGGCAACATCTTTGCCGATGGCTCCTGGGAGCTCGGCGGGAAAGTACTTGCCGGGGCCTGATTTCCTCCGCTTGTTCTGCTCTGTCGATGGTTCAATAGATGGTTGAGTTAATAAAAGCACAAAGGTACCTTGTTCCATAGGCAGTTTGAGGGCAGCGCGTTTCAACAAGTAGTCGGTGATGACGTTCTCTGCTCGGGGAACATGCTCCGCTTGTATACCGTCAAAATGCTCCTCCAACTTCCTCACTTCATCTACGTATGCCTCCATCAACTGGCTCTGGTAATCCTTGTTAGCTTGCTTGACGACAAGCTGTGAATCACCCCTGACGATGAGCTTCTTGATTCCAAGGTCTGCCGCGATCCTAAGACCGGCAAGCAATCCCTCGTACTCTGCAGTGTTATTTGTTGATCTCTGTCGAGGAAACTGCATCTGGACTACATACTTGAGGTGATCTCCGGTGGGTGCGACAAGCAGCACACCAGCACCGGTGCCCTGCAACAAGAAGGCCCCATCAAAGTACATAATCCAGTTGCAACTTATTTCCATGTCAGGTAGAGTAGTCTCTTGAACTTCTTCGTCGGGTATTGTGGTCCATTCTGCAATGAACTCTGCCAAGACTCTGCTTTGGATCGTCGAAGTACTCTCAAACTTAGGACCAAAACTAGATAGCTCCAACGCCCATTCCACAATCCTCCCGGTGGCATCTGGGTTATGCAAAATCCGCTGTAACGGGAGGCTGGTGACGACAGTGATTTCATGTGCTTGGAAACAATGATGCAGCTTCCCAGAGGCCATAAGGAGGCCGAAGGGCAATTTCTACACACCAGAGTACCTCGATCTAGCCCTTTGCAAGAGGGAGTGCTGCATCATTTTCTTCCTTTGCACCACTTCTTTTGCTTGTGCGGGTCCTGCCTTGTCGGCATCAACCTCTGCCGGGGGGATCTTTGGCTTGCCACCCGTCAACTCTGCCGCTGCTACTGTCTTTTCATTGACCTCCCTCTGCGCCACCAGTGCAGCACTGACCACTTGATTCGTTGCTGCTAGATATAACAGCAACGACTCTTGTGGTTTAGGCGCAATTAGTGTTGGTGTAGAGGAGAGGTACCTCTTTAAATCTTCCAGCGCTGCCTCGGCCTCCGGTGTCCATTCCATTGGGCCCGCCTTTTTCAAGATTTTGAATGTAACGACCAAACCTCAAAGGATTTGAGTCTCTGTGCTTACCGTGCTAGTCCCTGGATCGAACTCGCTAGCACACACAGTATAGATGAATACCAGAATAGCAAGTGCATCATTTATTACAACGTATGATCCAGAATATATAAAATAAAACAATCGCATAGCACTTGGCTAGCTTTATTCAATCAAACAATGGAAAGTAGCGAGAAAAATAACGATGAGTCCCATCATAGCCAGGCGATCTTTGGCGATGCCGAAAAGTGTATCGCGACCCTAACGGTACCTTACTCTTCATATGAATATCCTGCAACATGAGACGTTGCAGCTATATAGGTCAATACTTTGGATGTATTGGCAAGTTACATAGGAGTAATAATATAGCAGACCTACATGTATATGCATAGTATAACAAAAGGAAGGCTTGAGGGTTTATTTTGCAGAAAGTTGATTTTATCCTAATAACTACCTAATAGTCAAATTTTTATTTAGTTCTTTTATTACTACAATTAAATACACAAGGTTGAGTCGGCAAAATCAACTCCAACCTACCCTTTATTAAGTTGCCCAAAAATATTATTAAGTGTCACATCTGTCAAGATCATCCAACAACTGCAATGGCGTAGTCGCTCAAATTTACCCATAACCGGGGGCACGGCTAATCATGATTAGTTTCAATACTCTGCAGAGTTTTGCACACTTTACCCACTAGACTCAACCCGAAGATTGAGACGAAGTCTTCGAAGCGATCACCTCCACCCCGGTGGCCGGTACACCTAGTCATATCTACATCTGCTAGCTTACAGGCGAGGATCCCACAATCTACTCAACTAAGCGAGCCCATTTAGATAGTGGTTGCGCATGGAAGCTACTAGTCACTAAGTCTGTCTGATCTTTTTGAGCCTGGGTGGCCGTCCACTTACATTCAGAGGGTATAAACCATGATGTTCTTGAAACCACCCTTCAATACCAATTCCTCCTAGAGGTGAATTAAGTCCTTAATTACTACTCAATTTGTTATATTTATAATCCTCACATAAGCTTAATGAATACACGAACCACCCCCGTCTACAAAGCATAGCAAACTACAACTATCACGGTTTGCAAATGACGGGAAAATAGCTCAACATCATAGCTCAAAATATAACAACCCTATAATGCATAAAGTTATAGTGTGATATATACTACAATGCATAGGAAAACAATAGGTAAAGGATGATCAACATGTAACTTGCCTTGGTTCTGGTTCAGAAAGTCACACTCTTGACAATAGCTCGTGTCGCACTCCGAACAATCTACACGTTTCACACAATTCAACAAATCAATCACCAGAACACGAATAGAACCAAAACAAAACCAACAGCAAGAAAACCATTTTTAAAACTCAACAACAGAAGCTTAACAACATCTAAAATTCACTATGGTCACAAAGCAAAAAGAATCTCGGTTCCGATAAACGATTTAAAAGTTATGGCCTCCGGAAGGTTTAATTTGAATTTGAACAAATTCAAATTTGAACAGTGCAAACATGCACAAAGTTAGTATACTGTGATAATGTGCTGATTTTTGTGAGTGCATAGGAAAAAGAATTACCTAAATTAGACAAATATACTAAGAGTTATAACAAATTGAAATTTGGATGAAAATCTGGAAAAGAAACAAATGGGCAGCAGAAAACTCCTAAACTGTAGCAACTCCTGCGCGTCCACTATAGCTGCACGTGGCAGCGGGCGGTTGGCCGAAAAACCGCCTGTGCGTGCGTGCTCACCGTTTACAGAGGAAAACAGCGGCGACGGTCGGGCGTCAGCGGTGGTGGCTCTCCGGTGGTGCTCCGGCGAAAGTGAAGTGGCGGATGAGTTCAGCGACGAGTGGCGGAGGCGGTGGTGGTTTCGGACGGCGGCGAGGCTGTGCGGCGGTGAGGACCTGAGCAGCGGCGGCTTCGGCGGTGGCGGTCGAGCTTGTTCCTCTCCCTCTGCTGCGTTTTCAGCCATGAGAAAGTGTCGGCGAGTGGCTTGAGAGGGATTCGAGCGGTGCAAGAGGCCTGGTCTGACGAGCTCTTCTGGCGCATAATATTCAGCGAACGGCAGCGGACGGCGGAGCTCGGCGAGATCCGTTCTGCCCTAACCAGAGCGTCTTGGCGGCACGGGAAGATAGGGACAGGGGGTGCGGGTTGCCACAGGTCTTCGCTTGCACACGGCTCGGGGCGCTCGAGGTGGACCAGAGCACGAGCTCGGGTCGGGTTTGGCCTCAGTGCGAGGCGGCACGACGCTCCTCGGCTCGGGAAGCAGAGAGGGGCGCAGGTGGGGCCAGCAGCGGCTGAGGCGGCGATAGGTGCGACGCTGCGTGCAGCGCCGGAGTCTTGATCTTTGGGCTGCCGATGGGGTTTGGTGGGCCGTGGCTATGCAGGCCGTGCGGTCTTGACTTGGGCTTGTACTGCGTTCCTTTTTTAACAAAAACTACAGCAGTAAAAAAATTAAAACAAAAACAACAGTATAAAACTAAAAAATATTATATATATACACACAGTAAAATATATACTACTAGTATAAACTACAGGAACCTAGTTCCTCACCTAATGCAATTTTGGAAATTTCATTTTATGCAATAGGCCACACAAAACAGTAAAATAACTCACAATTAAAATATTTTGAAGATTGCAAATACTACCAGAACATATCAGATGAGCTGGAAATAATATTCTGCACATTATGCACATTTTAAAACAGGGGAGAAGTCATGTTATCTCCGCTCCAATAAATTGCCTTTAGTTGCATAATGATTTGAATATTGCAGAAAACAAATAATGCAATAAAAATATGATATGCATATGAATGATGTAATAACATCCTAATTTAGGAAAATTGGGATGTTACATTGAAAAAGGGAAGGGCGCGTTCAGCAGATTTGGAGATAAACCTGCTTAAGGCAGCAACATAGCCAGCAAGCTGACGCACATCCTTGACTCTCCTTGGCGCCTCAATCTGCTCAATCGCTTTGATATTTTCGGGGTTCGCCTCGATCCCGCGCTGCGACACAAAGAACCCGAGAAGCTTGCCGGATGGAACACCAAAGATGCACTTCTCAGGGTTCAGCTTGAGGTTGATCTGGCGCAAATTGGCAAATGTTTCTTCTAAGTCTTGTGTGAGTGTTGCCCTGTCCTTGGTTTTGACCACTATGTCATCCATATAGGCTTCCATATTTCTATGTAGTGAGGTTCAAAACCAATTTGGACTGCTCTGGCGAATGTTGAACCAATACTCTTCAACCCGAAAGGCATTCGTATAAAACAATACGTACCACATGGGGTGATAAACGCGGTCTTCTCTTCATCTTCTCTTGTCATGAAGATCTGGGGTATCCCGAGTAAGCGTCAAGGAATGACAACAAATCACACCGGGTCGTGGAGTCCATAATTTGGTCGATGCGCGGCAAAGGGAAAGTATCCTTTGGACAAGCCTTATTGATGTATGTGTAATCAATACACAGCCTCCACTTCCCATTTGCCTTTTGCACCACCACCGGATTGGCCAGCCACGTCGGGTGGAGCACTCCTCTGACCAAGCCTGCCGTTTCCAGCTTCCTGATCTCCTCCGTGATGAACTCTTGTCGTTCCAAAGCTTGCTTCCTGACCTTCTGCTTAATGCGTCGCGCATGAAGGCAGACAGCAAGATGATGCTCAATCACCTCCCTGGGAACGCCGGGGATGTCGGATGCTTGCCATGCAAACACATCGACATTCGCCTTCAGGAAGGTGACGAGCGCACCTTCCTATTTGCTGTCGAGGATGGAGCTTATGGTGAAAGCCCCTCCCGTGCCATCCTCCTTGACGGACACCTTCTTGGTCTCTGCCGGTGCAGCTCTGGATTTCTTTCTCTTGCCGGTGGAGGTCTCTGGCACGTCCTCAACGGGAGCACAACACTCCAAAGAGGTGCGCTTGCCGGAGTGGGTGCGAGAGGTCTTGCTGGTCTTCTTCCCTCCCGCGGCTTCAGCGGCAGGAGCAAGTGCCTTAGCGGCGATTCTTTTAGCGCCTCCCGGTAGAGTTGGTCGGTATGATCGGCACATCTTTCTTGTCGGTGGGGACAGTGATGATGGTCATCGGCCCAGGCATCTTCAGCGTGTTGTAAGTGTAATGTGACGCCGCCATGAATTTGGCTAGTGCTGGGCGGCCGAGTATCCCTCTGTAGGGCAAGGGGATCTCGGCAACATAAAAAACAATCATCTCTGTCCTATAGTTCAGCTCGCCTCCAAATGTAACGGGAAGCGTGACCTTACCCTTTGGCTGACTTCATCCCGGATTGACCCCTTGAAATGTGCCCGTCCCTTTGAGGTCTCCATTAGGAATCTGCAGCCTTTTGATCACAACAGGCGAGATCAAGTTCAGACCAGCCCCGCCGTCAACCAACATTTTTGTCACCTTGAGGTTTCGTATTGCTGGTGAGACCAACAACGGCAAACACCCGACCGCATTTGTGCGATCAGGTTGGTCCTCGGTCTAAAAAATGATAGGCATGCTGGACCACTTCAGTGGCTTTTGAGCATCGTACGATGGTTCCGCTACTGTGATCTCATGCGCCCACTGCTTGAGCCGGTGGTGAGAGGTGTGCAGCAAGGCGCGACCGTCGACGCACATAGCCTCCGTAGCTTTCTGGAACTCATGCTCGCCGGAATCATTGTCCTTGTCATGATCGTCGTCTTCCTGTTCCTTGTTGCGGCCCCGAGTGGGCCTTTCTTGTTGATTATCCTTGCCGCTGCGGCCAACTTGGCCGCCACGTTTCTTCCCGGATCCCTCAGCACCATCATGGCCCTTCTCCTTGTCCCGTTCATATTCGGCTTTCTACTTCTCTGCGAGCTGCTTGACTTGTCGGCAGTTTTGGAGGTCATGGCCCTTGGTGCGATAGATCTTGCAGTAATGCTTGTCGGAGCCTCCTGGCTTGTCGACAGCCGCCAAGGCCCGGCAGGCGGCGCACCCGGCCACTTCCTTGTCGGGGTCGACTGCCTTGGTCTTCTTGGCAGCGCCGGCATCGTCGGATCCCTCGACGGCAAGCACGACCTTGCCCTTGCGCTTCCTGTTGCAGCATCGGCCCTTCTTTACCGGGGCGATGGCGTCTTCGTCTGAGGAGTCGGTTTCCGCATCGGCGTCTTCGTCGGGGTACTTCCTTCCCTCTTCAGCCCGAGCACATCTATCGGCTAGAACATAGAGTTCCGCCACATCCTTGACCTTGTTCATTGCCAGCTCTTCACGCACCTTCCGATTGCGCACATTCTGATGGAACGCGCTGATGATAGCGGCGGGATGAACATCAGAGATGTTGTATTGCACTCGGCTGAACCTCTGTATGTACTTGCGCACGTTCTCACCTTCTTTCTGGGGGATGACATGCAAGTCGCTTGCTTGGCCATGAGCTTGGTGGCCTCCCGTAAAGGCGCCAACAAACTCATGGCACAAATCCGACCAAGAAGAGATAGAATCCACTGGCAAGTGCATCAACCATGACATGACATTGGTTTTAAGTGCCAATAGGAAGTAATTGGCAAGAACCTTGTCGTAGCGAGCTTCAGCAGCTTGCATTGCGATGGTGTAGACGCTAAGGAACTCTGACGGGTGAGTCTTGCCATTGTACTTCTCGCCGACGTTAGGCTTGAACATGGGATGAGTGGACCACTGGAACTGCCGCAGCTCACGGGTAAAGGCTGGGCAACCCACCTTGTAAGGTAGGCCACCAGAGCCCCCTGGTGCTGGGTGGTCCATAGTGGGCCCCGCAAGCCTATCTGACTGATGGCGCGCGTCACGCTGTCGCTCGATAGTGGTTCAAGCGTCTTCATGGGATCGCTCCTGAAGAACTTGGCGCTGATCATGGTGGCTCCGTAGGTCGGACGATGCTATGGAAATGTTATCACAAGCGTCGTCCCGACGGACCGGCACCCGCGGTAACGGGCATGGAGGAGGAGAGTGCACCGTGGCTGCAGCACCTCCGGTCCTTCCACCACAGGCATGCGGTGGCTCGACAGAGCGTCCGCCTGAGGGCCCAACTGGTCGCAGCTCATCTTTGTTGGCGATGCCGACGAGGTTTCGGATGGTGGCTCTCCACTCATCGAGCTTTTCTGCAGTAGGAGGTAAGTCGAGGAGCAACTACGCGCGCGCCAAAGCTTCTGCTGGCGTGGGTGGCGATGAAAAATGCGTGGACCGTGATGCGCTCCGACTTCTAACCACATTAGAAGGAGCCCTATCACGGCCTTGCGGCTGCGCTCCATTTTCTCCAGCGCCTCGGCATGCATGCTGGTCTTCTATGTTCCGCATGCTGGTCTTCTATGTCCCGTGAAGGATGCGTAGGACTCTTCCCGCGGCGGCGCTCGGGGTCACTAGCGTGGTGGTGCTACTCGTCGCGCACAACCTGAGAAGAGCGTGTTGCGGGCGCCGGAGTAGGCGTCCTGGAAGTCGCCGTGCCGCCTGTAGGTGGCACGATGTCGCCCTTGGAGGGCCCCGCGCCGCCTGCGGGGGGCACAGCTCCGTCTTTGGATTTGGTGGCATGCGCCTCGTTGTCTTGTGCACGAACGACGCCGCTCGACAGGCTTTGGCTGCCAGAGCGATGTGGGTGTTCGCAGGCCGCGCCTCGGCCTCCGTCCGCGACCGCCCCGTCGCCCGCCTGCAGTGGTACGGGCCGTTTGGCTCCAGATGAACCGATCGCCGTGATCGTCTTCTCTTGGGAGCCATGGTGATGAAGAACTGCTATACAAACTGCTAGGCCAGATTCTCACAACTGCGCCCCCTACCTGGCGCGCCAAAGATGTCAGGGGAAACGACACCTATGGGATCACAGAGATCCCTTCTATGGTTGGCGGGCGCGGGGTTGTGCAAAAAGCGGGTCTAGTAGTTAGCACAAGGGGATTTATCCAGGTTCGGGCCGCGGAGATTCGTATTACCCTAGTCCTGATTTTGTGTATATCTGAGTGTTCTTGAGCTCTTGAACTAGCTACGGTGCCTGTCTAGTCCAAAAGATCTGAATCCTCCCTCAGTACGCCTCGGGCCTCCTTTTATAGTCAATGGGGCTGCCAAGTGGCACACAGGAGGTGGAAAGTATATACAGTAGTCGAGCCTATCTCCTGGAACCATAGGACAAACACATTTAATGCGCTGCCGACGTGCCCTTCTTGCTTTACCAGGGACAGCAAGGAAGCTCCTCCCAGCTGTCGCCGCCTCGCCTGGCCTCGACGCGCGTCTGAGCCGACGAGGCATGTAGTGCCACGCTGGCTGGCTGGCTGCTGAGTTGGTGCGGTGGCAGAGTATTCACGAAGATCTGCATGCCACCACGCAGGTTCTTGCTGAGTTGGCCTAGAGGCCGCATGTTACCACGCGGGTGCTCGCCTAGTCGGTGGGCTGGCAGCTGTGTGGGAATGGCGGTTGAGTCTTAGCTGGTGGGGGCCTGGCTGTGGCCCCGTGGATGTCTTCGGCAAGTGTCTTGTCGCGGCGTTGTAGGCATCCCTAGCAAGGGTCTTGCCGGGGGGTCTCGTGGGTACCCTCGACAAGGATCCTTCCGAGGATCTTCGTCCTTTGATTCTCATCTAATCTTGTATGTTCTTTGTCTTCACAAAGATCTGCATGCCACCATGGAGGCACCTCAAAAGCTTTGGTCCCAATGTGGTTGCGGGCGTCGGAACTCTTAGGCTCAGGGGTGGCAGCCCTGCTGGCGTTGGGCAAGTTGCCCCGGCAAGGTTCTTGTCAGGGCTGCGAAGGCCGCCCCGGCAAGGACCTTGCCGATGGAGTTTCACCTGGCCCCTCAGCTCTTCATGCTTCTGGTTTCGAGCACGGCTCTGGTCGTCTTGTGTCTTTGCTTCCTCTGCCCCGCCAAGCGTGGCCATCCTTCTCGTGGCTGCAAGTACCCGCGCACATTTAAAGGGGTACAAATAAGACCCCTACTTTTGTACATACATACTGGCCCTCCGGGCTACTCTTTCAGCTTCTTCTTGTTCTTCGGGAAGTTCTCCTGTTTGGAGGAAATGGACTATGCGTCGTGCCCAAGTTGGAGCCTGAGGCTTGACAACAAGGATCAGCGGCACCTCCTCGTTCACAGGAGCGCACGCCTTGACCACAAAGATTGACGGTCTGGCGGGAGGGTGCAGCTACCGATCGAAGAAGAGTTGTTCCCACCATGCTCTCAGCCGGGGGCTTCAAGAAGCTCTGCCTCGAGAGGCTTCCTGGAGTCTAGTTTCCTCCTCTTTCTAGCCATTTTTGCCGGGGATACAGAGGATTGAGTTAGATGGAGAAAAAAAGTTCCTGGTTCCACAGGGAGTTTTTACGCAGCGAACTTTGACAGATGATCAGCAATGTTGTTTTCCGCATGTGATACGTCCTCTGTTCGCAATCCATCAAAGTGATTGTCCAACTTTCTCACTTCCTTGACGTATGCCTCCCTCAATGGGATTTTATAATCTTTGTTTACTTGCCTCACCACCAATTTCAAATCTCCACAGATGATCAACTTCTTGATGCCCAGTTATGTTGCGATTCTGAGCCTGACAAGGAACCCTTCATACCCTACAGTATTGTTGGTAGCCTCCTCCCAGGGGAACATTTGAACGACGTACTTAAGGTGCTCCCCAGTGGGAGCAATGAGAAGCGCGCCGGCTCCTGCACCTTGTAGGGAGAAGGCACCATCAAAGTACATGATCTACACTTGGGACGCTTCCTTGCCGGGGATGACTGTCTCTAGTACTTCTTCGTCAGGGGTAGACGTCCACTGCGCAATGAACTCTGCTAGCACTCTCCTCTGAATAGTTGACGTGCTCTCAAACTTCAAACCGAAGCTGGATAACTCCAAAGCCCATTCCACTATTCTGCCAGTGGCCTCGGGGTTTCTGAGTATGCGTTCGAAGGGGAAGCGGGTGACCACCGTGATCTCGTGGGCTTGGAAGTAGTGGCGCAGTTTCGTTGAGGCCATGATGTGAACAAAAATCAACTTTTGCACGCTAGAGTACCTCGACCTAGCCCCCCTATAGCAGCGAGCTGACGAAGTACACTGGCCGCTGCACCACTTTCTTCCTTGTCGTGACCTTGGAACTGTCTCCATTGCCCTGCTCCTCCTTGTTATGATCTGTATCTGGCCTTGCCGGGGTGAGTTCACTTTCCTCCCCAGAGGAGACAGTGGCTGAAGCTGCTCCTTCATCCACCTCCCGCTGTGCTACCAGCACTGCGCTAACCACTTGATTGGTTGCCACTAGATATAGCAGCAACGGCTTTTGTGGTTTAAGAGCGACTAATGTGGGAACAGAGGAAAGGTAGGCCTTCAAATCTTGTAGCACAACATCTGCCTCTAGGTTCCACTCCACGGGCCCTGCCTTCTTCAAGATTTTGAAGAACGGCAGGGCACGTTTGGCAGACATGGAAATAAACCTGCTCAGCGTGGCAACACACCCAGTCAAATGCCTCACATCTTTAACCGTCTTGGGTGCTAGAATCTGCTCAATAGCCTTGATCTTGTCGGCGTTTGCCTCTATCCCCTGATGGGACACAAAGAAGCCAAGTAGCTTGCCGGAAGGAACGCCAAATACACACTTCTCTGGGTTCAGCTTCAAGTTGATCTTGCGTAATATTGCAAAGGTCTCTTCCAAGTCCTGAATGAGATCAATCTGTCCTTGGTTTTGACCACTATATCATCCATGTAGGCCTCAATATTTCTATGCAACTGGGACTCAAAGCCCATCTGTACTGCTCTCGCGAAAGTGGATCCATCGCTCTTCAATCCAAAGGGCATCCAAACAAAACAGTACATACTGCATGGGGTTATGAATGCCGTCTTATCTTCATCCTCCTTGGACCTGAAAATCTGGTGGTATTCGGAGTTGGCATCCAGGAAGGAAATTAGGTCACACCTGGAGGTGGAATCCACAATCTAGTCGATGCGCGACAAGGGGAATGGGTCTTTCGGGCATGCTTTATTTAGATCTGTGAAATCTGTGCAAAGCCTGCATTTCCCGTTCGCCTTGTGTACTATGATATGTCTCCAACGTATCTATAATTTTTGATTGTTCCATTCTATTATATTATCTATTTTGGATGTTTTATATGCATTAATATGCTGTTTTATATTATTTTTGGGACTAACCTATTAACCTAGAGCCCAGTGCCAGTTCCTGCTTTTTCCCTGTTTTTGAGTTTCGCAGAAAAGGAATACCAAACGGAGTCCAAACGGAATGAAACCTTCACGATGATTTTTCTTGGACCAGAAGACAACCACGAGACTTGGAGATGAAGTCGGAGGAGCCACGAGGGGGCCACAAGGACGGAGGGTGCGCCCCCACCCTTGTGGGCCCCCCGTGGGCCTCTTGACCTAATTCTTTCGCCTTATATTCCCAAATATCCCCAAACAACCAGAGGCATCCACGAAAACACTTTTCCACTGCCGCAACCTTCTGTACCCATGAGATCCTATCTGGGGACCTATTCCGTCACCCTGTCGGTGGGAGATTCGATCACGGAGGGCTTCTACATCAACTCTATTGCCCTTCCGATGAGGCGTGAGTTGTTTGCCAAAGACCTACGGGTCCATACACTACTAGGGAAAAGCCTAGCAGCAGCACGGGTTTTGGGTGTATCGATGGCGGGTGCAGCGCTCATCGTCTGGCACTGACTAACTAGTAGCGATGGCGGCGTGTTGACACGCTACTTCTATACATGGTTAGCTGTGGCGTGCGTTGCAAGCGGCGCTACTGCTAATTAGCTATAAGCGGGTCTTATACCCAGCGCCATCGCTATTACTTTCAAAACAAAAAAAATCTCGATCCCGTGCGTGCTGTCAATGGCAGCAATGGTAAGATCTAGCGATGATTGGCGTCGCCGGAGGCATGAACGGACAGCGGAAGACCAGATCCAGCAGTGGCTATTCGAGAGGGCCCGTTTCTATGGCAAAGCCAGGCCGCGGCGTGGGGCTCCTCTTCCCGACCATGCCAGATAGCTCCGGGTCATCCATGGCGAAGACCTGCACGGGCATGGACACGGGAGGGTGAGTCAAACCAGAGGGAGAGAGAGAAAAGGAAAACCGAGGGAGAGAGGAAGGTGATGTAGGGAGCAGCGGAGCTAATCACCGGTGGTGAGGTGCTCCGGTGTGGTGGCGCGGGGCGGCGGCCTCCTAGACGTCGGTGGAAGACCGGCGAGCTCCTAGACGCCGGTGGCGCGAGGCGACGGCCTCTTTCGACGCCATGGAGGAGGATGGGTACATGCGCAAGAGGTCCATGTGAGAGCGTATGGAAAGTGAGAGGAGAGAGTGGTGGAAAGAGAGGAGATGGGGATTCGGCCGAGGATATGGCGACTTCACCTACCTCGTACTTAGTAGTAGCGAGGGATATAAAACCGCGCTACTACTATCAACTTAGTAGTAGCGTGGGTTTATAACCCTCGCTACTACTATAACATGCTCGGGGGCATGAGAGACCGTTTAGTAGTAGCGGCGGGTTAAAACCGGCGCTACTACTATCAACTTAGTAGTAGCGAGGGTTAAAAACCCACGCTACTGCTAATTAGCAGTAGCGCTTCTTTTTGTGCCGCCCTGCTGCAAAGATTCTGTGTATAAGGTTTTCCCTAGTAGTGATAGCTAGTAGCTAGATGGCTTCTTCTCTCTCTTTGATTCTAAATACCATGTTCTCCTCGATGTTCTTGGAGATCAATTCGATGTAATACTTTTTTGCGGTGTGTTTGCCGAGATCCGATGAATTGTTGATTTATGATCAGCTTATCTATGAATATTATTTGAATCTTCTCTGAATTCTATTATGCATGATTTGATATCTTTGTAATTCTCTTCGAACTATCGGTTTAGTTTGGCCAACTAGATTGGTTTTTCTTTCAATGGGAGAAGTGCTTAGCTTTGGCTTCAATCTTGCGTGTCCTTTCCCAGTGACAGTAGGCTTAGCAAGGCACGTATTGTATTGTATTGTTGCCATCAAGGATAAAAAGATGGGGTTTTCATCATTTTGCTTGAGTTAATTCCTCTACATCATGTCATCTTACTTAATGTGTTACTCCGTTCTTTATGAACTTAATACTCTAGATGCATGCTGGATAGTGGATGATTTGTGGAGTAATAGTAGTAGATGTAGAAATTTTCGGTCTACTTGACACAGACGTGATGCCTATATTCATGATCATTACCTTAGATATCATCATAACTTTGCGCTTTTCTATCAATTGCTCGGCAGTAATTTGCTCACCCACCGTATTATTTGCTATTGTGAGAGAAGCCTCTAGTGAAACCTATGGCCCCCGGGTCTATATTCCATTATATAAGTTTCCAGTCTATCATATTAGTTTCCGATCTACTATTTTGCAATCTTTTACTTTCCGAAATATAAACGAAAAATGCCGATAATATTTACTTTATCGTTCAACTATCTCTATCAAAGCTCACTTTTGCAAGTAACCGTGAAGGGATTGACAACCCCTTTATCGCATTGGATGCAAGTTGTTTGATTTTTTGTGCAGGTATACGGTGATTTGTGCATTGTCCCCTACTGGATTGATACCTTGGTTGTCAAACTGAGGGAAATACTTATCTCTACTTTGCTGCATCACCCTTTCCTCTTCAAGGGAAAAACCAATGCAAGCTAAGGAAGTAGTAGGAATAATTTCTAGCACCGTTGCCGGGGAGATCTATGCCAAGTCAAGACACACCAAGTACCCATCATAAACTCTCATCTCTTGCATTACATTATTCGCCATTCGCCTCTCATTTTCCTCTTCCGCACTTCTAAAATGATTGTCAAAAATATTTACCTTTTCTTCGCCCCTCTTCCATTTGTCTTCTTCGTTTGCTATTTGTGTGCTCGTCTGTTGGATTGTTTGCTTTGTCATGATGGCTCAAGAGAATACCAAATTGTTGACTTTTCCAAAACCAATAATAATGATTTTATTAGTACTCCGAGTGCTCCAGCCACTAGTGGGGAATCTTGTGAAATTAATGTCGCTTTGCTGAATCTTGTTATGAAAGATCAATTTTCTGGCCTTCCTAGTGAAGATGCCGCATCCCATCTAAACAATTTCGTTGATTTGTGTGATACGCAAAAGAAAAAAATGTGGATAATGATATTGTTAAATTGAAGCTATTTCCGTTCTCACTTCGAGATCGTGCTAAAACTTGGTTTTCATCTTTGCCTAAGCATAGTATTGATTAATGGAATAAGTGTAAAGATGCTTTTATTTCCAAGTATTTTCCTCCCACTAAAATCATCTCCCTTAGGAACGAGATTATGAACTTTAAGCAACTTGATCTTGAACATGTTGTACAATCTTGGGAAAGGATGAAATTAATGATACAAAATTGCCCTACTCATGGTTTGAATTTGTGGATGATTATACAACAATTTTATGCCGGATTGAATTTTACTTCTAGAAATCTTTTAGATTCGGCTGCGGAGGTACTTCTATGGAAATTACATTAGGAGAAGCTACTAAACTTCTAGATAATATTATGGTTAATTATTCTCAATGGCATACCGAAAGATCTTCCACTAGTAAAAAAGTGCATGCGATTGAAGAGATTAATGTTTTGAGTGGAAAGATGGATGGGCTTATGAAATTATTTGCTAGCAAGAGTTCTTATATAGATCCTAATGATATCCCTTTTTCTACTTTGATCAAAAATAATAATGAATCTATGGATTTGAATTTTGTTGGTAGGAACAATTTTGGTAATAACGCATATAGAGGTTATTTTAATCCTAGGCCTTTCCCTAATAATTCCTCTAATAATTATGGTAATTCCTACAACAATTCTTATGGAAATTATAATAAATAAGATGCCCTCTCATTTTGAGAATAGTGTTAAGGAATTTATGTGTTCGCAAAAGAATTTCAATGCTTTGATTGAAGAAAAATTGCTTAAGATTGATGATTTGGCTAGGAACATGGATGGAATTTCTATTGATGCTGATTCTTTGAAACTTAGATCTATTCCACCCAAGCATGATATTCACGAGTCTCTCAAATCTATGAGAATTTCTATTGATGAGTGCAAAGAAAGAACTGCTAAGATGTGTGCTAAAGGAGATCGGTTTGAAAAACGTGTTCTTCTAGTTTTTTGAAAATAATGACGAAGATATTAAAGTGATTGATGTGACTCGTATTGAATCTTTGTTTTCCAATATAAATCTTGATAAAGATGGGACTTGATATGAGTCAACTTTAGTTAAAAGGCGTCCCAATAATTCAGAGTTTTTAGATCTTGATGCAAAAATTGATAAAAGTTGGATTGGAGAGGTCAAAACTTTAAGTAGCAATGAACCCACTCTTTTGGATTTCAAGGAATTTTAATTTTTATAGTTGTTCTTTAATATATTGTATTTCCTTGTTGCAATCCATGATGAATTCTCCTCATGCTTATAATCAAAATAAAGCTTTTACTAAACATATTGTTGATGCTATGATGCAATCTTTTGAAGAAAAGCTTGAATTGGAAGTTTCTATCCCTAGAAAACTTTATGATGAGTGGGAACCTACTATTAAGATTAAGATTAAAGATTATGAGTGCCATTCTTTGTGTGATTTGGTGCTAGTGTTTCCACGATTCCAAAAACTTTATGTGATGTGCTAGGTTTCCGTGAATTTCGTGATTGTTCTTTAAATTTGCATCTTGCCCATTCCACTATTAAGAAACCTATGAGAAGGATTAATGATGTTCTTATTGCTGCAGATAGGAATTATGTGCCCATAGATTTCATTGTTCTTGATATAGATTGCAATCCTACATGTCCTATTATTCTTGGTAGACCTTTCCTTAGAAGATTGGTGCAATTATTGATATGAAAGAAGGAAACATTAGATTTCAATTTCCGTTAAGGAAGAGCATGGAACACTTTTCAAGAAAGAAAATAAAATTTCCATATGAATCTATTATGAGAGCTACTTATGGATTGCATACCAAAGATGACAATACCAGATCTATTCGTGTTTTTATGCCTAGCTAAGGGTGTTAAACAATAGCGCTTGTTTGGAGGCAACCCAATTTTATTTTTGTTTTTGCTTTTTAGGTTCTGCAATAAGTAATTCATCTAGCCTCTGGTTAGATGTGATTTTGTGTTTTAATTAGTGTTTGTGCCAAGTAAGACCTTTGGGATGGCTTACGGTGATAGTTGATTTGATCTTGGTGAAAAACAGAAACTTTTGCGCATAGGAAAACAATTCTCATTTTTAACAAAGGCATGTTTTTAATTTGATTCTTTTTGCATAAGATTAATAAACAAATATTTCAGGTGTTCCTAATTTATCAGAATTTTTGGAGTTACAGAAGTATTCGAGAGTTCTAGATTACTACGGACTGTTCCGTTTTTGATAGATTCTGTTTTCTACGTGTTGTTTGCTTATTTTGATGAATATATGGGTAGTATCGGGGGAATGAACCATGGAAAATTTGGATTAAAGTAGTTATTACACCAATATTAATAAATAATGAGTTCACAACAGTACCAAAAGTGGTGTTTTATTTTCTTATACTAATGGAGCTTATGAGATTTTGTGTTGAGTTTTGTGTTGTGAAGTTTTCAAGATTTGGGGAAGGATTTGATGGACTATGGAATAAGGACTGGCAAGAGCCTAAGCTTTGGGATGATCAAGGCACCCCAAGGTAATATTAAAGGACAACCAAGAGCCTAAGCTTGGGGATGCCCCGGAAGGCATCCCCTCTTTCGTCTTCGTCTATTGGTAACTTCACTTGAGGCTATATGTTTATTCACCACATGATATGTGTTTTGGTTGGAGCGTCTTGTATGATTTGAGTCTTTGCTTTTTAGTTTGCCACAATCATCCTTGCTGTACACAGCTATTGAGAGGGACACACATGAATCGTGATTTATTAGAATACTCTATGTGCTTCACTTATATCTTTTGAGCTAGGCAACTTTGCTCAAGTTCTTCACTTATATCTTTTTAGAGCACGGCGGTGGTTTTATTTTATAGAAATTGATGAACTCTCATGCTTCACTTACATTATTTTTAGAGTCTTTAAACAGCATGGTAATTTTATTTGGTTATAATTTAGTCCTAATATGATAGGCATGCAAGAGGGATATAATAAAAACTTTCATATAAAGTCATTGAATACTATGAAAGTTTGATTCCTTATGATTGTTTTGAGATATGAAGATGGTGATATTAGAGTCATGCTAGTGACTAGTTGTGAATTTGAGAAATACTTGTGTTAAGGTTTGTGAGTCCCGTAGCATGCACCTATGGTGAACCGTTATGTAACGAAGTTGGAGCATGAGATATTTTTTGATTTTCTTCCTTATTAGAGGCGGTCGGGGACGAGCAATGGTCTCTTCCTACCAATATATCCCCCTAGGAGCATGTGTGTAGTACTTTGTTTTGATGACTAATAGATTTTTGCAATAAGTATGTGAGTTCTTTATGACTAATGTTGAGTCCATGGATTATACACACTCTCACCCTTCCACCATTGCTAGCCTCTCTAGTACCGCACAACTTTCACCGGTACCATACACCCACCATATACCTTCCTCAAAACAGCCACCATACCTACCTATTATGGCATTTTCATAGCCATTCCGAGATATATTGCCATGCAACTTTCCACCGTTCCGTTTATTATGACACATTCCACCATTGTCATATTGCTCTGCATTATCATGTAGTTGACATCATATTTGTGGCAAGGCCACCGTACATAATTCTTTCATACATGTTACTCTTGATTCATTGCACATCCTGGTACACCACCGAAGGCATTCATATAGAGTCATATTTTGTTCTAGTATCGAGTTGTAATTTCTGAGTTGTATGTAAATAAAAGTGTGATGATCTTCATTATTAGAGCATTGTCCCATGTGAGGAAATAAAAAAAGGAAGAGAAAAGGCCAAAAAAAGAGAAGGCCCCAAAAAAAGAAAAAAAGAAAAAAAAGAAAAATATGGAGAGAAAAAGATAGAAGGGGCAATGTTACTATCCTTTTACCACACTTGTGCTTCAAATTAGCACCATGATCTTCATGATAGAGAGTCTCCTATGTTGTCACTTTCATATACTAGTGGGAATTTTTCATTATAGAACTTGGCTTGTATATTCCAACGATGGGCTTCCTCAGGTTGCCCTAGGTCTTCATGAGCAAGCAAGTTGGATGCACACCCACTTAGTTTTCTTTTTGAGCTTTCATAAACTTATAGCTCTAGTGCATCCGTTGCATGGCAATCCCTACTCACTCACATTGATATCTATTGATGGGCATCTCCATAGCCCGTTGATACGCCTACTTGATGTGAGACTATCTCCCTCTTTTTGTCTTCTCCACAACCACCATCTTCTATTCCACCTGTAGTGCTATGTCCATGGCTCACGCTCATGTATTGCTTGAAAGTTGAAAAGGTTTGAGAACATTAAAAGTATGAAACAATTGCTTGGCCTGTCATCGGGGTTGTGCATGATTTGAATATTTTGTGTGATGAAGATGGATCATAGCCAGACTATATGATTTTGTAGGGATAAGCTTTCTTTGGCCATGTTATTTTGAGAAGACATAATTTCTTTGTTAGTATTCTTTAAGTATAATTGTTTTTATGTCAATATTATACTTTTGTTTTGAATCTTATGGATCTGAACATTCATGCCACAATAAAGAAAATTACACGAATAAAAATGTTGGGTAGAATTCCACATCAAAATTCTATTTATATCATTTACCTACTCGAGGACTAGAAGGAATTAAGCTTGGGGATGCTTGATATGTCTCTAACGTATCTATATTTTTTTATTGTTCCATGCTATTATATTATCTGTTTTGGATGTTTTATATGCATTAATATGCTATTTTATATTATTTTTGGGACTAACCTATTAACCTAGAGCCCAGTGCCAGTTCGTGTTTTTCCCCTGTTTTTTAAGTTTCGTAGAAAAGGAATACCAAACGAAGTCCAAATGGAATGAAACCTTCGCGATTATTTTTCTTGGATCAGAAGCCAACCAGGAGACTTGGAGATGAAGTCGGAGGAGCCACGAGGCGGCCACAAGGACGGAGGGCGCGCCCAGGGGGTAGGACGCGCCCCCACCCGTGTGGGCCCTCCATGAGCCTCTTGGCCTAATTCTTTCGCCTATATATTCCCAAATATCCCCAAACCACCAGAGGCATCCACGAAAACACTTTTCCACCGCCGCAACCTTCTGTACCCGTGAGATCCCATCTAGGGACCTTTTCCGGCACCCTGCCGGAGGGGGACTCTATCACGGAGGGCTTCTACATCAACTATATTGCCCTTCCGATGAAGCCCGAGTAGCTAACCATACACCTTTGGGTCTGTAGCTTGTAGCTAGATGGCTTCTTCTCCCTCTTTGATTCTCAATACCATGTTCTCCTCGATGTTCTTGGAGATCTATTCGACGTAATACTTTTTTGCGGTGTGTTTGCCGAAATCCGATGAATTGTGGATTTATGATCAGCTTATCTATGAATATTATTTGAATCTTCTCTGAATTCTTTTATGCATGATTTGATATCTTTGTAATTCTCTTCGAACTATCGGTTTGGTTTGGCCAACTAGATTGGTTTCTCTTGCAATGGGAGAAGTGCTTAGCTTTGAGTTCAATCTTGCGATGTCCTTTCCTAGTGACAGTAGGGGCATCAAGGCACATATTGTATTGTTGCCATCGAGGATAAAAAGATGGGGTTTTCATCATATTGTTTGACTTAATTCCTCTACATCGTGTCATCTTACTTAATGTGTTACTCCGTTCTTTATGAACTTAATACTCTAGATGCATGCTGGATAGCGATCGATGTGTGGAGTAATAGTAGTAGATGCATAATCGTTTTGGTCTACTTGACACGGACGTGATGCCTATATTCATGATCATTACCTTAGATATCGTCATAACTTTGCACTTTTCTATCAATTCCTCAGCAGTAATTTGTTCACCCATCGTATTATTTGCTATCTTGAGAGAAGCCTCTAGTGAAACCTACGGTCCCCGGGTCTATTTTCCATCATATAAGTTTCCTATCTATCATATTAGTTTCCGGTCTACTATTTTGTAATCTTTTACTTTCCGATCTATAAACCAAAAATATCAAAAATATTTACTTTACCATTCATCTATCTCTATCAAAGCTCACTTTTGCAAGTAACCATGATGGGATTGACAACCCCTTTATCACGTTGGGTGCAAGTTGTTTAATTGTTTGTGCATGTATTTGGTGATTTGTGCATTGTCTCCTATTGGATTGATACCTTGGTTCTCAAACTGAGGGAAATACTTATCTCTACTTTGCTGCATCACTCTTTCCTCTTCAAGGGAAAAACCAACGCAAGCTCAAGAAGTAGCACACTACCACTGGATTTGCTAGCCACGTTGGATGCAATCCTCGTCTTACCAAACCAGTTGCCTCAAGTTTCTCGATCTCTTCGATAATAAACTATTTTTGCTCCAAAGCTTGCTTTCGGGCCTTCTGCTTGACGGGCCGGGCATGTGGGCAGACAGCAAGGTGGTGCTCGATTACCTCCCTGGGAACACTGGGGATGTCAGATGGTTGCCAAGGAAACACATTGACATTTGCCTGCAGGAAGGCAACAAGCGCGCTTTCCTATTTGTCGTTGAGGGTGGCGCTGATAGTAAATGTACCATCAGCGCCAGCTAGCCCTGTCGGGACTTTCTTCACGGCGGGTGCAGCAGCCTTGGATCTCTTGATATCGAAGCTCTCAGCAAGTCATCAACAGGCGCAGCGCCCTCCAAAGAGGTGCGCTTCCCGGATTCCTTGTCAGCATCCTTGCCAGCTTTCTTCTTTTTCTTGCTTTCCTTGGCAGGAATAGTAGCTTCCGCGGCCTCTGCATACTGCTTCCCGGTACATCATGTCCACACATATGAGTGTGTATTTCTTGTCTGATGGAATGGAAATGACGCCCATTAGCCCTGGCATCTTCAGTGTGTTGTAGGCATAGTGGGATGCCGGCATGAATTTGGCCAGGGCTGGACGACCAAGGATTCCATTGTACAGCAGGGGGAGGTCAACTACATTAGCCCTTAGGAAGACTCCTGCCGAGGTTGATCCCTTGGAAAGTACCAGTAACCTTGAGCTCCTCATCTGCTATCAAATAATTCGTCTCACACAGGTGCTATCAAGGAATTCCGCTACCAGTAACCATGAGGGGAAGATCACACAGGTACCAGTACCCTTGAGCCAGACACGTTGTGTATGAGATGGTCGGGACTCTGTAAGCCGCCGGGCATCAACCTATGTATATAAAGGGGTGACCCGGCTGATGGTGTCCTAGACTAGGGGGTACTCACCACGTCATCTCCCGATCTTTTAGATTGGGCCGAGGACCCCCATGGCCGTATACTCATGGGCCAGTCCGGACAGCTGCCGCATACAAGGAAGATTCCACAAGACTTGGTGATCAAGACAAGGACTCCTCCCCCACCGGCGTATTCGGCTAGGACTCTTGTTATCCTAGGCCTCTGGTGCATATAAACCAGGGCCAGGCTAGTCGATAGATCAGAGATACAACAATCACACCATAGGCTAGCTTCTAGGGTTTAGCATCTACGATCTCGTGGTAGATCAACTCTTGTAATACTCATATCATCAAGATCAATCAAGCAGGAAGTAGGGTATTACCTCCATAGAGAGGGCTCAAACCTGGGTAAACATCATGTCCCCTGTCTCCTATGACCATCATCCTTAGACGCATAGTTCGGGACCCCCTACCCGAGATCCGCCGGTTTTGACACCGACATTGGTGCTTTCATTGAGAGTTCCGCTGCGTGATCGGCAAAAGGATCAATGGCTCGTCAGCAGATCAACTTCAACGTCGACTTTTTCGTCACCGGCTCGACCGGTCACCTCGGCTCGATCGAATACTGTGTCCTACCTCTGATCGTCATGTTCGGATAAGGGCCTTCATCAACATCAACTCCATGGCGCTCAGGGGCTCAACGTCAATATTGCCCTCGGGCGACCGTGCTGTTTTTCTGGACAATGAACTTGTATCCGCCGCCACTGCCTCCTCGAGTGTCGCTTTAACGATTGCTTTGCTGGAATTGTGCGGAATTGAGTCTACAATGACCCTGGAAAATTTCGTCAAGTTCGGATGGAGGAATCTCCGGCAATCTCCGATATACCGGAGCCGCATTGAATCTGGACGAGAATCCGGACAAGTTTGGAGCATGGTGTCCAGCATCTAGCTCGGACGTCCTTTGGAAGATCCAACCGTTGATCGGATGTGGAATTCCTATATCTACCACCTGTCAAGCATTCAGCTCGATTCGACCGTCCAAACTCTGGGAACCTCCCGATTAGTGCATCACTTTTCATATCTGTTTCCTACGTGAATACAGATCCGACCCGAATTCATGTTTCTTTATGAACGTGATATTTGGCAACCTTTTTAAAAGGAATTTTCTTCTAAGGTATTGCGCATTGTCTTCAACACACGCCCATAAAATTTTAATCCTCCTCTGAGGTAATCTTCGCCATCACGCTGGTGTCAAACCAGTCCGGCAATATAGCTCCACGGCTGCCGACCTGCACTAGACATGTCGTCGCTTTTTGAGCCGAGCTCAACTTCTTCGGATACTCACCTCGGCGAGATGAACAAGAGTTCGGAATCGCCAAAGATAAATCATCACCAACATCACCGCCCCACGGATTATACGGAGCGGGCACACCGGCATCGCCGCACGGCCACTTCAGCAAGCCAGTATTGACCACGTCACAAGTTACGACCTGCATCGGCATGGCCGAACTGTTGCTTCATCGAGCCAATGTCCACCAACACCGAACTACTTCAACACCTCGGCTGACATGGCAGCTGCAACATTTCCTCATTGATCTGCTCCGTCTCCTCGTCCGGACCGGGGGCTCCATCATCCCTTCATAAGCACACTCCGGTAACTTCGGCGACACCAGCCGACCAGCTTCGTCACGTCAGCTGGATCGGGGGCTTTGCCTCGGTGAGTCAACCTTTACCAGCGTCGCCATGCCATCGCTTCATCACCCATCAGGCAATGGGTATGCGGATCGAGTCCCAATTTTGGGAGTCGCTTTTCTTCGGATTGCTACAAAAAATAAACCAGGTGCTATTAATCCTAGTATTTTTTGCTTGGTTGGGTTCATTTTTACCAAGGAATTATTACTCTGGCTTGTCCATAATATGTACTGTGAGTCTATCAAATGGTGGCGCGTGCGACGATTGCATGGTGGTTCGGTCGGTTTCGTACATAATCCGTGACGCCGCGCCAGAACTTCGGACCGACACAGTGAATTTAGGCTTTGCCACGCCTTTACCGCATCACGCGGCGCCCTGCATCGACATTGACTTCGGCGCCAGGCCATATTTCTTTTATTACTCACTTTGCATAAATTATTTATTATGCAACATTTTTTTTATTACTATTACCCCCGCCTTGCACTATTTTTTGTGCACAGGAAAATGATCTAGCCGGACTATATCCTTTGGCGTCACCTCGGCTGGACGGGGGGCTTCGTCAACACTTCATTACCCCATGCCGGGGACTTCGGCATCACTCTGCCGGCCTGCATCGACCGTGCTATGTCACCACTTCGGAGTGCCGAGCTCTTTGCTCCGCCACCTCGGGACCGGCTTGGGGGATGGAACCTTGTCCCGCATCAAGCTCGGACCGCGTCATCAATACCGAACACATTAACCAACTAAGTTGCCTTCATGCTCGAAGTTTTAAATTTTTAATTTATGTTCGGTTCGACCAAGCATTATACTTTTTTTTGGAAAAAAGTTGCTTATTTCCTTGTCCAAACTTTGTTTGTGACGCACAAATTCAAATACCCCGTTTACTTGGGGGCTCCCTTGCTGGAGCTTTTCCTCTTGCATATGATTATACTTGTACGGCTTCGTTCCTTGTTCGTGTATTACGCATACAATATGCACCATATTGACCTAAGTGATTTGCAAGCTGGGTTGCCTTGCTCACATGTTTACCCCTACGTTCCCGATTTTTCAGCTAGGGAGTAAAGGGAGCACCTCTGCAATTGTCACGATCGGGTCACCCGAGCGGACCTCGACCGGTGAAGGCGAAAGCTAAGCGCCCTTCGTTTTTCAATTATTAGCCGGCACAACGGAACTCATGAGTACAAAAAATTTATTGCCAAGTCTCATATTAACAATGAGCACCGAAGAAAGGTATCGTTAGGGTACTATTTTCTTGAAGATGCTTCTTACACTTTATCGATAATATAGCATAAGTTCCACTGGGCGCTTTATGCATTCTGACCTTATGACCTGATTTCCTGGTTATCGAAACACCGTCGATATTCTCGGCGGTGGAGTACATAACACTTTTCGGTCCTTGACCGAAGAGGGAGAAAGCCGACGGTCGGTTAAGGCAGCGTTTAAAGTTCGGGTGAACATAGATATGATATAAGTACTTCGGTACATACAATCATTCTTTTACCCAAGTCACTCGGGGGCTCTTAAATTTATGAGAGCTGTTTTCTAATAAGTGTTCTTCTTCTTAGTCGTTGCAAAGTCTTTTTTCTATCACTCCTTTTTTCGACGCGAGTGTGCGGTCAATAGCTGGGGCGCCTAATTTCTCTATCAAAGCCGCTAAAGTTTGCTAAACTGGCCTAACAAGAAGTACTCCGCCTTCGGGATCGGAGGTTGAAGCCATAGCCTGGCCAGCTTGAAGTCTCGAGATAGGATGTGTCATGTTAAAGCACGACAGAAACACCTTTTTTTCTAAGACCAATTTTCGATTTGGCACCGAACACTTGATCTAGTTCAGACGTTAAACTTTTGAATAAGTTTTTTGGGTTTTCGAGCCTATGGCACTTTCAAACTATTTGTGTGTTTCCAGCATTATTCTCGCAGTGCAACGCCGGACACCTTTAGGGATTTGGCAAAAATTCTCGGATATCGCTATATATGCATCGGTTTCGAATTGTGTCTTCGGTCAATAGTTGGGTTCCCCGGCTCCTGTGCTTGCCTCCTACGTTCCGCTTTGTTCGGCTAGGTGTGCCAAGGGATAAGCACCGTGATTGTGCTTCCAGCTCGCATGGTCAAGCACCTCAGTGGAGAAAGCAGAAAACTGACTGTCGGTGTCAAAACCGGCGGATCTTGGGTAGGGGGTCACGATCTCTGCTTTGACAAGACGTGCCAAGGAAACCGCCTCGCTAAACGCGCTAAGGTGGGACAGTGAAAACGATTCGAATAAAGGCTTGGCCGTGGTGTGATATCACGCTGCGAAATCGTCGTGATTGATCTTGTGTAAATATTATTCTCACTACGGTGGTATGTGGAACTTATTTTGCAGAGCCGGACACTATCCTTGTGTTCAAAATTTCTATGAAGTATTCGGAGGAGGAACCCGCCTTGCAATGCCGAAGACAATATGCGCGCCGGACTCGTCGTCATTGAAGCCTGGTTCAGGTGCTACTAAGGGAGTCCTGGATTAGGGGGTGTTTGGATGGCCGGACTATAACCTTTGACCGGACTCCTGGACTATGAAGATACAAGATTGAAGACTTCGTCCCGTGTCCGGATGGGACTTTCCTTGGCGTGGAAGGCAAACTTGGCGATACGGATATGTAGATCTCCTCCCATTCTAACCGACTCTGTGTAACCCTAGCCCTCTCCGGTATCTATATAAACCGGAGGGTTTTAGTCCATAGGACGAACGACAATCATACCATAGGCTAGCTTCTAGGGTTTAGCCTCTCTGATCTCGTGGTAGATCTACTCTTGTACTACCCATATCATCAATATTAATCTAGCAGGAGTAGGTTTTTACCTCCATCGAGAGGGCCGAACACAGGTAAAAACATCGTGTCCCTTGTCTCCTGTTACCATCCGCCTAGACGCACGATTCGGGACCCCCTATCCGAGATCCGCGGTTTTGACACCGACATTGGTGCTTTCATTGAGAGTTCCTCTGTGTCGTCATCTTTAGGCCCGATGGCTCCTCCGATCATCAACAACGATGCGCTCGTGGTGAGACTTTTCTCCCCGGACAGATCTTCTTATTCGGCGGCTTTGCACTGCGGGCCAATTTGCTTGGCCACCTGGAGCAGATTGAAAGCTACGCCCCTGGCCACCAGGTCAGATTTGGAAGTTTGAACTACACGGCTGACATCCGTGGAGACTTGATCTTCACGGGTTCGAGCCACAGCCAAGCGCGCCGCACTGTCACGAGGGGCATGATCTAGCTCTGCCGCCGAACAGTGTCCTGGAGGCCGCACCAGTGTCCTTTGCGAAGCTCGTGACTCCAAGGTGCCGGACTCCGAGCCTTCTGTGCCAACCGCCAATCGAATCCGATTGGGCGCCGATCAAGGAATTCACTGCCGCAGACATCTTTCAGCACTCGCTCTTTGGTGACATCCTGAATTCACTAAAGTCTCTCTCTCTTTATCAGGAGAGCCCTGGCCGGATTATGGTCAGGAAGGTTGGGATGCGGACGACGAAGAAATTCAAAGCCCACCCACCACCCACTTCGTAGCCACTGTCGATGATTTAACCGACATGCTCGACTTCGACTCGAAGATATCGGCGGTATGGACGACGATGCGAGGCGACCAATAACCAGCGCCCACGGGGCCTTTGGAAAACCACCTCGTCATCGACATATACATGGTGGACATCCCAAAAGATGGGTATGGCGATGGAACAGCGGAGGATGACCCCTCAAGAAACAGCCTAAGCGCCCGGCGTCGTGGCGCCGCTCTAAATCCCGCCACAGCAAAAGCGGTGATTCCGCACGTGAGACAATAACACCGGGACGGTGCGAAGACAACCCCTCCGGCAGGATTCAGCGGGGAGGATGGAGAAGCAAGCCCTCATGAGAGAGCGGCGAAGAGAGGTAGAGGGCGATAATTACATGCCTCCCTCGGAAGATGAGGCAAGCCTCGACGACGACGAATTAAATCGTGCCGAGGATCCCGTCGAACAAGAGCGTTTCAAGCGCGGGCTTATAGCCACGGCAAGCAGCCTCAAGAAAAAGCAGCAACGACTTAGAGTTGACAAAGACTTGCTAGGCGACAGATGGAATGAAGTCCTTGCGGCGAAGAGTATGAACTCGGCGCCCTCAAGAGCTTCTGAAAACGCAGGCTCCTACCCCAATTAGAGGAGGAAGCACCCAAACCTACATCACCAGCGCATGATACGGCTGACCGGCTGCCTCGTGGCCGCGACAGAGAGGCCTCTCGGCCCTCAACTCAAGCCACACCCCAGGGCCGCTAAAAAAATACCAAGGCGCAGGGAAATGCGCCAGACCTGCGAGATATATTGGAGGACAAGGCAAGGCAAACAAGATCGATATATGGATCGCGTGGGCGCCCCACGACACGTGACGATAACCGTCACGCCGGATATGGCAACTCCGGCCGGGCCGAACCTGATGAGACAAAGCTCATTTGAGCTGCGTCGTGATATAGCCCAATACATGTAGGTGCCAAGACACCCACTATGCTTCACACATGAAGTGATGGATCATCAAATCCCTGAGTGTTTCAAACGCGTAAACATTGAATCATATGATGGCACAACGGATCCTGCGGTTTGGATCGAGGACTATCTCCTTCACATCCACATGGCCCGCGGTGATGATCTACACGCCATCAAATACCTCCCACTCAAGCTTAAAGGACCAGCCCGGCATTGGCTTAACAGCTTGCCGGTGAGTCAATTGGTTGTTGGGAAGACACGGAAGCCGCATTCCTCGACAATATCCAGGGCACATATGTGCGACCACCAGACGCCGATGACCTAAGCCACATAATTCAGCAGCCCGGAGGAATCGGCGGACAATTACAGACACGGTTCCTAACCAAGAAAAATCAAATCGTCGGTATGCGGATCACGAGAGGCCCTTGCAGCCTTCAAACACAACATCCGCGATGAGTGGCTTGCCCGGCACCTAGGACAGGAAAAGCCGAAATCCATGGCAGCCCTCACAACACTCATGACCCGCTTTTGCGCGGGAGAGGACAGCTGGCTAGCTCGTAGTAACAACATGACCAAGAGCCCTGGTAATTCGGATACCAAGGACAGCAATGGCAGGTCGCGCCGCAACAAGCATAAGCGTCGCATTAACGGCGATAATGCTGAGGATACGACAGTCAATGCCGGATTCAGAGGCTCTAAACACGGTCAGCAGAAAAAGACATTTAAAAGAAATACTCCGGGCCCGCCCAATTTGGACCGAATACTCGATCGCTCGTGCGGATACGGCACCCACGAAAAACCAGGCAACCACACCAACAGGGATTGTTGGGTGTTCAAGACGAGCAAGTTAAATGCGAAAACAATGACAAGGGGCTGCATAAGCGATGGCGAGGAGGAGCCCGGCGCCGAACAATAGAGGGCGAAGGGCTTCCCCCACAAGTGCGAACGGTGAACATGATATCGCAACCCACATACCCAAAGGGAGCGAAGCGTGCACTAAGGGGCGTATATGCAATGGAGCAGTCGCCCCAAAGTTCAACCCGTGGTCTTCTGCCCGATCACTTTTGATCGAAGGACCACCCACTAGCATCCGCCATGGCGGATTCACCGCATTGGTTCTAGACCCAATCATTGTGGATTTCACCTCACTAGAGTCCTAATGGACAGCGGCAACCGAACCTGCTTTATCGGGACACGGTCATAAAATGGGCATAGACCCATCAAGGTTTAAACCCACGAAGGCGACCTTTAAAGGCGTCATACCAGGTGTAGAGGCCAAGCTATGCAGGCTCGATTACACTTGAAGTGGTCTTTGGACCCCGGATAACTTCGGCGAGGAGTTAATCTTGATATAGTCCCGTTCATGGCGGCTATCACGCCTTTGCTTTCGGACGAACCGCATTTGCAAAGTTCAATGCGGTAACGCACTACGCATATCTCAAGCTCAAGATGCTAGGTCCTCGAGGAGTCATTACGGTCAATGGAAATACCGAACGCTCTCTCCGTATGGAGGAGCATACGGCGGCCCTCGCGGCGGAAGTACAAAGCAGCCTCTTAAGACAATTCTCGAGCCCGGCTATTAAACGTCCGGACAACATCAGCGGCGCCGGAGTAACCTACAACAAGACCACACGCGCGTTAGAGCATGCATAGCAATGCGGCCCAAACCCGACCCTCGCGAAATTGTGAAACCCGATTACTGGCGTACATAATTACGCTCTGGAAATACCATGGGCATAGGGGGAGGGGCACGACCACGGCATGCCCAGAATGCGGCTCAACCGCACCAGGGGCTCCCGATTGTGTCATTCTTTTCTTTTCTTCTTTCTTTTTTTACTTTCAGGACTCCGTTCTCACGAAGCCACATGCAGCGATAGAATCGCCCGAACACACGATGCAACAGCCAGGAAGCAGAAAGCTACGTCGAGTGTCGGTGGTCTCTATTATGAGCAGTATACCTGCTTTACATACCATCCATAGCTTACCCCTGGAGGGGACATGTTAAAAGTCCGTCCCTTGCTTATCGCACTATTTGTATCGCTCGCTCTTCGCACCCTTTGGAATAAACAATACATAGCTTACGCCTATTATTGAATTCCTTTTTCTATATATATATATATATATATATATATATATATATATATATATATATATATATATATATGTTCAGTTATGACATTGTGCAACCGTACACTTGATGCAGGGCAATACACCATGGGCTTAAGTACCCCACAATATGGTGTGATAAGTCCGAACACTTTCACAAGTGCGGCACCCGAACTTATAGCATTATATGCATCGGCTCCGAATCATGTCTTGGGTCAATAGTTGGGTTTGCCCAGCTCCCATGTTTTGGTACCTTATGTTCCGTTATATCGGCTAAGGTAGCGCTGGGAGAACCACTTCGATTGTGCCCCGGTTGAGCTGGGTTAACACCTTAGTAGAGAAAGCTAAAACTGACCGTCATGATAGGGCGACAGCCGGTCGCTGTTCGAGAGGTTTTCGAGTACCTAAAGACTTATGCCTCTTAGAGCGAGGAGTCGGCATTGTCCGGCCTAGGCGTGGATAAGCGCCCGAACTCGGTCTTCGAATACTAGGGGCTTCGCGAAATTTAAAATTATAGAATTCTATGGCTAAGTGAGAGTGTTCAAGCATTATAGTCCGGTTGCCTTGTTACGTTGCATTGAGCGCCTCCCTCGAAGGACCCAAGAATGGGAATAAGAGCGATCAAGTTTATCCGAACACCCCAAAGACTTTCGTGGCATGAAATTTGAAGCCGACGACTCGCCATCTCTCAAATTTAATACACGGCCGCAGAAGGTAATATTTCAAATTCAAAAGTGTTGCTTAGCGCATATGAACAAGTTTTCGATTATGCAGGATAACAAATGCGAGTCTACTCAAAAATTACATCTTCGAGCATTCACCGCTATAAGGTGGGCACCCTTCAGACGCCCTCATAATACATTTCAGGCTTGCGATGCTCTTTGCCCGGTGGTGGTCCGTCCGTCACAAGCTTCTCAGCGTCCATCTTGCCCCAGTGCACCTTAGCACGGGCAAGGGCCCTATGGGCACCTTCGATGCAGACGGAGCGCTTGACGACTTCAACCCATGGACAGGCGTCGACTAGCCGCCTCACCAGCCCGAAGTAGCTCCCAGGCATGGCTTCCTTAGGCCACAACCGAACTATCAGGCCCTTCATGGCCTGTTCGGCCACCTTATGGAGCTCGACCATCTGCTTCAACTGGTCGCTTAAGGGCACCGGGTGTCCGGCCTCAGCATACTGAGACCAGAACACCTTCTCCGTCGAGCTTCCCTCCTCGGCTCGATAGAATGCGGCAGCATCGGACACACAGCAGGGCAGATCTGCGAATGCTCCTGGAGAGCTCCGGATGCGGGTAAGTAACAGATAATTCACTTTCACATGCTTGCTTTGCATAAAGAATGCCTTACCCGCCGCTATCTTCTTCATCGCCTCAATTTCCTGGAGGGCTTTTTGGGCTTCGGCCTTAGCGGCTTTGGCGCTCTCAAGGGCTGAGGCAAGCTCGGACTCTCGAGTCTTTGAGTCACGCTCCAAACTCTCATGTTTTTCCACGAGAGCCTGGAGCTCTTGCCGCACCTCCGCCACCCGCGCCTCCTGCTTCTCTCGCTCGGTGCGCTCCACGGCCGCATTGCTTTCGGCCTTGGACACCGCTTCCTTCTGTGGTCGCCACCTCGTTCGTGGCCCCTGCAATATTCACGTTATTCCTGTCTTTTTTGCAACCACATCTTTTAAATACTCCCATAAGGTATTACTTACCTTCCTTGTCATCGAGCTGCTTTTTGGCAAGGCCGAGCTCGTTCTTAGACCGCTCGAGGCTCTGCTTCAATGCATCAACCTCCATGATCGGTCTGGGCAGAGGTCAGCAGCGCCTTTGCATTCCCATATTGACATACTTATGTTAGACTCCTGCGTATATCTTTTAGATCCTCAGTTCGGCTTTTTCTTTTCGAACACCAAACTGAGCATCAGGGGCTACTGTCTATGCGGTTATTTTTACATATCTTAAATACATACCTCAAAGCCTGTTAGAAGGCTGGTACAGGCTTCAGTCAGCCCGCTCTTAGCAGACTGAACTTTTTGGATCACCACACTCATAACAGTGCGGTGCTCCTCGTCGATGGAAGCGCCGTTAAGCGCCTCCATCAAATTATCGGGTGCCTCCGGTTGGACAGAGGTCACCGGCGTCGCAGTCTTGCCCTTCTTACGAAGGGTTCGCCTGCCGGACTCCGGAACAACTGAAGGTTCCGGTACGAAGTCCGGCACATGGCCTGACTTAAAGCCCTTCGGGGTTTTATCCCCTTTGCGCCCGGAGTCCGGGAGGTCGCCTTGTGGCGCCTCCAGGGCCACCTCCTCCTGGCTGGGCCCCTTTTGGGACTCGACCTTGGTGTCATCCGCGGCGGGAGGAGACGAGGCGGTCGGAAGTGAGGGGCTATTCACATCCGACGAATCTAGGGAGCCGCTCGTTGGAGCGTCGAGCCCGTCCTTGGGCGGGCTGCATGGTTATATTCAGCGTTAGAAGATGTTGTGTGACAAATGGAACGCCATGAGTTATTCTGGTGTCCAGACACTTACAATTTCGCCAGGGGCTTGGTCCTCAGTGGCCACTCCTCTTCGCCGTCGTCGGTGTTGGTGGTGTAGTCCGAGGAAGGGTCCTTCCCTTCTTGGACCCTCCGGCCTCCCCAGTTGGGGCGACCTTCCTTTTCTTCTCTCCCCCCATTGGGGGAGAGGCCTCTTTTTCCTCCTCCTCGTCTTCGCGGGAGGAGTCCGCCTCGGAGTCATCGGACGATGAGTCCGACAACACCTGGCAGCAGGAACTCCTTCGAGTTCCCGTGGCCTTCTTCTTGGCCTTCTTCTCCGGCACCACGTAAGGTGCCGGAACCAGCAGCCCTGTCAATCGGGCGTCCGCTGGGTCTTCTGGCAAGGGAGTCGGACAGTCAACCTGTCCGGACGTCTTCTGCCAGTCCTGTCAAAGGTGAGGGAGTTTTAGATCCTACATAGAGTCAAACTATGAAAAAAGAGTCCCGTAAAGGGTAAAATAGCTTACCTCGCTGGCTTGATGCCACGAGCTGAATCCGCGATCTTCGTTAGCGGATGCGGGAGCCTCGGTGCCCTTGAACAGCACCTTCCAGGCATCTTCGTACGTAGTGTCGAAGAGCCGGCTCAAGGTTCGTGTCTTGTGCGGATCAAACTCCCACAAGTTGAAGGCCCGTTCTTTGGCATGGGAGGATCCGGCGGATGAGCATAACTCGACTACGTTGACAAGCTTGAGCTTCTTGTCCACCAGGTTTCGGACGCAGGTTTGGAGTCCGGTCAGCTCTTCCGAATTACCCCACGTCAGGCCCGTCTCTTTCCATGAGGTGAGCTGTGTAGGGAAGCCAGATCGGAATTCGGGGGCCGCTGCCCATTTAGAGTCGTGCAGCTCGGTGATGTAGAACCACCCCAATTGCCACCTCTTTATGCTCTCAATAAAGGAGCCCTCGAGCCATAGGACGTTGGCCATCTTGCCCACCATGGCACCTCCGCACTCCACTTGGCGGCCGCCCACTACCTTCGGCTTGACATTGAAGGTCTTCAGCCATAAGTCAAGTGGGGCTGGATCTGAAGGAAGGCCTCACACACGACGATGAACGCCGAGATGTTGAGGATGAAATTTGGGGCCAGATCATGGAAATCTAGGCCGTAGTAGAACATGAGCCCCCGGAAAAATGGGTGAAGTGGAAAACCTAGTCCGCGGAGGAAGTGGGGGAGGAACACCACCCTCTCATGGGGCCTGGGGGTGGGGATGAGCTGCCCCTTGTCGGGGAGCCGATGCGCGATGTCGTCAGATAAGTATCCGGCCTTTCGCAGATTTTTTATGTGCCCCTTCGTGACGGAGGAGGCCATCCACTTGCCTCCCGCTCCGGACGTAGTTGGAGAAGGTTGAGGTGGGATGTGCGGACTGGGGCGCTAGAGCTCAAGTGCGCGGAAATGGGTGAGCAAAAGAGGAAGAAGGCGTGTGTGAAAAAGTGGATCCTTATCCCTTATATGGACGGACAAAGCTATGCGTCCCCACGGGCCTGATAAAACTCGCTTATCTCCCAAGCGCCGTAATCAATGGCGCGGTTGGGTTACCCATGCCCATATTGATGAGAATCCCGGAATAAGGGGACACGATCTCTGCTTTGACAAGACGTGCCAAGGAAACTGCCTCGCTAAACGCGCTGAGGTGGGACAGTGAAATTGATTCGAATAAAGGCTTGGCCGTGGTGTGATATCACGCTGCGGAATACATCAGCAGATTGAACTTGTGTAAATATTATTCTCTCTATGGTGGTATGTGGAACTTATTTTGCAGAGCCGGACACTATCCTTGTGTTCAAAATCTTCTATGAAGTATTCGGAGGAGGAACCCGCCTTGCAATGCCGAAGACAATATGCGCGCCGGACTACGTCGTCATTGAAGCCTGGTTAGGGGCTCTTGAGGAGTCTGGATTAGGGGTGTCCGGATGGCGGACTATAACCTTTGACGGACTCTGGACTATGAAGATACAAGATTGAAGACTTCGTCCGTGTCGGATGGGACTTTCCTTGGCGTGGAAGGCAAGCTTGGCGTCTGGATATGTAGATCTCCTACCATTGTAACCGACTACGTGTAACCCTAACCCTCTTTGGTGCCTATATAAACCGGAGGGTTTTAGTCCCAGAGGACGAACAACAATCATACCATAGGCTAGCTTCTAGGGTTTAGCCTCCTTGATCTCGTGGTAGATCTACTCTTGTACTACCCATATCATCAATATTAATCAAGCGGAGTAGGGTATTACCTCCATCGAGAGGGCCGAACCTGGGTAAAACATCGTGTCCCTTGTCTCCTGTTACCATCCGCCTAGATGCACAGTTCGGGACCCCTACCGAGATCCGCCGGTTTTGACACCGACATTGGTGCTTTCATTGAGAGTTCCTGCGTATGCGTCACCAATAGGCCTGATGGCTCCTTCGGTCATCAACAACGACGGTCCAGGGTGAGACTTTTCTCCGGACAGGTCTTCGTGTTCGGCGGCTTTGCTGCGGGCCAATTAAGCAGCCATGTGGAGCAGATCGAAAGCTACGCCCCTGGCCATCAGGTCAGATTTGGAAGTTTGAACTATACGGCCGATATCCGCGGAGACTTGATCTTCGACGGATTCGAGCCGCAGCCAAGCGTGCCGCACTATCTCGATGGGCATGATCTAGCTCTGCAGCCGAACAGTGCCCTGGAGGCCGCACCAGTATCCGCTCCGACCCTTAATCCGGAGCCGGATTCCCCGATCGAGGACGAGTGGTTGGGCACCGCCTCGGGGGCCACAATCTCTACGGCGATCGAGCCGAACTCCATCCCTGTCCTTTGCAAAGACTTCGACTCCCGGGTGCCGGACTCCTCTCCGGACTCCGAACCCTCTGTGCCCCTGCCAACCAAATCCGATTGGGTGCCCGTTATGGAGTTCACTGCCGTGGACATCTTTCAGCACTCGCCCTTTGGCGACATTCTGAATTCAATAAAGTCTCTCTCTTTATCCGGAGAGCCCTGGCCGGACTACGGTCAGGAAGGTTGGGATGCGGACGACGAAGAAATTCAACGCCCACTCACCACCCACTTCAGCCATCGCCGAAATCTTACACGACGTGCTCGATTTCGACTCAAGACATCGACGGTATGGACGACGATGTAGGAGACAACAATGAACCAGCACCTATAGGATCTTGGACAACCTCATCCCATGACGTATACATGGTGGATACACCTAAAGGAAATGAAGACGAGGAACAACGGGACGCTACGAAGGATAAATCCCTCGAAAAGCAGTCAAAATGGCAACGTAAACGCCGAATCAAGTCCCGCCTCCACAAAGACCCAGCCATAGAGTAGGGCGAACCGTGGACGCATTTAACAAGCTATCGAGCAATCGTCCGAACAAGACAACTTGGATAAACAATCTGTCTCCGTGAAGACAACAGTCCGGATGATCTCACGCCGACAAACTATTGGAGCAAAATGACCTCCGAGAAAGGCTAAATCGCCACTGCGCGTAGCCTGAAAAAGCATAAGCGGAAGCTCAAAACAGCGGAAGATGCACTCTGGATCGAGATGGAGCAAAGTATTCAGCACCTTGAACAAATGCAGCTGACGATCGCGAAAAAAGAGCTACCGAAAAAGAAAGCTACTGCCCGAATCCGGCGAGGAGGCCTTAGAGCCCCCACAATTAAAAAGTAAGAAGGCCACCCGGTCGGATGGACGACCCCACGGCAAAAGAGAGCGGTGAATGGCGCGACACAAGCCAATATGCGATCCGCATAAAGATTCACATCAAAAGGATGGCCCAGTTAGGTCCATCTATGGGCCAAGAAAGCAGGCTCGTCAAAGCAATGCAACACGCCAAAATTCCGAAGATCACGGCACACCCAAATATAGGGCGCCGCACATCCCCTATGTTTTACCGATGAGGTCTTTGGATCATGAATTTCCGGTGGGATTCAAACCCGTAAACATAGAGGCATCTGACGGAACAACAGACTCGGATTACGGATCAAGGATTACGTCCTCCACATACACATGGCTAGAGGAGATGATCTCCACGCCATAAAATACTTACCCTTAAACTCAAAGGGCCAGCTCGGCATTGGCTTAAAAGCCTCCCGAAAATACCATTGGAAGCTGGGAAGATCTCGAGGATGCGTTTGGGCAAATTTTGGGGACCTATGTCCGCCCTCCGGATGCAGACGATCTAAGTCACATAACTCAACAGCCCGGAGAGTCAGCCCGAAATGCAGGAACAGGTTCCTTACTAAAAAGAACCAAATAGTCGATTGTCCGGACGCCGAAGCCTTAGAAGCTTTCAAGCACAACGTCCGAGAGGAATGGCTCGCCAGACACCTCGGCCAAGAAAAACCAAGAACAATGGCCGCATTAACAAGCCTCATGACCCGCTTTTGCGCGGGAGAGGACAGCTGGCTAGCAAGATGCAGTACCAGCGACCCAAGTACATCTGAAGTCAAGGATGGAAACGAGAAACCACGGCGCAACAAGGACCAACGCCGGATTAAAGGGAACGATCCAAAGAGCGCGGCGGTCAATGCCGGATTCGAAAGCTCACGGTAGAACAACAAAAAACTGCCCCTTAAGGACAATAGCGATGAGCTATCCAACTTCAACAAAATCTTGGACAAGATATGTCAAATCCACAGTACTCCTGGGAGGCCTGCTAACCGTACCCACAGAAATTGTTGGATCTTCAAATGGTCCGGCAGACTGAACGCCGAACACAAGGGGCTCGACACACCAAGTGAAGATGACAACGAGCACCACAAGCAGAACCCCGGAAAACAAAAGACTTTCCCACAAGAAGTTAAAACAGTAAACTCACTTCACGTGATCAAAGGGAAAAACAGAGCGGCGCCCACTAAAAGGTGCGCCGCACACTGGTTGTCAAAGCCAATCACCATCGACCATCAGGACTATTCCGAAAATATCTGGAACGCAGGATGGAATGCCTTGATATTGGATCCTATAATCGACGGATTCCAATTTACACAAGTCCTCATGGATGGCGGCAGTGACATAAACCTGATATATCAGGACACAATCCGCAGGATGGGGATAAACCCAACCAAAATTCGCCGTAGCAACACCTCCTTTAAAGGAGTAATGCGAGGCCCATATGCCCATTGTACGGGCTCCATACTGCTAGAAGTTGTGTTCGGTTCATCCGACAACTTCCGTCACGAAAGGTTAATCTTCCATGTCGCCCCGTTAAAAAGTAGCCATTAAGCACTATTGGGACGCGAACTTTCGCCCGCTTTAACGCAATACCGCATTACGCATCTCTAACACTTAAAATGCCCGGTCCATGCGGCATCATCTCGTTAAAAGGAAGTATTAAGTGTTACTCGAGCACGGAAGAACGGGAGACTGCCTTGACAGCCCCACACCTATTCGGCTCCGCTAGGCAAAGAACCTGAATTGGTCATTCAAACCCCGGACACGGTTAGACGAGTCCGGTGCCTACTAGCGGCATACCCCATACAAGGGGCTGCACGCATATATCATAAGAGACACTAAAGCTCAATTTTATTCACTTCTTCGAATCGTATTCTATTTATTTAATGTACAATACATCTTTTGCACGATCCTTTTTCTTTTGAACCTAAGTTCCTCTCTTTTACAGACGAACGATGTGCTACACCCGTCCAGGATACGGCACAACGGAGACACAGGCGCAGATGTGCAGTAGGGACCCGTTGCAAGGATTCTTTTCAGATTAAGACCCTGCGTAAACCTTTTTTACTGTCTCTTGTTGATATACATCCCCGGTTCCTTACTATAACCGAGGAGGAGGCTGGCATTTTGGCATTGGCCGCACCATAATTTTTGCGCTGCACTGGACACGGGGCTTAGGGCATTATTCTGCCCATTTTCATAAAGACCGAATACCTTAGGGAGTATTCGGCGTCTCGAGATTAGGCCTTATATGCATCAGCTCGAATGATGTCTTTGGTCAAATGTTGGGTTGCCCGGCTCGTGTTTTGCTGCCTTACGTTCCGCTTTCACGGCTAACGCGGCACCGGAGAACTACTGCAATTGTGCCCGGTTCGCCGGGCGAGCACCTCAAGAGAGAAAGCCGAAAACTGATCATGATATAGCGAGAGACAGTGTCAACCACTCGATGACTCACTGGAATGTTTAGGATTCCTCTGCATTAACGAAGGACCGTTTTTCGGTCAGGCACATACGCACCTCGAATTCGGGAGAGTGCGGTGCCCCCAGGGGCTAAATAGTAGCCCCACCCTCGAACTCCTATGGCTAAGTGAAAGTGATAAAGCATTATAGTCGAGGTTGCACGGTTTGCTACGCTATCACCTCCTTAACAGGACCAAGATGTTGGATTAAGTGTGAAAAAGCGCTTTCTTTGCAAACACCCCCGCACTATGTGCGTGGGGGCTGAAGCCAAGGACTGCCATCTTTCAGGTTATATACACATATACATAAACGGCCGCACAGGGAGTAGTTTACTACTTGAACGCACAATATAAAAAACTCTTATATTATATTGAAACATTTCTTTCACAAATCATACATGTCATTTAAACATAATATCCTTCGAGCACTGCGTCTCTATTAAACGAGCGCCCGGCAGGACTTCTTAAAAGTAGTGCTCGGCAGGTGCTCGGCTTCCGTCCGAATCTTCGGATGCAACGTCGGTGGCCTTCATCTCTGCCCAGTATGTCTTGACACGGGCCAGAGCCATCCGTGCTCCCTCAATACACGCCGATCGCTTCATTGCGTCGATACGCGGTACCGCACCAAGGAACTGCCTCACTAAACCAAAATAGCTCTTCGGCTGGGGTCCGCCCGGCCACAAGTGAGTCAAGACATGCTTCATGGCAAATCCGGACAATCGATTCAGCTCGGCCCATTCGGCCAACCGATCGGTCAGCGGCAGAGGACGCTCCGGACTATGGAATTGCGACCAATATAGCTCTTCCCTTCTGTGCCCCTTCTGGCCCCGGAAGTGCTCAACCGCGTCCGCAGCGCTCACCGCCAAGTCCAGATAAGCATCCTCCGAACTCCACAACTTATCAGCCGAGCATACCGGATCCGTATATTTCCTCCGTAGCAGAAACGGTTTTCCAGCCGCAATTGCCCCGGCCTGACTCAGCTCCTCCTTGGCAGCTCTCAAAGCCGACTCGGAATTCTTGGATTCGGCGGCGGCCTTTTTCAGGCCCTCTTGTTCTGCTTGACGTTCTTTTTCAAGAACCTCGCAGCGAACGGTAGTATTCCTCAACTTTCTGGCCATATCGACCATTTCCTCTTTGCTTCGGCAGTGAGCAGCCCGTTCGGCTTCTAGCTCTTCGGCCGCCTTTAAAGCGCCGCATTACTAATTCTGGCTTGCTCTTTCGCTCGGGCGAAGCTCCGCCGCAGCTCCTCCACAAGCGGCACCATCTGCATTAAGCATACAAATAGTGAGACATGGGCGTCAAGCTCCCTTACTGTGTGTCCGCATAGAAGTCACATACCTTGTGACTCGTCAAACCGCTTGTTGACCAGCGCGATGTCCGCATCCGCCTCGTCAAGTTGCCGCTTTAGTTCGGCATATTCATCAGTCCGGCTGGCCATCGGACGCCCCGTCACCTGTTTAGGAGCGGCGATATGTTATAACTGAGAATTTGATCCTCGGCACGTTGTCAATTTTGACAACATACCGAGTCTCAGGGGCTACTATCTATACAGGGCCCATTTTATATGCATAACTGTCAGAAGGTACATCATTTTCGCGTACCTCAACCCCGTCAGTAAGCTTCTGACGGCTTCATGCAAACCGCTCTCCGCGGATGCAATTCTTTCAATCACCGTACCCATTAGAGCACGGTGATCTTCTGAGATAGCCGCTCGCCCGAAAGCAGATCCTTCACTCCTCCGATCAAGACACCACTTGGCGCTGGACCTTTCGGCCCCGCCGGACATGGGGGAACCCTCCGCGACGACACCTCCGGATCGTCCGCTTCACATGAGGGTGCGACAGGTGGAGGCGTTTCGCTCTCCATCATCTCCGGAAGAAGATCCCCCAAAGACAAGCTCTGCTGAGAAGGGTTGAGGTCCGAACTGCAAGGTACAATTTCGGTTATCTTCATAAATAAATACAGGGATGTTCCTTATCTACAAGACCCCTTCTTTTTACTTACGGCTCGTTGGAGGCCTGATCCCCTTGGGGAAATAGTGCGGCTGGGTTATTTCCCAGTGCCGGACTCTCCGACGAAGATTCCCTTCCCCTCTTTGAGGCCTTGACCTCCGGATCTTCCAAAGCGGTCCTCTTCTCTCCTCGAAAGACGGGACTTTTAATCCCTCCTTCCTTCATAGCCTCCTTCATAGAGGCAGTTGCTTCCCCGCTCCCTCCTTCGCCTTCTTCAAAAGGCGCGACCTTCAACATCTTGGTCAGCATGGGATCCGGCGTGGTCTCCAGGAGGGGGGCCGGACACCTTATTAACTTTGCCTTGGCTATCCACTCCTGTTCAAGAAACGGCTCCTTTAAAGGGTATATATATATATGATAAATGAATGAACAGCTTGTCCGGTTACAGGACTACTTACTTGAGTATCTGGGCGATTGCAGCTTAGTCCTGCGTCCTCGGGCCAGGTCCGGACACTTCTCTTGTGATCCAAGAACAGTTTATACATCTCCACGGGCGTCGTGCCCATAAAATTTTGGAGAGCTCGTGGTCCCTCCGGATTGAATTCCCACAGCGGAGGGGGCGACGTTTGCGGTGGCTGAAGGCGCGGATCAACATAACATGTGCCATCGCAATCAGATTGATCTCCCTCTCTTGGAGGTCTCGAATCTGACCTGCAGCGAGGGAACGTCCTTGGACGGCCCCCAGTCGAGCCCCTTGTTAACCCATGACGCCAGCCGCTGTGGTGGACCTGAGCGGAAGGCGGGGAGCGCCGCCCATTTGGTGCCCCAGGGAGCGGTGATATAAAACCACTCTCGTTGCCACAAACCAAGCTCCTCTTGAAAAGAGCCCTCGGTCCATGGAGCATCAGCACATTTGCTTATGGCCGCCCCTCCGCACTCTGCTTGTTGCCCCCCGATCATCCTTGGCTCCACCTTGAAGGTCTTGAGCCACAATCCAAAGTGGGGGGTAATATGGAGGAAGGCCTCACATACGACAATGAATGACGAGATATGGAGGATGGACTCGGATTCAAGTCATGGAAATCCAGCCCATAATAAAACATGAGCCCCCGCACAAAGGGATCCATCGGGAAGCCTAAACCCCGAAGGAAGTGAGACACGAACACCACGTTCTCGCCAGGCTCAGGAGTGGGAATGACCTGCCCTAGAGCAGGTAGCCTATGCGAGATCTCGCCGGTTAGATACCTGGCGTCTCGCAGCTTTAGCACATCTTCTTCTGTGACGGAGGAAGACATCCATCGGCCATGCTGGTCGGAGCCGGACATCGTCGAAAGTCCGAAGCGCCGAAATCTGAAGCTTTGGCTGTTGGAACTCGAAGCGCGAGGCGGACTCGATGGAGGGTGTAAAAAGAAGAGGGCCTTGGTCTCATTGTAAAGAGGTTGAATACCAGGAGCCCATCCGTGGTCGATTAGGACTCGCCTTTGATAGAGGAGGCGTGCCAACAGGCACGGTTGGGTTACCCACGTCCGTATTGATGGGAATCCCGGAATAAGAGGGCACGATCTATGCTTTGATAAGGCGTGCTAGGGAAACCGCCTCGCTAAACGCGCTAAGGTGAAACGGTAAAAAACGATTCGTATAAAGGCTTGGCCGTGGTGTGATGTCACGCCGCGGAATACGTCAGCTGATCTGTGCAAAAGTTATTCTCTCTACGGTGGAATGTGGAACTTGTTTTGCAGAGCCGGACACTGTCCTTGTGTTCAAAACCTTCTATGAAGTATACGGAGGAGGAACCCGCCTCGCAATGCCGAAGACAATCAATGCGCCGGACTCGTCATCATTGAAGCCTGGTTCAGGGGCTACTGAGGGAGTCCCGGACTAGGGGGTGTCCGGATAGCCGGACTATCGTCACGGCCGGACTCCAAGACTATGAAGATACAAGATTGAAGACTTCGTCCCGTGTCCAGATGGGACTTTCCTTGACGTGGAAAGCAAGCTTGGCGATACGGATATGTAGATCTCCTACCATTGTAACCGACTCTGCGTAACCCTAACCCATCCGGTGTCTATATAAACCGGAGGGTTTTAGTCCGTAGGATGAACAACAATCATACCATAGGCTAGCTTCTAGGGTTTAGCCTCCTTGATCTCATGGTAGATCTACTCTAGTACTACCCATATCATCAATATTAATCAAGCAGGAGTAGGGTATTACCTCCATTGAGAGGGCCCAAACCTGGGTAAAAACATCGTGTCCCTTGTCTCCTGTTAGCATCCGCCTAGACGCACAGTTCGGGACCCCCTACCCGAGATCCGCCGGTTTTGACACCGACACTCGGTCTTGGCCTTCTTGCCGGTACTAGGTGTGCTCGATCCTTCCACGGCCAGCACTACTTTATCCCTGCTCTTCTTGTTCTTCTTCTTCTAACTAGCGGCGTTGTCGTCCTCCGAGTAAACGTCGATGCCATCTTCTTCACCGGGGAGTCACCTCCCTTTCTCTACTCAGGCACACTTATCCACCATAGTGTATAGCTCATTCACAGTCTTGGGCAACTGGACTTTCATTTTAGAACGTATCCTGTGGTTGCGTACGTTGACTGGAATGCAACTATCATATCTGTCGGGTGGATGTCTGGAATGTTCCTGTGCACCCGGCTGAACCTCTACGTGTACTTCCGCAAACTTTCTCCTTCTTTCTACGGGAGGAGCTGCAAATCATTGGGCCACCCTGGTTCTTGATGGAAGCCTGTGAAGGCACCAACAAACTCATGGCACAGGTAAGCCCGGGTCGAGATGGAGCCCTCAGGCAGGTGCATCAGCCACGCCCTGACATTTGGCTTGAGTGCCAAAGGGAAGTAGTTGGCGAATACCATCTCGTCTCTTCCCCCGGTAGCTTGAACAACGATGGTGTAGATGCTCAAGAACTCTACCGGGTTCAGTCTTCCGTCGTTATTTTTTGGTATCTCTGGCTTGCACGTGCGAGCAGATGGCCAGCGGACTTGCCACAGCTCGCGAGTGAAGGCGGGGCACCCAACCTCAAAAGGCAGGTACCCGCCCTCACCGGGCATGGGCTCGTCGATGTCGGGGCCATTGCGCCAATCAGACTAGCAGTGGGTTTTGCGGCGTCGTTTGATGGTGACACGGGCGTCTTCCCTCCGCCTGTCTTCCAGGGCTCGTCGTCGGTCTCGACATGCTCCGGGATCGGACCATGCCATCGATACGTTGTCGGGATCTTGGTCATGTGGCTCGGGCTGCAGCCCCTGCGCTGGCTGTCGCGAAGGGGATTGCACCGTGGGGGTGGCCCCTTCGGTACAGCCTGCGGCTCGGGCCGTTGTCGCCGCCTGTGGAGGCCGTGGTGGGCCTACTCTCTGTGATCCTCCCGCCACGGCTGTAGCGACCCGACCTCAGATGGTCAAGTCTTTGTGCTTCAGTGTCATCCCTGGATGAGTAATGCTGACACACACAGTACTCAAAGGATTTATAACAGAGTAGCAATCACACACTTATTACATCGAATGTCTCAGAAGAGAACTTATTACAATAATATGGCTTAAGGCCATCTAATGCGATAACAGCAGAAGGCTTGGAAGATAAAGTGACTCCATCAACTCCAACGGCATAGCTGAGCTGCACGGCAACGACCTAACGAACCTTACTCCTCGTCTGAAAAGTCTGCAACATAATACGTTGCAGCCCAAGAACGGGTCAGCACATGGAATATGCTGGCAATAACACAGTAGAGCAAGAACAAAATAATGCTATCACTACATGCATATTTGGCTGGTGGAAAGCTCTAAGGTTATAGTTTTGCGAAAAGCCAATTTTTTCCTACAACAAAGGAATAGGATTTAGTTTAACTATCATGGTGGTTGAAACATTGAGAAGGTATAACCCCAACTCAATCCCAATTAAAGTAGTTAACAACCCAACAATATTAATTAAGAGTGATGAGATACATGTGATAACCCAAGTACTAGATACTCAACATTGTCCATAACCGGGGACACGACTAACCATGATTAGATTGTACACTCTTGTAGAGGTTTAGCACTTTTCCCCACAAGACTCGATCGCCTCCGTTGATTTCTCGTGACCGCACGGTGTTTGAGAAACAGATGACCGAGACACGCCTTCGTAAACATTAACTCTCTACTCCGGGTAGACCATACCAAACCTACAAAACCCACTACCTTGATCTACCTCTTCAAGAGCTTCACGTAACCTACTCAACTATGCTAGAGCCCATAGTAGCTTGTGGCTGCACACGGAAGTTTCTAGCATGAATCATCTCAGTTCCCTTTAAGCCTGGGTGGCGGTCCATAGGAAGATCACACGGGTACCCCGGGATTTCGAAAAATAAAACAGACAACACTGGGTTCCCCAGGTGCCTCAATCCACCCAGATGTTAATTTTAAGTTGCCACCTTAAGTTGAACCATTAATTAACAATCTCAAATCTGTCATGGATTGACTCAAACCCAACCACGTCTACGAGCATAGCATAGCAATATAAGCAACACGTAGAAGTAACTCCAACGGGTTTGATAGTAACAGGACAATAGGTTCTACCTCAATAACTACTTCCCAACCCACAAGTTAATGACATACTAATCATGCAATGTTTGAGGATAGGAACTAATGCATAAAAACTGGGTATGAAAAGAGTATGATCAATGTGTTACTTGCCTTGCTGACGATCCGCGAATCCTAGAGACTCGTAGTAACACGCTTCGCACTACGGGAATTCTATCGCAAGCAAACAATAACATACATAAGAAACAAGCAATTATGCACAAGCAAAACTCAAATAAACGAGGCTGACCAGAAAGTTCAACTTAAGAACTCCGGTTCGCAAAAAGAATCAAACCAAACGGAACAGTGAAACTCAAACGGCAAAAGAAACAAGATCCGTTTACTAATCTGAACTAAGGTCAAATTTTACAGTATCAAAATCTTGTTTAAGTTGTTTAGACAGAAAGAGGGTCCCGAGACGAAGATCTAGGCGCTTGAATCGCCTGATTCCGACTAACGAGCGAAAAGATAAACAGAAACTAAGATCGAATCGGAAATCGCGATCAGAAAAATCACGGAGTAAATCCGAGAAAAAGCAAAACTGACGAACAGACTAACAAACGAACGTTTGTTATCTGGATCTAAACGAAGAACGTGTTCGTTAAAACGAACGAACGAGCGAATGCTCGCTAAATAAATAAACCGGAGAAAAACCGATCTATTTAAAAAACGAAAACTAGGGTTCTAAAAAAACCCGAATGGTTTTAAAAAAACCGGCGGCGGATCCGGCGGATACCTCCGACGAGGGGGGGGTCCAGTGAGGCGGCTGCGGGGCGGGGTGGCGGCTCATTGGCGGGCGGGCTTGGCGGTGGCGGTGGCTAGCGGCGGCTAGCGCGGAGGCGGCGAGGCGGCACGGGCGGCGGCGAGGCGACGTGGGCGGCGGTGGTGGTGGTGGTTTGGGCGGCGGGGGTGGCGGCTTATAGGGAGGGGAGGCGGCTTGCTTGGAGGAGGGGCAAGCGGTGGCGAGGCGGAGTCCGGCTCGAACTCCGGGTCCGAGCGGTGGCGGGCGGCGCGCGCGCGGGGAGGCGGCGGTGGCTTCTGGGCAGGCCTGGCTCGGCTGGGCCTTAGGCCCAATCGGGCGCGGGAACTTTTTCTTTAAATAATTCCGCCGACAGAAAATAAATCCTATAAAATAAAATAAAAATTTAAAAATGCCAAAACAAATTTTCACCGTCTAAATGAAATATTTAGAACGAGATGATCATTTTCTTGGCCCTAAAATGCAATTTTGAAAACGTGCAATTTTTCTAATGCAAATAAAATCCAAATAAACTCAAATATAATCGAATAATTGATTTTAACATTTTTCCTCCGATATTTCAATTGTTTTGGAGAAGTCATATTATCTCCTCTCATTTATTTTTATTATGAAATATTTTTCAAAGAGAAAATAATTAAAATCAAAGATCCTCGTTTCAATATTCGATAAAAATCAAATATGAAACCCGGAAAATCCCCAACTCTCTCCGAGGGTCCTTGAGTTGCTTAGGATTTCGAGGATCGTGGAACGAAGATGCAATAAAATATGATATGCATGGATGACCTATGTATAACATTCCAAATTGAAAATTTGGGATGTTACAAACCTACCCCCCTTAAGATGAATCTCGTCCTCGAGATTCGGGTTGGCTAGAAAATAGGTGCGGTGGTCCTTGCGAATATCATCCTGCTGCTCCTGTGTGGCTTCCTCCCCAAAGATGGTGGCTCCAATGAACCTTGCAAAACTTAATAACCTTGTCATGGGTGACTTTACCGGCAAAGTCAAGAATCTTCACCGGCTTCTCCTCATAAGTCAAATTCTTGTCCAACTGAATTGCCTCTGTGGTCTTGTATCTCTTAATGGTATATCGGCCATCTCAAAGCATGACACTTCTTCAGCTGTGAGACGTGGAACACATCGTGAACTCCTGACAATCCTTCTGGTAATTCCAGCTTGTAGGCAACTTCTCCCATCCGTTCCAAAACACGATACGGTCCTAAAAATCTCGGAGCTAATTTTCCCTTAACTCCAAAATGTTTCATTCCTTGCAAGGGTGATACTCGAAGATATGCTCTGTCTCCAATTTCATAGGCTACCTCCTTGCGTTTCGTGTCTGCATAACTCTTCTGCCTGGACTAAGCAATCTTCAGTCAATCACGGATCAGTTTAACCCTCTCTTCAGACTCCTTGATCAAGTCAGGTCCAAACAGTTGTCTGTCTCCTACCTCATACCACATCAGCGGTGTTCTGCATCTGCGTCCATACAGAGCTTCGAACGGTGCCATCTTCAAACTGGCCTGGTAGCTATTGTTGTACGAGAACTCTGTGTAAGGCAAATTGTCATCCCAACTAGATCCATAATCTAGCGCACTGGCTCTCAAAATGTCCTCCAGAATCTGGTTGACTCTCTCGGTCTGTCCATCTGTCTGCGGGTGAAATGCTGTACTAAACTCCAATCTTGTTCCCAAAGTCTGGTGTAACTGATGCCAAAACTTTGAAGTAAATTGTGTTCCTCTATCTGATACGATGGTCCTCGGAACTCCATGCAGACATACGATCCTGGTCATGTATATCTTGGCCAACTTCGCACTTGTATAGGTTGTTTTCACTGGGATGAAGTGAGCCACTTTGGTCAAGCGATCCACTACTACCCATATTGAATCATATCCTGCTTTGGTCCTGGGCAATCCGGTGATAAAATCCATGCCAAGTTTTTCCCACTTCCATTCGGGCATAGGCATAGGCTATAATAGTCCTGCTGGCTTCTGATGTTCTGACTTCACTCTCTGACATACATCACTTACGGCTACATACTCGGCAATATCCTTCTTCATACCAGGCCACCACAAACGTTCTTTCAAATCCAGATACATCTTGGTGTTTCCGAGGTGTATCGAGTATGGTGAGTCATGAGCCTCCTGACGTATTAACTTCCTGATCTCTGGGTTGTTGGGCACATAAACTCGGTCCTCAAACCATAAGGTGTAGTGCTCATCCTCACGAAAACCTTTGGCCTTTCCTTTACTCATCTTCTCCTTTATCTCGGTAATCTCTTTGTCATTCTTCCGAGCTTCTCGAATCTTGTCCAGCAATGTCGACTGAACCTCCATTATCACAATCAAACCTCTTGGAACAATCTCCAACCGAAGTTCCATGATATCCTCAGCTAACTCCTTCGACAATCCCTTACTTTCAAGGATATTAGCATAACTCTTCTGGCTCAAAGCGTCTGCTACGACATTGGCCTTTCCTGGATGATAGTGTAGCTTCATATCGTAATCCTTTATAAGCTCCAACCATCTCCTCTGCCTAAGGTTCAACTCCTTTTGCGTGAAAATGTACTTCAAACTCTTATTATCCGTGTACACATCACAACGATTTCCAATAAGATAATGCCTCCAGGTTTTCAATGCATGCACTACGGCTGCTAACTCCAAATCATGCGTGGCATAGTTCAACTCATGGGGTTTTAGTTGTCGTGAGGCATACGAAACAACTCTTCCGTCCTGCATAAGCACACATCCAAGTCCTAAGCGAGAGGCCTCGCAATAAACTTGGAACTCCTTATGTATATCTGACAGTGTTAGCACTAGGGTTGTAGTCAAACGTTTCTTCAACTCCTGAAAACTTGCGTCGCAATCTTCTGTCCATTTAAACTTAGTATCCTTCTTCAGTAATTCAGTCATTGGCTTAGCAATCTTGGAAAAATTCTCAATGAACCTCCAATAATACCCTGCGAGTCCAAGGAAACTGCGGATCTCGCTAACTGAAGTGGGTGCCAACCATTCAATGACTGGCCCGAACCTTCTTTCGGGGTCCTTTGCTATACCCTCTCCTCGATATAACATGCACAAGAAATCCAACTTCCTTCAACCAAAACTCGCACTTGCTGAATTTGGCGATAATCGGTGTTCCCTGAGTTTCTCGAGAACTAAGCGCAAATGCTCCTTGTGCTCCTCTTCGTTCTTCGAGTATACCATAATATCATCAATAAACACCACAACAAACTTGTCCAAATATTCCATGAACACCTTGTTCATCATGCTCATGAAATAGGCAGGGGCGTTAGTCAGTCCAAACGACATGATCGTATACTCGTATAATCCATATCGCGTGGTGAACACTGTCTTTGGTATATCCTTCTCTCGAATCTTCAACTGATGGTATCCCGATCGTAGATCGATCTTCGAAAACACCTTGGCTCCTTGGAGCTGATCAAACAGATCATTGATCATCGGCAGTGGGTACTTGTTCTTAATCGTTACTTCATTCAAGGCTCGGTAATCAACAACCATCCTTAGGGATTTATCCTTCTTCTCAACCAAAAGCACTGGGGCTCCCCAAGGTGATGAACTCCTTCGAATGTAAACATTCTCCAATAACTCCTTGATCTGCTTCTTAATTTCCACCAGATCATTTACGGGCATCCGATAGGGTCTCTTGGATATTGGCCCTGTACCTGGCAATAGCTCTGTCAAAAATTCGATGTCTCGATCCGGTGGCATGCCTAGTAACTCCTCTGGGAAAACATCCGGGTAATCCTTTAATACAGGCACTTCCTCCTGAACAACTTCCGTGAGGGCATTCACTTGGCTCCTCCTAGGCACATGCCTAGATACATAATTAATCCTTTTTCCTTCCGAGGTGGTGAGGTAAATTGATTTGCTAGCACAGTCAATGCTTCCTCCATACTTGGACATCAAGTTCATACCTAATATCACATCCAATCCTTATGACTCCAAGATAATTAGGTCAGACGGAAAAACATGTGTGCCAATGGTTAGGGGTATCTGGTTGTACCATCGGCTAGCCATGTACTTTGCTCCAGGCGAGCTTACTAAAAGAGGGGTCCTAAGGGTTTGGGTTGGTAGCTTAAACTTATCCACAAATCCCCTTGATAGGTATGAATGCGATGCACCAGTATCGAAAAGAACAAGAGTGGTAAATGACTTAACCAAAAACTTACCTATTACTGCGTCGCTGCTCTTCAACCTCCTCCACGTTAATGTGGTTCACTTGTCCTTTGTTGAATGGATTAGGCTTCTTCCCAGCGCTCCCATTTCCGCTTTCAGTCCTTCCTTCAGGGCAATCATTGGCATAGTGCCTGTCTTCCCGCACTTAAAGCAAGTAACTTGACTTAGGTCTCTTTTGGCGGGTGTAGCTGGGTTGGAGCGGTTACTCGTTGTTATTAACTCCGTTCCCATTTCCGTTCTTGGCACCATTGTGGTTATGCAATCCTCCTCCAAAGTGTGGTTGTGACCTCCATGGTTATGAACAAGTCCTCCCGAGTTCGTGGTTGCGAGGCTTCACGAGCTCCCGAAGTTATACTTCCCTTGTCCATACTTCCTCTTCGGTTCTCAACTGCCATCGCTTCCCTTCAATCGTAAGGGCCTTGTCTACCAACTCTTGGTAGTTGTTGAAAGTTGCCACCATCAACTGCATGCTCATCTCATCATTCAGCCCTTCCATAAACTTCTCCTGCTTCGCGGCATCTGTGGCCACATCATCAGGGGCATAGCGTGATAACTTGCTAAACTCATCCACGTACTGAGCCATAGTACGGTTCCCCTGGTGTAAGTTGATAAACTCGCACTTCTTCATCTGCATGGCTCCAGTTGAGACATGGGCTATGCGAAAAGCTTGCTGAAACTGGTCCCAAGTAACATTGGCTATTGGAAAAGTAGCCATGTAATTCTCCCACCATGAGGCTGCTGGTCCATCCAATTGATGTGCGGCAAAGCGCACCTTCTCAGCATCTGTGCATCCTGCGGTGGTTAATTCCCTTCCGTCTAAGGTAGCCAATCATCAGCAACTATTGGCTCGGTGCTACTGGAAAACACCGGCGGCTGTAACCTCAGAAAACGGGCTAGGTTGTCCACTGGCGGCGGGTTATTGTTGTTGTTGTTGTTGTTGTTGCCCTGGTTCGGAACTAGCAATTGCATCGAGGCATTCTGCTGCTGGATCAACTGGGTGAGCTCCATTGGGAAAGCAAAACCGGTGTCACGTCTCGGAGGCATCTGATGGGTTTAGATGGAAGAGATTAGAATAGAAAAAAGGTCTAACGGGAAAACACTACCCATATGCACATGAGGCAAACACAATCATTTCACTCAATCAATCAAGCAAGGGCATCCAAACGGTCTAGAACTATAGCATAAGTGCTCAACTGCTACTAATACATGGGGGAAATACTACTAATATATGGTGGTCATCTAGAAATTTTGATCGGTGGAAGACTCCATGATGTTTGCTCCAGCTTCATCTTCGTAGTCATCATCACTTGGATCGGAATCGGTGTCGTCGATCATGATGTAGTTGTCCGGGCAAGTGGGGTCGTCGTCTTCTTCTCCCGGTGCTGGTCCTCCCATGAATACTCCGATCTTCTTAACCAGGTCGTCGTTCTACTCCAGTAGTGTCTTGATTTCTTCCTCATATCCATCGCGTGTAAACTTGAGTTCTTCCTCCAGCTTGATGATCCTAGTTTTCGCCTTCTTCAACTCCATCATGTCTCAAGACATCCGGGTTCTCCTGACGCCGAATGTGCTGATTTAGCTCTGGATGAAAGCTGCAATGGATCTATCCTTCTTGGTGCTGATTACTTCCCATTGCTCGTCTCGGCGTCCACATATTTGATAGATGGTGTCCTTAAGCTCCCTGTTGTAGACTTCTCCAATACGTCCCATGGTAATGTGAGCTGCCATGCTCTTACCTAGGCTCCAAGTGGGTGCTTCGAAAGAAAATTCTATGGGTTTAGAAGTTGGTGAGAACGTCCTTCCTGGAACTTGTACTTGAATCATCCAACGTTCCTCTTCTGGTAAGGTAGCGTTGTACGTCCCGGTGAAACTTGGTATCCCAATGTTCAAGTACCTAGTGACTTCCTTCAAGTGGCGTCCAAAAGGTGTGTCTTCATCCAGTTGCGCAAACTTGTTCTTCATCTCCGTCATCTTAAAGAGTGGAAAAATGGAGAGGAGTTAGAAGTGAGTAGAGAAGAGTGACCTATGGTTTATCTTAGTGGTTGTGTCCTACACTCAGCGTGTGCTCTGATACCATCTTGTAGCGACCCGACCTCAGATGGTCAAGTCTACGTGCTTCAAAGTGTCATCCCCGGATCAATAATGCCGACACACAAGACTCGAAGGATTTATAACAGAGTAGCAATCACACACTTATTACAACGAATGTCTCAGAAGAGAACTTATTACAATAATATGGATTAAGGCCATCTAATGCGATAACAGCGGAAGGCTAGGAAGATAAAGTGATTCCATCAACTCCAACGGCATAGCTGAGCTACACGGCAACGACCTAACGAACCTTACTCCTCGTCTGAAAAGTCTGCAACATAATACGTTGCAGCCCGAGAACGGGTCAAGACATGGAATATGTCAATATAACACAGCAGAGCAAGAACAAAATAATGCTATTACTACATGCATATTTGGCTGGTGGAAAGCTCTATGGTTATAGTTTTGCGAAAAGCCAATTTTTCCCTACAACAAAGGAATAGTTTTTAGTTTAACTATCATGGTGGTTGAAACATTGAGAAGGTATAACCCCAACTCAATCCCAATTAAAGTAGTTAACAACCCAACAATATTAATTAAGAGTGATGAGATACATGTGATAACCCAAGTACTAGATACTCAACATTGTCCATAACCAGGGACACGGCAAACCATGATTAGATTGTACACTCTGCAGAGGTTTGCGCACTTTTCCCCACAAGACTCGATCGCCTCCGTTGATTTCTTGCCCTGCACGGTGTTTGAGAAACGGATGACCGAGACACAGTCTTTCAGAAACATTAACTCTCTACTCCGGGTAGACCGTACCAAACCTACAAAACCCACTACCTACTGATCTACCTCTAAAAGAGCTTCACGTAACCTACTCAACTATTCTAGAGCCCATAGTATCTTGTGGCTGCACACGGTAGTTTCTAGCATGAATCATCTCAGTTCCCTTTAAGCCTGGGTGGCGGTCCATAGGAAGATCACACGGGTACCCCGGGATTTCCGAAAAATAAAACAGACAACACTGGGTTCCCCAGGTGCCTCAATCCACCCAGATGTTAATTTTAAGTTGCCACCTTAAGTTCAACCATTAATTAAAAATATCACATCTGTCATGGATTCACTCAAACCCAACCACGTCTACGAGCATAGCATAGCAATATAAGCAACACGTAGAAGTAACGCCCAAGGGTTTGATAGTAACAAGACAATAGGTTCTGCCTCAATAACTACTTCCCAACCCACAAGTTAATGACATACTAATCATGCAATGTCTGAGGATAGGAACTAATGCATAAAAACTGGGTATGAAAAGAGTATGATCAATGTGTTACTTGCCTTGCTGACGATCCACGAATCCTAGAGACTCGTAGTAACACGCTTCGCAATCCGGGAATTCTATCGCAAGCAAACAATAACATACAAAAGCAACAAGCAATGATGCACAAGCAAAACTAAAATAAACGAGGCTGACCAGAAAGTTCAACTTAAGAACTCCGGTTCGCAAAAAGAATCAAACCAAACGGAACAACGAAACTCAAATGGCGAAAGAAACAAGATCCGTTTACTAATCTGAACTAAGGTCAAATTTTATAGTATCAAAATCTTGTTTAAGTTGTTTAGACAGAAAGAGGGTCTCGAGACAAAGATCTAGGTGCTTGAATCGTCTGATTCTGACTAACGAGCGAAAAGATAAACAGAAACTAAGATCGGATCAGAAATCGCGATCAGAAAAATCACGGAGTAAATCCGAGAAAAAGAAAAACTGACGAACAGACTAACGAATGAACGTTCGTTATCTGGATCTAAACGAAGAACACGTTCGTTAAAACGAACGAACGAGCGAACGCTCGCTAGATAAATAAACCGAAGAAAAACCGATCTATTTAAAAAAACAAAAACTAGGGTTCTAAAAAAAACCACACGGTTTTAAAAAAACCGGAGGCGGATCCGGCGGATACCTCCGGCGAGGGGGGGGTCCAGCGAGGCGGCTGTGGGGCGGCGCGGCGGGGCTTGGCGGTGATGGCGGCTAGCGCGGGCGGCTGCGAGGCGGCGCTGGTGGCGGCTGGCTCGGCGGCAAAGGCTGGTAGTGGTTTGGGCCATGGGTGCCGGCTTATAGGGAGGGGGCAGCTTGCTTGGAGGAGGGCAAGCGGGCGGCGAGGCGGAGTCCGGCTCGGACTCGGGTCCGAGCGGGCGGCGGGCGGCGCTGCTGAGGCGGCGGCGGCCGCTGGCCGGCTGGCTCACTGGGCCTTTTAGGCCCCAAGGGAACTTTTTAAATAATTCCGCCGACAGAAAATAAATCCTATAAAATAAAATAAAAATCTAATAATGCCAAAACAAACTTTCACCGTCTAAATGAAATATTTAGAACGAGATGAACATTTTCTTGGCCCTAAAATGCAATTTTGAAAACGTGCAATTTTTCTAATGCAAATAAAATCCAAATAAACTCAAATAAAATCGAATAATTGATTTTAACATTTTTCCTCCGATATTTCAATTGTTTTGGAGAAGTCATATTATCTCCTCTCATTTAGTTTTATTATGAAATATTTTTCAGAGAGAAAATAATTAAAATCAAAGATCCTCGTTTCAATATTCGATAAAAATCAAATATGAAACTCGGAAAATCCCCAACTCTCTCCGAGGGTCCTTGAGTTTCTTAGGATTTCGAGGATTGCGGAACAAAGATGCAATAAAATATGATATGCATGGATGACCTATGTATAACATTCCAAATTGAAAATTTGGGATGTTACAATGGCGAAACAAATCAAGATCTGAATGGTAGCTCTCCACTCATCCATCTGATCAGCCGCCGGAGGAAATCTTAATAGGAGATAGGCCCGTGCCATGGCCTCTGAAGCGTTGCTTGGCATGGATGACGACGCAGATCGTGATGTTTCCTGGCTTCTGGCGGTGCCAGCAGTGGCAGCGTTGGGCTCCCATCGCCATGAGCCAGTCGCCAGGGCGGCGTGGTTGCGAGGTGGATGCGCTTGGGGATCGGTGGCCCCGTTCGGCGCATCGGCTCGGCCAGCTCGTCCCCGGGGCACCCGCTGCGGGTGCGGCCGGAGGGTTGTGATTCGCCCCAGAGCAAGCGCCATTGCTGTGGCTCCACTTTGGTGGGGCAGAGAGGAGGAGACAGAATAATCACCCCTGACGCGAAGCAATCCACAATCATCCCCATGGACGCATCTACATCTCCTACGACCCCAGTTGGACCAATGACAAGAGCCCGAGCAAAGGCTATCGAAGATAAGGTGAACTCGCGCCTTTCCGAACTACCACTTTCTATGCATGAGACATGGCTACTACCTCAAACGGAAACACTATGTGTGCTTAGGTACTTGGAGGAAAGCCATGGTACATCTACATCCAATGGACAAGACGGCGAGGCCACCAAGCGAGAAGGACAAGGAGAAGAGCTGCCACGGAAGCTATAGGCTCCGGACAACCAGCCCAGCCCGGACGTCCGACCCCTGGAGGTCGCTACAGCCCAAGGAAACCAGGCCAACAAACGCTACAGCAGTTGGACGAGCGTCCGGGACCGGACGTCCGACGACTCCCAAGCTCCGAAAGTCCGAGCCCCTCCGGACGACTGACACTTCCCCAACAGAACCGAATCTACAGAAATCTGAGGAAGACCGGACGACCGGTGACCAGACGATCGGACACCTACGGACGTCCAAGGCCGTGGCAACAGAACCTAAACTACGGATTTCTGAAGATCTACGGACGTCCGGGCCCCCGCGATCCTCCGGACGACCGGCGCCTCCCGGACGTCCGGACCCTGGTTGTGTCCAGTTTCAGGCCGAAGCCCATGTACCCCTCCACTTCGCCCCTCTTTTGCACTAAGACTATAAGTAGACCTATACGTCCTCCTAGTTAGGGTTAGCAAAGGATTAGCTCATGTTTGTGTGAGAGCTTTGCTCGTCCACTTGGATACCTTCTGCTCGGAGATCGCGCCTCCTCGGAGAAGATCCTTCCAAGCGGATTCAAGACCCCCTCTTGGGTGGCCCCATCAAGGCATCCTCACGGAGAAGAACCGGTTACCTTTGTATCGTCCTTTGTTGACTTTGGATCTTGTATCTCCTCTTGTGTTCCGAGGATCAAGCACATGTGTGACTATATCTTGTTGGTTTGAGAGTTCCTCTTGTGTTTTCCCTTGTGATTCCCCGTGTGTTCTTCGTGTTCTTTGTTGGGATTCGCTCCTTTCGTGAAAGATCGGCCGTATAAGGTTCCACCCTACATCATCTTGGTATCATGAGCCACGTTGATCACGATTTTGGAGCCTTTTCTAGCTTGATTTTGTTGTTTTTCGTCCTAATCTGAAAATTCCCCACAAAAATAGCCCCTAAATTTATTGTGATTTGTTGGTGTGATGAAATTTTGTTGGATTTGATCCATGGATTTGTTTTGCCTTGAGTGGATCTAGCTTTTCCCCATCATCTCCACCTTTTTCCATCCTCAAAATCACCCGAATTTGACCAATTTCGCCACTCCCGCCACGAACCCTAGCAGTTCATCCCGTGCCCGAAATCGCCCAGGCACCGGACATCCGACAGCCTCCGGACGTCCGACGACCGGACGATCGTAAAACCCCGGACGTCCGTAATACCATGACGAAACTGAATTTTTTCTTCCCCGAAAATTTTCAGCTACATCCACCACTTCCGCATACAACTTCCTATACCATCCCCATTTCCGCATCCACCACCATAGCTTGTCCGCTACCCAACCCCGCTGATTTTGACACGTTTTGGTCTTAGAGAATTTGAGTTGTGGTAACCGTATCCTTTTGTGTTTCGTCTATCTAGTTACGGTTCGACATCGACATCACTACCGCTCATCTTCGCCATAGACTACTATGATCAGCTACATCATCTTTCACGATAACCTCATCATGGTATTGTGATATCATCATACATTCTCGCAATTGCATTGATAACCCCATAGCCTTACTTTTGCGTCACTTACCCATCGAGACTAGCCTTTCAGTATTGCCGACAATGTGACTTGTGCAGATTAGTGATCATACTTCCATAGCATACATACCATATCATCGTGGTGCATATCTTGGTATCATCTCTTGTGTCACAAAGTTGTCATCGCATACACAATTGCTATCTTGGTTCGTGAAGCATTGCATGAGAAAAGAGCTAAAACAATAAAGAGTCAAACAAGCTTTTAAGCAAAATGGAAAGATAAGCAAAGAGTTTATAAGAAAGAGCCATAGCATCATACAACATTAAGATTGTCATACTCGATCATCTTGGATCATCGCATAAAAACATCATACATATAGCATACTTGGGATAGAAGTCGTTCCATTTTTTCCTAGTAGGTTGTGCACAAGTTCGTATCCGCCTATTGTGCAATCGTGCTAGCGTCTCTCTAGTGTTGTGCAATAAGAGCATCTTTGTGGATTCCACATTTTGGCTCACCCTTGGTTGCACGACCCCACTTATCTATTTGCGTGTGTGTTTCCGTGTACCTTATCTTGCTATTGGTCTACTTGTTGCATTTGCAAATTTGTGAATCTTTTCCAACATTATTGAGTCTCACTAACAATTGCATCAAATTTTGTGCCACCATCCTAACCAAGCTCCACCATAAGCTTTTACTTGTGTAGGTGTGAGAAACCGACACCAATTGTGTTATTTCCTTGTTACACATTGGAGTGATCTTGATCCATCTTCAACATTGGTCAAGGTACATTTGGTATTGGTTCTTCTCTTTCTCCCACTCACATATCTTTGTTTGGAATGATGGATAGACCAAGTACTTCTACCAACCCACTTTTCTTGGAGCAAGACGATGACATGTCATCCTACATCACCAAGAGCCACCTCTTTGGTGCACAACGAGCTTTGCATCAAGAGCAACAAGCAATGAGCGACCGCATCGACAACCTCGCCACCGACTTGCGACTCTCCGAGCAACGTACAAGAGACTGCTTCGACAACAAGCTCGGCGAACACAAGCACGAGAATGACACAAGAATGGACGAGATTCGTGCCTTGTTGGTCAACCGCTCTTCTACCACTTCGTCCTACTCAAGAAGGAGCCGCTCGAGTCGACACTCCGACGACACTATCTCCGGCTCAAGTACCCCGACATCGAATACTCTTCGTCGTGCCGCACGTCAAGATCGTCAAGCAAACTGCAATCCTGTACACGACACCGACTCTCCAGAGCACCGACAACGTCAAACCCAAGCGGCATTCATGCAAGCACAAGAATGGCAACGCCAATGACAACAAGAACAAGAGGAGCGAGCACGACACAATAAAGATGCACAGGATGCCGAGGCCGGACGTCAAGAACAACAACTACATGAAGCTCAAGCTCTTGAGGCGCAACGTGCCCTTCACGAATCAAGTCGATCCATAGCCAACCGAGGACGACAAGCTCGTGAACATCAAGAAGCACTTCGCGATGAAGTTCAAGAAAGGATTTTCCAAGCACGTGTGCATCGTCAAGCTCGACAAGCTCCTCCTCTAGTGAGACAAGAACATCAAGTCCATCGAGAGCATGAAGATAGTGGACCTCCTCCAAGACAAGTGGAACATGAGGTCGACAACCCTCCAAGACAAGAGCAACATGAGGGCGACAACCCTCCTCGCCAAGAGCAACATGAATTTGTCAATCCTCAACGACATGGACGTCATCATCCCCGACCCCAACACAATGAAGAACAACGCTATGGCAAGCTAAAGTTCACCATGCCCAAGTTTACCGGAAGCAATGACCCCGAAGAGTACATATCATGGGCATTGAAGGTTGACAAAATCTTCTGCTTGCACAACTACGAAGAAGAGAAGAAGATCGCGATGGCATCCCTTGAATTCCAAGACTAAGTCCTCATTTGGTGGGAACAAGTCATTGAGCCCGAGAGGCCAAAGCTGAACCGCCAATCACCACTTGGGCGCAAATGAAGGATGTCATGAGAGCACGATTCATGCCAAACTACTACAACCGCGACCTCTTCAAGAAACTCCAACTCCTCAAGCAAGGAACCAAGAGCGTTGAAGAGTACTACAAGGAAATGGAGATTGCCATGATAAGAGCCAATGTCACGGAAGATGATTAGCAAACTATGGCATGTTTCTTGAATGGACTCAATCATCCTATCAAGAAGATTGCCGACTTCCAACCATACTCGTCGAGCTAGTGCACCAAGCTACCAAAGCGGAACGTCAAGTGCAAGATGACTTCAAGTATTCCAAGTTCTCATCCAAGTCCTATGGCTTCTCCAATACCCAAGCTTCAACGACTCCAACAACTTCTACTTCAACCAAGCCATCTACAAGCAACGGCGACAAGTCAAGTTACAAGAAAACTTCGACAACCTCGAGTCATCCTCCTACTACAAGCAACTTCAAGCCGAGAGCTTCATCATCATCTACCCCAACTGATGAGACCATCAAGACAAGTTCTTTCAATTGCTTCACATGAGGCGGCCGAGGCCACGAGTCCTTCGAGTGCACAAACAAGTGCACCATGATCGTCAACGATGATGGAACCTATGACTCAATGAGTGAAGGAGAAATGGAAGCCCTTGAGCAAGTGGCCATGCACCGGCAAGTGAACAACGAAGATGAAGATGATCAAGTCTTTTGTGATGAAGATTCAAGTCCCGCTCTTGTTGTTTTCAAGGTTTTGACTCTTCAACATCAACAAGAAGAAGACCAAAGATGCCATATCTTCCACCCAAAGGCCGGCATCAATGGAAGGTCCATCAAGGTCATCATCGATGGAGGAAGTTGCCATAACTTAGCAAGTGAAGAACTATGCTCCAAACTCAACTTGGTCAAGATTAAGCACCCGCACCCTTACAAAATTCAATGGCTAAGCGACAACTGCACCATCCAAGTTGAGCATAGGGTACAAGTCTCTTTCAAGATCGGAGCTTATGAAGACACTTTGGAGTGTGATGTCCTTCCGATGACCGTTTGCCACCTCCTTCTTAGCCGACCATGGCAATTTGACCGAGGTGTCATCCACAACGGGCGTACAAACCACTATAGCTTCAAGATGAAAGGAAAGGAGTATGTGCTACGACCTATGTCTCCATGCCAAGTGATCGCCGACAAGCAAGCCACCCATCATGGAGAGACTATTGAGCGAGCGAACCACCAAAAAGAGAGTGAGCGCCACAAGCCCAAATTGAGTGCCTCCACGATGAGCGACAAGACAAACTTAGTTCTATTTGCCACCAAACGTGAGATGAGAGAAGTGTGTGAGAACCGATCAAGTGTCCTACACTATGTCCTTTTTTGCAAAGATGAGGCACCAAAGCTAACACCTCTCACAATCTTCCTCTAGTGTTATCTTCTATTTTGCAGGAATTCCAAGACGTTTTCCCCAACGAGCTACCTCTGGGTCTACCTCCTCTATGAGGCATCGAGCACCACCACGACCTCATCCCCGGAGCGCCACTTCCAAACAAGGCTCCCTACCGAGTCAACCCCTAAGAAACCAAAGAAATACAAACGCAAGTAAAGCATCTCATAGACCATGGACATGTGCGTGAAAGTTTGAGTCCTTGTGCCGTACAGGTCATTCTTGTGCCAAAAAGAGACAATAGCTTTTGCATGTGTTCCGATTGTAGAACCATCAATGTTATCACCGTTAGATATAGGTACCCCATTCCACGCCTAGATGATATGCTTGATGAGCTTAGCGGTGCCACTATTTTTTCCAAAATTGATCTTAAAAGTGGTTACTATCAAATCCGCATACAAGAGGGTGATGAATGGAAAACCGCTCTGAAAAAAAAGTTTGGTTTGTATGAGTGGTTAGTCAAGCCTATGGGTTTATCGGAAGCACCCGGTACTTTCATATGTCTTATGCGTTATGTGTTTCGCCCTTACATTGGTGACTTTGTTGTTGTCTACTTCGATGATATCCTTGTTTTTAGAAAATCTCTCAAAGAGCATGTCACCCACCTTCGAACCATGCTACAAACACTTTGAAAAGAGCGTCTCTATGCTAATATGGAAAAATGCCTCTCTGGTGTTGATAAGCTTGTTTTCTTGGGTTTTGTAGTATCTTATAAGGATGTTCATGTTGATGAATCTAAGATCAATGCTATCAAAACTTGGCCCCAACCAACCAATTTGCAACAAGTGCGTAGTTTTCTTGGTTTAGCCAGTTTCTACCGTCGATTTGTGATGGATTTTAGCACCATTGCATCTCCTTTACATGCTTTAGTAAGAAAAATGCACCCTTTGTTTGGGAACCATCTCAAGATAGTGCTTTCAATGAGCTTAAGAATTAGCCTACTCATGCTCCCGTGCTTGCATTACCCAACTTTGACAAACCTTTTGAAATTCATTGCGATGCTAGTGGTAATGGCATAGGAGGTGTGTTAACGCAAGAGAAGCGCCCCATAGCATATTTTAGTGAGAAACTTTCTGGCGCGCAACTCAATTACCCCATCTATGACAAAGAGCTATATGCTTTGGTGTGAGTTCTACGTGAATGGGAACATTATCTCCGCCCTCATGAATTTATTATTCATACCGATCATGAACGCTTAAATACCTTAAAGGTCAAACTAAGTTGAACAAGCGTCATGCTAAGTTTAGTGAATTTATTGAGTCTTTTCCTTATGTCATCAAGTATATTAAAGGTAAGGATAGTGTTGTGGTGGATGCGCTTTCCCGTATATGCATGCTTGTTACTCAACTTGAATTGAATGTCATTGGCTTTGAGCACATAAAAGACTTGTATGAGCATGATCCTACTTTTTCTATTCCGTATGCAAAGTGCTTGACGCATCCATATTGGGAATGCTACTACATCAAAGATGGTTATCTTATGAGAGCTAACAAACTTTGCATCCCCGATTCTTCTCTTCGTTTGTTGCTTTTGCAAGAATATCATGGAGGAGGACTAATGGGACATTTTGGACGTGACAAGACACTTGCTACGCTCTCCAAGAACTATTTTTGGCCAAAGATGTTCCGCGACGTCAACTGCTTCACCAACCGATGCTCTACATGTCACAAAGCTAAGTCTAAAGCTCAATCTTATGGCCTTTACATGCTACTTCCAATTCCATATCAACCATGGGAAGATATTAGCATGGATTTTGTGCTTAGTTTGCCTATAACTAGAAATGGCAAGGATTTTGTCTTTGTTGTTGTGGACAGATTCTCTAAAATGGCACATTTCATTCCTTGCAACAAGATAGACGATGCTTCACATGTTGCCAATCTCTTTTGTAGGGAAATCTTGCGACTTCATGGTGTGCCGAAGATGATTGTCTCGGACCGCGACGTCAAGTTCTTGAGTTACTTTTGGAAGAAATTATGCGCCAAGCTCGGAATCAAGCTACTCTTCTCCACGGCATACCATCCACAAACCGACGGCCAAACGGAAGTGACGAACCGAACACTACCATTGGACATTCTTCCTCTACCACTACAAGAGCGCATCAACATGGACTCGAGCGCCCGAGTCAACTACCTCAAGAAGATGCATGAAGATACAAGGCACACCATCGAGCGCCAAGTACAATGCGTCGCGACCAAGCTCAACGTCAACAAACAACCCATGATATTCAACATTGGAGATCTTGTGTGGCTACACCTTCACAAGGACCGCTTCCCCAATGAACGCAAGTACAAACTTCTACCATGAGCCGATGGACCCTTCAAGGTGCTAGCACACTACAACAACAACAACAACACTTACAAGATTGATCTCTCGCGCGACAAGTACAACGTGAGCGACGTCTTCAACATCAAGGTTCTTTCGCCCTACCATGGTGATGAAGATTTTGATCCGAGGTCGGATCTTTCCCAAGGGAGGGGAGATGATGCGGAGCATGCCACAATCATCCCCATGGACACATCTACATCTCCTACGACCCCACTTGGACCAATGACAAGAGCCCGAGCAAAGGATATTGAAGATAAGGTGAACTCGCTCCTTTCCGAACTACCACTTTCTATGCATGAGACATGGCTACTACCTCAAACGGAAACACTATGTGTGCATAGGTACTTGGAGGAAAGCCATGGTACATCTACATCCAACGGACAAGACGGCGAGGCCACCAAGCGAGAAGGACAAGGAGAAGAGCTGCCACGGAAGCTACAGGCTCCGGACGACCGGCCCAGCCCGTACGTCCGACCGTTGGAGGTCGCTACAGCCCAAGGAAACCAGGCTAGCAAACACTACAGCGGTCGGACGACCGTCCCGGACCAGACGTCCGACGACTCCCAGGCTCCGAACGTCCGAGCCCCTCCGGACGACCGACACTTCCCCAACAGAACCAATCTACGGAAATCCGAGGAAGTCCGGACGACCGGACACCTACGGACGTCCAAGGCCGTGGCAACAGAACTTAAACTACGGATTTCCGAAGATCTACGGACGTCCGGGCCCCCGCGATCCTCCGGACGACCGGCGCCTCCCGGACGTCCGGACCACGGTTGTGTCAGTTTGGGCCGTCAAGCCCATGTACCCTCCACTTCGCCTCTTTTGCACTAAGACTATAAATAGACCTCTACCTCCTCCTAGTTAGGGTTAGCAAAGGATTAGCTCATGTTTGTGTGAGAGCTTTGCTCATCCACTTGGTTACCTTCTCCTCGGAGATCGCGCCTCCTCGGAGAAGATCCTTCCAAGCGGATTCAAGACCCCCTCTTGGGTGGCCCCATCAAGACCTCCTCACATAGAAGAACCGGTTACCTTTGTATCGTCCTTTGTTGACTTTGGATCTTGTATCTCCTCTTGTGTTCCGAGGATATAGCACATGTGTGACTATATCTTGTTGGTTTGAGAGTTCCTCTTCTGTTTTCCCTTGTGATTCCCCGTGCGTTCTTCGTGTTCTTTGTTGGGATCCGCTCCTTTCGTGAAAGATCGGCCGTATAGGGTTCCACCCTACATCAACCCCACGCGCGCCTTGTGCAGTGTGGATGCTGGGATGATGTTGACGCTGTCCCTCTCCGGTGTCTACTACTCCTGCTTCAGCAGTAGGGGAGTTGTGATGACGCCGCCTGCACCAACCACGTCCCCCGCAGCGTCCACGTCCCCGTGCATCCCCGTAGCACCCAAGAACTTGGCGACTGTGTGCGAGGGGGCCTTCGAGGTGGACGGGTGAGCTGCGGCACCGGGTTTCTTCTTGGGCGCCATGGATGATGAAGCCATTGATGGAGAAAATGATGATGAAGATGACCCGCTGCTTACACTCTCGGGTTCGCGCAAGCACTCCCCCCTACCTGGCGTGCCAAAGATGTCATGGGAAAACACGGCCACCCATGGGGCCATCGGGCCCTTGTGGTTTGGCAGGGGAAGGGCACATTGCACAATGAGCGGAGGGCGCAGAGCAGCAGGACAGCGATCACACGGGCATTTTTTACCCAGGTTCAGGCCGCCCTCAGGCGTAAAACCCTGCTCCTTTGGTGGATTGATGAGAGGACCGTGGTGAAGACGTAGTGCTCTAGCCCGGCAAGGTCGCCTCGGGGCGAGAGTAACTACGCGCGTATGAGTGTACAAGGGTCCGAATCCTCTCTAAGGTTGCCACATCCCTCCTTTTATAGGTCAAGGGGTCACCACAATGGCAAATATGTCATTGCGTATTGATTAGATAGGAAGCAGTGCTATCATACATAACTCTGCAGACAGGACAAGGCACGTTAAATGCACCGCTTAGTGTCACATCATAGCATAGCCCGGCAAGCCTTGCCCTGCCGTTCTGCCACCTTCTCACGTGCCTGCATGACACGTCTCTAGACGAGTTGGGGATATAACGCCGCGATATGACCCGCCCAAGAGGGGCCGGGTTACACCGTCGGCAAGTTAACATGAAGAAGGCCCAAGAGGCCCAAGAAGACAAGACATAAAGACGATGGCTCCTAGGCAGGCTTATTGAAGGCCCACGACCCGGAGGTGACTCAAGACCCGAAGGTCTGAGCCGCCCGATGTTGACTTGCTCTGTAAGGCAAGGAAATTAGAACCAGGGTAGGTTACGTTGTGTGACCTGATCCAGACTCTTGTAAGCCGTCGGACCTCGGCTTCTGTATATAAAGGAGAGACCCAGGAGCGGGTTTATCCAAGGAACAATTGATAGATAGCTAGGTCAAGCATAATCGCTCCCATGTAATCGATAACCAAGCAATAGTCAACAAAGCATGAGTAGGCTTTTACCTCGTTGAGAGGGGCCAAATCTGGGTAAATCCCTTGTGTCCTTTGTCCCGTTCAACCCCTTCGAGCTAACCTATCTTGCGATGGCTCCACACCTAAGTCCTTTCACAAGGAAATCTACCATGACAAAACCATGATAGTTGGTGCCTGCCGTGGGGCCAAAGCATGGTGGTTTCAAGTTCTTCAGGGGCTACTTCTCAGGGATCGAAGGATAAGCCGTGGGCCGGATGACTAAGAGTCGCCGCGGCAAGATCGACATCGACGGCGCTGGCTGGGGCCCCGAGGCCGACTCAATTGAGTATGGGTATAGGGTCCCCTTTGGCGGAATTCACATCTTCATCGGCAAGATCGGTGAGTCAAAACCTGAGCCGGACACCTGCATCGACATCATCGAGACGGCTCAGCGCACAAGACCCACCAGGGTTCAACCCGGCCGGAAGAGCGTTTTGGTTCGCTTTGTTCATGGAACGGATCTTGAGGAAGGTTTGGCATCTGGTGGAGAGACGGCTATCTATTCAGGTGATGAGTCCACAACAGGAGAAACCGAGTCAATCTATCAGCTTCAGGATGGTGGGCTTGGGGGCTATTCTGATGGTGACAGTATTCTGGACCCCTATAAGCCACCGAGCAGGGCTGCTATTTTTATGGCTGGTATGCAACCTGTAGTAAATCGATCAACGCTGCCGCCTTTGACATCCGGTTCAACCATCGCTATGAAGTTGGGGCGAGCGGCTCGGTACAGCCGCCGGCTCAGGTCTTATCCGAGCTCTTGGGCGCCCTCGCAACTTTGTTGGCCACGGAGGTGACTCTGGCGAATCAAGCACAACACAATGCGGAAGTAGCAAAGCTGCGAGATGAAGTGGCCAAAGCCCAAGAGGATCTTAATGCGGAGAATGCCAGGATGGCGACGGAGCAAGCCGCGATGGAGGCCGAGTCATAGTGGATAAGGGTAGAAGCTTTTCATCTAAATCTGGATCAAAATGCATCCAACGTTGTTCTTCAAAGGAGGCACCAGAGCCGCCTGCTTCACAATTTGAAGGGTGAAATCTTTTTAACACGGCCAGGGCAGGAACGAGCAACCCGTCTAGTGTGACCCGGGCCGCTGAGGTGCCTGGGACCAGAGCGGCGGCTCAGCCTTGTGTGCCAGACCCGCCTCGTAGGGATCTGACCCCACCTCAACGGGTTCCAACACCTTCTGGCCATTACTCTAACCTGATGGATAATATGATTGCTGCAGCCACATGATTGGCGGCTATTCCGATCGAGGGCAGGTGTCCAGCTGTGATAGAGACCCGAAATGCTGTGAAGCTTCTCGAGATGGTTGTGGCGCAGTAGGCGGCTTACTCATCCAGTATTGAGAAATTTCACTCAACATCGTGCCAAAGTCGAAGTTTCAGCCGGCGCATTGAGTCGCCGACGGTTTCCAGTAGCGAACGGCGTCGTAAACCGCCTCGTAATGATGACCCGCCTCGTGGAGAACCCTCCCCGTGTTGATAGTAATGCTCAAACCCTTGTGGATCAGGCTAGAGACCGTCGTTAGGCGGAATTAGTGGCTCAATTGGGGGCTCATTAGCAGTTTCAGCTAAACCCTTCAGTGTCCGTTGAGGCGGGAATGACTTCCAGGATAGTTGGTGTACTGTGTTTAGTGCCGGCTCTATGCAATGAACGTCTGCCCAAGGATTTGAACTGTCCTCTTAAGGTGCCTAACTATGTATACACATCTGGTCTTCCACCTGAAGGTTGGATTGAAAGCTATGAGCTAGCTGTGGAGATGCTGGATGTTAATGATGTTGTATGTGCAAAGTACTTCATAATGATGTTGGATGGACCGGCTCGTACCTGGTTCAAAGGATTAGCTGCCAATTCCATCAATTCTTGGGCTGAGTTGAAGGCGCGCTTCATTCAGAACTTTAAAGGAACGTGTAAGCAGCCTCTGTCGGTTATTGACCTGGAAAATTATGGGCATTGGGAGGATGAGTCGGTCCATCATTGTGTTCGCCGGGTCTCAGCTATTATCCACTAATCGGCTAGCATTGCGACAGGCTTCCCTGTTCTCTTCCTGGAGAAGAATGGTCACTTTACTCCCCTCAAGCAGAAGCTCGGGCGGCTCAAGCGTCATTCTAGTGACATGGGGGAGCTCATGGCGACTCCCATTAAACATGTTGACTCTGATACTACCAAGGATCATGGTTCTGATGATGAAAAGTCCAACAAGGGAAAGAAGAGTGGTAATGGTAAGGGTCAGCAACAGAATGTGACCGGACATAATGGTCACAACCAGGGTAATGGTGGTAAGCGCAGACACCCCGATGGCGGGTCAGATCTTGTAGCTAACACCAACACTGGATATAAAAACCAGCGTAGTGCTAAGCCGGCCTTTGGAGGGCCGAGGTTTAATATTGAGGCGATGTTGAATGAACCTTGCCCAAAACATAGTCTGCCCAATAAACCAGTGGCCCATGCTTGGAAGGATTGTTTCATCCTGAAAGAGTACAAGAATTCCGGCTTCAGTCAGAATCATGGTAATAGTAATGGCCCGCCTGGCGGGTCAGGATCCGGTTCACACGGGCCCCTCTTTGGCGGTGGCGGCTCAAGTTATGGATATCAAGGACAGGGCAACCAGGGTGTTCATGACCAACAGTCTGGCCAGGGTAACCAGCAGCAGCAGTCAGGGTACCAAAGTGATCCAAAGCAGCTCAACGGGGGTGAGTATCATGTTTTCACCATAAGTCTTTGCAAGAGAGATCAGAAGGTTCATAAGCGTGCTATCAGTGCCATTGAGCCGGCAGTACCTCAATACCTGCGGTGGTCAAAGCAACCAATCACATGGACTCGAGAGGATCACCCGCCTTGAGTTGACAATCCGGGTCAACTAGCATTGGTGGTAGCCCCTCAAGTTGGGGGTTACAAGTTCACTAAAGTGCTCATGTATGTTGGCAGCAGCATTAATATCCTTTATTATGATACCTTTCGCCGGATGAATTTGACTGATAAAGAGCTTAAGCCGTACTTTACAGTCTTCCATGGCGTGGGTAAGTCGACATATCCAGTTGGTAAGATTCCCTTGGAAGTGGCCTTTGGTGATGACTATGACTACAGGGAAGAAACATTATGGTTTGTAATGGTTAAGATCAAGAGCCCTTATCATGCCTTGTTCGGACGACCGGCTTACGCCAAGTTTATGGCACGGCCGTGTTATGTTTATCTATATCTTAAGATGCTAGAACGTAAGGGTACCATTATAGTCCGCGATGATCGAATGATTGCTTTAAAATGTGAAGAAGGAGATGCTGCCTATGTTGTATCAGCCTGTGCTATTGAGGAGCTTAAGTTTTATAAGGATATTGTTGACCCGGCTGATATGACCCCTTTGAAGAAGCCCACCACAGAGCAAGACCCTTTGTTTTTTTACTAGGAACTGTAGGGAAACCCCCCCCCCATAGCATTCAAACTTTATTAATGTCAAAAAGTTACAATGTACGTGGATTACAAGTGGCAATCAGTAAATCTAAAAAGAGAGTAGAAAGAAAAAAGGAAGAAACTAGCTAACCAGTAGACAAAACCTCAAGGAAGTAGAAAAGAAATCCATCTCAAAGAACTCATCTCCAAATCTATGTTTGACCCTATGCTGCATGAGAGTGATATCATGGATGAAAGCACTTCTCCATTTATTAAAACTAGGCCTTTCATGCCTAAACACCTTTGTATTCTTGATTATCCAAATGTTCCAGCAAGCAACAAAGAAAACCTCAGTGAAAAAGGGTTTTGCAAAGTCTTGTCTAGCCTACATCACAATGGTGATCATATCATCTCCCTGAGACCATGAGATTTGAAGATAATTCCATACTCTCACACTGAAATTATAGTGGAAAAATAAGTGATCCCTGGTTTCTCTTGTCAATAGTGGACAAAGAACACAATTCACTCCAGTATCCAAATGTCAATGCCTTCTTTCAACATATCCTTACTATTAAGCCTATCCATGATTAACATCTAGGCAAACACTTTAATTTTCATTGTGCAGGATGATTTCCAGATCCATAACAGCAGAGGTTTGAAAGACTGGTTAGAATGCATGAAAGAATAGAACAACTTGGGTTTAAAATCATTGCATGTCCCTTGCCAAAACTAGATATCTTTTACACCCACATCTCTGCTATAGTTGGCCATCAGATTCTGGATTGTCATATATTCTTGATCTGCCAGTTTAGGAAAAGGTAGGTGAAACATCTGAGCAATATCCAGTGATTGGAAGGCTTCAAACACTATTATCCAAGGATCTCTCACATAAGAAAATAACCTTGGAAACCTTGATTGCAGAGGGGCCACATAATCACCAATCTTCAATTTATCAGACCAAAACAGAGCTGAATCCCCAGAATTGATTTGTACACATGTTGTGTTCCTGAAATGATCACACAATTTGCATATGTCCTTCCACCAGAAAGAACCACAACTGGCTGTACCCCGAGGCACTCTTGCATGATAATATGTATCCCAAATAAGAGAGACCCATGGCAAATCCATCCTATTCAAAAATTTGTGCATATGTTTGAGCAACAGAGCAATATTCTAGACACCCAGATTCAAAGTGCCCAATCCCCCTTTGCTTTTGGGTCTACAAATTAGGTCCCAGGCTGCCAAAGATGGGGAGGGATCATCCCTATGCTTCCACCATAAACATTGCCTTTGGATTCTCTCGATTGCTTTAAAATCCCAGGAGGAACTAGTAGACTACCAAGATAAAAAATGGGCATGGATGACAGAGCAGAATTCAAAAACTGAAGTATTTCACCCTGATTGAGGAAGGAGGAGCTTGTTGTCATTCTTCTCTCCATGCAATCTACAAGAGGCATGAAGTCAACATTTTTGACCTAGTAGTACCCACACACAGCCCTAGATATGTGAAGCGCATTTTGCCAACTTGACATCCAAAAGCAGCAGCCAAACTAGTGGTTGTATCCTGATCAACATTAATGGGCATCATGGAAGATTTGTGATAGTTAACCACTAAACCAGTTGAGGTGGAGAAAACATGAAGCATATCCTTTAGAGCAAGCACTGGTTACATCTGTGGCAGAATTATGAGAGTATCATCTGCATATTGCACTATTGGATAATCTTGATCATGGCATGGTATAGGCAACTGAAGAATGCCCTTTCTGAACATATCATTAACTACTGATTGAAGTAAGTCAACATCAATAACAAAGAGCAAGGGTGAGAGGCAATGTCCCTGTCTAACACCCTTTTTACAAACAAATTGCCTACATGCTACTCCATTCAAGAGAACTGAGGATGTTCCATTGGAGAGCAACTGCTTGACCTAGGAAATCCATGTTTCATTGAATCCCTTATACTTCAAGATCTGCAAAATATCTTCATGCTCAATGGAATCAAAGGCCTTCTCAAAATACAATTTAAGAATTACAATTGGCCTCTTTGATTAGTGACATTGATGCAAGTACTCAAGGTACCAACCAGTCCAATCTTGAATTGTTCTGCTTTTTATGAAACTGTAGTGATTTTTATGAATGCATTTCATAGTTATCCTTTGGAACCTATTAGCAGCCATCTTAGACAAAAACTTGAGTCCCGTCCCAGTCAAAGAAATTGGAATATAATCACCAACCTCCTCAGGAGCCAACTTGTTTGGTATGAGAGTGATATATAATCCATTGATGTTTTCTAAGGCTGCAGTACCATTATGAAAAGCCTCAGCCAGGTCATAGAAATCCTTACAGATAATTGGCTAGCATCTCTTGAAGAATAAACCATTGAAACCATCTGGCCCAGGAGCTTTGTCAATTGGCATGTGTTTCACAGTATCATCCATTTCCTCTTTAGTAAAAGTTTCTATGAGAAACTCTAAACCATCAATTGGTGTGAGCAAAACACTTAGGTTAAAACCCATTACAATTCCAGCAGAGACCCCCATTCTATTCTAGAAACAATTCCATATGATACCTTCCATCTGTGAATGCTGGGAAACCACAGACCCATCCATAGCTTCAGACTAGCAATTGAGTTTCTCCTATGCCTCTCAGTAACCATAGCAAGAAAAAAATTAGTGTTCGCCCCACCAACTTTTACGTATCTAATTGTGCACCTCTTTTTCTAGTATACAAACTGAAGATGCAACAATTTTTCCACATGCAACTTAACAACCTTCCTAAAATTAAATTCAGGACTATATAATGGCCTGAGCTCCTCCAAACCATGAAGATACAAAACCACCTGATTACATTTTGAGATCAATGCTTTCAGTTTGGAGATATTCAGCTGCCATTTCTTAAGGGGCCCCCTCAGAGCTTTGAACTTATCTGCAATTTGAGCAGTGATGTGAGACTTTTTATATGGTTTTTGCCATGACTACTTAACACAATCCATAAACCCCTCAAGCTCTACCCAATAATTCTCAAATCTGATTTTTTTTGATTTAGGGATGGATGTTTTGATGGTCACCACAGAGGGCACATCATCAGAGGTTATTCTAGCTAGAGGCAGGACTTCAGTCATATGATAGGAAGAGATACAATCAGCAGATGTAAAAAACCAGTCAATTTGCTCTTGGAGGGGGTTATCTTGCATGTTAGGCCATGGATATGCCCTTCCCTTTAGAGGCAATTCCAACAGGCCAAGGTGTGCAATGATTTCATCGAAAATAAAGATATCATTCAAATCTCCCCCAGGCAGGTTTCTATTTTCAATTGACCTGATGAAATTAAAATCTCCAACAACAAGCCAGTTCTCTCCCACACGTAGTTGCAGATTATATAACAAACTGACAAATGTGTCTCTGGCTACAACACCTTGACAGGGCCCATAAACAGAAATTAAAGTCCATTGCTCATTATTTTGCTTGGATATAAACTGCACCACAACAGCATGCTGCTGAACTTCAATTAAGGTGCCCCAGCAAATAGAAGAATTCTGAACAATTAAGATTCCCCCAGAAGCACCCACAGAAGGAGAATAAGCAAAGCTATCAAATCTTTTAGGACAAAAAGATCTGATAGATCTAAAATCAAAAGAGGAGCATTTTGTCTCTTGGAAGCAAGCTATAGCACACTGACTCGCATCCAGTTTCTACCCGACAGCCCTTTGCCTAACATCATAATTTAGGCCCCTAACATTCCAACAAAGCACATTCCAGTTCTTACAAGCATACTCATTAAAACAGATATGAGAAAGGAACAAAGCATGATGACACATAGTGCCACCTAGAACATAAAGACCACATGTCCACCAGGATTACAATCAAATTATCAGAGGCTACAATAAAATACATATCAAATGACCCTGTCATAAGTAGAGCAAAAGAGGAATCCTGCCACCCCCAATAAGCTAGCTGGAAACTAATCATTATAACCAGTGTTTGTAGGAGTCGATGGATCAGCCATAAGCTTCTCCACAGAAATTAAATCCTCAGCAATGCCTAGCTCTTGGACAATCTTCTGAAGCTTGTTGATGGGAGTTGGAGGTGGTAGGTCAACAGTTGGAGCATCCCGACAATATAGCATAAAAAGGTTTTGCCTTTGGTTTCCTCCTCTTGGATTGCATGGGTAATTCCTGAAAGGTTGGTTTGAAACCATCCCTCTGCAAAGAGCCACGAGTACACCTTCTAACTGATGTTTCCACCACATGTGGTGGTGCTAAAGTCTTCCTGGCCTTTCTGTTTCCTTGTGAAGAAAAGGAGAAGTTTTCATCAGTTACATCTTGAGGCTGTTGTGTCTCAATGACAGGATTAAACAGTGTTCTGCAATGCTGGAAAAAGGGCTCTTGCCACAGGGTGTTGCACAGGTTCTGTGACCGCACTCCAAGTCAATCTTGGAACATCATTGAAGGCTAGATCCCAGCTCCTTTTAGAAAGCATCACTGACTGAAAGGGCAACACCTGAAGAGGTTTAGGAACTTCATAAATAATGTCAGAGTCAAGTATTGCGTCAAAAAACCTCCTGAAAGCTAGCTCTGGGGGCAATTCTGGCCCAAGCATCACTTTACTAGAACTGCTATGTGTATCATGAACCAGTGGATGTTCCTCTTCCACAACAATCACTGCTGGTTGATAAACAACCAATGCCCACTCAACAGGGTTATGAACTGGAGCATTTCCAAACTAAGCCACTTGGTTCAGAATGTGATTTTGCTGCTCCTCAACAGCTGGCTGTCCCTCATTAGGCAAAACTGGTTGTTCCACTTTAGGCATAGCTGGCTGTTCCACATCATGTACAAGCACAAAATTGGGCTGGTGGTTCTGTTGCTCCATAGATACAAACTGATCATCAGAGTGATCAAGGACCATAGGTTCCTGCTCTACTACATGTTCTTCCTGAAGGTCTTCAGCCTCTTCCCAAACAGCATTGCCCCAATTATTGTCACCAAGGTCTGGTTGATCAACGGGTGGAGGGGGTGGAGGAATATCATTCTAGCCTAGAGCATGGTATGGAGGTAATATGAACCGAGGGAGCTCAAGAAAGGGCACACCAGGCAAAGGGTGAGGGTTTCCATTGATCGTCATCCAGTCCTCATCCTGCGGCATTTGTGCAGCAAAATTTGCTCCGAGTATGTAAATAGGAGCAGTCCATGAAACTCTAGCTCCTCCTCAAGCAGCATAATCGTTGAAAACAACATCCTGAGGGACCAAAACATCCTCACGAAAAGATGCAAAAACCAGTGACCTCACTAGATACGGGTCTTCACTATTCCAATGATGAAATTTGCCAAAAGTGCTTACTGCAGCTGTCGGTGTCAAAACCGGCGGATCTCGGGTAGGGGGTCCCGAACTGTGCGTCTAGGCGGATGGTAACAGGAGACAAGGGACACGATGTTATTACCCAGGTTCGGGCCCTCCCGATGGAGGTAATACCCTACTCCTGCTTGATTAATATTGATGATATGGGTAGTACAAGAGTAGATCTACCACGAGATCAAGGAGGCTAAACCCTAGAAGCTAGCCTATGGTATGATTGTTGTTCCTCCTACGGACTAAAACCCTCCGGTTTATATAGACACCGGATAGGTTAGGGTTACACAGAGTCAGTTATAATGGTAGGAGATCTACATATCCGTATCGCCAAGCTTTCCATCCACGCCCAGGAAAGTCCCCTCCGGACACGGGACGAAGTCTTCAATCTTGTATCTTCATAGTCTTGGAGTCCGGCCGTGACGATAGTCCGGCTATCCGGACACCCCCTAGTCCGGGACTCCCTCAATAGCCCCTGAACCAGGCTTCAATGACGACGAGTCCGGCGCGTTGATTGTCTTCGGCATTGCGAGGCGGGTTCCTCCTCCGAATACTTCATAGAAGGTTTTGAACACAAGGACAGTGTCTGGCTCTGCAAAACAAGTTCCACATAACACCGTAGAGAGAATAATTTTTGCACAGATCTGCTGACGTATTCCGCGGCGTGACATCACACCACGGCCAGGCCTTTTTATGAATTGTTTTTTACCGTTCCGCCTTAGCGCGTTTAGCGAGGTGGTTTCCCTGGCACGCCTTATCAAAGCATAGATCGTGCCCCCCTTATTTCGGGATTCCCATCAATACGGACGTGGGTAACCCAACTGCGTTCGCTGGCACGCCTCCTCTATCAAAGGCGAGTCCTAATCGACCACGGGTGGGCTCTTGGTATTCAACCTCTTTATAATGAGACCAAGGCCCTCTTCTTTTACACCCTCCACCGAAGTTCGCCAAGGCTCGAGTTCCAACACCCAAAGCTTCAGATTTCCGGCGCTTCGGACTTTCGACGATGTCCGGCTCCGACCAGCATGGCCGATGGATGTGTTCCTCCGTCACAGAAGAAGATGTGCTAAAGTTGCGAGACACAAGGTATCTAACCGGCGAGATCTCAGATAGGCTACCCGCCTGTGGCAGGTCATTCCCACTCTGAGCCCGGCGAGAACGTGGTGTTCGTGTCTCACTTCCTTCGGGTTTAGGCTTCCCGACGGATCCCTTTGTGCGGGGCTCATGTTTTATTATGGGCTGGATTTCCATGACTTGAATCCGGAGTCCATCCTCCATATCTCGTCATTCATTGTCGTATGTGAGGCCTTCCTCCATATTACCCCCACTTTGGATTGTGGCTCAAGACCTTCAAGGTGGAGCCAAGGATGATCGGGGCAACAAGCAGAAAAGCGGAGGGGCGGTCATAAGCAAATGTGCTGATGCTCCATGGCCCGAGGGCTATTTTCAAGAGGAGATTGGTTTGTGGCAACGGAGTGGTTTTATATCACCGCTCCCGGGGCACCAAATGGGCGGCGCCCCGCCTTTCCGCCAGTCCACCACGGGCCGGCATCATGGGTCAACAAGGGGCTCGACTGGGGCCGCCCAAGGACGTTCCTTGCTGCAGGTCAGATTCGAGACCTCCAAGAGAGGGAGATCAATCTGATTGCAGTGGCACAGGTTATGTTGATCCGGCGCCTTCAGCCCTGCAAACGTCGCCCCCTCCGCCTGTGGGAATTCAGTCCAGAGGGACCACGAGCTCTCCAAAATTTATGGGCACGACGCCCATGGAGATGTATAAACTGTTCTTCGGATCACAAGAGAAGTGTCCGGACCTGACTGAGGACGCAGGACTAAGATACAATCGCCCAGATACTCAAGTAAGTAGTCCTGTAACCGGACAAGCTGTTCATTCATTTATCATATATATATATGCCCTTTAAAGGAGCCGTTTCTTGAACAGGAGTGGATAGCCAAGGCAAAGTTAATAAGGTCTCCGGCCCCCCTCCCGGAGACCACGCCGGATCCCATGCTGACCAAGATGTTGAAGGTCGCGCCTTTTGAAGAAGGCGAAGGAGGGAGCAGGGAAGCAACTGCCTCTACGAAGGAGGCTATCAAGGAAGGAGGGATTAAAAGTCTCGTCTTTCGAGGAGAGAAGAGGACCGCTTCGGAAGATCCGGAGGTCAAGGCCTCAAAGAGGGGAAGGGAATCTTTGTCGGAGAGTCCGGCGCTGGGAAGTAACCCAGCCGCACTATTTCCCCAAGGGGATCAGCCCTCCAATGAGCTGTAAGTAAAAAGAAGGGGTCTTGTAGATAAGGAACATCCCTGTATTTATTTATGAAGATAACCGAAATTGTACCTTGTAGTTCGGACCTCAGCCCTTCTCAGCAGAGCTCGTCTTCGGGGGATCTTCTTCCGGAGATGATGGAGAGCGAAACGCCTCCACTCGTCGCACCCTCATGTGAAGCGGACGACCCGGAGATGTCGTCGCGGAGGGTTCCCCTAAGTCCGGCGGGGCCGGAAGGTCCGGCGCCAAGTGGTGTGCGGTCGGAGGAGCTGAAGGATCTGCTCGGGCGAGCGGTTATCTCGTAAGATCACCGTGCTCTAATGGGTACGGTGATTGAAAGAATTGCATCCGCGGAGAGCGGTTTGCATGAAGCCGTCAGAAGCTTACTGACGGGGTTTGAGGTACGCAAAAATGATGTACCTTCTGACAGTTATGCATATAAAATGCGCCATGTATAGATAGTAGCCCCTGAGACTCGGTATGTTGTCAAAATTGACAACGGCCGAGGATCAAATTCTCAGTTATAACATATCGCCGCTCCTAAACAGGTGGCGGGGCGTCCGGTGGCCAGCCGGACTGATGAATATGCCGAACTAAAGCAGCAACTTGACGAGGCGGATGCGGACATCGCGCTTGTCAACAAACGGTTTGACGAGTCACAAGGTACGCGACTTCTATGCGGACACCTAGTAAGGGAGCTTGACGCCCATGTCTCACTATTTGTATGCTTAATGCAGATGGTGCCGCTGCTGTGGAGGAGCTGCGGGCGGAGCTCGCCCGAGTGAAAGAGCAAGCCAGGAATAGTAATGCGTCGCTTTAAAGGCGGCGAAGAGCTAGAAGCGAACGGGCTGCTCATCGCCGGGTTAAAGAGGAAATGGCCAATATGGCCGTAAAGTTGAGGAATACTACCGATCGCTGCGAGGTTCTTGAAAAGAACGCTGCGGAACAAGAGGGCCTGAAAAGGCCGCCGCCGAATCCAAGAATGCCCAGTCGGCTTTGAGAGCTGCCAAGGAGGAGCTGAGTCAGGCCGGGGCAATTGCGGCTGGAAAACCGTTTCAACTGTGGAGGAAATATACGGATCCAAAGTATGCTCAGTTGGATAAGTTGTGGAGTTCGGAGGATGCTTATCTGGACTTGGCGGCGAACGCTGCGGACGCGGTTGAGCACTTCGGGCCGTAACGGGCACGAAGGGAAGAGCTATATTGGTCGCAATTCCATAGTCCGGGCGTCCCTTCGCCGACCCGATCAGTTGGCGAATGGGCTGAGCTGAATCGACTGTCCGGATTTGCCATGAAGCATGTCTTGACTTCACTTGTGGTCGGGCGGACCCCACCAAGAGCTATTTTGGTCTAGTGCAGCAGTTCCTTGATGCGGTACTGCCAGACGACGCAATGAAGCGATCGGTGTGTATTGAGGGAGCGCTGGATGGCTCGCCCGTGTCAAGACATACCGGGCAGAGATGAAGGCCACCGACGTTGCATCCCAAGATTCGGACAGGTTTAGTACCGCCGAGCACTACTTTGAAGAAGTTCTGCCGGGCGCTCGCTTAATAGAGACGCAAAGGCTCGAAGGATATTATGTTTAAATGACATGTATGATTTGTGAAAACAATTTTTCAATATAATATAAGAGCTTTTTATACTTGTGCGTTCAAGTAGTAAACTACTCCATGTGCGGCCGTTTATGTATATGTGTATATAACCTGAAAGATGGCAGTCCTTGGCTTCAGCCCCCACGCACAAACTGCGGGGGTGTTTGCAAAGAAAGCACTTTTTCACACTTAATCCAACGTCTTGGTCCTGTTAAGGAGGTGATAGCGCACCAAACTAGGCAACCGGACTATAATGCTTTATCACTTTCACTTAGCCATAGGAATTCGAGGGTGGGGCTACTATATAGCCCCTGGGGGCAACCACACTCTCTCGAATTCGGGGTGCGTATGCGCCTTACTGAAAACCGGTCCTTCGTTAATGCGGAGAAATCCTAAACATTCCAGTGAGTCATCGAGTGGTTGACCAGTCTCTCGCTGTATCATGACAGTCAGTTTTCGGCTTTCTCTCGAGAGGTGCTTTCGCCCGGCAACCGGGGCACAATGTCGCGATAGTTCTCCGGTGCCGCGTTAGCCGTGAAAACGGAACGTAAGGCAGCAAAACACGTGAGCCGGGCAACCCAACATTTGACCAAAGACATGATTCGGAGCTGATGCATATAAGGCCTAACTCGAGACGCCGAATACTCCCTAAGGTATTCGGTCTTTATGAAAATGGGCAGAATAATGCCCTAAGCCCTTGGTGTCCAGGTACGCGCAAAAATTCTGGTGCGGCCAATGCCAAAACGCCAGCCTCCTCCTCGGTTATAGTAAGGAACCGGGGGATGTACATCAACAAGAGACAGTAAAAAAAGGTTTACGCAGGGTCTTAATCTGAAAAGAATCCTTGCAACGGGTCCCTACTGCACATCTGCCAGATCTCCGCGCAGCCGTATCCTGGACGGGTGTAGCACGTCGTTCATCTGTAAAAGAGAGGAACTTAGTTTCAAAAGAAAAAGGATCGTGCAAAAGATGTACTGTACATTAAATAAACAGAGTACGATTCGAAGAAGTGAATAAAATTGAGCTTTAGTGTCTCCTATGATATATGCGTGCAGCCCCTTGTATGGGGTATGCCGCTAGTAGGCGCCGGACTCGTCTAACCGTGTCCGAGGTTTGAATGACCAATTCAGGTTCTTTGCCTAGCGGAGCCGGATAGGTGTGGGGCTTTCAAGGCAGTCTCCCGTTCTTCCGTGCTCGAGTAACACTTAATACTTCCTTTTAACGAGATGATGTCGCGTGGACCGGGCATTTTAAGTGTTAGAGATGTGTAATGCGGTATTGCGTTAAAGCGGGCGAAAGCTTCGCGTCCCAATAGTGCTTGATGGCTTCTTCTAAACGGGGCGACATGGAAGATTAACCTTTCGCGACGGAAGTTGTGGGATGAACCGAACACAACTTCTAGCAGTATGGAGCCTGTACAATGGGCATATTTACTCCTTTAAAGGAGGTGTTGCTACGGCGAATTTTGGTTGGGTTTATCCCCATCCTGTGGATTGTGTCCTGATATATCAGGTTTATGTCACTGCCGCCATCCATGAGGACTTCTGTAAATTGGAATCCGTCGATTATAGGATCCAATATCAAGGCATTCCATCCTGTGTTCCGTATATTTGCGGAATAGTCCTGATGGTCGAAGGTGATTGGCTTTGACAACCAGTGTGCGGCGCGCCTTTTAGTGGGCGCCGCTCTGTTTTTCCCTTTGATCACGTGAAGTGAGTTTACTGTTTTAACTTCTTGTGGTAAAGTCTTTTGTTTTCCGGGGCTCTGCTTGTGGTGCTCGTCGTCATCTTCACTTGGTGTGTCGAGCCCCTTGTGTTCGGGCGCTCATCACGGACTGTTTGAAGACCCAACAATTTCTGTGGGTATGGTTAGCAGGCCTCCCAGGAGTACTGTGGATTTGACATATCTTGTCCAAGATTTTGTTGAAGTTGGATAGCTCATCGCTATTGTCCTTAAGGGGCAGTTTTTTTTGTTCTGTCGTGAGCTTTTGAATTCGGCGTTGACCGCCGCGCTCTTTGGACCGTTCCCTTTAATCTGGCATTGGTCCTTGTTGCGCCGTGGTTTCTCGTTTCCATCCCTGCCTTCGGATGTACTTGGGTCGCTGGTACTGCATCTTGCTAGCCAGTTGTCCTCTCCCGCGCAAAAGCGGGTCATGAGGCTTGTTAATGCGGCCATTGTTCTTGGTTTTTCTTGGCCGAGGTGTCTGGCGAGTCATTCGTCTCGGACGTTGTGCTTGAAAGCTGCTAAGGCTTCGGCGTCCGGACAGTCGACTATTTGGTTCTTTTTAGTAAGGAACCTGTTCCAGAATTTCCGGGCTGACTCTCCGGGCTGTTGAGTTATGTGACTTAGATCGTGTGCATCCGGAGGGCGGACATAGGTCCCCTGAAAATTTTCCAAACGCATCCTCGAGATCTTCCCAGCTTCCAATGGTATTTTCGGGAGGCTTTTAAGCCAATGCCGAGCTGGCCCTTTGAGTTTAAGGGGTAAGTATTTTATGGCGTGGAGATCATCTCCTCTAGCCATGTGTATGTGGAGGATGTAATCCTCGATCCAGACTCCAGGGTCTGTTGTTCTGTCGTATGCCTCTATGTTTACGGGTTTGAATCCCGCTGGAAATTCATGATCCAGCACCTCATCGGTAAAACATAGGGGATGTGCGGCGCCCCTATATTTGGGTGTGCCGTGATCTTCGGACTTTTGGCGTGTTGCATTGCTTTGACGAGCATGCTTTCTTGACCCGTAGATGGACCTAATCGGGCCATCCTTTTGATGTGAATCTTTATGCGGATCGCATATTGGCTTGTGTGTCGCGCCATTCGCCGCTCTCTTTTTTGCCGTGGGGTCGTCCATCCGACCGGGTGGCCTTCTTACTTTTTAATTGTGGGGCTCTAAGGCCTCCTCATCGAATTCGGGCAGTAGCTTTCTTTTCGGGTAGCTCTTTGTTCGGCGACTATCGCCGTATTTGTTCATGCTGAATACTTTGCTCCATCTAATCCTGAGTGCATCTTCCGCTGTTTTGAGCTTCCGCTTCTGCTTTTTCAGGCTACGCGTAGTGGCGACGAGCCATTTCTGGAGGTCATTTTGCTCCAATAGTTTGTCCGTCGTGAGATCGTCCGGACTGTTGTCTTCGCCGGGGACAGATTGTTTATCCAAGTTGTCTTGTTCGGACGATTGCTCGATAGCTTGTTCGTCGTCCACCGGTTTGCCCTGCTCTATGGCTGGGTCTTTGTGGAGGCGGGACTTGGTTCGGCATTTATGTTGCCGTTTTGACTGCTTTTCGAGGGATTTATCCTTCGTAGCGTCCCGTTGTTCCTCGTCTTCATTTCCTTTAGGTGTATCCACCATGTATACATCATGGGATGAGGTTGTCCAATGTCCTATAGGTGCTGGTTCATTGTTGTCTCCTACATCGTCGTCCATACCGTCGATGTCTTCGGAGTCGAAATCGAGCACGTCGTGTAAGCTTTCGACAGTGGCTACGAAGTGGGTGGTGGGTGGGCGTTGAATTTCTTCGTCGTCCGCATCCCAACCTTCCTGACCGTAGTCCGGACAGGGCTCTCCGGACAAAGAGAGAGACTTCAGTGAATTCAGAATGTCGCCAAAGGGCGAGTGCTGAAAGATGTCCGCGGCAGTGAACTCCATAACGGGCACCCAATCGGATTCGATTGGCAGGGGCGCGGAGGGTTCGGAGTCCGGAGAGGAGTCCCGCACCCGGGAGTCTAAGTCTTCGCAGCGACAGGGATGGAGTTCGCTCGATCGCCAGAGATTGTGGCCCCGAGGCGGTGTCCAACCACTCGCCCTCGATCGGGAATCCGCCCGGATTAAGGGTCGGAGCGGATATCGGTGCGGCCTCCGTGGCAATCGCTCGGCCGCAGAGCTAGATCATGCCCATCGAGACAAGGCGGCACGCTATTGCGCCTCGAATCCGCCAAAGATCAAGTCTCCGCGGATATCGGCCGTATAGTTCAAACTTCCAAATCTGACTGATGGCAGGGCGTAGCTTCGATCTGCTCCAAATGGCTGCTTAATTGGCCCGCATGTAAAGCCGCCAACACGAAGATCTGTCCGGGAGAAAAGTCTCACCTGGACCGCGTCGTTGTTGAGGATCGAAGGAGCCATCGGGCCTATCGGTGACGCATAGAGGAACTCTCAATGAAAGCACCAATGTCGGTGTCAAACCGGCGGATCTCGGGTAGGGGGTCCCGAATAAAGCGCCTAGGCGGATGGTAACAGGAGACAAGGGACACGATGTTTTTACCTGTGTTCGGGCCCTCTCGATGGAGGTAATACCCTACTCCTGCTTGATTAATATTGATGATATGGGTAGTACAAGAGTAGATCTACCACGAGATCAAGGAGCCTAAACCCTAGAAGCTAGCCTATGGTATGATTGTTGTTCCTCCTACGGACTAAAACCCTCCGGTTTATATAGACACCGGATAGGTTAGGGTTACACAGTCGGTTACAATGGTAGGAGATCTACATATCCATATCGCCGAGCTTGCCTTCCACGCCAAGGAAAGTCCCATCCGGACACGGGACGAAGTCTTCAATCTTGTATCTTCATAGTCTTGGAGTCCGGCCGTGACGATAGTCCGGCTATCCGGACACCCCCTAGTCCGGGACTCCCTCAGCAGCCCTTATATTTTCAGTGTTGCGTAGGTCCAAAGAGATACCTAGAAACACTAGCAGCCCTTGGAAGAAACCTTGAGCCCCACTAAAACCCTCACCCTCATCATGCTTCATAAAATGACGAACCGATCATTCCCAAGAGCTTGAGGGGGGAGTTGGAGCAGGGAAAATCGACCTGCGGGATCTCTAACTCGGAACAGACCAACTGCATTAATCCATGGGTGCATAGAACGAACCTGGTATCCATGGGCTTCAAGCTAATCAGCCACTTCCTCTCTAGCAGCTCCTATCTGATCCGCGGGCAGCACCGGCATAACCTCAACGAGCATGTAATCCTCTTGGCGACGCACTATGGGGACGTGCGGCGTCACAAAGGTCCGTGGCCACCTTGCATCCCTTCCATCGATGATGTGATGCCCCACAGGGACATATTGCATTGGGTCGAGGGGAAAATTTGCCATGGCCAGCGAGGAGGGCTCTGGAGGCAGTGACAGAGTCACCGGTGGGGTGGTGGTAGGAATTCTGAGGCCAGAGTTGATGGAAGTGGGCGAGGTGGTCAGTGCAAGCAAAATTGAGGAGTCCAAGTTTGGTAAAGAACCTGTCAGAGAGATATTCTTGCTCCCTATAGCTTTAACCTCGGAAGTTCCAACGTTAGCGGGTTTTGGTTTCCAAACCAAGCCTGATCTTTTAGCAAAACGAGCACAATCTCTCCTTCTATGGCCAACACGAGAACAACCCAAGCACTTTAAAGTTGATGTGCATGAGGAATAAAAATGACCCTTCTTGAAGCATAACTGGAACGTAACAATTTTATCAAAAGAGGCCGCTGCCTCAGATGGGTTAGGCACCGTAATTGGTAGCCCCAACGTAGTTGGGCCATTATGAGCTGGGCCCAAAGGAGATGGATTTGAAGATCCTGAAATCCCGCCTGAATGTGATGGCTCATGTTTCAAGGAAGGACCCCCCGAATCAAGACGTTGTTGGATCACCGATGAGCTCATCTTGCCAAAAACAATCGGTGGCGAGGTCGCAGTACAAAGAAGAACAGTGGCAGAGGCGGATGAATGTCAACACGTTCCCTATCTGGGATAACATATCCAGCACTCTCTGTGGCAGCAATACATTCGGCCGAAGCATGATATCTATACCCTTTGTAAACATCATAATTTTGAAATGTAGCAAAAGATAACTTCTTTCGAAGATTAGATCTAGACTTAAGAGCTGATTTGACAGGTGGGCTATCCATTGCTAGAAGACCCAAAGCTGCTCTATGCTTGGAAGGGTCGTCCAAAATCCAATCTGCATCACATTCTTTCTTCCAAATTTTGAACTCCCGATACCAATTCGGTTCCCCATTACCCCACAAGTGGAAGTAACATTTGAATTGACGACAAGAAAAAGATCTAGTATCAACAATGTAAAAACCAACATCCTTGCATGAGACGTTAAAGCTGAATACCTTATGACCAATGTATGAAACCAAGAGATTAATGGCTGAGCCTCCCAACACAGATTCAAGTGCTGCAGCTACAGAATCCTCTGTAAGCCTAAAATCATGCTTGCTGAACGAGACTACGAGAGTGAAGGCTCCCATATTTTCCATAGGATGAACGGTGAGGCCCGAAGCCATGTAGATCTCATCAGTAAAAACTCTACCCTTGGAGAAATCCAAGCCAAGAGTAGATCCAGAAGAGGACTCCAACACAAAGGGTACGAGGATGGATATCTTAGGGCACCAGAGAAGATGATTGGAGCAGATCACCAAGTTACTGGAGAATTGTGGAAATCCCAGAAGGACTAGGGTTTAGGGGTGGGTGGGTGGGTGGGTGCGCCATCCTTAGCAAGACCCTTTCACTACAGGAATCAGGCACTTTGTCATCTGCCATGGCTGACGACAAAGGCATGCCTGGCGGATGACAAAAGCCTTTGTTGTCCGCCCGCAGACGGCAATAGGTCTGGCTGAATAGGCTACGACAAAGGGTTCTTTGTCGTCTGCTGGCGGACGGCAAAGATGAAATGGTCTTTGCCATCCGCCAGCAGACGACAAAGAGCCTGGACGGCACACATGGCAGGTTAGGTCCATTAGGGGCTTAACAGCGTGCTTTGCCCGTCTGCTGGCAGACGGCAAAGACCTTTGCATCTTTGCCATCTGCCAGCGGACGGCAAAGTGCCCATATAGGCCAACCCAGGTAGCTGCCACCTGGCATGCTTGCAAAGATGCAAAGGTCTTTACCGTCTGCCAGCGGACCAGCAAAGCAACCATGTAGGCCAGCCCAGTGCCCCTAGGTTGCACAGGTAGCTGCCACGTGGCAGCTTTGCCGTCTGCTGGCTGATGGCAAAGCTCTTTGTCGTCTGCCTGTTTTTCCTATTTTTTTCTTAGATTCATTCAATTTCACAGATATATATAACAAGTTTCCAACAACATATATATAACAAGTTTCCAACAACATATATATAACAAGTTATCCAGCAACATTTCCAACATAAAATGGTTTCATCCATACATACATATCCAACAACAAGTTTGCAACAAGTTTCCAACAACTTTCCAAAAACATAAAAGAAGCACAAGGAGAAGAGTAGACTCCATGAACGCAAGCTCCTCATCTAAAGAAAATCTGCAAATTAGGAAAGATGAAAGTTAGGAGAAGAAGAAGACTAGCTAGAAGAAAAATAAGAAGAAAAAGAAGAAGAATTTATCTTCGCTTTCTTTTTCTCCTCTCCACTTCTTTATCTTCTTCTTCTTCTAATTAAGGTTGGTAAAAGGCCATTTATTAGCTAAGCTTGGTAAAAATGCTAAGTGTGTAAGTCATTTTAGAGCTAAGCTAGGTAAATAGGTCATTTTGGAGCTAACCTAGGTAAAATGGATCATATTGGAGCTAACCTATAAACTTGGTCATTGGAGCTAACCTAGCTAATTATGCCATTTTTGACATAACTAAGCATATTATGCCATTTTTGACATAAGTAAGCTAATTATAGGTCTTTATTGAGCTAACCCATGTAACTAAGCATATTAGAGCTAATTTAGCATTTTAGAGCTAACTTAGGTCATTTTGGAGCTAACTTAGGTAAATTGATCATTTTCGAGCTAATTAGGCCTATTATGTCATTTTTGAGGAAAATAAGCTAACTATATGACATATATGAGGTTACCAAGATTGTTATGCCATTCCAAACCTAAGTAAGCTAATTATGCCATTTTTTACATAAGTAAGCTAAGTGTATGTCATTATTGAGCAAATCTAGGTAACTAAGCATATTAGAGATAACTTAGCATATTAGAGCTAACTCAGGTCATTCCGGACGAAACATAGCTAAGTATAGATCATTTTGGAGCCAAGTAAGCTAATTATGTCACTTTGGAGGAAGATAACCTAAGTCTAGGTCATTATGGTATGCATTTTGGAGGAAATAAAGCTAAGTCTAGGTCTTTATGCATTTCGTAAGCAAAACACTAGAGAAGATTTACCGTCATCACGGAGGTGTAGGACCGGTCGGGTTTGCGTCAGTGCCAGACGGAGAAGGACCGATCGGGGTCGGGGTTGCGCCAGTGCGAGACGGAGAATGATCGATCAATGCTTCTCGGGAGGCATGCTGCACCAAAGATCATTTGCAATGTCTAGTTAGCATGATGTCGTTAGCATGATGCAACTGAAATGTGAATACCAGTAACTAATGACCATTCAAATGAAACTCACCGTGTCCGCTATACCATTTGGGGCATCGGCGGAGGGGTCTGACCGTTTTTCTCGCACACGGACTGCGCATTTTGTTTTCACGAGTCAGTCATATTAGTTAGTAATGAAACAAACATTACGTGCATGAATTGGCTAATATGCAGGAGAAACTTACCACCAGGAACTCGTATAGGGCCCGGTGAGACGCGTCGTTCCGTTTCCTCTCCGCCTCCAACAGACTAGCCGTCCTCTCCTTAAACTCCCTCTCCCTCTGCGTCGCCTGCCTGTTTGCCTCCGCTAGAAGCTGCTGGGCCATAGCCTCGATGGCGAGCTCCATTGGCCATGGTCGAGGCCCTATCTTAGGAAGAGAGCTCGTCTAGTGCTTCTTGATCTCCGAGAGAGTCCTAGGACAACGTATCAGTCCATCCCCAATGGCTACAGAGCCATGCTTCCTCCCGTCACCAGATAGCATCATGATCTCTGGATCAAAAGCACTCTGGCTCGGGTTGAAGTCCTCCCCTTTCGTCGCGTTCCCAAAGTCTCTGTACCTCACAAGCTTGTTGTGGGAGGAGATGTTGGCGAAGCTCTCTGGATGATCGAGGTCAGACTCAGAGAATGCCTTGGCCTTCTTGAACGGGGCGGTATGAGCCATGGCATAGAGGTCGTACAGCAGTGGCACATCCTTCTTGTTGTGTCGCGCCTAAAAGAGAGGAACAACATTATAAGTGCATCTAGTGCCCCTTAGTGATTTTGGTGTATTGAAGACTTATAGGTTAAGGGACTAATGAGTTTGTAAGTGTACGCAGGTCTATAAGTCTATGAGGAGTTTGATATTCATAAAAATGAATGTCTTCAACTGAAGACTTTGGCTTTCTGAACACTTTGAAAGTGAAGAATTTGGTGTGATCCTAAAGAGTTGATATTCATGCGAGAAATATGAAGCGTGAAGACTTTTGTTTTCATAGTTTCATTTTCTCTTTCTTGAGTCATAGGAAACACCGTACTATTAAAGGGGGTCGAGGTAAAACTAAGGAAAAGTTTCCAAGTGATGCTCATCTCAAAACCCTACACCTACCAATCCTTTCGAGTGAAGCCATTGGAAATCTCATACAGTTCAATCAATTTCTTCATTGACAGAGATGAAGATCTTCTGGTCTCTCAGGAATTTGTTCTGACTGAGGAGTTAGGAATTTACCAGTGCGGATTGCCTACAAGTGAGGAACATGATTGTCGGTGTACAAAAAGAGGGGTACACTTTTTGTACCCCTATAACTGTGCACGGGCAGTCTGAGCCGCGGGCACCACCGCACTGAGCAAGGCAAGGGAGGTGAGCCAAGGTAAGGCCGAAGCTCGAAAGGAGCAGAACGACGCCAAGACCAAGACCACAAAGAGCAAAGGGGACGAAGCGGACTCCCCCGGCAAGGAGGCGGTTTTAGCAAACCCGGCAAGACCCTTGCCGTGGCAGCTCGCCCCACACCTACGGAGCGAGTCACCCTCGAGTCCACTGCCCCCATGGGGCAAGGATTTGGGAGACATCCCCATGGTGGCATGCAGATCTTTGTGAAGACATTCAAGATCAGATACACACTATAGAAGATGACGACCCTTGGCGGGATCCCAGCCAAGGAGGACCACAAGGCCCCCGGCAAGATCCTTGCCGGGATGACACCAGCGCCACGGCAAGACCCTTTGTCGGGCTACGGCGAGCCCTTGCCAAGAACACCCGTAGGGCCACCATCGTGCCCACGCCAATCAAACCTCCACCACTGCTCGCATGCATGCCGACCCAACCAGTTGGGCAGGCACTGCGTGGCGGCAAGCGGATCTTCGTGGAGACCCACCATCGCACCACCTCATTTTGCCGCCTACATGGCACCGCTGGCACCGCTGGCCGTGGCGTGTGTGGACACGAAGGGAGCGGGCGGACGAGACAGGCTCTCCCGTCCCGATAAAGCAAGGACACCTAAGCAAGACGCATTAAAAGCGCCTTGTCATGTAATGCGAGGATAAACTCGCATCACTGCATTCTTTCCACCTCCTGTGTGCCACTGTGGCAACCCCTTTCCCTATAAAAGGAGGCCCAAGGCGACCTGGAGGAGGATTCAGCTTTTTGGAGCTCCTCACGCCCCATGGCTAGTTCAAGAACACAGATAAACAAACCACCAAAGCAGGAGTAGGGTTTTACGCATCCTCGCGAACCGAACCTGGATAAGGAAACCGTGTGCTATCTGTTTGATCCGCTCTTCTCATGACCCCACGCCCCGCGACCGTAGTAGGGATTCTTGTGATCCCATAGGCGTCGTTCCCACCGACATCTTTGGCGCGCCAGGTAGGGGGCGCAGTTGTGAGAATTGGCTTTAGCAGTTAGCCCGGCACTCCTTCATCTTCGTGACCCTTGAAGAAGAAAGGAGGCCAGAAGATCGACACTCGAGTGATCGCAAACATAAGCTAAGTTGCAATGAACCCTTATTTGTGCTACCCTTCTTATTTGAGGTTATTCCCCCCCGGAGATGTCACGCCTTTGTATGAGAAACCTGCACGCCAGGGGGCTCTCCCACGATCAGCAACGCCCTTGCCCTGTTTCGAGTCCGCTCAACAGCTCAAGCGGCTGCGTCGAGAATGGCAGATTAACCTTCCGTGACCAACGAAGCCCTCGATTCTGACTCGAGTCAAGCTCGACATTTCGAGCGGCAGCGTTCGAACGGAAAGGTGGCTCGTCGGCAAGATGCGCATTCGGCAGGCCCCGGGATCCGTCCCCAAACGCCGCTTAGGGGCTTCAGCGCCAAAGAAGCCTACCCGATCGACGTGGGGCGCGCGATACAAAGAGGAATTGAACAGGGAAAGAACATGCATGAAAATTAAGAGTACTTCAAAGTTATATTACATCACGTCATTGCTGCGGTTCTAACTAAAGATAAAATTTGTCTTGGTCGGGAACCCGCAGCGGCGAAGAAGAACGGGATGCCTAATCCCGGCGTTGGCCTTCCACCCTCTTGATTTCATCGATGCAGTCGGTGATGGGCTTGATGCGCTCCTTGAGCACCGTGAGGTCAACACCATCCAGCAAGCTCTTCATCGCGGCCGCGAAGTCAAGGTCGGGATTCCAGTGCGCCATCTTGGTGAGGACCTTGGTCACGACCCTCCGGCAAAGTCGCCGGGCCTCCTCGGCCAGCGTGGCCGTCCTGTTGGAGTGAAGATAGGCCAAGGCTCCGAGGACGCCCTCGAAGAACTGGGTCAGCTTGGCGTTGATGGTCCCGCTGCGCTCGGGGGCGTACCTCATGTTTGGCATCCCCATGGTGGCCAATTGCGAGGTGACCCTGCCGGCAACGACCTCCAGATGGCTGATCCACCTGTTCTCACCCACCACATATTCCTAGTGGGAGGCGGCCTCGTTTGCCCACAGCTGCTTCTCCCCCTCGAGGCTCCTGGTCAAGGTCTCCTCCCGAGCCCTGCTCTCCGACAACATCTTCTCGAGATCCTCCAGCTTCAGATTGAGGTCTCTGATGGAGTTCTGCAGCGGCCGGAGAGCTCCCGATCCCCGCCGATGATCTGCTCCTTGCGCCTCTACCAAGGCACGGTTGAGCGTGCTCTTCTCGCCGGACAGCTTGAGGGCCTGCTCCTTCAGCTCGTCCCGCTCTGCTTCCAACTCCTTCACCTTGCTGGCATGGGCCAGAGCTTGGGCATCGAGTGCCTCTTTGTGCCTCTGCTCCAGCTCACGAGTCCGTCGGGCGACAAGGGCCTCGAGCTCCTCATCCTTGCCGCGGAGCGTTGCGATAAGCTTCGCTTCATGCGCGGAGAGGTCCTCTTCCTGGGAATCCAAGGCGGCTTGATGATGGTTCCAGGCGGCTTCGGCCGCGGCAGCCAAGTTCGCCGCCTTTTCCTGGGCCTTCTCGATGTCGGCCATTTTCATGGTGAGCTCCACACTGCGCTTGGCCAATTCCTCCTGAAAGGCCCTCTGCTCCTCGCGAGTCTGGTGGAACCAGGTCTGCGTCTCAGCAACGCACGCCTTGAAGTCCACCTCCGCGTTGTCCACCGTTGCCATCCTGGACTTGACCTTGTCCAGGCGGGCACGGTAGAGCACTTGGAGCTTCCGGAAATCGGCCCCCATGGCACGGAAAAGCTGCTCTTCTGGAGAAACGTCGCCGCCAGCGCCCGGCTCATCAACTACCTCAAGCTCGGTGGCGGCAAGAACCTCACCGTCAAAGGCTTCCCCTTCGGCGGGCGCTCGGCTTGACGCCCCTGGAAGATGGATGAAAATATCGTCGCCCACCTTCAGATATCTGCCGGGGCCCGAGGTTGAGGAGGAGGGAGGCTGGTCACCCGCCACCTCTTCCTCGGTGGAGGCCTTGCCGGCCTCACCGGCAGGTCCACCGCTGGCGCCCTTGGCAGAAGCCTCGCCGGTCGCCTTGGAGGCCCCCGCAGCGGCGTCCTCGGCAACACCCTTGGCGGCTTCGTCAGCGGCGGTCTCATCAGCATCTTTGGCGGCCTCCTCGGCGGCAATCCTGCTGGCCTCCGCCGCGGCCTCCTCAGCAATGTCTCCAACAACAGTGTCCACGTCCTCCATGTCATTGAAGGAGGGCACAGGCAGCAATGGGAGCAATGAAGCCAAGAAAAGAATAAGGGAAAAGCAGAGGCGAAGGACAGGCGACTCACGGTGCTAGGCTGTGAAGCAGAAGTCCCTCTCACTTGAAAGCATTTGGCTGGCGTAGTCACCAGCGCCCAAGTTCCCCTCTTCCTCCATTGGTGTGGGCTCCGTGCCTGATGCCCTTGCCGGGGACGCCCCCCGCGGCGACGAAGTCGATGGGGGTGGTGTGTTAGGAGTAGCCCTCTGGGGCTCCTCCTGCTGCCGCTCCCCTCCTACAAACCCTGCAAGGTCAGCATCATAGCATCGAGCGCCTGCCACATGTCGAGTAAGAAGAGGGTGACGAACTTACGCTGGGGGCTACGCCGGGGGCTGCTGTCTGGGCTGCTCAGCACCACCAGTGGTGTCTTTGAAGCCCTGGCCGGGGACTGACTGCTCGCCAAGGTCCTCGCCCTCTTCACCCTCTGGGCCAACGTCTCTGCCTCCATGCAAAAGCAAAAACGGATCAAGACAAGCGACCCGATTCGGGGAAATGGAAATGACAGTAAGGAACGGAGTACTTACTCATCATCCGTCTCCTCCTCTTCCACCAGTTTCCTTTTCCTCTCCGGGCTGAGAGGCCCGAGATCAAAAGGGAGCTCCACATCATCATCCGAGTCGACGCCTGCCGGAGGAGGCGAAGAAGGCGGCGGGGTTTGTGCGCGCCCGGATGAGGAAGGGGTTGTCGCCTTCTTCTTCTCAGCGGCCTTCGTCAGCCCCTTCGCTGTCGTGGCCCTCGTGTGGCGCCCGGACCCCTCCAGGGTCAATTGAGGCCGCGTAGCCCTGCCGGGCCGGACCGGCTCGCCGGAGCCAGACCGCCGCAGGACTCGCCCTCTTCCCCTGGCTGGCGTCGAGCCCGCCGCCACGTCCTCCTCCGACGACGACTCGTCGGCCGCGTCCTCGACAAGCGGAGCTCCAGCGTCGACGCTGCTGACCTCCTCGGTGGCCGCCGCCCACAGGGTGAACTGCTCCTCCTCCGCAGCCGTCGCGGCCTTGTCCTCCACGCCCCCGGCGCTGCCGGCCTCCATGGCAAGCTGTGCCTCCCTCGCCCTGGTGGCGATGTAGTCCAGCTCCGTCTGGGTGGTGTCCATGACAAGCCACCACTCGACGTCAGCATTGACGTATACCTCGATCAAGGAATCGAAGAATTGCTGCACATCTGCGTCCGTCAGCTCCTTCCAGCTCGGGACAGGGCTGTGCGCGTTGCAGTCCGGCATCATAGCAATGATCTCGGACCGGCGTGAGTTATTGCTGTGGGACCACCCGGTGGCAACTTGAAGAACGGCCCCTTGACGGCCTTGCCGACCTTTGCGGCAGCCCTCGCGGCCTTGCCGGTCTGTTCGACCTCGCCGTCGCGACCCACATCAAGCTGGAAAAGCCGCTGGCAGAAGTGGGCATGCGCCATCACCATGAAGTTGTGGTTGAGGCCAGGGCGGAGCCGCATAATGTCAGCCGGGTTCGTGAAAAGCCAGGCTGGCCTCCCCTTATTATGCAACGGGGCGATTCGGCGGCGAATGAAGTCTGCCCCGATCATCTCCAGGGTGAGCCCAGCCCGGGTCAGCCGGAGGATCCTGGTGGTGGCGACAATAAGCCTCCCGTCGGCAGCATCGACATCACTCCAATCGCTGCCGCGGACCGTGGCGCGCCGCGGACCTTGCAGAATTCCGGCGGGTCTTCGTCTTCAATCCAGCACCACTGCCACGCCATTCCTCCCACCTCTCCTTCATGGCACCGTCCGGTATGCCCCTTGGATCTTGGGATCCAGGCGACGATCCGGAGACGGGCGCCTCGGCTGGATTCGAGGGGAGAAATAATGGCGAAAGAGTGCCGTGTTGGGCTGCACTCAGCAAAGCCTTCGCAAAAGATCTTGTGAAGAGAGCCAGGCACGCCACCGCATTCGGAGTGAAATCCAAGAGGCGAAAGCCGAAGGTGTGCATGATGTCGCAGAAGAAATCGGAAAAAGGGGGGCATAACCCGCAAGAAAGGTAATCGACAAAAAAGGGATACCAATTTGGAGCAGGATCGGCGCAAGCGGCAGGAATGACGCGCGTCGCCGGGTGCCCCGAATTCTCTCCCCCCGTCTTCACTCCCCATAAGGGCTTGAAGGAGGCCCGGAGCTCATGAACATCAACCGATGAGGGGACGAAGAAGGCGGACTTCGTCCGGTCCCCCGACAGCGCGCTCTCCGGCGGCTCCACGGTCCCAGAGCCCTTAGCCACCCCTTGCCCTTGGCGGATTTGGGCGCCATGGCGGCCGAGAGGTCTAGAGGATTGAGGAAGAGGGGTGGCGAAGCAGCGACGGTGAAAGCTTAGGAAGGAAGGAAGAGAGGAAACGGCGGCTCTGAGATTGGAAAAGGTACGATAGAAGAGGAGAAAGTGAGCAGCGCGCCCACGGTTATTCCTTCTTATGGGGGAAAACGCGGGCCGCCTCCTTTCACATTAACTGCGATGTGACGCATGCGCGCAGAGCTCAGCCCCACGCATGCCGCCCACGTCACGCACGCCTCCCCATCCCGAGCCACGCGCGGGAGGCATGGGAAGCGCAAGGTCTTGAAGAGACTTATCATGTAAAAACCACCCCGCTCACAAGACCATTTTTGGGCCTAGCCCAACAACGCGATTGCGCTTACGTGTGGCCCAGGCCCGGGGGCTCCTGTCGGTGTACAAAAAGAGGGGTACACTTTTTGTACCCTTATAACTGTGCACGGGCAGTCTGAGCCGCGGGCACCACCACACTGAGCAAGGCAAGGGAGGTGAGCCAAGGTAAGGCCCAAGCTCGAAAGGAGCAGAACGACGCCAAGACCAAGACCATAAAGAGCAAAGGGGACGAAGCGGACTCCCCCGGCAAGATCCTTGCCAGGAGGCAGTTTTAGCAAACCCGGCAAGACCCTTGTCGTGGCAGCTCGCCCCACACCTACGGAGCGAGTCACCCTCGAGTCCACTGCCCCCATGGGGCAAGGATTCGGGAGACATCCCCATGGTGGCATGCAGATCTTTGTGAAGACATTCAAGATCAGATACACAATGTAGAAGATGACGACCATTGGCGGGATCCCAGCCAAGGAGGACCACAAGGCCCCCGGCAAGAGCCTTGCCGGGGATGACAGCAGGTGCCACGGCAAGACCCTTGCCGGGGCCCCGACAAGACCCTTGCCGGGGCTATGGCGAGGCCCTTGCCAAGAACACCCGTAGGGCCACCATCAGGCCCACGCCAATCAAACCTCCACCATCTGTTGCATGCAGCTGCCGACCCAACCAGTTGGGCAGGCACTGCGTGGCGGCAAGCGGATCTTCATGGAGACCCACCATCGCGCCACCTCACCGCTTTCCTGCCTACATGGCACCGCTGGCAGCGCCGCCGTATGCCGTGTCGACATCGAAGGGAGCGGCGACGGACGAGACAGGGCTCTCCCCCGTCCCCGATAAAGCAAGGACACCTAAGCAAGACGCATTAAAAGCGCCTTGTCATGTAATGCGAGGGATAAACTCGCATCACTGTACCCTTTCCACCTCCTCTGCGCCACTGTGGCAACCCCTTTCCCTATAAAAGGAGGCCCAAGGCGACCAGGAGGAGGATTCGGCTTTTTGGAGCTCCTCACGCCCATGGCTAGTTCAAGAACACAGATAAACAAACCACCAAAGCAGGAGTAGGGTTTTACGCATCCTCGCGGCCCGAACCTGGATAAGGAAACCGTGTGCTATCTGTTTGATCCGCTCTTCTCACGATCCCGCGCCCCGCGACCGTAGTAGGGATTCTTGTGATCCCATAGGTGTCGTTCCCACCGACAATGATAGCCCTGAGGAATTTGATAGTCGAGTTACCTTTGAGGACTGTGCATCCTCCATACAGTTAGGCGTCATGGTCTAGAGCGTCTGATGTAGGGTGGAACCCTAGAGGGCCGATCTTTCACGAAAGGAGCAGATCCCAAATAGGAACACGAGGGGAAACACGAGGGAAAACACGAGAGAATCACTGAAACCAACATGATTCGATTACACATGTGCTAGATCCATGGAACACAAAGGGAGATACACGATCCAAAGTCAACAAAGGACGATACAAAGGGCAACCGGTTCTTCTCCATGAGGAGGTATTGATGGGGGTCTTCTCCGTGAGGAGGTCTTGAATCCAAGGGGATCTTCTCTGCAGAGGGTCCACGGTCTCTCTCGTGGAGTAGATCCGTAATGGATGAGTAAAGCTCTATCTCTAAATAAGCTAAACCAATGCTAACCCTAACTAGGAGGAGGTGGGGGTCTATATATAGTGTTAGCCCACGAAGGGGTAAGTGAGAGGGGGGATACATGGGCCCTTGGCCCGTTCTCTGTGCACAGGCACGTGCCGGATGTCCGGGCTGGGGGCCGGATGTCCGGCGGCTCATGAAGAGCCGGATGTCTGGGCCTCTGGCCAGATGTCCGGGCTGACGGGGTTCAGCTTTGGCTGCATTCTGTGATGGGCGCGGGATTTCTGGGGGTCGGGCCGGATGTCTGGGCTGGTCCGGATGTTCGGGGCCTGTAGCAGCCGGCTCTTCTTCCTTATCCTTCCTTCGATCTGGCGCACACTTGGCCTTGGTCCTTGGGCTCTCCATGGTCTCCTCGGGTGTACCTGAGTATGCACAAGGTCCGCGCTTGAAGTAGCATCCATGTCTTACATGCGGAAAGGGAAATTTCGAAAAGGAGCGAGTTCACCTTAGGTCTAATGGAATAGGCTCGAGTGTACATGGGGATGATCGTAGGATGCTCCGCATCATCTCCCCTCCCTTAGGAAAGATCCGACCTCGGATCGAAAACCTCATCACCATGGAAACGGTTGTCGTGGACGGACTTGTAGTTGGACGAAGTGGAAGACATGGCGCAATCCAAGTACTCCAAGGTGTCTCCGGAGTGGTACACATGCAAAAAGAGCAAACACAAACGACACTTGGAAATACAATGGTTAGCGCACACAAGGTGTCCATCATGTAAGAATGAGTCCGTGCGGCAAGATTGTTTGTGGAAAAGCGCATGAAGTTTATCAAGATGATATAGAATGATATGCAAAAGCGTTCATGGGAGCAAAAGCATTCATTGTGCACACAAATGTGTTCTGAATATGATCAATGCAACCACGGCGCAAAATGATGTCATAGTGAGACAGTTTATCAATAGCATGAATATGGCAATGGATGCTCAATATGATTATGTTATCATGCAATTTATGGTAGGCAATATGATCATGATGTATGAATATGCCATCAAGAAAGATCACAACAAATTTGCTAAGAAAATGCACAAGCTCATATATCATGGATGACATGGGAATAGGTGCAACAAGACAAGCATAATGTGTGTCAATCCATGCATAGGGTGCAAACTTGTGGTGAGTATGATATGTCCATCGAGCATGACATGCGTGAGAACAATCAACAAATATGAAAGTGTGGGTGCAATGTGTCAAAGGAGTGTTGATGTACCAATGCTCGATGTCGTGGCATGAGTGGAGGTTCGAAGGTGCATCCAATAAGTGCGAGCGCTCCTCAATGTGAAGGTCCATAGAGTCCATCTCCAATGTCGGTCCTCCATCCAATATATGTATCATGTAGACAACAAGAAAGAGGAAACAATGAAAGAATGGCCGTTCCAATATGCGTATTTGAGAATGGCTCAAAGGGAAAGAGTTCACCTTTATGAGGATGTCGAAAATGTTGGTGTTGCACATCATGTACGCCTTCACATAACCAATATGTCTCGCGATGGTACCGCCTTGTGAATCCTTCAAAATGAAAGAACATGACAAACACTCGGAAAAACAAATGAGGTTGGTGCAAATGTAGCACCTATCATTCGAGTGGTGAGATACCCAAAGAGTGTTCTCATCATAAGAAAGGACAAGGTGTGGTATGGTATGAAAGCATATGATGCAACTACAACCAAAGACAATAGGTTCGATCAAACTAGCATGCATCACAAGTAATATGTCCAAGTCTCCAAGATCAATAAGCATAGTATGGTTGCACTCAATACAAGTAGATATGATAGAGGCAACTAATGGAGACAAGAGACAATGGTCAAGATATATCATGTGAGAGGCATGAACATATATGTCATCAACCCAAGAAAGCGAGTAATAATGTAACATGGGTGATGCGACAAAGCAAGCAATCATGGTGATCAAGTTAAGCAAGCTAGTAGTGCGAAGATGCAACATACTAGAAGGAATCATGGCAAGCATGGCATGTGTGCAAATAATGGTCGTGAATAATGCACATGACATATCACAAGCATGAAAGCAAGATATGAGTAAAATATCATCAATGCATTGGCGAGAGGCCATATGTAAATAGCAATGGGACATCATGACTCTCCCAAAACAACAATCATCAATAGCATGAGGTACAAGGAAAACATGGTAATAGCAACAAGGATCTCCACCAAGCATGCTAATACACATAGAAGTAGCATAATGGTGTATCATGAGTAAATGCAAGCAAGGGTCACAATTGCATGGCAAAGGCATAGAAGCAAGCATAACATGCAAAGTGAACATGATAGAATGGGCATGAGGTGACAAGTGGTAAATAGACCATAGCCGTGTGAGAGCCAAGTAAAAGAGATGCGCGTAGTCGTTGCGCGAAGGGAACGGTGGTAAGGATAGTCCACGGGATCCCAAATCGCCATTGCTCTCAAGAGCTCGTTTCGTCAACTCTTGGGATTGAGAGGTTGACGAGTATACATGAGTATCTACACAAAACAAAGGCAAAGGAAAAATTGTGTGTGCGTGGTAGATGTACACAACATACATCATGATGCGCACATGCATGTGTTGGTTAGCACAAAATAGCCAATGTTCAAATAAATGTGATGCGTGATATAGAAACATTTCATCCATCATGAGAGGTTTGTTATTATGTATAGCATAATGGAGACTCAAATTGTGTAAAGCATCACAAGAAATATGTAGAGCATTGTTATTCATGGAATGCATATGATGCAAGCAATTATGGGAATCATGCAAAGTATGGAATGCATCAAAATCGCCTAATATGTATGAGGGAACTATGGGGGTCTCCTCATGAGCATCTTAATGGGGCATGCATATTAGTATGTTGAGATTGAAATGATGCAATATGGGAGATCTCACTCATAGCATATGACAAGTTCAAAGGATTGTCAAACATGAAGTGACCAATAGAATTTTCACATGATATCCCATGGAGCATACACTATTGGGGAAAAGGCTACTAGCAGCACGGGTAAAATGGCTACTAGCAGCGCGGGTACCCGCGCTACCAGTATCGCGCTACAGCTAATAGTTAGTAGTAGCGTGGGTTAAACCCGCGCTACCACTAACTTAGTTAGTAGTAGCGTGGGTTAAACCCACGCTACTGCTATTTCACACCCGCGCTACTACTATCCTAAATACTAGTAGCGAGTTGTTGTTTCCCCACGCTACTACTAACTAATTGCAAATTAAAAAAATAAAAGTTAGATGTAGTTGCTTCCATCAGAGACACGTCCAATGAAACATAAGCTCACGTCACAGAACCATCTTTTAACACTTGCAGCATTCATGGATATAATAGTGAACATCTGAACAGGAAGAAATCACGACATCCCACATCATACGCACACAATTATCATTGAAAGGTGGGTACTTTCCCTAGCATTCCATCAACCTAAACATACCACTTCTCTAGATGTATCTACCAAGACTCGGAGTTTAGACGCAGGTGGACCTCCCCCCGGACTGTGGCATCGAGGTCCTCCTCCTCAGCGACCTCCGGCGTCGAGATTACCGGGATGATCATCTATGCGACGCGGTCGCCGGTCTTCACAGCCAAGTCCACCTCCGAGTCGTTGAAGAGCATACTGCCCACCGGGCCGCGGTAGTCCGCTTTAATCAACCCTGCGCCCATGTTGGGAGAGTGAAAACTTGTTAGTTAGCGTCCACATCCAAATCTAGTAGGGTATTTTATTACTTGCACATGCACATGAATCAATAGTGACAGCCAGAGTAACAGTACATCATTAAAAACTAGCATACAGTTCAGAGTTGGAAACTACAGAGACTAAAATTAACATGGATTGTTCTAGGCATCTAGCCCAAGAAAACAGAGCACTAGCTAGTTGTTCCATGAAACGATCAGATGGTACAAGAGATATGATTCGTATCCTCTATGAGTTCACACTCTACTCACAGCCAGCCTAAGCGATATGTTGGATCCTGCAAAACCTTGAATTCATTGTTCCGACGGCAAGGCATAAGCCTGTTCAAATTACCAAGGTGTGCAGATATGAATTGTACTACACATGAAGTATTTGCGGAATTCTGAAGCACTCTGTTCTCAGGATCACCAGGTGCTACCTGTTTGTGGCTCTCAGCCTCATCGACATGTTGGCGTCCGGTCCGCCGAGACTGCCGATCGTCGCCTCGTATGTCCTGGTGGCCAACAAGGTGGACGACACCCAGCGCTCAACTTGGACGGAGGAGTTGCTGCGCTTGGGAGGTTCCTCGCCTGTATGGTTCATCTTGTTGAGCTGCCAAAATACACACACAAAATCATGTCGGAGCAAATCGCCATAAACTTTTTTACAAAACTGCTTGCCAAATCCCCGTGTAGTGAATTTTCTATATAATTTAATGCTAAAAAATTTCTAATACACACTGAACTTGCATACAACATATTCATAACATCACTTCTCCTAACTGCACTATGATCTATCCATTCAAGAGAGTTTGAACTTGCTAGCATCATCGCCTAACTGCGCCCATCTCATTATCTTTTACAAAACAATTCTCAATATGGAGCAAATAACAACAAGAAGGAGGCCACCACCATGCACATACAACATCAGCATGTAAGCTAGGGGCACAAACATACAGTAGCAAGCATGAATTTTGTAGACTGTGGGAATTAAAGAAACATCAGTAAGTTGGTAGTACACATGACACACAGAAATAGTGAGTAGGAGTACATGGTTTTGAAGTAGTATCTATAGTAATTTGCTACCTTACTTTCAGGTCACACACTCACAATACAGTAACTGTAAACTACTTCCAAGTTACCAAATTGAAAGGTTGCAACGATTTATACCGTATGCTAGATGAATTGTATGGTTGAAACAGAGAAAACTCAAAGAATACGAATACACAACCAACCTTACCATTGATGATAGACTTGCTTCTCGCGCATTCCTCCTCCGATTTGTCAGATTTTGAGCAGCAAATGATCGGACTTCCCACTGAAACATACATAAGAAAACATTTTCAACACCTAATTCATTAGAGATGACTCACCAAGGTAACCATGTTCCCCTAAGAAACCAATGAACAATGAATAATTTTGCATATCTAAAGAACAAAATTTGTAAGGTTGTAACACCAAAGCTTCCCAATTTGCATCCCTAAAAGGACTCCGTGCTCTTAGCTGAGAAGAACTCACCTCTGGCCGATGACCGGTGGGCGGAGCGGCCACTGATTAAACTCGGGCAAGAGTACAACGGCCTCGTGGGCGCCAGCGAGTACAAGAAGTGGACATGCTACCCTTACTCCTACAGACTAACGGCTCCAATGAAGTGGAGCTGATGGAGGCAGGGCTCGCGAGCAGCGGCTGGGCGCACCGGGATTTGGCTGTTGCAGGGGATCCACGCTCGGGCCTGTGGGGGAGAGGATCTGTCGCATGGTGGCGGCGAAGGGGCCGGTGCGACGGAAGCGCCGCCGGTTCAAATCATGCATATGTGTTTCATATGCAGCAATTCAAATTGAGCCAAAACACAGGTTCGGTAATAATACAACATTAGTACGGCTACAGCCAAACAAGTTTATCTGCAGCTCAGCAACAACACAACATAAGTTAAGCTACAACACGGATCAAGAAAATACACTGAATTGCTATTTTTTAAAGGAGTTTGAACTACTGTTTTTTCTTAAATAGAACTTATTTGCAAAAAGAAATATTGATTATTAGTTGAGGCGAACACATCTGCAGAATCTGGAGCGAGCTGGGTGGGGTGCCTACAATAATGATCACGCCTTTGTGTGGCTGTGGTTGTGCTGCTAATTAACTGAAACCAGAGGATTCATGGAAGAACAGAGAAGAGGGGCAGAGGAAGAAAGTGAAACGTCCATGGGGTTGGGGGTGCTTACCCAAGCTAGGATCCGTTGAGGCGGAGGTCCTTGGTCCAGCACCGCACCGGAGTAGGCGACGGCGAAATCGACCACGTGCGCGCCGTGGTGGTCGTCCTCGTCCATGGAGGAGGGCGGTTGTTGCACCGGACCGAAGAAATAAGTGAGGGGGTTGGGAGAGAAGAAAGAAGGGGAGAGGAGAGGGCATGAATCAAGGGGAGAGGAGATCGCAACGCATCGGAGTTGGAGGCAGCCGAAACCCTAGCCGCGGGGAGGGGTCGCGAGCGAGCGCTTGCCGACACGAGGAGCGGATCTAGCCGGAGGGAAGGAAGAACCGTCGTGAGAGCTCAAGGGTGTGCAGTTCCGGCGACGGCCGCCGGAAGTAGTCGGAATCGCCCGGCGTTGGTGGCAGCGGCGAGGGTTCGCGGGAGGAAGAGGAGAAAATGAGAGAGCGGCGGTGGTGGCTCACTAGGCTTGATTGTCTCGCTGGGCTGGGTGGGCTGGGTGGGCTGGGTTAGTTGTAGCGCTTTTCGTGACCAGCGCTAGGACTACATTTCTATTACTAGCGCGGCCCAGCAGACCCACACTACTACTATGACATATCCGCAGGACACGATTGAGGATATTTACTAGTAGCGTGTTTTTTTATTCACGCGCTACAAGTAATATTAACTAGTAGCGCGGGTCAATATAGTTCGCTAATAGTAAGTAGCAATAGCGCTTTAATTTAAAACTCGCTACTGGTAAGATCCTATGTATAAGCTTTTCCCTAGTAGTGATAGCATCACAACTAGGGAACTCAACATGCTCATCATCATATTCATCGTAAATTGGGAAGTCATGACATGAAGAAGTCGCACTAGCATGAAGCATGGGAATAGGTGGATCAACATCATACAAGAAATCATTGGTGAGATAGTCCACTAGTGGGACAAGAGAAGCACCATGACCTATGTTACCTTTGGAGCATCGCTCATGTGTTGTAGGTGAGGTGTCGAAGATCCACTCGTTGTCATCTTTATCTTGATGGAACCATGTGGGGAGTGCATCATCGTCCACCATGGCCATCGTCGTCTCCATTGGAGGTACGGACTCGTCGAGGATAGGCATGTCGTCATGTAGGAGACCTAGCACCAAAGAAAACACGCCCGGAGTAGAGGTTAAGTCATTAGAAATTATAGTGGCCTCACGTGCCGTGTCAACTACCTCACTCACTAAGTGTTGTGGCTCACTCACTCCCGGTATGATGCTCTCACTCATATGGTCGGTGGAGTCACTCACATGGCTCTCAACCTCACATAAGATGTGCGGCATGCTCTCAAGTGTGGGGCTAGTGGTGGTCACACTCATCCTCTCATAGAAAATGCTCTCCATGTCACATATGGTGGATTCACTCATGCCACTCATGTGGTGGTGGCTCTCCTCATATGGCAATTGGGGCATCTCTTCATATGTGGGTGTCGGAGAGATGTTGGTGCAAATGTCTCCATGCTCAACTATGTCGTAGTCGTAGCCGTGGATGAAGACCGAAGATGGCACATCATCACTCTCCTCCAAGACCAAAGATAAGGTCTCATGTGCGGTCTCGTAGCTTGACTCGGAGTATGAGTCACATAGGGGCGCCGTCTTCATGTTGTTGAAGAGGTTCGTGCTCGATGCCGTGGTCGAAAGGGATGTCCCGTGCTCGACCTTCTTGTCACCGTCTTATTGTTGGAGGTCCATATGATGTGGCACCTCGTAGCTCGTCTCCATGACCGAAGGGAATTTCCGATGCTCGACCATCTTCCTTGAGGGGCTTCCGAAGATGGAAGTGTCGCCTTCGCTCGTAGGTGGTCGCCTTGTTGTAGAAGATGTCGATGTAGGCGAACTCACGGGAAGTAGGCGAAGATGCCTTACGTCCAAAGGCAAAGATGCCTTGATAGCACTTGGCGAAGATGCCGAATTGGTTGGTGTAGCTGTAGCTCCGTTTTGGTGGTGCTCGTCTCGCGGTCTTTTCTTTTGCTCATGAAGCTTGGTCGTAACTTGATGTAGAGCTTCTTCAGACTTGTGCATTTGCGCTTGGCGAGCGTCATCATGATGATTGTGTCATTGTCGCACTTGAGCTCGTAGTAGATGCCGTTCGTCATCGTCGTGCACATGATGCTTGGAGGTGATGTTCCCTTCATGACGATGTGGATCACAAACATGATGGTGGTCGCCATGGAGATGTGGACGTGGACGACTTGCGCTTGCCTCATGTTTGTGCTCCGAAGACTTGTGACTGGAATGTCGCTGCCTTGAGGATGATGAAGGGCAAGAACGGTTGATCAACAAGGTTCGAATCTCCTCCATCCTTGAATCTTGCTCCTCCTTTTGTGCAGAAAGCTTGTTGTCCAAATAGTCTCTTGTATGTGCTTCGGAGTGTCGTATGTCGAAGGCGAGGTTGTCGATGTGCTCTCACAATCTTGATTGTGCGCCTTGCATTTGTCGTTGTAGATCGAAGATGGACGCTTTGGTGATGTAGTTGTTCATGCCGTCGTTGTTATCGAAGACCGGAGATGAAATGCCTTGCCTATCCATCACAAGACTCGACCAAATATGAGTGGGAGAAAGAGAAGAACTTATACCAAATGTACCTTGACCGATGTTGAAGATGGATCAATGATCACTCAATGTGTAACAAGGAAATAGCACAAATGGTACCAATTCTTGTCGGTTTATCACACCTACACAAGTAAGGCTTATGGTGGAGCTCGGTGAGGATAGTGGCACAAAAATCTGATGCAAAATGTTAGCAAGAGTCAATAATGTTGAAAGAGATTCACAAATTCGCAAGTGAAACAAGTAGACCAATAGCAATGAATGGAACACGGAAACACACACACGGATAGATAAATGGGGTCGTGCAACCAAGGAATGAGCACAAAATGTGGAGTCCAAGAAAAATGCTCGTGTTGCACAACTCAAGAGAGACGCTAGCACGAATGCTCTATATGCAGACACGACACTTGTGCACAACCTATGATATGCAAAGATATATCAACTTTCTATCCCAAGTATGCTATGTATGTATGGCTCCTGGTGTTTCTCTCAAGATGATCCAAGATGATCGGATATGACAATCTTATGCGCAATGTAGTATGATGCTATGGCACTTTCTTACAAGCTTCTTTGCTCGTTCTCTTTTTCTTTGCTTAAAAGCTTTATTCTTTATTTTGTTTGGCCACTTTGCGAAATGCACAAACCAAGATAGCAATTGTGTATATGCGGGAACAATCTTGTGACACAGGATATGATATGATAATACGAATATGATATGGTATGTATGCAATGGAATGGATGATCACTAATGTGCACAAGTAATGTTGCCGACAATACTCAATGGCTAGTCTCGATAGGTAGGTGACGCAAAATGGTCTAGGGGTTATCAATGCAATTGCAATGGAATATACAATGGAGGGATACCACGATACCAAGATGATATGGAGGTTACCGTTGAGGGTTTCTCGTTTGTACGCCAAGGACGGGTGATGGTGAAGTGGTCAATGTCGATGACAAACTCGTGGCGATGATGAGTGGTGGTGTTCTTGATGAAGATACCAAGATGATGGAGACTCGTCCCTAAGTAGCCAAAACACCTTAGGAAACAGAAAAACCGTGAACTCAAAATCTCAAATGTCAAATGTCAAATGGTGCTAGCGTAAAGCGGTGGTGGTTGCGGAAGCTCAATGGGATTGTGGAAATGCAATGATGGGGTTTGGAGTATGCAATGCGGAAGTGGAGGGTAAGGTGGTGGACTATACACGGTGTCGGAGTTGGAAGCACGGTCCTTAAGTAGCCGAAACACCTTAGGAGACACAACTCACAACACAAGCGAACTTGGGTTAAGTTGGGGTGGCAGAAGAGTATGGCGGGAAAACCTATGCGGAAGTTATGGTGGTGGTTGATGAAGAAGCAATCGTCCCTAAGTAGCCGAAACACCTTAGGAGACTCGAATCACAACTCAAACAACCACTAATGCTTTGGGGAATAAAATGTGTTAGGTTGCGGAAGTCGGTGGTGGTTATGCGGATGATATGGTGGAAGCCCTAGGCAAAGATGCCAAAGTGCCAAAAATTTGATGGAGTCAAATGGTGAGGGAACCTATCTATATGGATAGAGGATGTCTATAGCTACTCAATGAGCTAAAGAACGCGAAAATCGGACTCCGGATGTGAAACTTACGTTCAAAACGGTGAAACTGGAAAGGCTGAAATGACAGGGGCCAGATATCCGAGGGTAGGGGCCGGATTTCCGGGGGTGTATGTCCAGAACCATGCAGATTTGGTGCTCCACGAGCCGGATGTCCGCCTTGGGGCCCGGATGTTCGGCCAGATGGCCCGGATGTCCGGCCCGACGATTCCAAATCGTAAGATCCATTTATTCTCTATGGCTTGCTGATCATCGGGCAAGTCAACCAAAGTCCACACTTTGTTCTCATACATGGATCCCATCTCAGATTTCATAGCCTCAAGCCATTTCGCGGAAACTGGGCTCATCATCGTTTCCTCATAGTTCGTAGGTTCATCATGGTCTAGTAACATGACTTCCATAACAGGATTACCGTACCACTCTGGTGCGGATCATGCTCTGGTTGACCTACGAGGTTCGGTAGTAACTTGATCTGAAGTTTCGTGATCATCATCATTACCTTCCTCACTAATTGGTGTTGGCATCACTGGAACTGATTTCTGTGATGAACTACTTTCCAATTCGGGAGAAGGTACAATTACCTCATCAAGTTCTACTTTCCTCCCACTCACTTCTTTTGAGAGAAACTCCTTCTCTAGAAAGGATCCATTCTTAGCAACGAATATCTTGCCTTCGGATCTGTGATAGAAGGTGTACCCAACAGTCTCCTTTGGGTATCCTATGAAGACACATTTCTCGGATGTGGGTACGAGCTTATCAGGTTGCAGCTTTTTCACATAAGCATCGCAGCCCCAAACTTTAAGAAACGACAGCTTAGGTTTCTTGCCAAACCATAGTTCATATGGTATCATCTAAATGGATTTAGATGGTGCCCTATTTAACATGAATGCAGCCGTCTCTAAAGCATAATCCCAAAACGATAGCGGTAAATCAGTAAGAGACACCATAGATCGCACCATATCTAATAAAGTACGGTTACGACGTTCGGACACACCATTAAGTTGTGGTGTTCCAGGTGGCGTGAGTTGCGAAACTATTCCACATTGTTTCAAATGAAGACCAAACTCATAACTCAAATATTCACCTCCACAATCAGATCATAGAAACTTTATTTTCTTGTTACGATGATTTTCCATTTCACTCTGAAATTCTTTGAACTTTTCAAATGTTTCAGACTTATGTTTCATCAAGTAGATATACCCATATGTGCTCAAATCATCCGTGAAGGTCAAAAAATAATGATACCTGCCGCGAGCCTCAACACTCATTGGTCCGCATACATCAATATGTATTATTTCCATTAAGTCTGTTGCTCGCTCCATTGTTCTGGAGAACGGAGTCTTAGTCATCTTGCCCATGAGGCATGGTTCGCAAGCATCAAGTGATTCACAATCAAGTGATTCCAAAAGCCCATCAGCATGGAGTTTCTTCATGCGCTTTACACCAATATGACCTAAACGGCGATTACCACAAATAAGTTGCACTATCATTATTAACCTTGCATCTTTTGGCTTCAATATTATGAATATGTGTGTCACTACAATCAAGATTCAACAAAAATAGACCACTCATCAAGGCTGCATGACCATAAAAGATATTACTCATATAAATAGAACAACCATTATTCTTTGATTTAAATGAATAATTGTCTCGCATTAAACAAGATCCAGATATAATGTTCATGCACAATGCTGGCACCAAATAACAATTATTTAGGTCTAAAACTAATCCCGACGGTTGATGTAGATGTAGCGTGCCGATGGCGATCACATCGACTTTGGAACCATTTCCCACGCGCATCGTCACCTCGTCCTTAGCCAATCTTTATTTAATCTGTAGCCCCTGTTTCGAGTTGCAAATATGAGCAACACAACCAGTATCAAATACCCAAGCGCTACTACGAGCATTAGTAAGGTACACATCAATGACATGTATATCAAATATACCTTTCACTTTACCATCCTTCTTATCCGCCAAATACTTGGGGCGATTACGCTTCCGATGACCGATGCCTTTGCGGTATAAGCACTTTCGATCTCGGCTTAGGTCCGGACATGGGCTTCTTCACTTGAGCAGCAACTTGCTTGCCTTTCTTCTTGAAGTTCCCCTTCTTCCCTTTGCCCTTTTTTCTTGAAACTAGTGGTCTTGTTAACCATCAACACTTGATGCTCCTTCTTGATTTCTACCTCCGCGGCCTTTAGCATTGCGAAGAGCTCGGGAACTGTCTTATCCATCCTTTGCATATTATAGTTCATCATGAAGCTTTTGTAGCTTGGTGGCGATGATGAAGAACTCATCAATGACACTATCATCGTGAAAATTAACTCCCGGTTGAGTCAAGTGGTTGTGGTACCCGGACATTACGAGTATATGTTCCTTGTGAACTATTCTCCTCCATCTTACAGCTATAGAACTTATTGGAGACTTCATATCTCTCAATTCGGGCATTTGCTTGAAATATTAACTTCAACTCCTGGAACATCTCATATGTTCCATGACGTTCAAAATGTCTTTGAAGTCCCGATTCTTAGCCATAAAGCATGGCACACTGAACTATCGAGTAGTCATCAGCTTTGCTTTGCCAGACGTTCATAAGGTCCGGAGTTGCTCCTGCAGCGGGTCTTGCACCTAGAGGTGCTTCAAGGACGTAATTCTTTTGTGCAGCAATGAGGATAATCCTCCAGTTACGGATCCAATCCGTGTAATTGCTACCATCATCTTTCAACTTAGCTTTCTCTAGGAACGCATTAAAATTCAAAGGAACGGTAGCACGGGCCATTGATCTACAACAACATAGACATGCAAAAACTATCAGGTACTAAGTTCATGATAAATTAAAGTTCAATTAATCATATTACTTAAGAACTCCCACTTAGATAGACATCCCTCTAGTCATCTAAATGATCACGTGATCTATATCAACTAAACCATGTCCGATCATCACGAGAGATGGAGTAGTTTTCAATGGTGAACATCACTATGTTGATCATATCTACTATATGATTCACGCTCGACCTTTCGGTCTCGGTGTTAGAGGCCATATATGCATATGCTAGGCTCGTCAAGTTTAACCCGAGTATTCTGTGTGTGCAAAACCGGGTTGCACCCGTTGTATGTGAACGTAGAGCTTATCACACCCGATCATCATGTGGTGTCTCGGCACGACGAACTGTAGCAACGGTGCATACTTAGGGAGAACACTTATACCTTGAAATTTTAGTGAGGGATCATCTTATAATGCTACCACCGTACTAAGCAAAATAAGATGCATAAAAGGTAAACATCACGTGCAATCAAAATATGTGACATGATATGGCCATCATCATCTTGTGCCTTTGATCTCCATCTCCAAAGCACCATCGTGATCTCCATCGTCACCGGCTTGACACCTTGATCTCCATCGTAGCATCGTTGTCGTCTCGCCAACTATTGCTTCTACAACTATCGCTACCGCTTAGTGATAAAGTAAAGCACTTACATGGCGATTGCATTTCATATAATAAAGCGACAACCATAAGGCTCCAGCCAGTTGCCGATAATGGTTACAAAACATGATCATCTCATACAACAATGTATATCTCATCACGTCTTGACCATATCTCATCACAACATGCCCTGCAAAAACAAGTTAGACATCCTCTACTTTGTTGTTGCAAGTTTTACGTGGCTGCTATGGGCTTCTAGCAAGAACCGTTCTTAACTACGCACCAAAACCACAACGATTTTTTTTTCAAGTGTGTTGTTTTAACCTTCAACAAGGACAGACCATAGTCAAACTCGATTCAACTAAAGTTGGAGAAACAGACACCCGCTAGCCACCTGTGTGCGAAGCACGTCGGTAGAACCAGTCTCATGAACACGGTCATGTAATGTCGGTCCGGCCGCTTCATCCAACAATACCGCTGAATCAAAGTAAGACGTTAGTGGTAAGCAGTATGACTATTATCGTCCACAACTCTTTGTGTTCTACTCATGCATATAACATCTACATACGGACACGGCTCACGATGCCACTTTGTTAGAACGCAATATTTCAAAAAATTCCTACGTTCACGCAAGATCTATCTAGGAGATGCATAGCAACGAGACGGGAGAGTGTGTCCACGTACCCTCGTAGACCGAAAGCGGAAGCGTTTAGTAACGTGGTTGATGTAGTTGAAAGTCTTCACGATTCAACTGATCCAAGTACCGAACGTATGTCACCTCCGTGTTTAGCACACGTTCAGCACGATGACGTCCCTCGAGCTCTTGATCCAGTTGAGGACGAGGGAGAGTTCCGTCAGCACGACGGCATGGCGATGGTGATGATGAAGTTACCGGCGCAGGGCTTCGCCTAAGCACTACAACGATATGACCGAGGTGTTAAACTGTGGAGGAGGGCACTGCACACGGCTAAGAGAAGACTTGTTGTGCCTTTGGGGTGCCCCCTCCCCCGTATATAAAGGAGGGGAGGAGGAGGCTGGCGGCCTAGGAGGGGCGCGCCATAGGGGAGTCCAACTAGGATTCCCAATCCTAGTGGGAGTCCCCTTCCTTCCAAGAGAGAGAGAGAGAGGGAAGGATGAGGAAAGGGAGAAGGAAAGAGGGGGGCGCCGCCACCTCCCTAGTCCAATTCGGACTTGCCATGGGGGGCGCGCGGCCTCCCTTGCGGCCCTCCTCTCCTTTCCACTAAGGCCCATGAAGGCCCACTACTTCCCCGGGGGGTTCTAGTAACCTCCTGGTACTCCGAATCATTCCGGAACATTCCGGTGTCCGAATATAACCTTCCAATATATCAATCTTTACCTCTGGACCATTTCGAGACTCCTCGTCATCTACGTGATCTCATCCGGGACTCGGAATAAACTTCGGCCATCAAATCACATAACTCATAATACAAATCGTCATCGAACGTTAAGCGTGCGGACCCTACGGGTTCGACAATTATGTAGACATGACCGAGACACATCTCCGGTCAATAACAAATAGCGGAAGCTGGATGATAATATTGGTTCCTACATATTCTACAAAGATCTTTATCGGTCAAACCGCATAACAACATACGTTGTTCCCTTTGTCATCGGTATGTTACTTGCCCGAGATTCGATTGTCGGTATCATCATACCTAGTTCAATCCCGTTACCGGCAAGTCTCTTTACTTGTTCCGTAATGCATCATCCCGCAACTAACTCGTTAGTTACATTGCTTGCAAGGCTTATAGTGATGTGCATTACCAAGAGGGCCCGGAGATACCTCTCTGATACACAGAGTGACAAATCCTATTCTTGATCTATGCCAACCCAACAAACACCTTTGGAGACACCTGTAGAGCATCTTTATAATCACCCAGCAACGTTGTGTCGTTTGATAGCACACTAGGTGTTCCTCCGGTATTCGGGAGTTGCATAGTCTCATAGTCAGAGGAACATGTATAAGTCATGAAGAAAGCAATAGCAATAAAACTAAATGATCATTATGCTAAGGCGGATGGGTCTTGTCCATCACATCATTCTCTAATGATGTGATCACGTTCATCAAATGACAACACATGTCCATGGCTAGGAAACTTAACCATCTTTGATTAACGAGCTAGTCAAGTAGAGGCATACTAGGGACACTCTATTGTCTATGTATACACACATGTACTAAGTTTCCGGTTAATACAATTCTAGCATGAATAATAAAAATTTATCATGATATAAGGAAATATAAACAACAACTTTATTATTGCCTCTAGGGCATATTTCCTTCAGCTGCCTCGGCAACCGTTCGACTTGACGAGACTCTGCTGCATGCAGAGAAAAACCATCATTGCGTGTGATCATGGAGGCCATCGGCTGGCCTTCCTCTGGCTATAAAGGAGGCGAGGGGCAGAGCCCCCTTGCTCATCTCTGTCTTCTCGCCACCCGCTCCTTCTTCTTCCTTCCTACCTCGCCATCTTGTCGCAGCACCCATGGCACCGACGAGGAAGTTCTCCGCTGCCGAGAAGAGGAAGGCCCCCAAGGAGGGGCCCGGCTCGCCGCCGCCCAAGAGAGGGCGAGGTCGCCCCCGTAAGCATGAAGTGACTCCTGCAGTGGCTCCTCGGGGGCGCGGGCGTTCTTCGAGTGGCCGCGGGGGCGCTGTTTCTCGCGGTGGGAGCCGCCAGGGGCGAGGTAGCCCCTGTGATGGAGGGACGCGTGTCTTGGTCGTCGGGCCTCCTCAGCCGCGCTTCCATTCGGCGGAGGTGCTTCCGGAGTTTGTTGTGTGGTCGGAGAGGCCGACCGGCACCTGGCTCTCGCTCCCTTGCTTCTTCGCCGGCGAGCTGCCGGTCGCGGGTCTTGACAGCCTCTGGCTGCAGGCTGACAGCTGCTGCAGCAAGGCTTCATGGGTCAGGGTCGAAGTTTTCGCCGCTGGGAACGTGGCCTTGACCCGCGGCTGGCAGGCGTTTGCCCACGCGCGTGGCCTGGGCGGGAGGTGCACCCTCCACTTTAAGTACGACAGCGTCGTGACTCTCTACGTGAGGGTGTTTGGGGAAGATGGCCGTCACGCAGGGTGCTGCCCCAAAGACGACGACGGCGACGATGAGCTTGGCCTTTACGGAAGCCATGACGATGCCGAGGGTGAGCTTGCCCATGGCGACGGCCGTGGCTCGTCCAGCAGCTGCGGCCCCTCCTCCAGCTAGAGCACAAGCAGCGGCGGCTACGACCAGCCGCCACGTCGATGGGCTCGCTTTGAGGGGGGTGGCGGATTGTCTCGTCGCCACGCTCCGATGAAGCAAGAGGAAAGGTCGGGTTGAGCCCGGGGGGCCTCCGAAGCCCGGGCTGGGGGCTGCTGCGGTCGCGCGGGCCACTTTGTTTAGCCTTTTCTTTCTCCTGCATTTTGAAAAAAGTAGAAGGCCCCGCTGGGGCGTGTAACGAACAATGGCACTTGTGCCACTATGCTACGCTTATTATTTTGATGTTATGCTGTGGTGTTCATGTTCCGAGTGGGTGCGGTAGGATAACTTAGCTTGATGCATTCCAGTAGTGTTCCACCTCATGAGGGCGCGCCCTTCAGCATCTGGCGAGGCCCCCTTGCTGCCGACTCAGGAGCCATTGGCCTCAGGAGACATCATGAAGCTGTAGAATTGTTAGAAAACTTGTCGGGTGTCTTGCTCTTCCTTGCGTGAGCCCTCATGCATGGGCCAGTCGTGGTTTAGTGCACCGCGTCGCAGTACCTGGGGGGCATGGACTTTAAGAGGGTGTGTAAATCACGAGCTCAATCGAGGGTGCCTCGTGAAGATCAAGGAAGCCGAAGCTCTGGGGCGACAGGGTTTTGGCAAGGTGTGTCCGCGGCGTGGGCGAGCCCAACGCACGCACACACCTGCCCAGCCCCTGCACGAGGCGCACGAGGGAGAGTGACGGGCAACTTCCGTTCTCCCTGATCCAAAACAAAGAGGCGAGTGGAGCAGAAGGAGAAAAACCCAACTAGGCAATCGAGAAATGCTAGAACTCCAAATTCCATTAAAAGGTTGCAAACCAACTACAGAAAGCAAGCAAATGAACATCCGCGTCCGGCACCTAGTCTAGTCTTCTCACCAGCGCGGAGCTAAGTGCTGCCACTAGGACGTGGGATGGAGCCCCCGAGGCCCGAGGGCGGCACTCCACACTCCGGGGCGTGTACAGCCCCATTCATTATTACATGAGAGTGTCATGAGCGGAGACCTTCATAGGCACTGGGCCTTGCTTCATGGGTAGAACTTCCGGAGGTGCTGGATGTTCCAGGCGTTCTGGATGGGGATCCCGTCCGGCGTCTCCAGGCGCACGGCGCCAGGCCTGGAGACGCGGGCGATCCTAAACGGTCCCTCCCACATGGGTGAGAGCTTATGCAGCCCCTCCCTGGAGAGTACCCGCCTCAGGACGAGAGCACCCACCTCGAGCATCCTAGAGCAGATGATGTGGCAGTGGTACCGCCGCAGCGCCTGCTGGTACCTTGCCGCCCAGAGTGAGGCTTGACGGTGGCGTTCCTCCCCCAGCACGAGGTCCATCCCCCGCGTGGCATCCTGGCGTGCCTCGTCAAATGTCAAGACCTGCACGGAGCGATGCCTGACCTCGTGTGGGAGAACCACTTCAGCTCCGTAGACGAGGAAGAATGGAGTTTCGCCGGTTGGCTTGGTTGCGGTGGTGCGGATGGACCACGGCACGGATTGGAGCTCGTCCAGCCAACCATTGCCGCAGGCCTCGAGCTTATTCTTGAAAGTTCTTGCTTTGAGGCCTCTCAGGACCTATGCGTTTGCGTGCTCGGCTTGGTCGTTGCTCCTGGGGTGTGCTACTGAGGCGTAGCATATCTATGTTCCAAGGTTAGCACAGTATGTTTTGAAAAGATTGCTAGTGAACTGCGAGCCGTTGTCGGTGACGATACGATTTGGGACCCCGAACCGGCTCACGAGGCCCTTGATGAACTTGACTGCCGAGCCGGCTGGGATGGTGCAGACAGCCTCCACCTCTGCCCACTTGGTGAACTTGTCGATGGCGACATAGAGGTAGAGGTAGCCCCCGAGCGCTCTAGGGAATGGCCCCAAGATGTCCAGCCCCCAGAATGCGAACGGCCATGAGAGCGGGATGGTCTGGAGGCCCTAAGAAGGTTGGTGGATTTGCTTGGCGTGGTACTGGCAGGCTTCGCAGGATCTCACCAGCTCAGTGGCATCGTTGAGCGCCGTGGGCCAATAGAATCCGATGTGGAACGCCTTGCCCATGAGGGTGCATGATGACGAGTAATGCCCGCAGTCCCCACCATGTATGTCGGTCAACAGCTCGCACCCCTGCTCCCTGGAGATGCATCGCAAAGAAACATCATTTCGCTGTTTTCGGTAGAGCTCACCGTCCTGAATGCAGTAGGCAGTGGCCTGGCGAGCCACGCGTTCCGCGTCTTCTTCCTTCTCCAGCAGGGTCCCCTGAAGCAAGTACGCCTTGAACTCTTCGTTCCAGCATCCCTCCTGAGGTCGGGCCATAGGCGGGGGCTCTCGAGGTTGGTGCTGGGGGGAGCTCTTCTCGAGGCAGTGTTGGCTCCGCAGTAGGAGGGGCTGCTGAAGGCTTGAAGAGCCGCTCCTCGAAGACGCCGGGCTCCTGAGGCGGGCGCCTGGACACTCTCTTAGCGATATCGTTGGCTTCCTTGTTCGGGCCACGAGGCACATGCTGCAGTTCCAGGCCCAAGAATTGTTTCTCAATTTTGCGTACCACCGCAAGATATGTGATAACCCACAAGTATAGAGGATCAACTGTAGCCTCTTTCGATAAGTAAGAGTGTCGAACCCAACGAGGAGCTAAAGGTAGAACAAATATTCCCTCAAGTTCTATCGACCACCGATACAACTCTACGCACGCTTAACGTTCGCTTTACCTAGAACAAGTATGAAACTAGAAGTACTTTGTAGGTGTTGTTCGATAGGTTTGCAAGATAATAAAGAGCACGTAAGTAAAATATAGGGGCTGTTTAGATAAAGACACAACTAAGTTAGTTTTAGTAGAGAGTTTTTGTCAACAAGAAAGTTATTTGTCCCTAGGCAATCGATAACTAGACCGGTAATCATTATTGCAATTTTATTTGAGGGATAGGCATAAGCTAACATACTTTCTCTTCTTGGATCATATGCACTTATGATTGGAACTCTAGCAAGCATCCGCAACTACTAAAGATCATTAAGGTAAAACCCAATGATCGCATTATAAGGCATCAAGTCCTCTTTACTCCCATACGCAAACAACCTACTTACTCAGGTCTGTCCTTCTGTCACTCACGCCACCCACCATAAGCAAATCATGAACATATTGCAAACCCTACAACGGGGATCCCTCACGCTTGCGCGACACGGAGGGCACCATAGGACAGCACCAATAATAAAGCATGCAACTCAAACCAATCACGATCATCAATTAACCCATAGGACAAAACGGATCTACTCAAACATCATAGGATAGCCATACATCACTGGAAAACAATATATAGCGTTGAGCACCATGTTTAAGTAGAGATTACAGCAGGTAAAAGAGGGGTTACACTGCTGCATAGAGGGGGGAAGAGTTGGTGATGACGGTGGTGAAGTTGTTGGTGTAGATTGTTGTCGCGATGATGGCCCCGGCGGCGTTCCGACGCCACCGGGAGAGAGGGGGAGAGAGCCCCCCTTATTCTTCTTCTTCCTTGACCTTCCCCCTAGATGGGAGAAGGGTTTCCCCTCTGGTCCTTGGCTTCCATGGTAGCGGAGGGGTGGGAGCTCCTCCGAGATTGGATCTCTCTCTCTGTTTTCTTCTGTTTCTGTGCTCCCTAATTCTGCCCTTTCACCGTTTCTTAAATTCCAGGAGATCCTTAACTCTGATTGGGCTGAAATTTGGACACGATTTTTATCCAGATATTGGCGTTCTTGCGGCGAAAGAAGGGCACCAACCGCCTTACGGAGTGGCCTCGAGGGCCCAGTGCGCTCCCTACCCCCTGGGGCGCGCCCCTCACCCTCGTGGGCCCCTTGGGCATCGTCTCGCTTTGATTCCACTTCACAAAATTCACATATATTCCAAAAAAATCTTCGTAAGTTTTTATCCCATTTGGACTCCATTTGATATGGATTTTCTGCAAAACAATAAACATGCAACAAATAGGAACTGGCACTGGGCACTGGATCAATATGTTAGTCCGAAAAATAGTATAAAAAGTTGCCAAAAGTATGTAAAATTGTAGAATATTGGCATGGAACAATCAAAAATTATAGATACGACGGAGAAGTATCAGCATCCCCAAGCTTAATTCCTGCTCGTCCTCGAGTAGGTAAATGATAAAAAACATAATTTTTGATGTGGAATGCTACCTAGCATAATCTTGATCACATAATCTAATCGTGGCATGAATATTAAGACACGAGTGATTCAAAGCAATAGTCTATCATTTGACATAAAGACAACAACACTTCAAGCATACTAATAAAGCAATCATGTCTTCTCAAAATAACATGGCCAAAGAAAGTTATCCCTACAAAATCATATAGTCTGGCTATGCTCCATCTTCACCACACAAAATATTCAAATCATGCACAACCCCGATGACAAGCCAAGCAATTGTTTCATACTTTTGACGTTATCAAACCTTTTCAACTTTCACGCAATACATGAGCGTGAGCCATGGACATAGCACTATAGGTGGAATAGAATATGATGGTGGAGGTTGCATGGAGAAGACAAAAAGGAGAAAGTCTCACTTCGACGCGGCTAATCAACGGGCTGTGGAGATGCCCATCAATTGATGTCAATGTGAGGAGTAGGGATTTCCATGCAACGGATGCACTAGAGCTATAAGTGTATGTAAGCTCAAATTGAAACTAAGTGGGTGTGCATCCAACTTGCTTGCTCATGAAGACCTAGGGCATGTGAGGAAGCCCATCGTTGGAATATAGAAGCCAAGTTCTATATTGAAAATTCCCACTAGTATATGAAAGTGGTAACTCAAGAGACTCTCTATATGAAGAACATGGTGCTACTCTGAAGCACAAGTGTGGTAAAAGGATAGTAACATTGCCCCTTCTCTCTTTTTCTCTCATTTTTTGTTTTTTTGGTGGGCTTCTTTGGCCTCTTTTTTATTTGGGCTTCTTTGGCCTCTTTCATTTTTTTAAAAAGTCTGGAGTCTCATGCCGATGGGGGAATCATAGTCTCCATCATCCTTTCCTCACTGGGGCAATGCTCTAATAATGATGATCGTCACACTTTTATTTACTTACAACTCAATATTACAACTCGATATCTAGAACAATATGACTCTATATGAATGCCTCTAGCAGTGTACCAGGATGTGCGATGATCTAGCATAGCAAAGATATCAAAAAAACGAACAAGCCATGAAAATATCATGCTAGCTATCTTACGATCATGCAAAGCAATATGACAATGAATGCTCAAGTCATGTATATGATGATGATGGAAGTTGCTTGGCAATATATCTCGGAATGGCTATGGAAATGCCATGATAGGTAGGTATGGTAGCTGTTTTGAGGAAGGTATAAGGAGGCTTATGTGTGACAGAGCGTATAATATCATGGGATTTGGATGCACCGGCGAAGTTTGCACCAACTCTCGAGGTGAGAAAGGGCAATGCACGGTACCGAAGAGGCTAGCAATGATGGAAGGGTGAGAGTGCGTATAACCCATGGACTCAACATTAGTCATAAAGAACTCACATACTTATTGCAAAAGTCTAGAAGCTATCAAAACAAAGGATTAGACACATGCTCCTATGGGGATAGATTTGTAGGAAAAGACCATTGCTCGTCCCCGATCGCCACTCATAAGGAAGACAATCAATAAATAAATCATGCTCCGACTTCATTGCATAACGGTTCACCATACGTGCATGCTACGGGAATCACAGACTTCAACACAAGTATTTCTACAATCCAAAATTACCCACTAGCATGACTCTAATATCACCATCTTTATATTGCAAAACTATTGCAAGGAATCAAACATATGATATTCAGTGATCTACAAGTTTTATGTAGGATTTTATGACTAACCATGTGAATGACCAATTCCTGTCATCTCTCTAAATAGATATAAGTGAAGCAAGAGAGTTTAATTCTTTCTACAAAAGATATGCCCACGCTCTAACAAATATAAGTGAAGCAAAAGAGCATTCTACAAATGGCGGTTTTCTATGTGTAGGGAAACAGGCAATCCAAACTTCAAATGATATATGTGATGCACATGAAGCATTCTATAAAGCTATAATAAAAAGATATAAGTGAAGTGCAATGAGCATTCTATAAATCAACCATGGACTATCTCATACCAGCATGGTGCATCAAAGAAAAGTGAAAACTAAATGCAAAAGACGCTCCAAGATTTGCACATATCACATGAACGAAATGAAACCGAAAACATACTGATTCTTGTTGAAGAAAGATGGGATGCCTTCCGGGGCATCCCCAAGCTTAGACGCTTGAGTCTCCATGAATATTTACTTGGGGCGCCTTGGGCATCCCCCAGCTTGAGCTCTTGCCTCTCCTCCTTCTTCTCACATCGAGACCTCCTCGATCTTTGATCACTTCATCCACACAAAACTCAACAGAAAGTTCGGTAAGATCCGTTAGTATAATAAAGCAAATCACTACTCTAAGTACTGTTGAAAACCAATTCAAATTTTGTTTTTGCATTGTAGCTACTGTAATATAACTTTTCCATGGGTTAATCCACTGAGAGAAATCGATAGTTTCATCAAAACAAGCAAAACAATGCATCGAAAACAGAATCTGTCTTAAACAGGACAGTCTGTAGTAATATGAACATTCACCATACCTTTGGTACTCCAACAATTCTGAACAAATTAGGAAAAATAAAAAAATGTATAGAAAGACAGTGCAAAAAGTTTCAGAACCGTTTGACGTTCCAGTAAAAAATGTAAAATCGCGCCTACAACCAAAGTTTCTGTTTTGCACCTCACAAACCAACAAGCAATCTAAACATCCTAAAGGCAAACCTTGGCACATTATTTTTATAATACAATGGAATTGTATAAGGGGATAATTATTCTTGTTGAAAAGATTTGTAATTAAGATTCACAAAGTTTCCGTGAGCATGAACAAAGTTCAAGGAGCTCCCCCACTTCAACAATGCTTGTCTTTCTCACTTCTACTTTCCTTTTTGAAAAGTTTTGGGTTCCCCTCTTTATTTATTTTTGTTTTTAAACTTTATAAAAGCACTCAACAGAAATAAATGACTCTCTAAAACTTCGGGGTTGTCTCCCTGGCAGCGCTTTCTTTAAATCCATTAAGCTAGGCATAAAGTTCTCAAGTAACGAATCCACCGCATCCCAAGGTATATCAAAGCCAATTTTAATTAACAATGATTTGGCATTTAGTAGTGAGCACAAAGCAACATATATCATGCAATGATGAAGTCTAACTCTCTTCCTATGCATCGGCATGTCATACAAGAACAATTCATGAACATCAAGTAAAGGCCAATATGTAGCATAAGCAGTTTCTTGCAATTATATCGTGTTGGAAACATAAAGAGGCAGAGATTAAAGGAAATATGCCCTAGAGGCAATAATAAAGTTATTATTTATTTCCTTATTTCATGATAAATGTTTATTATTCATGCTAGAATTGTATTAACCGGACACATAATACATGTGTGAATACATAGACAAACAGTGTCACTAGTATGCCTCTACTTGACTAGCTCGTTGATCAAAGATGGTTAAGTTTCCTAGCCATAGACATGAGTTGTCATTTGATAAACGGGATCACATCATTAGGAGAATGATGTGATTGACTTGACCCATTCCGTTAGGTTAGCACTTGATTGTTTAGTATGTTGTTATTGCTTTCTTCATGACTTATACATGTTCCTATGACTATGAGATTATGCAACTCCCGAATACCGGAGGAACACTTTGTGTGCTACCAAACGTCACAACATAACTGGGTGATTATAAAGGTGCTCTACAGGTGTCTCCGATGGTGTTTGTTGGGTTGGCATAGATAGAGATTAGGATTTGTCACTCCGATTGTCGGAGAGGTATCTCTGGGCCCTCTCGGTAATGCACATCACTATAAGCCTTGCAAGCAATGTGACTAATGGTTTAGTTGTGGAATGATGCATTACAGAACGAGTAAAGAGACTTGCCGGTAACAAGACTGAACTAGGTATTGAGATACCGATGATCGAATCTCGGGCAAGTAACATACCGATGACAAAGGGAACAACGTATGTTGTTGTGTGGTTTGATCGATAAAGATCTTCGTAGAATATGTGGGAGCCAATATGAGCATCCAGGTTCCGCTATTGGTTATTGACCAGAGACGTGTATCGGTCATGTCTACATAGTTCTCGAACCCGTAGGGTCCGCACGCTTAAAGTTCTGTGACGATCGGTATTATGAGTTTATGTGATTTGATGTATCGAAGGTAGTTTGGACTCCCGGATGAGATCGGGATATGATGAGGAGTATCGAAATGGTTGAGACGTAAAGATTGATATATTGGACGACTATATTCGTACATCAAAAAGGTTCCAAGTGATTCAGGTATTTTTCGGGGTACCGGGGAGTTACGGGAATACGAGGAAGAAGTAATGGGCCTCATGGTACAAGTGGTGGAAGAGAGGAGGCAGGCGCCCCTCTAGCCCAACCGACTGGACTAGGGGCCAGCCCCTTCCTCCTTTTCCTCCCTCTCCTTCCTTCTCCCTCTCCTCCTTCCTTTCCTCCTCCTAGTAGGAGTAGGAAAGGGGAGTCTCCTACTAGGAGGAGGACTCCTCCTCTGGCGTGCCCTCTGAGGCCGGCCGGCCTCCCCTGCTCCTTTATATATCTGAGGCGGGGGGCACCTCTAGACACACAAGTTGATCATTGATCTCTCTTAGCCGTGTGCGGTGCCCCCCTCCACCATAATCCACCTCGGTCATATCGTAGCGGTGCTTAGGCGAAGCCCTGCGTCGGTAGCATCATCATCACCATCATCACGCCGTCCTGCTGACGGGACTCTCCTATGAAGCTCTGCTGGATCGGAGTTCGCGGGACGTCATCGAGCTGAACGTGTGCTGAACTCGGAGGTGCCGTACATTCGGTACTTGGATAGGTCGAATCGTGAAGACGTACGACTACATCAACCGCGTTGTGCTAATGCTTCCACTTTCGGTCTACGAGGGTATGTGGACAACACTCTCCCCTCTCGTTGCTATGCATCACCATGATCCTGTGTGTGCGTAGGAAATTTTTTGAAATTACTACGTTCCCCAACAGTCGTATCAGAGCCTGGTTTTATGCGTAGATGTTATATGCACGAGTAGAACACAAGTGAGTTGTGGGCGATACAAGTCATACTGCTTACCAGCATGTCATACTTTGGTTCGGCGGTATTGTTGGATGAAGCAGCCCGGACCGACATTACGCGTACGCTTACGCGAGACTGCTTCTACTGACGAGCTTTGCACACAGGTGGCTAGCGGGTGTCAGTTTCTCCAACTTTAGTTGAACCGAGTGTGGCTACGCCCGGTCCTTGAGAAGGTTAAAACATCACTAACTTGACGAACTATCGTTGTGGTTTTGATGCGTAGGTAAGAACAGTTCTTGCTCAGCCCATAGCAGCCACGTAAAACTTGCAACAACAAAGTAGAGGACGTCTAACTTGTTTTTGCAGGGCATGTTGTGATGTGATATGGTCAAGGCACGATGCTATATTTTATTGTATGAGATGATCATGTTTTGTAGCCGAGTTATCGGCAAGCTGGCGAAACCATATGGTTGTCGCTTTATAGTATGCAATGCAATCGCACTGTAATTGCTTTACATTATCACTAATCGGTAGATATAGTCATATAAGCAATAGTTGGCGAGACGAAAACGATTCTACGAGGGAGATCAAGGTGTATCACCGGTGACGATGGATATCATGACGGTTCTTCGGAGATTGAGATCACAAGCACAAGATGATGATGGCCATATCATATCACTTATATTGATTGCATGTGATGTTTATCTTTGATGCATCTTATTTTTCTTTGATTGACGGTAGCATTATAAGATGATCGCTCACTAAATTTCAAGATAAAATTGTTCTCCCTGAGTATGCACCGTTGCCAAAGTTCCTCATGCCGAGACACCATGTGATGATCCGGTGTGATAAGCTCTACATTCATCTACAACGGGTGCAAGCCAGTTTTGCACATGTAGAATACTCGGGATAAACTTGACGAGCCTAGCATATGCAGATATCGCCTCGGAACACTGAGAACGAAAGGTTGAGCGTGAATCATATAGTAGATATGATCAACATAGTGATGTTCACCATTGAAAACTACTCCATCTCACGTGATGATCGGACATGGTTTAGTTGATTTGGATCACGTGATCACTTAGATGATTAGAGGGATGTCTATCTAAGTGGGAGTTCTTAAGTAATATGATTAATTGAACTTTAATTTATCATGAACTTAGTCCTGGTATTTTGCAAATAATGTTATAGATCAATAGCTCGCGTTGTTGCTTCCCTATGTTTTATATATGTTCCTAGAGAAAACTAAGTTGAAAGATGATAGTAGCAATGATGCGGACTGGGTCCATGATCTGAGGTTTATCCTCATTGCTGCACATAAGAATTATGTCCTATTTTAGGAGCAGATGTAGACGTTATGAACGTTTGGCTAGCTCAATATGATGACTACTTGATAGTTTAGTGCACCATGCTTAACGGCTTAGAATCGGGACTTCAAAGACGTTTTGAACGTCATGGACCATATGAGATGTTCCAGGAGTTGAAGTTATTATTTCAAGAAAATACCCGAGTTGAGAGATATGAAGTCTCCAACAAGTTCTATAGCTAAAAGATGGAGGAGAATAGCTCAACCAGTGATCATGTGCTCAGATTGTCTGGGTACTACGATTGCTTGAATCAAGTGGGAGTTAATCTTCCAAATAAGATAGTAATTGACAAAGTTTTCTAGTCACTATCACCAAGTTAATAGAACTTCGTGATGAACTATAATATGCAAGGGATGACGAAAACAATTCCCAAGCTCTTCGCGATGCTAAAATTGGCGAAGGTAGAAATCAAGAAAAACATCAAGTGTTGATGGTTGACAAGACCACTAGTTTCAAGAAAAGGGGCAAAGGGAAGAAGGGGAACTTCAAGAAGAATGGCAAGCAAGTTGCTGCTCAAGTGAAGAAGCCCAAGTCTGGACCTAAGCCTGAGACTAAGTGCTTCTACTACAAAGGGACTGATCACTGGAAGCGGAACTACCCCAAGTAATTGGCGGATAAGAAGGATGGCAAAGTGAACATAGGTATATTTGATATACATGTTATTGATCTGTACTTTACTAGTGTTTATAGCAACCCCTCGGTATTTGATATTGGTTCAGTTGCTAAAAGTAGTAACTCAAAAGGGGAGTTGCAAAATGAACAGAAACTAGTTAAGGGTGAGGTGACGATATGTGTTGGAAGTAGTTCCAAGATTGATATGATCATCATCGCACACTCCCTATACTTTCGGGATTAGTGTTGAACCTAAATAAGTGTTATTTGGTATTTGCATTGAGCATAAATATGATTTGATCATGTTTATTGCAATACGGTTATTCATTTAAGTTAGAGAATAATTGTTGTTTTGTTACATGAATAAAACCTTCTATGGTCATACACCCAATGAAAATGGTTTGATGGATCTTGATCGTAGTGATACACATACTCATAATATTGAAGCCAAAAGATGCAAAACTAATAATGATAGTGCAACTTATTTGTGGCACTGCCATTTAGGTCATATTGGTGTAAAGCGCATGAAGAAACTCCATGCTAATGGGCTTTTGGAATCACTTGATTATGAATCACTTGATGCTTGCGAACCATGCCTCATGGGCAAGATGACTAAGACTCCGTCCTCCGGAACAATGGAGTGAGCAACAGACTTATTGGAAATAATACATACTGATGTATGCGGTCCGGTGAGTGTTAAGGCTCGCGACAAGTATCGTTATTTTCTAACCTTCGTAGATGATTTGAGCAGATATGGGTATATCTACTTGATGAAACATAAGTCCGAAACATTTGAAAAGTTCAAAGAATTTCAGAGTGAAGTGGAGAATCATCATAACAAGAAAATAAAAGTTTCTATGATATGATCGTAGAGGTAAAATATTTGAGGTACGAGTTTGGCCTTCAGTCAAAACAATGTGAAATAGTTTCACTACTCACGCCACCTGGAACACCACAGCGTAATGGTGTGTCCGAATGTCATAACGTACATTATTAGATATGGTGAGATCTATGATGTCTCTTACCGATTTACCACTATCGTTTTGGGATTATGCATTAGAGACGGCTGCATTCACGTTAAATAGGGCACCATCTAAATCCGTTGAGACGACACCTTATGAACTGTGGTTTGGCAAAGAAACCCAAGTTGTAGTTTCTTAAAGTTTGGGGTTGCGATGCTTATGTGAAAAAGTTTCATCCTCATAAGCTCAAACCCAAATCGGAGAAATGTGTCTTCATAGGATACCCAAAGGAGACAGTTGGGTACACCTTCTATCACAGATCTGAAGGCAAGACATTCGTTGCTAAGAATGGAGCCTTTCTAGAGAAGGAGTTTGTCTCGAAAGAAGTGAGTGGGAGGAAAGTAGAACTTGATGAGGTAACTGTACCTGCTCCCTTATTGGAAAGTAGTTCATCACAGAAATCTGTTCCTCTGACTCCTACACCAATTAGTGAGGAAGTTAATGATGATGATCATGAAACTTCAGATCAAGTTTCTACTGAACCTCGTAGGTCAACCAGAGTAAGATCCGCACCAGAGTGGTACGGTAATCCTGTTCTGGAAGTCATGTTACTAGACCATGACGAACCTGCGAACTATGAAGAAACGATGGTGAGCCCAGATTCCACAAAATGGCTTGAGGCCATGAAATCTGAGATGGGATCCATGTATGAGAACAAAGTGTGGACTTTGGTTGACTTGCCCGATGATCGGCAAGCCATTGAGAATAAATGGATCTTCAAGAAGAAGACTAAGCAGACGGTAATGTTACTGTCTATAAAGCTCGAGCTCGACTTGTTGCGAAAGGTTTTCGACAAGTTCAAGGGATCGACTACGATGAGACTTTCTCACCCGTAGCGATGCTTAATTCTGTCCGAATCATGTTAGCAATTGCCGCATTTTATGATTATGAAATTTGGCAAATGGATGTCAAAACTGCATTCCTAAATGGATTTCTGGAAGAAGAGTTGTATATGATGCAACCAGAAGGTTTTGTCGATCCAAAGGGAGCTAACAAAGTGTGCAAGCTCTAGCGATCCATTTATGGACTGGTGTAAGCCTCTTGGAGTTGGAATAAATATTTTGATAGTGTCATCAAAGCATATGGTTTTATACAGACTTTTGGAGAAGCTTGTATTTACAAGAAAGTGAGTGGGAGCTCTGTAGCATTTCTAATATTATATGTGGATGACATATTGCTGATTGGAAATGATATAGAATTTCTGGATAGCATATTAGGATATTTGAATAAGAGTTTTTCAAAGAAAGACCTCAGTGAAGCTGCTTACATATTGAGCATCAAGATCTATAGAGATAGATCAAGACGCTTGATAAGTTTTATCAATGAGTACCTACCTTCACAAGATTTTGAAGTAGTTCAAAATGGAACAGTCAAAGAAAGAGTTCTTGCCTGTGTTACAAGGTGCGAAATTGAGTAAGACTCAAAACCCGACCACGGCAGGAGATAGAAAAAGAATGAAAGTCATTCCCTATGCCTCAGCCATAGGTTCTATAAAGTATGTCATGCTGTGTATCAGATTTATTGTATACCCTACGCTGAGTTTGGCAAGGGAGTACAATAGTGATGTGACGCCCCCAATTCAATCGTACACTAATCATACACACAAATGTGTACGATCAAGATCTGGGACTCACGGGAAAATATCACAACACAACTCTAAAAGTAAAATAAGTCATACAAGCATCATAATACAAGCCAGGGGCCTCGAGGGCTCGAATACAAGTGCTTGATCATAGACAAGTCAGCAGAAGCAACAATTTCTGAGTACAGACATAAGTTAAACAAGTTGCCATAAGATGGCTAGCACAAACTGGGATACAGATCGAAAGAGGCGCAGGCCTCCTGCCTGGGATCCTCCTAAACTACTTCTGGTCATCGTCAGCGGCCTACACGTAGTAGTAGGCACCTCTGGTGTAGTAGGAGTCGTCGACGGTAGCATCTGACTCCTGGGCTCCAGCATCTGGTTGCGACAACCAGGTAGAACGGAAAGGGGGAAAGAGGGAGAAAAGCAATCGTGAGTACTCATCTAAAGTACTCGCAAGCAAGGATCTATGATACATATGCATGGGTATCTGTGTAAAGGGGCAATATCGGTGGACTGAACTGCAGAATGCCAGAATAAGAGGGGGATAGCTAGTCCTGTCGAAGACTACGCTTCTGGCAGCCTCCATCCTGCAGCATGTAGAAGAGACTAGATGGTAAGTTCACCAGGTATCATCGCATAGCATAATCCTACCCGGCGATCCCCTCCTCATCGCCCTGTTAGAGAGTGATCACCGGGTTATATCTGGCACTTGGAAGGGTGTGTTTTATTAAGTATCCAGTTCTAGTTGTCATAAGGTCAAGGTAGAACTCCAGGTCGTCCTTTTTACAGAGGGACACGGCTATTCGAATAGATAAACTTCCCTGCAGGGGTGCACCACATAACCCAACACGCCCGATCCCCTTTGGCCGGACACACTTTCCTGGGTCATGCCCGGCCTCGGAAGATCAACACGTCGCATCCCTACCTAGGCACAACAGAGAGGTTAGCACGCGGGTCTAAATCCTATGGCGCAGGGGTTTGGGCCCATCGCCCATTGCACACTTGCATGTTGCGAGCGTGGCCGGAAGCAGACCTAGCAACCTCCATTACAAAGGAAGTTACGTTACGCGGTCCAATCTGGCGCGTGCAGCTTAGTCGCTGACGTCACGAAGGCTTCGGCTGATACCACGACGTCGAGTGCCCATATCTTTCCCACGTAGTTGGTTAGTGTGTATAGACCGAATGGCCAGACTTAGATCGAATACCAAGATCTCGTTAAGCATGTTAATTGATGTAACAGTGGACATCGACCAGGGCCAGGCCCACCTCTCACCTAGGTGGTCTCAACCTGCCCTGTCGCTCTGCCACAAAGTAGCAGTTGGGGGCCGTCGAGAACCAGGCCCACCTCTACCGGGATGGAGCCACCTGCCCCTTCAGCCCCCATCTCCGAACAGCATCATAAGTAATGTAATAGTATAAAGTATATAGCATATGCCCGTGATCACCTCCCGAGTGATCACGGCCCAGTAGTATAGCATGGCAGACGGACAAGAACGAAGGGCCGCTGATGGAATACTAGCATCCTATACTAAGCATTTAGGATTGCAGGTAAGGATAACAACTGTAGCAACAATAACAGGCTATGCATCAGAATAGGATTAACCGAAAGCAGTAACATGCTACACTACTCTAATGCAAGCAGTAGGGAGAAGGAATAGGCAATATCTGGTGATCAGGGGGGGCTTGCCTGGAAGCTTTGTTGTACAGGAAGAAGGGTCGTCGGTGACGTAGTCGTACTCGGTGGCATCAGTGCCAGTCTCGGGGTCTACCGGGGAAGAAGAGGGGGGAAGAAACAAGAATCTGAGCAAACAAAGCAACACAAAACATAACGAGGCAATACGCGGTGCTAGGTATGCCCTAACGCGGTAGGAGGTGATACCAACGGGGGGGGGGGGGGACATACGGGAACGTATCCCCGGCATTTCGCGTTTTCGGATAGATGAACCTGAGAGGGAAAGTTGCCTTTTCACTATGCTAGGGATGTGTGGCGGACGAATGGGCTGCGTATTCGGATTCGTCTCATCTTTTTGAGCAACTTTCATGTACAATGTATTTTCATCTGAGTTACGGATTATTTTATATTAATTTTAAAGTTTTAAATCATTTTCTAAATTATTATTATTAAATTAATTCGAAATTAGTATTATTGCATCAGCATGACGTCAGCAGTCAACACAGGTGTTGACTGGTCAAACTGACGCATGGGGCCCATTCGTCATTAACTGACTAACTAACAAACAGATTAATTAGTTTAGTTAGATAATTAGATCAACTAACACAAGTTAATTAAGTTAATTAAATTTTATAATTAATTAATTAATTAATATTGTTTTTTTAATCATTTTCGTTCTGTCAAAAGGGGTGTGGGGCCCCAGCCGGGCTCTGGGGAGTCAGAACGGCGGGCGCTTAGCAAAGTAATCGGCTAGGTCGCCTGACCGGCGAGGGCCAGCGGGCGAGGATGGGCTCCGGCACGGGGCTAGCAGAGCAAAAGCGAGTCACGCGGCGACGCGAGCAAACAGCTAGGGCGAAGCGGCGGCGAAGGGCGAACGGCGACAGATAGCAGGTAAAGACGGGCGGCACGGGCCGCAGCCGAAAGCAATGAAAGGGCGCGAAGCTGGCGCGGCCCGGCGAGCGCGGTTAGAGGTGTGAGGTGCGGGCGCAAGCGCGGTCATGCGAGCTGCCAGGGCGCAGCCCGGTCGCAAGGGCACGCGGAGATGAGGTCAACAGGGGCGCGGGCGCCGGCAGGAATTCGCGGAGGTGGTGCTCCAGCCACGGTGTACGGCAGCGCAAGGGACGGCGATGAGCAGCGGCTAGCGTAGAGCAGCAGTGGCGGGCGCAGGGTGCGGTGCGGGACGCCGTTGGGCATAGCGGGTTGAGGCCGGCGGAGTAGCAAAGCGGGCGTGGTTAGGGAAGCGGGCGCCGAACAGGCGGGCGCGGGCGGACGCACGCTGATGAGGGGCTACGGCGAGCAGCGGAGGCGGGAAGAGGAGGCCGAGGGCCTCACCGTGGGGCGTTGGGGAAAGGGCAGTGTGCGCGGGGAGGAGGATGGGGACAACGGCGAGCGACAAAGGGGACGAGGCGACGAGGTCGGGGGTGGGTCCGCAGCAAAGAGGACGGCGGCGATGGCGTCCGGCGAGGTGGTCCCGGGCGGCGGCGAGCTCTGGGCGTCGGGATTGTTGCCCTCGATCCAGATCGGGGGGGAAGGGGAACGAGAGTGGATCGTGGGGGAAGTGGGAGCGAGTGGGGGAGGGGGTTAGGGTTTGGCCAGGGGAGGTCATATAGGGGACGGGGTGGGCCGGCCTAGGTGGTGGCCTGGTGGGCCAAGGCCATTTGGCCAAGTTGGGTGATACGTCTCCAACGTATCTATAATTTTTGATTGCTCCATGCTATATTATCTACTGTTTTGGACCATATTGGGCTTTATTTTCCACTTTTATATTACTTTTGGGACTAACCTAATAACCGGAGGCCCAACCTGTAATTGTTGTTTTTGCCTATTTCAGGTGTTTCGAAGAAACGGAATATCAAACGGAGTCCAAATGGAATGAAACCTTCGGGAACGTGATTTTCTCACCGAATATGACCCAGGAGACTTGGACCCTATGTCAAGAAAGCCACGAGGTGGGCACGAGGAAGGGGGCGCGCCTACCCTCCTAGGGCGCGCCCCCCACCCTCGTGGGCCCCATGAAGCTCCACCGACATACTTCTTCCTCCTATATATACCTACGTACCCCCAAACGATCATATATGGAGCCAAAAACCTAATTCCACCGCCGCAACCTTACATGCACTCCATGAGATCCCATCTTGGGGCACATTAGAACTCACATGGGAAGGGGAATCCACCACGGAGGGCTTCTACATCATCACCATAGCCCCTCCGATGAGGTGTGAGTAGTTTACTTCAGACCTTCGGGTCCATAGTTAGTAGCTAGATGGCTTCTTCTCTCTTTTTGGATCTCAATACAACGTTCTCCCCCTCTCTCGTGGAGATCTATTCGATGTAATCTTCTTTTTGTGGTGTGTTTGTTTGTAACATCCCAAATTTTCAATTTGGAATGTTATACATAGATCATCACTTGCATATCATATTTTTTTGTTGCATTTTGGCTCGATCCTAGAAATTTCACGCAACTCAAGGACCCATGGAGAGAGTTGGAGATTTCGTTATTTTCATATTTGAGTTTTCTCAAATTTTGAAAATAGGATCATTTGATTTTATTTATTTTATCTTCAATTATTTCTATTGTCAAAATATGAGAGAGCGAATAAAATGACTTTCCCAAAATAAAGGAATAATGAAGATTTAATAAAAAATCAAATAAGATTTTATTTGGAGTTTTTCGCTTTTTTTGAATTTAGGAAAAATTGCACGTTTTCAAAAACTTCATTTTAGGGCCAAGAAAATGTTCACCTCGTTCTAAATATTTCATTTAGGAGGTGAAAATTTGTTTTGCCATTTTTTGATTTTTATTTATTTTTCTAGAATTTTTCTAAGTCTCGGCGGAATTATTTAAATAAAAACGCTTGCACCCGACTGGGTCAAGGCCCAGCCAAGCCGCCGCCGCCGCCTGAGTCCGGCACGCCTCCCGAGGCCGACCCGGCGCCTTCCCAAGCCGACGCCTCCTTAAATAGCCCGCCCGCCGCCTCTCCTCACCCCGGCCGTGAGCCGCCACCCAGAGCCGCCGCCACCCAAGCCCGCCTCGCCTGCCGAGCCGCCACCGAGCCGCCCGCCGCCGAGTCGCCGCCCCGCACCACCCGCCACCACCCGGAGCCCCGCCGAAGCCCGAGCCGAGGTAACCGCCGCCGGTTTTTTTTTTGAGAAAAACCGTTGCGGTATTTTTAGAAAACCCTAGTTTTCGTTTTTTTTAAATAGATCGGTTTTTCCCCGGTTTATTTATTTAGCGAGCGTTCGCTCGTTCTTTTGTTTTAACGAACACGTTCATCGCTTAGATTCAGATAACGAACGTTCGTTCGTTAATCTGTTCGTCGTTTTTCTTTTTCTCGGATTTTTTCCGTGATTTTTCCGATCGTGATTTCTGATCCGATTTTCGATCTAGTATAACTTTTCGCTCGTTTATCGGAATCAAGCGATTCAAGCGCCTAGAGTTTCGTCTCGAAACCCTCTTTACGAATAATCAACTCAAACAAGTTTTTGCCTCTGTAAAATTTGACTTAGGTCCAGATTAGTAAAATGAAGCCAGTTTCTTTCGCCGTTTGACTTTCGTTGGTTCGTTCAATTTGTTTCTTTTTGCAAACCGGAGTTCTTAAGTTGAACTTTCTGGTTGGATCTTCATTTGAGTTTTACATGTGCATTAGTTGAGTACTTATTGTGTGTTTGTTTGCTTGCGATAGAGTACCCGGAGTGCGCCACCTGTTACTTCGAATCTTTAGGTTTCACGGATCATCAGCAAGGCAAGTAACACTTTGATCATACCTCTTTTCATACCCAGTTTTTATGCATTAGATCAATCCTCAAAAATTGCATGATTAGGATCTAATTAAATTGTTGGTTTTGGGAAGTAGATGAGGTAGTACCTATTACCTGTTGTATTATCAAACCCTTGGGAGTTACTTCTATGTTTACTTATTATGTCATGCTATGCTAAGTAGACGTGGATTGGGTGAGTGTATCCATGACAGATGTGAGATTGTTAATAAATGGTTTACTTAAGGTGGCAACTAAAACACACATCTGGGTGGATTGAGGTACCTGGGTATTCCAGGATTGCCTGTTTTTCTTTTGGACCGCCACCCAGGCTCAAAGGGATCATGAGATTATTCATGCTAGAAACTTCCGTGTGCAGCCACAAGCTATTATGGGCTCTAGCATAGTTGACTAAGTCGTGCGAACTCTTACAGTGGTAGACTAGCAGATGTAGAGGGATGTAGGTGTAACTGTCTACCCGTTCGTAAGGTGCTAGCGCTTCTGAAAGACTATGTCTCGGTCATCCGTTTCTCAAACACCATGTAGTGCGAGAATCCCAACGAAGGAGATCGAGTCTTGTGGGGAAAAGTGCACAAACCTCTGCAGAGTGTAACAAAACTAATCATGGTTAGCCGTGTCCCCGGTTATGGACATCTTAAGTATCTAGTACTTGGATTATCATGTGAATCTCATCATGTTACTTTAATTAATATTGTTGGGTTTTAATGATGATGCTTAATTGGGATTGAGAATGTTGTCAACCATTCTCAATGTTTAACAACCACCATGATAGTTAAACTAAATTTATTCCTTTGCGATGAGGGAAAAATTGGCTTTACGCAAAACTGTAACCATAGAGCTTTCCACCAGCCATATATGCATGTAGTGTAGTATTACTCTTTCATATTGCTCTCTATGTGTTACATTGCCAGCATATTCCATGTGTTGACCCGTTTTCGGGCTGCAACGATCATGTTGCAGACTTTTCAGACGACGAGTAAGGTGCCTTTGGTCGTGTTTCTATACTCAGTGATGCCGTTGGAGTTGATGGACTCGCTTATCTTCCAAGCCTTCATTGTTATCGTTATTAGATGGCCTTAAGCCATATTTATTGTAATAAGTTCTCCTTTGGAGACACTCGATGTAATAAGTGTGTGATTGCTACTCTGTTATAAATCCGTCCAAATCGCATGCGTGTCAAGACATCGATCCAGGATGACAACGATGCACAGTAGATCGGATGTTTGAGGTCCGTCGCTACAAGATGGTATCGAGCACACACCTCGTATGAGACACGACCACTAAGCTAAAGCCCTAGATCATTACTCTCTTTCTTCTCATTTCTGTCTCCTCATCTTTTCTATTCTTTTAGGATGGCGGATGCAAGGAACAAGTTCACATAACCAGATGAAGATACACCCTTTGGATGCCACTTGAAGGAAGTCACTAGATACCTGAACATCGGAGTAACAAGCTTCACCGGGACCTACAACGCCACTTTACCTGAAGAGGAGCGCTGGATGATTCACGTTCAAGTTCTAGGAAGGACATTTGCACCAGTCACGGAGCCCATAGAGTTTTCCTTTGATGCACCAACCTGGAGTCTAGGAAAGAGCATGGCAGCCCACATCGCCATGGGACGTATTGGAGAAGTTTACCGCAACGATCTCAAGAATATTATCTACCAAATTTGTGGGCGCCGAGATGAGCAATGGGAGATGATCAGCACCAGGAGGGATAGATCAACTGCAGCATATATCCAGGAGTTAAAACAGCACATCCTACGTCAGGAGAACCAGATGTGCGCAGGCAAGGAGGATCTGCAGAAGGCCTTGACCAAGATCAAGGAGCTAGAGGAAGAACTCAAGGCTACACGTGAAGATTACATGGAAGAAATTGAAGTGCTAGTGGAGAAGAATGATCACTTAACCAGGAAGCTCGGAGTTTTCATGGGAGACCCCGCGCCAGGAGGAAATGACGACGATTCCACTTGCAGAATAACTATATCATCATCGGCGACACCAACTCGGATCCCGACGCGGTGATGATGACTATGTTGATGAAGCTGAAGCTGATATCATGGAGTCTTCATCGGAGCAGTTTTTCTAGTTAACCACCATGACAGTAGTAGAAATTACCACATTGTATTTAGTATAGTCCAAGCACTTTTGTAACGATAGTTAGACCATTGTATGCCCTTGTTTGAATTGATTGGAGTGTTATTGACTGAATTAATCTCATGTGCATATGGGTAGTGTTTTCCCACTAGACCTCATTCTATTCTATTTTCTCACCCTCTCTAAACCCTCAGATGCCTCCGAGACGCGACACCGGATTTGTTTTCCCACCGGAGATCACTCAGTTGATACAAAGAAGAATGCCTTGATTCAAACACTGCATGCAGAACCAAGGCAACAACAACAACAACAACAACAACAACAACAACAACAACAACAACAACAACAACAACAACAATAACAACAACAACAACAACAACAACAATCCACCACCACCACCACCTGTTGAGGCCGGCGGAGTAGCAGGCGGGGCACGGCTAGGGAAGTCTTGGTAGCCGGAACAGGTCGGGCGGGCCACGCTGGAGAGGGGCTACGGCGAGCAGCGGAGCGGGAAGAGGAGGCCGAGGGCCTCACCGTGGGACGTAGGGGAAAGGGTAGTGTGCGCGGGGAGGAGGACGGGGACGACGGCGAGCGACGAAGGGGACGAGGCAACGAGGTCGGGGGCGGGTCCGCAACGAAGAGGACGGCGACAATGCCGTCCGGCGAGGTGGTCCCGGGCGGCGAGCGCTGGGCGTCGGGGTCGTTGCCCCCGATCCAGATCGGGGGGAAGGGGAACGAGAGGGGATCGTGGGGGAAGTCGGAGCGAGTGGGGAAGGGGGTTAGGGTTTGGCCAGGGGAGGCCATATAGGGGACGGGGTGGGCCGACCTAGGTGGTGGCCTGGTGGGCCGAGGCCGTTCGGCCAAGTTGGGCCACGGCCCAGTGGGGGGGGGGGGTTGCCTGCTTTTTGTTATTGTTTTGTTTTATTTTCTTTTTTTGTTCTTCTAATCTTTAATTGCTTTAGTTTAAATAAATTACAATAATAGTCACTAATTTAGTATTACTAAATATTCCACTTCCACAAATAACTTGGCACATTAACTAAAGTAGTTTGTATTTGTTTATTAATTTAAGAGCATTTAAATAATAGTTTTACCACTGTTTTATTTATTATAGTGCATTGAACTACTTTATAAAAGTGTGAATTCTCCACCATAATTTCCTATGCACTATTTGGCACACTCCGAACATTTTAGTTTTGATGTTTGAAAACTTTTGTTGGTTGCCATATTTTGAATTTTATTTTTTGGACCAGTTTTTGAATTAACGAGAGATTAGCAACAGTAACAAAACTGACATGGCATCATTAGTCGAGGGTTACTGTAGCTTAATTATCCGGGCGTCACAAGTGATCTAGGAGTAGATCACTAGACAGTGGTCAAAATTATCCTTAGTGGAATAAGGATATATTTCTCGATTATGGAGGTAACAAAAGGTTTGTTGTAAAGGATTACGTCGATGCAAGTTTTGACACTGATCCAGATGACTCTAAAGTCTCAATCTGGATACATATTGAAAGTGGGAGCAATTAGCTAAAATAGCTCCGTGTAGAGCATTGTAGACATAGAAATTTGCAAAATACATACGGATATGAATGTGATAGGCCCGTTGACTAAGCTTCTTTCACAAGCAAAACATGATCACACCTTAGTACTCTTTGGGTGTTAATCACATAGCGATGTGAACTAGATTATTGACTCTAGTAAACCCTTTGGGTGTTGGTCACATGATGATGTGAACTATGGGTGTTAATCACATGGTGATGTGAACTATTGGTGTTAAATCACATGGCGATCTGAACTAGATTATTGACTCTACTGCAAGTGGGAGACTGAAGGAAATATGCCCTAGAAGCAATAATAAAGTTATTATTTATTTCATTATTTCATGATAAATGTTTATTATTCATGCTAGAATTGTATTAACCGGAAACATAATACATGTGTGGATACATAGACAAACAGAGTGTCACTAGTATGCCTCTACTTGACTAGCTCGTTGATCAAAGATGGTTAAGTTTCCTAGCCATAGACATGAGTTGTCATTTGATAAATGGGATCACATCATTAGGAGAATGATGTGATTGACTTGACCCATTCCGTTAGCTTGGCACTTGATCGTTTAGTATGTTGCTATTGCTTTCTTCATGACTTATACATGTTCCTATGACTATGAGATTATGCAACTCCCGAATACCGGAGGAACACTTTGTGTGCTACCAAACGTCACAACGTAACTGGGTGATTATAAAGGTGCTCTACAGGTGTCTCCGATGGTGTTTGTTGGGTTGGCATAGATCGAGAGTAGGATTTGTCGCTCCGATTGTCGGAGAAGTATCTTTGGGCCCTCTCGGTAACGCAAATCACTATAAGCCTTGCAAACAATGTGACTAATGGTTTAATTGAGGAATGATGCATTACAGAACGAGTAAAGAGACTTGTCGGTAGCAAGATTGAACTAGGTATTGAGGTACCGACGATTGAATCTCGGGCAAGTAACATACCGATGACATAGGGAACAATGTATGTTGTTATGCGGTTTGACCGATAAAGATCTTCGTAATATGTGGGAGCCAATATGAGCATCCAGGTTCCGCTATTGGTTATTGACCGGAGATGTGTCTCGGTCATGTCTACATAGTTCTCGAACCCGTAGGGTCCGCACGCTTAAAGTTCTGTGACGATTGATATTATGAGTTTATGTGATTTGATGTACTGAAGGTAGTTCAGAGTCCCGGATAAGATCGGGGATATGACGAGGAGTCTCAAAATGGTCGAGACGTAAAGATTGATATATTGGAAGACTATATTCGAACATCCGAAAGGTTCCGAGTGATTCGGGTATTTTTCGGGGTACGGGGGAGTTACGGGAATACGAGGAAGAAGTAATGGGCCTCATGGGCCAAGTGGTGGAAGAGAGGAGGCGGTAGCGGCCCCCTAGCCCAAACCGGGTGGACTAGGGGGCGGCCCCCTTTCCTCCTTTTCCTCTCTCTCCTTCATTCTCCCTCTCCTCCTTCCTTTCCTCCTCCTAGTAGGTGTTGTAAAGGGTAGTCCTACTCCTACTAGGAGGAGGACTCCTCCTCCTGGCGCGCCCTACAGGGTCGGCCGGCCTCCCCCCTTGCTCCTTTATATATGGGGGCAGGGGGCACCTCTAGACACACAAGTTGATCATTGATCTCTCTTAGCCGTGTGCGGTGCCCCCCTCCACCATAATCCACCTTGGTCATATCGTAGCGGTGCTTAAGCGAAGCCCTGCGTCGGTAGCATCATCATCACCGTCATCACGACGTCGTGCTGACAGAACTCTCCTATGAAACTCTGCTAGATCGGAGTTCGCGGGATGTCATCGAGCTGAACGTGTGCTGAACTCGGAGGTGCGGTAAGTTCGGTACTTGGATCAGTCGGATCGTGAAGACGTACGACTACATCAACCGCGTTGTGCTAACGCTTCCGCTTTCGGTCTATGAGGGTATGTGGACAACACTCTCCCCTCTCGTTGCTATGCATCACCATGATCCTGTGTGTGCGTAGGAATTTTTTTGAAATTACTACGTTCCCCAACAAAGATGTAGTTCCTCTCTCATAATAATTGCAAGTAGGAGCAGCAAGCACATGCATATTATATTCATCAAAATCATCATGTGAAACGGTAAAAGGCAACCCATCAATATAATCCTTAACAAGAGCAAACTTCTCCTATATATTTTAGTTTGGAGAATTCAAAAAGATAATAGGACTATCATGCATGGGTGCAATAGAAACAATTTCATTCTTAACATAAGGAATTATAGCAAGTTCATCTTCATAAGCATCATTCATATTGGCATCATGGCCACAAGCATAGCAGACATCAAGTTCATCAAAAAGTGATATTTCAAAAGAATCAACGGGATCATAGCAATTATCATGGCATTCATCCTGCGGTAAGCACGAAGGGAAATTAAATAATGTATGAGTTGAAGAGTTACTCTCATTAGAAGGTAGGCACGGGTAGCTAATCCGTTCTTCCTCCTTTTGTTCTTCACTCTCCTTATCATCTTTTTCATCCAATGAGCTCACAGTTTCATCAATTTCTTCTTCCATAGACTCCTGCAAAATATTAGTCTCTTCTCGGACAGCGGAGACTTTCTCAATAAATTCATCAATATCATAATTGTATTTATAATTCTCATAGCAATATTTAACGATAGCTAAATTTTCAGGTCTATAAACTGAATCATCAAAATCTTCAAACTCTTTAAACAAAGATTCAATTTCATAAGCACCCGTAAAAGCAACGAATTCTTCTATTTGTTCCACATCATACTAATCATATATACCATTAGCATAAGAAGCTAAGGTTTCATTATCATTAAATTTGCATGAAAAGGGAAGATGTGGAGCATTCATCCTAGAGCAACAAGTATAATCATATCTAGAGCGTAGATCCCAAGCATACCACTTCAATATATGAATTTGATCCCATAACAATTTCCCTTTATGAGTCAAGCGATAATCCCTAGAGTATTCACGTTGATCCAACGTTACTCCCATTTTATAGTTGAATGGGTTCTTAGGATTATCGAAGTAGTGCATAATATCTTTCACATAACTAGCGTCGAGGGATTTAGGAGGTTCCCCATATCCATGAGTAGCAAGTACCACTAATTTTTTTGGTGTTTCGTGTTCCATATCCATAACTAAAGATAGAGAACAACTTAGAATAGGAAATAAAAACTACTTAGTGATAAAGCAAACAAGCACACATGAGAATATTCACCCCACGCTATAACTCCCCAGCAACGGCGCCAGAAAAAGGTCTTGATAACCCACAAGTATAGGGGATCAATTGTAGCCTCTTTCCATAAGTAAGAGTGTCGAACCCAACAAGGAGCTAAAGGTAGAACAAATATTCCATCAAGTTCTATCGACCACCGATACAACTCTACGCACACTTAACGTTCACTTTACCTAGAACAAGTATGAAAATAGAAGTACTTTGTAGGTGTTGTTGGATAGGTTTGCAAGATAATAAAGAGCACGTAAAAAATCTAGGGGCTGTTTAGATAAAGACACAACTAAGTTAGTTTTAGTAGAAAATTTTTGTTAACAAGATAGTTATTTGTCCCTAGGCAATCGATAACTAGACCGGTAATCATTATTGCAATTTTATTAGAGGGAGAGGCATAAGCTAACATACTTTCTCTTCTTGGATCATATGCACTTATGATTGGAACTCTAGAAAGCATCTGCAACTACTAAAGATCATTAAGGTAAAACCCAACCATAGCATTATAAGGCATCAAGTCCTCTTTACTCCCATACGCAAACAACCTACTTACTCGGGTCTGTGCTTCTGTCACTCACGCCACCCACCATAAGCAAATCATGAACATATTGCAAACCCTACAGCGGGGATCCCTCACGCTTGCGCGACACGGAGGGCACCATAGGATAACACCAATAATAAAACATGCAACTCAAACCAATCACGATCATCAATTAACCCATAGGATAAAACAGATCTACTCAAACATCATAGGATAGCCATGCATCATTGGGAAATAATATATAGCGTTGAGCATCATGTTTAAGTAGAGATTACAGTGGGTAAAAGAGGGGTTACACCACTGCGTAGAGGGGGGGAAGAGTTGGTGATGACGGTGGTGAGGTTGTTGGTGTAGATTGTTGTCGCGATGATGGCCCCGGCGGTGTTCCGGTGCCACCAGGAGAGAGGGGGGAGAGCCCACCTTCTTCTTCTTCCTTGACCTTCCCCCTAGATGGGAGAAGGGTTTCCCCTCTGGTCCTTGGCTTCCATGGCGGTGGAGGGGCGGGAGCCCCACCGAGATTGGATCTCTCTCTCTCTCTCTCTCTCTCTCTCTCTCTCTCTCTCTCTCTCTCTCTCTCTTTCTTTCTCTCTCTCTCTCCTTCTGTTTCTGCGCTCCCTGATTCTGCCCTTTCACTGTTTCTTAAATTCTCGGAGATTGGTAACTCCGATTGGGCTGCAACTTGGACACGATTTTTATCTGGATATTGGCTTGCGGTGAAAGAAGGGCACCAACTGCCTTACGGAGTGGCCACGAGGGCCCGGGGCGCGCCCTATCCCCTGGGGGGCGCCCCTTACCCTCATGGGGCCCTCGAGCATCGTCCCGCGTTGATTCCACTTCCCAAAATTCACATATATTCCAAAAAAATCTCCGTAAGTTTTTATCCCGTTTGGACTCCGTTTGATATGGATTTTCTGCGAAACAAAAAATATGCAACAAACAGGAACTGGCACTGGGCACTGGGTCAATATGTTAGTCCCAAAAATAGTATAAAAAGTTGCCAAAAGTATGTAAAAGTTGTAGAATATTGGCATGGAACAATCTAAAATTATAGATACGACGGAGACGTATCAATATGCCTCCATGTGCTCGTCATTTGGCTCATATACTTATTTGGAGAAGTTGACGAGGAGCTGGGAGTCTCCCTTGATGGTGAGGCGCTTCACCCCCAAGGCTGTCGCAGCCTTGATACCGGCGATCAAGCCTTCGTACTCTGCGATGTTGTTGGAGACCTTCTTGCCCTGCTGAAAGCAGAGCTGCACGGCGTAGTAGAGCTTGTCCTGGGTGGGCGAGATGAGCACGGCTCCAACCCCCACGCCCTGGCGCATGAAGGCGTCGTCGAAGTACATGACCCAGCCGTTCGGTGCCTCGCTTCCTGGTGAGAGAGGTCGGTCCTCGCCTGCTTTGGGACTGGGGACGTCTGTCCATTCCACCACAGAGTCGGCGAGCGCCGCATCCTTGATGACCCTGGTGGTGTTGAACTCCAACTGGAACGCGTACAATTCAATGTTCCATTCGGTGGCTCTCCTCGCGGCATTGGGGCTCCTGAGCACTCTCTCCAGTGGGTAAGCCGAGACGACTTTGATGTGGTGGCCTTGGAAGTAGTGGCGCAGCTTGAGCGAGGCGACGAGGAGTGCGAACAAGAGCTTTTGCGGCATTGGGTAGCGCGCCCGAGCGTCACGCAGTACCGTGCTGACGAAGTAGACCGGGTGCTCAACGAGAGCGGAAGTGCTGGTGAGGTCTTGTACCTCCTGAGGCTGGGGGCCTCAGGAGCTTGGCCATTGGTCGGGGCGGTCGGGTCCCCAGGAGCGCTGTCTTGAGGAGCTCGGTCATCTGTTGGCACTACCAAGGCCTCAGGAGCACCGTCCTGAAGCCGCGCCATCTTGACCAGGTGCTCAGTGTCGCGTGGTAGGCCCTTGGCATGGTGCTCCTCTCAGACAGCCACCAGCGCTGCGCTGGCAGAGTGAGGCGTGGCAGCCAGGTAAAGCACCAGGGGCTCGAGAGGACGCGGCGCCACCATCACTGGTGGGCTGGTGAGGTATCTCTTGAGGTCTTGAAATGCTGTGTCAGCCTCCGGAGTCCACTCGAACGACCCCTTCTTCTTCATCAGCTTGAAGAACGGGAGGGCGCGCTCCCCCAGCTTGGAGATGAAGCGCCCCAGCGAGGTCACACAGCCTGCCAGCTTTTGCATTTCCTTAAGGTTCTGTGACGGGCTCATCCTTTCTATTGCCTTGACCTTTTCTAGGTTTGCCTCGATTCCCCTGTGCGACACTAAAAAGCCCAACATCTTGCCGGAGGGGACGCCAAACACACATTTCTCTGGGTTGAGCCACAGGTCCACCTTGCGCAGGCTGGCGAACGTTTCTTCCAGGTCCTCGATGAGGGTCCTCACCTCCCAATACTTCACCACTATGTCGTCGACGTATGCCTCCGCGTTCCTCCCGAGCTGTTGGCCCAGAGCGATGTGCATCAGACGCTGGAAGGTTGCTCTGGCGTTACGCAGCCCAAAGGGCATGCAGGTGTAGCAATACACCCCGCATGGAGTCAAGAAAGTCGTCTTCTCAACATCTTGCACCGCCATCTTGATTTGGTGATACCCTGAGAATGTGTCCAGGAAGCATAGCAGGTTGCACTCGACGGTGGAGTCGATGATCTGGTCGATGCACGGAAGCGGAAAGGAGTCTTGAGGGAAAGCCTTGTTAAGGTTGGTGAAGTCGACGCACATGCATTCCTTCCCACCTTTCTTGGGGATGATGACCGGGTTCGCCAACCATTTTGGGTACCGCATCTCCCGAATGACACCACCATCTTGTAGCTTGCATGTCTCTTGGACGATGAATGACTGCTTCTCTGTGGACTGCCGCCGCGCCCTCTGCTTCACCAGGCGTATGTTGGGGCACACCCTTAGGTGATGCTCGATTACCCCCCTTGGGACTCAGATCAGATCCTTGGGCTCCCACGCAAACACTTCCTTGTTTGCGCGCAAGAAGTCGACCAATGCCTTTTCTTGGTCTGGGGCGAGGTTGGCACATATGCTGAAGGTGGCTCCTGATGCCCCGTCCTCATCAACTGGTACCTGCTTCGTCTCAGCCCAATCTTGAGAGAACAACTGCTTCTTCTTTGCTGGCGCAGCCCCCGGGACCTCAGGGGCCCCTCCTTCGGCTGGGCTTGCTGCCGCCGCGGCCCTGAAGGCGAGCCTGAGGGCCGTTAGGGCTTCCTTGGTGTCTCCGACCATGGTGAGGACGCCGCTGCTCCCCGACATCTTCATGAGGTTGTAGGCAGGGTGAGTTGCTGCCATGAACTTGTCCAGGGCCGGGTACCCGAGGATGGCGTTGTACGGGAGGCTGATGCGGGCGATGTCAAAGTCGATGAGCTCGGTGCGGTAGTTGTCGCGGGTGCCGAAGGTGACGGGGAGACGGATCTGCCCCAAGGGGCTGGCGGAGCCGTTGACAACCCCGGAGAACGGCTTGGTGCGGCGGAACCAGCCATGCAGCACGTGAAGCAGGCCGAAAGCTTCCACGGAGAGCATGTTGAGGCCAGCTCCGCCATCGATGAGGGTCTTGGTTACCGCCACGTTGCAGATGGTGGGGGTGCAGAGCAGCGGAAGCGCGCCGGCGCCCGCGATGGTCGCGAGGTGGTATCTTGAATCGAAGGTGAGGTCGGCCTTGGGTGCCGCCCATCCCGGAGGGACTCCCTACTGTGCGCGGGCGGCGCCCACCTGGCGGAAGAACTGCTTGGCATGGCGGTCCGAGGGCGGTGCCTGTGAGCCACCGAGGAGAGCTGCAAGGATGTGGGGTGCTGGTGCCGTGAAGCGCGCGATGAAGAGGACGCGCAACTCCTCCTAGGATGCCACAGAGGACCCTGGCAAGTTGAGAAGCCAAGCGCGCGGCGCACCCAACAAGGCCATGGGGAGCCAGTTCGCCATGACCTTGTCATCACCGCCGGCCGCCCAGACTGCCTCCTCGTAAGCTTGGAGAAAGCCCGCGGGTCCGCCGCGCCGTTGTATCGGGGCGGCAAGTCCGGCCTGAACTTGGGTGGCCACTGCACCCGCCGCAGGGCGGGGGCGAAAGCTCGGAGGCCCTCGGCCCCTCCGAGAGCACGCGTCTGTCCGGCCGATGGTGAAGCGTTCGCCATGAGAGCCGAACAGCGGAGCATGGTGGATGGAGTGGCGGATCTCCGACGCAACCCTACCTAGCGCGCCAAATGTCGGATTCAGGGTTCCGCAGACCCTTGAGAGGTTTGAACTCTGGGGTGCGTGCGAAGAACTCGTCCTCTCCAGTCTGCCTGCTCACGAAATCCATGGCCTAGCTAGACGAACACAATGAACAAGAGACACAGCAGTTTATCCTGGTTCAGGCCACCTTGCGGTGTAATACCCTACTCCAGCTTTGTGGTGGATTGCCTCAAGGGGCTGGATGAACTAGTACAGTGGTGGAACAGCCTCAGGAGGTGAGGTGTTCTTGTGCTCGATGAGTTGGTGGTGTGAGGGTGGTCTGAATGATTTGTCCCCCTCTATGGTGGTGGCTAACTCCTATTTATAGTGGCCTTGGTCCTCATCCCAATTGTAAGCAGGAAGGGATCCCACAACGGCCAAATGCAAAGGGATACAACTAGTACAAGTTATCCTGACAAAAGTAGTCTTCGTCTACAAAGGCGTCTGGTGGTGACCCCGCGGTGGGCTCCGCGATGACCTTCGTCCTGCCGTCCTGGCGGTCTTGGTCTTGTTGCACCGAAACGGAAACCTTTGCTTGATTCCTCAGGAATCTGCGCCTGCGCTTGCCTCCTTAGCACCAAAGAGGAAACCGGTACACTGCGCCCGTTGGCGCCCGCCTGGCCTTGGTCGTCACGGCTCACGTCGTATGAACCTCGCGAGGTGAAGCTTGCATAGATATCTCCACTCCTCGAGAGCCAGCATGGGGAGGCCGCCCCCCGGGAGGTCTTGGTGTCACCCGCCTCATGAGGCTTGGCCCCTCGCGAGGGTCTTGGGTTGCTGTTGTTGAAGCTCGGTCGTACCGGGCCGTTGATGGAGCCACGTAGTGGGCCACAGGCAGGCAAGTCTGGGTACCCCCGTTCCCAGAACGCCGACAATGGGGCTCACAATTATAGAATATGTCCAAGATAGTATATTTATATGTGAAATCTCTCTTCCTTCAATATTCTTTCATGAATTGTTCAAGTGACCAATGCGGTGTTTGCTAAGTTTCAATAAATTTTACCACCTATACTTCTTATATGTGAAGTCATTACTCCCCATGGAATAAGCATATGAAACCTATATAATTTCATATTTATGATATTCAATTCATTCAACCATTTACTCATAGGATATAAGTGAAGCACGTGAGTAAATGACAAACTACTCCAAAAAGATATAAGTGAAGAACAATGAGTAGTCAAGTAGTTAAATAGCCATGTGAGGACTCTCTCTCATTCAAGATTTCGGATCCAATGATTTTATTCAAACAACTAGTAAAATGAAAATACGCTCCAAGCAAAACACATATCATGTGATGAATAAAAATATAGCTCCAAGTAAGGTATACCGATAGTGTCGAAGACGAAAGAGGGGATGCCTTCCGGGGCATCCCCAAGCTTAATTGCTTGGGTCTTCCTTGAATATTACCTTGGGGTGACTTAGGCATCCCCAAGCTTAGTGTATTACCACTTCTTATTCTACTCATATCGACATCTCACTCAAAACTTGAAAACTTCAATCACACAAAACTTAACGGAACTTCGTGAGATGGGTTAGTATGATAAAGACAAATCATTCACTTTGGCACTGTCAAGATAAGATTAATAATTGTTCTCACACAATGTCTACTGTACCATATCATTCCTACAATTTATATTGAGCAATATAAGCCATAGAAACTAGAAAACAAGCAAACTATGCATTGAAAACAGAATCTGTCAGAAACAGAACAGTCTGTAATGATCTGAACAACAACCATACTTATGTTACTCCAAAAATTCTTAAAAATTAGGAAAACCTAGGCAATTTGTATATCAATCTTGTGTAAAAACTTCAGATAAAAAGCATGCTTCTATTATTTTTTTAAAAATTCTGGCAATGAGCGCAAAAGTTTCTGTTTTTCAGCAAGATCAAAGTGCAAAAGTTTCTGTTTTTCAGCAAGATCAAATCAACTACCACCATAGACCATACCAAAGGTCTTACTTGGCACTTTATTGACACAAAAGCTATAAAACACGATTACTACAGTAGCTTAATCATGTAAACATACAGAAATAGTAAGGATAAATATTGGGTCGTCTCCCAACAAGCGCTTTTCTTTAATGCTTTTTTAGCTAGGCATGATATTTTAATGATACTCTTCCAAGCCCAATCTCGATGGTAATTTTTGTTCATACTCTAAAAGATATAAGTGAAATTCATAGAGCATTCTACGATTAATATAGATTGACCAATATCCAAGCTCAAAATATATAAGTGAAGCACACAAAGCATTCTATGAAGCCATACTCAGAAGATTTAAGTGAAGCAGAGAGAGCAATCTATAAAGCCATACTCAAAAGATTTAAGTGAAGCACATGAAGCATTCTATAAATCAATGAAGAACTATCTCATAATAGCATGGTGCATAAAGGAAAAGAAAGGAAAAATAAACTCAAAAGACACATATCATGTGAACAAAACAAAAACCGAGGTATACAGATAATTGTTGAGGAATAAAGATGGGATGCCAACCGGGGCATCCCCAAGCTTAGATGCTTGAGTATCCTTGAAATATTTACTTGGGGTGCCTTGGGCATCCCCAAGCTTGAACTCTTGCCTCTCCTTATTCTTCTCATATCGATAACTCCTCGATCTTCGAACACTTCATCCACACAAGACTTAAAAAAAACCTTGTGAGATCCGTTAGTATAGAAAAGCAAATCACTACTTTTAGGTACTGTTGTAAACTCATTCCAATTTCATATTAGCATTATATCTACTATATTCGAACTTCACCATGGTCCATACCCCCCGATACAACCCATAGATTCATCAAAATAAGCGAACAACACATATGATGAGGACATGACTACCACAGTTACACCATATCCCCTGTTGTTTTACCTCTTGGAGCAGTTGCTAGAGCTCAGATACGCCAATTAGATTATCAGGTACTTTCGTTTATTGGTAATGTTTCTAGTGTTCATGAGAATATGATGCTGCCTAACTTAGATACATTTGTGTTGCTTGCAATTGAAGGTGCGTGTGAAGAGAACAAGAACGGAGGTTCAAATGGAGATTTTTGGACTTTGAAACCGCCATGATGACATACAAGAAGATCGACGAAATATACAAGATGTCCTTTCATAAATTTCGTCCATAGCTTATTATTGGTGTTGCGCCACCTTATTTTGGGCCAGGCCCATGTAATCTATTTTTAGAGTCCATATTGTAGGGGAAACGACTTAGGAGGTGTTTTAGTCCCACCTTGCCAAGGGTGGACAAAATCCCATCTCTTTTACCTATAAATATAGCCCTTAAGGCATCGTTTAGACTTGGGTTTTATTTATTTAAAAGTTAGCCATCGCTGCAACTTCGTGTACTTCGTTTGTGTCCAACGACCAGACCAAGACCACTTATGAAACCCCACTTTTATCAATACTTCATCCATACTCGCAATATTCAGATTGCTTAATCATATTCTTGCTTGTTCTTCGATTGCTTGCAGGAATAGACCTTCGTGGTCAGGTTGATCGTGCTCCGGCGTGGTCAATAACCTCTCGGAGTTGGTTTAGCGATTGCTAAGGCGCAACGTCGTGCACGTTTGTAGTCGGATCGTGAAAGTCGTCTCCACCGAATCGATAGTTATCATCTCATTGAAAGATCAGGCCCGTCGCCTCTATCAAGTGGTATCAGTTTTCAGGTTGCTCGGTGAGATTTTTCAGTTTTTCGTAGTCTAGATAACATTTGTTCTTCATACCTACAGTCCACGAAAAAACAAAAAAAAAGTTAGATTAGTCATCCGTGTCTGAGACAGTCTGAGCCTTTCACTATTATCACTTAGCTTTTGCATTGTTGAATTTTCGGTTGCATCGTGTGTCGAGTTGCTGGTTCTTAGCGTCTAGTCACTTAGAGTTTTGAGTTCTAGTCACGTGTTGTTCATGTTGCATCCACTCGCACCGACCGCATCCACATCCATCATTCGCTAAGGTTGTCGTTGCCATCTCCATCACCTCAGTTGTTGCCGCCCTACATCAGTATCGTTCGCGTTTTGCACTCACTGCTGCCATCGTGAGTCATTTGTTGCCGCCATCGTTTTCCGTTGCATCAACCTCCGTAGAAAAAGAAGAGAGGAGTACATAAAATTTTGTTTCTCACGTTACAAGATCTTGTCGGTTTGAGTGGTTGAGGCCAGAATATTTTTGATAGGAGGAGGCAACGCAAGTGACTTGTTTAGGAAGAAGATATTGAAGGAATAAAGAAAAGAGTGGCAGCATGAAGATATTTTAAGGCAACCACGTGAAGCGTGTCTTGTTTTCCTCTTTGGATCTAGTCCTTCACGTGGAAGGACTTCCACTTGTGACGTTGAGATATATTTAAAAAAGCAAAAAAAATGGCCCGGTTTGGAGTCCTTGCCATTCACGTTTTTGGAAACCAAGGAAAAAAAGGTGCTATCTAATTTGTGTGTTTGGAAAGAGAGCAAAAAAAAGGCAAGAGAGAGTTTGGAAAGGCATCAAAGAGAGATAAGGGGAAATCTGATCGGTAAAAATATAGTTGGCTGATTCGGTTCATGGTTTCCAAGTTTTGGAATTTCCTTGTCGAAAATAAACGAGAAAAAGAGCAGCCATCTTGGATAAAAAAAAGGCAAGTCGGATCAGATCCGGGCACATTTATTGAAAAAAAACAGAGGAAGAATTACAAGAAAGAGTAGAGGAGAACAAGGAAGGATATTGGAATAAGGGAAAGTCCAGCGTTGATCTGTTTCCTAGTTGGACGAAACTTTGTGCTTGTTGCGAAAAGTTTGGTTGGTGGCCTTTTTGTTAGGCAATTTCTTTGAAAAAAAAGAAAGGGGGAAATAAATATGCACGTAAGTCAAGGAGAGGTGGTTGTTTCTACGTTTGGAAGAAAAAAAATAAGGAAAGCTGCGGATTTGCTTTTTTACGTAGGATTTTATTTATTTGGAAGGAAGCATTTGACGAAAAAAACAGGCAATTGGCGTTTGGCATCTAGCTGATTTTGTGGGACGGTTGCTGATGCGTTTTGACTAAAAAAACAAGAGAAGGGAAGTGCACGTGCTTTTGCCAGGTCCTCACGATAAAAAAATTCTCTTGACTGATTCGGTTGTCTTTCCCAAGAAGAAAAAAGGAAACAACCCGTGCAGTTTTTCTTTGGGGAGAGAGAAAAGTGCAGCGGTTGACTTGATCCCTTTGTGGTGTTGGCTTCCAGAAAAAGACTAGCTTCTTGAAGAAGTGGTACGTCACTAGTATACTTATGCCTAAAAGTTGACTTGGATCAGGGAGAGGGCCACAAGATTCTCTGCTGGCCCGTTGGTTTTTTCGTGTTAGGCATGTTTTTTATTGCTCTATTTCTGAGGATCTTTATTTTTAGCCATATCCATCGTCGTGTCAACTATTGTAAACACATTTTTTCAGTGGAACATCGTGAGTTCATTTGTGTCATAGGCTCGCATCTCTAGTTGTCTAGCTTAGGACCAGCACTCGACCATTTTGAATGAACTTTCAGCTTGTATTAATTAAGAACAACGCTAACGCCCACACGTGTGGTGGGAGCAAAACCCACCCATACGGCCTATAACACACAAACTGCGCCACGTCACCGCATGCATGCATGTGGAAATCTTTTCGGATTTTTAGTTTTTAAAATGTTTTATCTCTTAAATGAAAAATCTGATTGAAGATCCGTTTTCACCATTAAATCCCTCGCGACGAGAACTTTGAAACTAGATCTCATATCAATATATTTCGATGAATTTTATTTGGGTTTAAAAGTTGCCATGTCTATTGCACATGAATTGCCATGGTGTTTACACCGAAGTTGCCATGATATATTTCAGCTATTTTCTTCTACATTTAAATGTAAATTTTGACTTGCCATGAACCATAAACTAAAATTGTCATGATACATGCACTTAAAATTGCCATGGTTCATACAAAAAATAATTTTCATGGTCAAAATACTGGGGTTGCCATCGTCAAAATACTAAAATTGCCATGCTCTACAAACTAAAATTGCCACATGTAAACTTTAGTTTAAGCACTATGGCAACAACATTGTAAACATCATGGCAACTTTTGGGAAAAAATCGTCGAAACATATCAATATGGGTTCTAGTTTTGAATATCTCATCGAGACGGATTTAATGGTGAAAACGGATTTTTAATTTAATTTTTTAATTAGGAGATAAAGCATTTTTTAGCTAAAAACCAAAAAGATTCATGCTGATGTCATCTGTTCACATGTGGTAAAATGAGTGGTAAAGAAGGAGTGTGGGCGATGTGCAAGATGCCACACGTGTGGGCGTTAGTTTTTTCCTTAATTAACGTGGTTGTAGCATTTTTTTTCCACATATATAAAGCCAACCCAGCTCCACATATTTCTACACCGTGCATACATACGTTCACCTGGCAATCGCTTTATCCACTTTTGGAGTTATTTGACACCGCTGGTTGCCGGTCACCTCCTGCTGCATGGTAAGAACTTGTAAGACTTTGATTTGCTATACAGTGAGTGTTTTACCACCACTTCCCAGTCGTTCATAGGAACATTATTTTTGGATTTTGTTTCTTGTTTCTACTAATCAGGACAGCATCCAGAGTTAATTCATGGGCTTTGTCGATCGCGGGAGACGTGCCACCACCTATGCAAATACCACAACTGTCGCGAGAGGTGCACAAACATCCAGATGCACATGATCAGGTTACTGTTTCTATACCACCATTTAATGGACGTTTTAGACCTGCTTTATATATTGAATCGTGACATTCAAGAGATACTAATTCATGAAGAGTGTTATCCTATGGACCATTTGTTTCATCTTGCTTGCAAAGCTGAACAGAAATAAAACGACGTGTTGCCCACAAGGAGAACAAGCGCGAGATGCAGATTCCAAGAGTTGATATGGTTGTCCCTTCAACTACTAGGCATACTATGACAACCACATCCATTGTTGTGAGGACTACATCACCTCCACCATGTGAGACATCATCATCGAGAGTGCCTACATCATCTGAGTTGATCATAACAGGTAATGACAAAGGTACTAATCTTCCACCTCCACATGAGTACGATGAATGTCTTGTCAATTTAAATGCACCATGCGGTGAGCTACCCACCACTTTGATCACACCAACTATTTTAGAGGACTATGTTAATGATTTGACTTTGCCATGTGATCAAACAATTTTGAGTGAACCCATTGAATTAACTATCGATGCAAAAGAATCAAGTGAATCAGGGAATAAATCAGATTTGGATCAAATATGTTTGAAAATAATTGTGTCAATGTTTAATCATTTTGATATGACCTCTAATCTTGGTGATGGTTCATCAACGTTGGGATGGTTTAATGATAAGCATTGTCAATCTTTTGATATGAATAAGATCTTCACTTATATGTGCAAACTGCGTTGCAATATTTTCATGCCTTTGACTTATTGTGATAATATATTGGATTTATATTTCACGAATTTTGAAGGGTGCTCTTGTATAACTGTGTCACATGTGCCCCACCTGAGATCATAAAAATGGATGACATATATGTGTACATATACAACGTATACACCTTATCTCTTTTGTTAGCAAGATTACAGATTAAGCAACGCCGAGGACGACTTTATTTTCAAGAAGGGGAGGATGATGAGGACATGGCTACCACAGTTACACCCATATCCCCTGCTGTTTTACCTCTAGGAACAGTTGCTAGAGCTTAGATATGCCAATTAGATTATCAGGTACTTTCGTTTCTTGGTAATGTTTCTAGTGTTCATGAGAATATGATGCTGCCTAACTTAGATACATTTGTGTTGCTTGCAATTGAAGGTGCGTGCGAGGAGAACAAGAACGGAGGTTCAAGTGGAGATTTTCAGACTTTGAAGCCACCATGATGACATACAAGAAGATGGACGAAATATACAAGATGGCCTTTCATAAATTTCGTCCATAGCTTATTATTGGTGTTGCGCCACCTTATTTTGGGTCAGGCCCATGTAATCTATTTTTAGAGTCCATATTGTAGGGGAAACGACTTACGAGGTGTTTTAGTCCCACCTTGCCAAGGGTGGACAAAATCCCCTCTCTTTTCCCTATAAATATAGCCCTTAAGGCATCGTTTAGACTTGGGTTTTATTTAGTTAAAAGTTAGCCATCGCTGCAACCCGTGTACTTCGTTTGTGTCTAACGACCAGACCAAGACCGCTTATGAAACCCCACTTTTATCAATACTTCATCCATACTGCAATATTCAGATTGCTTAATCATATTCTTGCTTGTTCTTCGATTGCTTGCAGGAATAGACCTTCGTGGTCAGGTTGATCGTGCTCCGGCGTGGTCAATAACCTCTCGGAGTTGGTTTAGTGATTGCTAAGGCGCAACGCCGTGCACGTTTGTAATCAGATTGTGAAAGTCGTCTCCACCCAATCGATAGTTATCATCTCATCGAAAGATCGGGCCCCTCGCCTCTATCAACATAGAAAACAGAATTTGTCAAAAACAGGACAATCTGTAGCAATCTGGAAACTTCGTATACTTATGTGACTCCAACATTTCTAAAATTAGGACAAAATAAAAAAAATTGCAGAGCCATACTGTGTAAAAAAATTCAAGATTTTATCACGCTCCAGTAAAAATGTAAATTCAATTACCCCAGCAAAAGTTTATATTTTTTATGCTGCACACACTGAACAAGCAATTTAAACATTCTAAAGCCAAGCCATGACACATTATTTTTATAATACAATGAATATATACAAGGGGATACTTATTTTTGAAAAACTTCCGTGAAAAATTCTATATTGTTTCCATGAGCATGAACACAAGTGTTCAAGGTCGACCCTCACTTCTCCAATGCATAACCTTCCAATCACTTCTCTTTTTGAAAATGTTTTTAGGCATAAGAGGCAAGTAATTTTTTTTGTATTTTGCATTCTTTTAATTTTTTTGTTTCACCCACAACTAAAGTAAACAAAAAAGGGAAAACAAAATCTACTTACTGAAGAAAGGAAACAAACACACGAGAATATCAACCCCACGCTATTGCTCCCCGGCAACGGTGCCAGAAAATAGCCTGATAATCCCCAAGTGCAAGGAATTATCATAGCAATTTCCAAAGGTGGAAGTGATAAGTATGGAGTGTCGAACCCACAAGGAGCTAAAGGTAAGACAATATTCTCTTAAGTCCTATCTGCCACGGATACGACTCTACGTACACCGAACGTTTGCTTCCATCTAGGAATGAGAAATAAAACTACGATGTGGGTATGAAGAGGATAGCTTTGCATGATATCGGAGAACTAAAATATAAAAATAGGTGTTGTTAACATAAAGTTAGAATACATTACTATATATTATAAATAGCGAGTGTGGAATAATGATGGAGCGGTGTGTGGAATTATCCTAGGCAATTGTTAACAAGATCAGTAGTCGTTATTGCAATTTTATATGAGGGAGAGGCATAAGCTAACATACTTTCTCTACTTGGATCATATGCACTTATGATTGGAACTCTAGCAAAGCATCCGCAACTACTAAAGATCATTAAGGTAAAACCCAACCATAGCATTAAAGTATCAAGTCACCTTTATCCCATACGCAACAACCCCCTTACCGGGTTTATGCTTCTGCCACTCAAGCAACCCACTATAAGCGAATCATGAACGTATTGCAACACCCTACAGCGGGAATCCTTCACATGTGCGCGGCATGGAAGGCACCATAGGACAGCACCAAAATAAAACATACAACTCAAACCAATCTAGATCATCAATCAACCCAGAAGACAAAGGAAATCTACTCAAAACATCATATGATGGCAACACATCATTGGATCATAATATGTGGCATAAAGCACCATGTTCAAGTAGAGGACTATAGCGGGGTGCGGAGAGTGGAGTGCTTAAAAGAGATGAGGATGGTGATGTTGATGAGGACGATCACCGCGGCGATGGTTCCCCTGGCGGCACTCCGGCGTCACCAAGAGAGAGGAGAGAGTCTCCCCCTTGTGCTTCCTCCTCCATGGCCTCCGGTGATGATGGCCCCCTCCGGCAGGGTGCCGGAGAGGGCCTAGATTGATTTTTCGTGGCTACAGAGGCTTGCGGTGGCGGAACTCCCGATCTAGGTTTCTTTCTGGGGGTTTTGGTATTTATAGGAATTTTTGGCGTTGGTCTCACGTCAAGGGGGTCCACGAGGCAGCGGCAAGACAGGAGCACCCCCCGGGGGTAGGCCGCGCCCCCTACCTTGTCGTCGCCGCAGGACTCTTCTGGCCCAACTCCAATGCCTCGGGGGCCCCTTTTGGTCCATAAAAAAATCACCGCAAATTTTCAGCCCATTCCGAGAAGTTTTATTTCTGCACAAAAAACAACACCATGGTAGTTCTGCTGAAAACAGCGTCAGTCCGGGTTAGTTCTAATCAAATCATACCAAAACCATATAAAATTATTGTAAACATGGCATGAATACTTCAAAAATTATAGATACATTGGAGACGTATCAGTGGCATATAGAGACCATGGGATTGAGCTTTAGACTTTGCTTTGCGACATGTAGAGCATCGGTTGGTGTAGCAACATACGTCATAGAGCATCTTGGGCCAAAAGTAGTTCTTGGAGAGCGTAGCGAATGTCTTGTCGTGTCCAGAGTGTCCCATGATTCCTCCTCCAAGAGATTCTTGCAAAATTAACAAACGGAGAGAAGACTCGGGGATACATAGTTTGTTAGCTCTCATAAGATAATCATCTTTGATGTAATATTGTTCCCAAGATGTATGCGTCAAACATTTGGCATACGGAATAGCAAAAGTACGATCATACGCACACAAGTCTTTTATGTGCTCAAAGCCAATGGCATTCAATTCAAGTTGAGTAACAAGCATGCATTTGTGGGAAAGAGCATACGCCACAACATTCTCTTTACCCTTAATGTACTTGTTGACATAAGGAAAAGCTTCAATAAACTCACTCCATTTGGCATGTCGCTTATTCAATTTACTTTGACCTTTAGAATACTTGAGTGTCTCGTGGTTGGTATGGATGACAAATTCATGAGGACGGAGATAATGCTCCCACACATGCAACACTCGAACCAAAGCATACAACTCTTTGTCATAGATGGGATAGTTGAGTTGCACGCCGGAAAGTTTTTCACTGAAATACACAATTAGGCGCTTCTCTTGCATGAACACACCTCCTATACCATTGCCACTTGCATCACAATGAACTTCAAAAGTTTTATAAAAATTGGGCAAGGCAAGCGAAGGAGCATGTGTAAACAATTTCTTAAGCTCATGAACTGCGGTATCTTGGGATGGTCCCCAAACAAATGGTGCACTCTTTTTACTCAAGGCATGCAAAGGGGATGCAATAGTGCTAAAGTCCTTAACGAATCTACGATAGAAGCCGGCTAGGCCAAGGAAACTTTGCACTTGTTGCAAGTTGGTTGGTTGTGGCCAAGTTTTAATAACATCTATTTTAACTTCATCAACATGAACACCCTTAGATGACACAACAAAACCCAAGAAAACAAGCTTGTCAACACCAAAAAGGCATTTGTCCATATTAGCATAAAGGCACTCTTTTCTTAGAGTTTGCAAAACGGTTCTAAGATGGGTGACATGATCCTCTAGAGACATGTTAAACACAAGAATATCATCAAAGTAGTGATGAGGACATCACTAACAAAGTTACACCCACAACCCCTACTGATACACATACATGACCAATTACTAGAGCTCGCGCACGCCAATTAAATTACCAGGTACTTTCATTTCTTGGTAATGATTCTAATGTTCATGAGAATATGATGCTGCCTAAATTGGATACATTTGTCTTGCTTACAAATGAAGGGCCTAGCTTGGACAAGAAGGATGATCATTGGAGCAAGATCAAGCATGGAGATGATGGCATGCGCAAGGGGAACAAGAACGGAGTTACAAGTGATGATTTCAGGACTTTGAAGCCACCATAATGAGTGCGTGAAGCCTTGGACGAAATATACAAGATACCACTTCATAAATTTCGTCCAGAGGCTATTATAGGTGATGCGTCACCTTATTATTGGGCCAGGCCCATGTAATTTCGAAATACTTGAGTATAGGCTGTTTTTAGAGTCCGTATGTGTGGGGAAACAAGAGTTAGGCTTGGTTTCGGACCCCTCCTCCAAGGGCCACAAAATTCCCCCCTCTTCCTCCATATATACAGCACTTAGGGCGTCGTTTAGACTTTGGGTTTTGTTTAGATTAAAGTTCGCCAGAGCTGCAACTTCGCGTTCTTCATTTGTGTTCAACGACCAGACAAAGGTGTCACAGAACCCCACCTTGATCAATAAAGCTTTCCTCTTATATTCGCAATATCCAGATTGCAATCTTAGTTTCTTGCTTGTTCTTTGTTTGCCTACAGGAAACAGACCTTCGTGGTCAGGTTGATCGTGCTCCGGCGTGGTCAATAACCTCTCGGAGTTGGTTTAGCGATTGCTAAGGCGCGACTTCCTCGCATGTTCGTAGTCGGATCGTCAAAGTCGACTTCCTCCAAAACGATAGCCACCATCTCATCGAAAGACAGGACACCTTTGCCTCTATCAAGTGGTATCAGATTTCCAGGTTGCTCGGTGAGATTTTATAGTTTTTCGTAGTTTGGATCGAGTCTGTTCTTCATACCTATAGTCCACGAAAAAGCCAAAAAAATTTAGGGTTAGTGCATCTTGTCCAAACCAATCTAAACCTTTGCATAATCTTTTCTGTATTTGCTTTGTTGAATTTGCGGTTGCATCGTCTTGTCAAGTTGCTGGTCTTAGCTTCTAGTCCTTTAGAGTTTCGAGTTCTGTTCACAAGTTGTCACGCCGCCGCCGCACCACCATCATCACCGATGTCATATACCACCATCGTCATCATCGCTGCCATATACCATCATCGTCATCACCGCTGCCATATACCACCAACGTTATCGCCGCTGCCATATACCACATATCCACCGCCATCACGCTAATCCGAGTCCACCTCCATCACAGATTCGCCACCAGTCCGTGTTCCACCGCACTGCATATATCTACCACCAGTCCGAGTTTCTACCAGATTCATCTCCGCCACCAGTCCTAGTCCGAGTCCAGTAAATGTTGCTTTGTTTTTGATTTCCAGATCATGCCATACTCCGAGTCGTGACCAATTCGGACTCCCGAAATTCCGTGCTACCCGTAGTAGAAAAATAGTTCCAGTTTAAAAAAAACCAAGTCTGGAAAATTCTGGCTAGGCAGTTTTTAGGCCATTTGTAGACTTTTTCGGAAAAAAATTGTTGCGGAGAAAAGAAAAAAGAGGACAAAAAGAAGTGCAAAAAAAGATAAAAAAATTCAGAATGTGCTCCTCCCTTGTTTACGTGCAGCGCCGTGATTCCGTTAGTGTTCTAGGCTCGCGTCTCTAGCACGGTCTAGCCTAGGACCAGCAGAGTACCGTCGTTGAGCGTTTATTCAACTTTGCATCTCTGAATTGATTATTGCTGACTCTTTTTGCTACCATATTATAAGCCTTCCCAGCTCCACATACATCTACGTCGTGTGTTTGACTCTCCCTAGCAATCGCTCTATCCAAGCTTTTGAAAGTTTTGACTACAACGGTTGCCGATCACCACCTGCTGCTTGGTAAGAACTGGTAAGATTTTGGGATTCTCTTGACGGATTTGTGACACACCAGCACCACTTCCTAGTAGTCTGTAGGATCGTATTCTTGTGTGTTTCTATTGCTGCTAACCATGGCAGGATCACAAGCCGACGAGACTGACTGGGAGAACATGACGAACAAGGAGTTACATGGTAAGTTTCAGCAAATGATGAGTGGACAGGTGGAAGATGTGCTAAATAGATTTGAAGAGTCCATGGAGAAGATAGATGGCATTGAGAGGCGTTCCAAACAAAGCCCGATAACAAGTTTAACGAATTGCTCGCGCGTCTTCCACAACCACCACCCGCTGCACCTGTCGCACATCTACAACAACAACAACAACATCGCCTTTCAAATCAAGTGGGACGAGCACAACGTGTTCCCCTTTAGCCTGGTCAAACTTCTGGTGCCGCTGTACATACTGTTGATGCTTTTGTAGCTCCTGTTGCTACTGCAGAGGTGGAGGACCATTACGAGGATGAGGTTGATCAAAATCATAACTACATGCAACCACCAGCACCACCACCACCAGGTCGTCCTCATGCATATCATCGCAACGGTCGGGCTGCACCACCTGAGGTACAAGCTCATGACCATCTTCCTAAACTAAAATTGAATATTCCACCATTTGAGGGTAGATATGTTCCTGATATATATCTTACTTGGGAGTTAGAAACTGAACAACGGTTTACATGTTTACAATATCCTGAGGAGAGACGTGTTCCTGCTGCTGTTTGTGCTTTCACTAGTTTTGCATGTGTTTGGTGGTCTGAACATTGTAGATTGTATCCCATTCCAACTACTTGGGCTGCTCTGAAAACTGCTATGCATACTCGTTGGGTTCCACCTTGTTATCAACGTGAATTACTTCAAAAATTGCAGCGCTTAAGACAAGGACAAAATTATGTAGAAGAATATTATCAGGAATTACAAACTGGCATGATTAGATGTGGTATTGTTGAGGAGAATGAAGCTATGCTTGCATGTTTTATGGGTGGATTAAATAGAGAGATTCAGACCATTCTAGAGTATAAGGAGTATAATAATATCACTCGTTTATTCCATCTTGCATGTAAAGCTGAACGTGAAGTGCAGGATCGACAGTCATTGGCGCGGACTAACTTTTCTGCAGGTCGACCTTCATCATGGACACCACGTGCATCCTCTACTTCCACACACCGACACCTCCATCAGCGACCACCTCCAGCCGCGATACAAGAAAGCAGGCACAACCACCACTATCTGCCAAGACCACACCTGTCGGGCCTGTACAGAGCTCTTCTTCTTCCATGGCATCAACAGGGCACACAAGTGATATTATTTGTCGTCGTTGTAAGGGAAGAGGTCATTATGCGAGAGAATGCAAATCTCAGTGTGTGATGATTGCTACTAAGGATGGTGGTTATGAGTACACTAGTGACTATGATGAGGAGACTTTGGCTCTTATTACACATGAAGAACACGGTGGAGATGATTTTGAAAATGAGACGCACTACATGGCTCCTGAAGATGCTGACAGGTATGAATGTTTAGTTGCTCAACGTGTTTTGAGTGTGCAGGTCACACAAGCTGAGCAAAATCAGAGGCATAATTTTTTCCATACAAAGGGAGTGGTGAAGGAACGTTCTGTTCGCATCATCATAGATGGAGGGAGCTGCAACAACTTGGCTAGCATGGAGATGGTGGAGAAGCTATCTCTCACCACAAGACCACATCCACATCCTTACTATATCCAATGGTTTAATAACAGCGGCAAGGTTAAGGTAACACGTATTGTTCGTGTGCATTTTAGTATCTCTACATATGCTGATTCTATTGATTGTGATGCGGTACCCATGCAAGCATGTTCCTTATTACTTGGTAGACCATGGCAATTTGATAAAAGAATTGTACACCATGGTAGGAACAATCAGTATACTCTTGTTCATAAGGATAAAAATATTACTTTGCTTCCTATGACTCCTGATTCCATTTTGAAAGATGATATTAATAGAGATAATAAAGCAAAACAGGAGCACAACAAGAGTGAAAATCAGATTGTGGCAAAAGAATTTGAGCAACAAATGAAGCCTAATAATAAACCATCTAGTGTTGTTTCTGAAATTAAATTGAAAAGTGCATGTTTACTTGTCACCAAATCTGATATTGATAATCTAGATTTCAGCAAATTTGTTTACTATGCTTTCGTGTGCAAAGAGGCATTATTTTCATTCGAGGACGTGCCTTCCTCTTTGCCTCTTGTTGTTACTAACATTTTGCAGGAGTTCGCTGATGTCTTTCTACAAGACGTGCCACCGGGATTACCACCTATTCGAGGGATTGAGCACCAGATTGACTTAATTCCCGTTGCTTCGTTACACAACCGTGCACCATACCGTACCAATACAGAGGAGACGAAGGAGATTATGCGTCATGATGAGGGCATGACTACCTTGAATAAAATTAAACATATTGCATACATGCATATTTGTCAGGTGATTTCTAGTGCAAACTATTCAATTATATATTTATGTTATCGAGAACAAAAATAATTCACACACTTTTGTGTTTTGTCTAATTGCAGGTGTATGGAACATTTGTACAATCCACATATGAAGATAAGGGAAAAAGATAAGTTTAGGTGTTGTTTAAAAAGTCCTCTCACGTCACTTTTGGACCAAGAGAAGATAGAGTCCAAGTCTCTCACGTTTCGGATTCAGATTCGGACTGCACAGACATACCTGACTCAAAACGGAAATAACTCTTTCATACGGACTCCGAATTGGGTGATTCTTTTTTTGTTGGAAAATAGATTCCGTGCTCTTTCCAACCCAATTGGATTCACCTTCAAATTCGTCCGAAGCGTTGAGTTATGGACGAAACAATCTGATGATGCAGCAGAATCCGAGCCAAACTACAAGTCCAAAGGTGTTGCATCACCTCACTTGGGCCCATTGGCCTTGTATGACCTAGAGTTGGTTTTAGGCTGCCTTGGGACGTCCTCCCACCTCCTTGGCCGCCACCCCTTTCTCCTATATAAGTAGATCCATCCAGTAGCTTTTTCCTTGGGATTTGTTTAGTTAAAAGTTAGCCATTGCAACTTCGTGCACTTCGTTGTGTCCAACGACCAGACCAAGACCGCTTACGGATCCCCACCATTATCAATACTTCATATATATTCGCAATATTCAGATTGCTTTATCATATTCTTGCTTGTTCTTTGATTGCTTGCAGGAATAGACCTTCGTGGTCAGGCTGACCGTGCTTCCGGCATCGTCAGTAACCTCAGGAGATTGGTTTAGCGATTGCTAAGGCGCAACGTCGTGCATGTTTGTAGTCGGATCGTCAAAGTCGTCTCCACCAAATAGATAGTTATCATCTCATCGAAAGATCGGGACACCCTTGCCTCTATCAAGTGGTATCAGTTTTCAGGTTGCTCGGTGAGAATTTCCAGCTTTCCCTAGATTAGATTTATTTTCTTACCTACTGTCCAAGAAAAAGCCACAAAAAGTTAGATCTATTCATCCTTTGTCCAAACCAGATCGAGCCTTTGCAATTTTCTTTTCATTGTTTGCATTATTGAATTATCGGTTGCATCGTCGTGTCGAGTTGCTGGTCTTAGTGTCTAGTTCGTTTAGAGTTTCGAGTTCTGTTCACATTAGTCATGCCGCCGCCGCATCGTTATCCCTTCCGTTGTCCACCACCCATCCATCAATTTCCACCACGTGCTACCCATTGTTCATTGTCATAATCATAGTTGAGATCATTCACATCTTCACTTGATCCAATCTGCATCTTATCTAGTTTGTTTGAAAATAGCGAGAGAGAAAAAAAGAGAAAAAAAAGAGAGAAAAAAAGAAAAAAAAAGTCAGAGAAAAAATAGAGAGAAATAAAAAGAAAAAAAGTGTGAGGAAAAAAAAGAGAAGAAAAAAAACAAAATTCGGATCTATCTAGACTCAATCTCGTAGTTGAATTTGGATTGGAATCTGTTTTGCGCACAGTTCAGTAGAATAGGCATAACTTTCTCATACGAAGTCTGTTTTGGCTCCGCGAGTACTCAAATGAAAGCTAGCGATGAGCCGCATCTAAATAGTTGTAGAAGCAAGTTCAATATTTGGCACCTCAAAATCAGCTTCTAAATAGGTCGTTTTGCCCTCCGAAGTTCGTGAACACAACTTATTCCAGTTTTTTAGGCCAGTTTTAGAATTTTTTGACTCCTCATATCAACTCGGAATTGAGTGATTCCTATTGCGTTTGAAAGCTTGAGTCAGTACCTTTCTTGAGGAAAATTATCAAAAAAAATTGGCACAAACTTTTCTGGAGGAAAATTGGAGAGAAAGTTGTTGTATATCCTGCTTGGCAGTTGTTTTTCATCATTATCTTTATTACCGTTGTGATCTTCACTTATATCTTGCTTACAGAGCTACTTAGTATCCTTCATTGATGCTAGTTGTGCTACGCCGTGACCTCATTAGTGTTCTAGGCTTGCGTCTCTAGTCCGGTCTAGCCTAGGACCAGCACAGTACCGTCGTTGAGCGTTTATTCAACATTGCATCTCTGAATTGATTATTGCTAATCTTTTGCTACCATATAGCCAACCCAGCTCCACATATTTCTACATCATGTATACGTACGTTCCCCTGGCAATTGCTTTACACAATCTTCAGAGTTATTTGACACCGCTGGTTGCTTGTCACCACCTGCCGCATGGTAAGAACTTGTAAGATATTGATATTTGCTTTACTGTGAGCACTTTACAACCACATCCTAATAGTTCATAGGAACATTATTCTTGAATTCTGTTTCTTGTTTCTACTAATAATGAAAGGTTCCGGAGATAGACGTTCTTGGACGACGGACACATCTTCACCATCACGAGAGTTGGGACAACACACACAAGCACATGGTCAGGTTATCTCTTTACTGTCCTTTGAGGGTAGATTTAATCCTGCTATTCATCTAGCTTGGAAGCTTGAAGTAGAACAAGTTTTTAGTCACCATGACTTTTCTGAACTTGAGCGAGTACGATCTGCCACTAGAGCATTTACTGGTTTTGCTTCCATTTGGTGGAGTGTGCATTGTAAGAAAAACATTGATAACCAACCCACAATTTGGAAAGATTTCAAAGATGTAATGAGACAACAATTTTTCCCTCCTTACTATCATCGTGAATTGCTTCGCAAATTTGAACAATTTAAACAAGGCAACAACACTGTTCATGCTTACTACCAAGAGTTCAAATCTTATATGCATCATTGTGACATAGAAGAATCTGAGGATGATACAATGAATAGATTTTTTGGTGGTTTGAACCATGATATTCGTGCAAGATTTCACTATATTCCTCGTTGCATTACTGGTATGTATGTTCGTGCTTGTACCTTTGAGAGACAGTTACAGGAGGATGCATTGGGTGACTACAACAACTACTATTCTAATTCATGCTCACTACCATTGGGTGATTCCTCCACCGTTGCACCTACTAGAGCAGCCACACCTCAGATTTTGAGTGCGACATCATCTCAAGTGTATGGTACATTGTCATTGTCCATACCTAAATCAGCTACGTCTTTGTGACAAGGTAACAGTAAAGGTATTGATGATATAACTTCACATGAGAATGATGCATGCCTAATTAACTTAAATACATCATGTGTTGAGTTACCTGTTGATTTGAGCACGCCACCTATTTTAGAGAATCATGTTCTTGTCATGAATGCATCATGTGATCAAGCGGTGAAATACCAACAATTTTGAGTCGCCCATTGAATTAACTGTTGATGTCAAAGAACCATGTGAATCAGGAAATAAATCAGATTTGGATCAAATACATTTTAAAATAATTGTGACAATGTTTAATCATTTTGATATGACCTCTAATCTTGATGATCATTCTGTGTCAAATGACATTGCATGTTTTCTTATTTAAGCATGTTGTAGCATGTAAATTTGATGCACGTAAGGTTTATTCACCAATGTTGGGATGGTTTAATGATGAATATTGTCAATATTTTGATATGAATAAGAGCTTCACTTGTATGTGCAAACTGAGTTGCAATATTTGCATGCCCTCTACTTATGATAATATTTTGGCTTTATATTTTATGATCTATGAAAGTTTCTCATGTATACATGTGTCATATGTGCAAAAATCAAGGGGAGTAAAAATGGATGGCATATACATGTACAACATGTACACCTTGTCTCTTTTGTTAGCCACATTTCAGATTAAGCAACGCCGAGGACGGCTTTGTTTTCAAAAAGGGGAGGATGATGAGGACATGACTCCATTGGATACGACCAAACATATTGCATACATGCATATTTGTCAGGTGATTTCTAGTGCAAACTATTCAATAATCTATTTATGTTATCCAGAACAAAAATACTTCACACACTTTTGTGTTTTGTCTAATTGCAGGTGTATGGGACATTTGTACAATCCACATATGAAGATAAGGGAAAAAGAGAAGTTTAGGTGCTGTTCAGAAAGTCCTCTCACGTCACTTTTGGACCAAGAGAAGATAGAGTCCAAGTCTCTCACGTTTTAGATTCAGATTCGGACTGCACAGACATACCTGACTCAAAATGGAAATAACTCTTTCATACGGACTCCGAATTGGGTGATTCTTTTTTTTTGTTGGAAAATAGATTCCGTGCTCTTTCCAACCCAATTGGATTCACCTTCAAATTCGTTCGGAGCGTTGAGTTATGGACGAAACAATCTGATGCTGCAGCAGAATCCGAGTCAAAATACAAGTCCAAAAGTGTTGCATCACCTCCACTTGGGCCCATTGGCCTTGTACGACCTAGGGTTAGTTTTAGGCTGCCTTGGGACGTCCTCCCACCTCCTTGGCCGCCACCCCTTGCTCCTATATAAGTAGATCCATCTAGTAGCTTTTTCCTTGGGATTTGTTTAGTTAAAAGTTAGCCATTGCGACTTCGTGCACTTCGTTTGTGTCCAACGACCAGACCAAGACCGCTTACGGATCCCTACCATTATCATTATTCATATATATTTGCAATATTCAGATTGCTTTATCATATTCTTGCTCGTTCTTCGATTTCTTGCAGGAATAGACCTTCGCGGTCAGGCTGACCGTGCTACCGGCATCGTCAGTAACCTCAGGAGATTGGTTTAGCGATTGCTAAGGCGCAACGTCGTGCACGTTTGTGGTCGGGTCGTCAAAGTCGTCTCCACCAAATCGATAGTTATCATCCCATCGAAAGATCAGGACACCCTCGCCTCTATCAGAAAAAGAATCACCTAATTCGGAGTCCGTATGAAAGAGTTATTTCCGTCTTGAGTCAGGTATGTCGGTGCAGTCCGAATCTGAATCCAGAACGTGAGAGACTTGGACTCTATCTTCTCTTGGTCCAAAAGTGACGTGAGAGGACATTTTGAACAGCGCCTAAACTTCTCTTTTTCCCTTATCTTCATATGTGGATTATACAAATGTCCCATACACCTGCAATTAGACAAAACACAAAAGTGTGTGAAGTATTTTTGTTCGTCGTTAACGATGGATTTGTGTTTCGTGCTAACAAGCTATGCATTCCAGCTAGCTCCGTTTGTCTTTTGTTGTTGCAGGAGGCGCATGGAGGAGGGATAATGGGACACTATGGCGTGAAGAAGACGGAGGATATATTTGCTACACATTTCTTTTGGCCAAAGATGAGACGAGATGTTGAGCGTTTTGTTGCTCGCTGCACTACATGTCAAAAAGCTAAGTCACGACTCAATCCTCATGGTTTATATATGCCTTTACCTGTACCTAGTGTTCCTTGGGAGGATATATCTATGGACTTTGTTTTAGGTTTACCTCAAACAAAGAAGGGGAGGGATAGCATATTTGTTGTCGTGGATAGGTTCTCGAAAATGGCACACTTTATACCATGTCATAAAAGCGATGATGCTGTTAATGTTGCTGATTTGTTCATTTGTGAAATTATTCGCTTGCATGGTGTGCCAAATACTGTTGTTTCAGATCGTGATACTAAATTTCTTAGCCACTTTTGGAGATGTTTATGGGCTAAGTTGGGGACTAAACTGCTTTTTAGTACTACATGTCATCCCCAAACTGATGGACAAACTGAAGTAGTCAATAGAACATTGTCTACCATGCTTAGGGATGTTTTGAAGAATAACAAGAAAATGTGGGAAGAATGCTTGCCTCATATTGAATTTGCTTATAATCAGTCGCTGCATTCTACTACTAAGATGTGCCCTTTTGAAATTGTGTATGGTTTCCTACCTCGTGCACCTATTGATTTGTTGCCTCTTCCATCTTCGGAGAAGGTTAATTTTGATGCTAAACAGCGTGCTGAATTGATCTTAAAGATGCATGAGTTTTTTTTGCGGGGGGATGCATGAGTTAACTAAGGAAAATATTGAGCGCATGAATGCTAAATAGAAACTTGTTGGAGATGAGGGTAGAAAATGTATTGTCTTTGCACCTGGAGATCTTGTTTGGTTACATTTGCGTAAGGATAGATTTCCTAATTTGCGCAAGTCAAAACTAATGCCACGTGCTGATGGTCCTTTTAAGGTGTTAGAAAAAATAAATGATAATGCATATAAACTTGAGTTGCCTGCAGATTTTGGGGTTAGTCCCACTTTTAACGTTGCAAATTTCAAGCCTTACTTGGGTGAGGAAGATGAGCTTTCGTCGAGGACGACTTCAATTTAAGAAGGGGAGGATGATGAGGACATCACTAACAAAGTTACACCCGCAACCCCTACTGATAGACATACAGGACCAATTACTAGAGCTCGCGCACGTCAATTAAATTACCAGGTACTTTCGTTTCTTGGTAATGATTCTAATGTTCATGAGAATATGATGCTGCCTAAATTGGATACATTTGTCTTGCTTACAAATGAAGGGCCTAGCTTGGACAAGAAGGATGATCATTGGAGCAAGATCAAGCATGGAGATGATGGCATGCGCAAGGGGAACAAGAACAGAGTTACAAGTGATGACTTCAGGACTTTGAAGCGACCATAATGAGTGGGTGAAGCCTTGGACGAAATATACAAGATGCCACTTCATAAATTTCGTCCAAAGGCTATTATAGGTGCTGCGTCACCTTATTATTGGGCCAGGCCCATGTAATTTCGAAATACTTGAGTATAGACTGTTTTTAGAGTCCGTATGTGTGGGGAAACAAGAGTTAGGGTTGGTTTCGGACCCCTCCTCCAAGGGCCACGAAATCCCCCCCCCTCTTCCTCCATATATACAGCCCTTAGGGTGTTGTTTAGACTTTGGGTTTTGTTTAGATTAAAGTTCTCCATAGCTGCAACTTCGCGTTCTTCATTTGTGTTCAACGACCAGACAAAGGCGTCACAGAACCCCACCTTGATCAATAAAGCTTTCCTCTTATATTTGCAATATCCAGATTGCAATCTTAGTTTCTTGCTTGTTCTTTGTTTGCCTGCAGGAAACATACCTTCGTGGTCAGGTTGATCATGCTCTGGCGTGGTCAATAACCTCTCGGAGTTGGTTTAGCGATTGCTAAGGCGCGACGTCCTCGCACGTTTGTAGTCGGATTGTCAAAGTCGACTTCCTCCAAAATGATAGCCACCATCTCATCGAAAGACGGGACACCTTTGCCTCTATCAAGTAGACCACAACAAAAACACCAATGTAAAGTCTAAGAACATAATGCATCACACGCATAAAGGTGACGGGTGCTTTGGATAAGCCCATAGGCATGACCAACCATTTATACAAGCCAAACTTGGTTTTGAAAGCGGTTTTCCATTCATCACCCTCTTGGATGTGAATTTGGTAATAACCACTCTTAAGATCAATCTTAGAGAAAATGGTGGCTCCGCTAAGCTCATCTGGCATATCATCAAGGCGTGGGATGGGGTAACGATAACGAAGGGTGATAGCATTAATAGGACGACAATCGGAACACATGCAAAAACTACTGTCTTTCTTAGGCACAAGAATTACCGGGACGGCACAAGGACTTAAACTTTCACGCATGTGTCCATTATCAATGAGTTGTTGTACTTGCCGTTGTATTTCCTTGGTTTATTCGGGGTTGACACGGTAGGGTGCCTTGTTTGGTAAGGTTGCACCGGGGATGAGGTCAATTCGGTGTTCGATGCCGCGTAGTAGAGGTAGACCCGGAGGTAGCTCATCGGGAAATACGTCCTTGAATTCCTGAAGTAGAGAAGATAACACTAAAGGTAGATGGTGCGAGGTGTTAGTTTTAGGTGCCTCGTCCTTGCACAATAGGACATAGTGCATAACACTTGATGGGTTCTCACACACTTCTCTCATCTCACTTTTGGTAGCAAATAACACTAAGTTTTTCTTCTCGCTCATCGTGGAGGCACTCAATTTTGGCTTGTGGCGTTCACTCTCTTTTTGCCGGTTCACTTTCTCACTATTCTCTCCACAATGGGTGGTTGCTTGCTTGTCAGCGATCACTTGGCTTGGTGACATAGGTCATAGCACGTACTCCTTTCCCTTCATCTTGAAGCTGTAGGATGACGCCGGGGTCGAATTGCCAAGGTCGTCCAAGTAGGAGGTGGCAAACGGACATAGGAACCACATCACACTCCAAGGTGTCTTCGTATGCTCCAATCTTGAAGGAGACTTGAACGGTGTGCTCTACTTGAATGGTGCCGGAGTCACTAATCCGTAGGACCTTGTAGGGACGAGGATGCTTCATCTTGACCAATTGTAGCTTGGAACATAGCTCTTCACTTGCCAAATTGTGGCAACTTCCTCCATTGATGATGACCTTCACGGACCTTCCATTGATGCCCGCCTTGGTGTGGAAGATGTGGCAACGTTGGTCTTCCTCTTGTTGGTGTTGAAGGGTCAAGACCTTGAAGACAACGAGCGGGGCTTTAATCATAGTCACAATAGACTTGGTCATCTTCATCTTCATTCACTAGCCGGTGCATGGCCACATGCTCAAGGGCTTCCATTTCTTCTTCACTCATGGAGTCATAGGTATCATCGACGTTGGCGATCATGGTGCGCCAGTGGGACATTGGTATGTCTTGTGGCCTCAGCCTTGGCAAGTAAAGCATTTGATGGAACTTGTCTTGTCGATCTCATCCGGTGGAGTTGTAGATGATGAAGCTCTCGGCTTGAAGTTGCTTGTAGTAGGAGGACGACTTGAAGATGTCGAAGTTTTCCTGTAACTTGACTTGTCGCCGGTGCTTGTAGAAGGTTTGGTTGAGGTAGAAGGAGGCGTAGTCGTTGAGGCTTGATTTATGAGCCATATGGCTTGGAAGAGTACTTGGCGTACTTGTAGTATTGTTGCACTTGACGCTCCGCCTTGGTATCTTGGTGCACGAGCTCGATGAGGTTGGAGTAAGGTTGGAAGTCGGCGATCTTCTTGATAGTGTGGTTGAGTCCGTTCAAGAAACGGGACATAGTTTGCTCATCATCTTCCGTGACATTAGCTTGAATCATGGCAATCTCCATTTCCTTGTAGTACTCTTCAACGGTCTTTGTGTGTAGCTTCGTGTAGAGCACGTTGGGCTTCAAGGTTTTGTTCCTCATGACGTTGTTGTTCTTGTCGAAGGGCATCACCATCTTGTTGTTCTTGTTGACCTTGGCATATTGGATCTTGCGCTTGGACCGGAGGCTCATTAGCTTGTTGCCGTTGGCGTGCACGTTCATGGAGACGGCCTTGTAGACCATTGCCATTGAATGGGTTTTGTGGAGCTTGATGATCTGCATGGCCTTGGCGACGATGCGAACGAGCTCGAGGAGGACTTGCATCCGAAGAAGATTGCGAAGAATGTCGACTTGAGTGGCTCCATCTTGAGTATGACGAAGAGGTATAAGAATGGTTGATCAACAAGGCGTGGATCTCGTCCATCCTTGCATTGCTCTCCTCTTTTTGTGCGTCGAGCTTGCTATCGAAGTAGTCTCTTGTACGTTGTTCGGATTGTCGCACGTCGGTGGCGAGTAAGTCAATGTGGTCGCTTAAAGCTTCTTGTTCTTGGTGCAAAGCTCTTTTTGCACCGAAGAGGTGGTTCTTGGTGACATGGTTGTTCGGGTCCTCATCTTGCTTGATGAAGAGTGGATTCAAAGAAATAGTTGGCCTATCCATCATCTCAAGCAAATGTAAGTGGAAGAATGAAAAGAACTAGACCAAATGTACCTTATGTGATGTTGAAAATGGATCAATGGTCACTCAATAGTGTAACAAGGAAATATCACAATTGGTACCGGATCTCGTCGATTTCTCACACCTACACAAATAAAGCCTTTGGTGGAGCTTGGTGAGGATGTTGGACAAAATTTATGCAATTGTTAGCAAGACTCAATAATGTTGGAAAAGATTTACAAATGTGCAAATGCAACAAGTAGACCAATAGAAAAATGTGGCACACGGAAATATAAATGGGGTCGTGCAACCAAAAATGAGCTCAAAATGTGGAATCCACGAAGATGCTCTTGTTGCACAATACTCGAAAGACGCTAGCACGATTGCACAATAGGCGGATACGAGACTTGTGCACAACCTATAAAGCAACAATGCAACGACTTCTATCCCAAGTATGCTATATGTATGGTGTTCCAGAGATATGATCCAAGATGATCGAGTAATGACAATCTTAATGTAGTATGATGCTATGGTTCTATCTTAAAAGCTCGCTTATCTTTCTCGTTTGCTTAAAAGCTTGTTGGCCCTTTATCTTTTGAGATCTTTCTTTGAACACTTATGCAAAACTTCACTAATCAAGATAGCAATTGTGTATATGCGGTGACAATCTTTGTGACGCGAGAGATGATACCAAGATACGTATACCAAGATGATGTGATATATGCAATGAAACGATGATCACTAATGTGCACAAGTAACATTGTCAGCAATACTCAAAGGCTAGTCTCGATAGGTAAGTGACGTGAAAATGGTCTCGGGGGTTTAACAATGCAAAGGCAAGGGAATACACCAAGGTGTCGTCGAGTTTACCGTCCCTTTCTTACGGGGGATGGTGTCAAGATGATGAGGTGGTCGATGACGAAGATGAGCGGCAGTGATGTCGGTGTCGAGCCGTCCCTAAGTAGCTGAAACATGTTAGGAAACGGAAACCGCAACTCAAATCCTCAAAGAACAAACATGTCAAACTCGCCGGAGTGCATAACGGGTAATCGATGGTGGTTGCGGAAAGCGGTATTGGTATGCTGCAATGTAATGAGGGGTTAAGGGAGTGGTGGTGCGGTAGGTGTAGTGGGCGGCTGCAAATTTTCGGGGAAAATTTCAGTTTTGTCAGGAAACATCAGAAGTCCGGTGGTGGTCGGATAACCGGTGGTCATCGGGCGTCCGGTGTCTATCGGACGTCCGGTGTCTGGGCGATTTCGAGCACAGGATGAACTTCTAGGCTTCGTGGTGGAGAAGCAAAATTTGGTCAAAATTGGACAAATTTGTGGATGGGAATTGGGGAAATGATGGGGGGAAGCTAGATCCACTTGTGGCAAAGAAATTCCATGGATCAAATCCAACAAAACTTCATCATACCAACAAATCGCAAAAAAAAATTGGGGCTATTTTTGGTGGGGAATTTTTGAAATTGGGACAAAATTAAGAAAATTAGGCTAGAAATCAAAGGGTAGGGGATCCAAATTCGTGATCAACCAAGGCTCATGATACCAAGATGATATAGGGTGGAGACACTAAGGCTGATCTTTCACGATTTGGAGGGAATCCCACGAAGAACATGAGGAGTAACACGAGAGGAAACGAGAGGGGACACTTGAATCAACGAGAATCGATCGCACATGTGCTAGATCCATGAACACAAAGAGGTCACAAAGGTCCAAAGACAACAAAGGAAGGATACAAGTAGCTAGTTCTTCTCCAAGAGGAGGTCTTGAATCCACTAGGGGATATTCTCCTAGATGGATGGCTTGAATCCTTTTGGGGATCTTCTCCTAGATGGAGGACTTGGCCTCCAATGGAGTAGGTATCAAGTGGATGAGCAAAGCTCTATCTCTCATATGAGCTAAACCAATGCTAACCCTAAAAAGAGGGAGGTGAAGGAGTATATAGTCTAGGGTCACGAAAGGGTACATGGGCCTCGGCCCAACACGCTGTGCACAGACATGTGTCGGTCGTTCGGCAGCTACTGGATGCCTGGTGGCTCGTGAGGGTCCGGACGCCCGACATTTTGGCTCGGATCAGGCGGCGTCGGATTTCCGGAGGCGGTCGGCCGTCCGATCGTCGGTCGTCCGGAGACTTCGGACTTTCGATAATTTCCATTCTGTTGTGTGACACCGGTCGTCCGGGCGCTGGGAGGTGTCGGACGTCCAGTCCGTGTCGGTCGTCCGGCCGCTGGAGTCCTCGCTGGCTGGGTCTTGGGCTGTCTGGCTGGGTCTTGGGCTGTCTGGCTGACGCTCCAGGCATCGGACGTCCGGTCTAGGCCGGTCGTCCGGTGGCTGTAGACTCCTGGCAGCTCCTTCTCGCAGTCCTTGTACTTGGCATCCTCGCTAGTTCATCCCTTGGATGTAGTGGTTCTGTGGCTTCCCTCTAAGTACCTGATCACACATAGGGTTTCCGCATGAGGTAGTAGCCATGTCTCACATGTAGAAAGTGGTATTTTGGAGAGGAGCGAGTTCATCTTAGTTTCGGTAGCCCTTGCTCGAGCTCTTGTCATAGGTACATTTGGTGTCGTAGGATACGAAGGTAGGTCCATGGGGATGACCGTAGGATGCTCCGCGTCACTATGGACTCAATGTGATCATTGATCACTTAACCAAAAATGTAGAGTCTTGAAGCTTTTGCCAATGCCTGTCCTTTGTAGCTGGAGGGGTCCACTTCTGAATCCATTCATAAGCCAATGTTGAACTCTTCCTGAAATATACTAGATAAAGATATTAGTCCAACAAAATATATGTTGGCATCAATTACCAAAATCACCAAGGGAGCGAATGTGCTTTCAGAACCGTACAACTGACCCCCAAAACCCCGCAGGATGTCGTCAAGGCTCAGCTCCTGGCAGCGGATGGGTGATACAGATGATTTTGAGGGGTTTGTGCATAGACCAGAGACATGACCAAAATCCGTCAGAACCTGCAGCAATGTGTCAGTCTCTGTCTTCACTTGGTTGGAGAAGACAATTTCATCATCAACATAGAGGCTGACCCACGGATTGGGCCCCCTCCTGGGCAGAGGAGAGAGCTTGCCACGCTCAACGGCGAGGCGGAGGATGTGCTGCTGGGGGTCGATCACCAGGATAAAAAGAAACTGTGATAGTGGGCCTGCCCTTCCTAAGGCCCCTCCAGTGCGCAATCTGGGAGCCGTCAACACCATTAAGGCTGATGGCGAAAGATACGGTACATAACATGGTAACAACCCAGTTTCTCCAACGCTGACTGAAACCTATGGCCTGAAGCAGCTCGAGAAAGTACTTGTAACATCCCAAATTTTCTAAATTTGGAATGTTAATAGGATCATTCTTTTTCAACATGATTTCTATGCATATTTGAATTTTCTGAATATTTAAAGAGTTTTTCAACTCAAGGCATTTTTTTTTGGAGTGGAGACAATATGACTTCTCCCCTATTAATTATATTTGAAAAATGCTAAGAATATATTCTGGAGTCTACATAAATTATTTTAACTTTGTGGAACACAAAATCATTTTATTGTTGTTATTATAATGCTCTTTATGTGCTTGTTTTGCATAAAATAATTTTCCAAAATTTCATTTGTGTTGTAATAATGTTCACTGTTTTATATAGTAGTTCTAATATTGGTCTTTGTATTATGATATTTTTTAAGAAGTACTCTGGTATTTTATTTTAGCCAATACCTTCCCTGTATAGTATAACATTTTTTTTGCCAGAAGTTACTGTGTTGTTGGGATGCGCAATAGCTAAACCAGCGCCCAGTTATTTTTTTTTCTTCGCTCGCGTGCGTTACGCATGCAACAGCAGTAGCAGGCCGGAGGTCCATTTTCACTCAGCGAGCAGCCTTCACACTAGCCTTTTTATTTTCACTCTCCCGCTGACCACTCTGGCCCACGGTCTCATCCCCTACCTCCAGTGTGTTCCTCACGGACACCTAATCCCGATCCAATCCGTGGATGATTCACTCAAATCTGTAGTCCCATCTCCAAGTTGACCCATACATATATATAGATGCCCGTGTGCTCCTCGTCCGATTTTTGGAAAAAATCAAAAGATCATGTGCCCGTTTCGCCTGGCCCGGATCTCGCTGGAGTTCCACTGCTGCTGACCTCTGTCGGTGTCAAAATCAGCGGATCTCGGGTAGGGGGTCCCGAACTATGCGTCTAGGATCCATGGTAACAGGAGATGGGGGACACGATGTTTACCCAGGTTCGGGCCCTCTCTATGGAGGTAATACCCTACTTCCTGCTTGATTGATCTTGATGAATATGAATGTTACAAGAGTTGATCTACCACGAGATCGTAATGGCTAAACCCTAGAGGCCTAGCCTATGTGTATATGGTAATGAATGTGTCCTATCTAGACTATGCTCTCCGGTTTATATAGACACCGGAGAGATCTAGGGTTACATGGAGTCGGTTACATAAGAAGGAATCTTCACAGCTGGTCGCCTAGCTTGCCTTCCACGCCAAGGAAAGTCCGATCCGGACACGAGTATGGTCTTCGGTCTTCACAACCCATCAGTCCGGCCCATGGATAGCAGGTCGGACGCCCGAGGACCCCTTAGTCCAGGACTCCCTCAGTAGCCCCTGAACCTGGCTTCAATGACGAGGAGTCCGGCGTGCAGATTGTCTTCGGCATTGCAAGGCGGGTTCTCCATTCTCCGAGCTCCAAGATAGTCTTCGGATGTAGTAGATATATCTGGACCTGTATATATAGTTGCAGAAAATACACGAGCCTAATTTATTGGTAACTATTTATGACATCACGCCTGCCCGGTCACTATTTCCAACCGTTGGCTGGTGCGTCGCCCCACGTCTCGGGACACGGTTTTACTGGCTTGTCTTGTCAAGGCAGAGATTGTGTTCCTTTTTTCACGGGATTTTCATTAATGCAGGCATGGGTAACCCAACCGTCCCCCGGGTACAACTCTCGGGAGATTGGTAAGTTTCGAGACCCAGGTGGATACGCTTAGTATTTGGGGTCTTTATATAGGGTCCCTAACTCGTCTTCTTCCTTTGCGCTCGCTTCTTACTCAACCCTAGCCATTCCAAGTTCCAACCCTCGGGTTCCCATCGCCACTAGCCCCAATCATATCTGGATCCAGCCGTCCAGGCTGGTGGGTGGCTTCTTCTGTCACAGAGGAGGATATTGCGAAGCTCCGCGCAGCGAGGTATCTGACCCCGGAAATCCTCCATCAGCTTCCTGCACAGGGGCAGGTCGTTCCTACCCCCAAATCCGGCAAGAGGGTAGTGTTTGTGTCCCACTTCCTCCATGGGTTGGGGTTCGCGCTTAACCCCTTCGTCCGGGGGCTCATGTTTTACTATGGGCTAGACTTTCACGATCTGGCCCCAGACTCTATTCTCCACATCTCGACATTTATCGTCACATGTGAGGCCTTCCTCCGGACTCCTCCGCACTTTGGTTTGTGGCTCAAGACCTTTGACGTGAGGCCGCAGGTGACATAGGAAGAGCAAGCAGAATGCGGCAACGTCACAATAGGCAAGCTTGCCAGCGCGGTTTGGTTTGAAGGATCTTTCGCCAAGTCTTCCGACCTATGGCAGCAGGGGTGGTTTTATATCAACGAGCCGCGGGGCTCCAAGTGGGCAGCTACGCCTGCATTCCGACCCAGCCCTTCAATTCAGCTTGCTTCATGGATCCATAAGGGACTGGACTGGGGATCCGTCAATGAAGTGCAGACTCTGCAAGGTCGCGTCCGAAGCCTTACCGAGAAGGGCATCGGTCTTGTGAATGTCGTTCAAGTAATGCTAGTCCGCCGGACCCTGCCATGTCAGCGGCGGCCTCTCCGTATGTGGGAGTTTAATCCCGAAGGATGGCGGACTCTTCAGCACTTCCTCGGCACTACGCACGAGGGAATGTGGAAATTATTTTTTGGGGGGAACGAGAGCAATGGCCAGACACCACCGAAGATGTTGGCCTCGACTGCACTCATCCGGACACCATGGTAAGTATTCGATTTCCGCACACCCTTTATTCAAGTATCCCTTGGTAAGATATTGAACAATTCGTCCCTTCACAAGACTGGATAAAGAAAGCGGTGTTGATTTGGTGTCCGGCGCCTCTTCCTGAAGACTCTGCGAACGCCCTACTAACAAGGATGCTGACTCTGACACCGTACCAGGTGTCTGCGGAGGAGGGCGAGAATAGGGAGGCCGGAGGTGGTCTTTGCCCCAAGGATAAATCAGACGTTCTGTTCGGGGAAACCGAAACCCTCTTGCCCGAGGGCAAAGGTGCAGAGGAGGCCTTCCTTGGCAAGAAAAGGGCCGCTTCTGAAGGTCAGGAGGGGAAACCTTCCAAGAAAGTGAAAACGCCATCGACGGGCGGCTTGGGCCGGGCAAGCGATGTTGACGTGGAGCTTTATGATGAGTATAAACCTCTAGCCGAGCCGTAAGTGCAGCAGGGTACTTAAACCATACCTCCTTCCTTTCTTATTTAAAGTAATCCTCTGACATACGTATGTCCTCGCAGGTTAACGCCTGGGGTTTCCCAATCGTCCTCCTCCTCGGGAGACCGTCTTCCAGAGATGATGGAGACTGACACGCCTTCTCCGGCCCCCTCGCCCAACAGGGCGGATGATTCTGAGGTATCGTCCCGGGGGGCTCCTCCTGGTCGACAAGCAGTGCAGGAAACGAAGAGGGCACTACCCGAAGGTGGTGTCTCTGTCACTCAGGGTTCGGGAATCATGCATGGCGGCCCCGCCCTATCCAGTTTAGAGCCGGAGACGATCCCGGGGGCGAGTGGGCGGATTCCTTCAAAGGAATATCGTACTCCGGCAGCGGCTTCCGAAGACCCAGAAGCGCTGGAAATGCTGACGGACATGCTGCAACAGGCGTCCGTTTCGGAGGAACACCGTGCCTTCATGGTTATGGTGGTCGAAAAGGTTCTATCCGCGAAGAGCAGGTTGAACGAGGCCTTCACAAGCCTCCTAAGGGGTTTTGAGGTTTGTGATGTAGTTTTGCCAATTGAGTAATATTGACAGAATGCACCTGTTGTATATGCAGTAGCCCCTGAGACTTGGATTCCTTCCGACAGAAGCGATCGGAGGATCAAAAAGATATGCTCAGTTGCTAACCTTGATTTAACTTGGAATACAGGTTGCCTCCCCTCCTGCAGCTACCCGAGATACGGAAGTGGCTGAACTGCAGCGAAAGCTGGATATTGCAGAAGATGACATTGCATTGATCAATAGGCGTCTTGACGACTCGCATATGTCGAGCATTCCTTACACCAATGTGCTTGTAATGTAGGCCTGATGCCTAAAAGGGTTTATATGTAATGTGCATGATTGCAGATGGTGCTGCCGTTGTTGAAGCTCTTCGGGCGGAGCTATCCCGGGCCAAGGAGCAGGCCTGGTGTAGTGATGTGGTTGCCGAGAAGGCATCGGCTGATCTAAGAGCCGAACAAGCAGCTCAGCGCCAAAGTGAGGAGAAAATATCCGCACTGGCGCTTGAATTGAAGAATACTGCCAGCCGATGTGTATTCCTTGAGAAGGAGAATAAAGCCAAAATGGCTGAGCTTGATAAGGCCGTCTGAGGCGAGTGAAGCTTCGGTGCGAATCTAGGGCAGCTCGTGAAGAGATTCGGCAGCTAAGGAGATAGCGGCCGGGAAGCCCTTTTGCTTCGGACCAAGTTTGGCGATCCGGACTATGCTCGGCTAAACCAGGTCTGGAGTTCTCCGGCTGAATTTTGGACTTGCGAAGAGTTCTTCCGATGCGCGCAATTTTACCACGCACAAGAGGGGTATGCAACGGAGAAGCTTTTCTGGTCACAATTCGGCGCGTCGAAGCGCCCTCTGCTGCTCAATGAACAGATGTCCCAGTCGGCCGAGCTTCATAGGATATCTAGCGACGCCATGAAGAACGTCATAATCCGGTTATGGCCAAGTGAGCCTATTCCGAGTAGTTATTTTGGCCTGGTGCGGCAGCTTGTTGACGCGGTGCCACATACCGATGCTGTGAAGTGGTCGGCGTGCATTGAGGTGCACGGATGGCCTTTGCCCGAGTCAAAACATTTTGGGGAATGATGAAGACCATTGATGTTGCGGCGAGGAGTCCACCCAAGGGCCAGGACCGTAATGAGCCGGAGCACTATTTTGAAGACGTCTTAGATGTCGCCCGCTTGATAGAGGGTCAATGCTCGAAAGTTATAATGTTCGAGTGATTTATATAATGATGTAATAGACAACTTTATAGTTAATCTATTTATATTTTGCTCAAAAGCTTGAATTCCTCCTCTGTGGCCATTTTAGTATAGTCTGAAAGTTTTCCGATTAAGCTTGACCCCTCGTAGGAGAATGCAGGGGTGTTCGAAAAAGCATTTAATCACTCTTTATCCAACGTCTTGGTCCATAAAGGAGGTGATAATGCGGCGAACTAGGCAACTGGACTATAGGGCGTTAACACTTTCACTTAGCCATAGGAGTTTTATGGTGGGGCTACGACATAGCCCCTGGTATGTATGCATATAAGGCCAAACTTGCGACGCCTAAGTACGCTATAGAGTTGTTCGGACTTTTACTGGCGACTCATTTGTTCCCATACCGGGCCCCTGGCAAGTTATGCCGAGGTGCATCTCGTAAGGCAGCCGTTATAGCCGAACTCATTATAGAAAGAGCATGAAAGATTAGTTCGGATAAAGTTTACTGGGAGCGGAGCAATATGCCAATGATAAATATATATAAAGTGTAAAACCCACAACCCAGCTATTTGACATGCTCGGGGTTGGGAACAGAGGAGAAGGGCATGGTATAGGCTCAAAAAAAGAGTGCAGTCTACAAAAGCTTATTTTGGACCTCCTGTCGCACGTCTGCGCCGCCCGTCCTCGGGGAGGGGATTCCTTAATGGGAGTGACCCCGCAGGTGAGTATGCGGATCCGAACTTCGAGAGAGTCCGATGTAGATGTTGTCCTGATGGTCACCTGTTTTTAAGAAATGATACAGAAAAATAAGAAAGACGGATAAGAATGTTACGGGGCTTCTTGCATGGTTGTCCATATTGTGCTTCCGCCGATGCTCATGGTATCTTGAGTGCATAGTGATGTACGTGTGGTGTGAACTTTGCCAGTACAGTGGGTGGGCGACGGAAGCCGAACTGCTATTTTCGTTCTGGGAGTGGTCAAACTTCAGAGGGAAAGTGTTTCTGGACCCTGGTGTTCGGCTGGCGAGCCGACCGTCGTCTCTATTACCTGGTGGCCTCCTCCCCTTATGATCGGCGTTGAGCTTGCCTGCCTACTTGAGGACCCAACAGTTTCTGTTGGTATGATTAGCTGGCCTATCAGGGTGACCGTGAATCTGACAAGGTCGGTCCAATATCCTGTCAAGGGTGGATGGTCCATCCTGGTTTGCCTTTAGTGGCTTCTTCCGTTGATCGGGCTTCGGATTGTGAAATCCGGCGTTCACCGCTGTGTCGCATGTATTACTGTGACTGTTGTGTTCGGTTTTTCGTGGCTTACCGTTGCCATCTCGGATTTTCGAAGTGCCCGGGTCGCTGGCGTTGTTGCTTTTACGAACGATCCAGTTGTCTTCTCCCGCACAAAAGCGAGTCATTAGAGCGGTAAGGGCTGTCATGGACTTGGGTCCTTCCTGGCCGAGGTGACGCGCTAGCCATTCATCCCGGACGCCGTGTTTGAAGGCTGCGAGGGCTTCTGCGTCCAGACAGTCGACAATTTGGTTCTTTTTTACTAAGAACCTAGTCAAGAGCTCCCTGACTGACTCGCCGGGCTTCTGGACAATATCACTTAAGTCATCGGCATCTAGAGGCCGGACATATGTTCCTTGGAAGTTGTCTCGAAAGGCGTCTTCCAAGTCTTCCTACTACCAATAGAATTTTCTGGTAAACTGTTTAGCCAGTAGCGAGCTGGCCCCTTAAGCTTGACAGGTATGTATTTGATGGCATGAAGGTCGTCTCCGCGATCCATGTGAATATGGAGGAGGTAATCCTCAATCCATAACACGGGATCTGTTGTTCCGTTGTATGATTCGATGTTAATGGGTTTGAACCCGTGTGGGAATTCATGCTCCATTACCTCGTCGGTGAAGCAGAGAGGGTGTGCAGCTCCTCTATGTTGGGCCACACTTTGAAGCACCTCCAGCGGACTCCTCTTATGGAGTTCGGACCAGGCATGGTCGGCTCTGTAGTGTCCGAATGGGTGACCATCTGTAGCGACCCGACCTCAGATGGTCAAGTCTCTGTGCTTCCGTGTCATCCCTGGATCGGTAATGCTGACACACACAGTACTCGAAGGATTTATAACAGAGTAGCAATCACACACTTATTACATCGAATGTCTCAAAAGAGAACTTATTACAATAATATGGCTTAAGGCCATCTAATACGATAACAACGGAAGGCTTGGAAGATAAAGTGAGTCCATCAACTCCAACGGCATAGCCGAGCTGCACGGCAACGACCTATCGAACCTTACTCCTCGTTCGAAAAGTCTGCAACATAATACGTTGCAGCCCGAGAACGGGTCAAGACATGGAATATGCCGCAATGTAACACAATAGAGCAATAACAGAATAATGCTAACACTACATGCATGTTTGGTTGGTGGAAAGCTCTCTGATTACTGATTATGGAAAGCCAATTTTTCCCTACATCAAAGGAATAAATTTTGATTTAACTATCATGGTGGTTGAAACATCATTGAGAAGGTATAACCCCAACTCAATCCCAATTAAAGTAATTAACAACCCAACAATATTAATTTAGAGTGATGAGATACATGTAATTACTCAAGTACTAGATACTCAGAATTGTCCATAACCGGGGACACGGCTAACCATGATTAGATTGTACACTCTGCAGAGGTTTCATGACTTTTCCCCACAAGACTCGATCGCCTCCGTTGATTTCTCGCACTACATGGTGTTTGAGAAACGGATGACCGAGACACGGTCTTTCAGAAACATTAACTCTCTACTCCGGGTAGACCATACCAAACCTACAAAACCCACTACCTGCTGATCTACCTCTTCAAGAGCTTCACGTAACTTACTCAACTATGCTAGAGCCCATAATAGCTTGTGGCTGCACACGGAAGTTTCTAGCATGAATAATCTCAGTTCCCTTTGAGCCTGGTGGCGGTCCATAGGAAGATCACACGGGTACCCCGGGATTTCCAAAAATAAAACAGACAACACTGGGTTCCCCAGGTGCCTCAATCCACCCAGATGTGTATTAAGTTGCCACCTTAAGTTAACCATTAATTAACAATCTCACATCTGTCATGAATAACTCTCAAACCCAAACCACGTCTACGAGCATAGCATAGCAATATAAGCAACACGTAGAAGTAACTCCCAAGGGTTTGATAGTAACAGGGTAATAGGTTCCTACCTCATCATCTACTTCCCAACCCACAAATTAATGACATCCTAACCATGCAATGTTTGAGGGTTGAACTAATGCATAAAAACTGGGTATGAAAGGAAATATGATCAAGTGTTACTTGCCTTGCTGACGATCCGTGAATCCTAGAGACTCGTAGTAACACGCTTCGCACTCCGGAAATTCTATCGCAAGCAAACAATACATACATAAGCAACAAGCAAAGATGCACAAACGAAACTTCAACAGAAAGAGGTTGACCGGAGAGTTCAACTTAAGAACTCCGGTTCACAAGAAAAATCAAACCAAACGAACAACGAAACTCAAACGGCGAAAGAAACAAGATCCGTTTACTAATCTGAACAAGGGTCAAATTTTACAGAGGCAAAAACTTGTTTGAGTTGGCTATTCGGAAAGAGGGTTTGAGATGAAACTCCAGCGCTTGAATCGCTGATTCCGATAAACGAGCGAAAAGTTATACTAATTCGAACATCGGATCAGACATCGCGATCGGAAAAATCACGGAATAAATCCGATAAAAGAAAACGACGAACGGCTAAACGAACGAACGTTCGTTAGCAGAAACTAAATGACAAACATGTTCTTAAAAACGAACGAACGAGCGAACGCTCGCAAAACAAATAAACCGGAGGAATAAAACCGATCTATATAAAAAAACGGGCTAGGGTTTTTCTTAAAACCGAAGGGTTTTCTAAAAAACTGACGAGGCTACCTCGGTAGGTCGTCCGGCGGGCGGGCGGCTCCGGCGTGGCTCGGCGAGGGGCGAGGTGGCGGCGGGTGCGAGTGGCGGCGGGAGTGGCGGCGGGCGGCTCGGGCTCGCCCGGAGGCGGCGGCAGTGGTGGCGGTGCTGGTTTAGAGGGGGGGCGGTATATATAAAGGTTGGGGGTCGGACTTGGGAGGGGTCGGCGGCGGAAGGCGGCGGGCGACCCGGACTCTCCGAGTCTGGCGGCTGCACGGCGGGGGAGGCGGTGGCACGGGCGGGCCGGCCTGGCTAGGCTGGGCCCTTGGCCCAGTCGGGCGCGGGTCCTCTTTTTTTTTAAACGTTCTGCCGAAACTTATAAAAATCCTAGAAAAATAAATAAAAATCTAAAAATACCAAAACAAGTTTTCTTTGTATAAATAAAATATTTAGAACAAGATGAACTTTTCTTGGTCCCTAAAATGCAATTTTTAAAACATGCAAATTGTTTTCTAGGGCAAATAAAATTCCAAATAAATAAAATAAAATCCAAATAATGATTTTAACATTTTTCCTCCGATATTTCAATTATTTTTGGAGAAGTCATATTATCTCCTCTCATTTAATATTTAAAAATGAAATATTTTCTGGTGAGAAAATAATTAAAAATCAAAATCCTCGTCTTCATTATTTGATAAAATTCAAATATGAAAATCGGAAAATCCCCAACTCTCTCCGAGGGTCCTCGAGTTGCTTAGGATTTCGAGGATTGCAAACGAAAATGCAATAGAATATGATATGCATGGATGACCTATGTATAACATACCAAATTGAAAATTTGGGATGTTACAAAACCTACCCCCCTTAAGATGAATCTCGCCCTCGAGATTTGGGTTGGCTAGAAAATAGGTGCGGATGGTCCCTGCGAATATCATCTTCTCGCTCCCAGGTGGCTTCCTCCTCGGTATGGTGGCTCCACTAAACTTTACAAAACTTGATAACCTTGCTACGAGTGACTCGACTGTCGAAATCAAGAATCTTTACTGGCTTCTCCTCATAAGTAAAATTACTATCCAATCAGACGCCTCTAGGGCACTTTGTATCCTTTAACGGTATATCGGCCATCTCGATTGTGGCACTTCTTCAGCTGTGATACGTGGAACACATCGTGAACTCCTGACAATCCTTCAGGTAACTCCAGCTTGTAGGCAACTTCTCCCATCCGTTCCATAACACGATACGGTCCTACAAATCTTGGGGCTAACTTTCCCTTTACTCAAACACGTTTCACTCCCCTCAAGGGTGATACTCGCAGATAGGCTCTGTCTCCAATTTCATAGGTTACTTCCTTGCGTTTTGAATCTGCGTAACTCTTCTGTCTAGACTGAGCAATCTTTAGTCTGTCTCTGATTAGTTTAACCTTCTCCTCTGATTCCTTGATCAAATCTGGTCCAAACAACTGACGGTCTCCAACCTAATCCCACATCAATGGTGTTCTACATCTGCGTCCATACAGAGCTTCAAACGGTGCCATCTTCAAACCGGCTCGAGGCTGTTGTTGTCACGAGAACTTCTGCGTCTGACAAATTGTCATCCCAACTAGATCCATAATCTAGCGCACGGGCTCTCAACATGTCCTCCAGAATCTGGTTGACTCTCTCTGTCTGTCCATCCGTCTGCGGGTGGAACGCGGTACTAAACTCCAATCTGGTACCCAAAGTCCGTGTAGGCGATGCCAAAACTTTGAAGTAAACTGTGTTCCTCTATCCGATACGATGCTCCACGGAACTCCGTGGCAAACATACGATCCTGGTCATATATATCTTGGCCAACTTGGCACTTGTATAAGTTGTTTTCACGGGATGAAGTGAGCTACTTTGGTCAAACGATCCACAACTACCCATATTGAATCATATCCCGCTTTGGTTCTGGGTAATCCGGTGATAAAATCCATGCCAAGTTTGTCCCACTTCCATTCGGGTATTGGCATAGGCTGCAACAGTCCTGCTGGCTTTTGGTGCTCTGCCTTCACTCTCGACATACATCACAAACGGCTACATACTCGGCAATATCCTTCTTCATACCAGTCCACCGTAAACGTTCCTTCAAGTCCAAATTCATCTTGGTGTTTCCGGGGTGAATCGAGTATGGTGAGTCATGGGCCTCCTGAAGTATGAACTTCCTGATCTCCGAATTGTTGGGCACATAAATCCGATCCTCAAACCACAAGGTATCGTGCTCATCCTCGTGAAAACCTTTGGCTTTTCCTTCGCCCATCTTCTCTCTTATCTCAGTAATCTCTTTGTCCTCCTTCTGAGCTTCTCGAATCTTGTTCAATAACGTCGATTGAACCTCCATTGTTGCAAGAAAACCTCTTGGAACAATCTCCAATAGAAGTTCCATGATCTCCGCAGCTAACTCCTTTGGCAATCCTTTGATTTCAAGGATATTGGCATAACTCTTCCGGCTCAAAGCGTGCCTTTCTGACGTTGGCCTTTCCGGATGATAGTGTAGCTTCATGTCGTAATCCTTTATGAGTTCCACCATCTCCTCTGCATGCGAGGTTTAACTCCTTCATGTGAAAAATGTACTTCAAACTCTTATGATCCGTGTACACATCACAACGGTTTCCAATAAGATAATGTCTCCAGTCTTCAAATAAGATGTACTACAAATTGCTAACTCCAAATCATGTGTGGCATAGTTCAACTCATGTGGCTTCGGTTGTCGTGAGGCATATGAAACACCTTTTCCGTCTGCATAAGAACACATCCAAGTCCCAAGCGAGGCGTCACAATACACTTGAAACTCCTTATGTATATCCGGCAATGTCAAGACCTTTGGGGCTGTAGTCAACCGTTTCTTCAACTCTTGAAAGCTTGTCTCGCAATCCTCTGCCATTTGAACTTAGTATCCTTCTTTAGCAATTCAGTCATTTGCTTAGCAATCTTGGAAAAATTCTCAATGAATCTCCGATAATATCCTGCCAGTCCAAGGAAACTGCGAATCTCGCCGACTGAAGTGGGTGCCAACCATTCAAAGTTGGCCCGAACCTTCTTTGGGATCTCTTGCTATACCCTCTCCTGATATAACATGCCCAAGAAATCCAACTTCCTTCAACCAAAACTCGCACTTGCTGAATTTGGCGTATAACTGGTGTTCCCTGAGTTTCTCGAGAACCAAACATAGATGTTCCGCGTGCTCCTCTTCGTTCTTCGAGTAAACCATAATATCATCAATAAACACCACAACAAACTTGTCCAAATACTCCATGAACACTTTGTTCATCATACTCATGAAATAGGCAGGGGCGTTAGTTAGTCCAAATGACATGACCGTATACTCATATAATCCATACCGTGTGGTAAATGTTGTCTTTGGTATATCCTTCCCTCGGATCTTCAACTGATGGTATCCTGATCATAGATCAATCTTCGAAAACACCTTAGCTCCTTGCAACTGATCAAACAGATCATTAATCATTGGTAATGGATACTTGGTCTTTATCGTTACTTCATTCAGAGCTCGGTAATCAACAACCATCCTTAGGGATTTATCCTTCTTCTCAACCAAAAGTACTGGGGCTCCCCAAGGTGATGAACTTCTCGAATGTAACCTTTCTCCAATAGCTCCTTGATGCGCTTCTTAATTTCCTCCAGATCATTTGCGGGCATCCGATAGGGTCTCTTGGATATTGGCCTGCGGGCAATAGTTCTATCGAAACTTCGATGTCTCGATCCGGTGGCATGCCCGGTAACTCCTCCGGAAAAACATCCGGATAATCCTTTACTACAGTGTACTTCCTCTGTACAACTCCCGTGAGGGCATTCACTTAGCTCCCCTAGGCACATGCCTAGATACATACTTAATCCTTTTTCCCTCTGGGTGGTAAGATAAATTGACTTGCTAGCGGTCAATACTTCCTCCATACTTTGACATCCAGTCCATATCTAATATCACATCCAATCCTTGCGACTCCAAGATAATTAGGTCAGACGGAAAAACATGCGTGCCAATGATTAGGGGTATCTGGGGGCACCATCTGCTAGCCATGTACTCTACTCCAAAGTAGCTCACTAGAAGAGGGGTCCTAAGGGTTTGGGTTGGTAACTTAAACTTTTCCACAAATCCCCTTGATATGTATGAATGCGATGCACCAAGATCGAAAAGAACAATAGCGGTAAATGGTGAACCAAAAACTTACCTATTACCGCGTCCGGCTTTGCTCTTCAACTTCCTCCACGTTAACGTGGTTCACTTGTCCTTTGTTGAATGGATTGGGCTTCTTCCCAACGCTTCCATTTCCGTTTCCATTCTTTCCTTGAGGAGTCATTGGCATAGTGCCTGTCTTCCCGCACTTGAAGCAAATAACTTGGCTTAAGTCCTCTTGGCGGGTGTAGGCTGGGTTAGAGCGATTACGATTATTGTTGACTCCATTCCCATTCCCGTTCTTCGCACCATTTTGATTATGCGATCCTCCTCCGTATGGTTATGACCTCCATGGTTATGAACAAGTCCTCCCGAGTTCGGGGTTAGCGAGGCTTCGGTGAGTTCTGAGTTATACTTCCCTTGTCCATACTTCCTTTTACGGTTCTCAATCTGCTGTTGCTTCCCTTCAATCATTAGGGCCTTATCTACCAACTCACGGAAGTTGTTGAAAGTTGCCATCATCAGCGCATACTCATCTCATCATTCAGCCCTTCCATAAACTTCTCTTGCTTGGCGGCATCTGTGGCCACATCATCGAGGGCATAGCGTGATAACTTGCTAAACTCATCCACGTCTTGGGCCACAAGACGGTTCCCTGGCGTAAGTTGTGAAACTCACGCTTCTTTATCTGCATGGCTCCAGTTGAGACATGGGCCGTGCGAAAAGCTTGTTGAAAGTGGTCCCAAGTGACATTGGCTATAGGAAAAGTAGCCGTGTAATTCTCCCACCATGCGGCTGCTAGTCCATCCAATTGATGTGCGGCAAAGCGCACCCTTTCAGCATATGTGCATCCTGCGGTGGTTAACTCCCTTCCAATACGGCGTAGCCAATCATCAGCAACTATTGGCTCGGTGCTACTGGAAAACACCGGCGGTTGTAACCTCAGAAAACGGGCTAAATTGTCCCTTTGGCGGCGGGTTATTGTTGTTGTTGTTGTTGTTGCCTGATTACGAACTAGCAATCGCATCAAGGCATTCTGCTTTGGATCAATGGGTGAGCTCCGTGGGAAAACAAAACCGGGTCACGTCCGGGAGGCATCTGAGGGTTTAGATGGAAGAGATTAGAATAGAAAGAGGTCTAGCGAGAAAACACTACCCATATGCACATGAGGCAAACACACACATTCATTCAGTCAAGCAAGGGCATACAACACGGTCTAGGGCTATCGCATAAGTGCTCAACTACTACTAGTTACATGGGGGAAAATACTACTATTATATGGTGGTCATCTAGAAATTTTGATCAGTGGAAGACTCCATGATGTCCGCTCCAAATTTTCGTCTTCATAGTCATCATCACTTGGATCAGAGTCGGTGTAAATCCGATGATGATGTAGTTGTCCGGACAAGTGGGATCTTCTTCCTCTTCTTCCGGTCTTTGGTCCTCCCATGAAGACTCGATCTTCTTGACTAGGTCGTCATTCTTCTCGATCGGGTCTTGATTTCTTCCTCATATCCATCGTGTGTAAACTTGAGTTCTTCCTCCATTTCGATGATCCTAGTTTTCGCCTTCTTCATCTCCATCATGTCTGCAAGACATCTGGTTCTCTGACGTCGAATGTGCTAGTTTAGCTCTCGGATATAAGCTGCAATGGATCTATCCTTCTTGGTCTTGATTACTTCCCATTGCTCGTCTCGGCCCACATATTTGATATATGGTGTCTTTAAGCTCCCTATTGTAGACTTCACCAATGCGTCCCATGGTAATGTGAGCTGCCATACTCTTTCCCAAACTCCATGTTGGTGCATTGAAAACACACACTATGGGCTCCGTGATCGGTATAAGCGTCCTTCCGGAACTAGGGCTTGAATCTTCCAAAGACTCTTCTTACGGTAAGGTGGCGTTATGCGTCCGGTGAAGCTTGGTATTCCAATATTTAGGTACCTAGTGACTTCCTTCAAGTGGCGTCCAAAAGGTGTGTCTTCATCCGGTTGTGCAAACTTGTTCTTCATCTCCGTCATCCTAAAGAGTGGAAAAATGGAGAGGAGTCGAAATGAGTAGAGAAGAGTGACCTATGGTTTTATCTTAGTGGTCGTGTCCTACACTCGGCGTGTGCTCGATACCATCTTGCGGCGACCCGACCTCGGATGGTCAAGTCTCTATGCTTCCGTGTCATCCTGGATCGGTAATGCCGACACACACACTACTCGAAGGATTTATAACAGAGTAGCAATCACACACTTATTACATCGAATGTCTCCAAAGAGAACTTATTACAATAATATGGCTTAAGGCCATCTAATACGATAACAGCGGAAGGCTTGGAAGATAAAGTGAGTCCATCAACTCCAACGGCATAGCTGAGCTGCACGGCAACGACCTAGCGAACCTTACTCCTCGTTTGAAAAGTCTGCAACATAATACGTTGCAGCCGAGAACGGGTCAGACATGGAATATCCGGCAATGTAACACAATAGAGCAATAACAGAATAATGCTAACACTACATGCATGTTTGGTTGGTGGAAAGCTCTGATTCTGATTATGGAAAGCCAATTTTTCCCTACATCAAAGGAATAAATTTTGATTTAACTATCATGGTGGTTGAAACATCATTGAGAAGGTATAACCCCAACTCAATCCCAATTAAAGTAATTAACAACCCAACAATATTAATTTAGAGTGATGAGATACATGTAATTACTCAAGTACTAGATACTCAGAATTGTCCATAACCGGGGACACAGCTAACCATGATTAGATTGTACACTCTGCAGAGGTTTGAGCACTTTTCCCCACAAGACTCGATCGCCTCCATTGATTTGTCGCACTACATGGTGTTTGAGAAACGGATGACCGAGACACAGTCTTTCAGAAACATTAACTCTCTACTCCGGGTAGACCATACCAAACGGATGACCGGAGAGTTCAACTTAAGAACTCCGGTTCACAAGAAAAATCAAACCAAACGGAGCAACGAAACTCAAACGGCGAAAGAAACAAGATCCGTTTACTAATCTTAACTAGGGTCAAATTTTACAGAGACAAAAACTTGTTTGAGTTGGCTATTCGGAAAGAGGGTTTCGAGATGAAACTCCAGGCGCTTGAATCGCCTAATTCCGATAAACGAGCGAAAAGTTATACTAATTCGAACATCGAATCAGAAATCACGAACGGAAAAATCGCGGAATAAATCCGATAAAAGAAAACGACGAACGGCTAAACGAACGAACGTTCGTTAGCAGAAACTAAACGACGAACACGTTCTTAAAAACGAACGAACGAGCGAACGCTCGCAAAACAAATAACCGGAGGAATAAAACCGATCTATATAAAAAAACAGGCTAGGGTTTTTCTTAAAAAAAACCGAAGGGGTTTTCTAAAAAAACCAGCGACGAGGGGCTACCTCCGGTGAGGTCGTCCGTGGCGGGCTCGGCGTGGCTCGGCGAGGCGGTGGGTGGCGGTGGGGTGGCGGCGGGAGTGGCGGCGGCTAGAGGCGGCGGCGGCTCGGGGCTTGGCGGCTCGGGCTCGGGAGGCGGCGTGGTGGCGGTGGTCGTTTAGAGGCGGCGGCAGATATAAAGGTTGGGGTCCGACTTGGGGAGGGTCGAGGCGGCGGAAGGCGTGACCGGACTCTCCGAGTCCGGGCGTGACTACTGGGGAGGCGGTGGCGTGGGCGGGCTTTGGCTCATTTGGGCCCTTGGCCCGATCGGTATGTCCTCTTTTTTAAACGTTCCTTGAAAACTTATAAAAATCCTAGAAAAATAAATAAAAATCTAAAAATACCAAAACAAGTTTTCTTTGTCTAAATAAAATATTTAGAACAAGATGAACTTTTCTTGGCCCCTAAAATGCAATTTGTAAAACATGCAAAAAAATTTCTAGGGCAAATAAAATTCCAAATAAATAAAATAAAATCCAAATAATGATTTTAACATTTTTCCTCCGATATTTCAATTATTTTTGGAGAAGTCATATTATCTCCTCTCATTTAATATTTAAAAATGAAATATTTTCCAGAGAGAAAATAATTAAAAATCAAAATCTTCGTCTTCATTATTTGATAAAATTCAAATATGAAAATCAGAAAATCCCCAACTCTCTCCGAGGGTCCTTGAGTTTCTTAGGATTTCAAGGATTGCAAACGAAAATGCAATAAAATATGATATGCATGGATGACCTATGTATAACATGCCAAATTGAAAATTTGGGATGTTACACCATCATAGTCGGTCGGGGTGTATCTCCATGATCTGTACGTCGATCTTGTGCGCCCTGCTCTATCCTCCGGGTCTTGGTTGATGTCGTGAGTGTTCCCTCGAGCTGTTTTGCTCTTGATTTAACGGCCGGATGGGTTGGTATGTTGCTCTGTTTGGGTTGTTGCTCTGTCTGGACCGAACTGTGGCCGACCCGCCGCAATGTTCGATGGTGGTGTGGGCTCCAGCGCCCTGCCATCGTATTGAGGGAGCCATCTACCCTTTGGGTGGCTTTTGTCTGGGCTACTAAGGTCGTATTCTTCGGCGACCAAGACCTCGGTCCATCTATGATTGAGCAAATCTTGGCTTGCTTGAAGTTGCAGCCGCTTCTTCCTGAGGCTCCTTGCAGTGGCTATAAGCCGGCGTTTGAAATGCTCCTGCTGAAGGGTTCCTTAGGCACGATAAAATCCTCGTTGTCGAGGATCTCCTCTTCCTTGGAGGGTGGGAGATAATTGATGTCCTTCGAGTCTCCACATGTGGCCTGTTCATCAGGGCTGTTTTGCCCGCTTTCCTGTTCCTCCTGTTCGGATCCTACCTCAACAGGGTCTTCATTGTCCGAAGTGTTATCTTTTCTGGTGCTAGCAGTGTTTTCTCTTGGGTGATGTGGCTTGGAGCGGCGCCGTGGGCGCTGGTGTTCGGACTGTGTACCAGGAGGTTTATTCTCGACTGGATCCTCCTTGTCATCGTCGAGAGCGTCGTCGGGTGTGTCTATCATACACACGTCATACCAGGAAGTGGCCATCCCGTGTCTAGCGGGTAGAAGGCTCTGGACCTGCCCCTCATCGTCGTCCATACCAGCGATGTCTTCGGAGCGGGGGTCAGGCATGTTGGTTGGGTCCTCGACGGTGGCTGTAAAGTGGGTGGCGGGTGGGGAGCAAATTTCTCCATCATCCGTTGTAAGTTCGAATCGAACATAGTTCGGCGATGAGCCATCTACCAGGGATAGGTTTTTTAATGAGTTTAGTAGGTCGCCCATGGGCGAGTGCTGGAAGACATCTGCGGCGCTGAACTTGAAGATCGATAACCGATCGAGTTCGGTACCTGCGGGCTCGCAGGGTTCAGAACTCGACACCAGAGAAGAGTCCAGGGTTCTGTTGATGCAGATGCCGTACACAGCGGAATCTGCGGGCGGCTCCAACGCCGCAGAATCGATAGCCCCCGCGATGGGGTTGAGCTTCCCATGTTCGGGGGGCTTGGTGCGCTCCGGATCTAAGGCGAGTTGTTGCGGAGCTCTCTCACGGATGTGGCCCGATGTGAGTTTAAGCCATGTCCACCAGGCGGCGGGGAAGCGATTGTCAGCGGTCTCGAATCCGTCGAAGATCAAGTCTCCACGGATGTCCGCAGCGTACTTCAAGCTTCGAATCGACACGATGGCACAGGCGTAGCTGTCGATCTGCTCCAGATGGCCAAGCGAGTTGGCCCGTAGTACGAAGCCGCCGAACACGAAGATCTGTCCGGGGAGAAAGGTTTCTCCCTGGACAGCGTCATTATCGACGATTGAAGGGGCCATCAAACCTTTTGACGATGGCACAGTGGAACTCTCAATGAAAGCACCAATGTCGGTGTCAAAACCGGTGGATCTCGGGTAGGGGTTCCCGAACTGTGCGTCTAGGATCGATGGTAACAGGAGACGGGGGACACGATGTTTATCCAGGTTCGGGCCCTCTCTATGGAGGTAACACCCTACTTCCTGCTTGATTGATCTTGATGAATATGAATGTTACAAGAGTTGATCTACCACGAGATTGTAATGGCTAAACCCTAGAGGCCTAGCCTATGTGTATATGGTAATGAATGTGTCCTATCCGGACTATGCTCTCCGGATTATATAGACACCGGAGAGATCTAGGGTTACATGGAGTCGGTTACATAAGAAGGAATCTTCACAGCTGGTCACCTAGCTTGCCTTCCACGCCAAGGAAAGTCCGATCCGGACACGAGTATGGTCTTCGGTCTTCACAGCCCATCAGTCCGGCCCATGGATAGCAGGCCGGACGCCCGAGGACCCCTTAGTCCAGGACTCCCTCAACCTTCGCCGTCATCGTTTCCCTCGCCTACAGAGGGTCCCTGAACCTCCCTTCCACTCTGTTGTTTTCGCCTTGATCTCCTCTATCGCCTTGACCCTCTATCTCGCACAGGGGAGTACCGGACTGAGCGCAAGGACCTTGATCCGAAGATCACAGCCACCGCCTGAGTTCTAGCACCGCTGAGCGTAGCTGCGATAGGAGCATCCCCCGCTCTACACCGACAGCACCATCGTCCTTGGAGCTTTGCGGCTCACACGCCTCTATACTTCTTCGTCACCTAGTACCGCCGGAGCTGCCGCACCGTCCACACCCGCAGCGACCGTGCCGGTCTTCCCCCAACTCCGGCCGATGTGTTCTGCTCTTTTCGGTGAGCACATCTCCCGCCCGTCCGATTCAACCTGCACCGGCCAGATTAAATCTCTATTTTTTTGTTGAAACGTTTTTCTGTTATATGTCGGCCGTCCGTCCGTTAGCCATAGCAGAAAACACCCGCCACTCACGCCTTGACACGTGGCACATCCACAGCAGCCACGGCAGTGCTTCCAGGAACGTTGTCATGGCACAATTTTTTTGGCAGATTCCATATCATATTTTCGTTTAGGTATAACTTGAGATCTGTAAGTCGAAATTCATCGATTCTTTTTCCTATGAACTCATATTGATGGAGAATCTAGTAGAACTAAAATTCCACACTTTTGCACTATTTAAAATTTGAATTTATTCAAATTTGTATTTAATCTTCCGGAGGCCATATCTTTCAAACCATTTATCCAAATTAGTTGGTTATTTTTGCATTCTGATCCTAGTAGCATGTAGATAGTATATACCTACTGATATGTCCTGTTATTTACGTTTTATTTGAGTTATTTGTTGTTGGCTTTATTATGGTGTTATGTGATTATGTTTTATTTATCGGTGCCTTCGTTAAACGTATAGATTTTCTTGAGTGTGAAGCGGATCAGGACTAAGCGTTAGAGTACTTCACCACCATTCAAATCAAGTTTGCACTTTTGATTTTGCTCATCCTATATTTCTGCTATGGATGTGTAGTTGTTGAGATACGTTATATGTTTGGTTGATCATTACGTTACGTGTTGTCATGTTTTGATATTGACTGTGTTATGTGATGGTGTGAGTAGCTTGCGATGGTAGACGTGGGTATGTGTCGAGTGATGCATGAAAGTGGTGAGTCTTTATAGCAGTAGGCTTGGGGATTTTTCTCAGATGAATGCGTCAACGGCTGAGCGCTCTATTGTCCCTAGGGAATGCGCCATGGCAGAGTGCACTTGAGGTTTCATGTAGCGACCAGACCTCAAGCGGTCGATCTACGTGCTCGATGTCATCCTGGATCAAGAATCTTGACACCACACAGTACTCGGAGGATTTATAACAGAGTAGCAATCACACACTTATTACAATCGAATGTCTCAAGAGAAAACTTAATAAAATAAATATGGCTTAAGGCCATCTAAATACGATAACAGCGGAAGGCTTGGAAGAAAAGCGAGTCCATCAACTCCAACGGCATCACTGAGTATAGAACCACAACTTAAGCACCGTACTAAATGCGTTTGAAAAGTCGCAACATGAAACGTTGCAGCGAAACGGGTCAAGACATGGAATATCTTTGGCAATGTAACACATAGAGAATAATGGAATGATAAGCCTATACTACATGCATATATGGCTGGTGGAAAGCTCTATGGTTACAGTTTTTGCATAAAGCCAATTTTTCCCTACTGCAAAGGAATAAAATTTATTTAACTATCATGGTGGTTGTGAAACATTGAGAATGGTTGACAGCATTCTCAATCCCAATTAAAAGTACTCCTTAACAAACCCAACAACATTAATTAGAAGTAACATGATGAGATTCACATGATATCCAAGTACTAGATACTCAAGATGTCCATAACCGGGGACACGGCTAACCATGATTAGTTTATGCACTCTCTGAGAGGTTTAGCACTTTTCCCCACAAGACTCGATCGCCTCCGTTTGATTTCTCGCACTACATGGTGTTTGAGAAGCGGATGACCGAGACATAGTCTTTCGAAGCACTAGCACCTTACTTGTGGGTAGACCGTACACCTACTTTCCCCTACATCCGCTAGTCTACCCGTAAGAGTTCGCACAACTTAATCAACTATGCGAGCCCATAATGGCTTGTGGCTGCACACGTAAGTTTCTAATTTGAATAATCTCATGATCCCTTTGGGCACGGGTGGCGGTCGAGAAGAAAATACAGCAAGTCTGATGGAAACCAGGTGCCTCAATCCACCCATATGTGTGTTTAAGTTGCCACCTTAAATAAACCATTAAATAACAATCTCACATCTGTCATGGATACACTCACCCAATCCACGTCTACTAGCATAGCATGACATAATAAACAAACATAGAAGTAACTCCCAAGGGTTTGATAACAAAACAGGTAAAAGGTACTACCTCATCTACTTCCCAAAACCCACAATTAAATTAGATCCTAATGATGCAATGTTTGAGGGTAGATCTAATGCATAAAACTGGGTAGTAGAAAAGGTATGATCAAAGTGTTACTGGCCTTGCTGATGATCCGCGAAACCTAGAGACTCGAAGTAACAAAGCGCACTCCGGGTATTCTATCGCAGACAAACAAACAAGCATACAATAAGTACTCATCTAATGCACAGATAAAACTCAAATAGATCTAACCAGATAGTTCAACTTAAGAACTCCGGTTTGCAAAAAAAGAATCAAATCAAACGAAGCAACGAAAGTCAAACGGCGGAAGAAAACGACTTCGTTCTACTAATCTGGATCTAAGTCAAATTTTACAAAAGCAAAAACTTGTTTAAGTAGATTATTCGGAAGAGGGTTTCGAGGCGAAACTCTAGGCGCTTGAATCGCTGATTCCGATAAACGATCAAAAGTTATACTAAAATGAAAATCGAATGCGGAATCGCAATCGGAAAAATCGCGGATTAAATCCGAGAAAAGAAAAACGACGAGCGGGTTAGCGAGCAGGCGTTCGTTAACTAAACTAATCTGACGAACGCAGACGTTAAAAGCGAGCGAACGAACGAGCGTTCGCTATTTAACCTAAAGCGAAAAAAACCGAAACTAAAAATGAAATAAAATTAAAAACCGAAGAAAAACCGCGGTTTTCTAAAAAATCGTGACAGATCGAGGCGGCGAACCTCGTCGGCGGTGAGTCAATTGGTAGTGGTCCGGTGGGTCGGGCGGCGGGTCCGTGAGGCGGCGGCGATCTTGCTTGTGAGGTCGGGTGGTAGCTGGCTAGGGTTTGGCCCCGGGTGGCTGGCTTATAAAGCCTCATGGGGCCGGGAGTCCTAAGCGGACACGGCCCGTAGGTCGGTGGCGTTTTAATAATTACGCCGAGAAAAAGAAGAAGTACTAAGCGGACTCCAAAAATCCCGAAATAAATTTTCCCGACTTCTAAAATCAAGCGGATTTAATGAACATTTATTTGGGGCCTAAATGCAATTTTGAAAAATGCGCATTTTTCCTAAATTCAAATAAAAAGGCGAAAAACTCCAAAATAAAATCTTATTTGATTTTATTATTAAATCTTCATTATTTCTTTATTTTGGGAAAGTCATTTTATTCCCTCTCTTATATTTTGGTAGTAGAAATAATTGAAGATAAAATAATTAAAATCAAATGATCCTATTTTCAAAATTTGAGAAAACTCAAATATGAAAATAACGAAATCCCCAACTCTCTCCGTGGGTCCTTGAGTTGGGTAAAATGTCTAGGATCGAGCAAAAATGCAACGAAAAAAATATGATATGCAATTATGCTCTATGTATAACATTCCAAATTGGAAATTTGGGATGTAACAAAACCTACCCCCTTAAGATGAATCTCGCCCTCGAGATTCGGGTTGGCTAGAAAATAGGTGAGGGTGGTCCTTAAGCAAATCTTCCCCTCGTTCCCAGGTGGCTTCCTCCTCGGTGTGGTGGCTCCACTAAACTTTGCAACACTTAATGACCTTGGTGCGAGTAACTCGACTGGCAAACTCGAGAATCTTAACTGGTTTCTCCTCATAGGTCAAATCATCATTCAGCTGAATTGCTTCTAGTGGCACGGTATCTCTCAGTGGTATATCAGCCATCTCTGCGTGACACTTCTTCAATTGAGAAACATGAAACACATCATGCACTCCTGACAATCCTTCAGGTAATTCCAACTTGTACGCAACTTCTCCCATGCGTTCCAAAACACAATATGGTCCTACAAATCGTGGCGCTAACTTTCCCTTAACACCAAAACGCTTAACTCCTCGAAGTGGCGATACGTAGATAAACTCTGTCTCCGACTTCTTATTCTGTCTCCTTGCGTTTTGAATCCGCATAACTCTTCTGTCTTGCCTGGGCTACCTTGAGCCTATCGCTGATCAACTTTACTTTCTGTTCAGATTCCTTAATCAAATCTGGTCCAAACAACTGGCGGTCTCCAACTTCATCCCACAACAACGGGGTCCTGCACCTCCTTCCGTATAAGGCTTCGAAAGATGCCATCTTCAGACTGGTTTGGTAACTGTTGTTATAAGAAAACTCCGCATACGGCAAGTTGTCATCCCACATTGATCCATAATCCAAAGCACAAGCTCTAAGCATATCCTCCAAAATCTGGTTGACTCTCTCAGTTTGTCAAACTGTCTGTGGATGAAAAGTTGTGCTAAACTCCAGTCTGGTTCCCAAAATTTCGTGCAACTGCTTCCAGAACTTTGAGGTAAATTGGGTTCCTCTATCTGATACGATACTCCTTGGAACTCCATGCAAGCATACAATCCTGGTCATGTATATCTTAGCCAATTTGGCACTGCTGTAGGTAGTCTTCTTTGGAATGAAATGAGCTACCTTCGTCAAACAATCGACTACAACCCAAATCGAGTCATAGCTTTGAACGAGTCACGGCAATCCCGTGATGAAATCCATACCTAGTTTATCCCACTTCCATTCGGGTATAGGCAATGGGCTGTAACAATCCTGGCGGCTTCGATGTTACGCCTTCACCCTCGACATACATCACAAACTGCTACGTACTCGCAATATCCTTCTTCATTCGGTCCACCGAAAGTATTCTTTAAATCCAAATACATCTTGGTATTTCCTGGGTGAATCGAATATGGTGAATCATGTGCCTCTTGTAGAATCAACTTCCTGATCTCCGGGTCATTGGGCACATAAACACGGTCTTCAAACCATAGGGTATCGTGCTCATCCTCACGAACTCCCTTAGCCTTTCCTTCGCTCATCCTTTCCTTTATAGAGGCAATCTCTTTATCAGTCTTCTGGGCTTCCCTGATTCTATCCATCAAAGTTGACTGAATCTCCAATGCTGCTGCATAGCCTCTCGGAACTATTTCCAAACATAGCTCTCCAAGATCCTCGGCTAATTCCTTTGGTATTTCCCCCGTCATTAGTGTGTTGACGTGACTCTTACAGCTCAACGCGTGCGCTTTCTGGCGTTAGCCTTTCCGGGGTGATAATGCGATCTCATGTCATAATCCTTAATGAGCTCCAACCATCTCCTTTGCCTGAGATTTAACTCCTTCTGCGTGAAGATGTACTTCAAACTCTTGTGATGCGTATACACCTCACAATGATTTCCAATGAGGAAATGTCTCCAAGTCTTCAACGCATGCACTACGGCTGCTAACTCCAAATCATGCATAGCATAATTTAGCTCATGAGGCTTAAGGCGTCGTGAAGCATCTGAAACAACTCTTCCCTCCTGCATAAGCACTGCTCCAAGTCCTTGACGTGAAGCGTCGCAATACACCTCATAATCCTTGGTCTGATCTGGCAGAATTAACACTGGCAAGGTAACCAAACGTTTCTTCAACTCTTGGAAACTAGCTTCACACTCCTCAGTCCAAATGAACTTGGTATCCTTCTTCAACAATTACATCATAGGCTTCGCAATCCTTGAGAAAGTCTCAATGAATCTCCGGTAGTATCCTGCGAGTCCAAGGAAACTCCGGATCTCTCCAACTGTTATTGGCGCTTCCCAGTTTGTTACAGTGACAACTTTAGTGGGGTCTACTGCTATACCTTTTCCGGATCTAACATGTCCAAGAAATCCAACTTCCTTCAACCAAAACTCACACTTCTTGAACTTGGCATATAAGCGATGTTCTACGAGCTTCTCGAGTACCAAACGCATAAATGCTCCTTATGTTCCTCTTCATTCTTGAGTAAACCAAAATATCATCAATGAACACCACGACGAACTTATCCAAAAACTCCATAAACACTTTGTTCATCATGTTCATAAAATAGGCAGGTGCGTTAGTCAGACCAAATGACATAACGGTGTACTCATACAGCCCGTACCTGGTGGTAAAAGCCGTCTTGGTATATCCTGCTCTCGAATCTTCAACTGATGGTACCCTGATCGCAAATCGATCTTAGAAAACACCTTAGCTCCTTGCAATTGGTCAAACAAGTCGTTGATCATCGGCAGGGGGTACTTGTTCTTAATGGTCACTTCATTTAATCCGCGATAATCAACAACCATTCTTAAAGATCCATCCTTCTTCTCCACTAGACGTACTGGTGATCCCCAAGGCGAAGAACTTGGGCGAATAAAACCTTTATCCAGTAACTCCTTAATCTGCTTCTTAATTTCCTCCAAATCTTGGGTTTGGCATCCTATGCGGTCTCTTAGATATCGGCCGGTGCTGGCGATAGTTCAATCGAAACTCAATGTCTCTATCCGGTGGCATGCACAGCAACTCTTCCAGAAACACGTCCGGGTAATCCCTTACCACTGGTACTTCTTCCTGCACAACTCCTGATAAGGAATTTACATGTGCTCTCCTCGGCTCATGCCATGATACATACCTGATTCTCCTTCCTTCTGGGGTGGTAAGCAAAATTGACTTACTGGCGCAATCGATGTTTCCTCCATACATCGACAACCAATCCATACCCAGAATTACATCCAAACCTTGGGATTCCGATATAATTAAATCCGTTGGGAAAACATGCCTCCCTATACTCAATGGCACTTGAAAGCATCCTTGACTGGCCATATACTCCGATCCCGGTGAGCTTACTAGCATGGGTGTCTTAAGAGTCCTAGTGGGCAGACTAAACTTATCCACAAATCCCCTTGATATGTATGAATGCGATGCACCAGTATCAAAAAGAACAAGCTGCGATAAATGACTTAACCAAAAACTTACCTATTCGCATCCGGCCGAGCTTCAACCTCCTCCACGGTAACGTGGTTCACTTGTCCTTTGTTGAAAGGGTTCGGCTTCTTTCCCGAGCTTCCATTACCATTTCCATTTTGGCCTATACGGACAATCATTTGCATAATGCCGGTCTTGCGGCACTTAAAGCAAGTGATGTGGCTCAGTCTACCTTGGATGGTGTTGACGGGTTGGTGCGGTTTTGTCCATTGCTTCCTCCATTCCCGTTCCGATCTTGGTGCCATTATGGTTGTGCGAGCTGCCTCCTCCATGAGTATGCTGAAATTGTCCTCCTGTCTTGAGGGTAAGCGAAGTTTACGCTAAGCTCCAGAGTTATACTTCCCTGTCCATACTTTCTCTTGCGATTGTCAACTGCACTCGCTTCCCATCAATCATAAGAGCACGATCTACTAACTCCTGGTAGTTATTGAATGTGGCTACCATCAACTGCATGCTCGGCTCATCATTCGGTCCTTCTAGAAACTTCTCACCTTGCATTTGCATCCGTAGTAACGTCATCCGGGGCATAACGTGCTAGCTTCTTGAAATCATCTACACTCTTGTGTTGTCCGTCCTCCTTGGCGCAAGTTGCGAAACTCACGCTTCTTCATGGCCATAGCTCCTGCTGAAACATGGGCAATACGGAAAGCTTGTTGAAACTGATCCCATGTGACAGTGTCTACAGGGTAAGTGGCTGTAAAATTCTCCCACCATGCTGTCGTGGGTCCTTCAAGCTGATGTGCAGCAAACTTCACCCTTTCTCCATCTGTACATCCTGCCGTGGTCAACTCCCTCCCTATCTCAGGGAGTCAATCATCTGCTACAATCGGCTCGGTGCTACTGGAAAACACCGGTGAATTCAGCCTTAAGAAACGGGCAAATGGTCAACAGGTGGTGGTGGTGGTGGGTTGTTGTTATTGTTGTTGTTATTGTTGTTGTTGTTGTTGTTGTTGTTGTTGTTGTTGCCTTGGTTCTGTACCAATGAGGCATCTGAGGGTTTTAAGAAAAGACGAGAGTTAAGAGTAGAATGAGGTCTAGAGAAAAAACACTACCCATATGCACATGAGACAAAATCACACAATACCACTCCAATCAATTCAAACAAGGGCATACAACGGTCTATCTATCGTTACAAAGTCTTTGAAACTAAAACTAATTAAAATGGGAAATCTACTACTATTATGGTGGTTAACTAGAAAAAGCGCTCCGATGAAGACTCCATGATATCTGCTCGGCTTCATCTTTGAAATCATCATCACTAGGATCGGAATCGGTGTAAATCGATGATGATGTAGTTCTCACGACAGTGCTATTTTCATCTTCTCCTCGTGGTCTTGAATTTCCCATGAGTTCTTCAATCTTCTCCTTAAGATCGCCGTTTTGTCACACTAGAGCTACAATCTCCTCCATGTAGTCCTTGCGAGTGGCCTTCAGTTCTCCTTCTAGTTCGATAATCTTGGCTTTTGCTGTCTTCAACTCTATCATGTATGCGCACATCTAGTTCTCCTGGCGTCGAATGTGCTGATTTAACTCCTGAATGAAAGCTGCAATGGATCGATCCTTCTTAGTGCCAACTATCTCCCATTGTTCATCTCGGCGCCCGCAAATCTGGTAGATAGTATCCTTGAGGTCTTCTTCGTAAACTTCTCCAATGCGTCCCATGGTTATGTGAGCGGCCATGCTCTTTCCCAGACTCCAGGTTGGTGCATTGAAAACACACTCTATGGGCTCCGTGATTGGTGAAAACGTCCTTACGGGAACTTGAGCTTGAATCTTCCAGCGCTCTTCTCGGGTAAAGTGGAATTGTAGGTCCCAGTGAAGCTTGGTAATCCGATGTTTAGGTACTTAGTGACTTCCTTCAGGTGTCGTCCAAAGGGTGTATCTTCATCAAATTTGGGTGAACTTGATCCTCGCTTAGTCATCCTAAAAGAGTAGAAAAGATGAGGAGTTACAAATGAGAAGAGAGAGTAGTGATCTAGGGATTTAGCTTAATGGTCGTGTCCTCTGATCGTCTGCTCGATACCATCTTTGTAGCGACCGGACCTCAAACAGTCGATCTACGTGCTCGGTGTCATCCACGGATCGAATGTCGACACCACACAGTACTCGGAGGATTTATAACAGAGTAGCAATCACACGCTTATTACAATCGAATGTCTCAAGAGAAAACTTAATAAAATAAATATGGCTTAAGGCCATCTAAATACGATAACAGCGGAAGCTTGGAAGAAAAGCGAGTCCATCAACTCCAACAGCATCACTGAGTATAGAACCACAACCTAAGCACCATACTGCAAATGCGTTTGAAAAGTACGCAACATGAAACGTCGCATTCGAAAACGGGTCAAGACATGGAATATCTTGGCAATGTAACACATAGAGAATAATGGAATGATAAGCCTATACTACATGCATATATGGCTGGTGGAAAGCTCTATGGTTACAGTTTTTGCATAAAGCCAATTTTCCCTACTGCAAACCAATAAAATTTATTTAACTATCATGGTGGTTGTGAAACATTGAGAATGGTTGACAGCATTCTCAATCCCAATTAAAAGTACTCATTAACAAACCCAACAATATTAATTAGAAGTAACATGATGAGATTCACATGATATCCAAGTACTAGATACTCAAGATGTCCATAACCGGGCACACGTCTAACCATGATTAGTTTATACACTCTGCAGAGGTTTGCGCACTTTTCCCCACAAGACTCGATCGCCTCCGTTTGGTTTCTCGCACTACATGGTGTTTGAGAAACAGATGACCGAGACATAGTCTTTCAGAAGCACTAGCACCTTACTTGTGGGTAGACCGGTACACCTACTTTCCCCTACATCTGCTAGTCTACCCGTAAGAGTTCGCACAACTTAATCAACTATGCCAGAGCCCATAATGGCTTGTGACTGCACACGTAAGTTTCTAGTTTGAATAATCTCATGATCCCTTTGGGCCTGGGTGGCGGTCCGAAGAAAATACAGGCAAGTCCTGATGGAAACCAGGTGCCTCAATCCACCCAGATGTGTGTTTAAGTTGCCACCTTAAACAAACCATTAAATAACAATCTCACATCTGTCATGGATACACTCACCCAATCCACGTCTTCTAGCATAGCATGACATAATAAACAAACGTAGAAGTAACTCCCAAGGGTTTGATAACAAAACAGGTAATAGGTACTACCTCATCTACTTCCCAAAACCCACAATTAAATTAGATCCTAATCATGCAATGTTTGAGGGTAGATCTAATGCATAAAACTGGGTAGTAGAAAAGGTATGATCAAAGTGTTACTTGCCTTTAGCGATGATCCATGAAACCTAGAGACTCAAGTAACAGTGGCGACTCGGGTATTCTATCGCAGACAAACAAACAAGCATACAATAAGTACTCATCTAATGCACATGTAAAACTCAAATAGATCTAACCAGATAGTTCAACTTAAGAACTCCGGTTTTCAAAAAGAATCAAATCAAACAAAGCAACGAAAGTCAAACGGCGGAAGAAAACAGCTTTGTTCTACTAATCTGGATCTAAGTCAAATTTTGCAAGAGCAAAAACTTGTTTAAGTTGATTATTCGGAAAGAGGGTTTGGAGACGAGACTCTAGGCGCTTGAATCGCCTGATTCCGAGAAACGAGCGAAAATTTATACTAAAACGAAAATCGGATCTGGAATCGCGATTAGAAAAATCGCGGATTAAATCCGAGAAAAAGAAAAACGACGAACGGGTTAACGAACGGGCGTTTGTTAACTAAACTAATCTGACGAACGCGTACGTTAAAAACGAACGAACGAACGAACGTTCGCTATTTAACCTAAACCAAAAAAAACGAAACTAAAAAAACGAAATAAAAATCAAGAAAACCGCCTTGCTTAAAAAATCGTGACGCGGATCGAGGCGTGAACCTCGTCGGGCGTGAGTCCGGTGGGTCGGGCGAGGTCCCATGGTCGGGCGGCGGGTCCGGCCATGGGCGGGCGGCGAGGCGTGGCGGGCGATCGCTATGTGGGGCGGGCGGCTGGCTAGGGTTTGCCCCCCCCCCCCCGGGTGGGCCGGCTTATAAAGCCTCGCGGGCCGGGAGTCCTAGGCGGACACGGCCCCTAGGTCGGTGGCGTATTTTTTTTAAATAATTACGCGCAGAAAAAAATAAAAAGAAGTACTAAACGGACTCCAAAAATCCCGAAATAAATTTTCCCCGGCTTCTAAAATCAAGCCGGATTTAATGAACATTTATTTGGGGCCTAAATGCAATTTTGAAAATGCGCATTTTTCCTAAATTCAAATAAAAAGGCGAAAAACTCCAAAATAAAATCTTATTTGATTTTATTATTAAATCTTCATTATTTCTTTATTTTGGGAAAGTCATTTTATTCCCTCTCTTATATTTTGGTAGTAGAAATAATTGAAGATAAAATAATTAAAATCAAATGATCCTATTTTCAAAATTTGAGAAAACTCAAATATGAAAATAACGAAATCCCCAACTCTCTCTGTGGGTCCTTGAGTTGGGTAAAATGTCTAGGATCGAGCAAAAATGCAACGAAAAAAATATGATATGCAATGATGCTCTATGTATAACATTCCAAATTGGAAATTTGGGATGTTACAAAACCTACCCCCTTAAGATGAATCTCGCCCTCAAGATTCGGGTTGGCTAGAAAATAGGTGAGGGTAGTCCTTAAGCAAATCTTCCTCTCGTTCCCACGTAGCTTCCTCGTCGGTGTGGTGGCTCCACTGAACTTTGCAAAACTTAATGACCTTGGTGCGAGTAACTCGACTGGCAAACTCGAGAATCTTAACTGGTTTCTCCTCATAGGTCAAATCATCATTCAATTTGAATTGCTTCTAGTGTACGGTATCTCTCGGTGGTATATCAGCCATCTCTGCGTGACACTTCTTCAATTGAGAAACATGAAACACATCATGCACTCGACAATCCTTGGGTAATTCCAACTTATGCATAACTTCTCCCATGCGTTCCAAAACACGATATGGTCCTACAAATCGTGGCGCTAACTTTCCCTTAACACCAAAACGCTTAACTCCTCGAAGTGGCGATACTCGTAGATAAACTCTGTCTCCGACTTTGTATTCTGTCTCCTTGCGTTTTGAATCCGCATAACTCTTCTGTCTTGTCTGGGCTACCTTGAGCCTATCGCGAATCAACTTTACTTTCTGTTCAGATTCCTTAATCAAATCCGGTCCAAACAACTGGCGGTCTCCAACTTCATCCCACAACAACGGGGTCCTGCACCTCCTTCCGTATAAGGCTTCGAAAGGTGCCATCTTCAGACTGGTTTGGTAACTGTTGTTATAAGAAAACTCTGCATACGGCAAGTTGTCATCCCAACTTATCCATAATCCAAAGCACAAGCTCTAAGCATATCCTCCAAAATCTGGTTGACTCTCTCGGTTTGTCCATACATGCGTGGATGAAAAGTTGTGCTAAACTCGGTCTGGTTCCCAAAATTTTGTACCGCTTACATGAACTTCTAGGTAAATTGGGTTCCTCTATCGTCTGATACTCCTTGGAACTCCATGCAAGCATACAATCCACGGTCATGTATATCTTAGCCAATTTGGCAGCTGTAGGTAGTCTTTACTTTGGAATGAAATGAGCTACCTTCGTCAACGATCGACTACAACCCAAATCGAGTCATAGCCTGAACGAGTCCTGGCAATCCGTGATGAAATCCATACCTAGTTTATCCCACTTCCATTCGGGTATAGGCAATACATTTGTAACAATCCTGGCGGCCACGATGTTACGCCTTCACCCTCGACATACATCACAAACTGCTATGTACTGCAATATCCTTCTTCATTCGGTCCACGAAAGTATTCTTTAAATCCAAATACATCTTGGTATTTCTGGGTGAATCGAATATGGTGAATCATGTGCCTCTTGTAGAATCAACTTCCTGATCTCCGGGTCATTGGGCACATAAACACGGTCTTCAAACCATAGGGTATCGTGCTCATCCTCACGAAATCCCTTAGCCTTTCCTTCGCTCATCCTTTCCTTTATAGAGGCAATCTCTTTATCAGTCTTCTGGGCTTCACTGATTCTATCCATCAAAGTTGAGTGAATCTCTAATGCTGCTACATAGCCTCCCGGAACTATTTCCAAACATAGCTCTCCAAGATCCTCGGCTAATTCCTTTGGTATTTCCCCCGTCATTAGTGTGTTGACGTGACTCTTACGGCTCAACGCGTCTGCTACAACGTTAGCCTTTCCGGGGTGATAATGCAATCTCATGTCATAATCCTTAATGAGCTCCAACCATCTCCTTTGCCTGAGATTTAACTCCTTCTGCGTGAAGATGTACTTCAAACTCTTGTGATCCGTATACACCTCACAATGATTTCCAATGAGGAAATGTCTCCAAGTCTTCAACGCATGCACTACGGCTGCTAACTCCAAATCATGCATATCATAATTTAGCGCATGAGGCTTAAGTTGTCGTGAAGCATACGAAACAACTCTTCCCTCCTGCATAAGCACTGCTCCAAGTCCTCGACGTGAAGCGTCGCAATACACCTCATAATCCTTGGTCTGATCTGGCAGAATTAACATTGGCGAGGTAACCAAACGTTTCTTCAACTCTTGGAAACTAGCTTCACACTCCTCAGTCCAAATGAACTTTGTATCCTTCTTCAACAATTCTGCCATAGGCTTCGCAATCCTTGAGAAATTCTCAATGAATATCCGGTAGTATCCTGCGAGTACAAGGAAACTCGGATCTCTCAATCATTATTAGGCGCTTTGGTTTATTACCGGTGACAACTTTAGTGGGGTCTCTTGCTATACCTTCTCCGGATATAACATGTCCAAGAAATCCAACTTCCTTCAACCAAAACTCGCACTTGCGAGAACTTGGCATATAAGCGATGTTCTCTACGAGCTTCTCGAGTACCAAACGCATAATGCTCCTTATGTTCCTCTTCATTCTTCGAGTAAACCAAAATATCATCAATGAACACCACGATTTAACTTATCCAAAAACTCCATAAACACTTTGTTCATCATGTTCATAAAATAGGCAGGTGCGTTAGTCAGACCAAATGACATAACGGTGTACTCATACAGCCCGTACCTGGTGGTAAAAGCCGTCTTGGTATATCCTGCTCTCGAATCTTCAACTGATGGTACCCTGATCGCAAATCGATCTTAGAAAACACCTTAGCTCCTTGCAATTGGTCAAACAAGTCGTTGATCATCGGCAGGGGGTACTTGTTCTTAATTGTCACTTCATTTAATCCGTGATAATCAACAACCATTCTTGAAGATCCATCCTTCTTCTCCACTAGAAGTACTAGTGATCCCCAAGGCGAAGAACTTGGGCGAATAAAACCTTTATCCAGTAACTCCTTAATCTGCTTCTTAATTTCCTCCAAATCTTGGGCTGGCATCCTATGCGGTCTCTTAGATATAGGCCCGGTGCCTGGCAGTAGTTCAATCAGAAACTCAATGTCTCTATCCGGTGGCATGCCTGGCAACTCTTCCGGAAACACGTCCGGGTAATCCCTTACCACTGGTACTTCTTCTGCACAACTCACGATAAGGAATTTACATGTGCTCTCCTCGGCTCATGCCGTGATACATACCGATTCTCCTTCCTACGGGGTGGTAAGCAAAATCGACTTCATCGGGCGCAATCGATGTTTCCTCCATACATCGACAACCAATCCATACCCAGAATTACATCCAAACCTTGGGATTCCGATATAATTAAATCCGTTGGGAAAACATGCCTCCCTATACTCAATGGCACTTGAAAGCATCCTTGACTGGCCATATACTCCGCTCCCGGTCAGCTTACTAGCATGGGTGTCTTAAGAGTCCTAGTGGGCAGACTAAACTTATCCACAAATCCCCTTGATATGTATGAATGCGATGCACCAAAGATCAAAAGAACAAGCTGCGATAAATGACTTAACCAAAACTTACCTATTATCGCATCCGGCTGAGCTTCAACCTCCTCCACGGTAACGTGGTTCACTTGTCCTTTGTTGAAAGGGTTCGCTTCTTTCACGAGCTTCCATTACCATTTCCATTTTGGCCTTACGGACAATCATTTGCATAATGCCGGTCTTGCGGCACTTAAAGCAAGTGATGTGGCTCAGGTCTACCTTGGATGGTGTTGACGGGTTGGTGCGGTTTTGTCCATTGCTTCCTCCATTCCCGTTCCCAGTCTTGGTGCCATTATGGTTGTGCGAGCTGCCTCCTCCATGAGTATGCTGAAATTGTCCTCCTGTCTTCGGGGTAAAGCGAAGTTTCTGCTGAGCTCCAGAGTTATACTTCCCCTGTCCATACTTTCTCTTGCGATTGTCAATCACTCTTGCTTCCCTTCAATCATAAGAGCATGATCTACTAACTCCTGGTAGTTATTGAAGGTGGCTACCATCAAGCTGCATGCTCAGCTCATCACTCAGTCCTTCTAGAAACTTCTCACGCTTAGGCGCATCCGTAGTAACGTCATCCGGGGCATAACGTGCTAGCTTCTTGAAATCATCTACATCTTGTGGCCAACCGTCCAGTCCTCCTTGGTGCAAGTTGCGAAACTCACGCTTCTTCATGGCCATAGCTCCTGCTTTGAAACATGGGCGACGGAAAGCTTGTCAAACCGATCCCATGTGGCGGTGTCAAGGTGGTAAGTGGTCAGAAATTCTCCCACCATCTTCTTGCGGGTCCTTCAAGTGATGTGCAGCAAACTTCACCCTTTCTCCATCGTACATCCTGCAATGGTCAACTCCTCCCTATCTTACTGAGCCAATCATCTGCTACAATCGGCTCGGTGCTCTTTGGAAAACACCGCGGGTTCAGCCTTATGAAATGGGTCAAATGGTCTACAGGTGGTGGTGGTGGTGGGGTGTTGTTGTTGTTGTTGTTGTTGTTGTTGTTGTTGTTGTTGTTGTTGTTGTTGTTGTTGTTGTTGTTGTTGTTGTTGTTGTTGTTGTTGTTGTTGTTGTTGTTGTAGTTGTTGTTGTAGCCTTGGTTCTGTACCAATGTTTGAATCAAGGCATTCTGCTGCTGAATCAACTGAGTGATCTCTGGCGGGAAAACAAATCCGGCGTCGCGTCTCGGAGGCATCTGAGGGTTTTAAGAAACGACGAGAGTTAAGAGTAGAATGAGGTCTAGAGAGAAAACACTACCCATATGCACATGAGACAAAATCACACAATACCACTCCAATCAATTCAAACAAGGGCATACAACGGTCTATCTATCGTTACAAAGTGTTGAAACTAAAACTAATTAAAATGGGAAAATCTACTAATGTTATGGTGGTCAACTAGAAAAACTGCTCCGATGAAGACTCCATGATATCTGCTCCAGCTTCATCTTCGAAATCATCATCACTAGGATCGGAATCAGTGTCGTCGATGATGATGTAGTTCTCTGGACAGGTGCTATTTTCATCTTCTCCTCAGGGTGTTGAATTTCCCATGAGTTCTTCAATCTTCTCCTTAAGATCGCCGTTTTGTCCCACTAGAGCTACAATCTCCTCCATGTAGTCCTTGCGAGTGGCCTTCAGTTCTCCTTCTAGTTCGATAATCTTGGCTTTTGGTGTCTTCAACTCTATCATGTCTGCGTACATCTGGTTCTCCTGGCGTCGAATGTGCTGATTTAACTCCTGAATGAAAGCTGCAATGGATCGATCCTTCTTAGTGCCAACTATCTCCCATTGTTCATCTCGGCGCCAAAGAATCTGGTAGATAGTATCCTTGAGGTCTTCTTTGTAAACTTCTCCAATGTGTCCCATGGTTATGTGAGCTGCCATGCTCTTTCCTAGACTCGTGTTGGTGCATTGAAAACACACTCTATGGGCTCAAGTGATTGGTGAAAACGTCCTTACGGGAACTTGAGCTTGAATCTTCGGTAGCTCTTCTCGGGTAAAGTGGAATTGTAGGTCCGGTGAAGCTTGGTAATCCGATGTTTAGGTACTTAGTGACTTCCTTCGTGTGTCGCCCAAAGGGTGTATCTTCATCCTATTGGGTGAACTTGATCCTCGCTTCCGTCATCCTAAAAGAGTAGAAAAGATGAGGAGTCAGAAATGAGAAGAGAGAGTAGTGATCTAGGGCTTTAGCTTAATGGTCGTGTCCTACAATCAGCGTGTGCTCTGATACCATCTTTGTAGCGCCCAGGACCTCAAGCGGTCGATCTACGTGCTCGATGTCATCCTGGATCAAGTAATGTCGACACCACACGATTACTCGGAGGATTTATAACAGTAGCAATCACACACTTATTACAATCGAATGTCTCAAGAGAGAACTTAATAAAATAAATATGGCTTAAGGCATCTAAATACGATAACAGCGGAAGCCTTGGAAGAAAAGCGAGTCCATCAACTCCAACGGCATCACTGAGTATAGAACCACAACCTAAGCACCGTACTCGTCGTCTGAAAAGTCTGCAACATGAAATATTGCAGCCCGAAAACGGGTCAGCACATGGAATATGCTGGCAATGTAACACATAGAGAATAATGGAATGATAAGCCTATTCTACATGCATTTATGGCTGGTGGAAAGCTCTATGGTTACAGTTTTGCATAAAGCCAATTTTTCCCTCGCAAAGGAATAAAATTTATTTAACTATCATGGTGGTTGTGAAACATTGAGAATGGTTGTGACATTCTCAATCCCAATTAAAAGTACTCATTAACAAACCCAACAATATTAATTAGAAGTAACATGATGAGATTCACATGATATCCAAGTACTAGATACTCAAGATGTCCATAACCGGGGACACGGCTAACCATGATTAGTTTATACACTCTGCAGAGGTTTGCGCACTTTTCCCCACAAGACTCGATTGCCTCCGTTTGATTTCTCGCACTACATGGTGTTTGAGAAACGGATGACCGAGACATAGTCTTTCAGAAGCACTAGCACCTTACTTGTGGGTAGACCGGTACACCTACTTTCCCCTACATCTGCTAGTCTACCCGTAAGAGTTCGCACAACTTAATCAACTATGCCAGAGCCCATAATGGCTTGTGGCTGCACACATAAGTTTCTAGTTTGAATAATCTCATGATCCCTTTGGGCCTGGGTGGCGGTCCGAAGAAAATACAGGCAAGTCCTGATGGAAACCAGGTGCCTCAATCCACCCAGATGTGTGTTTAAGTTGCCTCCTTAAAGAAACCATTAAATAACAATCTCACATCTGTCATGGATACACTCACCCAATCCACGTCTATTAGCATAGCATGACATAATAAACAAACGTAGAAGTAACTCCCAAGGGTTTTATAACAAAACAGGTAAAAGGTACTACCTCATCTACTTCCCAAAACCCACAATTAAATTAGATCCTAATCATGCAATGTTTGAGGGTAGATCTAATGCATAAAACTGGGTAGTAGAAAAGGTATGATCAAAGTGTTACTTGCCTTTAGCGATGATCCATGAAACCTAGAGACTCAAGTAACAGTGAGCACTCAAGGGTATTCTATCGCAGACAAACAAACAAGCATACAATAAGTACTCATCTAATACACAGGTAAAACTCAAATAGATCTAACCAGATAGTTCAACTTAAGAACTCCGGTTTGCAAAAAGAATCAAATCAAACGAAGCAACGAAAGTCAAACGGCGGAAGAAAACAGCTTTGTTCTACTAATCTGGATCTAAGTCAAATTTTACAAAAGCAAAAACTTGTTTAAGTAGATTATTCGGAAAGAGGGTTTCGAGACGAAACTCTAGGCGCTCGAATCGCCTGATTCCGATAAACGAGCGAAAAGTTATACTAAAACGAAAACCGGATCTGGAATCGCGATCAGAAAAATTGCGGATTAAATCCGAGAAAAAGAAAAACGACGAACGGGTTAACGAACGGGCGTTCGTTAACTAAACTAATCTGACGAACGCGTACGTTAAAAACGAACGAACGAACGAACGTTCGCTATTTAACCTAAACCGAAAAAACCGAAACTAAAAAAAGAAATAAAATTAAAAAAACCGAAGAAAAACCGCCCGGTTTTCTAAAAAACCGTGACGCAGCGGATCGTGACGAACCTCGTCGTGGCGGATGAATCGGCGGGGTCTCATGGTGACGAAGTCGAGGCGGGCGGTAGCTAGGTTTGGCCCCGGTGGGCGGCTTATAAAACCTCATGGCGGGAGTCCTAGGCGGACACGGCCCGTAGGTCGGTGGCGTTTTTTTTAATAATTACGCACAGAAAATAAATAAAAAGAAGTACTAAACGGACTCCAAAAATCCCGAAATAAATTTTCCCCGGCTTCTAAAATCAAGCCAGATTTAATGAACATTTATTTGGGGCCTAAATGCAATTTTGAAAAACGCGCATTTTCCCTAAATTCAAATAAAAAGGCGAAAAACTCCAAAATAAAATCTTATTTGATTTTATTATTAAATCTTCATTATTTCTTTATTTTAGGAAAGTCATTTTATTCCCTCTCTTATATTTTGGTAGTAGAAATAATTGAACATAAAATAATTAAAATCAAATGATCCTATTTTCAAAAATTGAGAAAACTCAAATATGAAAATAACGAAATCCCCAACTCTCTCCGTGGGTCCTTGAGTTGGGTAAAATTTCTAGGATCGAGCAAAAATGCAACGAAAAAAATATGATATGCAATGATGCTCTATGTATAACATTCCAAATTGGAAATTTGGGATGTTACATTTCAGGGATTAAATCAGGTGAATGCGTTGATGTGTGAGCGTTCTATTGTCCCTAGAGAATGGCGCCACGACTGAGCGCGCTTGAGACTTCATGAAGATCCTTTTCTCGGGTATTTTGGATGTGGTCTAGTTAGTCATGTGACAATTGTGTTTCTGTAAAACCTTGACTTTGTCAGCGGAGGTAGGTGAAGTCAGCTTTATGCAAAACCAATTTGAGTGTTATGTTTGTCATACCTTGCATGTAGATGTAGGTGCTATATCATTTACGTGTGATTTTCCAATACATTTAACGTATTGACCCTTGTGGCTGCAACTTATCATGTTGCAGGATTTTCAGATGATCAGTGAGATACAGTAGGGTCGCAAGCCTTCATTACGCATTTTCGCCAGTGGGTCATTGATGAGACTCATCGTTGATTATGCTGCATTTCCGTTGTTGTTATTGAATAAAGCTAGCTATGTGCTACTCAGTTTGTAATACTTTATAAATTTTGGATCATACGTTATAGTATTATTATAAATGATGCACTTGTTATTTGATATTCATATGTACTCTATGTGTGATACGTCTCCAACGTATCTATCATTTTTATTGTTCCATGCTATTATGTTATCTGTTTTGGATGTTTAATGCGCTTCATTATACACTTTAATATTATTTTTTAGACTAACCTATTAACCCAAGGCCCAGTGCAAATTGCTGTTTTTTTTGCCTATTTCAGTGTTTCGCAAAAAACGAATATCAAACGGAGTCCACACAGAATGAAACCTTCGGGAGCGTGATTTTTGGAACAAACGTGATCCAGAGGACTTGGAGTGGACGCCAAGAAATGAACGAGGAGGCCACGAGGCAGGGAGGCGCGTCTGCCCCCCTGGGCGCGCCCCCACCCTCATGGGCCCCTCGTAGCTCCGCCGACCTACTTCTTCCTCCTATATATACCCACGAAACCCTATTTTCACCGCCGCAACCTTCTGTACCCGTGCCCATCTTGGGGCCTTTTCCGACACTCCGCCGGAGGGGGAATCGGTCATGGAGGGCTTCTACATCAACACCATAGCCTCTCCGATGATGTGTGAGTAGTTTACCACAGACCTTCGGGTCCATAGTTATTAGCTAGATGGCTTCTTCTCTCTCTTTGGATCTCAATACAAAGTACTCATCGATCTTCTTGGAGATCTATTCGATGTAACTCTTTTTGCGGTGTGTTTGTCGAGTTCCAATGAATTGTGGGTTTATGATCAAGATTATCTATGAACAATATTTGAATCTCCTCTGAATTCTTTTATGTATGATTTGTTATCTTTGCAAGTCTCTTCGAATTATCAGTTTGTTTTGGCCTACTAGATTGATCTTTCTTGCAATGGGGGAAGTGCTTAGCTTTGGGTTCAATCTTGTGTTGCTCGATCACAGTGACAGAAGCGGAAACGACACGTATTGTATTGTTGCTATCGAGGATAAAATGATGGGGCTTATATCATATTGCTTGAGTTTATCCCTCTACATCATGTCATCTTGTCTAATGCGTTACTCTGTTCTTATGAACTTAATACTCTAGATGCATGCTGGATAGCGGTCGATGTGTGGAGTAATAGTAGTAGATGCAGGCAAGAGTCGGTCTACTTGTTGCGGACGTGATGCCTATATACATGATCATGCCTAGATATTCTCATAACTATGCACTATTATATCAATTGCTCGACAGTAATTTGTTCACCCACCGTAGTACTTATGTTATCTTGAGAGAAACCACTAGTGAAACCTATGGCCCCCGGGTCTATTTTCCATCATACAAGTTTCCAATATATTTTTACTTTGCACTCTTTACTTTTAGTCTTTATCATAAAAATACCAAAAATATTATCTTATCATCTATATCAGATCTCACTTTTGCAAGTGGCCGTGAAGGGATTGACAACCCCTTTATCGCGTTGGTTGCAAGGTTCTTATTTGTTTGTGTAGGTACAAGGCGACTTGCATGTGGTCTCCTCTTTGGATTGATACCTTGGTTCTCAAAAACTGAGGGAAATACTTACGCTACTTTGCTGCATCACCCTTTCCTCTTCAAGGGAAAAACCAACGCATGCTCAAGAGGTAGCAAGAAGGATTTCTGGCGCCGTTGCCGGGTAGTCTACGCACAAGTTAAGACATACCTGATGTCTACTACACAACCTTCTTCTTGTAGACGTTGTTGGGCCTGCAAGTGCACAGGTTTGTAGGACAGTAGCAAATTTCCCTCAAGTGGATGACCTAAGGTTTATCAATCTGGGGGAGGCGTAGGATGAAGATGGTCTATCTCAAACAGCCCTGCAACCAAATAACAAAAAGTCTCTTGTGTCCCTAACACACCCAATACAATGGTAAATTGTATAGGTGCACTAGTTCGGCGAAGAGATGGTAATACAAGTGCAAAATAGATAGTAGATATAGGTTTTTGTAATCTGAAATAATAAAAACAGCAAGGTAGCAAACGGTAAAAGTGAGCGTAAACGGTATTGCAATGATAGGAAACAAGGCCTAGGGTTCATTCTTTCACTAGTGCAAGTTCTCTCAACAATAATAACATAGATAGATCATATAACAAGCCCTCAACATGCAACAAAGAGTCACTCCGAAGACACTAATAGCGGAGAACAAATGTAGAGATTATGGTCGGGTACGAAACCACCACAAAGCTATTCTTTCGGATCAATCTATAAAGGAGTTCGTACTAGAATGACACCTTAAGACACAAATCAACCAAAACCCTAATGTCACCTAGATACTCCATTGTCACCTCAAGTATCCGTGGGCATGATTATACGATATGCATCACACAATCTCATATTCATCAAACCAACATAAAAGTACTTCAAAGAGTGCCCCAAAGTTTCTCTGGGAGAATCAAGAGCGTGTGCCAACCCCTATGCATAGGTTCCCAATGTCACGAAACCATAAGTTGATCACCAAAACGTACATCAAGTGGCACATGATATCCCATTGTCACCACAGATAATCACGGCAAGACATACATCAAGTGTTCATAAAAGACTCAACTCGATAAGATAACTTCAAAGGGAAACTCAATTCATCACAAGAGAGTAGAGGGGAGAAACATCATAAGATCCAACTACAATAGCAAAGCTCGGGATACATCAAGATCGTATCACCTCAAGAACACGAGAGAGAGAGAGAGATCAAACACATAGCTCTTGGTACATACCCTCAGCCCGAGGGTGAACTACTCCCTCCTCGTCATGGATAGCGCGGGATGATGAAGATGGCCACGGAGATGGATCCCCTCCGTGGTACCGGAAAGGGGTCCCGATTGGTTTTTGGTGGCTACAGAGGCTTGCGGCGGCGGAACTCCCGATCTAATCTCTGTTCTGGAAGTTTTAGGGTATGTAGGTATGTATGGGTGCAAGGGGTACGTCGGTGGACCTCTGGGGTGCTCACGAGGCAGGGGGCGCGCCCAGGGGGTAGGGCGCGCCCCCCACCCTCGTGGGCAGCCCGTATCTCCCTGACGTGCACTCCAAGTTCCCTGGGTTGCTTTCCTTCCAAAAATAACTTCTCCAGTTGATTTCGTTCCGTTTTGACTCCGTCTGATATTCCTTTTCCTCGAAACCTTTGAAATAGGCATAAAGCAACAAATCTGAAACGGGCCTCCGGTTAATAGGTTAGTCCCAAAAATAATATAAAAGTGGATAATAAAGCCCAATATTGCCTAAAACAGTAGATAAAGTAGCATGGAGCAATCAAAAATTATAGATACGTTGGAGACGTATCAATACCAAGTACCATCACAAACTCTTATCCCTCGCATTACATTATTTGCCATTTGCCTCTCGTTTTCCTCTCCCCCACTTCACCCCTGCCGTTTTATTCGCCCTCTCTTTTTGTTTGCCTCTTTTTCGCTTGCTCCTTGTTGCATGTTTGCCCTAATGGCCCTGCCCAAAAATGTTGATCATTACCTTAAAAGGTTGGAAGAAATTGAAAACAACGTCAGAAGCTTCATGACTTTGCAATTTGAGCATAATAATTTCTTTAGAAACGAGCTTAAAGAACAAAAAAGCTTTATGGAGTACATGAATAAAGAGCTTGATGATATGTCTAAGGAATTTTATGGCTTGAGATCTCAGTTTGCTCACCTTGAAAAATAAATAGCCCGAATTTCGGATAAGCAGGCCACCTTAGTCAATAAGATGGCCGCTAAACCGGAAGATTTAGAAGGTAATAAGGATGAAGATCTAAAAGTGATTGATGTGTCCCCTATTAAATCTTTGTTTTCCAATATTAATCCTGATAATGATGGGACTGGAGATGAGTCAACTTTTGTTAAAAGGCGTCCCAATGATTCAGAGTTTTTAGATCTTGATGCAAAAATTGGTAAAAGTGGATGGAAGAGGTCAAAACTTTACATAGCAATGAACCCACTATTTTGGGTTTCAAGGAATTTAATTATGATAATTGTTCTTTAATAGATTGTATTTCCTTGTTGCAATCCGTGCTAAATTCCCCGCATGCTTATAGTCAAAATAAGGCTTTTACTAAACATATCGTTGATGCTTTAATGCAATCTTATGAAGAAAAGCTTGAATTGGAAGTTTCTATCCCTAGAAAACTTTATGATGAGTGGGAACCTACTATTAAAATTAAAATTAAAGATCATGAATGCTATGCTTTGTGTGATTTGGGTGCTAGTGTTTCCACGATTCCAAAAACTTTGTGCGATGTGTTAGGTTTCCGTGAATTTCATGATTGTTCTTTAAACTTGCACCTTGCGGATTCCACCATTCAGAAACCTCTGGGAAGAAATAATGATGTTCTTATTGTTGCAAATAGGAATTATGTGCCCGTAGATTTCATTGTCCTTGATATAGATTGCAATCCTTCATGTCCTATTATTCTCGGTAGACCTTTCCTTAGAACGATTGGTGCAATTATTGATATGAAAGAAGAAAATATTAGATTCCAATTCCTGTTAAGGAAAGGCATGGAACACTTTCCTAGAAAGAAAATTAAATTACCTTATGAATCTATTATGAGAGCTACTTATGGATTGCATGCCAAAGATGATAATACCTAGACTTGCCTTTATGCCTAGCTAGGGGCGTTAAACGATAGCGCTTGTTGGGAGGCAACCCAATTTTATTTTTGTTTCTTGCTTTTTGGTTATGTTTAGTAATAAATCTTTTATCTAGCCTCTGGTTAGATGTGGTTTTATGTTTTAATTAGTGTTTGTGCCAAGTAAAACCAATAGGATCTTCTTGGATGATAGTTATTTGATCTTGCTAAAAAAATCAGAAACTTTCTGCTCATGAAAATAAGTGTTAATAATCACCAAAATGATATAAAATACTGATTCCAATTGCAGTAGATCAATAAACAAATTATCTAGGTCTTCATATTTTGGTAGATTTTTCTGAGTTCTGAAGTTTGCGTTAGATCTGATTACTGCTGATTTATTACATTTTTTGATGATTCTATTTTTTAGTGTGTTGTTTGCTTATTTTGATGAATCTATGGCTAGTATCGGAGGTTATGAACCATAGAGAGTTGGAATACAGTAGGTTTAACACCAATATAAATAAAGAATGAGTTCATTACAGTACCTTGAAGTGGTGTTTTGTTTTGTTTCGCTAACGGAGCTCATGAGATTTTCTGCTAAGTTTTGTGTTGTGAAGTTTTCAAGTTTTGGGTAAAGATTTGATGGATTATGGAACAAGGAGTGTCAAGAGCCTAAGCTTGGGGATGCCCAGGGCACCCCAAGGTCAAATCCAAGGACAACCAAAAAGCCTAAGCTTGGGGATGCCCCGGAAGGCATCCCCTCTTTTGTCTTCGTCCATCGGTAACTTTACTTGGAGCTATATTTTTATTCACCACATGATATGTGTTTTGCTTGGAGCGTCTTGTATGATTTGAGTCTTTGCTTTTTAGTTCACCACAATCATCCTTGTTGTACACACCTTTTGGGAGAGACACACATTAATCAAGATTTATTAGAATACTCTATATGCTTCACTTATATCTTTTGAGCGAAATAATTTTGCTCTAGTGCTTCACTTATATCTTTTAGAGCACGGTGGTGGTTTTATTTTATTTAAATTATTGATCTCTCGTGCTTCACTTATATTATTTTGAGCGTCCTTTAGAACAACATGGTAATTTGCTTTGGCTATAAAATTAGTCCTGATATGATAGGCATCCAAGATGGATATAATAAAAACTTCCATATAAGTGCGTTGAATACTAAGAGAAGTTTGATACTTGATGATTGTTTTGAGATATGGAGATAGTGATATTAAAGTTGTGCTAGTTGAGTAGTTGTGAATTTGAGAAATACTTGTGTTGAAGTTTGCAAGTCCCGTAGCATGCACGTATGGTAAACGTTGTGTAACAAATTTGAAATAGGAGGTGTTCTTTGATTGTCATCCTTATGAGTGGCGGTCGGGGATGAGCGATGGTATTTTCCTACCAATCTATCCCCCTAGGAGCATCATGCACGTAGTGCTTGGTTTTTGATGACTTGTAGGTTTTTGCAATAAGTATGTGAGTTTTTTATGACTAATGTTGAGTCCATGGATTATACGCACTCTCAACCTTCCATCATTGCTAGCCTCTTGATGCCGTGCATTGCCCTTTCTCACCTTGAGAGTTGGTGCAAACTTCACGGTGCATCCAAACCCCGTGATACGATACGCTCTATCACACATAAACCTCCTTACATCATCCTCAAAACAGCCACCATACCTACCTATTATGGCATTTCCATAGCCATTCCGAGATATATTGCCATGCAACTTTCCACCGTTCCGTTTATTATGACACACTTCATCATTGTCATATTGCGTTGCATGATCATGTAGTTGACATCGTATTTGTGGAAAATCCACCATGCATATTATTTCATACATGTCACTCTTGATTCATTGCCCATCCTGCACATCACGGAGGCATTCATATAGAGTCATATTTTGTTCTAGTATCGAGTTGTAATCATTGAGTTGTAAATAAATAGAAGTGTGATGATCATCATGTATAGAGCATTGTCCCAAAAAAAGAGAAAGGCCAAATAAAAAAAGAGAAGGCCCAAAAAAAGAGAAATAAAAAGGGACAATGCTACTATCCTTTTTCCACACTTGTGCTTCAAAGTAGCACCATGATCTTTATGATAGAGAGTCTCTTGTTTTGTCATTTTCATATACTAGTTTCTTTTGTTGAGCTTTCATATATTTATAACTCTAGTGCATCCGTTGCATGGCAATCCCTACTCCTCGCATTGACATCAATTGTTGGGCATCTCCCTAGCCCGTTGATTAGCCGTGTCAATGTGAGACTTTCTCCTTTTTTTTCTTCTCCACACAACCCCCATCATTATATTCTATTCCACCCATAGTGCTACATCCATGGCTCACGCTCATGTATTGCATGAAAGTTGAAAAAGTTTGAGATTGCTACAGTATGAAACAATTGCTTGGCTTGTCATCGGGGTTGTGCATGATGAGAGTATTCTTGTGTGAAGAAAATGGAGCATGACCAAACTATATGATTTTGTAGGGATGAACTTTCTTTGGCCATGTTATTTTGAGAAGACATAATTGCTTAGTTAGTATGCTTGAAGTATTATTATTTTTATGTCAATATTAAACTTTTATCTTAAATCTTTCAGATCTAAACATTCATGCCACAATAAAGAAAATTACATTGAAGAATATGCTAGGTAGCATTCCACATCAAAAATTCTGTTTTTATCATTTACCTACTCGAGGACGAAAGGTGAATTAAGCTTGGGGATGCTTGATACGTCTCCAACGTATCTATAATTTTTTATTGTTCCATGCTATTATATTATCTGTTTTGGATGTTTAATGGGCTTTATTATACACTTCTATATTATTTTGGGACTAACCTATTAACCCAAGGCCCAGTGCAAATTACTGTTTTTTTTTGCCTATTTCAGTGTTTCACAGAAAAAGAATATCAAACGGAGTCCAAACGGAATGAAACCATCGGGAGCGTGATTTTTGGAACAAACGTGATCCAGAGGACTTGGAGTGCACGTCAAGAAACGAACGAGGAGGCCACGAGGCAGCGAGGCGCGCCTGCCCCCCTGGGCGCGCCCCCACCGTCGTGGGCCCCTCGTAGCTCCACCGACCTACTTCTTCCTCCTATATATACCCACATACCCCGAAAACATCCAGGAGCACCATGATGAGGACATAATTACCATTGTTACACCCACAACCCCTGCTACTATACATACTGGACCAATTACTAGAGCTCGCGCACGCCAATTAAATTACCAGGTACTTTCGTTTCTTGGTAATGATTCTAATGTTCATGAGAATATGATCCTGCCTAAATTGGATACATTTGTTTTGCTTACAAATGAAGGGCCTAGCTTGGAGAAGGATGAACATTGGAGCAAGAACAAGCATGGAGTTGATGGCATGCGCAAGGGAAACAAGAACGGAGTTCCGGTGATGATTTCAGGACTTTGAAGCCACCATAATGAGTGCCTGAAGCCTTGGACGAAATATACAAGATGCCACTTCATAAATTTCGTCCAGAGGCTGTTCTAGGTGCTGCGTCACCTTATTATTGGGACAGGCCCATGTAATTTCGAAATACTTGAATATAGGCTGTTTTTAGAGTCCGTATGTGTGGGGAAACAAGAGTTAGGGTTGGTTTCCGACCCCTCCTCCAAGGGCCACGAAATTGAAGCTATAGCCGCAGCCCAAAACGGTCACACAAGTGAGGAGTTTCCTTGGCCTCACTAGTTTCTATAGGCGTTTTGTGAGAGATTTCAGCACCATTGCTGCACCTCTCAACGAGCTTACAAAGAAGGACGTGCCTTTTGTTTGGGGTACCGCACAGGAAGAAGCCTTCATGGTATTGAAAGATAAGTTGACACATGCTCCTTTACTCCAACTTCCTGATTTCAATAAGACTTTTGAGCTTGAATGTGATGCTAGTGGAATTGGATTAGGAGGTGTGTTATTACAAGATGGCAAACATGTTGCATACTTTTCTGAAAAATTGAGTGGGCCTAGTCTGAACTATTCTACTTATGACAAAGAATTATATGCTCTTGTTCGGACCTTAGAAACATGGCAACATTATTTATGGCCCAAGGAATTTGTTATACATTCTGATCATGAATCTTTGAAACACATTAAAAGTCAAGCAAAACTGAACCATAGACATGCTAAATGGGTTGAATTCATACAAGAGCAGTCATGCCGATCACTGAAATTTGAGGCAAGGTGGTTAAAGGAAGAGACGGTCACTGAAATTGTTAAGGCATCGTGGGAGAAAGCAAAACTTGCAGGTATTGGACCCTCACTTGCTGATCGTACAGGAGCAGTGCATGCCGATCTGCATAATTGGGACCGGGAAACTCTGAAGGGACCAAAGGTGAGAATTAGGAAATTAAAAAAAGAATTGGAGAGAATAAGGCGTGGCCCACTGAATGCGGAGTCTCGATGTCGTCAGAAGGAAATTATTGTGCTAATTGAGAATATCTTGGATCAAGAGGAAATTTTTTGGTTACAGAGAGGACAGGTGAACTGGTTGATGCACGGGGATCGTAATACCTCTTTCTTTCATAATGCCGCCATGGCCAGGAAAAAAAGAAATAATATAAATAGACTATTAGACAAGTCTGGAAAATGGATAACAGGAAAGGAGTTGACGAATCACATCACTGAATATTTTACAAAGCTCTTTACATCGGAAGTTCACCATCCGAATCAAGAAGCCTTATCACTAGTCCATAGGAGAGTGTCAAATGAAATGAATAATACTCTACTTGCTCCTTATACTGTGGAAGATGTTCGCAAGGCTTTATTCGATATTGGGGACCTGAAAGCTCCAGGGCCAGATGGACTCCATGCCATTTTCTATAAAAGGTTCTGGCCATTGCTGGGGGAAGACCTAATTGAGGAGGTTTTGAAAGCAATCAATACATGTACTATCCCAAATGGATGGAATGATACGACAATTGTGGTGATTCCTAAGATTAATGCACAAAAGGTAACCCAATTTAGGCCGATCAGCTTATGTAATGTGGTATACAAAATAATTGCAAAAATGGTGGCTTCTCGACTGAAGACTTTTTTGCCAGAAATCATTAGCCAAACGCAAAGTGCATTCGTACCGGGTAGATTGACAACGGACAATATTTTAGTGGCCTACGAATGTTTTCACACAATCAAGAGTAAAAAAGAGGGTAGAGAGGGTTTGTGTGCTATAAAACTTGACATGCACAAAGCTTATGATAGAGTCGAGTGGGTTTTTTTAAAGGAGATTATGTTGAAGTTGGGTTTTTGTCGAGAGTGGGTTAATTGGTTATGCAATGCGTCACAACTGTAGAATACAAAGTAAGGATTAATGCAGAAGAAAGTGAGAGTTTTCAACCAACCAGAGGGCTGAGACAGGGGGACCCGCTATCACCATACCTCTTTCTGCTATGCATAGAAGGGTTGAATGCTTTGCTCTTGCATGCTGAGGAGAACGGGGAAATATCAGGAGTTAAAGTTTGTAGAGATGCATCGAAAGTTACAAATCTTCTCTTTGCGGATGATTCTTTGATCTTGATGAAAGCCAACCAACAGAATGCGATGGCCCTGAAATCAGCACTAGATTTATATTGTGCGGCGTCGGGACAACTGGTAAGCGTGGAAAAGTCCAGTATTTTATTTAGCCCTAATACAAAGGTTGAGATCAGAGAACAAATGTGTACAATACTGAATATAATGACGGAGGCACTGAATGACAAATACTTGGGCCTGCCAGCAAACGTGGGTGTTGATAAAACAGATTGCTTTAAATTTAAATTTCCGATTGAACGTATTGTTAAGAAAATTAGTGGTTGGAAGGAAAAATTACTATCTACCGGAGGGAAGGAGATCCTGCTCAAGGCTGTGATCCAAGCCATACCTACCTATGCAATGTCGGTCTTTAAAATTCCTAAAAAAATTTGTAAAGGAATCATCGACGCGATTGCACATTTCTGGTGGGGAAACGAGGAGAACCAGAGGAGGATGCACTGGATGGCCTGGTGGAAAATGTGTGTACCAAAAGTCCAAGGAGGAATGGGTTTTCGTGATATCCACTGTTTCAACCTGGCTCTGCTTGCCAAACAGGCATGGCATCTCCTTGATAGTCCTGAATCCTTGTGTGCCACCGTTCTAAGGGCCAAGTACTATCCTGATGGCGACTTGTTGAATTCCAAGCCAAAGCATGGTGCTTCCTTCACCTGGCAAAGCATCATGGCAGGCATAACTACCCTGAAACGTGGCTATATTTGGCGAGTGGGGAATGGACATAATATCAATATCTGGGAAGATGCCTGGATCCCAAATTGTGCCACTAGGAAGATTGTGACTCCTAAGGGGGGACAATTGTTATCAAAAGTGGTGGATTTGATTGACCCCATCTCCAATAATTGGGATGAGGACCTGATTAGACAAACTATGTGGCCCATTGACGCAGAGCGGATTCTTTCAATCCCAATTTTGCAACATAATATGACAGATTTCATTGATTGGAGTTATACAAAAAATGGCATGTTCTCGGTACGGTCTGCTTACTCTGTGGAGTGGAACTATTAGTATGGGAGTCAACTAAAACACTCTAATGGGATGGGGCGAACCACACCTAACCCTATATGGTGTCAGATATGGAAGTTATCATGTCCGGCAAAAGTCAAAATTTTTATATGGCGTACGTTACATGGAACTCTCCCATGCCGGGCAACACTCGCTAATAGACACATGAAGGTTTCGCCCTTGTGTCCTACTTGCTCTCAGGGTGTAGAAGACACAAAACACATGCTCTTTCTATGTACTAAAGCAAAGGAGGTCTGGAAGAGACTAGGGATGGAGGACATTATTGATAGAGCTTGTGAAGTTGATCGTGCTGGAGAGGCAATATTGGAATACCTTTTACTTCTTCCAGAGCAAGATTTGCGTATTATGGGGTACCAAAATGTACGAGAAATGATGGCTATTTCAGCTTGGTATCTATTTATGGTGGGAGAGACGAAAATTAGTGCACAAGGAAGTAACTCAGAATGCAACTCAAATATCAATGGGGATCACAGCCCTTACATACAATTTTGTAAATGCATCATCTTCAAAGGCGTCCATAAAAAAGGGGGGTTGGCTTTGTCCTCCTAGGGGTTTCGTGAAACTCAATGTTGACGCCTCCTTTGACCATGACATGCTGAAGGGTACGATGGGGGCCGTCTTGCGAGACGACAAAGGTAGGTTTATTGCGGGAGGAAATGGAAAGATCGACCATTGCGCGGATGTTCTGATGGCAGAAGCATTAGCTCTCAAATTTGGACTAACATTAGCACAAAGGGCAGGGTGCAACCGATTAATCATCAACTCAGATAATCTGGATGTAATTGAGACCATGCAGGATGGAGGACAATCAACGGGTGCGGCGGCGACAATTTTCAATGACTGCTTTCACTATGCATGTGATTTTATCATGACTAAATTCGAACACTGTAATAGAGAGGCAAATAAAGTAGCACATGAACTTGCTAGATTAGCCAGATTTTCTTCAACTTCGGATTGGTTTGAGGAGCCTCTAAATGAAATTGTAATGATCCTCACAAACGATGTACTGATTATTTCTAATGAATAAAGTTTCGTTTTAACTCAAAAAATGGGTTGAATTCATTGAGAACACAAGAAGGGTAAAGAAAATGTTATTGCTAATGCTTTGTCACGTCGTTATACTATGCTTTCACAACTTGACTTTAAAATATTTGGTTTGGAGACCATCAAAGATCAATATGTGCATGCTGCTGAATTTAAAGATGTATTACAGAATTGTAAGGAAGGGACAACTTGGAACAAGTTCGTCGTTAACGATGGATTTGTGTTGCGTGCTAACAAGCTATGCATTCCAGCTAGCTCTGTTCGTCTTTTGTTGTTGCAGGAGGCGCATGGAGGAGGATTAATGGGACACTTTGGTGTGAAGAAGACGGAGGATATACTTGCTACACATTTCTTTTGGCCAAAGATGAGACGGGATGTTGAGCGTTTTGTTGCACGCTACACTACATGTCAAAAAGCTAAGTCACGACTCAATCCTCATGGTTTATATATGCCTTTACTTGTACCTAGTGTTCCTTGGGAGGATATATCTATGGACTTTGTTTTAGGTTTACCTCGAACAAAGAAGGGGAGGGATAGCATATTTGTTGTCGTGGATAGGTTCTCGAAAATGGCACACTTTATACCATGTCATAAAAGCGATGATGCTGTTAATGTTGCTAATTTGTTCTTTCGTGAAATTATTCGCTTGCATGGTGTGCCAAATACTATTGTTTCAGATCATGATACTAAATTTCTTAGCCACTTTTGGAGATGTTTATGGGCTAAGTTCAGGACTAAACTGCTTTTTAGTACTACATGTCATCCCCAAACTGATGGACAAACTGAAGTAGTCAATAGAACATTGTCTACCATGCTTCGGGATGTTTTGAAGAATAACAAGAAAATGTGGGAAGAATGCTTGCCTCATACTGAATTTGCTTATAATCGTTCATTGCATTCTACTACTAAGATGTGCCCTTTTGAAATTGTGTATGGTTTCCTTCCTCAGCACCTATTGATTTGTTGCCTCTTCCATCTTCGGAGAAGGTTAATTTTGATGCTAAACAACGTCTTGAATTGATCTTAAAAATGCATGAGTTAACTAAGGAAAACATTGAGCGTATGAATGCTAAATATAAACTTGCTGGAGATAAGGGTAGAAAACATATTGTATTTGCACCTGGAGATCTTGTTTGGTTACATTTGCATAAGGATAGATTTCCCGATTTGCGCAAATCAAATCTAATGCCACGTGGTGATGGTCCCTTTAAGGTGTTAGAGAAAATAAATGATAATGCATATAAACTTGAGCTGCCTGCAGATTTTGGGGTTAGTCCCACTTTTAACATTGCAGATTTGAAGCCTTATTTGGGTGAGGAAGATGAGCTTTAAATCGAGGACAACTTCATTTCAAAAAGGGGAGGATGATGAGGACATCAATACCATTGTTACACCCATAGCCCTGCTACTATACATCTTGGACCAATTACTAGAGCTACTTGACACGCCAATTAAATTACCGGTACTTTCGTTTCTTGGTAATGATTCTAATGTTTATGAGAATATGATCCTGCCTAAATTGGATACATTTGTTTTGCTTACAAATGAAGGGCCTAGCTTGGAGAAGGATGAACATTGGAGCAAGAACAAGCATGGAGTTGATGGCATGCAAGGGAAACAAGAACGGAGTTCGGTGATGATTTCAGGACTTTGAAGCCACCATAATGAGTGCACAAGCCTTGGACGAAATATACAAGATGCCACTTCATAAATTTCGTCCAGAGGCTGTTCTAGGTGCTGCGTCACCTTATTATTGGGCCAGGCCCATGTAATTTCGAAATACTTGAATATAGGCTGTTTTTAGAGTCCGTATGTGTGGGGAAACAAGAGTTAGGGTTGGTATCAGACCCCTTCTCCAAGGGCCACGAAATCCCCCCCCCTCTTCCTCCATATATACAACCCTTAGGGCATCGTTTAGACTTTGAGTTTTGTTTAGATTAAAAGTTGGCCATAGCTGCAACTTCGAGTACTTCGTTTGTGTTCAACAACCAGACCAAGACGTCACATAACCCCACCTTGATCAATAAAGCTTTCCTCTTATATTCGCAATATCCAGATTGCAATCTTAGTTTCGTGCTTGTTCTTCGTTTGCCAGCAGGAAACAGACCTTCGTGGTCAGGTTGATCGTGCTCCGGCGTGGTCAATAACCTCTCGAAGTTGGTTTAGCGATTGCTAAGGCGCGACGTCCTCGCACGTTCGTAGTCGGATCGTCAAAGTCGACTTGCTCTAAAACGATAGCCACCATCTCATCAAAAGACGAGACACCTTTGCCTCTATCACACCAAGAAACCCTATTTCCACCGCCGCAACCTTCTGTACCCATGAGATCCCATCTTGGGGCCTTTTCCGGCGCTCCGCCGAAGGGGGAATCGATCACGGAGGGCTTCTACATCAACACCATAGGCTCTCCGATGATGTGTGAGTAGTTTACCACAGACCTTCGGGTCCATAGTTATTAGCTAGATGACTTATTCTCTCTCTTTGGATCTCAATACAAAGTTCTCCTCGATCTTCTTGGAGATCTATTCGATGTAACTCTTTTTGCGGTGTGTTTGTCGAGATCCGATGAATTGTGGGTTTATGATCAAGATTATCTATGAACAATATTTGAATCTCCTCTGAATTCTTTTATGTATGATTTGTTATCTTTGCAAGTCTCTTCGAATTATCAGTTTGGCCTACTAGATTGATCTTTCTTGCAATGGGAGAAGTGCTTAGCTTTGGGTTCAATCTTGCGTTGCTCAATCCCAGTGACAGAAGGGGAAACGACATGTATTGTATTGTTGCCATCGAGGATAAAAAGATGGGGTTTATATCATATTGCTTGAGTTTATCCCTCTACATCATGTCATCTTGCCTAATGCGTTACTCTGTTCTTATGAATTTAATACTCTAGATGCATGCTGGATAGCGGTCGATGTGTGGAGTAATAGTAGTAGATGCAGACAGGGGTCGGTCTACTTGTCGCGGACGTGATGCCTATATACATAATCTGCCTAGATATTCTCATAACTATGCACTGTTCTATCAATTGCTCGATAGTAATTTGGTCACCCACCGTAATACCTATGTTATCTTGAGAGAAGCCACTAGTGAAACCTATGACCCCCGGGTCTATTTTCCATCATACAAGTTTCCAATCTATTTTTACTTCGCACTCTTTACTTTTAGTCTTTATCATAAAATACAAAAAAAATATCTTATCATCTTTATCAATATCTCACTTTTGCAAGTGGTCGTGAAGGGATTGACAACCCCTTTATCGCGTTGGTTGCAAGGTTCTTATTTGTTTGTGTAGGTACGAGGTGACTTGCGTGTGGTCTCCTACTGGATTGATACCTTGGTTCTCAAAAATTGAGGGAAATACCTACGGTACTTTGCTGCATCACCCTCTCCTCTTGAAGGGAAAAACCAACACATGCTCAAGAGGTAGCAGTGTGCTAGCGAATTGATCCAGGGACTAACACGGTAAGCACAGAGACATGGAATCTTATCAGGTTCGGGTCGTTACAGTACTCCCAAGACACTGCGTCAAAAGCACGAGCAATATCCATTTTGAATAGCAGTAGTGGCTTCCTCTTGCAATGCATGCCTCAGACGATATTTCAGACATGAAGATAATTGTCATGGATGCTCCTAGATAGAAAGAAAGCACTTTGAACGCAGGAGACCAACTTGTTCATCTTGTTAGAAAGGCGCATCGATAGAATTTTAGAGATGAGTTTTGCAACAGAGTACACCAGGTTTATTGGTTTGAAGTGCCCGATTTCATCCGGGTTTTCTTTCTTTGAAAGCAGAATCGGCCTTGCCATGTTGAGCTCCACAAAACCAACATTGCAAGAGGAAGCCACATAATGTTGGTCAAGGCAATCGTTCATGTGGAAGAACTTGTCCATGGCGCGCATAATGTCGCCTTGATCATGCCCCAGCAGCATCTGTAAAACTTCCCTGTGAAGGGCTTGATCGGCCGGCAAACTTCGTCTTCAGTGAAGGGTAAGTCCAGAGATTCACCGTCCACCTGCGACAGGTCCAGCTCATTCCAGTTGACGGCACAAAAAACGAGGCGATCATCATCTCAGGACCTCCGAGAAGTGGCCATGTACAACATCCTGTTCGTCGTGACGAGAAGTTGCAATTACATCATTCTTTGTCCTGATGTACATTATCCAAGAAGTGTATGTTTTTAAAAGCGAAGAGTATATATTTGGACAATATGTAACATATGTGGATTCAGCTCGATGCATATTGTTTCCAAAACATTATTTTTCATTTTGCATTAATTGGAGCAATTAAGTAGCCCTTCTTTATTACTTGCATAGGAGTAACACGCTGGCCCGGAGAAAATGATTTCTTTCTTTCTTTTGCCATCATCAATCAAATAGAAACATCCCTATTCTGATCCTCGGCCTTTGAATAGCAGGGGATTCTCTGAAATCCAAATCGCTGCAACAACGAAAAAGAACCACCAAAACGGTCCGCAACGCACCAACCGGCGGCACCCACCTGACGACCTCCCTCCCCCTCAGCCAGTCGGACTCCGCCACCTGCCCACCTCCCCCCGCAGCTTCCAGAAGCTTCCAGAACTCGAAGAAACCTTTTTGGCGCTGGTCACTGAGAAGGAGGGTTGGGAAGGGCACCGCTGGGATCTCCACGGCAGAGGCCATGGCGAGCCGGCAGTGCTGAGATCACGGTGGAGCGTAGCGGAGTGTCCAGTCCCACGCGTCCCGCGCGGGATCCGGGGGAAAGGAGGGGACCGAGGTCCTGATGCAGATCCGGGATGGCCTGCGGCGGCAAGCGCCATCGGCCACTGGGGCGATGCGGTCGCCGATGTCGGCGATGATGCTCGCCATGTTCGCCACCATGGCATCCTTCTACGTCGCTGGCCGGTGAGTCCGCCTGCTCGCTCGACGCATTGAGCGGCTCCTTGAAATGCTCACGCCTGATCCCTCTGCAAGGTTTTTTTCTCCACGGGTTTACCGTTATGGGGAATTCTGAATCCTTGAATTGCTCTGGCGGAAGAAATGTGTAGTTTGTGTGTGGGAAGCTTAAGTGGGTCTTCTAGTGCCACTGCTTAAACTGGGATTATTTCTGTTTTGTTTTATATATCATTTATCCTCTAGATAGAGGGAGGGAGATATCTTTTGTTCGTTTCTATGAAGCAACCGATAAGTGGTTTTTGACCTTTTGCTGATCTTCGAGAGGGGAACTTTGTTGACATTGCAAATGTTAGATTGTCTCAGGATGCACAGAATCACGTTTACCTGATAAAAGAGCAGATATCTTTTGTTCGTTTTTATCTAGTATAATCCATAAAATTTTGGTTTTGACCTTTTGCTGACCTTCGAGAGGGTAACTTTGTTGTCATTTGCAAATGTTAGATTGTGGCAGGATGCACAGAATCTGGTTTACCTGATAAAAGAGCTCGACAGGCGAACCGGCCAGGTATGTTGCTTCAGATCCGACTATCCCTTCCAGCTAACTAGAACAATAGCTGCCTTTTGGTGTGACCTAAGCATACGAGTTCTGTCAAATTCAGGGGCGATCAGCAATATCAGTGGACGATACTTTGAAGGTTGTTTCATGCAGGTAACTGTGATCTAGCAGGACCCATTACTATGCAGATGTTGCCTTCTTAATGTACACGCTGACAAATAGTCGAATGCCATGCTACATTGTTCATTATTCTGTTTTTGCAAGTAAACTTGTTATGGCCGGCCGGGGGCCTTTTTGCCCACGGCCGGGCAAGAGGGAAGGGGATTTCCTTCTTAATTCTTGCTTGATTAGATTGATACACCTCCTCTCTTTATATAGAGAGGTTTACTTGACTCCCAAGCAAGGCTTACTTGACCCCTAAGCAAGCGACCCTTATCTCTAATTAACCCTAAGACTAACGGGCTATACCGCCAGCCCAGGGCCATCAGGCCTATTACGTACTCTAACAAAACTGGAGCTGGTTCTTCATAGTTGCAGATTTTCTATTGTGATAGTTGGAACTTTGAGCTATAGTAGTAACTCAGTAAGCGCTTTAATGTTTAGGCAGCAAGGCAAGCGGTTGGCATCACTCGAGATGGAGTTGGCTGCAGCAAAGCATGAAGGATTTGTTGGCAAATATACCTCTGAGACAAATGCGACTCATTCTAGGAAGAAGCCTCTGGTTGTTATTGGGATAATGACAAGCTTTGGTAGAAAAAATTACCGTGAAGCTGTCAGGAAATCATGGCTTCCGACAGGTACGACTTCATAGTGCATGTCTTATAAGCCATGGTCATAAATTCATATAATTGGGGGTGCAACCTCCATTTTAATTATTTTTTTCATATAATCACTGTGGTAATCTATTTTGTACTTTGGAGGTTATTGCCAAGTGTTATAAAGTGCTTATAGTGATAGTGGCAATGTTCAGAAAATCGTTTACTGGTAACAGCTTGGTCGGTTGGCGAGTAAAGGATTAGTAGGCGAATGGGCCGATAAATCAGTTAATCGGCTACTCAGTGACACACCTTGGAAGGATTTATCGGTCTGTTCTGTCCGATATCCTATATACCTAAGAGAGTTATCCCCACTAACTTATTTATCTCAACATGCAAGCATGCCACCTCAACATACAACTATGAATGGGATAAGGGTCACCTCAACATGCAATCATGCATGGGAAAAGATCCACCACAACATTCAATCATGCATGGGAAATGACCCACCACAACATTTAACCATGCATGTTTTTTTCCCATTCAGTTTATTCTACTTATATTCAATAAATACTGTTACAACTATACATAATCAAATATAATAAGTCATATGTATTTTTTAATTTTGGTTCTCATGTTATCAACCCGTATTTTCATCAACCAATTCCCGCAACAACACGCCGGGTATCCTCTTGTTTTGAACAATGGGTAGTGCGTACTAGACAAATTAGGGCTTACCAGTTCCTGGGTTAGTTATCAGATATTTTTGTATCATGTCAAATCATCAGAATGTTAGCAATCTGTTTGCTGTTGATATGACTGCTACTTAAATAAACTTGATGCAAGGTAATGCCATACATAATAGCATGATGCATGCTCAAACATTACCTATTTTGATGATCCTATAAACACCGCTTGCTGTAAAATTTGAAGTACAACATATGGAATTCTTAAGTTGTATCTAGAATATAAATGAATAAATTATTAAGTTTCAAGAACCAACTAGTAGAACCAAAAGTCTGAACTGATGCAGAAGGTTGGGCAACCCCCCCTCCTCACTCGTGGCTCGATAAGGCCTAAACACGGACAGAAAGAGGCCAAAGTTTTTTTTTATTTTAATTGTGAAAGCCGAGACTTAAACCCAAGATCCCTTAGCTCTGATACCATGTCAAGTTTCATGCACCAACCAGTAGAACCAAAAATCCGAACTGATGAAGGTTGGGCAATCCACATATACTTGATGACCTGGACAGAGCCAGTCTTGTGTAAAATTACTAATCATTTATGAACAAAACTTATGCATTTGGCATTGGTAGGTATTGGACAAAATCTAGAAGCAAATGCTGCAGTTCTACTTATTTTTAAAATGAGACTCTGGCAGTGCTGATCTTTAGTTAATAAAGACAGTAAAATGTGTTCCATCTATTTCCTTAGTTTTGAAACTTACTGTTGGTAAGAAATGCTCTCTGTTGTCTTTGTGGTTTAAATTTACTTATGTGTGCAGGTTCACTGCTGAAGAAACTAGAAGATGAGAAAGGCATTGTAGTACGTTTCATAGTTGGAAGAAGGTACTGTATACTTACAATCCTACTGGAATGATAATATGAAGTCTAGATATCTGATAGTTGCTCCTCCATGCAGTGCAAATCGAGGAGATCGTTTTGACAGGGAAATTGATGACGAGAATAAAAGTACAAATGATTTTGTGATCTTGGTATGCCTGATTTATGAATCGAACATATGATACCGACACTGTTTAGGATTTCATTTGATCAACTTTTGATCTTGGTCCTCTTTCGTAGTGTTGAATTCACATTTCAAAAGGCAAAAAAGAAAAGGAAACATATTGATAGTTGTTTGCCTTGTTACTATGGACTATGTGCTGCCTGAGATACCAGTCGAATTACAAGCCACCTAGCTTTGCTACTGTATGTTACTTTTTGTATGGCATCCAAATTGTTATGAAAAAGAACCCCCACCCTGACCCACCTTTTTCATTTCAAGATAACTTGCTAGAGCCGTGTTTTAATTTTTTTTACACTGGATGTTTTGTTTCTCACTTTGTAGTTCTTGACTATTATTGGGCATTGCAGGATGATCACATAGAGTCTGATGAAGAGCTCCCTAAGAAGACAAAACGTTACTTTGCTAATGCTGCAGAGACATTTGATGCTGAATTTTATGCTAAGGTCAATGATGATATATACATAAATGTTGGTAAGTATCATCTGTTAACTTTTATTACGTCTGAACAATTTTGTGGGATAAATGGTACTCCTTCCAGTTCAAAATAGTTTATGCATTTTGACTGTACATAATCTTGAGGATCTGACTATGGCTTGTATTATTTACCAAAATATGCTTTTAAAAATTCATGAACTTTAATATTAAGGTATTCTTACGACAAATGTACTTGTATAATTTTTGTTTGGAGTGTATGAGCAACCAAAAATATTATTATTGGACCAGTAGTTACAGACAAAGGGGATTATTATGTTTGGATGAGGAGCTGTATCAATCTGCTGATCTGCATGATATGTTTCAAGTATCAATTTGTTATTGCCAATTTAAGTGCTCCAATTTTTTTTTGTTGATATGTTATGATGGTAATGAACTTGGGAGTTGGAAAAGGGACTTCAGTTAGCTATTGCATTTCTACAGAATAAAGTGAAACTTTTTTTTTTGAGAAAACGCAGAAGCTTTGCGTTTCTTTGCCTTGAAAAGATAGAAGCTCAGTTACAGACGTCCGAGGACGCGCAGGTTACAGCATGGTTAGTGCATGTCCTAGGTTTGTGGTAGCACAAGCCGGAGGCCAGGTGCCCCAGCAGCCGCCCAAGAGCAGGCCTCGTCCTTGATCCTATCGAGTAGCGTATTCATAGATGGTGATGCGTTGTCGAAGATGCAGCTGTTCCTATGCTTCCAAACCAGCCAAGGCACGAGCAGCGCAACGGGTTTCAGGGCTTTGTGAAGGCTCGGCGGCGTGTTCTCTTCGGCATGCTTCCACCAGTCCATGAGCGAGTGGGTGGGAATCGGGGCTGGAATGCGCAGCCAGGCCAGGACCTCGTGCCATGCCTGGCGAGCGAAGGGGCATTCCAGCAGCAGGTGTTGAAGCATTTCCGGTTCTTGATCGCATAGGAGACAGCGAGGGTGGTGTTGCAGTCCATGGCGAGCCAGCCTCTCAGCAGTCCAGCACCGGTCTTGGTTGGCCAGCCAGTGGAATAATTTTACTCTCGGCAGCGCCCAACTTTTCTAGATAAGCTTCCAGGAGTAGCAAGTCGTCGATCCATGGAATGTGGCCAAGTAGCTGGATTGGGCGGAGTAGGTGCCGCTCGCCGTCCATTTCCAGATCAGCTGGTCCTGGGCAGCGGAGAGCTCGGTGTGCTGCATTACCTGCGAAGCTGCAGGTACTGACCAATCTCATGCAGGCCCAGGTTCCCAAATCCATATTGGCGCAAAACCTCAAAGAGGAATGGCCACGATATGGAGTCGAAGGTGCGCGTGATGCCGAGCTTAAGCATGACTCGTGGAGCTCCCAAATGGTGTAACAGCTTGAGTGACTGCTTGACGAGGACGTAGTTGTCGTGTAAGCTCCGTCCCGAGATGAATGCATTCTGGTTGCGGCTGACTGGCGATCCAGCTTGGCGCCGAGGCTCGAAAGCACCTTGGCGAAGAGCTTGGCCACAAGGTGAATAGGCTGATCGGCGGTAGTCGTGCAGTCCATGGGCTGCGGCGTTCTTCGGGAGCAGCATCAGAAGCGCTTGGTTCAGCTTGCAGAACCCCCTTCCTCGCAGGTCATAGAGCTGCTGGCGCACGTCGAGAAAGTCCTGCCCGACGATGCTCCAGCACGCGCGAAGGAATTCCACCGTGAACCTGTCTGGTCCCGGCACCTTGTGCGCGGGGAGGCGCTTGACAGCCTCCCAGATCTCCTCCGCGCTGAACGGTTCGTCAAGGTCGGCGAGGTCTGTCGGTTCAATGAGCTGCGACAGGTCCAGGGAGTGCTCCTGGTCAGCGACGGTGCCGAGCAGGGCGTCGTGATGGAGGAAGGCTGCCTGTGCCATCTCAGTGTGGTCCGTGAGCACCCTGCCATCCGTAGTGAGGCTAAAGATGCGGTTCTTCTGTCGTCTGAACGAGCACTGCCGGTGGAAGAAGCCCGTGTTAGCGTCGCTGTCTTTGAGGTTGGCTATGCGGGGGTGAGAGATTGCGTGATTCCTAGGCCTTGTCGGGTTTAAACTTTTTTATCTGTAAAAAAGTCTATCTGCATGATATTGGTTTCTGGAATGCATTTTTCGCACTTGCTCGACATGTTTTATAGTCAAATAGCACTTTCAGTATTTTTGCAGGGAAAAGCAGCACCTAACATGGAACAACATATTGTGTTTATGCAGACACTCTGAGTGCAATGCTTGAAACTCACTGGGACAAGCCTCGTGTCTACATAGGCTGTATGAAATCTGGGGAGGTCTTTTCTGAAGCGTGAGTTGTTTGAGCCAGAAGAAATGGGATTTGTGTACCATGTTTGCCTTTTGCATCCTTTTCTTTGTCAGGGAATCGACAATCGCTAACAGCTTCCTTGAAACAGGACCCATAAGTGGTATGAACCGGATTGGTGGAAATTTGGTGACGGGAAATCGTAAGCAACCTGTACTAGTATTTAATCTTAGTACATTGAATGCTCAAGACCACTACGGTGGTGGCTCACCCATTTCGTTGTACCAACTCATAGATACTTTCGACATGCTTCTGGTGAAATGTTTGTCGTATCAAGGGCCGTGGCTCTGTTCATTTCTATAAACAGGTACACAACCTATGCTTTGTGCACTAATATTTATTTTGTATTCTAGCATGGATATAGAAGGTAGAAAGAAGAGATGTTTTTATAAGTATACTTCTAGTGATGTATCTTTGGTGTCACTTTTCAATGCTAGGTCTGTTCTCCGGACATATGCACATGATGATGTTAGTGTTGGATCGTGGATGATTGGGCTTGCTGTAAAGCATGTAAATGAAGCAAAGCTATGTTGTTCATCATGGCCCTCAGGTTTTACCGTCTCCTTCACTGTACTTATCAGCCTTGTTATTGCTTCCTTTTTTTCCTTGGAACTTGGTATGTGGACGTTATCTTAGAAGTTCATTTTTCTTGTCAAGATTGCATTGTGATGAATGTATCTTTGGTATTCAGGCCATTTATTACCTAGGAACTTTGTTGATGTCTTAGATGGCATGATCTATTTATTTACTTCCCTTATTAGAAATATATACACATGCGTCATATAATCTCCTGAAAGTTTCATATATATAGGATAGAGAGATTATGAGCTATGTTGAAGAAAATCTTCTGTAGTCACTAGAATTGCAATAGGTAACAGGAATAACTTAGTCCTGAGAATACATGCCACCGCTAGCAAATAACCATATACATGCCACACAATTAGATCATGTTACTCGTTGCCGACAACTCTTTCAATGATGTAAGTTGTGTTCTGAGCTAGTAGCTGGGAGCAGTTATTGTATTGGCACTTTACCTGCTGTCATTCAGGGACTGGTTCTGCTTAGATTATGAATCTGGGGTCCCATCGTTATGGAAACTGGGGTCCCATTGTTATGGAAACTTAGAGCCTGTTCAGAATTCCGCCAGCTCCGCAAAATCCCCAGAGCCAGGAAACAGCAGCTCCACGATTTTCAATAGTAACTCCCCCCGCTCTGAGAGTGGAGTTGTGGAGCGGAGGTCCTCCGAACAGGGCCTTAGATTATGAATCTGGGGTCTCTTGTTAAATTTGGAATTAGAGTGGATAATTCATAGTTCCTATTTGAATCTGAAACCAAAGGCCGTTGTTGCTTGTTATTTATTATAGTTCCTATTTGTGGAACTATTTATCTAATAATGATGTGATTTCACCAGTAACTTAGTAGTAGATAATTCAAATATGGGCTAACGACAAAATTTCACATTGCAGGAGCCATGTGTTCAGCTCTTTGATGGGCAGTGCTTCCCTGAAGAAGGGTTTTGTGAAGAGTGTGTTACACTGAATAGATTTTCGTTTTCTCTTGCCATTTCTTTTTTCTATGCCATCATTGAGCAAGCAGTGTCGGTTCATAGTGAATGTGGTATCTTCAATGCGAAGGAGAAGTATTGTACCTTTTCCTCGTATGCCGACACTACCTGCCGTAGTTTTTTTTGTCATTCCCTAGATCTCCATCAGTACCATTCTTTGCTGACAAACATCACTGTTCGAGTGACAGAAATTAATAGCACTTGAGGAAATTATGTTTACTTACGTATCCACATATATTGTTTCGTGATGATGGTTGTGAAATTCGCTACACCTAGTGTGCCATTTTGAACCAAGAAAAACAAAGTTCAAAGGGTACTCTACGCTCATTATGTACCCTGACTTCGAGTCACTGGCACATGGGGTCCACCAGATGCCGGACCTGCCTGTCAACGACCCAAAGTCAAGCTGGGCTAAGTCAGAGAATGTCATTTGGAAGATTTCAGAGTTGTGACGTATTCCTCGATGAATGTTTGGAGGGAAGAATTACGGAAACAAGCTATATATTTTTTTATTCAATGAAGTGCCTGTGTTGTATGATCACAAACTTGAAAACGCCTTGATTATGGTATATCACTAAACATGTGCTAGATTTGACCTGGTGACTTAGCCCATGTGCATGGGGGTGTACCGTGGCACGGGGTGTCCAGAAGCTTCACAAGTCGTTGCCTTCTCGTGGACTCCCATTGGTGCTGCTGGAACCTTGCCTTCTTCTTGACGGTTCCCTCTCTACTTCCAAGCCTCTCTCGTGAATGGTGTAGGTGCTCGCTTGTGGATGACCTCCTCCATGGCACACTCGTCATCGGGCTCAAACCTATACATGGACACAGTAGGACGATTAAGTAGTATATCACCCTCGAGGGAACCAAGAAGACACGCATTAAGGAAGAAATTCACCTTAGTATGCTTGAAGTAAAAGTTGGGTGTGTCTCTTAGCAATGTAACTCTTGACATGGTGATGTCCATAGGATGCTCCGCATCATCCCCTCCCCATTGGAAAAGATCCATCCTCGGATAAAAAAACAAATCACCATGGAAAAGAGATGGCATTACCGTGTAGAAGTGGACGATCACCAAGCATTCACCATCTTGAAGCTCGAAATGGGCACTCTCCAATGTCGCACTGTCTTGTGATTCCTTCAAAAGGAGCAAGGACAACAAACACTTGGAAAAACAAATGTGGTTAGCGTTAGTGCAGAACCAAGCATTCATGTGGTGATTCACCCAACAAGTGTTGTCATCATGCATAGCATAATGTGCGACAAAGAAGTGTGGCATGGCATTTAAGCATATAAATTGAGCACATGTAAAAGGCACCATGGAAATAGTCATGCAAAGGTAAGGTAAATATGCTAATATGCATGACAAGTGAACAAGCATCTACCTTAATGTGATAGTAAGCATGCACAAAATGCTCCATGAACGGTCTATGGTAGGAATATGAATCACTGACAACACCAAAAAAATGAAATATCTAAATACATGGGCAAGACAATCCAAGCATAATGTGCATATGGTGCAGTGAAGAGATTGTGGCACTCAACAAATGGAAAGAGTAATTGTTCAACATGTGTGAGGCAATCAAGAAAAGAATGTATCAATCAATGGGGCATGTCATATATATCATGGCATGTAAGCTAGTAGCGCGAAGATGCAACATATTAGAGGAAATCATGGCAATCATGTCATGTGAGCAAATAATAGGCATATGCAATGCGCATGACATATCATAAGCATGAAAACAAAACATGATCAAAGTATCATCATAGACATGGGGCTCAAATGAAATATGGCAATAACAAGAGATATCGCCACCAAGCATGCACATACGCATACAAGTACTAGAATCAAGGATCATGTGAAATGCAATGCATGGATCACAAATGCAGGGCAAAGGCATAGAAATGAGCATATCATGCAAAGTGAACATGGCTAGATGGGCGTAGAATACGTAATGGATAATAACCCATAACCATGTGAGGGCCATGTAGAGGAAATGCGCGAAGTCCTTGCGATGAGGGTGGGTGGAGGATAAGCACTCCATGTGGTGCACGTCTTCATTGCTCTTTAGAGCTCGTTTTGTCAACGCGTGCACTTGCGAGGTTGACGAGGAATCATGTGTACCTACACAATAAGGAGACACACAAAATAAAGTGTGTGCATGGTAAATGTCATATCATCCATCATGATGTGTATGTGCACGTGAGAGTTAGCACAAGACAAACAATGCTCAAAGAAATTTGAGGCACGATAGAGAAACATGTCATCCATCATGAAAGAATAGTTCTTATGTTCAACATGATCGGGACGCAAATTATAGCAAGTGTGTGGCACAATAATAGCATTTTTAGTCATGGGATGCATATGGTGCACACAATCATGGGAATCATGCAATTCATAGGATGGAGCAAAATCTCCTAATAGGTATGGGGGTCTCCTCATGTGTAATAGCGGAAGTATAACATGGAGAAAATTGACAACATGGCAAACAATGCATGTCCGAATCATGTCCTAAGCTAGGTGGTCATGGCATGTCATATGATGGAAATGATGCAAAGGGAGCATATCAGTATGATCACAAGAAAAACAAATGCCAATAACTATGGGCTTGTCATCTATGCCATATGTGCAAACTGGGTTTATTTTAATGGCATAAGCATAGTTACTACGATGAGATTGCAAATAAGACATACAAGTGATCTCATGCATAGCATATGACAAGTCAAGCGGGTTGTCAAACATGATGTGACCAAGACAACTATCACAAGAAATCCTATGCAACATAGCATCACAACTAATAGAATCCTCATGGCAATCATCAAACTTATCATAAATGGGTAACTCATTGCATGGGGAAATCACACTAGCATGAGACATGCCAATAGGGAGATCAACATCATGCAAGCAATCAACATCCACTAGTGCGACAAGAGCATCACCTTCACCGTGCGACAAGAACATCACCTTCACCTATGTTACCTTTGTCATTCCACTCATGTGGTGTAGGTGAGGTGGCAAAGACCAAATTGTGGTCATCTTCATCGTGATGGAACCATGTGGGGGTGCATCATATTCCATCGTGGCCATCGTCTTGTCCAAAGGAGGAACGATGTCGTCGAGGATCAAGGCATCATCATATATGGGACCTTGCACCAAATGATAAGACAAAATAGAGGTAGAGGTTAAGTTGTTAGAAATCGAAGTGGCCTCACACAACATATTAACTACCTCACTCTCTCTATGTGGTGGTGGCTCACTCACTCCCTCAAAATAGGCGCACTCAAAGTCACACAAGGTGGATTCACTCATCTCACACAAGTAGTGGGGGTGGTGATGAGGACATCAATACCATTGTTACACCCACAACCCCTGTTGCTATACATACTGTACCAATTACTAGAGCTCGCACACGACAATTGAATTATCAGGTACTTTCGTTTCTTGGTAACAATTCTGATGTTCATGAGATGATGCTGCCTAAATTGGATACATTTGTTTTGCTTACAAATGAAGGGCCTAGCTTGGACAAGAAAGATGAACCTTGGAGAAAGTTCAAGCATGGAGATGATGGCATACGCAAGGGGAACAAGAACAGAGTTACAAGTGATGATTCCAGGACTTTGAAGCCACCATAATGAATGCATGAAGCCTTGGACGAAATATAAAAGATGCCACTTCATAAATTTCGTCCAGAGGCTCTAGGTGCCACGTCACCTTATTTTTGGGCCTGGCCCATGTAATTTCAAAATACTTGATTATAGGCAGTTTTTAGAGTCCGTATGTGTAGGGAAACAAGAGTTAGGGTTGGTTTCAGACCCCTCCTCCAAGGGCCACGAAATTACCCCCTCTCTCCTCCATATATACAGCCCTTAGGGCATCATTTAGACTTTGGGTTTTGTTTAGATTAAAAGTTCTCCATAGCTGCAACTTCGCGTACTTCATTTGTGTTCAACGACCAGACAAAGGCGTCATAGAACCCCACCTTCATTAATAAAGCTTTCCTCTTTTATTCGCAATATCCAGATTGCAATCTCAGTTTCTTGCTTGTTCTTCGTTTGCTCGCAGGAAATAGACCCTCGTGGTCAGGTTGATCATGCTCCGGCGTGGTCAATAACCCCTCGGAAGATGGTTTAGCGATTGCTAAGGCGCGACGTCTTCGCACGTTCGTAGTCAGATCGTCAAAGTCGACTCCCACAGAAAATGATTGCAATCTCATCGAAACATCGGGACACCTTCGCCTCTATCAGGTGGTGGCTCTCCTCACATGGGAATTGAGGCATCTCATCATATATGGGGCTAGTAGTGAAGTCACTCTCACGCTCAATATGGTGGCATGTGTCGCTCAACTCATCATCATGCGCCTCCTTGGTTGAAGGGAAAATCCCATGCTCAACCGTCTCGTCAACGTCACCATGGGTGAAGGCCGAAGATGGCACATCATCACTCTCGCCTTCAAAGATGGAATCATCATCCTTGCTCGCCACCATGTCGCTCGCCTCCAAATCTTGGTCCTTGAGTAGGTCCGTAGTCGTAGTCGTCACTGCACCGTCTTCAAAAAGAGTCGTGGTAGTCTCAGCATCGTCAATGCCACAAAGAGAGATGACAATGAAGTCAAACATTGGAGCATCGTCTTGGAGCTCATCGGGCTTGGATATCTTGGTGGTACTAGCCTCATGCTAACGGTCTTGGAGCGTGGTGATACGTCCATTTTGCGTCATGTTTTCCTACTATTATTTATAGTGTTTTTAATCAATATAACACTTTGTGGAGCAATTCTAATGCCTTTTCTCTCTTAATTTTGCAAGATTTACATGAAGAGGAAGATTGCCGGCAGCTGGAATTCTGGACCTAAAAAAGCTATGTCAGATTCTACACATCTCCAAATGAGCTAAAATTTCACGAAGAATTATTTTGTAATAAATACAAAATACTGGAAGAAATAAATACCAGAGGGGGCCACCCAGGTGCCCATGAGGCGCCAAGGCGCGCCCTGGTGGCTGGTAGGGCCCCTGGCCAGCCTCCGGTGACCATCTTCTGGTATATAAGCCCATTTGCCCTTGAAAAAAAATAAGGAGAAGACTTTCGGCACGGAGCGCCGCCGCCTCCAGGCAGAACTTGGGCAGGAGCACTTTTGCTCTCCGGCGGAGCGATTCCATCAGGGATACTTCCGTCCCGGAGGGGGAAATCAAAGCCATCGTCATCTCCAACAACCCTCTCATCATGGGAGAACTAAGCTTCATCAACATCTTCACCAGCACCATCTCATATCAAACCCTAGTTCATCTCTTGTATTCAATCTTTGTATCAAAACCTCAGATTGGTACCTGTGGGTTGCTAGTAGTGTTGATTACATCTTGTAGTTGATGCTAGTTGCTTTATTTGGTGGAAGATTATATGTTCAGATCCATTATGCTATTCAATACCCCTATAATATTCTACATGAATATGATTTTTGAGTAGTTACTTTTGTTCTTGAGGACATGGGAGAAGTCTTGTCATAAGTAATCATGTGAATTTGGTATCCGTTCGATATTATGATGATATGTATGTTGTTGTTTCCCTTAGTGGTGTTATGTGAACGTCGACTACACGACACTTCACCATATTTGGGCCTAAGGGAATGCATTGTGGAGTAGTAATTAGATGATGGGTTGCTAGAGTGACAAAAGCTTAAACCCTAGTTTATGCACTATTCCATAAGGGGCTGATTTGATCCATATGTTTAATGCTATGGTTAGATTTATCTTAATTCTTCTTTCATAGTTGCGGATGCTTGCGAGAGGGGTTAATCATAAGTGGGAGGCTTGTTCAAGTAATAACAACACCCAAGCACCGGTCCACCCACATATCAAATTATCAAAGTAGCGAACGCGAATCAAACAAACATGATGAAAGTGACTAGATGAAATTCCCGTGTGTACTCAAGAATGCTTTGCTTATTATAAGAGACCGTTCCAGCCTGTCCTTTGATACAAAAAGGACCGGGCTACCTTTTTGCACCTTATTTACTATTCCTACTTGGCACTTGTTACAAATTATCTTGCTATCAAACTACTCGTTACCGATAATTTCAGTGCTTGCAGAAAATACCTTGCTAAAAACCAATTGTGATTTCCTTCTGCTCCTCGTTGCGTTCGACACTGTTGCTTATTGAAAGGACCATGATTGATCCCCTATACTTGTGGGTCATCAAGACTCTTTTCTGGCACTGTTGTCGGGGAGTGAAGCGCCTTTGGTGAGTGGAATTTGGTAAGGAAACATTTATATTATGTGCTAAAATTTAATGTTACTTGTTACTATGGAAAACAATCCTTTGAGGGGTTTGTTCGGGTATCTTCACCTCGACCAGAAGCACAAATAGTTCCTCAACCTACTGCACCTACTAAAAATATTTATTATGTTATTCCTTTGGGAATGATAGAGAAACTGCTAGCTAATCCTTATGCAGGAGATGGAACAATACATCCTGATATTCATCTAATCTATGTGGATGAAGTTTGTGGATTATTTAAGCTTGCAGATCTACCCGGAGATGAAGTGGCTATGTGATGATATTGGAACATGGGATTGGAATTTCAACAAAATTTTTATCCTATGCATCTGGTTCATCGTGATCGGAATTATAATTAGTGCTAAACTTATGAAAAGCACTAAATATGGACTTGACTCTGAGATAGTAGCCTCCTTTTGTGAATCATTTGCTACTCATGTTGATCTCCCTAAGGAGAAGTGGTTTAAATATCATCCCCCTATTAAACAAAAGATTAAGGAACCCATTATAGTTAAATATGAAACTACCATTTACAATGTCGATCCAGTTGTGCCTACCGCTTATATTGAGAAACCACCTTTTCCTGTTAGGATAAAGGAACATGCTAAAGTTTCAACTGTGGTTAACAAAAGTAATATTAGAGCACCTAGACCCTCTGGACAAATTAAAGTTGAACCTAATGTTGCTATGGTTAAATATCTCTTGGTCGATAATATAGACGGGCATGCTATTTACGTTTGTGGTGAAGTCGCTAGAATTGCTAAGCCTGATACTAAAGATAAGAATAAACATGTTGTTGGCATGCCTGTTGTCTCAGTTAAAATAGGAGATCATTGTTACCATGGCTTATGTGATTTGGGTGCTAGTGTGAGTGCTATCCCATTTACCTTATATCAAGAAATTATGAATGATATTGCACCTATTGAGATAGAAGACATTGGTGTTACTATTAAGCTTGCAAATAGAGATATTGTTTCACCGCTTGGGATTGTTAGAGATGTTGAAGTCTTGTGTCGAAAAATAAAATACCCTACTGATTTTCTTGTCCTTGGTTCTCCACAAGATGATTTTTGTCCCATTATATTTGGTAGACCTTTCTTGGACACCGTTAACTTTGGCGATGCATCTCATGAGTTTAATTTCTCTAAATTTCATAGACAACCTCATGATAAAGAATTGCCTAGTAAATATGAAATTATTGGTCTTGCTTCTATTGCCGTACCTCCTACTAATTTGTTAGAACAATATTTGCTAGACCATGAAAATGATATACACATGAATGAAAGAAACAGAATAGATAAGATGTTCTTTGGTCAACCACCTATCCTTCAACACAATTTGCATGTTGAAACTCTTGGAGGTCCTCCTCCACCCAAAGGTGATCATGTGTTTGAATGAAAACAATTGCCTGATACATTGAAATATGCTTATCTTGATGAAAAGAAGATATATCCAGCTATTATTAGTGTAACTTTTCAGAGCATGAGAAAAAATATTACTAAAAACTCCGAGGAAGCACCGTGCCGCTATTGGATATACTCTTGATGATCTTAAGGGCATTAGTCCCACTCTATGTCAGCACAAGATTAATATGGAACCTGATGCTAAACCAGTTGTTGATCACCAACGACGATTAAATCCTAAGATGAAGGATGCGGTCTGAACTGAAATATTAAAGCTTCTGGAAGCAAGTATAATTTATCCCATAGCTGATAGTAGATGGGTAAGTCCAGTTCATTGTGTTCCTAAGAAAGGAGGCATTACCGTTGTTCCTAATGATAAAAATAAACTAATTCCACAAAGAATTGTAGCTGGTTATAGGATGGTAATTGATTTTAGAAAATTAAACAAAGCTACTAGAAAAGATCATTACCCCTTGCCTTTTATAGATCAAATGTTAGAAAGACTATCTAAGCACACACACTTTTGCTTTCTTAATGGATATTCTGGTTTCTCTCAAATACCTGTATCACCAGAAGATCAATAGAAAACTACTTCTACTTGCCCTTTTGGAACTTATGCTTACAAACGTATGCCTTTTGGTTTCTGTAATGCACCTGCTACCTTTCAAAGATGTATGACTACTATATTCTCTGATTTTGGTGAAAAGATTGTTGAGCTTTTCATGGATGATTTCTCCGTTTATGGGACTTGTTTTGATGATTGCTTAAGCAACCTTGATCGAGTTTTGCATAGATGTGAAGAAACTAATCTTGTCTTGAATTGAGAGAAGTGCCACTTTATGGTGAACGAAGGTCATAAAATATCCGAAAGAGGTATCGAAGTAGACAAAGCTAAAGTTGATGCAATTGAGAAAATGCCATGTCCTAAAGATACTAAAGGTATAAGAAGTTTCCTTGGTCATGCTGGTTTCTATAGAAGGTTTATTAAAGACTTCTCTACAATTTCTAGGCCTCTTACTAATCTCTTGCAGAAAGATGTTCCATTTGTTTTTGATGATGATTGTATAGAAGCCTTTGAAACACTTAAGAAAGCCTTAACTTCTGCACCTATTGTTCAACCACCTGATCGGAACTTGCCTTTTGAAATTATGTGTGATTCTAGTGATTATGCTGTTGGTGTTGTTCTAGGACAAAGAGTTGATAAAAAATTAAATGTTATCCATTATGCTAGTAAAACTCTAGACAATGCCCAAACAAATCATGCTACTATTGACAAAGAATTTTTAGCAGTTGTGATTTTATGTGATAAATTCAGATCTTACATAGTTGACTCTAAAGTAATTGTTCACACCGATCATGCTGCTATTAAATACCTTATGGAAAATAAAGATGCTAAACCTAGGCTCATTAGGTGGGTTCTTTTGCTACACGAATTTGATTTTCATATTACTAATAGGAAGGGAGCTGAGAATCCCGTAGCTGATAATCTGTCGAGATTGTAAAATATTCTTGATGACCCACTTCCTATTGATGAAAGTTTTCCTGATGAACAATTAGTTGTTATAAATGCTTCCTGTAATACTCCTTGTTATGCATACTAGGCTACTTACATCGTTGCTAAATTTATACCACCTAGTTTCACATACTAACAAAAGAAAAACTTCTTCTTTGATTTAAGACATTACTTCTAGGATGACCCACATCTTTATAAAGAAGGAGTAGTATTATTAGACGTTGTATACCTGAGCATGATCAAGAACAAATCCTATGGAAGTGTCATTCCGAGGCCAACGGAGGACGCCACACTGGAGATAGGACCACACATAAGGTATTGCAATCTAGTTTTTATTGGCATACTCTTTTCAAGGATGCTCGTAAGTTTGTCTTATCTTGTGACGAATGCCAAAGAATTGGTAATATTGCTAGACATCAGGAAATGCCTATGAACTATTAACTTGTTATTGAACCATTTGATATTTGGGGATTTGATTATATCGGACCTTTTACTTCCTCTAATGGGTATACACATATTTTAGTTAGTGTTGATTATGTTACTAATTGGGTAGAAGCTATTCCAACTAGTAGTGCTGATCATAACACTTATATTAAAATGCTTAAAGAAGTTATTTTCCTAAGGTTCAGAGTCCCTAGATATTTAATGACCGATGGTGGTTCACATTTTATTCATGGTGCATTCCGAAAACTACTTTCTAAATATAATCTCAACCATAGAATTGCATCTCCTTATCATCCTCAATCTAGTCGTCAAGTTGAGTTGAGCAATAGAGAAATAAAGCTAATTTTGCAAAAGGCCGTCAATAGATCTAGAAAGAATTGGTCTAAGAAACTTGATGATGCATTGTGGCCGTATAGAACTGCTTATAAAAATCCTACGGGTATGTCTCAATACAAAATGGCTTATGGAAAAGCATGTCATTTACCTCTTGAGTTAGAACATAAAGCATATTGGCCAATTAAAGAAATCAACTATGATTTTAAACTTGTCGGTGAGAAGAGGTTATTTGATATTAGCTCGTTAGATGAATGGAGAACCCAAGTTTATGAAAATGCCAAGTTGTTTAAAGAAAAAGTTAAAATATGGCATGATAAAAGAATTCAAAAACGGGAATTCAAGGTGGGTGAGTATGTTCTATTGTACAATTTTCATTTCAAATTCTTTGCAGGAGAACTTCTCTGTAAATGGGAAGGACCGTATATGATGCGGAGCATCCCACGTTCATCCCCATGTACACTCCGACTACACTCCAAGCCCCAAGAGGACATATGATGAGACCTCAAACATACACCATTGGACACAAGGTGAACTCGCTCCTCTTCGAACCATCACTTTCCATATGTGAGACATGGCTACTACCTCAAATATATGTGCTATGCATGACTAGGAACAAAGAGGAAGACCATGGACAAGACGGCGAGGACACCGAGTACAAGGAACTACCAAAGAAGCTCCAGCGAGCGGACGTCCGGACGACACTGGACGACCGGCCTCTCACAGCGAGCGGACGTCCGACCCTCGGCGGACGACTGGCGCCTGAAGACCAGCCTAGGCCAGCTACAGCCCTCCCAGCGAGCGGATGTCCAACCCCGCACCGGACGTCCGACAATATTAACGGAAGTCCGAGACATCCGGACGTCCGGTATCCCGACCACAGAACACTTTTAGCGGACGCCCGACACTAGCGGACGACCGGTCCCCCTGGAACCACCGGACGTCCGGTGCGCAGCGGACGTCCGGTCCCTGGCTGTGTCCAGTTGCGGGCTGAGGCCCATGTACTCCTTCACTTCGCCCCCATTTGCACTATGACTATAAATAGGACACACCCTCCTCCTAGTTAGGGTTAGCAAAGGATTAACTCATGTTAGTGTGAGAGCTTTGCTCATCCACTTGGTTACCTTCTCCTGGGAGATCGCGCCTCCATCGGAGAAGATCCTTCCAAGCGGATTCAAGACCCCCTCTTGGGTGGCCCCATCAAGACCTCCTCACGGAGAAGAACCGGTTACCCTTTGTATCGTTCGTTGTTGACTTTGGATCTTTTATCTCCTCTTATGTTCCGAGGATCTAGCACATGTGTGACTATATCTTTTTGGTTTGAGAGTTTCTCTTGTGTTTCCCCTCGTTTTCCCCTTGTGTTCTTCGTGTTCTTAGTTGGGATCCGCTCCTTTCGTGAAAGATTGGCCATCTAGGGTTCCACCCTACATCATCTTGGTATCATGAGCCACGTTGATCATGATTTCGGAGCCTCCCCTCTTTGTTTTCTAGCGTGATTTCGTTGTGTTCTTCCCCAAATTCGAAAATCCCCACCAAAAATAGCCCCAATTTTTTTTGTGATTTGTTGGTTTGATGATGTTATGTTGATTTTGATCCATGGATTTGCTTGGTTTCAAGTGGATCTAGCATTTCCAAGTTTTCCACTTTCCATCCACGAAATCTCTTCAATTTTGACCCCAAAATCCCAAAATTCCGCCCAAAATCGCGTCCCAAAACTTGCGTCTCGCGTTGACCCCGACCCACCGGACGACCAACGTTTTACGGACGTCCGGACCCCCCACGAAGCACCGGACGTCCGTCATCCACCGGACAACCGGAACCAGCCAACAGAACAGAATTTACGGATTTCCGAGCCTGACCGGACGTCCGGCGACCGGACATCCGTCCTTTTACGGACGTCCGTAACCTGTAGTTTCAGACTTCGGCTGATTTTTGTTTTATCCATAACTAATTCATCCGAACTCCGATTTTGACGTTCTTTAGCTCGTTTTGAAGCTCTTGACATCTCCCTTCCCACAAAAATACCACCAACATCATTTGACTCCATCAAATATTGACAACTTTGGCATCTTTGCCTAGGGCTTCCACCACATCATCCGCTACACCACCACCGACTTCCGCAACCTAACCCATTTTGATCCATATAGCATTAGTGGTTGCTTGAGTAGTGATTCGAGTCTCCTAAGGTGTTTCGACTACTTAGGAACGGTTGCTTCTTTTCCAACCACCACCACCACTTCCGCATAGGCTTGCCCACCATACACTTCCGCCACCTCAACTTAACCCAATTTTGTTTGAGCTTGTTTGAGTTGTGTGTTGTGTCTCCTAAGGTGTTTAGGCTACTTAGGGACAGTGACCTCAACTTCGACATCATGTATAGTACACCACCATAACCTCCACTTCCGCATTGCCTAGTGCAACACCACCACCACATCCCGCTACCACCATTTGACTTTTGTCCTTGAGATTTTGAGTTCGCGGTTTTTTTCCGTTTCCTAAGGTGTTTCGGCTACTTAGGGACGAGTCTCCATCATCTTGGTATATACATCAAGAACACCGCCACTCATCATCGCAAAGGACGGTAACCTCGACGACACCATTGTACTTTCCCTTTGCAATTGCAATTGATAACCCCTAGCCCATTTTGCGTTACTTGCCTATCGAGACTAGCCATTTGAGTATTGCCGGCAGCGTTACTTGTGCACATTAGTGATCTACACCATCCATTGCATACATACCATATCATATTGGTATCATATTATCTTGTGTCTCAAGTTTGTTCCCGCATATACACAATTGCTATCTTGGTTTGTGCATTGTGCAAAAGTGGCCATACAAAAAAAGAATAAGCTTTTAAGCAAAAGAGAGAGAGAGAGCAAGGAAGCTTGTAAGCAAGTGCCATAGCATCCTACCACATTGCATAAGATTGTCATATCCGATCATCTTGGATCAAAGACCGGGAACCATACATACATAGCATACTTGGAATAGAAAGTTTATCCATTTTGCATATCATAGGTTGTGCACAAGTGTCGTATCCGCCTATAGAGCAATCGTGCTAGTGTCTCTCTTGAGTTGTGCAACACGAGCGTTTTCCATGGATTCCACATTTTGTGCTCATTCCTTGGTTGCACGACCCCATTTATCTATCCGTGTGTGTGTTTCCATGTGCCACCCGTATTGCTATTGGTCTACTTGTTTCCTTTGCGAATTTGTGAATCTCTTTCAACATTATTGACTCTTGCTAACATTTTGCATCAAATTTTTGTGCCACTATCCTCACCGAGCTCCACCATAAGCCTTATTTGTGTAGTTGTGAGAAATTGACAAGATCGGTACCAATTGTGCTATTTCCTTGTTATATCATTGAGTGATCATTGATCCATTTTCAACATCGGTCAAGGTACAATTGGTATAGTTCTTCTCTTTCTCCCACTCATATTTTCTCGAGTTTTGTGATGGATAGGCAAGGCATTTCATCTCCGGTCTTCGACAACAACGACGGCGTGAACAACTACGTCACCAAAGCGTCCATCTTCGATCTACAACGACAAATGCAAGGTGCACAATCTACCTTGCGAGAGCGCCTCGACAACCTCGCCATCGACATACACCACCCCGAAGCAAGGAAAAGGGACTACATCGACACCAAGTTGGGCGAGCTAAAGGATCAACTACGAGACATGGTGGCCGACTACAAGTCTTCTTCGCCTTCATCATCCTCAAGGTGGAGGCAAGCAAGTCGATCATCTTCGGAGCGCCCATGTGATACAAGCGCAAGTCATCCACGTCCACATCTACATGGCGACCACCATCACGTTCGTGATCCACATCGTCATGAAGGGCAAGTCACCTCCAAGCATCATGTGCACGACGACGACGAACAACATCTACTACGAGCTCAAGTGCGACAACGACACCATCAACATGAAGATGCTCCACAAGCGCAAATGCACAAGTCCCAACAAGCCATACTTCACGCCAAGTCCAAACTTCATGAGCAAAAGAGAAGACCGCGAGACGAGCACCACCAAGACAGAGCTACGGCTACCACCACCACTTCAGCATCTTCACCAAGTGCTATCAAGGCATCTTCGCCTTTGGACGTACGACATCTTCGCCTACTTCCCATGAGTTCGCCTACATCGACATCTTCAACAACAAGGAGACCACCTACGAGCGAGGGCGACACTTCCATCTTCGGAAGCCCCTCAAGGAAGATGGCCGAGCATGGGACATTCCCTTCGGTAATGGAGACGAGCTACGAGGCGCCACATCATATGGGCCTCCAACAACAAGACGACGACAAGAAGGTTGAGCATGGGACTATCCCTTCAACCAAGGCGGCGATAGGAGTTGAGCATGGAGACATTTGCACCAATATCTCTCCAACACCCACATATGACGTGATGCCCCAATTACCATGTGAGGCGAGCCACACCACCATGAGTGATATGAGTGACTCCACCATACATGACATTGAGAGCATTTCCTATGAGAGGATGAGTGTGACCACCACTAGCCCCACACACGAGAGCAAGCCACACATCCTATGTGAGGTTGAGAGCCATTCGAGTGACTCCACCGACCATAAGAGGTAGAGCATCATATTGGGAGTGAGTGAGCCATAACACTTAGTGAGTGAGGTAGTTGACACGGCATGTGAGGCCACTATGATTTCTAATGACTTAACCTCTACTCCTAGTGTGTTTTCTTTTTTGGTGCTAGGTCTCCTAAATGATGACATGCCATTCCTCGATGAGTCCATACCTCCAATGGATACGACGATGGCCATGGTGGACGATGATACACCCCCCACATGGTTCCATCAAGATGAAGATGACAACGGCTTGTTCTTCGACACCTCACCTGCAACACATGAGCGATGCTCCAAAGGTAACATAGGTGACAATGCTTCTCTTGTCCCACTAGTGGACTATCTTATCAATGATTGCTTGCATGATGTTGATCCACCTATTCCCATGCTTCATGCTAGTGCGACTTCTTCATGTCATGACTTACCAATTTATGATGAATATGACGATGAGCATGTTGAATTGCCTAGTTGTGATGCTATGCTCCATAGGATATCATGTGAAAATTCTTTTGGTCACATCATGTTTGACAATCCATTGAACTTGTCATATGCTATGAATGAGATCTCCCATATTGCATCATTTCAATCTCAACATAGTAACTATGCATGCCCCACTAAAATAAATCCCATTTGCACTTATGACATAGATGACGAGATGATGGTCATTGGCTTTTGTTTTTCATGTGATGATATTGCCATGCTTCCTTTACATGATTCGTGCAATTCATCTACTATACCATGCCATGATCACATAGAACCAAATATGCTTTGTTTTTGATGTTGTCAATATTCTCCATGTGATGTTTCTACAAATGCTCATGAGGAGACACCCATAGTTTTCTCATACATGTTAGGAGATCTTGATGCATTCCATACCTCGCATGATTACATCCCTTATGTGCACCATATGCATACCATTCCACACAATGCTCTAGATATTGCGAGTGATGCATTACATCCTTTGAGTCTCCATTATGCTATACATAACACTAAACCTATCATGATGGATGACATGTTTCTATATCACACATCTCATTTATTTGAGCATTGGATATTTTGTGCTAACCAACACATGCACGTATGCATCATGATGGATGATGTGTACATATACCACACACACAATTTTCCCTTGTCTTTGTTTTGTGTAGGTACTCACGTATACGCGTCAACCTCTCAATCCCAAGAGTTGACGAAACGAGCTCTTGAGAGCAATGATGATTTGGGATCCCATGGACTATCCTTACCACCGTTCCCTTCGCGCAAGGACTACGCGCATCTCTTTTACTTGTCTATCACACGGCTATGGGATATTTACCACTTGTCATCTTATGCCCATACTATCATGTTCACTTTGCATGTTATGCCTGCTTATATGCCTTTGCCATGCAATTGTGACCCTTGCTTGCATCTACCCATGATTCACCATTATGCTACTCCTATGTGTATTTGCATGCTTCGTGGAGATCCTTGTTGCTATTGCCATGTTTATCATGTGCCTCATGCTATTGTTGATTCTTGTGTTGGGAGAGTCATGATGTCCCATTGCTATTTACATATGGCTTCTCGCCAATACATTGATGATATTGTGCTCATATCTTGCCTTCATGCTTGTGATATGTCTTGTGCATTATTCATGACCACCATTTGCACACATGACATGCTTGACATGATTCCTTCTAGTATGTTGCATCTTCGCACTACTAGCTTGCTTAACTTGATTCATCTGATTACTTGCTTTGCTGCATCAACCATGTTCCATTCTTACTTGCTTTCTAGGGTTGATGACATATATGTTCATGCCTCTCACATGACTTATCTTGCTCATTGTCTCTTGTCTCCATTAGTGGTATCCCTCATATCCCCTTGTATTGAGTGCCAACTTGCTATGCTTATTAATCGTGGAGACTTGGACATCTTACTTGTGATGCATGCTTGTTTGTTTGAGCCTAATGCCTTTGATTGTTCTTGCATCATATGCCTCCATACTATGAAATGCTCCCTTGTCCTTTCTTATGATGAGCATGATGCATATACTTGTTGGGTATCTTACCACACGAATGCTAGGTTTTGCATTTCCGCTAACCTCATTTGTTTTTCCGAGTGTTTGTCATGTTCTTTCATTTTGAAGTATTCACAAGGTGGTACCATCACGAGACATCTTAGTTATGAGAAGGCATACACGATGTGCAACTCCAACACTCTTGAGAAACTCCTAAAGTTGAATTCCTTCCTTTTGAGCCATCCTCAAATACGCATATTGGATGGGTCATTCTTTCATTGTTGTTTCCTTCTTGTTGTCTACATGATACATCTCGTGAACGGAGGAGCGACATTGGAGATTGGCTCTATGCACCTTCAAATTGAGGAGCGCCCGGACTTATTGGATGCACCTTCGAACCTCCACTCATGCCACGACATCGAGCTTTGGTACACAAACACCTCCATATTTGTTGATTGTGCTTACACATGTCATGCTTGATGGACATATCATACTCACCACAAGTTTGAATCTTATGCATGGATTGACACACATTATGATTGCATTGTTGCATCTTGTATTCCCATGTCATCCATGATATATGAGCTTGTGCATTTCCTTAGCAAATTTGTTGTGATCTTCCTTGATGGCATATTCTTACATCATGATCATATTGTCCACCATCAATTGCATGATCACATAGCCACATTGAGCACCAATTACCATGTTCATGCTTTTGATAAGCCGTCCCATTATGACATCATTTTGCAGAATGGTAGAATTTGTCGCTTTGCGCACCATGCTAATTACCCAATGAATGCTTTGCACATCATTCTAGATCATCTTGATAAGCTTCATGTGTTTTGTCACGAACAATCTTGCCTCACGGACTCACACTTATTTGATGGACACTTTGTGCGCGCTAACCATCGTATTTCCAAGTGTACTTTGTGTTTGCTCATTTTGCATGTACCACATACCGGAGACACCTTGGAGTACTTGGATTGCGCCATGTTTTCAATTCCATCCAACTACAAGTTCGTCCACGACAACCATTTCCATGGTGATGAGGATCACGATCCGAGGTCGGATCTTTCCCAAGGGAGGGGAGATGATGCGGACCATCCCACGTTCATCCCCATGTACACTCTGACTACTCTCCAAGCCCCAAGAGGACATATGACGAGACCTCGAACGTACACCATTGGACACAAGGTGAACTCGCTCCTCTTCGAACCATCACTTTCCATATGTGAGACATGGCTACTACCTCAAATATATGTGCTATGCATGACTAGGAACAAACAGGAAGACCATGGACAAGACGGCGAGGACACCAAGTACAAGGAACTACCGAAGAAGCTCCAGCGAGCGGACGTTCGGACGACACCGGACGACCGGCCTCTCACAGCGAGCGGACGTCCGACCCTCGGCGGACGACCGACGCCTGAAGACCAGCCTACGCCAGCTACAACCCTCCCAGCGAGCGGACGTCCGAACCCGCACCGGACGTGCGGCAATATTAACGGAAGTCCGAGACTTCCGGACGTCCAGTATCCCGACCACAGAACACTTTCAGCTGACGTCCGGCGCTAGCGGACGACCGGTCCCCCTGGAACCACCGGACGTCCGGTGCCCAGCGGACGTCCGGTCCCTGGCTGTGTCCAGTTGCGGGCTGAGGCCCATGTACCCCTTCACTTCGCCCCCATTTGCACTCTGACTATAGATAGGACACCCCCTCCTCCTAGTTAGGGTTAGCAAAGGATTAGCTCATGTTTGTGTGAGAGCTTTGCTCATCCACTTGGTTACCTTCTCCTCGGAGATCGCGCCTCCATTGGAGAAGATACTTCCAAGCGGATTCAAGACCCCCTCTTGGGTGGCCCCATCAAGACCTCCTCACGGAGAAGAACCGGTTACCCTTTGTATCGTCCGTTGTTGACTTTGGATCTTGTATCTCCTCTTGTGTTTCAAGGATCTAGCACATGTGTGACTATATCTTGTTGGTTTGAGAGTTTCTCTTGTGTTTCCCCTCGTTTTCCCCTTGTGTTCTTTGTGTTCTTAGTTGGGATCCGCTCCTTTCGTGAAAGATCGGCCATCTAGGGTTCCACCCTACATAAGTCTATCATCGAAGAATATTGTTATGGAGCTATTTAGATCAATAATTCTGAAGGCACTAATCCAAGTGTGATCAATGGACAAAGAATTAAGCATTATATCTGAAGTACACCTATTAATGTTGAAACTAACATTATTCAAACTATGACACCGGAGGAACACATAAGAGAGACTTTCTAGAACACTCCAGAACCCTAAAAAGGAATAGGTATTTGATACGGTAAGTAAACCGGCTCCAAAAATTCCATAAAAATTACTTTCTTCTAGTTTTGGAATATTAGAAAATTACAAAAGTAAGAAACAACCGAGGGGACCCATGAGGTGCACACGAGGCATCGGGGCGCGCCCACTCCCCCTGGGCGCGCCCTGGTGGCTGATGGGCCCCTCGTGAGCCTTCTCGACTCCGTTTTCTTCTGGAATACTTTTTTTTCAAGATAAAAAATCTTTATATATACTCCTGGACATTTTGACCATCATCTTGCAGAAATATCTTTTGTTCTTGTTTCGTGCTATTTTTCTGCCAGATCTAGATCGCCATGGCTCAACCAAGCTTCTCCAAGGACAAGTTCAAGGGCCTAAGAAGACAGGAAGCATGGAGGCCAGGCTTGAAGCCGTGGAGCAAGAGATGTTCAAGTGCCAGGGGATGGTTGAACACACACTCAGTGCCAACCACTCCATGATTATGGAATTCACCCATGAGCACACGGTGGATGGCAAGTCAATGGGGGACATCATCTTCGAGCTGAACAAGTGAGTCAACTATCTCCAAGGCCAAATCTATGATCTTTAAAATCAAAATTTTGAGTATGAGGCAAGATTTAAAGGTATGAGTTTAGCTGCAAGTTTGAGGACTACGGAGACTCGTTCATCCTTTTATGATGGGGAACCTATGCCATGGAAGCCGGAGGACAAGCCCACTACTTCATCACCACCATCATCACCGAAGATAGAAAGTTGAGTACACGGGTATGGGCACTCCCCTTGGCTTGTGCCAAGCTTGGGGGAGGTGGCCCAGTATCGTATCACCAACACTTTTATTATCTTTACCTATTTTTAGTTCGATCCTTAGTTATTTCGTGATTTAATTGAATACAAGTTTAGTATGATCTATTTTTGAGTGCTAGTTTTGTGATCTATTTATCTATGTAATCGAGTTGAGAGTTATATAATAAAGAGCAGTTTGTGTTTTTGTTTCTTTACTTTTATGTTTCAATCTTAGCAATGAAAATAATGGAAAGATCATATGCTAATATTTTGGAAAGTAATGACATTACATAAGGAAAAGTGTAAGTTGTAAAATTTATTGAAGGTTAACAAACATAACATTGGTCAACGTTGCAATCCATGAAAGAATTAGTAAGGGGAGAGAAGATTCACATGCAAATATACTATCTTGGACATCTTTTATGATCGTGAGCCCCCATTAAGTATTTTATATCAAATTGTTGACGTTGGACAAGGAAGACAACATAATGAGTTATGTCTGCTTATATTCACAGAGAAGTTATATTGTTATAGATCCTCCAACATGTGGTGCTTGCTCAATATCTTTGCTAGCCAAAAATACGCACTAAGTAGAGATACTACTTGTGCATACAAAAGCCCATAAACCCAATTTCATGTCATGAGAGTCTACTATACCTACCTATGGATTGAATAAGATCCTTCAAGTAACACTACTGCAGGATGCTGCTAACGCGACACTACAATCAGAGACCCTTCGACGAAACTGTGTGCGATGCATTAATCGCAAACGATGGTGTAATAAAACCGTAAAAATGAGATGAACTGTTTGCGATTGCGCACTCATCAAACATGATCCAGATCAGAGATGCGTGTGCGATGTGTGGCATACGGTTAATCCATATGATCTGTTTGCGATGATCCAGAACAACAGAAACGGCCAGCCAGATGAGGGTGTGTGCGATATATGACATACAGTTTACTAGGATGAACTGTGTGTGATTAGGCAACATAATAGAAACGGTCAGCCAGATCAAGGTGTGTGCGATGGAGGGCATACATTTCACTCGAATGAAATGTTTGCGATGAGCCAAGACAATAGAAACGGTTCAACTGAAGAAGATGTGCATGATACGCGGCAAACATGTCCGTAATCAGAAATGTGTGCGAAAACCAATAATAACACATATGATTGCTGCTAATAAGCCGCATGATTTGCTCTGTCTACAGAAGAACAACATATATATAACTAAAATAAACATCCAATAACATAAGTGACTGTACAGATCATTTGTACACACCTCAATAAACAATTGCATGAATTCTAAACTAGGAGAAACGATCGTCTAGTCATCTACTTATTTTGACGCTCCCGCCACTGCTCTGTGGCTCGATCCCTTGTCTGGGGCAGGACGAAGACACTTCCTCATGTCAACGATCCGCCTATACATCTCGTAGCTTGTGTACGCGTCCTTGGCCGTGTACTTGACATGTTCTTCATCCACTCTCTGATGCCAGGCACTGTGCCAGGCATTCATGTCCTTCTTGTTCTCATCCTTCATCTTCATGTAGTAGGGGTTGATGATGGCCGAGGCGAGGTCAAATAGGGAGTTCTGTTTGTTGTTGTCATTGCCCCAGACCTTGTAGTGGTCACGGATGTTGACAAGATTCTGGCAGGTCAAGCCCGAAACTTTGAGTGCTTTTAGATCGTTGGTGGTGTCCAGCGTAGCGAAACTGCAGTTGGAGCTGTTGATAAACCTGGAGAAATGCTCACAAGGCCTTGTGGCCAGGTGGTAGTGGTAGACAAGGATGTCATGTCGCATGCACAACTGGGCGACGGCAACCTTTCGATCTTGCCCGGCACGACCGCTGGTGAACTCAAGGTCGAAGCCGACCACTTGGTACTTGTCCTTAGCGAGGAACTGCTCCATACTTTGGATGGAGCTCTCCACCGAGACCGGCTCATTTGTGTACTCCTCACGTGGGTGTCCACTACGTGATGCGTGGTGAACTGCCCCCGTTGTCATCGTCGACCGCCGGGAGCGCCATTGGAGCCATGGGGAGCGCCGTTGGAACTGCTGGATGTCCTCTCTATATGTGTCATCGTGGGTGTTCTTATTGTAGTGTGTGGCGCGAGAGATGAAGGTAAATGTCTTCTTCTTCTTCTTCTTCTTCTTCTTCTTCTTCTTCTTCTTCTTCTTCTTCTTCTTCTTCTTCTTCTTCTTCTTCTTCTTCTTCTTCTTCTTCTTCTTCTTCTTCTTCTTCTTCTTCTTCTTCTTCTTCTTCTTCTTCTTCTTCTTCTTCTTCTTCTTCTTCTTCTTCTTCTTCTTCTTCTTCTTCTTCTTCTTCTTCTTCTTCTTCTTCTTCTTCTTCTTCTTCTTCTTCTTCTTCTTCTTCTTCTTCTTCTTCTTCTTCTTCTTCTTCTTCTTCTTCTTCTTCTTCTTCTTCTTCTTCTTCTTCTTCTTCTTCTTCTTCTTCTTCTTCTTCTTCTTCTTCTTCTTCTTCTTCTTCTTCTTCTTCTTCTTCTTCTTCTTCTTCTTCTTCTTCTTCTTCTTCTTCTTCTTCTTCTTCTTCTTCTTCTTCTTCTTCTTCTTCTTCTTCTTCTTCTTCTTCTTCTTCTTCTTCTTCTTCTTCTTCTTCTTCTTCTTCTTCTTCTTCTTCTTCTTCTTCTTCTTCTTCTTCTTCTTCTTCTTCTTCTTCTTCTTCTTCTTCTTCTTCTTCTTCTTCTTCTTCTTCTTCTTCTTCTTCTTCTTCTTCTTCTTCTTCTTCTTCTTCTTCTTCTTCTTCTTCTTCTTCTTCTTCTTCTTCTTCTTCTTCTTCTTCTTCTTCTTCTTCTTCTTCTTCTTCTTCTTCTTCTTCTTCTTCTTCTTCTTCTTCTTCTTCTTCTTCTTCTTCTTCTTCTTCTTCTTCTTCTTCTTCTTCTTCTTCTTCTTCTTCTTCTTCTTCTTCTTCTTCTTCTTCTTCTTCTTCTTCTTCTTTCCTCTCCTTTATCTTCTTATCCCTTTCCTCCTTATTCTCATTCTTCTTGTTTTTCTCTTTATTTATCTTCTCTTTCTTCTTCTTCTCTTTCTTCTTTTTCTTCTTGTTATTCCTTATTTGTGTCATTTTAGAGCTAACAGAAGTAATTATGCTTTTTTTGGCCAACTAAGCTTAAAGTTGAGCTAACGACCTCAACTATGATTATGACAATGAATGGTGGGTAGCAAGTGGTGGAAATTGATGGATCATCTTGATAGAGGCGAGGGTGTCCTGATGTTTCAATGAGATGGCTATCCTTTTCTTTGGGAGTCGACCTTGACGATCCGACTATGGACGTGCGAGATGTCGCGTCTTAGCGATCGCTAAGCCAACTTCCGAGGGGTTATTGACCACGCCGGAGCATGATCAACCTGACCACGAGGGTCTATTTCCTGCAAGCAAATGAAGAACAAGCAAGAAACTAAGATTGCAATCCTGATATTGCGAATATAAGATGAAAGCTTTATTGATCAAGGTGGGATTATGTGACATCTTTGTCTGGTCGTTGAACACAAACGAAGTACGTGAAGTTGCAACTATGGCGAACTTTTAATCTAAACAAAACCCAAGGAAAAAGATACTAGATGGATCTACTTATATAGGAGCAAGGGGTGGTGGCCAAGGAGGTGGGAGGACGTCCCAAGTCAGCCTAAAACTAACTCTAGGTTGTACAAGGCTCATGGGCCTAAGTGGAGGTGATCCTTTGGACTTGTAGATTGACTCGGATTCTGCTGCAGTGTCAGATTTTTCATCGATATGTCAATGCTCTAGAAGAATTTGAAGGTGAATCCAATTGGGTTGGAAAGTGCACGAAATCTACTTTCCAACAAAAAAAGAATCACCCAATTCGGAGTTCGGATAAAAGAGTTCTTGCCGTTTTGAGTCATGTATGTCTGTGTAGTCCGAATCTGAGTCCAGAACGTGAGAGACTTGGACTCTATGTTCTCTTGGCCCAAAAGTGATGTGAGAGGACTTTTTGAACAACGCCTAAACTTCTTGTTTCCCCTTATATTCATATGTGGATTGTACAAATGTCCCATGCACCTGCAATTAGACATGGCACAAATGTGTGTGAAGTATTTTTTTCCTAGATAACATAAATAAATTATTGCATAGTTTGCATTAGAAACCACCTCACAAACATGCATGTATGCAATATTTTTGGTTGTATCCAAGGTATTCATGTCCTCATCAGGTACACTTCTCCATATAAGGTCCAAGCCCCTGCGAAAATAGCACATGAAATAAAAACATTGATTCGGTATACGAACGGAGTTTGTATACCCAACCAGCAAAAAGAAATAAAGGAAAACATAGTTGCTACAGAGAATTATTTGCTATGGAGTTTCAGAAGTAATTAACATTAATTACAAAGCAAATAATCGGTTATAAAACACCTAGTCGACCTCAACGTCAAAAATGAATCAGATGGAGGTGTTATTGCCTTCATACGGATGCTTAAACGACCAACTGTGGTCGTATGGAACATCGTCGTTCCCTCTGAGAGATGCTCATTGTGGACACCAGGTGAAACAAACGCTCGTACAGGCACGAGCGCTCATACGGTAGGTCATCTTTTGTTATGGTCTTCTTCTATTTTGCGGCCAAGGGCTCATATGGGCGCCCCAACAACCGAGGCGGTCATAAGGAACACCGTCTTTTCTCCTGGAGCTGCAAAACTTCATGAAAAAAATTTGTGCTTCCTCCTCACGCGTTAGGCATGTAGCAATATTGCAATAAAAATAAGAGGAGGTATACAACAAAAACAAGCTACGGACACACTATAAATTTTACCAATGAAAACTATATGAAACCAACTCAAATAGCAACTACTCAAAACAAAAATAAAAGTACCAATGCAACATGAATGTATCTAGACTCAAGACAAAAAACTAAGAAAGACACGTACGGACTTCCGGGTTACCTCCCAGGCAGTGCTTTCTTTATATCCATATAGCTAGGCTTCGGTTCTCCATTAAGTCACTCACCGGGATCCCTAGGGATTTCAACCCCGAGTGTATGTCTTACCTCCGACCGAGGTTGGGAGCACCTCATAGAAAAGTCCTCCTGGAGTCGTACCCGCTTACAATGCATCGTCATCATGTAGGTAAGTACGTCCTCGCACTCAAGCGAGAATAGATGCACCAATGAGGTGAGCATGTCTCCTTTTTTTTCTACAACAAAAGAGTTTGAGACTTATATATAATTATAAACATTACCTTGGCTACCTTTGTAGGCGAACACTTCATAAAATTCTTTATTCGCAGTGGGTAATTCAATACTCCCTAATGGTTTCCCCTGCTCAACAAATTTGTCCAACAAATCACACTTGGACATTAGCATAGGTGAATCAAGAATATTTTCCTCCTCTAGTTCGTCATTATCACTAGCACTAACATGATAATCATCATCCTCAAATTGAGGGTGAGCTTCCTACACAGAAGATTTGTTAGCATCAAGTTCCTCCAAACTAGAGTCATGTCCACGACTTCCACGAGCTACTACGACCTCGACATCGACCACACGATTCCTTTCTATGGGACTCAAGAACCCAAGGAGTATCTCGAGTGGGAGTGCTTAATGGATGACTACCTCATGCTACATCAAGTTCCTCCCGAAGATCAAGTGAAGTGCGCCACAAGGAACTTCCACGACTACGCGTCCACATGGTGGCTTCACACACCTTCGGACGGATACGACATGAGTTGGCCCAAGACGAAGAGAGCTTTGCAGCGAGAGTTTGTTCCTCCAACCTACACGGAACAACTTCTACGCCAATTGGAGAACACCATTCAAGGATCCAAGTCCATCGACGAGTACTTCAAGGAGATGAAGAATGGCTTGCGACGAGCCGGCATGGACGACCCCATTTCGATGAAGTTCCACATCATGATGGGATTGCACAACGACATCTCCAAGACTATCTTCCTCGAGAACTACAAGTCCCTCGACGACTACTACATTGGTGCTCTCAAGGCGGAACAAGAACTCATGAAGGCCAAGGCTTCTCCACCCAAAGCTAACGTCACGACGACCAAGATCCATGAGAACGAGCATGAGGATAGTACCACCAAGATGTCCAAGCCCGACGAGCTCCAAGACAATGCTCCCAAGTTCGACTTCGTCGCCATCCCTCTTTGTGGCATTGATGGTGCCGAGTCTACTTTGACTCTTTTTCAAGATGGAGCGGCGACGAATACCACTGTGGAGCCAATCAAGGAACACGCTTTGGAGGCGAGCAACAAGGTGGCGAGCAAGGATGATGCTTCCGTCTTAGGAGGCGAGAGTGATGATGTGCCAACTTCGGCCTTCATCAACGGCGACGGTGACGAGATGGTTGAGCATGGGATTTTCCCTTCGACCACGGCGACTTATGATGACTTGAGTGACTTGTGCCACCATATTGAGAGTGAGGGTGACTTCATCACTAGCCCCATATATGACGAGTTGCCCCAATTCCCATGTGAGGAGAGCCACAACCGCCACCACTTGAGTGAGATGAGTGACTCCACCATATGTGACATTGATTGCACCTACCTTGAGGGAGTGAGTGAACCACCACATAAAGAGAGTGTGATAGTAGATAGGCCATGTGAGGCCACTATGATTTCTAACAACTTAACCTCTACCTCTATAGTGTCTTCTCATTTGGTGCTAGGTCCCATATATGATAACGCGCCGATTCGCGACAACTACGTCCTCCCTTTGGACAAGACGATGGCCATGGTGGAATATGATACTCCCCCCACATGGTTCCATCAAGATGAAGATGACCACCATTTGGTCTTTCCCACCTCACCTACACCACTTGAGTGGAATGGAAAATGTAACATAGGTGAAGGTGATGCTCTAGTCCCACTAGTGGACATTCTTGACATTGCTTGCTTGCATGATGTTGATCAACCTATTTCCATAATTCATGCTAGTGCGACTTCCTCATGGGATGATTTCTTGCCCATTTACGATGAGTATGATGATTCTTGACATTGATTGCATGCATGATGTTGATCCTCCTATTGACATGCTTCATGCTAGTATGTTTTCCCCATGCGATGATTTGCCCATTTATGATGAGTATGATGATTGCCATGTGGAGTATATTAGTTGTGATGCCATGTTACATAGGATTTCTTGTGATAATTCTTTAGGTCAAATCATGTTTGACAATCCGCTTGACTTGTCATATGCTATGAATGAGATCAATCATATGTCATATTTGCAATCTCATCGTAGTGACTATGCATATGCCATCAACATAAACCCAATTTGCACATATGGCATAGATGACAAGCCCATGGTTATTGGCATTTGTTTTTCTTGTGATGATATTGATATGCTCCCTTTGCATCATTTATCTCATACGCATGCCATGATGACCTAGCTTCGGATATGCATTGTTTTGGATGTTGTCCATGTTCTCCATATGATGTTTCCAATATTGCTCATGAGGAGACCCCCATAGTTTCCTCATACATGTTAGGAGATTTTGATCAATCCCATCCATTGCATGATCCCAATAATTATGTGCATAAGATGCTCCCCATGGATCATAATGATATTGTTGTGCCATATACTAGTATGCTCAATTTACATCCCCATCTTGTTATACATAACAACTATTCTTTCATGATGGATTACATGTTCTTATACCATGCATCAAATTTCTTTGAGCGATGCTTATCTTGTGCTAACTCACACGTGCACATACACATCATGATGGATGATGTGTATATTTACCATGCACACAATTTCTTTGGTTTGTGTCTCTTTTGTGTAGGTACCCAAACATATGCCATGTCCCATTGCTTGTCACATGATTGACTTGATTGCCTCACACATGATGAACACTTGCTCTTTCTATTGTGTTGAGTGCCATACTATCTTCACTACACCCTATGCACTTTATTTGGTGTTGTGAATGATTCCTATGCCTACCATAGACCTTTCATTGAGCGCTTTGCCCATGATTGCTATGACCATGCGGTAGATGCTTCTTCTGTTGTCACACACATTTGCATCACTACCTCACATTTGCATAATGTCCCCATGATATCTTTGCTTGTGCTCAATTCATATGCTTACATGCCATGACACAATCCCATGTCACACCATATGCTTTGCATGATGACAACACTTGTTTGGTGCATCACCCCTCGAATGCTTGGTTTTGCACTAACGCTAACCACATTTGTTTTTCCAAGTGTTTGTTGTCTTTGCTCCTTTTGAAGGAATCCCAAGACGGTGCGACATTGGAGAGTGCCCATTTCGAGCTTCAAGATGACGAGAACTTGGTGATCGACCACTCCTACACGGCGATGCCATCTCTTTCCCATGGTGATTTGGATTTGATGCGAGGTCGGATCTTTCCCAAGGGGGAGGGGATGATGCGGAGCATCCTACGGACATCACCATGTCAAGAGTCCATTTGGCAAGTGACACGTGCGACATCTACTTCACATACACAAAGGTGAGTCATCTCCTTTACACGTGTTCACTTGACTGTAGCGACCCGACCTCAGACGGTCAAGCCTCTGTGTATCTGTGCCATCCCTGGATCAGTATGCTGGCACACACAGTACATCAATGTATATATCAAAGTGCAATCACATGTATAATTAACGTAAAACTGATATATACCTCATAATACTTAGCGGAAACAATCAAACAGATGTGGAGTCCCATCAACGCCATCGGCCGGGTTGAGTGTAGACCGTAACCTGTCTTAGTACTCTTACTCGTCGGAGTAAAATATACGCAACATGAGGCGTTGCGGTAGGTCAAGATTACATTGAATGTACCGGCAAGATCACAACATGAGAAAGCAGATGATAATACTATTCTATATGCAATATGGCTTTGTGGCTCTGTGTCTGATGTTTTTGCGTAAAAGCTGATTTTATTTTCCCTATAACAAAGGAATATTAGGAGTCTGTACTATGGAGTTTTCTATCATGACATGGTTCCACCAACCAATGTCTCATAGCCCAAAATCATCATAAGTTGCCCACAATTAAGTTATCAATCCGGTGTTGAGAGTTACGAGATAGATCCAAGTCCGGATGCTCAATTTGTCCGTAATCGGGACACGGCTAATCGATTAGGTTTTAACCCTCTGCAGAGGTTTTGTACACTTTACCCGCAAGATTCGATCCCTCTCTTTACGTTCTCGCACTTGAGGTGTTTGAGAACAAGATGACCGAAACATGGTCTTAGAAGAGTTCCTCGACCACCGTCCGGTGCTCATCCAATCCTACCGTATTTCTACATCTGCTAGCACCGTCCCAGCCAGAGTCACAACTAAGGTCAACCAAGCCAGAGCCCATAGTGACTTGCGGTTGCACAGGTAAGCTTTCGGGCATGAAGTATTCTTCCGTCTCTTTGAGTCTGGGTGAAGCTTTCCACAAGATGTCATGGCGCTTCTCCATGCATCCCGGCCATCCACTGGTTTCTCCAGGGTGCCCGTCAACCATCCTTCACCCAAAGAGTGTGTATTGAATTCTTGTCTCGAGTCTTGAAGTCTTGAAGCCTTGAAGATGCGGTCCTTGCAGATTCCATCATGGAGTTGTCGTCATTGGCGTAGATCCTCCATTCTCACACCACTCCCGAGCACTCATACCAACCCGTCTACTATAGCGTAGCATTAAAATAAATAACGTCCGGGCTTGGTAACAGGGTGATGGGTTCCTACCTCATGCATACTACTCAACTACAAGGATTCAATATCACTCTTTGGAGGGATTGTTGCGAAGATGACACTAGATGCAATAAAACACATAGGTATGAAAAACATGGTCAAAGTGAACTTGCTCGGTAAGTTGATGAAGATGATTTGCACTCAAACTCTTGATAGCTCTACTCGTCACACTCCGGTCAATCTACCGTAAGCAATCAATAGTAACCACACATAAGTAATCACTCAAAAGATCGGAAAGAACGAAGAAACAATTGGAAAACATCAAAACCAAGCAAATAACTCTTGCAGCATAAAACAATTTCTAACAGTACCAAAATTATGTGAATTTGGCTTTATCAGAAAGTTTAGGTCAAGAGCTTCGCTTTGCAAAAAGAATCAACTCAAACGGAGTTACGGAACTCAAGTTATTAACAAAAGAAGTTTGAATATAAATCTGAACAAATTTTGAAATTTGAAAATTTCAAAAAGTTGACGTGACAGGTTAACTGGATAGGTGAAAACAAGACAAAACTATAGGCGCTGGTTTTATCTAATTTGGATGAATGAGTAAAAAGTTATGGCTATTTGAAAAATCGTACAAGCAGCTTTTCTGAAAGAAAAATAAGCTATGGAAAAAAATACAAAGAAATATACCTTTATAATGTAGAGAAAACACAACTTCGGAGAGGGAAGAATTTGTGCCGGAGAGGAGAAGAATATTTTTCTTTAAGAAATCTAGTCAAACCAAAAATATTGATTTAACCCGAATCGGATGATTTTTGGAGGCTCTATGGGTCTATATTTATAGGTGGAAAAGAGATTTAGGGTCAAAAGCTAGGCAATGTGGGACTAAACGTGAGCGAGAATATCTGAAACAAAGGAGAAAAGGAGGGTCGCGTGGCATGGGCCAAAAGCCCTTCGCCGGCCACAAGACATACACTGTAATTTTTTTGAGCAATAGAAAAGAAAAAGAAAAACTATGGAAAAAATATGAGGAATGAATATGGCCCATTTGGGCCTGGCCCATATATTATATAAAAAAGAAAAGAAGGGCGCCCATTGGTACTATGATGCGCACGTCGGCGATAGTTAGTTTCAAAGCTGCGTGCAGTTTTTGTTATTATTATTTTTAAACAGAAAGTGATAGACTGAAAGACGAAAATGAAACTATAATTTTATATAGACATATTATATATCAAAATTTTCAGAAAAAGATTTCCTACAAGATGAACATTTTTTAGAATTCCAAATAAAGTCCACACAAATTCAGATAATTAAAAGAGTGCTACTGGTCTAATAAAATCCAACGAAAATCATTTTAAAAATACCAAAATTGATTCAAATTTATTTCTCTCCATTTTTCTGATGTAGGGAATCATGTTACCCTATTTTCCATGTATTTTATTTTTGGAGAAAAATAATTTGAATAAAACTCAAATAACTCCAAATTGAAAAATAAATTCAAAAGAACTTTGAATTTAATTCTTTGAAACTCCCAACTCATATTTCATCTAATTTGAAGAAGTCATTTTATCTTCGCTCGTGAAAATCATTGAGTTGCATAAAGTTTCAGAATTGGAAATATTCTCAAATGAATTTCAAATATTTTCAACACCCCTTGTCATTTAAATAAATGGAAGAAGTCATGTCAGCTTCTCTCCAGGGTTTTTGTGATGAAAAGAATTTGAATTCTCAAGATCATAAAAGCAAAAATGAAAGTTTGGGAAAGTCCTTTTATTCCTCTCATTTAACTTTCAAAAGTTTCGAACTCACTCACTTTCAGTCAATCACCAACCAATCAATCAAAACTATCTATTTGTTTATAACATTCCAAAATTTAGAATTTTTGGATGTTACAAACTACCACCCTTAAAATGAATCTCGTCCTCGAGATTCGGAGAGGCTAGAAAGAAATAGGTTAGGGTTTGGGGGTCTTCTCAAAAATCCATCGATCGTCTCTGGGGTCTCGGATGCTACCACCCTTAGAAGCATGGTTACGGTTCCATCAAAACTCATATACTCCATCCTTACATCGGCGGTGTCGGTCTTCTCAGATATTAAGGATAATTCCTTCTCTGGGCTCTTCCGGTAGTGGCATAACCTTTTCCTCAATTCCTTTGTCCTTTCCTCTTGGTAAGGTTATCCCGTAATTGGGTCTTCATAGCTGACGGGTCTGGCGCCAATTCTAAACAAGTATCGGTATCTCATGGTGGTCAACGATTTATGGTTTCTCCTGCAGAAAACGGGTCTGGGTTGAACCTCACCGTATAACCTACGGTTGGCAACAACTGCCGTGTACAAGGGAAAAAAATACTTATACCTTTCTAAGGTTTAAACAAGGTTTTGATCGTCGTCTCTCTACTATAGGTAAGTCACCCAGATTTTACCATCCCATATAGCAAAGCGAATAATAAGAGTAAGTCGGTATGGTGATCAATCCATCCCGCACCCAAATCATTATGTTGTACATGGTTTAGCGAATCTCGCATTCTAACACTCGGTCATCCTCACAAGCATTGCAGAATTTCTCTTGTCGACGAACCAAGTTCGAAAAATCCATTGATTCTTGGGCCAAACAAACATCTATCGTTCCTTAACAATTCTCAGGTTTTGCGTAAACTCCTATAGAATCGTCGGTTGATAAAATCGCAACTTCTGCCATGGTTTTTCCTTCAGCAAGAGTGTGCTTGCTTCTTGGTAGGTCCTGGGGCCTGTGGGTTATGGCCCATCTCATCACTTGCAATCCTTGAACATATCCTCGGGGCAACTGATCATTATCCCAACATCCAACTTCCTGGCATACTTAAAATCCATCCAATTGTACTGTCTCTTTTCCTTATATTGGCACCAAACTAAGACGTGCTTACTCAGGCTCATCATGGAATTTCCATTGACCCATATTTCCAACATCATACCTCATTTACGTCCAATAGTAATTTATCTCTTCATCCTCGTGGGATATCCCACATACCGAGATAAACTTATACTTATGAAGTCCATACTCACTTCGTGGAACATCATTATCCTTTCCAGGTCAAGCGTCCTTAGGGGAATATTGGCCATCTCTGCATGGCACTTCTTCAATCGGGAAAGCGTGAAACAAGTCATGAACTCACAGCAGGTCCTTGGGTGACTCCAACTTGTTAGCCAATTCTCCCATACGTTCCAAACTCGGTATGGTCCTACAAATCTCGGGCTAACTTTCCCTTAACTCCAAATCATTTAACTCCTCACAGAGGTGGCACACAAAGATATGCTCTATCTCCAATTTCATGGACTACCTCCTTGCGTTTTTGAGTATGCATAACTATTCTGCTCGGGTGAGCTACTTTCGGTCTATCTTGAATCAACTTAACATTCTCTTAGAATCCTTGATCACATTTGGTCCAAACAACTGACGGTCTCCAACGTCATCCCACACTCTCTTGGGGTATCAAACATATCAAGACAAAACTCCTATTCCTTTTGTCTGAAATCCATTCGATGGGTATCCTTATCTTTTCCAGGTCAACGGTTCTTACAGGTACTACCACCCTTAAAATGTTCCCATATTCCATAGACCATATTTCTCATATCCTCGAAATTGGTCAACATCTTTCCTCATAGGGTAACTCATAAAATCCAAAGCGGTACCAACACGCTAACTTTATTGATTCTTAAATTATTACAATCTCTCGCTTTTCCATTACATGTCTCAACTTAACACCTCAATATAAAAGAAAAAGCTCTCACTTCTACTACTCCATTTCTTTTGTTACAACTTCAGCTGTATATCATCAGTCTCCTTCTCCTTGGACAATCTCGGCAAAGTGCCTGCTACATTACAACGGAAACATATTACTTCGACGGGTTTCGAGGTTTCCTCATGATCACATAGCCTCTTTGGGTCCTCGGCTTCCATTTTGGGCAAGTGTTGATGTAGTGCCACGACTCCTTGCATTTGTAACAGGTGACATGACTCAGATCCTTCACGGAATCCAATCTATTCCTCTTAGGGACCTTTACATTTCCAATCAGGGCTTCTATTTCCTATGGGTCATACTCTACTTCCTCTGTCGGAATTCTACTAGATCTCCATTCGACAATCTTGGGAGATGTGTCCCTCTTCTCCACATGAATAGCATGACTTGGTGCGGGCTTTAATTTTGTTTCCTTTGTGTGTGTCCTCAACATCTTCCTTAAATCACAGGTTCTTCTAACATCTCCATGAGGGCCCTTTCATTTCTTCTTTCTTCTGCTGGATGGTTCTTCGTACCATGGGGTAAATGTGACCTTGGCAGGGGGTAGTGGGTAGTCACTTCACACAAGAAACAAGTGACATGCCTTGTTGGGCATTCTTGTGCTGGGTGACTTCCTTCACTATTAGGGGATTCATGCTTGTGTTCCTTTTGGGTGTGTCCTATTTCTCCATGAGCTTGCATGCACAAGGTTTCTTCATATCCTTTCCCGAAGGCTTCAATTTACGGGACACAAACCGAGATGTTAGCAAAGTCAACTTAAATTCTTCCCAAACGGTTACTCCTTGCCATCCATTGATGGTTTGGTACATCCTCCACCAAATAGCAGCACCTCTTTCAAAGCACTCTAGAGCATGTTGGGCCATATCCTTTACGACTATAGGGTTGTTCTCCATTTGATCCTCCATGTTACGAATCCATTGGTGCATCTCCAATTGACTCATCGGTCCATACAATACAAGCTCATCTCCATTCATCCTCTATTGAGTCCATGGGTTTGGGGTGGGATAAGAGAGATCGAGAGGGATGCACACAATACAAACAATGGTTTTGAAAAGACAGATTTTATTGTGGTTGTCGAAAAAACATCAAACAAATGACAGCTCACAATCGTCGCATCTAACATAGGTATGTAATAGGGGTTTGGTCTTCTAAAGGTCAATAGATCTCAAAGTCATCACACTCTTCAAGTCTTGTTCATGTCTCTGATGGCTGCTTCTGATCATGCTTGTTCCTTTTGCGGATCATATCTTTTGACACGAAGTCTCTCGCGAAGTCCTTTAATATTTCCGAGTTGCATTCCAAACTTCTGGTTTCATCAACCTTGATATGAACGATGATCCTCATCGTCCTTGATCTGACGAATCTCCGGTATCTCGAGATTTTGTTCCTCGGTTTGGCTACTTTCAAACGGTTCCGAGTGCTTCACGAATTTGCCTCCTTGTCAAATATAGCTTCCTGCATATCCATCTTAAAATCCTTGATGTAATGCTCCAGATCCTGGTGATACACCAGAAATGTTAAAACTGCATCCTTCGCTGACAGATGCTCCTTCAGCCTCCTACCATCCAATCCTTCTGAGGAAATGCATGCTTAACTCAGCACAGTGGCAATAGCATATGCGGGTGATAACCTCATGGATAGCCGTGTTTTTGCTCTTGTCATTTCCATGAGCTATCTCACCATGGTTGATATTCTCCTGCCTTAGGGTTTTCCTTGACAGAACTTTGAGTTCTGATGCTCCATGTTCCGGTCTTTCTCCGATACACCTTGATCTCGTGTATTGATAACTTCCATAGTCCGCCAAGTTCCATAAGCGTAACCTTCCTAGGTCATACAAATCCGGAAATTCTTCAAGCCTTCAAATTCTACTAGTCTTCGGAGTCTTCACCGTTGTACTTTCCATTTACACGGTAAAATCCTCTTCATTCCAAATGGTCTTAGTTGTCCGATATCTTGTCTCCTTGGAGTGGTCTCATCAGTCAAATCTTCAAGTGGTCAAAAGGGAAAAGGGGTATGGTCTCACTAAAAGGGAATATTTGAATAAGCTCAGAAGAGAAGAGAGGTAAAAGATCTTTTTGGAAAGAAAGTTGTAGAGAAAAATCTTTCCTATGGGCTTGTCAGTTTCTAGGGTCACGTCCTACAGTCAACATGTGCTCTGATACCATATCTGTAGCGACCCGACCTCAGACGGTCAAGCCTCTGTGTATCTGTGCCATCCCTGGATCAGTATGCTGGCACACACAGTACATCAATGTATATATCAAAGTGCAATCACATGTATAATTAACGTAAAACTGATATATACCTCATAATACTTAGCGGAAACAATCAAACAGATGTGGAGTCCCATCAACGCCATTGGCAGGTTGAGTGTAGACCGTAACCCTGTACCGTACTCTTACTCGTCGGAAGTAAAATATCTGCAACATGAGACGTTGCAGCCGTAGTGTAGGTCAAGACATTGAATGTACCGGCAAGATCACAACATGAGAAAGCGGATGATAATACTATTCTATATGCAATATGGCTTTGTGGCTCGTATGCGATGTTTTTGCGTAAAGCTGATTTTATTTTCCCTATAACAAAGGAATATTAGGAGTCTGTACTATGGAGTTTTCTATCATGACATGGTTCCGCCAACCAATGTCTCATAGCCCAAAATCATCATAAGTTGCCCACAATTAAGTTATCAATCCGGTGTTGAGAGTTACGAGATAGATCCAAGTCCGGATGCTCAATTTGTCCGTAAAGTAGGGACACGGCTAATCGATTAGGTTTTAACCCTCTGCAGAGGTTTTGTACACTTTACCCGCAAGATTCGATCCCTCTCTTTACGTTCTCGCACTTGAGGTGTTTGAGAACAAGATGACCAAACATGGTCTTCCGAAGAGTTCCTCGACCCTTTGTCCGGTGCTCATCCAATCCTACCGTAGTTCTACATCCGCTAGCACCGCCCCACCAGAGTCACAACTAAGGTCAACCAAGCGAGCCCATAGTGACTTGCGGTTGCACAGGTAAGCTTCCGGGCATGAAGTATTCTTCCGTCTCTTTGAGTCTGGGTGAAGCTTTCCGCAAGATGTCATGGCGCTTCTCCATGCATCCCGGCCATCCACTGGTTTCTCCAGGTGCTGTCAACCATCCTTCACCCAAGAGTGTGTATTGAATTCTTGTCTCGAGTCTTGAAGTCTTGAAGCCTTGAAGATGCAGTCCTTGCAGATTCCATCATGGAGTTGTCGTCATTGACGTAGATCCTCCATTCTCACACCACTCCAGAGCACTCATACCAACCCGTCTACTATAGCGTAGCATTAAAATAAATAACATCTCGGGCTTGGTAACAGGGTGATGGGTTCCTACCTCATGCATACTACTCAACTACAAGGATTCAATATCACTCTTTGGAGGGATTGTTGCGAAGATGACACTAGATGTAATAAAACACATAGGTATGAAAAACATGGTCAAAGTGAACTTGCCTGGTAAGTTGATGAAGATGATTTGCACTCAAACTCTTGATAGCTCTACTCGTCACACTCCGGTCAGTCTACCGTAAGTATTCAATAGTAACCACACATAAGTAATCACTCAAAAGATCGGAAAGAACGAAGAAACAATTCGGAAAACATCAAAACCAAGCAAATAACTCTTGCAGCATAAAACAATTTCTAACAGTACCAAAATTATGTGAATTTGGCCTTATCAGAAAGTTTAGGTCAAGAGCTTCACTTTGCAAAAAGAATCAACTCAAACGGAGATTCTGAAACTCAAGTTATTAACAAAAGAAGTTTGAATATGAATCTGAACAAATTTCGAAATTTGAAAATTTCAAAAGTTGACGTGACAGGTTAATCGGATAGGTGAAAACAAGACGAAACTATAGGCGCTGGTTTTATTTAATTTGGATGAACGAGTAAAAAGTTATGGCTATTTGAAAATCAGGGCCAAGGCATTTCTGGAAGAAAAATAAGCTATGGAAAAAAAATACAAAGAAATATACCTTTATAATGTAGATAAAAGACAACTTCTGAGAGGGAAGAATTCGTGCCGGAGAGGAGAAGAATATTTTTCTTTAAGAAATCTAGTCAAACCAAAAATATTTATTTAACCCGAATCGGATGATTTTTGGAGGCTCTATGGGTCTATATTTATAGGTGAAAAAGAGGTTTAGGGGTCAAAAGCTAAGCAATGTGGGACTAAACGTAGACGAGAATATAAGAAACAAAGGAGAAAAGGAGGGTCGCGTGGCATGGGCCAAAAGCCCTTCGACCGGCCGCGCGCATACACGTAATTTTTTTTTGAGCAATAGAAAAGAAAAAGAAAAACTATGGAAAAAAAAATATGAGGAATGAATATGGCCCGCTGGGCCTGGCCCATATATTATATAAAAAAAGAAAAGAAGGGGCGCCCGCTGGTACTATGATGCGCGTCGCTGACAGTTAGTTTCAAAGCGGCGTGCAGTTTTTGTTATTATTTTTTTTAAACAGAAAGTGATAAAAATGAAACTATAATTTTATATAGACCTATTATATATTAAAAATTTTTCAGAAAAAGATTTCCTACAAGATGAACATTTTTTTAGAATTCCAAATAAAGTCCACACAAATTCAGATAATTAAAAGAGTGCTACTGGTCTAATAAAATCCAACGAAAATCATTTTAAAAATACCAAAATTGATTCAATTTTATTTGTCTCCATTTTTCTGATGTAGGGAATCATGTTACCCTATTTTCCATGTATTTTATTTTTGGAGAAAAATAATTTGAATAAAACTGAAATAACTCCAAATTGAAAAATAAATTCAAAAGAACTTTGAATTTAATTCTTTGAAACTCCCAACTCATATTTCATATAATTTGAAGAAGTCATTTTATCTTCGCTCGTGAAAATCATTGAGTTGCATAAAGTTTCAGAATTGGAAATATTCTCAAATGAATTTCAAATATTTTCAACACCCCTTGTCATTTAAATAAATGGAAGAAGTCATGTCATCTTCTCTCCATGGTTTTTGTGATGAAAAGAATTTGAATTCCCGAAGATCATAAAAGCAAAAATGAAAGTTTGGGAAAGTCCTTTTATTCCCTCTCATTTAACTTTCAAAAAGTTTCGAACTCACTCACTTTCAGTCAATCAGTCAACCAATCAATCAAAACTATCTATTTGTTTATAACATTCCAAAATTTAGAATTTTGGGATGTTACATTGACCCTCTCGAGGATGGTATACTACTTGACACTCCTCCCGTGTGCATGCATAGTGTAACATCCCAATTTTTATTAAATTTGGATGTTAATAGAATCATTCAATGCATATCATATCTCTTTGCATTTTGGAGTTTTTTTAAAAAAAAATTCAAATAATATTTTTCCACTCGAGAAAAACAAATGAGAGGGGATAAGATGACTTCCTCAAAATATAAAAAGAGTGGGAAATTTTATTTTGAATATTATTTGAAGTTTTGGAGTTTATTGGTATTTGGTTTATTTGCAAAAAAATGCACTAATTGCATTAGGAAAATATTTTAAAAATGTTCTGTGCTTAAGTTAATGTTCATTAGGTTCTAAATATTGTATAGTTATTTTAGAAATTATTGTGGTATTTTTATTAATTCTTTTGAATTGTTTAGGGCCCCTTTAGTCTTCGTTTTAAAAAAAACACCCACACACACACACCACCTGGACCGTGGCCAGCTCGGCCCAGGAGCACCCCGCGGGCCGGCCGCCAGCACGGGCCAATTCGCCTGTGGCTGCCCGAGCACCTTCGCTCCCCGCCTCTCCTCTCGCTCACACGCGGCGCCCGCAGGAGGGCCCCACCGAAGTCACCCCAACCTCCCGCTCATCCCACTGGATGAGCACGCACACCTGCACTCCCAAACCCGCGGCCGAAGCTCTCGGGGTAGAGCTTATCCTGTGCTCCCGACGCCTCTAACCTCGCCTATAAAGAGCCCTCGACCCCTCTCTCCATTCTCGCCACTCCACGTCGTCCCTAGCTCCTCGCAACCACCGCCTTTGCCCGCGTTGGATCTCGCCGGAGCCGGAATATCTCGCCGGAGTTTTACATGCCGTAGACTCCCTACCTTCACTTTGTTTACATCGATCTTCATTACTCGCCGAGGCGCATCTTGTTGACATGTTTTTGCCGCTTAGGTCTCTGGAACCGCCACCCCGACGACATGCGTCCTCATGGGGCCGAGCCGCCGCCCTCTACCTCGCTGTCCCGGGCGCCCGACCACCACCGACCCCACCGGACCGCGCCCTTGCGCCCGTCCTCCCGACACCTCATTGCCGCCAGACTCCGCCGCCTGCCACCGCCCTACTCCGGCGCCGCTGTCCTGTACGTCGTCGTTGTCGAGGTGAGCGAACCGCTCGCTCGCTATTCGTTTAGTTTTTTTTTCCTCTAGATCGGTTTAGTTTAGTGTTTTTTTATCGGTTCATCCGGTTTAGATTAAACCGATTAGTTTAGATAAACCGATCTCGGTTTTAGTTTTTTTTCTAGTCATGGTAGCTGTTTTACTTAAGTAGCGGTCGTCATTGCAGTACGCTTCATGAACGCTGTTGCCCACCCGCAGCCCGCCACGTGGCGAGGCCTGCATGTAGTAGATTTAATTTTACATTTCACCGCTTAGTCCCTAGAAATCACAGGTTAGTCCCTGAGCTTAGATTAGCCATAACTTTTTAACCGTAGATCCAAACTCGATGAAACCAGCAGCAAATTCTTCGTATTGTTTAGATCTATCCAGTGGTATCCTTTTTGCAAACTTTTGTCAGATTCAAATTTGAATTTATTCAGATTTGAATTCAAACTTCAAATGGCCATATCTCTCAAACCGTAGTCTGATTAAGTTGATTCTTTTTGCACTTTGTCACAAAGATGACAAACCCTATCACCTGGAACTTTGTCACAATAATTTTCACACACTAGAATCTGCCTATTAATATTTTACTAGTATGCATAGTATGCACTATAGTTCACATCACTTCTTGAACCATGTGCCTATGTTGTTTTGCACCTAGAATATTTTCATGCTAGTTAAGTGTGATGTTTGTTCATTTGGTTTTTCGAGACTTTTGCCTTGCATGTTCTTTCTGGTTCTCTAGAATGTTTGCTTATGTTTGTTTATCTTCTTTATGTAGATTGCGGAGTCTGAAGCAGAATATTATCAGTCTTTAGAATTCAACCAGCAGTACCAAGGCAAGTTGCATCTTGATCATGTTTCATTACCTATGTTTTTATTATGCACGTAGTTCTTTGCAGTAGGACCGCATGATAGAAATTGATGCCGCATGACTATGCTTTTCACCCAGTAGTTCATTGAGGTAGGTCTGAACCTTATAACATTGTCGCCATCGTTTTACATTATGTTGCTTCGCTAAGTAGACGTGGATTGGGGAGTGATCATTGTAAAGTATGAGTGACAATGTAGTAAATAGGACCTAAGATAATTAATGAACTACCTGGGCGGAAACTTGTTGGAATGGTGGCGAAGTACAGTGGGGCACGCATGGGAAATCCATGGTGGTGCACCACTAGTGGACCGTCCGCTCAGGCTCAAAGAGATCAATCGTATTCTCATGTCTAGAAGCTTACGTGTGCAGCCACAAGCCAATATGGGCTCTGGCTTAGTTGAGTAGTTAGTGTGACCCCTTCCGGGATGGGCTAGCAGATGTAGAATGACGTAGGTGTACCGGCCTATCCGTGGGTTAAGGGGGAACATTTTCGAAAGACTATGTCTCGATCTTTCGATCATGGAGGTGGTCGAGTCTTGTGGGGAAAAGTGCGCAACCTCTGCAGAGTGTTAAAACCTAATCGATTAGCCGTGTCCCCGGTTACGGACAAGTTGAGCATCTAGTAGTGGAAATGCCGGGAGGTCTCCTCACCTTTAATTAAACAGTTGGGATTTAAATGAAACTTGGGAACGGATGGAGTTGGCTTTGCCAACTCATCCTATGCAAATGTGTAGTAGTAGAATAACATCTTTTCTAATAGGGAAAAACTAGCTTTATGCAAAAACTAAACTTAGAGCTTTCCACCAGCCAAATTGCATGTACAAATAGGTTCTTTACACTTATGATGTGACTTGCCAGTACATTCAATGTACTGACCTATATGGCTGCAACTTATCACGATGCGAGATATATCCGACGAGGATTAAGGTGCGATAGGTCGATGTTCTACACTCAACCTTGCTCGTGGAGTTGGACTCATTTACTACTTTGCTTCCGCGATATTTGTTTATTGGCTCTATGCCCTATTTTGTAATAAATGTATTGCTCTGGATTATCGATGTAATAAAGAGATGTGTGTTATTTCTGTTATTTCATCGAGTACTGTGTGTGCTAGCAAGTCGATCCAGGGACTAGCACGGTAAGCACAGAGACTTCGACTCTTACCGAGTCGGGTCGCTACACATAGGTATTGTTGGAGCTTCATGAATGTCGAGGAGGAGTGCAAGCGCCAAGGAACAACTAGACCATCCGTGAGGGAAGCATGGAAGAGAAGGAAGAAGAAGCATGGACAAGCTTCTGAAAAGCCTAGAACTTCCGGCCCCCGGAACCTCCGGCCATCCCGGAACTTCTGGCCCCGATGCATCGAAGCCGTCCGAGAGTGTGCAAAGTCTCTGGATAGCCCGGACCCTGCCCGGACCTTCGCCCCGAACCTCCGGCGCCTGGACCATCCGGCCATCCCCAGAATCGCCACCCTGCTGGCCTTGAACACTCGGGCCAAAGCCCATGTACCCTTTCGCCCCTCACTTACCCCTTCGTGGCTACCACTATATATACTCATCCCCTCCTCCATTCTAGGGTTAGCAAAGGATTAGCTCATATTCGTGTGAGAGTGATGTCTACTACACAACCTTATTCTTGTAGACGTTGTTGGGCCTCCAAGTGCAGAGGTTTGTAGGACAGTAGCAAATTTCCCTCAAGTGGATGACCTAAGGTTTATCAATCCGTGGGAGGCGTAGGATGAAGATGGTCTCTATCAAACAACCCTGCAACCAAATAACAAGGAGTCTCTTGTGTCCCCAACACACCCAATACAATGGTAAATTGTATAGGTGCACTAGTTCGGCGAAGAGATGGTGATACAAGTGCAATATGGATGGTAGATATAGGTTTTTGTAATCTGAAAATATAAAAACAGCAAGGTAACTAATGATAAAAGTGAGCATAAACGGTATGGCAATGTGTTGAAACAAGGCCTAGGGTTCATACTTTCACTAGTGCAAGTTCTCTCAACAGTAATAACATAATTGGATCATATAACTATCCCTCAACATGCAACAAAGAGTCACTCCAAAGTCACTAATAGCGGAGAACAAACGAAGAGATTATTGTAGGGTACGAAACCACCTCAAAGTTATCCTTTCTGATCGACCTATGCAAGAGTCCGTAGTAAAATAACATGAAGCTATTCTTTCCGTTCGATCTATCATAGAGTTCGTACTAAATAACACCTTAAGACACATATCAACCAAAACCCTAATGTCACCTAGATACTCCAATGTCACCTCAAGTATCCGTGGGTATGATTATACGATATGCATCACACAATCTCAGATTCATCTATTCAACCAACACAAAGAACTTCAAAGAGTGCCCCAAAGTTTCTACCGGAGAGTCAAGACAAAAACGTGTGCCAACCCCTATGCATAAGTTCACAAAGTCACGGAACTCGCAAGTTGATCACCAAAACATACATCAAGTAGATCACGTGATATCCCATTGTCACCACAGATAAGCACATGCAAGATATACATCAAGTGTTCTCAAATCATTAAAGACTCAATCCGATAAGATAACTTCAAAGGGAAAACTCAATCCATTACAAGAGAGTAGAGGGGGAGAAACATCATAAGATCCAACTATAATAGCAAAGCTCGCGACACATCAAGATCGTACGACCTCTAGAGCACGAGAGAGAGAGAGAGATCAAACACATAGCTACTGGTACATACCCTCAGCCCCGAGGGTGAACTACTCCCTCCTCATCATGGAGAGCGCCGGGATGATGAAGATGGCCACCGATGATGGATCCCCCCTCGTGAGGTGCTTGAACAGGTCCCGATTGGTTTTGGTGGCTCTGAGAGGCTTGCGGCGGCGGAACTCCTGATCTATTCTGCTCCCCGAAGTTTTTAGGGTATATGGATATATATAGGCGAAAGAAGTCCGTGAGGGGAGCCACGAGGGGCCCACGAGGGTGGGGGCGCGCCCAGGGGGGCAGGCGCGCCTCCCTGCCTCGTGGCCACCTCGTTGCTTCCCTGACGTACACTCCAAGTCTCCTGGATTGCTTCCGTTCCAAAAATAACTCTCCCGAAGGTTTCATTCCGTTTGGACTCCGTTTGATATTCCTTTTCTTCGAAACACTGAAACAAGGAAAAAAACAGGAACTGGCACTGGGCTCTGGGTTAATAGGTTAGTCCTAAAAATAATATAAAAGTGTAAAATAAAGCCCATAAACATCCAAAACAGATAATATAATAGCATGGAACAATAAAAAATTATAGATACGTTGGAGACGTATCAACATCCCCAAGCATAATTCCTGCTCGACCTCGAGTAGGTAAACGATAAAAACAGAATTTTTGATGTGGAATGCTACCTAACATAATTCTCAATGTAATTTTCTTTATTGTGGAAAGAATATTTAGATCCATAAGATTCAGGATAAAAGTTTAATATTGACATGAAAACAATAATACTTCAAGCATACTAACAAAGTAATCACGTCTTCTCAAAATAACATGGCCAAAGAAAGCTATCCCTACAAAATCATATAGTCTGGCTATGCTCTATCTTCATCACATAAAATATTTAAATCATGCACAACCCCGATGACAAGCCAAGCAATTGTTTCATACTTTTGATGTTCTCAAACTTATACAATCTTCACGCAATACATGAGTAGCACTATAGGTGGAATAGAATGGTGGTTGTGGAGAAGACAAAAAGGAGAAGATAGTCTCACATAACCTAGGCGTATCAACGGGCTATGGAGATGCCCATCAATAGATATCAATGTGAGTGAGTAGGGATTGCCATGCAACGGATGCACTAGAGCTATAAGTGTATGAAAGCTCAACAAAAGAAACTAAGTGGGTGTGCATCCAACTCGCTTGCTCACGAAGACCTAGGGCATTTTGAGGAAGCCCATCATTGGAATATGCAAGCCAAGTTCTATAATGAAAGATTCCCACTAGTATATGAAAGTGACAACATAGGAGACTCTCTATCATGAAGATCATGGTGCTACTTTGAAGCACAAGTGTGGTAAAAGGATAGTAGCATTGTCCCTTCTCTCTTTTTCTCTCATTTTATTTTTATTTTTATTTTTTATTTGGGCCTTTTCTCCTTTTTTATGGCCTCTTTTTTTCAGTCCGGAGTCTCATCCCGACTTGTGAGGGAATCATAGTCTCCATCATCCTTTCCTCACTGGGACAATGCTCTAATAATTATGATCATCACACTTTTATTTACTTACAACTCAAGAATTACAACTCAATACTTAGAACAAGATATGACTCTATATGAATGCCCCGTGTGTACCGGGATGTGCAATGACTCATGAGTGACATGTATGAAAGAATTATGAATGGTGGCTTTGCCAAAAATACGATGTCAACTACATGATCATGCAAAGCAATATGACAATGATGGAGCGTGTCATAATAAACGGAACGGTGGAAAGTTGCATGGCAATATATCTCGGAATGGCTATGGAAATTCCATAATAGGTAGGTATGGTGGCTGTTTTGAGGAAGGTATATGGTGGGTGTATGATACCGGAGAAAGTTGCGCGACACAAGAGAGACTAGTAATGGTGGAAGGGTGAGAGTGCGTATAATCCATGGACTCAACATTAGTCATAAAGAACTCACATACTTATTGCAAAAATCTATTAGTTATCAAAACAAAGTACTACGCGCATGCTCCTAGGGGGATATATTGGTAGGAAAAGACCATCGCTCATCCCCGACCGCCACTCATAAGGAAGACAATCAATAAATAAATCATGCTCCGACTTCATCACATAACGGTTCACCATACATGCATGCTACGGGAATCACAAACTTTAACACAAGTATCTCTCAAATTCACAACTACTCAACTAGCATGACTCTAATATCACCATCTTGATATCTCAAAACAATCATAATGAATCAAACTTCTCATAGTATTCAATGCACTTTATATGAAAGTTTTTATTATACCCATCTTGGATGCCCATCATATTAGGACTAATTCATAACCAAAGCAAATTACCATGCTGTTTAGGACTCTCAAAATAATATAAGTGAAGCACGAGAGTTCATCTATTTCTTCAAAATAAAGCCACCGCCGTGCTCTAAAAGGATATAAGTGAAACACTAGAGCAAATGACAAACTACTCTGAAAGATATAAGTGAAGATCAATGAGTAGTCGAATAATTATGTGACTATGTGATGACTCTCTAACATTTAAGAATTTAAAGATCTTGGTATTTTATTCAAACAGCAAGCAAAACAAAAGAAAATAAAATGATGCTCCAAGCAAAACACATATCCTGTGGTGAATAAAAATATAGCTCCAAGTAAAGTTACCGATGAACGAAGATGAAAGAGGGGATGCCATCCGGGGCATACCCAAGCTTAGGCTCTTGGTTGTCCTTGAATATTACCTTGGGGTACCTTGGGCATCCCCAAGCTTAGGCTCTTGCCACTCCTTCTTCCATAGTCTATCGAATCTTTACCCAAAACTTAAAAACTTCACAACACAAAACTTAACAGAAGATCTCGTGAGCTCCGTTAGCGAAAGAAAACAAAACACCACTTCAAGGTACTGTAATGAACTAGTTCTTTATTTGTATTGGTGTTAAACCTACTGTATTCCAACTTCCCTATGATTTATAAACTATTTAATAGCCATAGAGTCATCAATAAGCAAACAACACACGAAAAACAGAATCTGTCAAAAACAGAACAGTCTGTAGTAATCTGTAACTAACGCAAACTTCTGGAACTCAGAAAAATCTACCAAAATAGGACGACCTAGATAATTTGATTATTGATCTTCTGCAATTGGAATCAGTATTTTATCACGTTCTGGTGATTTTAAACAATTGTTTTCGTGAACAGAAAGTTTCTGGAATTTTCAGCAAGATCAAATAATTATCATCCAAGAAGATCCTATAGGTCTTACTTGGCACAAACACTAATTAAAACATAAAACCACATCTAACCAGAGGCTAGATGATTTATTTATTACTAAACAGGAACAAAAATCAAGGAACAAAATATAAAATTGGGTTGCCTCCCAACAAGCGCTAACGTTTAACGCCCCTAGCTAGGCATGATGATTTCAATGATGCTCGCATAAAAGATAAGAATTGAAACACAAAGAGAACATCATGAATAATATGACTAGCAAATTTAAGTCTAACCCACTTCCTATGCATAGGTATTTTGTGAGCAAACAACTTATGAGAACAATAATCAACTAGCATAGGAAGGCAAAACAAGCATAACTTCAAGATTTTCAACACATAGAGAGGAAACTTGATATTATTGCAATTCCTACAAGCATATGTTCCTCCCTCATAATAAATTTCAGTAGCATCATGAATGAATTCAACAATATAACCAGCACCTAAAGCATTCTTTTCATGGTCTACAAGCATAGAAAATTTACTACTCTCAACATAAGCAAAATTCTTCTCATGAATAATAGTGGGAGCAAACTCAACAAAATAATTATCATGTGAGGCATAATCCAATTGAAAACTAAAATCATGATGACATGTTTCATGGTTATCATTATTCCCTATAGCATACATGTCATCACAATAGTCATCATAGATAGCAACTTTGTTCTCATAATCAATTGGAACCTCTTCCGAAATAGTGGATTCATCACTAAATAAACTCATGAACTCTCCAACTCCACTTTCATAATTATCACAATAATATTCAACATCCTCCAAAATAGTGGGATCATTACTTCCTAAAGTTGACACTCTTCCAAACCCACTTGATGTAGGGTGGAACCCTATACGGCCGATCTTTCACGAAAGGAGCGGGATCCCTCGAAGAACACGAAGAACACGGGGAAGAACGGAGAGAAATCACAAGGGGAAACACTCAAGAACAAGTCCAATCACACATCCACTAGACAATCAAACACACAAGATCCACAAGGTACATGAACAACAAAGGGAAAGATACAAGGTAGCGTTCATCCCAATCCTTGGAGGAGTTGAGGTCTTGATGATATCCTAGGAGGATCTTCCCGTGAGGGGTCTTGGACATATCCCGCAGGATCTTCTCACATGGAGGTCTTGAACTCCATGGGAGTGGTAGTCTCTCTCTTTCAAGAGTAGAGGAAGGTACAAGGAGCAAAGCTCTCTATCAAATGAACTATAACTTTGCTGACCCTAGAAAGGAGGTGGAGGTGGTCTATTTATAGTCTAAGCCACGAAGGGGTAAGTGGGAGAAAGATACAAGGCCAAAGGCCCGCGGCTGCGCACAGGCAGGGACCGGTCGTCCGGTGGGTAGCGGTCGTCCGGTGTCTCAGGAGCGACCGGTCGTCCGGTAGTCGTCGGACATCTGCTGAATCCGTTCTATGAAGGGACACCGGTCGTCCGGTATCTTCGGACTTCCGTTAATATTACCGGTCGTCCGGTGGGGGTCGGACGTCCGCTCGCGGGGAGGTGCTGTAGCTGTCGTTGGCTGGGCTTTCTGGCTGGTGCGGCTTCCAGGCGTCGGATGTCCGGTCCCGGCCCGTTGTCCGGTGGCTGTAGCATGTAGCAGCTCCGTTTCTTCCGTCTTCTCTTCCATGCTTCCCTCACGGATGGTGTAGGTGTTCCTTGGCGCTTGCACTCCTCCTCGTCATCCGTAGTGTTCCGACGATACCTATGCATGCACATGAGTGGAGTGTCAAGTAGTATACCATCCTCGAAGGTGTCAAGTGAGCATGTGTAAAGGAGATGATTCACCTTTGTGTATGTGAAGTAGATGTCGCATGTGTCACTCGCCAAATGGACTCTTGACATGGTGATGTCCGTAGGATGCTCTGCATCATCTCCCCTCCCTTGGGAAACATCCGACCTCGGATCGAGAACCAAATCACCATGGGAAAGAGATGGCTTCGCCATGTAGAAGTGGACGTTCACCTAGTACTCATTATCTTCAAGCTCGCAATGGGCACTCTCCAATGTCGCACCGTCTCGTGATTCCTTCAAAAGGAGCAAAAACAACAAACACTTGAAAAAAATGTGGTTAGCGTTAGTGCAAAACCAAGCATTCAAGAGGTGATTCACCAAACAAGTGTCGTCATCAAGCATAACATAAGGTGTGACAAGTGATTGTGTCATGGCATGTAAGCACATAAATTGAGCACACGCAAAGATATCACGGGGACAAGCATGTAAATGTGAGGTAGTGATGCAAATATGTGTGACAAGAGAACAAGCATCGACCTCAAATTCATAGAAAGCATTCACAAATTGCTCAATGAAAGGTCTATGGAAGGCATAAGAATCATTCACAACACCAAATGAAGTGAAGTGTCTAAACACATGGGTCAAGTGCAAGACAATCCAAGCATAACGTGCATAGGGTGTAGTGAGAATCGTGTGGCACTCAACACAATAAAAAGAGCAATTGTTCATCATGTGTGAGGCAATCAAGTCAAGCATGTAGCAATCAATGGGGCATGGCATATGTGAAGAAAAGGCATTGTTGCAACCAAACATGTGATAGGAGCAAGTAATCCAAAAATTGGATGCAACACACAAGGCATATATATCATGATGCATGGAATGGTGAAAATGACAAGTCGAAGCAAGATCTCTAACATGTGTGCAATCAAGATGAACAATAAGTCTCATGGGGCAAGCAACACAAGTATTATGATCCATAATATCCATGCTCAAGAAAGATGTCACCTTGAAGGCATGTCCCTGTGCATTGTTCACAATGCCGAAACACAAGCAAGTGCGATGTAGAATCGTCGTGGTAGAAGGTGGTTCGCTCTCAAGAGCTCGAATGGTCAACTCACGTGAAGTGGAAGTCGAGACGAAATCCAAGTATCCTACACATGCACAAAAAAACAAAGAAAGTATGCGCATGGTAGATAAACACATCATCCATCATGATGGTTCTCATCTTTTGCACATAACCATCAGAAGCACAAGTGCATGAATAATATGATGCAATGGCTATATTCATGGCACTAGGTATATGGTGCAAAGAGGCAAGACAAGCATGCTTCACAAGAAACATGACAAAATCTACAAATATATGCGAGAATGCTATGGGGACAATCTCATTAGCAAGATTAGAAACATTGTGGCGCTCAATACATGTCAAATCATCTATCATGAGAGAGGCAACATATGGAGATATATGATAAGAAGCAATAACAATCATGTGCAAAGCATGTAGATGGTTGACATCAACCTCATGAAATAAGCAAGTATGAATCATAGGTGATGCAACATAAACAAGCATAGTAATCAAGTCATGCAAACTAGTAGTGCGAAGATGCAACATACTAGAGGAAATCATGGCAATCATGTCATGTGAGCAAATAATAGGCATAGGAAAGGCACATGACATATCGCAAGCACGAACACAAAGCAATATCGTAGTCATAGGCATGGGGCACAAAGCAAACAGGCAATAGCAAGTAATATCTCCACCAAGCTTGCAAAAACACACACAAGTACTAGAATCAATCATCATGTGTAATGTTTGGGTCACAAATGCATGGCAAAGGCATAGGAATGAGCATATCATGCAAAGTGAACATGGCAAGATGGGCAAATGATATATAATGGATAATAACCCATAGCCAAGTGAGGGTCATGTAGAAGAAATGCGCAAAGTCTTTGCTCAAAGAGAGCGGTGGGAAAGACAATCCATGGGATCCCAAGTCATCATTGCTCTCTAGATCTCATTTTGTCAACTCGTGGGATTGCGAGGTTGACAAGTATTCATGGGTACCTACACAAAAGGAACACAAACCAAAGAAATTGTGCGCGTGGTAAATGTACACATCATCCATCATGATGTGTATGTGCATGTGTGAGTTAGGACAAGATAAGCATCGCTCGAAGAGATTTGATGCATGGTATAAGAACATGTCATCCATCATGAAAGAATAGTTATTGTGTATGACACGATGGGGATGCAAATTGAGCATACAATTATATGGCACATCAATATCATGTTTATTCATGGGGAGCATATTGTGCACACAAGTATTGGGATCTGCAATGAATGGGATGGATCAAAATCTCCTAAAATGTATGAGTAAACTATGGGGGTCTCCTCATGAGCAATATTAGAAACATCATATGGAGAAAATGGACAACATACAAAACAATGCATATCTGAAGCTAGGTAGTCATGGCATGGCATATGAGATAAATGATGCAAAGGGAGCATATCAATATCATCACAAGAAAAACAAATGCCAATAACCATGGGCTTGCCATCTATGCCATATGTGCAAATTGGGTTTATGTTGATGGCATATGCATAGTCACTACGATGAGACTGCAAATATGACATATGATTGATCTCATTCATAGCATATGACAAGTCAAGCGGATTGTCAAACATGATGTGACCTAAAGAATTATCACAAGAAATCCTATGTAACATGGCATCAAAACTAATAGACTCCACATGGAAATCATCATACTCATCATAAATGGGCAAATCATTGCATGGGGAAATCATACTAGCATGAAGCATATCAATAGGAGGATCAACATCATGCACGCAATCAATGTCAAGAATGTCCACTAGTGGGACTAGAGCGTCACCTTCACCTATGTTACCTTGTCCATTCCACTCAAGTGGTGTATGTCGTGGAATTGTCACGACAGATATCCTCGTGAAAGGACTTAGTCGTGAAGCCATCGCAACTAGGAAGCTTAAAGGGGTAAAACAGGACAAAGGACACGAGGGTTTATACTGGTTCGGCCCCTTGCGGTGAAGGTAAAAGCCTAATCCAGTTGAGGTGGAATTGCTAGGGTTTCGATGACCAGGGAGCGAATCCGCTATGCCCGGCTCTCGATTTGATGTTCCATGCCCTGAACAGCCGCCGGGTCGTACCTTTATATACAGAGGTCGACACCCAGCGGCTAATAGAGTCCCGATCGGCTTATAAATAGTGTCCGGCTTGGTGACCAATTAATCTTGCCTTACAATACAAGCCATGCCATTATGGCGGTTTATCACCACGGTCCTTAAGTCGCCTTTGGGATTTGGGCCCTTACCTAAACCACCATCTTCAAGCTTGATATTGGGCTTCATATGATGACTCGTCATAGGAGTAACCCGGCCCCTTCTGGGCGGGTTACGCTAATAGTTATATTCCCAACATTAGGCCCCAGATTGATTTGAACCGGTTCATGTCAATCTTCAACACTTAAGAAAAAGTCTACTGTCTTCCACCTGTGCGAGAATTTATAACCCGCCATGACGTCATCTTGTGGATACATGGTAACCCGCCGTGATGCCATTTGCTATTTAATTCAACGGATCCTTATCTTTAATGACCATTCCGAGAATCGAGGCGTCTGAGTAGCTGGATAACCATGTTTCAGCCTCCTCGTTTCTCACGTCCACTCTGTCAGTATTCCCTTATAAATAAGCATGACCGGGTCTTTCTTCATTCTCCCCCTTTCCGTCGTCTTCTTCCTCTCGCGACTTCGCTACTGCTCGAGCTGCCGCCGCCGCCGAGCACCTCGTCTTCATCGACCTCGGCCGCTGCATCAACCTGAATCAGTCCAGAAGACGGCAGGGACCCTCCGCAGTAGATCTGCAGCTGTAAGTCTTCGTCTTCCCGCACCTCAGATCCGCATTAGTGTTTGCAAGTTCCTCCGTGTTCTTCGCTGTTCATCACGGATTCTTCATGGTTTCTTCATTGCATCCTCTTTTGATCTAAAAGAAGTACTAAACTTACGCGGTAGTTGTTTCACATCCATTTCAGATGCTAGTAGATCCCTTTTTCTAGTTCAGAGGCCTCATCAGAACACGAGCTCATCTGCACTAGAATTTTAGGTCTAGAATATTTTCTTTTCTGAACAGCCATTTGATCCAAATTAATAGCCGCGACTTGTGAAAACTGTTTTTGTACACTTTAGTCGATGCATGTATCTTGATAGATCCACTCCGCCATGGCGGCTCACACCACCGGCTTTAATTTGAGATGCTCAATAAATAACTTGAACCACGCCCAAATGACTTAAATAACTTAACTGCTCATGGCGGCTTAAACAATCTGTCACAATTAGCCATATATCATTAGGCCCCTTTGTAAGCCGCCATCTTAAATATGTATTGAAATATTTCCTTCGGCTTAAACTTAAACCAGTATTTTTTCTCTATCTTAGGCTTTCATCTCCACAATGCCGCCAAAAGCACCCAAATCACCCGTTACATGCAATTGGGTTAAATCCATCGTCATAGAAAGCACGCTTGCTGATTTTGTGAAAACTGGCTACCTGCCAAAGAAGGAAATCATGTCTTATCCTGCTCCAAATCCAACAGAGGAAAAATCTCAACCCAAAGAGGGGGAATTCATCTTCTTTACTGATCACATGAACCGGGGCTTCTCTCCACCTGGCTCAAAGTTTTTCAGAGACGTTTTGCACTTTTTTGACCTCCGACCTCAAGACATCAGGCCCAATTCCGTGTCAAATATCTGCAATTTCCAAGTGTTCTGTGAAGTGTACCTTGGAGAGGAACCCAACTTGCTGCTCTTCAGGGAATTATTTTACTTGAACAGCCAGAATGAACGTGCCAATGGGCCTAGCTTGGAGCTTGGTGGGGTCTCAATCCAGTGAAGAAGAGATTGCATTGTTTTGTATGCCGATCCACCGAGTCACCCCAAAGACTGGAACCAAACATGGTTCTATTGTCAAGATACTTCTCCGGCTGGTGAAAACCCTCTGCCGGCTTCGGCATACATGCCTCGAGTCTACTCATCCTTTACGGATAAGCTGTTTGTCTTCAACGCCGTAAACTTGCCCCTACCATGAGCAAAATCAAAGCTCTTCCGGGAATGGTTTGAATGGTATTGATTTGGTCCGGGTTTGGCTTGCACGGAGGGTTATCCCATTGAGCCGCTACGGTTTGATGTGCGACTACACAGCGGAAGAATGATCCTCATGCGTACTGGCCGGACGATTTACTGATGATGTTATTGATGATAGGACAAAAGCACTTCTGAATGAGAGCCTGGCAGACTGTGGCAAAGCAGGTTTGAGCCCTTTCTGCAAAGCTAACCTGGCTCTAGTGGTAAGCTAGTAATTTGAACACTTTTATTTTATACTCTCACCTTTTGAGGTTTTACCTTTACTCAAAAACTCTTGTTGAAATTCACAGGCCACTGACGATTTTTGGAAAGCCAACTATGATCATGAGGCTACCGAGAAGGCCAGAAAAATTAAGAAAGCCGCCAGGAGAGCCGCCGCGAGGAAGAAAGGACATAAACCCAGCGCCTCAGATATGCTCCGGCTAGAGGACACCTCTGAATCAGAGGTATCTCTTGATTCCCTAGGCTCCTTTTTTAACTATCTTATTGACACTGATTATCCTCAGGAGGATACAGGAGCGAGTCACACATCGGTTGAAGAGGTAACTATCATTTCCTCCGACTCTGAGCCTTTGCCAAGACAAAAAATCCGAAGAGTGACCCGGAAAGTAATATTTTCACATCCTTTAGCTTACCAAGATCCTCAATTTCTTTTGAAGCATCAGATTCATGAGAGCCGGAGGCAGACCCGGACCAGCAAAGATGCGGAACTCTCCTCCGGCTTACCCAATACACCAAGGAAATGTCGGAACGAGGTCACCTCCGATTTACATTCCTTTTATCCCCTGGCGGGTCTCACTCGTCAACCACTCAATTCTTCTGACTCAAACTTCCAGGGAACTTCTCCTTCCTCCAGCGAGTCAATGCAGTCCAATTTGCCGGCTTTCAAAACCACTCCAGGGTAATGATAACCTGCTTATCCTACGTTAATTTCAATTTGCTGCTCTTGTGCTGACTTTTTGATTTGATGCAGTGGACAAGCAAAGCCCAGCAAAAGGGCGAAGAAGAACAAGCCAGCCGAAGAGCCGATCTTAAATGAACCAGAGCTCGGAACGGCTGCTCCTGACACCTCTACTCATGAGCCTCCGCCTGAACCAGCCCACGATATTCCAACGCCTACTGCTGATCCTCCTGTCGAGCAAGCCATTGATGGTTCTGAAGAGATCCCTAGCCCGGCCAAGACAGGTGACCCCTATGTCGAAATCATCAAGACTGGCTTTGTTGAACCGGGAAGACCAACCGTGCTGGCGAAGTGCTCCGCCAAGGAAGAACTTCTGGAACGCCGCAGGGCTAAACTGGATGTTACTGATTATACTTACATGAGTATTGGAGAAATCTTCTCTGGCTATATGAGCCAAGTGCACACCAGTCGTGACATGGAAATTGACATGGTGAAGCAGATGCACCGAAAATCTGAGGTATAACTCTTCGTTCTGTACTTCATTTATTCTTACCATACCAGCCCCCAAGTCTATTGCTTATGATGGAATATGTTATAGACTTAAAACCAGCTTAGTAATACACATAAAACTCCGACTTATCCTGTAGCCCCCAAGGGCCGGCTTAAGCAGCCTGCTTGAACCGGTCCTTATCATGTTTTAATCGAGAAGTACTTGGAACAGCAATATGCATTAGCCCCCAAGTGCCAAGTACCTTTGCCTGCAAAGTGCTTGGGACTTACTTGCATGAACCGCCACTGTAAACAGAGTTCTTCAACATACATTAGCCCCCAAGTGCCAAGTATCTTTGCTTGCAAGGTGCTTGGAACTTAATGTTGTATTATGATAATCCTGATTGTAACCCGGCATTTGTATAGGCCACCATTAGTCAATTTGAATCGGAAATATCTGACTTGAAGAACCGCCTGGGAGCACAAGAGATTGAAACCCAAAAAGACAACTCCAAATTTGAATTCAGTGTATCTGGACAAGAAAAACTGAAAAAAGTCTTTGAAACAGAGAATAAGGCCTGGGCTGATGAAAAGATGATCTTGATCAACCGGACTGAGAAGGTAGAGGCGGCTCTTCCAGAAGCAACAGCCGAATTATCCGGTTTAAAATGCCATATATCTCAGATGGTCTCAGCAATCTTTGGTAAGTCACTCTGCAAGTGTTAGATATGCAAATCTTTCTAATAAGCATATCAATTGTCATCAACTCACCTGACATTGTAATACAGGCCCTAGGAGCTCAAATCTTAACCAGAGCATGCTGATCAAACTAAAGGCAGCTTACACGCTGGTGGAGCAACTTTACACCGGGTCTCGTGCCTTTAGCTGCAGCAGTGGCTTTGTCAAATGAAGTTCCCACCCTCCTGTCAGATGTATTAAAGCGGCTTGCTGTGTTACCTCAATGGTTTAATGAGCTAAGGTGATCTTCTGCAAGAGCCGAAGCCGTAACTGCATTAAGCTGGGCCAAGGCATGGCTACCAGAGCTAGACCCGGCCGACATCGCCATCGGGTATCCAAGCTTAAAAGAGGATGGCACACCGTTTGGACAGGAGGACTTCACCACTTGTGTGAAGGAAATCTGCTCTGTGGCCACCTTGATTGCTAATGACATGGATCTTACCAAGTATCATCCGGGTTACGACGCTGAAAACCGGAGGATTCCAACGCCACATTATGAAGTGACCAGCCTGATCCCTCCAATTTGTAAGCATACCTTTGCCCCTGAAGTTGACTCGACCAGATTAATTGATGATGAAGCTGAATTTGAGGCTTTGAGTGGCATTGACTGGTCATCATCAACCTTCCAGGACAGGGAACAAGATGGAGGAGCGGAAAGGGATGACCGGGAAGCTTCAGATCAACAACACAAGTGATCCATCTGGTAGCTCATATTTACGCTTTGCTAAAAAGCAATGTTTCATCATTTGGACTCGGGGAGTCATGTAATAGGGTAGAAAAAACACTTGGTTTTGTCATGCCATCATGCACATGTCTGGCGCTCAACACCGCTTAAGCCACCATCTTATATTCCTCCATATTGTGATGATCATCTGTTTTCCTTATGTCTAAGAAAGCTTTTTAACTATCCTGCATAGAGAACAAATCACAAATCCCTTGGCGGCTTACCACATTGCGGGTCATATATCTTACATATAACTCGGAATATGAACAAGAGTCATAGATAAGCCGGCTGTCAATTATATCTTTGAAATATAACCATAACATCATACCTGTGATCCTTTGATTTACGCTGCCGTTTTCTTTTACCCGAACAGTAAGGGTGACAACTCAATCTTGTAGAAACCGGCACATATGATGTCTGTTATGTGCTTTGAGAAATTATTGACCAAGATTAAGCCAGGTGGAATAAACACCACTCACTAGATGCTTTCAAATATGATCAAAAAAAAAATCTCAAAACAAAGTCAAATAATTATGATTGCAAAACTTACAAGTAACAATTTTTTTTGAGGCTTCCGAGTCGAATACGACCAGTAAACCGTTCCAAAGGGGTTAAGCTAAGATTCGAATACGACCATATAGCCCCCAGTGGCTTTGGCGTTGCCGATCAAGAGGGTACCGATAGCTATGTTCTCTTTGGTTCGAATACGACCTATGTTTGAACAAGAATCCCCCAAATGACCTTGAGAGTTGTTTAACGACGCTGATTCGAATATGATCCACGTTGGACCCAAAGGGGTTGAGCTATGATCCGGATATGATCAAGAAGCCCCCTAGTGGGTTTGGCAGCATGCCAATCAAAAGGGTATCGACAGGTATGTTCTCTTTGGTTCGAATACGACCTATGCTTGAACAGGAAGCCCCCTAGTGATCATGATATTTAACGGCTAGATTCGAATACGATCATGAGCCGGACCAAAAGGAGAGCCAGATTCAAATATGATCAACTCCCTGTTGGTCGTTTTAAAAATATAATAGTGAATACATATAAACTTTTGAGGATGAAAAGGACAGAGGTCCTGCTTTATTGCTTATCATAATAGATACATCGTCAAAATATGTACATCATGAGAGCCATGGCTCAAGTATAGTAAGGTCAAGATGGGCGATATTCCACGGCCGGCGGGTCTCTTCTTCCGACTTACGTGAGTCTTTGTGCTCTCGAACATCAATGAGGTAATATGACCCGTTGTGTAAATTCTTACTGACCACGAAAGGCCCTTCCCAAGATGGGGATAACTTGTGCGCATCAGACTGATCCTAGATGAGCCAGAGCACTAAGTCACCTTCTTGAAAGGTTCTGGACCTAACCCGACGGCTGTGATAACGAAGCAGGTCCTGTTGGTAAATCGCCGAGCGGGCTGCTGCTAAGTCACACTGCTCATCCAACCGGTCAAGTGCATCCTGACGGGCTTGTTCGTTATTAGCTTCAACATAAGCCGCCACACGGGGCGGGTCATGACAGATGTCACTTGGCAGAACCGCCTCTGCTCCATAAACCATGAAGAAAGGCGTATAACCCGTAGATCTATTAGGTGTAGTATTGATGCTCCATATCACAGAAGGAAACTCCTCCACCCAACAACCCGGCGTCCGCTGTAAAGGGACCATAAGCCGGGGCTTAATGCCCTTCAAGATCTCCTGATTAGCTCTTTCAGCTTGACCATTGGATTGAGGATGAGCTACTGATGAAACATCGAGCCGAATATGCTCACGTTGACAGAACTCTTCCATGGCACCTTTGGACAGATTAGTACCATCGCTAGTTATGATGCTGTGTGGAAAGCCAAAACGAAAGATCACCTTTTTCATGAATTGAACCGCCGTGGCTGCATCACACTTACTGATCGGCTCTGCCTCAACCCACTTCGTGAATTTATCAACTGCCACCAGGAGGTGTGTCTTTTTATCCTTGGAACTTTTGAAAGGCCCAACCATGTCAAGCTCCCAGACTGCAAACGGCCAAGTGATTGGAATCATCCTCAATTCTTGAGCCGGCACATGAGCTTGTCGTGAGAATTTTTGACAGCCATCACATTTACTGACCAGACCCTCCGCATCAGCATGAGCCGTCAACCAATATAAACTATGACGGAAAGCTTTGGCCACAAGAGATTTTGAGCCGGCATGATGACCACAATTGCCTTCATGGATCTCACGAAGGATTTCTTGACCTTCCTCAGGCGACACACAACGTTGAAACGCCCCAGTAACACTACGATGATGCAACTCACCATGAACGATTGTCATTGACTTAGACCGCCGGACGATTTGTCTAGCCAAGGTCTCATCCTCAGGCAACTCGCGCCGGGTCATGTAAGCCAAATATGGCACTGTCCAATCTGGGATGACGTGAAGAGCTGCCACCAATTGTGCTTCTGGGTCTGGAACAGCTAAGTCTTCCTATGTGGGTAACTTAACATAAGGGTTATGCAGAATATCCAAGAAAGTGTTAGGTGGCACCGGCTTACGCTGAGATCCCAGCCGGCTTAAAGAATTAGCCGCCTCATTCTTTCTTCGATCAATGTGCTCCACTTGATAACCTTTGAAGTGTCCAGCGATAGCATCAACTTCACGGTGATAAGCCGCCATAAGAGGATCCTTAGAATTCCACTTTCCTGACACCTGTTGAGCCACTAAATCTGAGTCGCCAAAGCACCTTGTCGGTGTCAAAACCGGCGGATCTCGGGTAGGGGGTCCCGAACTGTGTGTCTAGGCGGATGGTAACAGGAGACAAGGGACACGATGTTTTTACCCAGGTTCGGGCCCTCTCGATGGAGGTAAAACCCTACTCCTGCTTGATTAATATTGATGATATGGGTAGTACAAGAGTAGATCTACCACAAGATCAGAGAGACTAAACCCTAGAAGCTAGCCTATGGTATGATTGTCGTTTGTCCTACGGACTAAAACCCTCCGGTTTATATAGACACCGGAGAGGGCTAGGGTTACACAGAGTCGGTTACAATGGGAGGAGATCTACATATACATATCGCCAAGCTTGCCTTCCACGCCAAGGAAAGTACCATCCGGACACGGGACGAAGTCTTCAAAATTGTATCTTCATAGTCCAGAGTCCGCCAAAGGCTATAGTCCGCTATCCGGACACCCCTAATCCAGGACTCCTCAAGAGCCCCGAACCAGGCTTCAATGACGATGAGTCCGCGCAGATTGTCTTCGCATTGCAAGGCGGGTTCTTCTCCAAATTCTGTGTACCTGTTGAATAGTGTCCGGCTTCTCGTGAATATTGTGCTCCTTGGCTTCCACGCCCAATAATGGCCTTCTTCCATGTGTCAAACAAATGCGAAAATCCAGGGTGTTTTTACATTTACCCCCCTAGCTGCGCAAATGAGCTGCCTATAAAAGAGACGAGGATTCAGATCCGAATCACACCATCTTCCCTTCATGAGCGTTCATCGGAGCGCATCCGACAGAAATCCATTCCATCATGGCCAGTCGACGCAGCTCCTCCTCCCGCCCTCCCCATCCTCAGCCTGGAGATTGGGAGAGATGTTCCGTCCCAAGACAATGAGCTAGTGACGCCCAAACCAAGGGATTTCTTCCCCAGCCTTCATGGTCCCGGTTCGAGCCGGACTCGCCACCTATAATGGCGGAAAGCAGGCGGAGAGCATCCCCAATCCCTCCAAAGGAGAGCGGGCATGCCTTGTCCCTTATTTGATAAGAGGGCTCAGATTTCCAATTCATCCGTTTCTCCGGGGGCTCCTGGAGTTCTACGGCCTCCAGTTGCACAACCTTTCGCCTGCCTCCATTTTGCATATTGCGGGCTTCAGAGTCTTTGCGAGCTGTTTTTGGGCATCGAGGCTCATTTCGCTTGTGGAAGAAGTTGTTCTGCCTTGTGCCCCATTCCTGTGGAGCGGTCGATATATCAAGTGGGCGGAGCGAACTATGGCGCATCGCCGGGACGGATATCTATCCGGAACCCCAAAGAAGGCGTCCAAGATCGGCCTTCGTAATGGTTTTATATAGAAGACGTCCCTCGCGGACCTCGCTCGGATTGGCCTCCCGAGTTCAATAATGCTCCTTTGAAGAAGCGCCTAAGTCAAGGCGTCCACGGAGCCCTCAGAGGGAAAATGACAAGGACGTCCTTTACCCGATGAGCCGTATAAGGTTGTTAGCTCATTCCGGACTGACCATGATCGGAGTCATGGCCACATGCATTATGTGGGGGGTGCAGCCGCTTCAGTATAGAGGCCACCCCATGTGGGATTTCAACGGGGAGGATGATGCCACCCGCTGCGGCCGTAAGGGGCCGAGACCGGTTGCTGCTCTGACGAAGGCCTTGTCCGCATTGTACAAGGGAGAAGAGGAGGAGTTCCTCCGCATCAATCCACATGACGGATTTTCTATGTACAATCCTCCAAGCTGGGTAAGCGGACACTTCTTTTGCCCATCCGCTCCATATTCCCATAGTTAAGTACCTTATCTTGTGATTTCGATGCAGGAATTGCGCCGGCCGTGAAGGATATAAACATCCCTCCTCCACAACCCGAGGATCCGAACGGTCCCTCGATCCGCCTCCCAAGAGGATCCAGACATATCCGTGGAGCTGATTGATGGGGTATTTTACCAACTGAGCATCGACAATGCCTTGGTCGCCATTACGGCCGATTACCCCGGAATACTTCCAGCCTCACAGGTAACTGAGACCGAAGTCCCAATACTTTGAAAACGATCCATACATGCTTATTTTTTATCACCGTATACCAATGGTGTTTTGCAGGGGGAGCCCATGAGGCAGAAGGCCGAGCCTGCGGTGGCTAGACAACAAGGGGCAGCGAGGCCCAACAGGTTGAAAAGAAGTGCGGTCCGGATTGAGACGTCGGCGCAACGGTATGGCGTGCCATCTTATTCCTAGGTTTTATTCCCGGAAGGCATACTAACGCTCGTGCTCTCTACAGGAAAAAGAGCGCTCGCCGGACTATATCCGGAGAGGTTGCCAATCGAGCCTCCACCAGCCGTGCTCCAAAGCCAGGTCGAAGTGGAGGCAAACACGAGGCGTGCGTCGGACGCTCCTCCGACAGAGGATGCCGACAGACTGTCTGCCACCAATTCCGAGGTGGAGAGTGCCATGAATCACAGGCGTCGCCGGACAGTTCTTTGTGACGCATGTTTCTCCCAAGAGGCATTGGATGCCTTCAATTCGGGAGATGCGCACCTCCGTGCCGCTCAAAATGGTCTAGCCAGAGCTAATGAGCAAAGATGTGAAATACATACGGGTGAGAAAATTTGATGGTTATATATGCCAGTAGCCCCTGAGACTTGAAACGGTTAGAATAACTGATTTAAGGATCATTTGTTATGCATGATCTTACAAAAAAGAATACCCAACTGTCCCAGGAGCTGGAAGAGTGCAAAGCCCAACTTGAGGCCGCACTAGCCGCTGCAGGGGAGGCCAAGGAGACCCCCTCTGGTAATATACGCTTCGAAAGATAAGTATGTTGTGAAGTGCGGCGTGTGTGTAAATCTGACAATATCATTGCAGATGGCGCCGGAGTAGATCCGGACAAGCAACAACTATTGCGCCGGTTAAAGGCCGGCGAGAGCGTGCTTACGAGGGTGAGGCAGGAGAAGAATAATCTCCAAGATGCCAACACCCGGCTGGCCGAGGAACTAAATGATGTTCGTGCCCAGCTATCGGACTCCGTGAAGGAGAATCGATGGCTTTGACGCAACATTTTTAGTAAGTGCTTGAACGAACTTTGAAAAAGAGTTCGGCGAGGAAGTCGACTAACAGAGTTATGTCTGTAGGTATGCTCACAGGTCGTCTTGTAGAGGAAATGCCCGGTTCTACGGCTGACCTTCTTCCCGAGCTCTTACAACTACACGAACGAGTTCGGCAGGTGATGAAAGGCGTCGCCCAGGCCTTGTGGCCATCTGTCTCCCTGCCCGAAGGCCCTGGAGAGCTTGCAGAGAGGCTTAAGGGAGCGCGGCGGCGCTTTCGATTATGGAAGATATCGGCCTACCGACAAGGCGCCAGGGAGGCCTGGGCCATGGTGAAGACGCGGTACACGAAAGCTGACCCAAACCACATGGCCGAGGTCGGACCTGTGGGGGCCGATGGGAAGGAGATCCCCGTGAGCTTAGTGTACGGCCAAGTAGAGTTGGCCGCCAAATATTCCCAATAGGACTGTAAACTAGATAGCCTGTTGGATGGTATTGAAGAGGAATATGCCCAGTCAAATTGACTATGTAATTTAAGATGACATGTAAAATGCCTTCTAGCCGGATTGTAGATTGTTTGTCATGGCGGACCTTTTCACTTCAATCTCGGGAACCGATAGTCCGGAGTGTGTCCAAATGCCCTCTCGGTTATGTAGGAACCGGGGCTTGCATGGAGACCAGGCGTAGGGGTCATTAGTGCTTGAACAGACAAGTGCCCAACTAGTTATGTTATATTACATGGTTAGTAAGAAACATATTCCAGGGAGAATAGTTTCGTTAGGGGTTCCTTTCCTCGAGGCATGCCCTAAAGTGCATGTCCGGATTAAGTAAAAAGCGTAAAAGCATCCGGGGCAGATAAATAAACAAGTGAGAAATCATCTTTAGTTCACCGAATCGAATATTCCCTTAAGAACGCTTAGCTTTTGGCTTCACCCAGTCTAAGGTACACATCCCATTGACCCTAACAATCGCAGAGGTGCTCCTTTACCGCCTAGCCGAACAATCGGGAACGTAGGGGTAAGCACAGGAGCCGTGCAACCCAGTTTGGCCAAAACTTAAGTCATATCGATGCATATAATGGTGAATAAAAGGTACATGCGGAAGTGTGACACATGTGTTGGGCATGAAGCCCGTATAAATAAGCTTCGCTTAAAGAAGCCCCTGTATAATGAGCGCGGATAGCGCGTCAAGTGTGTGTGAACACTGCGCGGACGAGCCTTTAAAGGCTGTAAGAGAAAAGGAGGGAGAAGGAGAGAAATATAAGACAGCTAATGTGTGAAAAAATAGCCAGAGGAAGGAGACGAACTCAGAATCAGGCGCTAGGCGTAGAATCTTCGGAGACGGGCTGCGTTCCATGGGTTCGGCTCGAGTCGGTTATCTGATGCATCTCGCAGACGGTACGCTCCACCGGTCAGGACTTGGTCGATGATAAAGTGACCTTCCCATTTGGGCTTGAGTTTGTCCTTTTCTTGTCCGGCAGCGAGAACTAACTTCGCCAACATTGTAAGTTTTGGCCGTGCTTCTCGCTTTGATATCTTCGTGCTCGCTGTTGATAGAATGCGGAACGGGCTTTTGCCACGCCACGCTCCTCCTCGGCGCCCAAACTGTCCCGCCGATAGAGCGGAACGTAAGGCAGCAAAACACGGAGCCGGCAAACCCAACATTTGACCAAAGACATGATTCGGAGCTGATGCATATAAGGACAAACTTCGCGACGCCAACACTCCCTAAGGTATTCGGTCTTTATGAAAACGGGCTGAACAACGCCCTTAGTAATAAGCCCTCGTGTCCGTGCACGCGCAAAATCGACGTGGCTAATGCCAAGATGCCAGCCTCCACCTCGGTTATAGCAAGAAACCGGGGATGTGTATCAACAAAAGACAGAAAAAGGTTTACGCAGGGTCTTAATCTGAAAAGAATCCTTGAACGGGTCCCTACCGCTGCGTCTGCGCCTGTGTCTCCGTTGTGCCGTATCCTGGACGGGTGCAGCACGGTGTTCATATGCGTGGAGCCCCTTGAACGGGGGTATGCGGCTAGTAAGCCCTTGTGTTTACGCCGGACTCGTCTAGCCATGTCCGGGGTCTGAACGACCTGTTTAGGTGCTTTGATTAGTGAAGCCGGTTTAGTGTGTGGTCATAAGGCAGCCGCACAATCTTCCGCTACCGAGGAACACTCGATATTTCCCTTTAATGAGATGATGCCTTGTGGACCGGGCATTTTAAGTATAAGAGATGCATAATGCGGTATTGCGTTAAAGCGGTTAAAGCTTCACGTCCCAAAGAGTGCTTGATAGCTACTTGTAAATGGGGCGATGTGGAAGGTTAGCTTTTCGGCGGAAGTTGTCGGGTGAGCGAACATAACTTCTAGCGTGAGAGAGCCCGTATAATGGGCATCTGGGCTGGCGTTACCCTTGAAAGGAAGTGTTGCTATGGCGAATTGCTGTTGGGTTTATCCCCATTTTGCAGATTGTGTCCTGATATAGCGGGTTTAAATCATCGCCGGGTCCATTAGGACTTGTGTAAAGTGGAGCCCGTCAATTATCGGATCTAATACCAAGGCAGTCTAACCTGCATTCCGGATACTTCTAGAGTAATCCTGATGGTCGAAGGTGATTGGTTTTAACAACCAATGGCGGGACTCCTCTGGGATAGGCCAGATATGGCGTATCTCTATGGGCGCCACTATGTTCTTCCCTTTTGTCACGTGAAGTGAATTTACTGTTTTGACTTCTTGTGGGAAATTCTTTTGGTTTCCGTGCTCTGCTTAGGGGTTCGTTATCGTCCTCGCTTGGTGTGTCGAGCCCCTTGTGTTCGGGCGTTGAGTTTGCCGGATTGCTTGAAGACCCAACAATCTCTGTGGGTATGGTTTGCGTGCTTCCAGAGTCTTGTGGATTTGACATATCTTGTCCAAGATGTTGTTTAGGTTAGATAGCTCGTCCCTGTTATCCTTGAGGGGCAGCTTTTTCTGATTCTGCCGAGAGCTTTTGAATCCGGCGTTGACTGCCGTGCTCTTCGGGCTGTTTCCCTTGGTCCGGCGCTGGTCATTGCTGCGTCGTGGTTTCTCGTTTCCATCCCTAACTTCGGATGTACTTGGGTCGCTGGTACTGCATCTTGCCAACCAGCTATCCTCTCCTGTGCAAAAGCGGGTCATGAGGCTTGTTAATGCGGCCATTGTTCTTGGCTTTTCTTGGCCGAGGTGTCTGGCGAGCCATTTGTCCCTTTAACGCTGTGTTTGAAAGCTGTTAAGGCTTCAGCGTCCGGACGATCCAACTATCCGGTTCTTTTAGTAAGAAATCTGTTCCAGAGTTTCCGGGCTGACTCTCCGGGTTGTTGAGTTATATGACTTAAATCATCTGCATCCGGAGGTCGGACATAGGTCCCTTGAAAATTTGCCCGAAAAGCATCCTCGAGCTCTTCCCAACTTCCAATGGTGTTTTCGGGAAGGCTTTTAAGCCAATGCCAGGCTGGCCCTTTGAGTTTGAGGGGTAAGTATTTTATGGCGTGGAGATCATCTCCTCTAGCCATGTGTATGTGGAGGATGTAATCCTCAACCCAGACTCCACGGTCTGTTGTTCCGTCGTATGCCTCTATGTTTACGGGCTTGAATCCCGCTGGAAATTCATGATCTAGCGCCTCATCGGTGAAGCATAGGGGGTGTGCGGCACCCCTATATTTGGGTGTACCGTGATGTTCGGATACTTGATCCGTTGCATTGCTTACTAGAGCTTGCTTTCTTGGCCCGTAGATAGATCTAGCTGGGCCATCTTTTTGATGCGAATCCTTGTGCGGATCGCGTCGGATTGTGTGTGTGTGGCGCCATTTGCCGCACTATGTAGGCCATGGGGTCATTTATCCGACCGGTGGCTTCCTTATTTTTTGATTGCGGAGGCTCTAAGGCTTCTTCATCAAATTCCGGCAGTAATTTTCGCTTCGGATAACTCTTTGTGTGGCGACTGTCGCCGTATCTATCTGCGGTGTTGAGCACTTTGCTCCATCTAATTCTGAGTGCATCTTCCGCTGTTTTGAGCTTCCGCTTCTGCTTTTTCGTGCTAAGGCGATGGCGACGAGCCTTTTTTGGAGGTTCTTCTACTCCAGCAACTTGTCCGGCGTGAGGTTGTCCGAACTGTTGTCTTCGCCGGGGACGGGTTGTTTATCCAAGTTGCCCTGTTCGGGCGGTTGTTCGATGGCATGTTCGTCGTCCGCCGGTTCGCCCTGCTCTATGGCTGGGTCTGTATGGCTGTTGTCTCTGTCGAGGTGGGGTTTGGGCGCTTACGCCGCCGCTTTGACTGTTTTTCGAGGGAACGATCCTCGTTCGCCCCTTTGTTCCTCGTCATCGCTTTCTTTTAGGTGTGTCCACCATGTATACATCGTGGGATGAGGTGGTTGTCCAAAGGCCCTATCGGCGCTGATTCCTGTTCGTCTCCTACATCGTCGTCCATACTGTCGATGTCTTCGGAGTCAAAGTCGAGCATGTCGGTTAAATCATCGACAGTGGCTACGAAGTGGGTGGTGGGTGGGCTATGAATTTCTTCATCGTCCGCATCCCAACCTTGCTGACCGTAGTCCGCCAGGCTCTCCGATAAAGAGAGAGACTTTATCGAATTGAGAATGTCGCCGAAAGGCGAAAAGCTAAAATATGTCCGCGGGCGGTGAACTCCATGATCGGGCGCCCAATCGGATTCGATTGGCAAGGGGCGGAAGGTTCGAGTCCGGAGAGGAGTCCGCACCTTGAGTCACGAGCCGCAGAAGGACAAGTATGGTGTTCGCCCGATCGCCAGAGAGATAGCAGCCCCGAGGCGGTGTCCACCACCCGCCCTCTATTGGCGCAATCGGCTCCGAGCTAAGGGTCGAGAGGACACCGGTGCGGCCTCCGTGACACCGCTCGGTGGCAGAGCTAGATCATGCCCATCGTGACAAAGGCGGGCGTGCTTGGTCAGGCTCGAGCCCGTCAAGATCAAGTCTCCGCGGACGTCGGTAGTGTAGTTCAAACTTCCAAATCTGACTGATGGCTGGGGAGAAGCTTCGATCTGCTCCAGACGGCCAAGCGAATTAGCTGCAGCAAAAGCCGCCGAATCACGAAGATTTGTCCGGGAGAAAAGTCTCACCGGACCGCATCATTGTTGATGATCGGAGGAGCCATCGGGCCTAAAGATGACGCATACGAGGAACTCTCAATGAAAGCACCAATGTCGGTGTCAAAACCGGCGGATCTCGGGTAGGGGGTCCCGAATCGCAAGGCGTCTAGGCGGATGGTAACAGGAGACAAGGGACACGATGTTTTACCTGTGTTCGGGCCCTCTCGATGGAGGTAAAACCCTACTCCTGCTTGATTAATATTGATGATATGGGTAGTATAAGAGTAGATCTACCACGAGATCAGAGAGGCTAAACCCTAGAAGTTAGCCTATGGTATGATTGTCGTTCGTCCTACGGACTAAACCCTCCGGTTTATATAGACACCGGAGAGGGCTAGGGTTACACAGAGTCGGTTACAATGGGAGGAGATCTACATATCCGTATCGCCAAGCTTGCCTTCCACGCCAAGGAAAGTCCCATTCGGACACGGGACGAAGTCTTCAATCTTGTATCTTCATAGTCCAGGAGTCTGGCCAAAGGCTATAGTCCGGCTATCCGGACACCCCTAATCCAGGACTCCCTCACACCTTTCCCGGCTTAAGGTCATGTCCTTAGCCATCCGGAGACCAAGGAGCAAGGCCTCATACTGAGCTGCATTGTTAGTACAGGGAAACATCAACCGGAGCACATAACAAAACTTGTCACCTCGAGGGGAAGCTAAAACAACTCTAGCCCCCGAGCCCTCCAATTGCCTGGACCCATCAAAGTGAATAGTCCAGTATGTGTTGTCCGGCTTTTCTTCAGGCGTCTGCAGCTCTGTCCAATCGTTGATGAAGTCCACCAATGCTTGAGACTTAATAGCAGTACGTGGCATATACTTTAAGCCATGAGGCCCAAGCTCAATGGCCCACTTGGTGACTCGTCCTGTGGCCTCTCTATTCTGAATGATGTCTCCCAAAGGAGCAGAACTTACCACAGTGATGGGGTGACCCTGGAAGTATTGCTTAAGCTTCCGGCTCGCCATGAACACCCCATAAACAAGCTTCTGCCAATGTGGATATCTTTGCTTAGACTCAATAAGCACCTCACTAATGTAATAAACCAGCTGTTGAACCGGATGCCCCTTGCCAGCCTCCTTGCACTCCACCACAATTGCAACACAGACAACACGTGAGTTAGCAGCCACATACAACAATAAGGGCTCCTTATCAATGGGAGCCGTAAGGACCAGCGGCTCAGATAAATATCTCTTTAAATCTTCAAAGGCAGCGTTAGCGGCATCACTCCAGACAAAGTTGTTTGTTTTCTTCATCATCTGATACAGTAGTATGGCCTTCTCACCTAACCGCCATTTAAACTGGCTTAAAGCAAATGACACGACCCGTCAGTCGCTGAACATCATTGATGCACGCTGGCTTAGCCAAAGAGGTGATTGCCTTGATCTTCTCCGGGTTAGCCTCAATGCCTCTGTTAGAGACCAGAAAACCCAAAAGCTTGCCTGCTGGCACGCCAAACACACATTTGGCCGGTTTAAGCACCATTTTGTAGACCTGGAGATTATCAAAGGTTTCCTTCAGATCATCTATCAGGGTCTCCTTCTCTTTGGACTTCACCATAATGTCATCCACATAAGCATGAACATTACGTCCAATCTGATTATGGAGGCAGTTCTGCACACATCGCTGATAAGTCACCTGGGCACTCTTAAGCCCAGAAGGCATAGACACATAACAGAAGGCTCCAAACGGAGTGATGAAAGCCGTCTTCTCCTGGTCCTTAACAGCCATCTTGATCTGATGATAACCAGAATAAGCATCCAAGAAACTCAAACGCTCACAACCCGCCGTAGCATCAATGATCTGATCTATACGGGGGAGAGCGAAAGGATCAGCCGGACAAGCCTTGTTTAAGTCCGTGTAATCGACACACATACGCCAGGTGCCGTTCTTTTTAAGTACAAGCACCGGGTTAGCCAACCACTACGGGTGAAAAACTTCAACAATAAACCTGGCCGCCAAGAGCCGGGCCACCTCGTCACCGATAGGTTTACGTCTCTCCTCATTAAACCGCCGAAGAAACTGCCTGACCGGCTTAAACTTTGGATCAATATTGAGAGTGTGCTCAGCAAGTTCTCTCGGTACACCCGGCATGTCAGAAGATTTCCATGCAAAGATGTCCTGATTCTCACGGATGAATTCGATGAGTGCACTTTCCTATTTGGGATCTAGATTGGCACTGATACTGAATTGCTTAGATGAGTCGCTTGGAACAAAATCAACCATCTTGGTGTCATCAGCTGACTTAAATTTCATCACCGGCTCATGTTCCGTGGTGGCTTCTTCAGAGATGTCATGTCTGCCGGGTCCACATTATCCTTATAAAACTTCAACTTCTCTGCTGCACAGACAGATTCAGCATAAGCAGCGTCGCCTTCCTTACATTCTAGGGCTATTTTCTGACTCCCATGAACCGTGATGGTGCCCTTGTGACACGGCATCTTGAGCTGCAAGTAAACATAACACGGCCGCGCCATGAACTTGGCATAAGCCGGCCGTCCAAATAGAGCGTGATATGGGCTCTTGATTTTGACTACTTCAAAGGTTAATTTCTCAACCCTAGAGTCATGCTCATCTCTGAAGGCTACCCCTAGTTCAATCCTACCCACTGGATATGCCGACTTACCAGGCACCACTCCATGGAAAACAGTGTTGGACGTTTTAAGATTTTTATCAGTCAGCCCCATACGATAGAAGGTCTCATAATAGAGGATATTGATGCTGTTGCCTCCATCCATTGAGTACTTTAGTGAATTTATATCCACCAACCTGAGGTGCCACCACCAAAGCCAACTGACCCGGATTGTCAACCCGGGGTGGGTGATCTTCCCTGCTCCATACAATGGGCTACTCTGACCACCTCAAATAACGAGGGACTGCTGGCTCAACAGCATTCACAGCCCTTGTGTGAAGCTTCTGGTCTCGTTTGCACAAACTAGTGGTGAACACATGATACTGTCCACTATTCAGCTGTTTTGGATTGCTCTGATAACCCGATTGCTGCTGCTGACCTCCTTGACCGGACTATTGATTATAACCACCTTGATTTCCTTGAAAGCCGGAACTTGAGCCGCCGCCCGAGCCATGAAAACCGCCTCCACCTGAGCCGCCGCCAGGCCCATGGTTGCTGTCGAACATGGTAGAATTTTTGAAAGCCTTCATGATCGCGCAATCTTTCCACAGGTGAGTGGCTAGCCTTTCCCGAGTGCCGTGTCTTGGACAGGGTTCATTGAGCAGTTGCCCAAGAGTAGGACCTGACCCGCCAGACTGAGGGGGCGGCCTCCCCTTGCGTCGTTGATTGTTATCCCGTGAATTGGTGTTAGCCACAAACTCCGGGTTACCATCGGCCTTACATTTATTGCCTCCCTGACTCGCCAGGTTATGCTGATGACCCTTTCCATTGCCGTTCTTCTTTCCCTTCCCTGTCTTCTCTTCATCAGACGCGGGATCCTTGGTACTATCAGAATCGGCGTATTTGACTAGAGCCTCCATCAGCTGGCCCATGTCATTACAATCACGCTTGAGCCGTCCCAGCTTCTATTTCAGAGGTTCAAATCGAAAAAATTTATCCAACATTAAGACCGCAGAGCCGGCATCCATCTTATCAGATGAATGTATTATCTCCTTGACCCGTCGCACCCAATGGGCCGTGGACTCACCTTATTCTTGGTTGCAATTAGTTAAATCTACAATTGACATGGGCTGCTTGCATGTGTAATTGAAATTCTGAATAAACCGGGCTTTTAACTCCGCCCATGAACCAATGGAGCTAGGCGGAAGCCCCTTCAGCCAAGTGCGGGCCGTTCCATCCAACATCATGGTGAAGTACTTAGCCATTGCTGCATCACTGACCTCCAACAATTCCATGGCCATCTCATAGCTTTCAATCCACGCCCAGTGTAAATCGGTTGTAATTCGGCACCTTTGAGGTCCCTTGAAATCCTTGGACAGACGCTCATTACGCAGAGCCGGTATCAAACAAGGAATACCGCCGGTTCACGTGGCCACACCTGCCTCAATAGAAGTCGTCGGATAATCTGGGAAGGTTTGGTGAGCCGCTTGCCAAGCCGTCTGCTGAGCCTCTTGCTGTATCCTGTCATGTACCAGATTATGCCCACCTGGCTGGTTACGACACTGGGCGTTGCTTGAAACGGCCGCCGAATCCATATGTCTGCTGTAATTCGGGCTCCGTCTTGGGCGGGGAGTCAAATGGATCCTGTCTCGACTATAAGAATAAGCCTCCTGCTGCGCCAGAGCCGTCTGAAGAAGTTCTCTGACCCTTCGCGTCTCAACTGCTGTTGGAGAGTCGCCATCCACCGGGAGAGCCGCCAAATGCGCCGATGCAACGATCAGGTTTTCGAAAGGGTTGGAAAAATGACCCGGTGGTGTTGGTACGTAGCGAGGCGGGGCAGTATTCATGTGAGGAGGTTCCATCTCCCGGGGCTGAACCGGCGCCCCCGCTCCGGGTATTATAAACCGGTTTGCCTCCGACGAGTTACTAGGGCCGGCTCCGGGTGTGCAGAAGAGATTCCGAGGATCATAAATCGGAGGCAGACGGGATTGAGCCTTCTGGTGTCTCCTCCTCATCACCTCATTAGACGCGTTCAGATTCATCGTAAGCTGGAAAGCCTCTGACTGGATCTATTGAGCTCAAGCATCCAAAGCCGCCCGTTCCGCGGCCAATCTGGTGTCCTCAGCTGCTAGGGCTTCTTTGGCTCGGGCTATCTCCTCACGTACCTGTGCTACCTCTGCATAATGCTCAGCTTGATCCGCCAGAATAACTGTGGCGGTTAACAGGGCCGTCAATTTGTCCATGAGAGCAATCAAGACTGAGCCGGGCGCACAGGGCCTCCTGCCCCGGCCGCTCCTGACCCGGAAGTTATTGCTGCCGCAGCTGTAGAGTTTTGACCGGGTTGAGTGCCAGCCATGAAGATCCCTACTCTGCTCGGCGGCTCAAGGGGGTCTGGAATACTGCTGCCATCGAAATAGCCCCCAAGCCCACCGTCTTGTAATTGGTATAATGAATTCGTCTCACCAGTGGACGACTCACCATCAGAGTAGTCGGCCGTCTCACCACCATCCACGGATCCTTCAGAAAATTCCCCTCCGTGGACGCAACCCACGAAGGCACGCTTCATGGCGGGCTGAGCCCGGGCGGGTCTCGCACGCTGAGCCGTCTCGATGATGTCGGTGCAGATGTCCGGCTCAGGGCCTGGCTCACCAATCCGGCCAATGAAGACATGGATTCCGCCAAAGGGGACCCGGTACCCATACTCAATTGAGCCGGCATCGGGGCCCCAGCCAGCGTCATCGATGTAGAGCTTGCCGCGACGACTCTTGGTCATCCGGCCCACAGCGTATCCCTTGAGCCCTTCGAAGCTGCCCTTCAAGAACTCAAATCCACCATGCACTGGCCCCATGGTGGGTGCCACTGTCATGGAATTGTCACGGCAGATGTCCTCGTGAAAGGACTTAGTCATGGAGCCATCGCAACTAGGAAGCTTAAAGGGGTTAAAACGGGACAAAGGACACGAGGGTTTATACTGGTTCGGCCCCTTGCGGTGAAGGTAAAAGCCTAATCCAGTTGAGGTATAATTGCTAGGGTTTCGATGACCAGGGAGTGAATCCGCTATGCCCGGCTCTTGATTTGATGTTCCTTGCCCTGAACCGCCGCCGGGTCATCCCTTTATATACAAAGGTCGACACCCAGCGGCTCATAGAGTCCCGGCCGGCTTATAAATAGTGTCCGGCTCGGTGACCAATTAATCTTGCCTTACAATACAAGCCATGCCATTACGGCGGTTTATCACTACGGGCCTTAACTCGCCTTTGGGATTTGGGCCCTTACCTAAACCACCATCTTCAAGCTTGATATTGGGCTTCATATGATGACTCGTCATAGGCGTAACCCGGCCCCTCCTGGGCGGGTTACGCTAATAGTTATATTCCCAACAGTGTAGGTGAGGTGAGCAAGACCAAATGGTGGTCATCTTCATCTTGATGGAACCATGTGGGGGGTGCATCATATTCCACCATGGCCATCGTCTTGTCCAAAGGAAGGACATAGTCGTCGCGAATCTGTGCGTCATCATGTATGGAACCTAGCACCAAATGAGAAGACTCAATAGAGGTAAAGGTCAAGTTGTTAGAAATGAAAATGGCCTCACGAGACCTATCAACTATCACACTCTCTCTATGTGGTGGTTCACTCACTCCCTCAAGGTAGGTGCACTCAATGTCACATATGGTGGAGTCACTCATCTCACTCAAGTGGTGGGGGTTGTGGCTCTCCTCACAAGGGAATTGGGGCAACTCGTCATATATGGGGCTAGTGTTGAAGTCACTCTCACTCTCAATATGGTGGCACAAGTCACTCAAGACATCATATGTCACCCTGGTCGAGGTGAAATACTCAACCATCTCATCGCCGTCGCCATGGATGAAGGCTGAAGATGGCACATCATCACTCTCCTCCATGATCGAAGGGAAAATCCCATGCTCATTCATCTCATCATCGTCGTCGTGGATGAAGGCCGCAGATGGCACATCATCACTATCGCCTCCTAAGATGGAAGCATCATCCTTGCTCGTCACCATGTCGCTCACCTCCAAAGCATTTTCCCTGATTGGCTCCGTAGTTGTAGTCGTCGCCGCACCGTCTTGAAAAAGAGTCAAGGTATACTCGGCATCATCAATGCCACAAAGAGGGATGGCAGTGAAGTCGAACTCGGGAGTGTCGTCTTGGATCTCATCGGGCTTGGACATCTTGGTGGTACTAGCCTCATGCTTGTCGCCTTTGAGATTGGTCTTCGAGAAGTTTGCTTGGGGTGGAGAAGCCTTGGCCTTCATGAGTTCTTGTTCCGCCTTGAGAGCACCAACGTAGGAGTCGTCGAGGGACTTGTAGTTCTCGAGGAAGATAGTCTTGGAGATGTCGTTGTGCAATCCCATCATGAAGTGAAACTTCATCGAAATGGGGTCGTCCACGCTGGCTCGTCGCAAGGCAATCTTCATCTCCTTGAAGTACGCGTCGATGGACTTGGATCCTTGGGTGGTGTTCTCCAATTGGCGTAGAAGTTGTTCCGTGTAGATTGGAGGCACGAACTCTCGCCACAAAGCTCTCTTCGTCTTGAGCCAACTCATTTCGTGGCTCGCCGAAGGTGTGTGAAGCCACCATGTCGAGGCGTAGTCGTGGAAGTTTCTTGTGGCGCACTTCACTTGATCTTCGGGAGGAACTTGATGTAGCTTGAGGTAGTCGTCCATTAGGCGCTCCCACTCGAGATACTCCTCGGGTTCTTGAGTCCCATAGAAAGGAATGGTGTGGTCGATGTCGAGGTAGTAGCTCGTGGATGTCGCAGACTTGAGCTTGGGGAGCTTCTCTTGAGCGTAGTCCTGGGGTGCTTGTTGGCAAAGATGACGTATCTCCGTAGGCGAAGATGCCTTGAAGTCGCTTGGCGAAGATGCCAAGGGAGATGGTGAAGTCGTTGAGAGGTTGTTGGTGTAGAGCTCCTGGCCTTCACGTTCTTGTTGGTGTTGGTGTCGATGCCGATGTGACCTTGCCGGAGATGGTAGCTCGGAAGCATGTGCTCTTGAGCGTCTTCTCGAAGATGAGGAAGATCGCTTGTAGGACTTGATGAGAACCTTAATCTCGTCCATTTGAGCTTGCATCTTGGCGTCGAAGTTGTTGTTCTTGGCATCGAACTCTTCGTTGTTGTTGTAGACCGAAGGTGAAATGCCTTGTGATGTAGGGTGGAACCCTAGATGGCCGATCATTCATGAAAGGAGTGGATCCCAACGAGGAACACGAAGAACACGAGGGGAAAACGAGGGGAAACACAAGAGAAACACTCAAACCAACAAGAGATGGTTACACATGTGCTAGGTCCTCAAAACACGAGAGGAGATACAAGATCCACGATCAACAAAGGACGATACAAAGGTAACCGGTTCTTCTCCGTGAGGAGGTCTTGATGGGGCCACCCAAGAGGGGGTCTTGAATCCAAGGTGATCTTCTCCGTGGAGGGGCCGCGGTCTCTCTCGTGGAGTAGATCCGTAATGGATGAGCAATGCTCTATCTCACAAATGAGCTAAACCAATGCTAACCCTAACTAGGAGGAGGTGGGGGTCTATATATAGTGTTAGCCCACGAAGGGGTAAGTGAGACGGGGATACATGGGCCCTTGGCCCGTTCTCTGCGCACAGGCAGGTGCCGGATGTCCGGCGGCTCACGAAGAGCCGGATGTCCGGGCCTCTGGCCGGATGTCCGGGCTGACGGGGTTCAGCTTCGGGTGCGTTCTGTGATGGGCGCCGGATTTCCGGGTGTCGGGCCAGATGTCCGGGGCCTGTAGCAGCTGGCTCCTCTTCCTTCTCCTTCCTTCGGTCCCGCGCACACTTGGCCTTGGTCCTTGGGCTCTCCATGGTCTCCTCGGGTGTACCTGAGTATGCACAAGGTTTGCGCTTGAAGTAGCATCCATGTCTTACATGCGGAAAGGGAAGATTCGGAAAGGAGCGAGTTCACCTTACACTACTAGGAAAAGGCTAATCAGTGGTGCACCTGTTTTGGCCATTAATGGCGCACTACAGGTGCGCCACTAGTAACTAATACTAATGGCGCACCCTGGTGCGCCATTAGTATACCAGACAATAGTGGCGCACCAGGGAGTGCGCCATTAGTATGTCAAACGGTGCGCCATTACTATGCCTCCCGAGGGGCCATAATTACCTTGTGCTGCAGGTTACTAATGGCGCACTTCGAGATAATGCGCCACTAGTGTGTTTATTGCGATGCGCCACTAAAGTGCAGTGTGGTGCACCACTAGTATGAATATTAGGAATTTTTTCTTTTACGATATTTGCACAAAGTTACAAAATATCTTACTGCACAAAATATAGACAGCACAACATATAAACAGCAGATTTATCGAATACAATAGAAGATTAGTCTCTGAATACAATTCATCATATTAGTCTCCGAATTCAAAAGACCGAACAAAGTTAGAACATTACAAGTCTCGAGACCGTGAGTAGCGAGTTTGTCTTCACATTACAAGTCTATATCGATCATCTAAACTACCATCACATAGAAGAGAGCTGCGATCATCACGATTAGCATCATCGCGATGAAACTGGTCTTCATCCGGTTCCTCCTCCGCTCCCTCCTCTCTCCCGCTAGATAGCGCGCGTATCTAGCTTCCGCCTCCGCCTAGTGGTGTACCATTTGTAATCATACCGCTGAAATGGTGAACCTGTCTCCGACACTCCTCCCGATCGTCATAGACTCCGAACCTTACCCTTGTACCACGACATACGACGGCATCTCTATGCACTAGCCAAACAAAACGTTAGTAGCAATTCACGAGACAATACATAAGCAATATATAAGTATGCAACAAAAGGATCGAAGAGAAAAGCAACACATTAATAGCACGATTCATGGTCCTACTAATAAATAGCATCGATTACATATAAGTTGAACGACTGTCCAAAGCAAAGAGACATACAAGTTCATTAAAGTTTAATTACAACATGAGCTAATCGATATTTCAGAACTACATAGCATCACTACTTTCAACTCGACTTAGGGACCGGAGTGTGGATGAAGCCGCCGTCTGTTGTGATGGTCATGAAATCGCGGGCGTTGTCAGCCTGCATTTGTAGCGTTGTTTCTATCTCACTGTTGGACGGTTGATATCTGAGGTAGAACTACCCCGAGGTACGAAGGACATCTTGATGGATGACTTCTGCAAACTCCGACTGGATGCGAAAGAATTCTTGTCTGATGTCCGCTTCCTGGATTGCCGACAAGCGTGCGGCCGAATCTTTGAGATTATTTGGTAGCAGAAGGTGATTATGGTCCCGTACGATCGCCCGCATGTGATGGAGGGAGTAGTAGGCATCCTTCTGACCGCCAGGCGGCTGCTTGACGCAGGGGAACGTCGTATTGTGGGTGAACACGCGTGCTTGCCGTACCCTCTGAATTGGCTCCTGAAGGTGCCTCCAGATCTGGCGTAGCCGGGAAGAACATCATCAAGAACTTTCTTGATATTTGTGTAGTCTTTCTTCGACTGACGGTCCGAGTCGAAATACGTGGCCATAGAATATTTCGGGCTTAAGAGGATGAGTGTGCAATGTGTGTCACTGCACAAAACACGGAATGTTAGAAAAAAAAAGAACGATCGAAATATAATAAATCATATGTTACGGGGCGGTGAGGGGATGAATTACTCGGGAAAGTAAGGCACGAGGAAGTTATCCTTATCTGGGTTTGCCAGAATGACGCCTTCGAGGTATGAACACGCGACTTGCCGGTCCCCAGCGCTGCCCATGATCTTGGCACACATGTAGAAGGGGTCGACTATCACGATGTCCGGGGTCTTGTCTCTAATGATCCGCATCTCCATACTCAGTGAAAATAGCCGAACAAAGGTGTAGTGCAGCGGATAAAGGTTAAACATAGCGAAGATGTCATCAAACCGCAGGACGATCATACCCCCGATGGCGCTATCCACAAAGCCCTTGCCCTTTAGCACCTTGGCCACGAAAACCGGGTATGCCACATCATTCTCGGAGAGACGCCGCTTCTCCAAAGAAAGAACACTGTCATGCAGACTCCGCATAGCACCGGTTGCAGCATTGAGCAGATTAGTCGGTAGCATCGGCCTACCCGCCACATGCACATTCCTCGAGATATCCTTAGGTGAAGGTGGCCTGTCCTGAGCATGGATCGTACTCGGTGCCGGCTGGCTCGCACCCTTGTTATTCTTTCTTTTCCGTCCCTTCTTCTTCTGTTGTAATGGGATCGAGTTCTTCTGAGAGACCGCCTTCTTGAGTGTGTTGGGGCTGATAATATTTTGCACCTCGGCTATCTGAGGCTCGGTGAAGGCGGCAGTTGGAGGCGTCTCCTGAGAACTGAACGCCAGACGACGCCTGTTGCAATTGGGTTTCTCCGTGGTACCAGCTAGATCGCGATCGTCTTTTGCAGGGTTGGGTTCTTGAGAAGGAGGCCCCAAGAATTCGTCACCTTACCCATGTTCGTTGAAGTACTTATCGACGTTGGTAAATGTACCGTCGTCATCGTCGTCGGGATCCTGTGCCATATGCATGTCCGGATCCTGTGCCATATGCATGTCCGACATGTCCGAAGCGCGGCGGGCGGTCTTGCCATGGCTTACGCCGCACGACCGGGCGGTGTTGTCTATGGGATGGTGTCCCCCGCCCCCAAACGAATCTGGCTCTTCGGCCAAAGCAGGCGCTGAGGGTCATCACATCATCTTCGTCGGCCCCAGGGGGTCGAAATGGAGGTAACAAGTCATCGCAACCCCGGAGCACCCGAACCAGTTGAACCCTATACACGTTGGGTGGCATCGGATTACCGTGGAACAGGCGGTTGCCCGGTTGAATGATTCTGGCCTTGGCGACATCGATCAAATCGCCATCCACGAAGTGCAGGAGAGTGCATGGAACGTCGGCGGCACCCTGCGAAAACATGTAGGGCGTCAGAGATGCCTAGTCAAACATGAAGTCATCGGCCGATAGGCTTAATTAGTTACCGTGATGGCGTCGAGCTCGGCTAGTGTCGAGGCACCGCCAACGGCGGGCGTGCAAGTGACGGAGGGGCCTCTTGCTGCCGAGGTGCCGGCCGGCGTATCCTTCCCACACCCGGGTGCATTAAGCTGCAATGTCGGCGCCGCCGCGGGAGACACCAATGCCGCCTCCGCCGGAGACACCAACGGCGCCGCCGGCGCGTTCCGCGAGTTGCTGCCCGTGAAGCTGGGAATCAGGGGCGGCCCCTGTTGGCCGCCCGCCATCCACGCCTGCAGCCCAGAAACCAAGGTAGGTATAATGGCGGTGATCGTCGCCCCCAGTTGGTCTCGCACTTGCTCTTCGACCATCTCCGGAATCCGCGCCACTTGTTCCTTGAGTTCTTGAACGTCGCGCTCCTGGCTTTCCGAGCTGGTCTTTCTCTCCTTTCGCCCACCGGCATTATAGTATTCCAACCATTTCGTGGACAAGCCTTTGCCAGCCACACGACCAGCTGACGACGGCTTACTGAGCTTATCCTTGTTTTTCATTACGTTCAACGCCCTATTTAAAGGGGTGTCCCAAGGGGAGCTCTTAGACGACCTCTGCCATCGCTTTCAAAGGTCCCGCAAAAGGAACGTGAACCATTTAGAAATTTGGCTTCATTAATTAGAATGCAACCATATGGAGCTAATTACGCGGGGGTGTATTCCTTACCAGAACAAGCTCAAGCGCCTTGGTCTTTGTATCCGTGGTAAGCTCCTTTGTTACCGGGTCAACCTTGTACTAGGCCCTGACATAGTTCCTTGTCTTCTTGTCACGGTATTTATCGAAGAGGGGCGGTAGGCCTTGCTCGGCACGCTCCGCGTCCTCCTTGTCCCATATAGGTTCCGCCACTCTGTAACCGCCGGGACCGAGTTTGTGGACCCCTAAGTTCAAGTCCCGCATCTCTTTCCCCCACTGACTTGATTCCACGGTTGCGTTGCTCTCGCACTTGATCTTGAACTCCAGGTAGTCAGCTTCGCTGATCGAAGGATTTTTCTCCTTGATCTTCTCATAACTATCACCTTTTTCAATCATTCTCTTCACCGCGGCTCTCCAAGTAGCCAGGGCCGTGCTCATCTTCGTGAGGGCGGCACTGTTCACTTTATTCCCTAAGAGGCGTGTGTTTGCGAAGTCACCGGGGATCTTGTATCGTTCATGCAGCTTCGTGAAGAGGAGGTTGCGCGAATCCCCTCGGTCACGATGCCTTAGGTTCTCGGTGTTGATCGAGACGGTGCTCCGGAGAATGCACCAGAGCTGTCCCGCGTACCCCTTGACTAATTCTTTGGGTGTTGTTGGATGCCCCTCTGAGGACACTTCAGTAAATTCCTCCTTGACGGGGCCGAGCACGTTCGGCGCTGGTCCTTCCGTTGCCTCTTCGGTTGGCTACCATCTGTGTGTGTGCTGCCATCATCAGTGGTGGCATCCTCGGCGGCACCATCAGTGGTGTCATCCCCGACGCCACTAGGAGGTGTGTAATCAGGATCGGTGTCTTCCGCGGCGTCCTCATAGCGGTGAGGTTCTTCCTCCATCTCCTGGGACAGCTCCCAGAATACCTTGCCCGAACCGCCGGCCTCATCGTTGTGGGCCATGTTTCGATCTAAATAGGAAAAAAGTTTGGTCAAAAAGTTGGTTATTGTCAAGGAACAAGATCTCTAAGTTGACCAAATAACCTAATTCTCGAGGAATGTCACCAAAAAGTTGGTTATTGTCAAGGAACAATTGAGAGATGTTTGTGATATTGCCTAGGTGTTTTGGGATCAATTGAAAGATGTTTTGTGATATTGCCTAGGTACCCCTGATCTTCTTCTACAAATATTTTTGCTATATCAATCTCCAAAAAAGCATGTTATGCTGAATCAATACTCAATATATATAGGTGGTGCTCTCTTTATCACATTTTTATTGGAATATGCAACATTAATCTTCTTTTACTTGAATCAGGTGCACATATTTACATTCCTATTTCATGCTTACTTGTTTGGAACTATAGAATCTATCTTGGAATCTGCAAATCTCTTAGAATGTACTAAGAGATGCCAGATTTGTTGGGGGACTCCTATACTTAAGGCATATAAGACATGGAATTGCCTATGCATAAGTGTGGTAGATGATACATGCTTGATCCTAGGAGTGGACATATGGATGCAGTATAGCCTATTTTGTCATATCTAAGATGCAGTCCTGGGAAGGGGTTTAAGAAGCAATTAGTTGTGTCCAAATCAACAACCAAAGTAGAGTATAGAGCTATGTCACTAGGACTTAGTGAAATATTATGGGTAGAAATCCTCTATCAGAATGAAGGTGCTGGGAAAAGGTCCTTTGAAGGTGTGGTGTAATAATAAATCAGCTATAAGCATAACCAGTAACCCGATCCAACACGATAGAACCAAGTATGTGGAGATAGATCCTTTATTTATTAAGGGGAAGTTCTATGATGGTATAGTTCAATTAAATCATGTAATATCAGGGAATCAAGTAGCAGATGGTCTAACTAAGGGTTTTGGAGTCAAGGAACATAATTTAGCTTGTAACAAAATATGCGAACGATATCTATCTATCACCAATCTTGATTTGGGAGTGTTAAATTTGAGCATAACAGGGTGATAATGAAGCATTAGTAGATTGCATCTTACATGTCCAGCTCTACTTTCTCGTGGCTTTTTATCCCACTGATTGGATATATATTGCATGTACACAGAATATCTCAGATAGAGGAATGCAACTAGTTGCCAATAATTGTCAAGGAACAATTTTGGAAATCTACAAATTAAGTACTAAGATACCCCGGCCCATGCATTAGTCGCAAGTACCCCATATGTCCTATTTTTAGCAAAGTCATGCTAAAATTCACGGAAAATTTCAGCATGACCTTTGCTGAAAATAGGACATATGGAGTACCCGAATTTGCCGGAACGGAAGTTAATCGACATTCCGGCAAACTCAAGGGACTCTCGAGGTACCTGCAAAATCATTGAGCAGGAAGCCCCCAACAGCACTCGAAGTATATGTAACAAAAAACAGGTGAGAAAACTTGCACACCCCTCTCCGCTTAACGAGGCAGGAAAACAGTGCCAGGACAGCAACCAAACACTGTCCAGGCACAGTTTAGGGAGGCTCCAAGCCAGACACGATTCCGTGTGGACACTATCCAAACAGACCCTAAATGACTGGTGATACTTGTAAAAACTTGGTTTAGCTCCTTTCACACATAGATAAGTAGTTGGGCAAAAGACACAATTTCCTGTAAGAACTTGAAAAAGAAACTATGCCATATGTACTTCAAGACTTCAAGTATATAGCCATAAAAAATAGTTCATGCATGTATGAGCCGTGGATCATGCTGTTTCTGAAAAGAGTAAACCCATAGGGGGCAACTTACCTGTGATTTCAGGCTAATTGTATTAAAATTTGAAGCAACTACTATGAGACATGTAAAAAAGGTGCTATCTCTCTCTTGCAAAAAAGTGCAGTTCCTTTAAAGTTTCAAATTTGCACTTGCATTTAAACACGCCCATTGGGTGTGGGTGATCCATTCAGAACAATCAGCCATGGCAATGTCACATTTCAGCACCAAAGTGGCTTGCACTTCTTTTTAGTTGAACTTTTTTTAATAGACAAACAACTAAATGCTCCGAACTTCTACTACTACCACTAGATCATTTTCCTCTAGAACAGAACCAAACATTTTTTTATATAAAAATATGCAGTTCACAGATTTTGGCACAAGAAGTCTAGTTCATGTCGTACCAACAGTGCTTAAAACAGTTGGCCAAACAAAAAAAAACAGTAAGGTGCATTGACTTTTTCTTTAAAAGGTTATACTTGAAGAACTAAGCTCCAGGTCCACTACAAACAAGTTTCAGTTCCAAGTTTGGCACTTGCTGTCCGCCACAAGTCACAACCCCCTTGAACATTCAGCAAGTGCACGAAACAAATGCATGTTACAAGACACAAAACTGATTGGCGCATCAATTGGAAGCCATCCATCATATACCATCAGAAAAAGGCTAGAGAGAATTGGGGAAACAAAGGTGAACCTCTCTCTTCTTGCACTCCTTGTAGTTGTCGAACTGCTGCTGGCACTTGCTCTTGTCCTGGTTGGTCTCCAGACCTGGAGACACGGCACATCATCAGATTCATCAAATACACACGAAACAATAGACAACTCATTCTCTGATCACTAACAAAGGTAGCATACTTCCAATCAACATGAAAAGTGAAATACCAGGATGATCGAAGTTGTAGTCCTGAGGACTTGCAGATTCTTCAGCAGTTAAGCCACGGTAAAATGAATCCTACAAAATTAAAGGCCATACTAAAAATCAGGCATGTTCTGAAGGTGCGAACAACAGCTAACCATTAGGTTCTTCTACACTCATTGTTAAGTAATGACTATGGTAGCACGACGGTCCTTACAAAAACATTTACACTGAAATAGGACCCCCAAGAAGCTGTATTCAGTGATCTTTCTAAACAAGCTAAAGAACATACATCGTATTCAAACTTCACGCCATTTAAGCAAGTTTTTGTAAGAAAACTGATTAGGACCCCAAAAAACTTGCTGCATTTCAATCGGACCAAATGTTTCACTTAGTTTTATGAGTTAACTGAATTTACATTTAATTGAGTTAACCAAAATTACAATCAATTTTCTTGTCAATTAAAATTCGGTGAGTACATGCCACAAGAAAAGAGGAGCCACATCAATCCAATCTTGGTGCTTCTGCTATGAACATAACTAAACCCATATGTTTGTAATCCAATCTTGATGAATCTTTGTGAACCTAACAATTTTTCCACCCAGCAACTAGATAGGATGGCCATGAATCCTCTCTCCCCGGAGCACCCCAATGCACACACTCCAGAAAATTCAAAAAATTCAGTAAACATACACTTCAGAAAATTCAGTGACCGCATAACATAGACTCTTGAAAATTTTCAGAGATCTTGTACTCAATTTTACAGTGAAGTTGCTAAAGAATCTCCCAAACTTCAAGATAGACTAATTTTTCAGTGATCTTGTACTGAAAAGAAGCATTTTGGAGTGGGGGCAAGAAGAGGGGGGAGCCGCACCTTGGCAAGTGGGGGGCGACAGGACCCACGACGGCGAGGATCCTCCAAGACGGCGTAGCGGAGCTTGGCACAGCTCCTAGGCACGATGACGGAGCACGGGTCGGTGGTCAGCAGGTGTGGCAGCCAAGGCCGGGAGGCGGGGGCTGCGGAGGGTTCGGCCGGCTGGGCGCACCGACTTGAACCCTAGGTCTCGCGTGCTCGGTCGATTCCGTTCGGGGGAACCGAGCGAGGAGACAGGGGAGGGTGCGGGGGGTCGGCGGCGGCGGTGGAGCGGGGGAGGGTGCGGGGGGTCGTCGTCGGCGGTGGAGCGGGGAAGGGTGCGGGGGGTCGTCGGCGGCGAGGGGGATCTGGCGAGGGGGGATAGCGATCGAGATGGAGGGGGATCTGGCGCGGGGGGCGAGGGGGAAAGGGATAGAGGGGGGAAGGTTAGCAACGGCGCACCTCCTAGGGGTGCGCCATAAGTACATCCATAGCAATGGCGCACCACCGAGGGGTGCGCCATAAGTAACTTTTTATTATTATTATTTTTAGTTGCGTCTAATATTTTTTTAGAAAACGACAATCAAATTTGAAAACATTTATGAATGTGAAAAAATATCATCAAATTTGTTATTTCAAAATATTTATGAATATGAAAAAATTTCATCAAATTTGTTATTTGAAAATATCATCAAATTTGTTATTTGAAAATATTTGAAAAAATATCATAAAAATTGGTATACCAATGGCGCACCTCCTAGGGGTGCGCCATAAGTACATTGATAGCAATGGCGCACCTTCTCCTGGTGCGCCATTAGTAACTTATTATTATTATTTTTAGTTGCATCTAATATTTTTTTAGAAAATGAAAATCAAATTTGAAAACATTTATGAATGTGAAAAAATATCATCAAATTTGTTATTTCAAAATATTTATGAATATGAAAAAATATCATCAAATTTGTTATTTAAAATATCATCAATATTTTTTTTGGATTTTTAGTTGCATTCATTTGTGAATTGGTAAAACATTTATGAATATGAAAAATATTCATGAATTCAAAAAGTGCCCGTGAAATTTAAAAATATTCATGAGTTCAAAAAATATTAACAAATTCAATACTTTTTGCGAGTTAGAAATTCAATACCGTAATAACATAAATAAATATTCATGAGGACTAGAACAGAAGACATATCATTTCAATATGTCGAAATACAATCGAGAAATGAAGACTACGATTTAAATACAATCGATCTTAGCTGGCTATCTTTTCACAATCTTCTTGCCCTTCTATTTCGCAAATGGAGTTCTTCTGTTGAACGGACGTCCTTTAGGTAGGGTGGTCCTGCTTCTTCTTGTGGTGTATGGCACTTCATCGTCATCGTCATGTTCTATCTTCAGGTCGCCGTACTTGTCGAAGTCTTACTCATTGGCGACTCCATCCATTCCGATGATCTTCCTTTTGCCTCTCCTCACGACAACACGACTGGGCTTTGACGGGTTGGTAATGAAGAAGCATTGGCCCACTTGGGAAGCCAGTACCCATGGCTCATTTTTCGCGGAGACGTTTGTGCCCGCGGTCTTGGATTTCGCTTCAGGTATAACAATGGTGGTGAAATACCGGTCTTCTTTTAGGACGCTCTTGGACCATATGACAGGGAACATCGGGACCTTCTCTCCAGCGTAGCTCAGCACCCAGATCTCCTCGATCCTTCCGTAGTGTCTGTCCTTGTCGTTACCGGAGTAGGTTTCCATCGTTACCCCGGAGTTATGGTAACCATCGCTCTTCATGTCCTTTCCCTTGGTGTAGAATGTGTAGCCGTTGATATCGTACGCCTCATAGGTCATAAGGTTGTGCTCGGCGCCCTGTGACAAGGCGAATATGAGTTTTTCTTCCGCGGAAGAATCCTCATGTAAAGGATACGACAGAAGCTTCTCCTTGAACCAACGCGTGAAACATGAGTTGTGCTCTTTGATTATATCTCTGTCCATCCTCTGTTGGCCTCGATCATTGTACATCTTCTCAATAAAGGTTTTGTGCTATACCACCCAAGGATTGACCACGTCTATGTGTTGCAGCGTGACTAGCTTTGCTCTTTCAAAGTCGGTGAGTCGACCCTCGAAGTCAACATGCATTTCGCGGCGACTGTCGGTGTCAAAACCGGCGGATCTCGGGTAGGGGGTCCCGAACTGTGCGTCTAGGCGGATGGTAACATGAGACAAGGGACACGATGTTTTTAACCAGGTTCGGGCCCTCTCGATGGAGGTAATACCCTACTCCTTCTTGATTAATATTGATGATATGGGTAGTACAAGAGTAGATCTACCACGAGATCAAGGAGGCTAAACCCTAGAAGCTAGCCTATGGTATGATTGTTGTTAGTCCCCACGGACTAAAACCCTCCGGTTTATATAGACACCGGATAGGTTAGGGTTACATAGAGTCGGTTACAATGGTAGGACATCTACATATCCGTATCGCCAAGCTTGCCTTCCACGCCAAGGAAAGTCCCATCTGGACACGGGACGAAGTCTTCAATCTTGTATCTTCATAGTCTTGGAGTCCGGCCGACGGTGATAGTTCGGCTGTCCGGACACCCCCTAATCCGGGACTCCCTCAGTAGCCCCCGAACCAGGCTTCAATGACGACGAGTCCGCCGTGTTGATTGTCTTCGGCATTGCGAGGTGGGTTCTTCTCCAGATTCCATATACTTGTCGAATAGTGTCCGGCTTCTGATAAATGCTGTGCTCCTTGGCTTCTACGCCCAATAATGGCCATCTTCCACGTGTTTGAATGAATGCGAAAAGCCAGGGTATTTTTACTTACCCCCCTAGCTGCACAAATGAGCTGCCTATAAAAGGGGCGAGGATCTAGATCTGAGTCACACCATCCTCTTCATGAAGCTTTCATCGGAGCGCCTCGACTAAAGCCCATTCCATCATGGACGGTCGACGGCTCCGCCTCTCGCTCTCCCAGCCCTCAGCCTGGAAATTGGGAGAGATGCTCAGTCCCAAGATAGCGAAAGCTAGTTATACTCCAAACCAAGGGATTTCTTCCCCGACCTTCATGGTTCGGTTCGAGCCGGACTTGCCACCTACAAGGGCGGAAAGCAAGCGGAGAGTGTCCCCGATCCCTCTAAAGGAGAGCGGGTATGCTTCATCTCTTATCTAGTAAGAGGACTCGGATTTCCAATCCATCCGCTTTCTCCGGGGCTCTTGGAGTTCTACGGCCTCCAGTTGCACCACCTTACGCCTGCCTCCATTTTGCACATCGCGGGCTTCGTGGCCCTTTCCGAACTGTTCTTGGGCGTCGAGGCTCATTTCAGGGGTCAATATATCAAGTGGGCGGAGCCGAGCTATGGTGCATCGCCGGGACCGGATACCTATCCGGAACCCCGAAGAAGGTGTTTGAAGACTGGCCTTCGGAATGGTTTTACATGGAGGATGTCTCACGCCGGATCCTGTTGGATCGGCCTTCCGGAGTTTAGCAATGCTCCTCTGAAGAAGCGCCTAAGCCGGGCGCCCCGGAGCCCTCTTGAGGGAAATGACCGGATGTCCTCTACTTGATGAGCAGAATAAGATTACTGGCTCATGCCGGATTGACCATGATTGGAGTCATGGCAATCTGCATTATGAGGGGAGTGCAGCCGCTCCAATATAGGGGCCACCCCGCAAAGGGCCGGGATCGGTCACCGAACTGGTGAAGATCTTGTCTGCCATGTATAAAGGGGAGGAGGAGGATTTCCTCCACGTCAACCCACTGAATGAGTTTTGTTCGAATAATCCTCGAAGCTGGGTAAGCAAACATCCTTGTGGCCTGTCTGATCCATGTTCCCGTGGTTAAATACCTCATTTCATGGTTTCTGCGCAGGAAATGCGCCGGACTGTGGAGAAGATACACAGCCCGCCCCCACAACCCGAGGATCCGGAACGGTCCCTCGATCCGACCTCCGAAGAGGATCCGGATATAAAGGTGGAGTTGGTCGACGGGGTGTTCCACCAACTTAGCATCGACAATGCTTTGTTCGCCATTACGGCCGATTACCCCGGAATACTTCCAGCCTCGCGGGTAACTGAGACCGAGGTCCCAATACTCTGATAATGACCCAACCGTGCTAATTTCTTGATCACTGTATACCAATGGTGTTTTGCAGGGGGTGCCTTCGAGGCAGGAGGCCGAGCCCACGGCGGCTGGCCAACAAGGGGCAGTACGACCCCGCAGGCTAAAAAGAAGTGCGGTCCGGATCGAAACTCCGCCGCAACGGTATGGCGTGTCACCATGTTCCTAGGATTGATTCCGGAAGGCGATTAACGCTGATGCTCTTTTCAGAAAAAGAGCGCTCACGGATCGAGTCCCGAGAGGTTGTTAATCGAACCTCCGCCACCTGTGCTCCAAAGCCGGGTCGAAGCGGAGGCGAGCATGAGGCGTCGTCGGATGCTCCTCCGACAGAGGATGCCGACAGATTGTCCGCCACCAACTCCGAGGTGGAGAGCGCCATGAATCACAGCGCCGCCGACAGCTCTTCGTGACGCATGTTTCTCCCAAGAGGCCTTGAATGCCTTCAATTGGGAGATGCGCACCTCCGTGCCACTCAAGATGGTCTAGCCAGAGCCACGAGCAAAGTATGTATAGGACATCTGGTGAGAAGATTTGTGATTATATATGCCAAGAGCCCCGAGACTTAAAATAGTTAGAATAACTGATTTAAGGATCATTTGTTATCTGAGGATCTTACAAAAAGAGTACCCGATTGTCTCAGAGCTTGAAGAATGCAAGGCCCAACTTGAGGTCGCACTAGCCGCCATAGGGGGAGCCACAGAGACCCCCTCCGTAATATATGCTTCAAAAGGTAAATAGTTTATGAAGTGCGGCGGGTGTGTAAATCGACAAAAATATTGCAGATGGCGCGGACTAGATCCGGACAAGCAACAACTCTTGCGCCAGCTAAAGGCCAGAGCATGCTCACGAGGTGCGGCAGGAGAAAAATAACCTCCAAGATGCCAACACCAAACTGGGTGAGGAACTAAAGGATGTTCGTGCTCGGTTGTCCGACTCCGTGAAGGAGAATCGGCGGACCGTCGTGGCATTTTCAAGAAGTGCTTGAGCGAACTTTGAAAGAGTTCGGCGAGGAAGGCGACTAACATAAACATGTATGTAGGTTTGCTCACAGGTCGCCCCGAGGAGGAGATGCCTAGTTCTTGGGTGATCTTCTTCCCGAATCAAGGCTACCGCACGAACGAGTCCGCAGGTGATGAAAGGCGTCGGCCAGGCCTTGTGGCCATCTATCTCCCCGCCGAAGGCATTGGGGAGCCGGGCAGAGCTGCTTCAAGGAGCACGGGCGGCGCTCCGACTATGGAAGATATCGGCTGCCGTCAAGGCGCCAGGAGGCTCGGGCCATGGTAAAGACGCGGTACACGAAGGTGACCCGAACCACATGGCCGAGGTCGGACCTTTGGGGCTGATGGGAAGGAGATCCTGTAAGCTTAGTGTACGGCCAAGTAGAATTGGCCACCAAGTATTCCTGTAAAAGATTGTAAATTAGATAGCCTATTAGATGGCATTGAGGAGGAATACAATGAGTCGAGTTGACTATGTAAAAATATGACATGAAAAAATGTCTTCTAGCCGGATTGTAGATCGTTTGTCATAGCGGACCTTTTCGCTTCGACCTCCGGACCCAATAGTCCGGAGTGTATCCAAATACCTCGTGGTTATATAAGAACCGGGGTATGCATGGAGACAAGGCGTAGGGGTCATTATTGCTGTATCAGACAAGTGCCCAACTAGTTATGTTATATTACATGGATAGTAAGAAACATCTTCCGTGGAGAATAGTTCCGTTAAGGGTTCCTTTCATTTGGGATGCATGCCCTAAAGTGCATGTCAAAACTGCTAGGAAAGCAGAAAAATCATCCGGGGCAGATGGGTAAATAGTTAAAATCATCTTTCAGTTCACCGACCGAATATTCCCTTAAGAACGCTTAGCTTTCGGCTTCACCCGGTCGAGGTACACATCCGTGACCCGGCAAAGAATAATCGCAGAGGTGCTCCCTTTACCACCTAGCCGAACAATCGGGAACGTAGGGGTAAGCATGGAGCCAGCAACCCAGCTTGGCCAAAACTTAAGTCATATCGATGCATATAATGGTGAATAAAAGGTACATGCGGAAGTTTGACGCATGTGTTGGGCATGAAGCCCGTATAAATAAGTTTCTGGTAAAGAAGCCCCCAGGTATAATGAGCACGTACAGCGCGTCAAATATGTGCGAACAAAGCGCCAACGAGCCTCTAAAGGCTTCAGGAAGAAGGAGGAGGAAGGAGAGAAATAAAAGACAGCAAAAAATAGAAAATGTGGACGGGGGAAGGACACGAACTTGGAGTCCAGCGCTTAGGCGTAGAATCTTCGTAGACGGGCCGCGTTCCATGGGTTCGGCTCGAGTCGGTTATCCGATGCGTTTCGCAGACGGTATGCTCCGCCGGTCAGGACCTGGTCGATGATGAAGGGACCTTCCCATTTGGGCTTGAGTTTGTCCTTTTTCTTGTCCGACAGCGTAGAACTAGTTCGCCAACGTTGTAAGCTTTGGCCCGCATTTCCTGCTTTGGTATCTTCGAGCTGCTTTGTTGATAGAATGCGGAACGAGCTTTCGCCACGTCGCGCTCCTCCTCCAATGCGTCCAAACTGTCCTGCCGATCTAGCTCGGCTTCTCTTTCTTCATACATGCGCACGCGAGGTGAGTCATGAATTATGTCGCAGGCAGACTGCCTGCACTGCATACACCATAAAAATGGTGTGAATCCGTAGTACGATTCAGCATGGTCCGCAGCCCCAGTACGGAGTCGAGTTCCTCAACCCGGCGTGTTAGATTCCTTGAGGGACCGCACTAGTCTGGGTTTAATGTCGCTCATGATTAGACCGTTTGCTCGTTCGACTTGGCCGTTGGTTTGAGGGTGATAGACTGAGGCGTAATCGAGCTTGATGCCCATGTTTTTGAAGACTGTCGAATGTGAGCCTCAAGTCGTCTACAAGAGTTTTGACATGCTTGGTTTTGACGACCACGTCATCTACATATGCTTCCACTGTTTTGCCGATTTGGTTTGCCAGACATGTCTGAATCATGCGCTGATTTGTTGCGCCGGCGTTTTTGAGCCCGAAGGGCATTGTATTGAAGCAGAACGGGCCGTATGGAGTGAAGAATGCTATTGCAGCTTGGTCTGGCTCCGCCATCTTGATTTGGTGGTAGCCGGAGTACGCGTCGAGGAAGCACAATGAATCGAGTCCTGTCAGAAGCGTCGATAATTTGATCAATTCGAGGGAGGAGAAGGGATCCTTTGGGCAAGCCTTATTAAGGTCTTTAAAATCAACACATAGGCGCCAGGATTTATCCTTCTTTGGTACCATCACCAGGTTTGCTAGCCAGTCCGGATGTTTTATATCTCTGATGAATCCGGCTTCCAAAAGTTTGGCTAGCTCCTATCCCATGGCCTATCTCTTGGGTTCGGAAAAGCGCCGAAGAGCCTGTTTGACTGGCTTGAATCCTTTGAGGATGTTTAGGCTGTGCTCGGCCAGCCGACGTGGGATTCCTGGCATGTCTGAAGGGTGCCAGGCAAAGATGTCCTAGTTTTCTCGTAGAAATTCTTGTAGTGCGGCGCCTACATCAGGGTTTAATTGTGCCCCAATGGAGGTCGTCTTTGCAGGGTCCGTTGGGTGGACTTGGAATTTGACTATTTCATCCGCTGGTTTAAAAGAGGTGGACTTGGATCTTTTATCAAGTATCACATCGTCCATGTTCACCATGGAGCGCATCGCAGTGAGTTCCTCGGCCGCTAGGGCTTCGGATAGTGCCTCGAGGGCTAGAGGGGCTGTCTTGTTTTCGGCGCGGAGTGCTATGTTCAGATCACTAGCGAGAGTGATGATTCCATTAGGTTTCATGTACCCATAATGGGGTATAGCTTGAAAAATTGTGAATGCCTCTCGCCCTAATAAAGCGTGATATCCGCTGTTGAACGGGGCCACTTGAAATGTGACCTCCTCGGACCTGTAATTGTCCGTGAGCCGAACACTACGTCCAGTGTGATTTTTCCTGTGCAGCATGCTTCCCGGCTAGGGATTATTCTTCTAAAGGTTGTGCTGCTTCGCTCAATGCGGTTCCAGTCTATTTCCATTTTTCGGAGGGTTTCCTCATAGATGAGGTTTTGTCCGCTGCCGCCGTCCATGAGTACCTTAGTTAGGCGAAAGCCGTCTACTATTGGACTGAGGACCAATGCGGCTGGTGCTCGGGATGTTCGGAATTTAGGTTCGTCACTGGCATTAAAGGTAATAGCCGTGTCACTCCATGGATTTGTTATTGCTACTTGGTAGACTTCGGCAAGGTTGCGGAGTGATCGTTTTCGCATGTTATTTGATGCGAAAGTCTCGAAGACTGTTAACACCGTCTTGGTGTTCTTTGGGCTGGGATTCTGAAGCTAGAAGCTCTTCGCCACTTTTGGCCACCTGCCTTAGTATCCAACATGCTTGAAGGCTATGAGTTGGAGTGGCGCCCTCTGTGCTATGAATTTTGCAGGGTACGTTTAGCCAACCCTCCAGTATGGTTCCGTACCCTTTAGGGGGTTTTGGCTTTTTGGTGTTTAACCCAGGTGCTTGGTAATGATGCACCCTTTTATTCTGGACGAGGCATGTATTCGGGGCCGGATTATCCCAAAATTTACTTTCGGTTTTCCAGGCGCTCTCCATCGCACAGTACTTTTGTACTATGGTCACCAAGTCAGCAAAGCGTGTGATTTCGCGACGACTTATGGCGTTTAGGATTCCCTTGTCCGTGCAATTATTGCAGAAAATTGGGATTGCGTCCTCCTCTCGGCAGTCCTTTATCTTGTCCATAACCAGGAGGAATCTGGCCCAGTAATGATGTACTGTCTCAGCGGGCTCTTGCCGAATTCGGGATAGATCGCTAATGTTTGGGTGGCGGGTGGAAATGGATCCTCTACCACAGCAACATGATGGGTAGCCCGGGGAGAGTTGATCTCTCTTAGATCGGTTTTAGGCCCAATCCGGTCGTAGTGTGTGGCGACTCCCAGGGCGGCGATGCGATCCAAGAGCTCGTTTACAGAGGAGAGCTCGATCGGATCTAACTGTTCGGCAAGTTCCGAATTAACGTGGAGATTGGTTTCGATGACTCGAGAAGTCATCGTCGGTGCGGTGGCCGAATTGGCGGTCATAAGAAAACCACCCAGCCGAAGAGTCTGACCAGTGGCCAAGGCTCCTTTGGCGATAGTATCGTCTTTAAAGACGGGATGAGGCATCCTTCCCGACGGCAACGGCACCGAGGAACTCTGAATGAAAGCACAAATGTCGGTGTCAAAACCGGCGGATCTCGGGTAGGGGGTCCCGAACTGTGCGTCTAGGCGGATGGTAACAGGAGACAAGGGACACGATGTTTTTACCCAGGTTCGGGCCCTCTCGATGGAGGTAATACCCTACTCCGCTTGATTAATATTGATGATATGGGTAGTACAAGAGTAGATCTTCCACGAGATCAAGGAGGCTAAACCCTAGAAGCTAGCGTATGGTATGATTGTTGTTCGATCCCTACGGACTAAAACCCTCTGGGTTTATATAGACACCGGATAGGTTAGGGTTACACGGAGTCGGTTACAATGGTAGGAGATCTACATATCCGTATCGCCAAGCTTGCCTTCCACGCCAAGGAAAGTCCCATCCGGACACAGGACGAAGTCTTCAATCTTGTATCTTCATAGTCTTGGAGTCCAGCCGACGGTGATAGTTCGGCTATCCGGACACTCCCTAATCCGGGACTCCCTCAGCGACCATCGCGGTGACCCCATCCAGCGAGCCTGCCGAGGTGCCTATTGACGGGCATACCAACGGGGTTCTCGATGCCTAGATAATTCGTGCAGTAGGAGATGCACTCTTCGGTCAGAAAGCCCCTGGCTATGCTTCCCTCTGGACGTGACATGTTGCGAACGTATCCTTTGATGACACCGTTCATCCTTTCAAACGGCATCTTGCTGTGCAAGAGCGTCGACCCAAGTTGGATGATATCCTCCACGATATGGACCAGCAGACGCACCATAACATCAAAGAATGCGGGCGGGAAGTACATCTCAAGCTCGCATAGTATCACCACGATCTCTTCCTGTAGCCTTCTGAGTTGCCTCACGCCAACCGACTTCCGAGAGATGACGTCAAAAAAGTTGCATAGGCCAAATAACGTTTCACGGACGTGCGCGCCCATGATCCCACGGATTGCAACTGGAAGTATCTACATCATCAAGACGCGTGACCGTCGTGAGACTTCATCCCGCTGAACTTACCTTGTTGAGTCTAGGTATCTGCGTATTCCCAGCGAATCGTAAGGAAGTTTTACTCCTACGAGGCAGGTGAAAAACTGGTCGATCTCCTCGACTTAGAGTGAAGCACGGGAGGGTAGTCATTTCCGGTCTTCTTGGCCTTTTGCCTTTGGCGACGACTTTCTGTGTCCTACAGCCTCATCATCATTATCATTAGCGTGAAGCTCCTCCACGATGCCCATTGATTTCAAGTCTGCCCTTGCTTTTGGCCCATCTTTGGTCCTCTCGGCATGTTGAGCAGGGTACCAAGCAGACTCTCGCACGTTCTTCGTGATATGCATGACATCAAGGCTGTGAGGCACACGGAGGATCTTCCAAGACGGCAAGTCCCGTAAAACAGACCTGCTTTTCCATACCTTCAAGCTGCGGTGCCTTTCGCTTCTTTCCCTCTGGCGTCTTTTGCTTCTTTCGGCGGTGGGCAATCTTTCCAATTTTTCAACAGCTCGTCTATTTCCTCGCCGCTCCTCGTACGCGGGCGTCTTCGGGGTTCGGTTTCACCATCGAACAGATCCTTGCGTTTTCTCCATGATTCATCAACGCGAAGCCACCTTCGATGTCCCATGAACACGGTTTTCGGAGACCCATGATCTCTATCTAGCTGGCGATACATTGTGTCATCCATGCACCTGACGCATCCAAAAAATCCGTGGACAACCTGCCCCGTGACATATCCGTAACCGAGATAGTCATGCACCATCGTGAGCAGTGCGACTCTCATAGGGAAATATTCTTTCTCTGCGGCGTCCCATGTATTGGCTAGCATTTTCCACAACGTGTCTAGCTCCCCTTTCAGCAGCCCCAGATACAGATTGATGTTGTTCCCTGGTTGTGGCCCTTCAATTAGCATACTCATGTGAATGTACTTCCTCTTCGTGCACAACCAGGGGGGAAGGTTGTACATCCACACAAACACAAGCCAGGTGCTATGTGTGCTTCTCTGGCTACCAAACGGATTGACTCCATCGATGCTCGCGCCCAGCATGATGTTCCTTGGATTGTCCCCAAATTCTGGGTGTTCGAAGTTCAACGCTTGCCACTGGCTCGCATCCTTAGGGTGACTCACCATCTTGTCTTTTTTATTTATCTCCGGATCATTTCCTTCATCTTCTCGCTTCTTCTCCTCCCTATCCGCGTGCCAACGTAGGAGCTTTGCTAGCTTAGGGTCCGCGAAATACCGCTGCAGACGGGGAGTGATCAAAAAGTACCACACCACTTTTCGAGGAGCTTTCTTCCTCTACTTGTATCGAGTGACGCCGCACACCAGACATATGGTAGACTCCGCGTGCTCGTCCCAATAAATGATGCAATTGTTCATGCACACATGGTATTTCACGTGCGGTAAATCAAGAGGACACACGATTTTCTTCGCCTCCTCGAAACTGGTCGGGCACTTGTTCCCCTTGGGAAGACGTTCGTGCTAGAATGACATGTTCTCGTCGAAGCATGCGTCGGTCATTTTGTGTTTTACCTTCATCTCCAGAGCCATGAGTGTTACTTTCAGGCGGGCATCCTCGGGCCTGCATCCTTCATACAATGGAGTAACCGCGTCTATCTCCAGTTGATCCAGCTTGGCTTTCTCTCGGGCGACACCTCTTGCGTTATCCGTCTGCTTGAGAAGCAGCTCTTGAATATGAGGGTCCTACACCCAGCCCATCAATGGCCCATCGTCGTCTGCACCGGCATCTTCATCTTCATGATTATGCCCTTCTTATTGATCTTCCTCATCATCATGTCCGGCATCTTCTACATGATGACTGTGTACTGCATCACCATCATGATCATGTCCTGGAGATTCTTCGTCTTCTCGCCCGCCCTCGCCGCGGTGGTTGTCTTGCTAGCCTTCTTCATTTCTTGCCTGACCCTATGGACGACTTCATAGTCATCTTCATCACCTTGCCACCGATAGCCATCCATGAAACCACGCAAGAGCAGGTGGTCCCGCACCTGTCCGGAATCCGGATCCGTAATAAGGCTCTTCAGCTTGCATCTTCGACACGGACATCTTATCTCCGTCTCATTCTTTTGAAGCATCTCGGCCTTCGCGGAGCTCAAAAACCTATTCACGATGCCTTCGGTCATCGTGCGGACCATGGTCGCCTGCGGGGTAGGGCAAAACAATATTTTAGAACCAAGAAAAAATTTGGCATGACTTTGCCTAAAAATAGGACCAAAAAGAATGCATAGTGCCAAATTCTCGCCGAAAAAGAAATGAATCAACATTCCGGCAAAATATTGGCAACTATCGCATTTCAAATACCGGTACCTGCAAACACAAACATATGCAACACCACAAACATACGTAGATCTAGGCCATAAAAAGTGCATTTGCACGTTGTTGGAGGGAGAAAAAAGTAGATCTACAACATAAAGAAGATTTCCCCTTACTTACCTATCAAAAAAAGGAAATTTAACCACTTAATTTGGGTGAATCAATGGTGCAAATGAGGTGAGGAGGAGGAGGCAGCCGAGACAATCTTGGAGGAGGAGGTGGAGAGAATGAAGTGGGGAAAGTGAGTGTGGTAGGTGGCTGTCCAAAATATCTAGCTGCTCTCAGGTTACCAATGGCGCACCACCTAATAATGCGCCATTAGTAACCCTGGTTACTAATGGCACACCTGTTACGTGGTGCGCCATTACTAGTTTTGCAAAAAATATAATTGTTAGTAGTGGCGCACCGTGGTTGTGGTGCGCCATTACTAGTTTGAACTAGTAATGGCGCAATGTACCCTGGTGCGCCATTACTAGTTTTGAAAAAAAAGTAAAAAAAATTGTTAGTAGTGGCGCACAGAGTGTGTGGTGCGCCATTACTAGTTAAAACTAGTAATGGCGCATTGTGCCTTGGTGCGCCATTAATAGTTTTGGAAAAAAATTGTTAGTAATGGCGCACCGTGTGTGTGGTGCGCCATTAGTAATGAGGACACTAATGGCGCACCTGTATCTGGTGCGCCACTGCTATATAGCAGTGGCGCACCACATACATGGTGCGCCATTAATGTCCATATTAGTTATAGCCCTTTTCCTAGTAGTGTTAGGTCCAATGGCGTAGGCTCGAGTGTACATCAGGATGATCGTAGGATGCTCCGCATCATCTCCCCTCCCTTGGGAAAGATCCGACCTCGGATTGAAAACCTCATCACCATGGAAACGGTTGTCGTGGATGGACTTGTAGTTGGACAAAGTGGGAAACATGGCGCAATCCAAGTACTCCAAGGTGTCTCCAAAGTGGTATACATGCAAAAATAGCAAACACAAGCGACACTCAGAAATACAATGGTTAACACACACAAAGTATCCATCAAGTAAGTATGAGTCTGTGCGGCAAGATTGTTCGTGACAAAGCACATGAAGCTTAGCAAGATGATATGGAATGAGATGTAAAGCATTCATGGGAGCAAAAGCATTCATTGTGCACACAAACGTATTGTAAATGTGATCAATGCAACCACGGTGCAAAATGATGTCATAGTGAGATGGTTTATTAGTAGCATGAATATGGCAATTGGTGCTCAATGTGAGTATGAGATCATGCAATTGATGGTAGGAAATATGATGTATGAATAAGCCATCAAGAAAGATCACAACAAATTTGCTAAGGAAGTGTACAAGGTCATATATCATGGATGACATAGAAATGTAAGATGCAACAAGGCAATCATAATGTGAGTCAATCCATGCATAGGGTGCAAACTTGTGGTGAGTATGATATGTCCATCGAGCATGGCATGTGGTAGCACAATCAACAAATATGGAGGTGTGGGTGCAATGTGTCAAAGGAGTTTTGATGTACCAATGCTCGATGTCGTGGCATGAGTGGAGGTTCGAAGTGCATCAAATAAGTGCGAGCGCTCCTCAATGTGAAGGTCCATAGAGCCAATCTTCAATGTCGGTCCTCCCTCCAATAGATGTATCATGTAGACAAGAAGAAGGAGACAACAATGAAAGAATGACCCATCCAATATGTGTAATTGAGGATGGCTCAAAGGGAAAGAGTTCACCTTTAGGTGATTCTCGCTAATGTTGGTGTTGCACATCATGTACGCCTTCACATAACCAAAATGTCTCTTTATGGTACCGCCTTGTGAATTCTTCAAAATGAAAGAACATGACAAACACTTGGAAAAACAACCGAGGTTAGTGCAAATGCAGGACCTATCATTCGAGGGGCGAGATACCCAACAAGTGTTCTCATCATTCTTATCATAAGAAAGGACAAGGGGTGGTATGGTATGAAAGCATATGATGCAACTACAACCAAAGACAAGAAGCTCAATCAAACTAGCATGCATCACAAGTAATATGTCCAAGTCTCCCTGGATTGGTAATGCTGACACACACAGTACTCGAAGGATTTATAACAGAGTAGCAATCACACACTTATTACATCGACTGTCTCAAAAGAGAACTTATTACAATAATATGGCTTAAGGCCATCTAATACGATAATAGCAGAAGGCTTGGAAGATAAAGTGAGTCCATCAACTCCAACGGCATAGCTGAGCTGCACGGCAACGACCTATCGAACTTTACTCCTCGTTCAAAAAGTACGCAACATAATACGTTGCAGCCCGAGAACGGGTCAGCACATGGAATATGCTGGCAATATAACACAATAGAGCAAGAATAAACTATCACTACATGCAATATTTGGCTGGTGGAAAGCTCTACGATTAAGTTTTTGCGAAAAGCCAATTTTTCCCTACAACAAAGGAATAATTTTTAATTTAACTATCATGGTGGTTGAAACATCATTGAGAAGGTATAACCCCAACTCAATCCCAATTAGAGTAATTAACATCCCAGCAATATTAATTAAGAGTGATGAGATACATGTGAATACTCAAATACCAGATACTCAGAATTGTCCATAACCGGGGACACGGCTAACCATGATTAGATTGTACACTCTGCAGAGGTTTGCGCACTTTTCCCCACAAGACTCGATCGCCTCCGTTGGAGTTCTCGCACTACATGATGTTTTGAGAAACGGATGACCGAGACATAGTCTTTCAGAAACATTAACTCTCTACTCCGGGTAGACCATACCAAACCTACAAAACCCACTACCTACTGATCTACCTCTTCAAGAGCTTCACGTAACTTACTCAACTATGCTAGAGCCCATAGTAGCTTGTGGCTGCACACGGATGTTTCTAGCATGAATAATCTCGATTCCCTTTGAGTCTGGTGGCGGTCCATAGGAAGATCACACGGGTACCCCGGATTTCCAAAAATAAAATGCATAACACCTTTGGGTTCCCAGGTGCCTCAATCCACCCAGATGTGTATTAAAGTTGCCACCTTAAGTTAAACCAGTAATTAACAATCTCACATCTGTCATGGAATACACTCAAACCCAAACCACGTCTCACGAGCATAGCATAGCAATATAAGCAACACGTAGAAGTAACTCCCAAGGGTTTGATAGTAACAGGCAATAGGTTCTACCTCAACTACTACTTCCCAACCCACAAATTAATGACATCCTAATCATGCAATGTTTGAGGATTGAGCTAATGCATAAAAACTGGGTATGAAAAGAGTATGATCAAAGTGTTACTTGCCTTGCCGACGATCCGTGAATCCTAGAGACTTGTAGTAACACGCTTCGCACTCCGGGAATTCTATCGCAAGCAAACAATAACATACATAAGCAACAAGAAAAGATGCACAAGTAAAACTCAACTAAAAGAGGCTGACCAGAAAGTTCAACTTAAAAACTCCGGTTCGCAAAAAGAATCAAACCAAACCGAGCAAGGAAACTCAAACGGCGAAAGAAATAAGATCCGTTTACTAATCTGGACTAGGGTCAAATTTTACAGAGGCAAAAACTTGTTTGAGTTGGTTATTCGGAAAGAGGGTTTCGAAATGAAACTCCAGGCGATTGAATCGCCTGATTCCGATAAACGAGCGAAAAGTTATACTAGAACGAACATCGGATCAGAAATCGCGATTAGAAAAATCGCGGAATAAATCCGATAAAAGAAAAACGACGAACAACTTAACGAACGAACGTTCGTTAACTGAAACTAAACAAAGAATGCGTTTGTTAAAACGAACGAACGAGTGAACGCTCGATAAATAAATAAACCAGAGAATAAAACCTATCTATTAAAAAAATGAATCTAGGGTTTAAAAAAAACCAAAAAGGTTTTTTAAAAAAAAAACCGGCGACTCAGGCCAAGGGCGGTACCTCCCATGAGGTCCTCGGGCGGGCTCAATGAGGCTAGCGAGGCGGTGGGGTGGCGGCGGAGGGGCGGCGGCGTCGGGCCGACTAGGGGCTCGGGCTCCGGCTCCGGAGGCGGCAAGGCGTGGTGGTGGCTAGAGGGGGTATTTATAGGAGGTCGGTGCCTTGGGAAGGGGCGCGGCGTGAGTCCGAGCCGAACTCTGGGCGGGCGGGCGGTGGCGTGTGAGGAGGAAGGCGGCGGCGCTGGCTTAGCTGGCCTGCTCGGTCGTCAGTTTGCAAGGGCGCCATGAATTTTTTTTTTTAAAAATAGTTCACGATGAAAAATTCCTATAAAATAAAATAAAAATCTAAAATTGCCAAAACAAGTTTTCACCGTCTAAATGAAATATTTAGAACAAGATGAACATTTTCTTGGCCCCTAAAATGCAATTTTTAAAACGTGCAAATTTTTCTAGGGCAAATAAAATTCCAAATAAAATCAAATAACATCCAAATAATGATTTTAATATTTTCCCTCCAATATTTCAATTATTTTGGAGAAGTCATATTATCTCCCCTCCTTTTTTTAATATGAAATATTTTCCGGAGAGAAAAATAATTAAAATAAAAAATCCTCGTTCTCAGTATTTGATAAAAATCAAATATGAAAACCGGAAAAATCCCCAACTCTCTCCGAGGGTCCTTGAGTTGCTTAGGATTTCGAGGATTGCAGAACGAAGATGCAATAAAATATGATATGCATAGATGACCTATATATAACATTCCAAATTGAAAATTTGGGATGTTACACATAGCAAGTTGGCACTCAATACAAGGGGTTATGAGAGTTGCAACTAATGGAGACAAGTGACAATGATCAAGACAAATCAAGTGAGAGGCATGAACATATATGTCATCAACCCAAGAAAGTGAGTAATGATGGAACATGGGTGATGCGACAAAGCAAGCAAACATAGTGATCAAGTCAAGCAAGCTAGTACTGCGAAGATGCAACGTACTAGAAGGAATCATGGCAAACATGTCATGTGTGCAGATAGTGGGCACATATAATGCGCATGACATATCACAATCATGAAAACAAGATATGAACAAAGTAGGTTCATGGTTTTGGCAAGAAGTCCTATGTAAATAGTAATGGGACGTCATGGCTCTCCCTACACAACAAGCATCAATAGCATGAGGCACATGATAAACATGGCAATAGCAACAAGGATCTCCACCAAGCATGCAAATACACATTGGAGTATCATAATGGTGCATCATGGTAAATGCAAGCAAGGGTCACAATTGCATGGCAAAGGCATAGAAACAAGCATAGCATGCAAAGTGAACACGGGAAAATGAGCATAAGGTGACAAATGGTAAATATCCCATAGCCGTGTGAGAGACAAGTAAAAGGAATGCGCGAAGACGTTGCATGAAGGGAATGGTGGGAAGGACAATCCACGGGATCCCAAGTCATCTTTGCTCTCAAGAGCTCGTTTCGTCAACTCTTGGGATTGAGAGGTTGACGAGTATACGTGAGTACCTACACAAAACAAAGGCAAAGGACAAATTGTGTGTGCGTGGTATATGTACACATCATCCATCATGATGGATACATGCATGCGTTGGTTAGCACAAAATATCCAATGCTCAAATAAATGAGATGCATGATATAGAAACATGTCATCCATCATGAGAGGTTTATTATTATGTATAGCATAATGGAGACTCAAATTGTGTAATGCATCACTAGTGATATCTAGAGCATTGTTATGAATGGTATGCATATGGTGCAAACAATTATGGGATTCATGCAAAGTATGCAATGCATCAAGGTCTCCTAATATATATGAGGAAACTATGGGGGTCTCCTCATGAGCATTTGTAGAAACATCACTTGGAGAATATTGACAACATCCAAAACAAAGCATATTTGGAACAATGTGATCATGGCATGGCATAGTAGATGAACTGCGCAAATCATGTAAAGTAAGCATGGCAATATCATCACATGAAAAACAAAAGCCAATGACCATCATCTCGTCATTTATGCCATAAGTGCAAATGGGATTTATTTTAATGAGGCATGCATAGTTACTATGTTGAGATTGAAATGATGCTATACGGCAGATCTCACTCATAGCATATGACAAGTTCAATGGATTTTCAAACATGAAGCGACCAATAGAATTTTCACATGAAATCCTATGGAGCATAGCATCACAACTAGGCAACTCAACATGCTCATCAGCATATTCATCATAAATTGGTAAGTCAGGACATGAAGAAGTCGCACTAGCATGAAGCATGGAAATAGGTGGATCAACATCATGCAAGTAATCATTGGTAATATAGTCTACTAGTGGTACAAGAGAAGCACTATCACCTATTTTACCTTTGGAGCGTAGCTCATGTGTTGTAGGTGAGGTTGCAACTTGATGGTACCATGTGGGGGGTTCATCTTCTTCCACCATGGCCATCATCGTCTCCCTTGGAGGTGTGGACTCATCGTGGATAGGCATGTCGTCATGTAGGAGACCTAGCACCAAAGAACAAAACACACTCGGAGTAGAGGTTAAGTCGTTAGAAATCACAGTGGCCTCACATGCCGTGTCAACTACCTCACTCACTAAGTGTTGTGGCTCACTTACTCCCTCAAGGATGCGTTCACTCGTATGGTTGGTGGAGTCACTCAAATGGCTCTCAACCTCACATAGGATGTGTGGCATGCTCTCAAGTGTGGGGCTAGTGGTGGTCACACTCATCCTCTCATAGGAAATGCACTCAATGTGATATATGGTGGAGTCACTCATCTCACTCATGGGTTGGTGGCTCTCCTCACATGGCAATTGGGTCATCTCATGATATGTGGGTGTCGGAGAGGTGTAGGTGTAAACGTCTCCATGCTCAATCATGTCGTAGTCGTAGCCGTGGATGAAGGCCGAAGATGGCACATCATCACTCTCCTCCAAGACCAAAGATAAGGTCTGATGTGCGTTCTCGTAGCTTAACTCGGAGTATGAGTCCAATATGGGCGCCGTCTTCGTGTTTTTGAAGAGGTTCGCACTCGTCGCCGTGGTCAAAGAGGATGGCCCTTGCTCGACCTTCTTGTCGCCGTCTTGTTGTTGGAGGCCCATATGATGTGGCACCTCATAGATCGTCTCCATGACCGAAGGGAAATTCCCATGCTTGGCCATCTTCCGTGAGGGTCTTCCGAAGATGGAAGTGTCGCCCTCGCTCGTAGGTGGTCACCTTGTTGTTGAAGATGTCGATGTAGGCGAACTCATGGGAAGTAGGCGAAGATGCCGTACGTCCAAAGGCGAAGATGCCTTGATAGCACTTGGTGAAGATGCTGAAGTGGTGGTGGTAGCTGTAGCTCCGTCTTGGTGGTGCTTGTCTCGCGGTCTTCTCTTTTGCTCATGAATCTTGGACTTGGCGTGAAGTAGAGCTTGTTGGGACTTGTACATTTGCGTTTGTGGAGCATCTTCATGACGATGTGGATCACGAACGTGATGGTGGTCGCCATGTAGACGTGGACGTGGACGACTTGCGCTTGCATTGCGTGGGCACTCCGAAGATGATCGACTTGCTCGCCGCTGGCTTGAGGATGATGAAGGGTCAGAAGATGATATGGAGGTTACCGTCGAGGGTTTCTCATTTGTACGCCAATGACGGATGATGGTGAAGTGGTCAAAGTCTATGATGACCTCGAGGCGATGATGAGTTGCGGTGTTTTTGATGTAGATACCAAGATGATGGAGACTCGTCCCTAAGTAGCCGAAACACCTTAGGAAATGGAAAAACCGCAAACTCAAAATCTCAAAGTCAAATGTCAAATGGTGGTAGCGGTAATGCGATGGTGTTTTATGGAAGCTCAATGGGTTTTGAGTATGCAATGCGGAATTGGAGGGTAAGGTTGTGGACTATACACGGCGTCGGAGTTGGAAGCACGGTCCCTAAGTAGCCGAAACACCTGAGGAGACACAACTCACAACACAAACAAAATTGGGTTAAGTTGAGGTGGCGGAAGTGTATGGTGGGCAAGCCTATGCAGAAGTTATGGTGGTGGTGGTGGTTGATGAAGAAGAAACCGTCCCTAAGTAGCCGAAACACCTTAGGAGACTCGAAGCACAACTCAAACAACCACTAAAGCTATAAGGAATAAAATTGGTTAGGTTGCAGAAGTCGGTGGTGGTTATGCGGAAGTTATGGTGGAAGCCCTAGGCAAAGATGCCAAAATGCCAAAAATTTGATGGAGTCAAATGGTGATGTAACCTATCTAGATGGATAGAGGATGTCAATAGCTACTCAACGAGCTAAAGAACGCGAAAATCGGACTTCGGATGTGAAAGTTATGGCTCGGGCCGGATTTCCGGGACCTGATCTCCAGAACCGCGCGCGAAATTGCGCTCTAGGAGCCGGATGTCCGGGGGGCCAGATGTCCGGGGCTACGGGCCAGATGTCCGGGCTCCAAATCCGTGGATGAACTCGAGAAACTCGATTTTGGGGGCGGAAATTGATGATTTCGGGGGCAAAATTGCAGAGATTTCGTGGATGGAAAGTGGGGAAACTTGGGGGGAATGCTAGATCCACTCGAAACCAAGCAAATCCACGGATCAAAATCAACAAAACATCATCAAACCAACAAATCACAAAAAAATTTGGGGCTATTTTTGGTGGGGAATTTTCGAATTTGGGACAAAATCAACAAAACTAGGCTAGAAAACACAACGGGGAGGCTCCGAATCGTGATCAATGTGGCTCATGACGGATCAAAATCAACAAAACATCATCAAACCAACAAATCACAAAAAAAATTGGGGCTATTTTTGGTGGGTAATTTTCGAATTTGGGACAAAATCAACAAAACTAGGCTAGAAAACACAATGGGGAGGCTCCGAAATCGTGATCAACGTGGCTCATGATACCAAGATATCATGAGATAAGCTGGCTCTGATCCCAAGATGATGTAGGGTGGAACCCTAGATGGCCGATCTTTCACGAAGGAGCGGATCCCAATGAGGAACACGAAGAACACGAGGGGAAAACGAGGGGAAACACAAGACAAACACTCAAACCAACAAGAGATGGTCACACATGTGCTAGATCCTTGAAACACGAGAGGAGATACAAGATCCATGATCAAAAAAGGACGATACAAAGGTAACCGGTTCTTCTCCGTGAGGAGGTCTTGATGGGGCCACCCAAGAGGTTGTCTTGAATCCAAGGTGACCTTCTCCGTAGAGGGGCCGTGGTCTCTCTCGTGGAGTAGATCCGTAACGGATGAGCAATGCTCTATCTCACAAATGAGCTAAACCAATGCTAACCCTAAGTAGGAGGAGGTGGGGGTCTATATATAGTGTTAGCCCACGAAGGGGTAAGTGAGAGGGGGGATACATGGGCCCTTGGCCCGTTCTCTGCGCACAGGTAGGTGCCGGATGTCCGGGCTGGGGGCCGGATGTCCGGGCCTCTGGCCGGATGTCCGGGCCTCTGGCCGGATGTCCGGGCTGACAGGGTTCAGCTTCGGGTGCGTTCTGTGATGGGCGCTGGATTTCCGGGTGTCGGGCTGGATGTCCGGGCTGGGTCCGGATGTCTGGGGCCTGTAGCAGCTGGCTCCTCTTCCTTCTCCTTCCTTCGGTGTCGCGCACACTTGTCCTTTGTCCTTGGGCTATCCATGATCTCCTCGGGTGTACCTGAGTTTGCACAAGGTCCGCGCTTGAAGTAGCATCCATGTCTTACATGCGGAAAGGGAAGATTCGGAAAGGAGCGAGTTCACCTTAGGTCCAATGGCGTAGGCTCGAGTGTACATGGGGATGATTGTAGGATGCTCCGCATCACCTTGCCTATCCATCACAAGACTCGAGTAGAGGTGAGTAGGAAATGAGATAAACAATACCAAGTTACCTTTTCCCAAAGTTGAGGATGTATCCCGTTTCACTCAATGTGAGATGAAAGAATAGTGGAACTGGTACCGGACTTGTTCACTCACACCTATCAAATAAAGCTTATGGAGTGGCTCGGTGAGGATAGTGGCACAAAAATTTAATGCAAAATGTTAGCAAGAGTCAATAATGTTGATAGAGATTCAAAAATTCGCAAATGAAACAAGTAGTCCAATAGCAATATGTGGCACACGGAAACACACACACGGATAGATAAATGGGGTCGTGCAACCAAGGAATGAGCACAAAATGTGGAATCCACGAAAAACGCTCGTGTTGCACAACTCAAGAGAGACGCTAGCACGATTGCTCAATAGGCGGATACGACACTTGTGCACAACCTATAAGATGCAAAGTTATATCAACTTTCTATCCCAAGTATGCTATGTGTATGATGTCCCCGGTGTTTGATCCAAGATAATCGGATATGACAATCTTATATGCAATGTGGTATGATGCTATGGCACTTGCTTACAAGCTTCTTTGCTCTCTCTTTTTGCTTAAAAGCTTATTCTTTTTTTTTGATATGGCCACAATGCGAAATGCACAAACCAAGATAGCAATTGTGTATATGCGGGAACAAACTTGAGGCACACGGGATGATATGATACCAATATGATATGCTATGTATGCAATGGATGGTGTAGATCACTAATGTGCACAAGTAACGTTGCCGGCAATACTCAAATGGCTAGTCTCGATAGGCAAGTAACACAAAATGGGCTAGGGGTTATCAATGCAATTGCAAGGGGAATATACAATGGTGTCGTCGAGGTTACCGTCCTTGGAGATGATGAGTGGCGATGTTCTTGATGTAGATACCAAGAAGTAGCCGAAACACCTTAGGAAACGGAAAAACCACAACTCAAATTCTCCAAAGGCAAATGTTAAATGGTGGTAGCGAAAAGCGGAGGTGGTATTGCACTTGGCAATGCGGAAGTGGGATGATGGGTTATGCGAGTCAATGTTGAAGTTGTCGTCCCTAAGTAGCTGAAAGACCTTAGGAGACACAAGCCACAACTCGAACAAGCTCAAACAAAATTGGGTTATGTTGGGGTGGAAGTGTATGGTGGGCAAGCCTATGCGGAAGCGGTGATGGTGGTTAATGAAGAAGCAACCGTCCCTAAGTAGCCGAAACACTTTAGGAGACTCGAATCACTACTCAAGCAACCACGTATGCAATGGGGAACAAAATGGGTTAGGTTGCGGAAGTCGGTGGTGGTGTAGCGGATGATGTGGTGGAAGCCCTAGGAAAGATGCCAAAATTCACAAAATTTAATGGAGTCAAATGATGTTGGTGTTATTTTTGTGGGAAGGAGGATGTCAAGAGCTTCAAAACGAGCTAAAGAACGTCAAAATCGGAGTTCGTATGAATTAGTTATGGACAAGACAAAAATCAGCCGAAGTTGATATCTACAGGTAGCGGACGTCCGGAAAAGGACGGATGTTCGGTGGCCGGACGTCCGGTCGGGTCGGAAATCCGCTAATTTCATTCTGTTGGGTGTTGCCGGTCGTCCGGTAGGTGGCGGACGTCCGGTTGTTCCAGGGGCTCCGGACGTCCGGTAAATTGGCGGTCGTCCGGTGGGTCGGGGCCAACGCGAAATTTCAGATCCGGGGCGCGATTGTTGGCGGAATTTGGGGATTTTGGGGTCAAAATTGACGAGATTTCGTGGATGAAAGGTGGGAAAACTTGGGGAAATGCTAGATCCACTCGAAACCAAGCAAATCCATGGATTAAAATCAACAAAACATCATCAAACCAACAAATCACAAAAAAAATTGGGGCTATTTTTGGTGGGGATTTTCTAAATTTAGGACGAAATCACCAAAACTAGGCTAGAAAACAGAAAGGGGGGGGGGGGGCTCCGAAATCATGATCAACCTTGCTATGATCCAAGATGATGTAGGGTGGAACCCTATACGGCCGATCTTGCACGAAAGGGGCGGGATCCCTCGAAGAACACGAAGAACACGGGGAAGAACGAAGAGAAATCGCAAGGAGAAACACTCAAAAACAAGTCCAATCACACATCCACTAGACAATCAAACACACAAGATCCACAAGGTACATGAACAACAAAGGGAAAGATGCTGCTACCTTTTAAGCAATGTGTTGGATTTCTTTGAAGAGGAAAGGGTGATGCAACACAGTAGCGTAAGTATTTCCCTCAGTTTTTGAGAACCAAGGTATCAATCCAGTAGGAGGCTACGCGCGAGTCCCTCGTACCTACATTAAAGCAAATAACTCTTCGCAACCAACGCGATAAGGGGTTGTCAATCCCTTCACGGTCACTTATTTAGAGTGAGATCCGATAGATATGATAGGATAATATTTTTGGTATTTTTGTGATAAAGATGCAAAGTAAAATAAAAGCAAAGTAAAAAAGCAAAGGAAATAACTAAGTATTGGAAGATTAATATGATGAAGATAGACCCGGGGGCCATAGATTTCACTAGTGGCTTCTCTCAAGAGGATAGGGATTTTACGGTGGGTGAGCAATTCTTGTTGAGCAATTGATGTAATTGAGCATAGTTATGAGAGTATCTAGATATGATCATGTATATAGGCATCACGTCCGAGACAAGTAGACCAACTCACCTTTGCATCTACTACTATTACTCCACTCATCGACCGCTATCCAGCATGCATCTAGAGTATTAAGTTCATGAAAATAGAGTAACGCCTGTAAGCAAGATGACATGATGTAGAGGGATAAATTCATGCAATATGATAAAAACCCCATCTTGTTATCCTCGATGGCAAGAATACAATACGATGCCTTGCTGCCCTAACATCCTTTGGGAAAGGACACCGCAAGATTGAACCCAAAGCTAAGCACTTCTACCATTGCAAGAAAGATCAATCTAGTAGGCCAAACCAAAATGATAATTCGAAGAGACTTGCAATGATAACCAATCATACATAAAAGAATTCAGAGAAGATTCAAATATTGTTCATAGATAGTCTTGATCATAAACACACAATTCATCGGTCTCAACAAACACACCGCAAAAAGAAGATTACATCGAATAGATCTCCACGAGAGAGGGGGAGAACATTGTATTGAGATCCAAAAAAAGAGAAGAAGCCATCTAGCTACTAACTATGGACCCAAAGGTCTGAGGTAAACTACTCACACTTCATCGGAGAGGCTATGGTGTTGATGTAGAAGCCCTCCGTGATGGGTTCCTCCTCCGGCGGAGCTCCAGAACAGGCCCCAAGATGGGATCTCGTGGGTACAGAAGGTTGCGGCGGTGGAATTAGGTTTTTGGCTCCGTATCTGATCGTTTGGGGGTACGTAGGTATATATAGGAGGAAGGAGTACGTCGGTGGAGCAACGGGGGGCCCACAAGAGTGGAGGGCACGCCCCCCTACCTCGTGGCCTCCTCCTTTCTTTCTTGACGCAGGGTCCAAGTCTCCCGGATCATAATCTTCCTAAAAATCACGTTCCTGAAGGTTTCATTCCGTTTGGACTCCGTTTGATATTCCTTTTGTGCAAAATTCTGAAATAGGTAAAAAACAACAATTCTGGGCTGGGCCTCCGGTTAATAGGTTAGTCCCAAAAATAATATAAAAGTGAATAATAAAGCCCATTAATGTACAAAACAGTAGATAATATAGCATGGAGCAATAAAAAATTATAGATACATTGGAGACTGTAGGACCTTGAAGTATGTCTAGAGGGGGGGGGGTGATTAGACTACTTGACCAATTAAAAACTTAACCTTTTCCCAATTTTAGACTTTGGCAGATTTTAGCTATCTTTAAGCAAGTCAAGCAATCTTCACGCAATTCAAGCAAGCATGCAAAGAGTATATAGGCAGCGGAAAATAAAGCATGCAACTTGCAATAATGTAAAGGGAAGGGTCTGGAGGATTCAAACGCAATTGGAGACACGGATGTTTTTGTCGTGGTTCCGATAGGTGGTGCTATCGTACATCCACGTTGATGGAGACTTCAACCCACGAAGGGTAACGGTTGCGCGAGTCCACGCAGAGGTCCACCCATGAAGGGTCCACGAAGTAGCAACCTTGTCTATCCCACCATGTCCGTCGCCCACGAAGGACTTGCCTCACTAGCGGTAGATCTTCACGAAGTAGGCGATCTCCTTGCCCTTACAAACTTCTTTGTTCAACTCCACAATCTTGTCGGAGGCTCCCAAGTGACACCTAGCCAATCTAGGAGACACCACTCTCCAAGAAGTAACAAATGGTGTGTTGATGATGAACTCCTTGCTCTTGTGCTTCAAATGATAGTCTCCCCAACACTCAACTCTCTCTCACAGGATTTGGATTTGGCGGAAAGAAGATTTGAGTGGAAAGCAACTTGGGGAAGGCTAGGGATCAAGATTCTTGTGGTTGGAATGGAATATCTTGGCCTCAACACATGAGTAGGTGGTTCTCTCTCAGAACTGGTAAGTTGGAAGTGTAGGTTTGTTCTAATGGCTCTTTCCACGAATGAAGAGGAGGTGGAGGGGTATATATAGCCTCCACACAAAATATATTCGTTACACACAATTTACCAAACTCGGTGGTACCGAATCATCAAACTCGGTTGGACCGGTTTAGTAAACCTAGTGACCGTTAGGGTTTTCGGTGGGACTGACATGCAACTCGGTAGGACCGATATGATTAGGATTAGGGCATAACGTAATCTCGGTGAGACCGATTACACAAACTCGGTGAGACCAATTTTGGTAATTAGCTAACCAGAGAGTTGGTCAGGTAAACTCGGTGGGACCGATTCGCTCTTTCGGTGAGACCGAAAAGTTACGAAAGGGAAACAGAGAGTTTACATTGCAATCTCGGTGGGACCGATCGCTCACTTCGGTTAGACCGAAACGTTACGAAGGGAAACAGAGTGATTACAATCCCATCTCGGTGAGACCGAGATCCCTACCGGTGAGACTGATTTGCCTAGGGTTTGTGGCAGTGGCTATGACAATTGAACTCGGTGGCGCCGGATAGAAAGAATCGGTAGGGCCGAGTTTGACTTTAGGTTTAGGTCATATGTGGATCTGAGAAAGTAGTGGAGGGTTTTGGAGCATATCACTAAGCACATGAAGCAAGAGGCTCATTAAGCAACACCTCATACCTCCTTGATAGTATTGGCTTTTCCTATAGACTCAATGTGATCTTGGATCACTAAAATGTAAAATGTAGAGTCTTGAGCTTTTGAGCTTGAGCCAATCCTTTGTCCTTGATATTTTGAGGATCCACTTTCATCATCCATGCCATGCCATTCATTGATATTTCCTGAAATATTTGTCTTGGAATAGCATTAGCTCAATGAGCTATATGTTTTTATGAATTACCAAAACCACCTAGGGATAGTTGCACTTTCAATCTACCCCTTTTTGGTAATTGATGACAACATATAGATCAAAGCTTCGACAAATGATAATAAGATTGAAAAAACATCGTCGCTTTGAGAAGTATGTGATAAGCAAGAGCTCCCCCTAAATTTGTGCATATTAAGATTTGCTTTGGACTGCAAATGCACAAGGAATTAGGCTCATGGTTACTCTTCCATGTCACATACATCTTGGCCGAGCGCTCAAAATAATAAAGATTGAATACATGCACTCATCACCAAGCACATTGAATGATCATATAAGGATAAGTAAGATAATATCATAACAAGCATAAGTGTAGCTTATGATCAAACACATGATCATCAATGTCTCACAGGTAAAAGCATAGTATCTCAAGCAATCAAAGCAAACGAAGTTCAACCAAGAAGACAAGAGAGAACAAAAGCAGCAAATCTCTCTCTCTCTCGAAGCCTATGATCTATACATTTTTCTCCCCCTTTGGCAACAAGTTACCAAAAAGTTCCTAGAAAATGCATAGGACTATATCGTCTCTCAGGCTTGGTCTTTTGGTGGTGGTGTAGATAGAACTCCAAGGACGAAGGCATCCGTAGATGTGGAAGGAGTTGAAGGAGTTGGTGCTGGAGCTGGTTGCGCTGGAGTTGTAGCTGGAGCTGATGAAGTGACTCTGGTGATTGGCTCTGCAGCTGATCTCTGAGCTCGTGGTACTCTGGAAAATGCATCAGTCGTTGTCCTGCCCTTCCTCTCCTGCATATCATCATGTAGCTGCTCCACAGCTGACTGAATCTCAGTTACTTTGACATCAAGATCATAGAATTTTTGTTCCATGATTCTTTCCAGGCTCTCCTGGTTTTGAGTTAGGGTGGGCAACCCCTTCTCAATCCGCAGAGTTGATGCTATCAAGTAACCAAGCTGCTCCTCGCTTGTTCTTGAGAAGTAATCAGATGCCTCTCGCTTGAGTTGGCATCTTGGCAGCCTTCTCTTTCCTTGCTTTCTCCTTCTTCTCTTGCGCTTGTACTAATGATGGTTCATTCTCAGTCATGACAACTTGATTGTCCTCAAAGTCAGGATAGAGAACCATGTGTTCCTTATCCAACAGATACTTCTCCGTGCCCATCTTTGAGTTAATCAACTCCTGAATCTGTGGGGCATATCCACAGCTCCTCTTCTGGTTTGCTGCTGTCCTCTTGATAGTCTCAACTATGAGGCTCATGACCTTGAATTTCTGAGGCACATCAAATATGTGAAGCAAATTGATTGCATGCCCTCTGATCATGTTGTGGTCACCTGATTTGGGCAACAGAGTGTGCCTTAGGATCCAGTTGATCGTAGGCAGCCCTGACAGAAGAAAATGAACTGATCCAAACTTGAAAGTCTCAAGTGCATCATGTGGGATCTCCTAGTACATCTGTGACATTGAGTTGTGACCCATCTTCTTCTGGGCATAAATGTCGAAGTCATCTTCACTTTCCTTGGGGGCATTGATCAGACTTGCCCATTCCTCTATGGTTGACTGGTATCTCGTTCCTTCTGCCATCCAAACTACCCTGCCATCTGGATAGAAATGTGCTATGGAGTAGAATTGCATAATGAGCTCGTCATTCCAGTTTGTGAGCTTCTGCCCAACAAAATCTACAACTCCACACGCACTGAAGCTGTCATACACTCCAGGATAGTGTTCTGCATTCTCACGAATGTAGGTCCATCGACCCACCTCATATCACAAACTATGGGCTTCTTATCCAATAAGATGGTCTCATAGAAGACCCGCCGCTCCTTGGTGTGGAACCCGTAATCTACAGACAGTCCTTCTCTGGTGGCATATGGATCTGACTCTCTCCATAGCCTCAACCCTTGATCTCTCCTGATCTTCATGTTCTCAGCCACAGGATGAGCATCATTGTGGTCTGGAATCTTGGGCTTGAGCTTCCTTAGGACCTGCCCTTCTTCATCTTCCTCAGCATCAACATCAGGCATTGGGGCCTTGTTCTTCTCAGCTGCTGGTATACTCCTGGTATTCCTCTTTGGTGCACTCTTGGGCTTAGGGGCAGCTTTGGGCTTTGAAGTTGCAGCCCTCGATTTTATGGCATCACCCATCAGCTTTTGTGCCTTGGGTGCTGGTTCAGCAACCTCTTCTTCTTCCTCTTCCTCCATCATAGAAGGCTTCCCAATCACTCTGGCCATGGTCTTCTTGACCCTTTCCTTTCTTTTCTTTCCTTCAGGGGCAGCAGGTTCTTTGGGTTGGGATTCCAAAGAAGCTTGAGTGGAGACTCTGGCTTTGGACATTGGTTGTCTACCTTTGGTCTTTTGATCTTCATTCCGTGCTTAATCGTTGTTGAGCTGTACTCCTTCTTGAGCACTTTCTTCTTTGAATCGGCCTCATCCTCAATCGCCACATAATCATCATCCTCGGACTCGAGGTCTTCTTCTTCCTTGTCCTTGTGGCAGCCTTGGGCAAATTATCGGGAGTGCTTCGCTCCCCTCATCTCGAGCTGCTAGAGGGACTAGTGCCCTCACTCATGTGAATCTGCTCTTGACTGTTCTAGCTGTCACTTTGGTCTCGACATGCTGCACATAATCGACCTGACTGTGAATAGTTATAGATGAGGTAGAGTGGATGAGCATCACAAAATGCAGAGATTTTTGCAGAAGAATGATTCAAAAAACTTAGTTTTAGTTTTCCACATAAAGCATTTCGGATCTACCGATTTTCAAACTCAGTGATACCGAAGCAGTTTTGGAACCTAAACTAGTGAACTCAGTCAGGCCGAGTCACAGTTCGGTGGCACCGAGACTGCTAGGGTTTCACAAAGTTCTCAAATCGGTCACACCGATTTGTAATTCTCGATCAAACCGAGACTTACTAGTGCAATGGCGTTAGCCAAATTGGTGGGACCGAGTTTTTCAACTCGGTGGGTCCGAGATGGTTTCAACGGAAACCTAACCCTAAATTTTCGAATCACAACTATTCTAAGGACTTTTTTGACTGGATAGAGGTGTTTCAATCGTGGCAAGATGCATTACGAACACAATGTCTTTGAGAATCGACGAGGATAGCACTGTGATCGAGTTCATACCCTAGTTCGGCGGTGAACTCGCTACGGCGGCAACGACGGAGAAGAATTCCGTTGACGGCGGCGGAGACCAGCGACTAGAGGTGGCTGGCGACGAAGTCGACGATCCGTAGACCTAGTAGGCAGAGCGAGCTATGCGTGGGCGAGGAGTTTCAGAGAAAGTTTTCCAAAATTTTCCCGTGCGAATATATAGCCCGACACTGTCGGTGTGACCGAGTGGAACAACTCGGTGGCACCGAGATGCATAACTCATAATCAGCTAGGAACTCGGTGTGACCAAAAAGTTCATATCGGTTGCACCGAGATTGAAAACCTAGATCGACTTAGTGATCTCGGTATGACCGAAATGGAGGAACCGGTCAGACCGAAAATCACAAAGAAGTTTTGGAAGTTTAAGTCTATGACGAATCGGGGACTCCGAGTGCTCCTCACACAGAGTGGTTCGAATCTGGCTTGATCAAATTTTGTGATGTAGCATGAATAGAGTTCGAGACGAGAAAAGCATAGATAGCTAGAGAAGGTTCTCAGGCATTCTTGTCCATCCACTTGGCCAAAGAAAGAGAATCCAATCAATCAAAACAACAAGTGGATGTCCTCGAATGAGTAAAATATGCAACCAATATGCTCACACAATAAAATGACAAATGAAATATGTGACAAAGCATGCACAAGCAATTCTAGCATCTATCAAACAATTGGCGATGACTAGGTCATCTATATATGAGTATATTGACTTATGAGTCAAATGAGAACATTTGGTCATAGGTCATACTCATCGTTCAAGCTCAAGTGGGGTTACCACTTTTACATAAAGCATTTATGTGTTCACATCATTAGAATTGCTTTGACTCAATTCTTAGAGTTAAGCTCCCCCTAGATGTGAGATCCCCCCTTAGAGGGATAAACTAACCTTGGGTTTTGTCGATGATGACTTCATGTAGGTGTTGAAGATGTGGATGCTCAATGTTGATCTAGATCTTTGGAGCAATCCTTTGGAGTGAGTTGCACTTTCAATACCTACACGGGTTAGTCCCACAAGGAACAAACAAGAATATCCATAGACATAGAGTGATGCACACACAAAATGATGTCCATGAAAACATTAGGTTACCTTGTCCCTTGCCTTACCAACATGAGGGTTTGTGACTCCTTGAACTAGTGCAAGATATGGAAGATGATTGCACTTGTCCTCGCCATAATGATATGAGTGAAAAATGTTGGCGGAGTCACCCTCAAGAACTCTCTAGTTCTTCTTCTTCGGGATCCACATCATCTTGATGGGAATCCTTGGTGTAGTAGTTGTGCTTGATGAAGTAGAACTTGACGTAGTCTTGGGAACCCACTTGACCAGGGCCTTAGGTGCTTCTTCAAATGCATCAATATCTTCTTGAAGCTTGTCCTTGCCTTTGTTCTTGTGGTCTTGTGGTGGAAGATCATCTTGTTCTTGTGTTCCCTTGAAGGAAGTAGGATCATACTTATCTTGTTGAGGAACAAACTTCGTCTTGGGGTATTGATCTTCTTCCCACTCAACTCCATTGGCATTGAACTTTCGTTCAAAACCAACACCTTGATTCTTCCGGTGCCTTCCTTGCTTGCGTACAATTTCCTCAAATTGCTTACTCCCGGCAAGGCTCTTGTATACACCTTTCTCTATAATTCCCTTCAATAAGTTGTTTTCTTGCTCAAGTGTAAATTGTCTAAGAGAATCATGAGTGGAATCAAGAGAACTACTAGAAGCAACAATATTGGATTTAGCATTGTTATTGTTACTACTAGAAGAAGAATCTTTCTTGTTCTTGTTACTAGACTTGACTTGAGGCATGTAAGTAGATAAGAGTAAACGCTTGGCAATATAATAAGAACTTTTCTTACAGAGATCATCATTGATCGCTTTTAGGAACTCATGCTCTTGCTCAAGATTGAGCTTTTCAAAGCGTAACTTCTCATGAGCCCTTAAAAGTTCTCGATGATCTTCGAAGATAGTTTCATGAGCTAACTTAAGAGTGTTTAGTTCTTTAGTTAGACGCTCAATCTTCTCCTTATCATTGTCATTCATTTCATCTTGATTAGCATGATTAATATACGTTCCATCATAGTATTCATCACTAGAGTTGTCAACAAGTAAATCATCATCACCTAGCAAGTCATCTTCATCACTATTAAAATCAACATACTCGGGGTGTGTTACCTTAGGACTTTTGGCCATGAAGCATCTTCAATTCCTTCATTTGGTGATTCAAATATGTCGTAGGAGTTGGTTGACACAAGTGCTAAACCGGCAACACCTTCATCTTGAGTGTATTCGGAGTCGGAGTGATAGCTTCTCTCGGAGTGATTGTCGGAGTCAGAACCGGATACCCATTCACCAACATGAGCTTGATGTCTTTGTTTTGTGTAGCTCTTTGACGACTTGTCCTTCCTTTCCGAATCCTTGCTTCTCCGTGAGGGTCTTCGTTCATAATGATCATCTCTACTCCTTCTCTCTCTTGGTGGTGATTCTTCTCTTCTACTTCTTCTATTAGGAGAATCTTCTCTTCTCTTGTAGGGTGTCGTACACTCATTGGAGTAGTGTCCGGGTCTCCCACAATTGTAGCAATTGCGCTCTCGACTAGAAGATCTTTTGTCATTGTAGGACCTTGACTTGGAGCTTCTTACTTTGCTTATACTCTTGTAGAATTTGTTGAAGTTCTTCACCATTAAGCTCAATTCTTCATTGAAGGTTTGTTTCTCACTTGATGATGTGGGGGCTTCACATGAGGCTTTGTAAGCACCACTTGACTTGTTGTGAAGTTCCTCCTTATCCTTGAGTGACATCTCATGAGCAACAATTCTTCCAATGACTTCCGTTGGCTTGAGATCTTTGTAATTTGGCATCATTTGGATCAATGTGCACACGGTATCATATTTTCCATCCAATGCTCTTAGGATCTTCTTGATGATGAATCTGTCGGTCATTTCTTCACTTCCTAAGCCGACAATCTCATTTGTGATAAGTGCAAGCCTAGAGTACATTTCAGCGACACCTTCACCATCCTTCATTTTGAACTTGTCAAGCTGAATTTGGAGCACATCCAACTTGGATTCCTTGACGGAGTCGGTTCCTTCATGCATATCAATCAAAGTATCCCAAATTTCCTTTGCATTCTCAAGACGGCTGATTTTGTTGAATTCTTCGGGGCACAAGCCATTGAAGAGGATATCACAAGCTTGAGCGTTGTATTGCAACATCTTTAACTCTTCCGCACTAGCTTCACGGTTCGGTTCTCTCCCATCAAAGAATTCACCTTGCAAACCAATACACATAATAGCCCAAATGGCGGGGTTATGTCCGAGAATATGCATTTTCATCTTATGCTTCCAACTAGCAAAATTAGTGCCATCAAAGTAAGGACCTCTACGGTGATAATTTCCCTCGCTAGACGCCATACTCTCCTAGGTTGTGAAACCAAGGCTATGACCACCAAAAGCTATGGAAAGCAAAGCAAATGGAGTCCAAAGCTCTGGTACCACTTGTAGGACCTTGAAGTATGTCTAGAGGGGGGGGGGGTGATTAGACTACTTGACCAATTAAAAACTTAACCTTTTCCCAATTTTAGACTTTGGCAGATTTTAGCTATCTTTAAGCAAGTCAAGCAATCTTCACGCAATTCAAGCAAGCATGCAAAGAGTATATATGCAACGGAAAATAAAGCATGCAACTTGCAAGAATGTAAAGGGAAGGGTTTGGAGGATTCAAACGCAATTGGAGACACATATGTTTTTGTCGTGGTTCCGATAGGTGGTGCTATCGTACATCCACGTTGATGGGGACTTCAACCCACGAAGGGTAACGATTGCGCGAGTCCACGGAGGGCTCCACCCACGAAGGGTCCACAAAGAAGCAACCTTGTCTATCCCACCATGGCCGTCGCCCACGAAGGACTTGCCTCACTAGCGGTAGATCTTCACGAAGTAGGCGATTTCCTTGCCCTTACAAACTCCTTGGTTCAACTCCACAATCTTGTCGGAGGCTCCCAAGTGACACCTAGCCAATCTAGGAGACACCACTCTCCAAGAAGTAACAAATGGTGTGTTGATGATGAACTCCTTGCTCTTGTGCTTCAAATGATAGTCTCCCCAACACTCAACTCTCTCTCGCAAGATTTGGATTTGGTGGAAAGAAGATTTGAGTGGAAAGCAACTTGGGGAAGGCTAGAGATCAAGATTCTTGTGGTTGGAATGGAATATCTTGGCCTCAACACATGAGTAGGTGGTTCTCTCTCGTAACTGGTAAGTTGGAAGTGTAGGTTTGTTACGATGGCTCTCTCCACGAATGAAGAGGAGGTGGAGGGGTATATATAGCCTCCACACAAAATCTAACCGTTACACACAATTTACCAAACTCGGTGGGACCGAATCATCAAACTTGGTCGGACCGATTTAGTAAACCTAGTGACCGTTAGGGTTTTCGGTGGGACTGACATGCAACTCGGTAGGACCGATATGATTAGGGTTAGGGCATAATGTAATCTCGGTGAGACCGATTACACAAACTCGGTGAGACCGATTTTGGTAATTAGCTAACCAGAGAGTTGGTCAGGTAAACTCGGTGGGACCGATTCGCTCTTTCGGTGAGACCGAACAGAGAGTTTACATTGCAATCTCGGTGGGACCGATCGCTCACTTCGGTTAGACCAAAACGTTACGAAGGGAAACAGAGAGATTACAATCCCATCTCGGTGAGACCGAGATCCCTATCGGTGAGACCGATTTGCCTAGGGTTTGTGGCAGTGGCTATGACAATTGAACTCGGTGGCGCGGATAGAAAGAATCGGTAGGGCCGAGTTTGACTTTAGGTTTAGGTCATATGTGGATGTGAGAAAGTAGTGGAGGGTTTTGGAGCATATCACTAAGCACATGAAGCAAGAGGCTCATTAAGCAACACCTCATCCCTCCTTGATAGTATTGGCTTTTCCTATAGACTCAATGTGATCTTGGATCACTAAAATGTAAAATGTAGAGTCTTGAGCTTTTGAGCTTGAGCCAATCCTTTGTCCTTGATATCTTGAGGGATCCACTTTCATCATCCATGCCATGCCATTCATTGAGATTTCCTGAAATATTTGTCTTGGAATAGCACTAGCTCAATGAGCTATATGTTGTTATGAATTACCAAAACCACCTAGGGATATATAGTTGCACTTTCAGAGACGTATCAAGCATCCCCAAGATTAATTCCTGCTCGTCCTCGAGTAGGTAAATGATAAAAAAGATAATTTTTGATGCGGAGTGCTACTTGGCATAATTTCAATGTAATTCTTCTTAATTGTGGTATGAATATCCACATTCGAAAGATTCAAGACAAACGTTTAATATTGACATAAAAATAATAATACTTCAAGCATACTAACAAAGCAACCATGTCTTCTCAAAATAACATGGCCAAAGAAAGTTATCCCTACAAAATCATATAGTCTGGCTATGCTCTATCTTCACCACACAAAGTATTTAAATCATGCACAACCCCGATGACAAGCCAAACAATTGTTTCATAATTTTGACATTTTTAAAACTTTTTCAATCTTCACGCAATACATGAGCGTGAGCCATGGATATAGCACTATATGTAGAATAGAATGGTGGTTGTGGAGAAGACAAAAAAAGAGGAGAAGATAATCTCACATCAACTAGGCGTATCAACGGGCTATGGAGATGCCCATCAATAAATATCAATGTGAGTGAGTAGGGATTGCCATGCAACAAAATGAGAGACTCTCTATCATGAAGATCATGGTGCTACTTTGAAGCACAAGTGTGGTAAAAGGATAGTAACATTGTCCCTTCTCTCTTTTCTTTTTTTTATGGCCTCTTTTCTCTTTTTTTTTATTTTTCGTATGGAGTCTCATCCCGACTTGTGGGGGAATCATAGTCTCCATCATCCTTTTTCTCACTTGGGACAATGCTCTAAAAATGATGATCATCACACTTTTATTTTCTTACAACTCAACAATTACAACTCAATACTTAGAACAAGATATGACTCTATATGAATGCCTCGTGATGTACCGGGATATGCAATGATTCAAGAGTGACATGTATGAAAGAATTATGAATGGTGGCTTTGCCACAAATACGATGTCAACTACATGATCATGCTAAGCAATATGACAATGATGGAGTGTGTCATAATAAACGGAACGGTGGAAAGTTGCATGGCAATATATCTCGGAATGGCTATGGAAATGCCATGATAGGTAGGTATGGTGGCTGTTTTGAGGAAGGTATATGGTGGGTGTATGATACCAGTGAAAAGTGTGCGGTATTAGAGAGGCTAGCAATGGTGGAAGGAGGAGAAGTGCGTATAATCCATGGACTCAACATTAGTCATAAAGAACTCATATACTTATTGCAAAAATCTACAAGTTATCAAAGCAAAGTATTACGCGCATGCTCGTACGGGGATAGATTGGTAGGAAAAGACCATCGTCGTCCTGACCGCCACTCATAAGGAAGACAATCAATAAATAAATCATGCTCCGACTTCATCACATAACGGTTCACCATACGTGCATGCTACGGGAATCACAAACTTTAACACAAGTATTTTTCAAATTCACAACTACTCAACTAGCATGACTCTAATATCACCATCTTCATATCTCAAAACAATTATCAAGTATCAAACTTCTCATAGTATTCAACACACTCATAAGAAAGTTTTACAAATCTTGAATACCAAGCATATTAGGATTATTTAAGCAAATTACCATGCTATTTAAGACTCTCAAAATAATATAAGTGAAGCATGAGAGATCAATAGTTTCTATAAAACAAATCCACCACCGTGCTCTAAAAGATATAAGTGAAGCACTAGAGCAAAACTATATAGCTCAAAAGATATAAGTGAAGCACATAGAGTATTCTAAAAATTCCAAATCATGTATGGCTCTCTCAAAAGGTGTGTACAGCAAGGATGATTGTGGTAAAAAAAGGAAAGATTCAAATCATATAAGACGCTCCAAGCAAAACACATATAATGTGGTGAATAAAAATATAACTCCAAGTAAAGTTACTGATGGAAGTAGACGAAAGAGGGGATGCCTTCCGAGGCATCCCCAAGCTTTGGATTTTTGGTGTCCTTAGATTATCTTGGGGGTGCCATGGGAAACCCCAAGCTTAGGCTCTTGCCACTCCTTGTTCCATAATCCATCAAAAATCTTTCACCCAAAACTTGAAAACTTCACAACACAAAACTCAACAGAAATCTCGTGAGCTCCGCTAGCGAAAGAAAACAAAAGACCACTTCAAGGTACTGTAATGAACTCATTCTTTATTTGTGTTGGTGTTAAACCTACTGTATTCCAACTTCTCTATGGATTATAAACTATTTTACTAGCCATAGATTCATCAAAATAAGCAAACAACACACGAAAAAACAGAATCTGTCAAAAACAGAACAGTCTGTAGTAATCTGTAACTAACGAAAACTTCTGGAACTCCACAAATTCAGCCAAAATAGTAAGACCTAGGCAATTTGTTTATTGATCATGAGCAATTGGAATCACTATTTTATCACGTTCTGGTGATTTTTAACAATTGTTTTCGTGAACAGAAAGTTTCTAGAAATTACAGCAAGATCAAATAACTATCATCCAAGAAGATCCTATAGGTTTAAATTGGCACAACCACTAATTAAAACATAAAAACACATCTAACCAGAGTCTAGAACATAAATTTATTCAACGACAGAAAGGAAATATATTGGTTTGTCTCCCAACAAGCGCTTTTCTTTAAAGCCTTTTAGCTAGGCATTGATAATTTTAATGATGCTCGCAAGAAAGACAAGAATTGAAGCACAAAGAGAGCATCCTGAAACACATGACAAACACATCTAAGTCTAACATACTTCCTATGAATAGGCATCTTATAGGCAAACAAATTATCCTAGCAAGCAAAAACTAGCATATGCAAGGAAGCGGAAAGAAACAATAGCAATCTCAACATAACGAGAGGTAATTTATTGTCATGAAAATTTTTACAACCATATTTTCCTCTCTCATAATAATTACATGTGGGATCATAAGCAAATTCAATAAAATATCTATCACATAAAATATTTTCAACATGATCCACATGCATGCAAAGTTGACACTCTTCCGAAATAGTGGGATTAACATTAACTAAAGTCATGACCTTTCCAAACCCACTTTTATCAAAAATTTCATAAGATTGAATATTCTCTGAATATGTGGGATCTAAAGTTGACACTGTTCCAAACCCACTTTCAATATTATTGCAAAAAATATTCTCAATCTCATATTCATCATGGGGATTAGATAAATTTTCAAGATCATAAGAAGAATCACCCCAATCATGATCATTGCAACAAGTAGTAGACATAGCAAAACTAGCATCCCCAAGCTTAGGGTTTTGCATATTATTAGCACAATTGACATCAAGAGAATCTATAATAAAATTATTTCCATCATGCTTTTTATTCAAGGAGCTATCGTGAATCTCTTCATAAATTTCTTCATCACAATTTTCAGATTCACAAATTTCAAGCAAAACTTCATAAAGATAATCTAGTGCACAAAACTCACCAGCAATTGGTACATCATAATTGGATCTCTTAAAGATATTAGCAAGTGGATGACGATCCATAACCTTTTAGCAAGTGAAGATGCAAGCAAAAATAAGGCACATGGTAACACGAGCAAACAGAAGGACGGACGGAAGAGGGGCAAATAAAACGACAAGGGTGAAGTGGGGGAGAGGCAAACGAGAGGCAAACGGCAAATAATGTAATGCAGGAGATAAGGGATTGTGATGGGTACTTGGTATGTTTACTTTTGCGTAGACTCCCTAAGAACGGGCGCCGTAAATCTTCTCTGCTACCTCTTGAGCATCTGCGTTGGATTTCCTTGAAGAGGAAAGGGTGATGCAGACAAGAGCGTAAGTATTTCCCTCATTTTTGAGAACCAAGGTATCAATCCAAGAGGAGGCTATGCGCGAGTCCCTCGTACCTACACAAAGCAAATAACTCCTTGCAACCAACGCGATAAGGGGTTGTCAATCCCTTCACGGTCACTTACTTAGAGTGAGATCCGATAGATATGATAGGATAATATTTTTGGTATTTTTGTGATAAAGATGCAAAGTAAAATAAAAGCAAAGTAAAAAGCAAAGGAAATAACTAAGTATTGGAAGATTAATATGATGAAGATAGACCCGGGGCCATAGATTTCACTAGTGGCTTCTCTCAAGAGCATAGGTATTTTACGGTGGGTGTACGAATTCTTCGTTGAGCAATTGATGTAATTGAGCATAGTTATGAGAGTATCTAGGTATGATCATGTATATAGGCATCACGTCCAAGACAAGTAGACCGACTTCGCCTCGCATCTACTACTATTACAAAGACTCATCGACCGCTATCCAAAGATGCATCTAGAGTATTAAGTTTATGAAAACATTGTAACGCCTTAAGCAAGATGACATGATGTAGAGGGATAAATTCATGCAATATGATAAAAACCCCTTCTTGTTATCCTCGATGGCAACAATACAATACGTGCCTTGCTGCCCTCGTCATTTGGAAAGGACACCGCAAGATTCAACCCAAAGCTAAGCACTTCTCCCATTGCAAGAAAGATCAATCTAGTAGGCCAAACCAAACTGATAATTCGAAGAGACTTGCAAAGATAACCAATCATACATAAAAGAATCCAGAGAAGATTCAAATATTGTTCATAGATAATCTTGATCATAAACCCACAATTCATCGATCTCAACAAACACACCGCAAAAAGAAGATTAGATCGAATAGATCTGCACGAGAGAGGGGGAGAACATTGTATTGAGATCCAAAAAGAGATAAGAAGCCATCTAGCTACTAACTAGTAGCAAATTTCCCTAAGTGGATCACCTAAGGTTTATCAATCCGTGGGAGGCGTAGGATGAAGATGGTCTCTCTCAAACAACCCTGCAACCAAATAACAAAGAGTCTCTTGTGTCCCCAACACACCCAATACAATGGTAAATTGTATATGTGCACTAGTTTGGTGAAGAGATGGTGATACAAGTGCAATATGGAAGGTAGATATAGGTTTTTGTAATCTGAAAATATAAAAACAGCAAGGTAACTAATGATAAAAGTGAGCGTAAACGGTATGGCAATGTGTTGAAACAAGGCCTAGGGTTCATACTTTCACTAGTGCAAGTTCTCCCAACAGTAATAACATAATTGGATCATATAACTATCCCTCAACATGCAACAAAGAGTCACTCCAAAGTCACTAATAGCGGAGAACAAACGAAGAGATTATTGTAGGGTACACAACCACCTCAAAGTTATCCTTTCTGATCGATCTATTCAAGAGTTCGTAGTAAAATAACACGAAGCTATTCTTTCCATTTGATCTATCATAGAGTTCATACTAGAATAACACCTTAAGACACATATCAACCAAAACCCTAATGTCACCTCAAGTATCCGTGGTATGATTATACGATATGCATCACACAATCTCAGATTCATCTATTCAACCAACACAAAGAACTTCAAAGAGTGCCCCAAAGTTTCTACCAGAGAGTCAAGACAAAAACGTGTGCCAACCCCTATGCATAAGTGCACAAAGTCACGGAACTCGCAAGTTGATCACCAAAACATACATCAAGTAGATCACGTGATATCCCATTGTCACCACAGATAAGCACATGCAAGACATACATCAAGTGTTCACAAATCCTGAAAGAATCAATCCGATAAGATAACTTCAATGGGAAAACTCAATCCATTACAAGAGAGTAGATGGGGAGAAACATCATAATATCCAACTATAATAGCAAAGCTCGCGATACATCAAGATCGTACCACCTCAAGAACACGAGAGAGAGAGAGAGAGAGAGAGAGAGAGAGAGAGAGATCAAACACATAGCTACTGGTACATACCCTCAGCCCCGAGGGTGAACTACTCCCTCCTCGTCATGGAGAGCGTCGGGATGATGAAGATGGCCACCGGTGATGGATCCCCCCTCCGGCAGGGTGCCGGAACAGGGTCCCGATTGGTTTTTGGTGGCTACAGAGGCTTGCGGCGGCGGAACTCCCGATCTATTCTGCTCCCCAATGTTTTTAGGGTATATGGATATATATATATATATATATATATATATATATATATATATATATATATGCAAAAGAAGTCGGTCAGGGGAGCCACGAGGGGCCCACGAGGGCGGGAGCGCCCAGGGGTGGCAGGCACGCCTCCCTGCCTCGTGGCCACCTCGTTGCTTCCCAGACATACACTCCAAGTCTCCTGGATTGCTTCCGTTCCAAAAATAACTCTCCCGAAGGTTTCATTTCGTTTGTACTCCGTTTGATATTCCTTTTCTTCGAAACACTGAAACAAGGGAAAAACAGGAACTGGCACTGGGCTCTGGGTTAATATGTTAGTCCCAAAAATAATATAAAACTGTAAAATAAAACCATAAACATCCAAAACAGATAATATAATAGCATAGAACAATAAAAAATTATAGATACGTTGGAGACGTATCAGAGAGCTTTGCTCATCCACTTGGTTACCTTCTCCTCGGAGATCGTGCCTCCTCGGAGAAGATCCCCCAAGCGGATTCAAGACCCCTTCATGGGAAGATCCGTCTAGGATATCCTCAAGACCTCCTCACGGAGATGAACTCTACCTTCTATCTTTCCCTTCGTTGTTCATGTACCTTGTGGATCTTGTGTGTTTGATTGTCTAGTGGATGTGTGATTGGACTCGTTCTTGATTGTTTCCCCTTGTGTTTACTCTCCGTTCTTCCCCATGTTCTTCGTGTTCTTCGTGGGATCCGCTCCTTTCGTGAAAGATCGTGCCGTTAGGGTTCTACCCTACATCAGGCTTCCACCATATCATCCGCATAACCTCCACCGACTTCCGCAACCTAACCCAATTTTGCTTGTGTTGTGAGTTGCGTCTCCTAAGGTGTTTCGGCTACTTAGGGACCATGCTTTCAACTTGGACACCGTGTATAGCCTATCATGCCCTTCCACGGACTTTGACGATTCGACTACGATCGTGCGAAGACATCGCGCATTAGCAATCTCTAAACCAACTTCCGAGGGGTTATTGACCACGCCGGAGCACGATCAACCTGACCACGAGGGTCTATTTCCTGCGAGCAAACAAAGAACAAGCAAGAAACTGAGATTGCCTGGATATTGTGAATAAAAGAGGAAAGCATTATTAATGAAGGTGGGATTTTGTGACGTCTTGGTCTGGTTGTTGAACACAAACGAAGTACGCGAAGTTGCAGCTATGGCGAACTTTTAATCTAAACAAAACCAAAGTCTAAACGATGCCCTAAGGGCTGTATATATTGAGGAAGAGGGGGAATTTCGTGGCCCTTGGAGGAGGGGTCCGAAACCAACCCTAACTCTTGTTTCCCCACACATACGGACTCTAAAAACAGCCTATATTCAAGTATTTCAAAAATACATGGGCCTGTGATAGACCAGACTCTAAGACCAGCAACTAGACACGACGATGCAACCGCAAATTCAACAAAGCAAAATACGGAAAAGACTATGCAAATGCTCAGACTGGTTCTGATATGATGAACTAACCCTAATTTTTATTTGGCTTTTTTGTGGACTGTAGGTATGAAGAACAGACTCGATTAAACTACGAAAAATTGGAAAATCTTGCCGAGCAACCTGGAAATATGATACCACTTGATAGAGGCGAAGGTGTCCCGATGTTTCAATGAGATAGCAACCGTTTTCTATGGGAGTCGACTTTTACGATCCGACTACGAACGTGCGAAGACGCCGCGCCTTAGCAATCGCTAAACCAACTTGCGAGGGGTTATTGACCATGCCGGAGCACGATCAACCCGACCACGAGGGTTTATTTCCTGCGAGCAAACGAAGAACAAGCAAGAAACTGATATTGCAATCTGGATATTGCGAATAAAAGAGGAAAGCTTTGTTAATGAAGGTGGGGTTCTGTGACGCCTTTGTCTGGTCGTTGAACCCAAACGAAATACGCGAAGTTGCAGCTATGGCGAACTTTTAATCTAAACAAAACCCAAAGTCTAAACGATGCCCTAAGGGCTGTATATATGGAGGAAAGAGGGGGGGGGGATTTCGTGGCCCTTAGAGGAGGGGTCCGAAACCAACCCTAACTCTTGTTTACCCACACATACGGACTCTAAAAACTGCCTATAATCAAGTATTTCGAAATTACATGGGCATGGCACAAAAATAAGGGGACGCAACACCTAGAATAGCCTTTGGACAAAATTTATGAACTGGCATCTTGTATATTTCGTCCAAGGCTTCATGCACTCATTATGGTGGCTTCAAAGTCCTGGAATCATCACTTGTAACTCCGTTCTTGTTCCCCTTGCGCATGCCATCATCTCCATGCTTGAACTTGCTCCAAGGTTCATCTTTCTTGTCCAAGCTAGGCCCTTCATTTGTAAGCAAAACAAATGTATCCAATTTAGGCAGCATCATATTCTCATGAACATTAGAATCGTTACCAAGAAACGAAAGTACCTGATAATTCAATTGGTGTGCGCGAGCTCTAGTAATTGGTCCAGTATGGATAGCAGCAGGGGCTGTGGGTGTAACAATGGTATTGATGTCCTCATCATCCTCCCCTTCTTGAAATGAAGTCGTACTCGGCGAAATCTCATCTTCCTCTCCCAAATAAGGCTTCAAATCTGCAATGTTAAAAGTGGGACTAATGCCAAAATCTACAGGCAGCTCAAGTTTATATGCATTATCATTTATTTTCTCTAACACCTTAAAAGGACCATCAACACGTGGCATTATCTTTGATTTGCGCAAATTAGGAAATCTATCCTTACGCAAATGTAACCAAACAAGATCTCCAAGTGCAAACACAACATGTTTTCTACCCTTATCTCCAGCAAGTTTATATTTAACATTCATACGCTCAATGTTTTCCTTAGTTAACTCATGCATTTTTAAAATCAATTCAACATGTTCTTTAGCATCAAAATTAACCATCTCCGAAGATGGAAGAGGCAATAAATCAATAGGTGCACGAGGTAGGAAACCATACACAATTTCAAAAGGGCACATCTTAGTAGTAGAATGCAATGAACGATTATAAGCAAATTCAATATGAGGCAAGCATTCTTCCCACATTTTCTCATTATTCTTCAAAACAGCCCTAAGCATAGTATAGAATGTTCTATTGACTACATAAGTTTGACCATCAGTTTGGGGGTGACAAGTAGTACTAAAAAGCAGTTTAGTCCCCAACTTAGCCCATAAACATCTCCAAAAGTGTCTAAGAAATTTAGTATCACGATCTGAAACAATAGTATTTGGCACACCATGCAAGCGAATAATTTCACGAAATAACAAATCAGCAACATTAACAGCATCACCGCTTTTATGACATGGTATAAAGTGTGCCATTTTCGAGAACCTATCCACGACAACAAATATGCTATCCCTTTCTTTGTTCGAGGTAAACCTAAAACAAAGTCCATAGATATATCCTCCCAAGGAACACTAGGTACAGGCAAAGGCATATATAAACCATGAGGATTGAGTCGTGACTTAGCTTTTTGACATGTAGTGCAGCGAGCAACAAAACGCTCAACATCCCGTCTCATCTTTGGCCAAAAGAAATGTGTAGCAAGTTTATCCTCCGTCTTATTCACTCCAAAGTGTCCCATTAGTCATCCTCCATGCGCCTCCTGCAACAACAAAAGACGAACGAAGCTAGCTGGAATGCATAGTTTTTAGCACAAAACACAAATCCATCGTTAACGATTTTCTTGTTCCATGTTCTACCTTCTTTACAATTCTGTAATACATCTTTAAATTCAGCATCATGCACATATTGATCTTTGATGGTCTCCAAACCAAATATTTTAAAGTCAAGTTGTGAAAGCATAGTATAACGATGAGACAATGCATCAGCAATAACATTTTCTTTACCCTTCTTGTGTTTAATGACATAAGCGAATGTCTCAATGAATTCAACCCATTTAGCATGTCTACGGTTCAGTTTAGCTTGACTTTTAATATGTTTCAAAGATTCATGATTAGAATGTATAACAAATTCTTTGGTCCATAAATAATGTTGCCATGTTTCTAAAGTCCGAACAAGAGCATATAATTCTTTATCATAAGTAGAATAATTCAGACTAGGCCCACTCAATTTTTCAGAAAAGTATGCAACAGGTTTGCCATCTTGTAATAACACACCTCCTAATCCAATTCCACTAGCATCACATTCAAGCTCAAAAGTCTTATTAAAATCAGGAAATTGGAGTAAAGGAGCATGTGTCAACTTATCTCCACCGTGTTCTGCACGTGTAATAAGAGCCAAAGTCTCCTCATCATAGTCACTAGCAGACTCATACCCACCATCCTCAGTAGCAATCATCACACGCTGTGCGCAGACAGGCGGAGACAGGATTTCCGGGCGATGGGCCCTATACTGTTCGCAGACAGGCGGAGCAGAATGTCCGGGCGACGGGTCAGATGTCCGGGGCTTCAGGAGGGGCCGGATGTCCGGGCAAGGAGGCCGGATGTCCAGGCTGGAGGAGTTAGCTTCTGTAGGTTCTGGTGCGTGGCGCCGGATGTCCGGGCGTCTGGCCGGATTTCCGGGCTGGGGCCGATGTCCGGGCTGGGGCCGGATGTCCGGGGCCGGTAGATGTTGGGCGGCTGGGAGGCTGCTATGGATGATGCTCCAGGGGCCGGATGTCCGGGGCCTGGGAGGTGTTCTTGACCGTTTCCGTTGGTTCTCTTCGTCCATGGACTTGGCGGCTTGTCCGTCTTCATGTACATCTCCGGGAGGGTCCTCTTGACACCTAATCATGCATAGCATATCGGACTTAGGTACTAGCCATGTCTCGAGTGGATCATATGTGATATCACTAAGGAAAGAAGTCACCTCGTTCTCGAGAGCTCTAGCTCGTGCTCGTGTCATGGGTCCTCTTGGCTCTTGATGAGATGATGGTAGGTCCATGGGGATGACTATAGGATGCTCCGCATCAGTTGTACTTGATCCATGGTGTGCCTTGTATCTTCATGCATCTTCTTAAGGTGGTTGACTCGGGCACTCGCGTCCATGTTTGTGCACTCTTGTAGCGGTCGAGGTAGAATGTCCAATGGGGACAATGGGTTGAAGACGTAGACGACCTCGAAGGGGGACTTGCCGGTAGTCTTGTGTCTTGCTCAGTTGTAGGCGTACTCGGTGATAGGTAGGCACTCCTCCCACTCCTTGATGTTCCTATTGATCAAGACACATAGTAGAGTGGAGAGTGTGCGGTTCGTCACCTCCATTTGGCCGTCGGTTTGTGGATGATATGCCGTGGAGAATAGTAGCTTGATTCCGAGCTTGGCGCATAAGGTCTTCCAAAAGTAGCTCAAGAACTTGATGTCGCGGTCCGAGACAATTGTCTTTGGCACTCCATGTAGACGCAATATTTCCCTACAAAAGAGATTCGCAACATGTGAAGCATCGTCTATCTTGTTGCAAGGAATGAAATGAGCCATTTTGGAGAATCGGTCCACAACAACAAAAATGAAATCTTTGCCATTTCTAGTTCTAGGCAAACCAAGCACAAAATCCATGCTAATATCTTCCCATGGTTGATATGGTATCGGAAGAGGCATATATAGTCCATGAGATTGAGCTTTGGACTTAGCTTTGTGACATGTAGAGCATTGGTTGGTGAAGCGGTTGACGTCGCGGAACATCTTAGGCCAAAAGTAGTTCTTGGAGAGCGTAGCAAGGGTCTTGTCGCGTCCGAAATGTCCCATTAGTCCTTCTCCATGAGATTCTTGCAAAATCAACAAACGAAGAGAAGACTCGGGGATGCAAAGTTTGTTAGCTCTCATAAGGTAACCATCTTTGATATAATAGCATTCCCAAGATGTATGCGTCAAACATTTGGCATAAGGAATGGCAAAAGTAGGATCATGCTCATACAAGTCTTTTATGTGCTCAAAGCCAATGACATTCAATTCAAGTTGAGTAACAAGCATGCATATACGGAAAGCGCATCCGCCATACAACATTTTCCTTACCTTTAATATACTTGATGACATAAGGAAAAGACGCAATAAATTCACTCCACTTAGCATGACGCTTGTTCAACTTAGTTTGACCCTTAAGATATTTAAGTGTTTCATGATCGGTGTGGATGATGAATTCATGAGGGCGGAGGTAATGTTCCCATTACGCAAAACTCGCTCTAAAGCATATAGCTCTTTGTCATTGACGGGTGAGGGAGTCCTGGATTAGGGGGTGTCTGGATAGTCGAACTATCACCGTTGGCCGGACTCCTGGACTATGAAGATACAAGATTGAAGACTTCGTCCCGTGTCCGGATGGGACTTTCCTTGGCGTGGAAGGCAAGCTTGGCGTCTGGATATGTAGATATCCTACCATTGTAACCGACTCTGTGTAACCCTAACCCTATCCCGTGTCTATATAAACCGGAGGGTTTTAGTCCGTGAGACGAACAACAATCATACCATAGGCTAGCTTCTAGGGTTTAGCCTCTTTGATCTCGTGGTAGATCCACTCTTGTACTACCCATATCATCAATATTAATCAAGCAAGAGTAGGGTATTACCTCCATCGAGAGGGCCCGAACCTGGGTAAAACATCGTGTCCCTTGTCTCCTGTTACCATCCGCCTAGACGCACGATTCGGGACCCCCTACCCGAGATCCGCCGGTTTTGACACCGACATTGGTGCTTTCATTGAGAGTTCCTCCGTGTTGTCATCCTTAGGCCCGATGGCTCCTTCGATCATCAACAACGACGCGATGCAGGGTGAGACTTTTCTCCCGGACAGATCTTCGTGTTCGGCGGCTTTGCACTGCGGGCCAATTCACTTGGCCATCTAGAGCAGGAAAGCTACGCCCGGCCATCGTGTCAGATTTGGGAGTTTGAACCACACGGCCGACATCCACGGAGACTTGATCTTCGACGGATTCGAGCCACGCCAAGCGCGCCGCCTTTGTTTCGATGGGCACGATCTAGCTCTGCACGAACAGTGTCACGGAAACGCACCAGTGTCCGCTCCGGCACTTAGCTCGGAGCCGACTCCGCCGATCGAGGACGAGTGGTTGGACACCGCCTCGGGGGCTATGATCTCTACGACGACTGAGCCGAACCTCTTCCCTGTCCTTTGTGAAGACCGTGACTCCAAGGTGCTGGACTCCTCTCCGGACTCCGAGCCCTCCGCGCCCTCGCCAATCGAATACGATTGGGCGCCGATTATGGAGTTCACTGCCGCGGACATCTTTCAGCACTCGCCCTTTGGCAACATCCTGAATTCACTAAAGTCTCTCTCTTTATCAGGAGAGCCCTGGCCGGACTACGGTCAGGAAGGTTGGGATGCGGAGGACGAAGAAATTCAACGCCCACCCACCACCCACTTTGTAGCCACTGTCGATGATTTAACTAACATGCTCGACTTCGACTCCGAAGACATCGACGGTATGGACGACCATGCTGGAGACGAACAAGAACCAGCGCCTACAGGTCACTGGAAGGCCACCTCGTCATACGACATATACATGGTGGACATCCCAAAAGATGGGAACGACGATGGAACAACGGAGGATGACCCCTCCAAGAAGCATCCCAAGCGCCCGGCGTCGTGGCGCCGCTCTAAATCCCGCCACATGCAAAATGGTGATTCCGCACGGAGATAATAACACCTCGGGACAAGGTCGAAGACAACCCCTCCAAAGCAGGATTCAAAGACAGGAGGAGGGAGAAGCCAGCCCTCATGATAGAGCGGCGGGCAGGGGAGGTGGAGGACGATAATTATATGCCTCCCTCCGAAGATGAGGCAAGCCTCGATGACGCAATTTAATTTGTCGTGCCCGAGGACCCCGCCCGAACAGGAGCGTTTCAAACGCAGGCTTATGGCCACGGCAAGCATCCTCAAGAAAAAGCAACAGCAGCTTAGAGCTGACCAAGACCTGCTAGCTGACAGATGGACTGAAGTCCTTGCAGCCGAAGAGTACAAACTCGAACGCCCCTCCAAGAGATACCCAAAACGCAGGCTGCTACCCCAATTAGAGGAAGCAACACCCAAACCTACATCACCAGTGCATGATGTGGCTGACCGGCCACCCAGTGGTCGCGACAGAGAGGCCTCTAGACCCTCCATTCAAGCCGCACTCCGGCGTTGCTCGAAAAGTACCAAGGCACAGGGAAACGCGCCAGACCTGCGAGACATATTGGAGGACAAGGCAAGGTGAAAGTGCGTTATATCGACTAGAGGGGGGGTGAATAGGCGATTTTTATGAATTCTTCACTAAGGAATTTGCCGGTGAGGAAATTCCTTAGCGAAGAACTACTTGCAGCGGAATAAGTACTAAGCATAACAGAATACAAGCATGGTCATCATGATGAAATGAAGACTAGCACAGTACGTAAAAGCGTAATCACAGGATAACACAAGATGAAGACAAACAGATCAAGAAATTGAACCGAGGAAATTGAGAAAGTCTTGGTCAAAGTCTTCAATCACAGATATGAACAAACACTCAACACAAGAATGAGGAAATGAAAGGGTTGAGGAAATAGAACCGATTAGGTTGGTGAAGACAATGATTTGGTAGACCAGTTCCAACTGTTGTCTCGGTTATGCGTCTGGTTGGAGCGGCCGAGTATTTAAACTCGAGGACACACGATCCGGACACCCAGTCGCTGAAAGCACGCAGCTCAGGACACCAAGTCCTCACCGTATTCTCCTTGAACTAAGGTCACACAGACCTCATCCAATCACTCGTGGTAAGTCTTCAGGCGACTTCCAAGCCTTCACAGACTTGGTCACTCGGCGATCCACAATTCCTCTTGAATGCTCTAGACCATGACGCCTAACCGTCTGGAAGAAGCACATTCTTCAAAGGTAACAAGTGTCGGATCCACGCAGGATCAATCTCTTCAGTGATGCTCAATCACTTTGGGTTTGTAGGGGTTTGGTTTTTGGGTTTTTCCTCACTTGATGATTTTCACTCAAAGTCCTCAGAGGATGGGTTGCTCTCAAATGACAAGTGTCAAGTTCTCTCTGAGCAGCCAACCAGCTAGTGGTTGTAGGGGCGGCTATTTATAGCCTAGGGAGCAGCCCACATGATAAGACATAAATGCCCTTCAATGATATGACCATTAGGTGGATAAGATATTTTGGGACAGGCTGACAAAGACAACAACGGTCGGAAATTTGAATCTCAAATTCCTCGGGGCAATCATGTTCCTCACGTAGGCAATCTGACCTTTGGCGAATTCCTAACTCCTCGGTCGAGAACAAATTCCTCGGTGACGAGAAGAACTTCGTCTACATCCTTTGAAGAAATTGACTGAATCGTATGAGATTTCCAAAGGCTTCACTCGAAGGGATTGGTAGGTGTAGGATTTTGAGTTGAGCATCACATGGAAATTTTTCCTTAGTATTTCCTCGACCCCTTTAACAAAGACGGTGTTTCCTATGACTCAAGAAAGAGAAAAAACGGAACTACGAAAACAAAAGTCTTCACGCTTCATGTTCCTCAAATGAATACCAAGTCTTCAAGGTCACACCAATTTCTTCACTTTCAAAGTCTTCAGAAAGTCTTCAAAATATCAAAGTCTTCAGTCGAAGAACTTCATTTTTAGGGGTCGATTTTCTCTCTAATTATCAAACTCCTCATAGACTTATAGACCTGTGTACACTCACAAACGCATTAGTTCCTTAACCTATAAGTCTTCAATACACCAAAATCACTAAGGGGCACTAGATGCACTTACAATCTCCCCCTTTGGTGATTGATGACAATATAGGTTAAGTTTTCAACGGGATAAACATATGAAGTGTAAATACTGATATTGAGGAATTTGATTGCAAGATATAGAAGAACTCCCCACGAAGATGTGCATAGTGAGGAATTTGCTTTTGAGGCAATGCACATTTGAAGAGTTGAATCATGGAGATCTCCCCTATATCTTGTAATTCATACGCATTTGACATATAATATGAAGAATTTGAAATGCATGATGAAATATGGTGCTTGATGTAATTCAAAGCATGCGTGCGATAACATTAATGAGGAATAAGCATGCAAAATAACGCATCAAGAGTATCGAGCTCAAATAGATTTGCTATGAAGATTTTCAAGGAGCTCAAGAGAATCAGAGCATAGTGCAAGAACATAATGCATCAAAAGTATCAAAGCACCATCGGGTTTAAGATTACAACTCGATCCAATAAAAGTTTCAGAAGAACGAGAGTTGTAACTTAACAAAAAAATTTACTGTATATAGGCAATAAACTAGACCCGCTTGAAGACTAACTCAAATATCTCCCCCTTTGTCATCGAATGACCAAAAGGATCAAAACTGAGGACTAACGCTCCTGAAGATTTTCAAGTTGAAGAAGGAGCGCCAGCGTTGTTGGGGTCGGTTGTTGTAGTAGGACCTGCCGCGGTGTCGTCCAAGTCTTCATTTTCATCAGTGTCGCGCGATGAAGAATAGGAGCTGGCCACCAAGGAAGGAACTTTGACCTTCTTGTATTTCTTCGGAGGAGGTGCAGACCAGTCAAATTCTTCCTTGAGTCCTATTGACGCCGGTTCTTACGCATTGTAGACATGTGAAAGAACAGCCCAGAGGCGTTTGAAGGTTTCATGGAGGTAGTAGTGGTTTTTCTTCATCGCATTGTGTGTTGAGGTCATGTTGTGAAGAATTGAACCAAACCGACGCTTGACCCATTTATGATTGCGATCAACCTTCGATGAAGACCGAGGAGTAACTCATGACCGGTCATCACCACAGGTGCGATAGCTTGAGGACTTTGCTTGACCGAGGTATTTCTTGGCAGAGTCATGGGTGGCGAGTCATCATTGGTGGAGTAGGATGCTGCTTGGCAAACTGTCCATCCAATGGACGAATGCCTTCATCGATCACAACAAGAGAGCCTTGCCCTTGTCATCATCTCGAGGTAAATGTCTGCATTTGAGGACTTCAATCGGGGCAAGTAGCTGCAGTGGTTCGTAGTATCGACCTTGTAATTGAGTGAAGACCTTGTCCTGATGAATCTCATTATCCAAGGCGCATAAGGCTTCAGCTCAAATGGTGACATAGCAATGTTTGCGTAGTCCTCATGAAGAAATCATGGAAGTTGACGGAACGCCATGGATGATGTAGAAAAGCATATTCTTCATGATGCCAACGACTTCTTCATCATTCGAGTCGTGGCCTTTGATAGGACTCATTGTCTTCGTCGAATCCGATAGACGATCCGATGCACATACAATAATTCCTTGACGAGGAATTTGGTTCTTGGGGCTGCCTTGGCTTCAAAGGCTTCATCAAGACTTGCATATAGTGATTTGAAAGTTACGGTTCGTTGTAGATACAACGTGCACCATCAAGTGGAGGATCGAGTGGTAGAGCACGAAGCAATTCGATTCTTTGGTGCCTTGTAGTGAGTATTTTCGGACATCGGTCTAATACCCATGAGTTCACGTCTTGACGTCTCCGGTGATGTGCAGCGTTGCATAGAATTGAAGAATTAGTTCTTCATTCCGATCCACAGATATCGATGCAGAAATTGAAGTCCTCAAGGCCGTGAAGAACACCGAGGGCGGCTCAAAGCTGGCAGAGACTCCATGTCCACATGAGGAATATGAGCATGATCGAAGACTTTGTCTTTGTTGAAGAGAATCGAGGAATAGAAGTTGGCTTGGTGGCAGTCCGAAACGCCTCTTCCTAATGCAGCAGAATCATATGGATTATAGTCGATGAAGAATACGTGCTCGGCAAAGAAATCTTCAGCCTTGAACTTTTGTTTGCTTGAGAACGGATTCTTTTGCTTGGGCAGAGGGTGTCGATGAGTTGCATCACCACCTCGGGAATCGCAAGTTCAGGTTCTTGGTGAGGAATTTCTTGTTCCTCAACAGTGCAGTACCGAGGATCAAGAAGCAGTTCATCGGCACTAGTGGCTGGAATTTCTTCGTGCACAGAGCAAGTGGGTTGAGTTTCTTCAGAGTCCATTTGGACTGTTTTTGCAGGGTACTGAGGAATCTGTTGAAGCGGGGTGAAGAGAGGAGTATTGGGATGCAGACTTTCCCAAAAGTCATCATTCATCACCGGTGTGGTGCACCCAATATCCACATCTTCATCTTCAATTTCCTCAACACCAGCCTCTTCATTGTGAACCGAGGCATAGGTGAGGAAATGATCGGGGTTGAAGGGATTGCATCCACTTCAATTTCTTCATCAATCTGCTCGTGAAGCGGCAGAATGATGTTCTTCATCAGATCCGATTGGGATCTCATAGTCTTCTCCAAAAGGAACAAGGTCCTTTGATGGCATGGAGGAAATCGGAACAACATTAATTGGATTTTCGAATGAGCTGGTCATTGGCTTCATTTTCTTCGCACCAAGAATTTGACCTGATTGATGCCTTCCTTTTCTTCACTGCAGCTCGTTCTGCAGCCTTGGTTTTCTTCACCTCGTGAGGCAGATGGAAGAATTGGAGTTGGTGTTGGCGCAGGAGGAGCCGAGGAATCTGGTTGAATTTCTTGAGCACAACTGATGCGATTGCCTGACTTCTTGATTTCTTCAGCGCACCACTAGTGGATGCCTGAAATTTCTTGGTGGCTGGAATGGGATCATCAGCCCTGGAACTAGCATTTTCATCAGCCGCCGAACTTCATCGATGGTCTTGGCATGTTCTTGATCGGCTGGTGAGGCTTCACTGAGGAATTTCATGTTGCGTTGGGGCAGCAACATTTGTGAATTTCTTCGTCGGGTTAGTGAATCTGACCTTGGCTCCTTGCCAATCAGCATAATAAGAATCAAAGTTTTTGCTGAGGTCTTGAATTTCAGTCTGGACCTTGAGAAGTTCCTCAGGTGTCATTTTGACAACGTTTTTCTTCAGGAACTTCTCCTTTCTGTATTGATCCTTCTTGATATCTCTTGCTTTTTCAAACTTCCATTTCTCTTCAGCGATGAAATGGGTTAGCATATGACTTTGTCCAGGGGTCAGATGAAAGTCAGGCATAGGGGTATTGGGATCCTTGTGCCAGACATCAATATAATCGAGGACTTTCTTCGGATCCAACAACAGTGGCACAAATGTACCTTTGGCTCTAGCGGCCCTTTCTAGGCGATCTCTGATGATGTCCGCAAGTTCATCATCGAAGCTTCATCATCGAAGGCACATGGAATGCAACCTGTTTCTTTGGACTTGGCCGAGGACCTCGCCCAAATTGTTGCTTTGGTCTTCCGCAGAGTCGGGCGGATGATGAAATTGGTGCTTTGAGGAATTTCTTTGAAACTCCAGAGGCAATCGCGAAACCAGCAGTCCTTTGACATGTAGCCAGATGCACATGAACTAAGGACTTTGAAGGAGCTGTTGTGGACTTTGGTGGAGCTGTAGCAGTGTGAGGAATTTGCTTTGAGGGCGCTGCTGAGGAACTTGGCCGTGAGGGCGCTGATGGTGAAGCACTTGGCTTATGAGCAGACTTCTTTGGCATGCATTTCCTCGGTTTGACCGAGGCCTCGATGTGATAGCGATGGCAGAATCCTCGTTGAATTTCTTCTTGCCTCCTTGGCTTGTCTTGCTAATTTAGCTTGGCGCTTAGCCCATTCTTGAGAAAGTCCTCACCACGCTTGATCTTTGGTGGGGTCACTATAGCCAGTGCCAATGGAGCTCTTGGGCATCGAGGATTGAGAGCGAATTTCTTCATGTACTTTGGAGTCACATATCTGTATTCCCTAAATTCCCTTGCCCATCTCCGTTCAATCTTCTGAATACGCACCTTGCGCTGATTTTTGTTTTCTTCATCAGGTGTGCAATAGTCAGCATAGATTTCCTCAGGGATCTCAAACGCAGTCATAACCTCAGGTTTCTTTCCTCCTATCTGTTGCTTCTTTACGTCAGCCATATTCTTCAGTTGAGGAATTTGAACAATTGAGTTTTCTGAAGAAGTATGAAGTTATTCTTCGAGGAACACTGCAAATGAGTTAAGTTGATGAGAACCTAGTGATTCAAAGAATGGACATGTGTACTGTGAATGAGCAGTATAGTTGCGAGGAATTTGGAGAGGTCATATGCGTTCTCGGAAGGTTTTTCAAAAGAACAAGTTTTGAGGATTTTGACCAGATGAGCCTTGAAGAATTTCACTAAGCGTTCTTTGTCTTAGGTTCGAGTTGTACAGATCGAGGATCCACACAATTGAGGAATCTTGAAGAAAATCATTGCTTAGAGAAAGCGAATCAAGAGCATATTTTGTTTGAGGTGTTCATATGTGTGAAGATTTGAAGAATAAACACCTTTGAAGATTTTCAGGAAGGTTTGAGAATCAAAGCGAGTAATAAAAGTAACTTTTAATTACCCGAAGTGAAGAACACGATGAACTAAGAAGAACAGTTTGGAAGTTCGTCAGGTCAGATCTTCCACGCCCTAACTTGGCGGAGGAAGACATCTACGGCGGCGGCGGAGTGAGGATTTCATGGTCGGGCGCGAAAGTACGTCGGCTGACGGGGTCGAGGCGATGAAGCTCTTCCTCACCGGCGATTTATGGAGTAGCGGCGGCGCTAGGGTTTGAGGAGCTCGAACGGGAGAGAGAGAGAGAGGTCGAGCGGAGTAAAAGAAGTGAGGATGGAGAGAGGGGTATTTATAGAGGCAGTGAAAACTGTTCGCCCGAAGAATTAGGACGAACGTGCCCCTGACCATTCTCCTTCTCACGACATGTGTCACACACGTACTGTGTAGTGGAGATCGTGTACGATCGTGGGTGAGTAAAATAATGCATCATGGGACGCGGAACGGTTTGAGCGGCAAAACCGAAAGTTTGGATAAGATCAGTTTTAAAGTTCCGTTCGCAATTTCTTCAGCTGACAAGGACACAGTGAAGATTTTGAACGAGTTTCAAATAGAATGCACATGAAGAATTTGTGAATAGATTGGGTTGAGTATAGCATAGAGGGGGAAGGGTCTGATCACATTCACTTAGAAGAAAAAACGACTTGAAGAAATAGCCATAAGTGAATGCTGTAGAGGACATAAACCCATATATATATATAGCCAATGAAGAAAGGCAGCGGAAGCAGTGAAGATTTTGCAAAGTTGAAGAATTTGAAAACCGAGGAAAAAAACTCAAATTGAAGATTTTCAACTTTGGGGGTGGCGTGACCCACCAGATAAGAATGATGATTTCAGACACAGCGTACAATTGTCGTAGGGTTACGAGAATCAAATTCTTCATTAATTTCTTCACACTTAGAGTGTTATTCTTCATTGATTGAAGAAAAGCGTTTCTTCATGTGTTGCACATCTAAGTCATCAATTTTGCATAAGTGTCGGGATGTGTGTCCTTTTCAAAGAACGTTCAAGATTCTAAGATATTTAGCTCACACCGCAACTTGCTAAATCTCTTCTCATCCAAGGGCTTAGTGAAGATATCGGCTAGCTGTTCTTGGTCTTCACGTGCTTTCGATGGAGATGTCGCCCTTCAACACATGATCACGAAGAAAATGATGACGAATTTGAATGTGCTTTGTCTTCGAGGCCGAATCGGGTCGTGAGCAATCTTGATGGCACTCTCATTGTCACAAAGAGAGAGGCACATTCTTCACGTTGATGCCGTAGTCCTTGAGAGTCCGCTTCATCCACAGCAATTGAGCACAACACGAGCCAGCAGCAATGTATTCAGCTTCCGCGATGAAGCGGTGATACATGATTCTGTTTCTTCGAGGACCAACGGACCAAAAGATCGTCCGAGGAAATGACAAGTGCGGAAGTTGAGTTGCGGTCCACACGATCACCAAAGCATAGTCGAGTCAGAATATCCAATGAGATCAAAAGTAGATCCCTTGGGGTACCATAATCCTAGTGTTGGTGTGTGAGCTAGATATCGAAGAATATGCTTCACACCTTATGGTGTGATTCCTTGATTGTAGCTTGAAATCGGGCACACATGCAAACACTAAGCATTATATCTCGCCTAGATGCACATAAGTACAATAAAGAACCAATCATGGAGCGGTATACCTTGTGATCAAAGTCAATACCATTTTCATCGATTGCATAGATGGCCATTCGTGGGCATAGGAATTTTTATGCCTTTGCAATCTTGCATGCGAATTTCTTGAGGACATCTTTGAGGTATTTCTCCCGAGATATGAATATGCCATTGTGTTGTTGACGAATTTGAAGACCTAAGAAGAATTTCAACTCTCCCATCATAGACATTTGATATTCTTCACTCATCATATAGGCAAATTCATCACTATAACGTTGGTCGATCTGACCAAAGATAATATCATCAACATATATTTGGCACACAAACAGTTCACCATCATATGATTTAGTAAAGAGAGTAGGGTCGAGTGAACCGGGTGTGAAGCCATTCTTCACGAAGAATTCCTTCAATGTATCATACCATGCCCGTGGGGCTTGTTTGAGACCATAGAGGGCCTTGTTGAGTCTGAAGACTTTGTCAGGATTCTTTGGATCTTCAAAACACAGGGGTTGAGCAACATATACTTCTTCCTCAAGCTTACCATTGAGGAATGCACTTTTCACATCCATTTGATATAAAGTGATATTGTCATGGTTAGCATAGGCGAGTAATATCTTGAATAGACTCAAGTCTAGCAACAGGTGCAAAAGTTTCATCGAAATCAATTCCTTCAACCTGTGTGTAGCCTTGAGCTACTAGTCGTGCCTTATTCCTCACCACAAGGCCATTTTCATCTTTCTTGTTGCGGTAAATCCACTTTGTGCCAATGATATTATACTTGCGAGGATCTGGACGTTTGACGGTTCCCGAGACATTGTTGAGCTCGAGCGATGAAATTATTCTAGCATAGCCAGAATCAACTCCGGCTCAAGAAATGCTTCATCTACCTAAGTGGGCTCTGTGATAGAGACGAGAGCATAGTGACCACAAAAGATAGATAAATCTGAATCTTTTGAGCGTGTGAGAGGACACCGGCGCTTTAATGTCATCGATGATCTTCTCCACTTGCACTTCTTTTGCAACGCGAGGATGAGCTGGTTGTCGTCGAGGAATTTGATCATTTTCCTCGGCACCATTGTCTTGACATTATCTTCAGTGCATCATTTCGACGTTCTTCAGACGTGAATGAGTTCTTCACAGTTTCTTGATGGGAATGACATCCTCAGTTGCCTTGAACTTGATAGATTCCTCAGGTGCTGGTTCATCTAACACAGAAGGTAGGTGCTCTCTTTGCGAGCCATTAGTTTCATTAAACCGCACATCTACAGTGTCAACAATCTTGTGAAGAGGGATGTTGAAGACTCTGTAGGTGTGCGAGTCCTTTCCATAACCAAGCATAAAACCTTCATGTGCTTTCGGTGCAAATTTAGAATTGTGATGAGGATCTCTAATCCAGCATTTAGCAATCAAGACTTTGAAATAACTTACATTGGGTTTCTTGTCAGCGAGGAGTTCATAGGCAGTCTTTTTGAAGAATTTGTGAAGATATACTCTGTTGATGATGTGGCACGCTGTATCAATTGCATCAATCCAAAAACGACTAGGCGTTTTGTATTCATCAAGCATAGTGCGAGCCATCTCAACAAGAGTTCTGTTCTTGCGCTCCACGACGCCATTTCTTTGAGGAGTATAAGGAGCAGATAACTCATGAGTAATACCAAGTTCATCAAGATAGTCATCAAGACCGAATTCTTGAACTCAGTTCCATTGTCACTCGATGTGTTTGATCTTCACACCAAAGTTGGTTGAAGCCCTCGAGGAAAATCGTTTGAAGACTTCACGCACTTGATTTTTGTAAGTAACAATGTGTACCCATGTGTAACGAGAGTAATCATCAACAATAACAAAGCCATATAGAGATGCATCATTAACGACAATTTGAGTAATGATTGGGACCAAAGAGGTCCATGTGAAGCAATTCGAAGGGACGAGTAGTTTTCATGATAGTCTTCGCTGGATGCTTGGCCTTGGACATTTTTCCAGCTTCACAGGCTCCGCATAAGTGATCCTTGAGGAATTTGACATTCTGAATGCCAATGACATGCTTCTTCTTCGCAAGCGTGTGCAAATTCCTCATGCCTGCGTGACCAAGTCGCCGATGCCATAGCCAGCCTTCTGAAGCTTTTGCAAGTAGACACATGGCTGGTTGTGGTCCTGTAGAGAAATCAACAATACACATGTCTCCTCTCCTAAAGCCTTTGAAGACTTTGGAATTTTCAGCTTCCATTATCACAACACAACGATACTTGTCAAAGATCACAACCATATCAAGATCACAAAGCATTGAGACTGACATGAGGTTGTATCCTAAGGACTCTACAAGCATGACTTTGTCCATGTGTATGTCCTTAGAGATCGCAACCTTACCAAGACCCAATACCTGACTTTTGCCTTTGTCAGCCAAAGATGATATGCTTCAGATGTGACGGTGATAAGGGAGCATCCATCAATAGATTCTTGTCACCCGGTCATGTGATTTGTACATCCACTATCGAGAACCCACTCTGTGGCTTTGGGTTGATCATCCTGCAGATGAATTAGTACAACTTACGATCTCATATACTTCATCAGTGAAGAATATGATATCAAGTTCATCAGATGAATTTCATCAGTCAGTATTAACAGATAAGCAGTATGAGGACGTGTGAAATGAAAGTTCATTTCATCACGATTAGCCTGCGTCCTTTCAGGCATTTTGTCGTGTCCTCAGCAAATTCTTCAGACGTTAAGGCACGACTGGAGACCTGACCCTGCAGAAGAGATTAGTTCTTTTTCTTCACCACCCACATCTGAAGGGGTGGCAAAGAGTTCATCACTCTACGAGCACCATACAAGAATGGTGGCATAGAAGCCAAACCATTTCGTTTCACATAAGAGGGGTTAGGGTAAGCATATGAATAAGCAGAGAAATTCTTCGAGGACTTATGAACATATTGGTTTGAAGAATAATGCACATATTCATAGCCCTTAGCTCTACCCTGCGAAGCAGAGTTGTTAGCACGATGATAATCATATGAGGACTTTGATCCTTTTGAGGAATTTGATCCACGTGAGGAATTTGGTCCGTATGAGGACTTGGATCCATATGAAGAACTTGGTCCATATGAAGAATTTGATCTGGGGTTCCTATTCTTCACAGGTGGTGTCATGAGGACATTCACCTGAAGACTTTGAAGGCACATCTTGGGAACCCAGATTTTCTTCATAGGGGAACCGTTCCTGCAGTTAGTGCCAACATATCTAGCAAATACTTCACCATTCCGATTTTTGAACAATTTATAGTTGGAGTCAAATGACTCATCAGAAGAATGAGGAGATTCGCATGTAAAGCCAGATAAGTTAGATGGATCAACTGGAGGTCCCTTTGCAGCAACCCATGAGGTTTTGGGATACTGCTCGGGCTTCCAATATGTTCCATCAGCATTGAGTTTCCTCTCAAAAGCAATACCCTCTTTCCTAGGGTTCTGTTGAGGATCTGCTTTTAAGCACATCACAAAGAGTCTGATGCCCTTTGAGGCTTTTGTACATGCTGTCATATACAATTCCTTCAGCCCTACATCGTCAAGGATACTAGCAATGTCCTCGGATGAGGAATTAGTGATAGCAGAGGCAGGTGAAGAATTTGTAACAGTTGAAGCATTTGAACATTCAGGTGAAGAATTAGCGATTCACGTTCAATGCACTTTAAGCATGGAGGAACAAATTCTTCTGGAAGCGCTGATTTGTTGAGCAAGTAATGAATCGCGCTCCTTCTGAAGATCTTCATAACTCACTCTTAGCTTCTCAAGATCTTGCTTTCTTTGAAGAAATTGTAACATCCCAAATTTTCAATTTGGAATGTTATACATTAGGTCATCATGCATATCATATTTTTCTCGCATTTTCCCGATCCTAGAAAATTTCACGCAACTCAAGGACCCTCGGAGAGAGTTGGAAGTTTCATTATTTTCATATTTGGGATTTCTCAAATTTTGAAAATAGGATCATTGGATTTATTTAATTATCTTCATAAAGTTTTTCCTATAAAACTTAAGAGAGGGAATAATATGACTTTCCCAATATTTAGGAAAAATGGAGATATTATAAATAAATCAAAATTTGGTTTTGGAAGATTTGTTTTGCTTAGGCAAAAATGAGCATTAAAAAAATATTATGCATGTTTGCCGTTTTTAAAGTTCATTTTGTTCGACTCATTTTTAGGAGTCGGGGAAAATTGTTTTATTTAAATCGGAGTTCATTTGGTATTTTTTTAATTCGTTTTGTTTTTACTTTAAAAAAATCGCGCCCACAGGCCAAGGCCAGCCCGGCCCACCGGCCAGGCCGACCCAGCGCCCGCCTCCCTCTCCCTCGCGCGCCGGCCAGCCGAAGTCCCGCTTCGGGGACGGCCGCCGCCGCCGGAGTCGGCTCGCCCGCCTCCCTCGCCACGGCTACCCCTTCCCCAAGCCACCCCTTGCCGCCCTCCCTCTTAAATACCCCTGCCCCCTCTCTCTCACCCCCGCCGCCCCAAGCCGAGTCACTTGCGCCGCCCGCCGTCCCTCGCCCGGGAGCCCGCCGCCCTCGCCCGCCGACCCGCCGACCCCTCGCCCCGGAGCCATGAGCCCTTGGCGATCACCGGAGGTAGCCGCCGCCCGATCCGGTTTTCCCCTAAAAACCCGATCCGGTTTATTTAAAAAAAAAAGATGTTCGTTTTTTTTTAAAAAACCTAGATTGGTTTTATTTTTTTTCGGTTTTCTTATTTAGTGAACGTTCACCGACCCGTTCGTTTCAATGAACGCGTTCGTTGGATTAGTTCTGTTAACGAACGTCTGTTATTTAATCCGTTAAATCGTTTTCTTTTAAATCGGATTTAATCCATTATTTTTGATTCGATTTACGATCCGATTTTCAAATCTGTTTTATTTCTTGCTCGTTTATCGAATCAGGTGATTCAAGCGCTGGAGTTTCGTTATGAAACCGCCGTTCCGACTAACCTACTTACACAGAGTTTTGCTACTGTAAAATTTTGACTTAATGACAGATTGCTAAAACCGAGTCGTTCTCTCTCGAGTTCCGACTTTCGATGCTTTATTTGATTCGATTCTTTTGCAACCAGGGTTCTTAAGTTGAACTAACTGGTTAGATCTTTTATTCGAGATTTCCTGTGCATTAGATGAGTACTTATTGTATGCTTGTTGTTTGTCTGCGTTAGATCACCCGGAGTGCGCCGCTTGTTACTTGAATCTCTAGGACTCATGGATCATCGACAAGGCAAGTAACACTTTGATCATGCCTTTTCTACTACCCAGTTTTATTGCATTAGATCAAACCCTCGAACACTTGCATGTTTAGGATCTAATTAAATTGTGGGATGGGAAGTAGATTGAGGTAGTACCTATTACTGCTTTACTTATGAAACCTTGGGAGTTACTTCTACGTTTGCTTAATTATGCCATGCTATGCTAGTAGGCGTGGATTGGGTGAGTGAATATCCATGACAGATGTGAGATTGTTAATTAATGGTTTATCTAAGGTGGCAACCTAAACACACATCTGGGTGGATTGAGGCACCTGGTTTCTATCGAGACTTGCCTGTATTTCTTGGACCGCCACCTGTGCTCTAAGGGATCATAAGATTATTCAAGCTGGAAACTTCCGTGTGCAGCCACAAGCCAATTATGGGCTCTGGCGTAGTTGACTAAGTTGTGCGAACTCTTACGGGTAGGCTAGCTGATGTAGGGGATGTAGGTTGGTACGGTCTACCCACATGTAAGGTGCTAAGCGCTTACGAAAGACTATGTCTCGGTCATCCGTTTCTCAAACACCATGTAGTCACGAGAACCAAGCGGAGGCGATCGAGTCTTGTGGGGAAAAGTGCATAAACCTCTGCAGAGTGTAAAACTAATCATGATTAGCCGTGTCCCCGGTTATGGACATCTTGAGTATCTAGTACTTGAATATCATGTGAATCTCAACATGTTACTTCTAATAATAAAGTTATTGGGTTTTAATGAGTACTTTTAATTGGGATTGAGGATGTCATCAACCATTCTCAATGTTTAACAACCACCATGATAGTTAAATAAAATTATTCCTTTGATGTAGGGAAAAACCAGCTTTATGCAAAAATGTAACCGAAGAGCCTTACCACCAGCCATATATGCATGTAGTATAGGTTTGTTGCTTCATTGTTCTCTATGTGTTACATTGCTAGCATATTCCATGTGCTGACCCGTTTTCGGGCTGCAACTTTTCACGTTGCAGACTTTTCAGACGTCGAGTAAGATGTTAGGTCGTGGTTCTATACTCAGTGATGTCGTTGGAGTTGATGGACTCACTTGTCTTCCAAGCCTTCCGCTGTTATCTTTAGATGGCCTTAAGCCATATTATTGTATTAAGTTCCCTTGTGGACAACGATGTAATAAGTGTGTGATTGCTACTCGCTATAAATCCTTCAAGTCTTGTGTGGTGTCAAGACATTCTTGATCCAGGGATGACACTGAGCACAGAGCACTAGATCCATTCGGGTCTAGGTCGCTATAGAGAATGGTATCAGAGCACACGCTGACTGTAGGACACGACCACTAAGATAAAGCCATAGATCACTATTCTCTTCCCATTTTCTAACTCCTCATCTTTTCTACTCTCTTTAGGATGAATGACGCCGAAGATCAAGTACACCCAACCGGAATGAAGGCACGCCTTTTGGATTTCACTTGAAGGAAGTTACTAAGTACACGAACATTGGACTACCAAGCTTCACCGGACTTTCAACGCCACTCTGCTGAAGAGGAATTTGGAAGATTCACGCTCACGTTCGGGAAGGACATTCGCCCCAATCACCAAGCCTATAGATAGTGTTTTCGGTGCACCAACTTGGAGTGCAGGAAAGAGCATGGCAGCTCACATCACCATGGGACGCATTGGAGAAGTTTATCAAGAAGACCTCAAGGACACAATCTACCAGATTTGCGGACGCCGAGATGACAAATGGGACGTCATCAGCTCCAAGAAGGATAGATCCATTGCAGCATTCATCCAGGAGTTAAACCAGCACATTCGACGCCAGGAGAACCAGATGTGCAATGATATGTTGGAGTTGCATCAGACAAAGGGAAGGATCATCGAACTTGAAGAAGAACTGAAGACCACTCGCAAGGACTATATGGACGAGATCGTAGCTCTAGCAAGACACAATAACGATCTTAAGTACGAGATTGAAGAAGCGAAGAAGAAGTTGGCGCTCGGGAATGAAGACCAGTATGTCGATTGCCCAGCGACTACATCAACATCGACGACACCGATTCGGATCCAAGTGAACCCGACTTTGAAGACGAATTTGGGCGAGAACATTATGGAGTCTTCCACGGTTCAAATTAGTAGAAGTCCCCACATATTAGTAGTATTCCCTCCATGTAAACACTATAGCACACGCACTTTGCGATAGTTAGATCCTTTGTAAGCTTTTGTTTGATTGAATGAAGTGATTTTGTGTGTATTTGCTCATGTGCATTTGGGTAGTGATTCCCTTAGACCTCATTCTATTCTAAATTCTCATCTTTTACGAACCCATCGGATGCCTCCGAGACGCGACTCGATTCGCTTTTCCCGCCAGAGATCACCCAACTGATCCAGCAGAGAATCACCACGATTCAAACATTGGTGCGAGAACTGTGGCAACAACAACAACAACAACCCACCGCCACCACCACCTACGGATCATCGACTCGTTTCCTTAGACTAAACCCGCGGTGTATTCCAAGAGCACCGAGCCAATTGTAGCAGTATGACCGCTCCGCAAGATAGGAAGGAGCTGACCACTACAGATTGTTACAACCATTGCCGATACCCGAATGGAAGTGGGATAAACTAGGCATGGATTTTATCACAGGATTACCAAAGACTCGTTAGGATATGACTCGATTTGGGTTATAGTCGACCGTTTAACAAAGGTAGCTCATTTTATTCAATCAAGACCACCTATAGCGATTGCTAAGTTGGCAAAGATATTCATGACCAGAATTGTGTGCTTACACGGAGTTCCGAGGAGCATCGTATCGGATAGAGGAACCCGGTTTACCTCGAAATTTTGGAACCGGTTGCACGAAACATTGGGAACCCGATTGGAATTGATGACTTTCCACCCACAGACCGATGGACAGACCGAGAGAGTCAATCAGATTTTGGAGGACATGCTGAGAGCTTGTGCTCTAGATTATGGATCTAGCTGGGATGATAATTTGCCGTATGCAGAATTTTCCTACAACAACAGTTACCAAACCAGCTTGAAGATGGCACCTTCGAGGCTTTGTATGGAAGAAGGTGCGAGACACCGTTGTTATGGGACGAAATCGGAGATCGTCAATTGTTTGGACCAGATTTGATTAAGGAGTCCGAACAGAAAGTTAAGTTGATTCGAGAGCGAGCTCAAGGTAGCCCAGTCCTGCATAAAAGAGCTATGCCGATTCAAAGCGCAGCGATTGAGTATGAAGTTGGAGACGGAGTATATCTCGAGTATCCCGCTTCGAGGAGTTAAGCGTTTTGGAGTTAAAGGAAAGTTAGCACCACGTTTCGTTGGACCGTGTAAGATTTTGCAACGCATGGGAGAAGTTGCGTATAAGTTGGAATTACCAGAAGGACTGTCAGGAGTTCATGATGTATTCCATGTTTCTCGATTGAAGAAATGTCACCCGAGATAGCAGAGGTACCGTTAAGAGACACAGTGCCACTTTGGAAGCAATTCAGTTGAAGGATGATTTGACCTATGAGGAAAAACCGGTTAAGATTCTCGATTATGCCGGCAGAGTTACCCTTGACAAGGTTATCAAGTTTTGCAAAGTGCGGTTGGAGCCACCACACGAGGATGAAGCCACCTAGGAAAGAGAGGAAGTTTTGCTCAAGGACCACCTCACCTATTTTCTAGCCAACCCGAATCTCGAGGGCGAGATTCATCTTAAGGGGGTAGGTTTGTAACATCCCAAATTTTCAATTTGGAATGTTATACATTAGGTCATCATGCATATCATATTTTTCTCGCATTTTCCCGATCCTAGAAAATTTCACGCAACTCAAGGACCCTCGGAGAGAGTTGGAAGTTTCATTATTTTCATATTTGGGATTTCTCAAATTTTGAAAATAGGATCATTGGATTTATTTAATTATCTTCATAAAGTTTTTCCTATAAAAACTTAAGAGAGGGAATAATATGACTTTCCCGATATTTAGGAAAAATGGAGATATTATAAATAAATCAAAATTTGGTTTTGGAAGATTTGTTTTGCTTAGGCAAAAATGAGCATTAAAAAAAATATTATGCATGTTTGCCGTTTTTAAAGTTCATTTTGTTCGACTCATTTTTAGGAGTCGGGGAAAATTTGTTTTATTTAAATCGGAGTTCATTTGGTATTTTTTTTTAATTCGTTTTGATTTAATTTAAAAAAAACGCGCCTACAGGGCCAAGGCCAGTAGGCCAACCAGCCAGGCCCGGCCCGGCGCCTCGCCTCCCTCTCCCTCGCGCGCCTTGGCCAAAAGTCCCGCTCGGGGCAGCCCGCCACGCCCGAGTCCGGCTCCGCCCGCCTCCTCGCCCGGCTACCCCTTCCCAAGCCACCCTTGCCGCCCCTCCCTCTTAAATACCCCCTGCCCCCCCCTCTCTCTCACCCCTTCCACGCCCCAAGCCGAGTCCACCTTGCCGTCCCTCGGCAGGGAGCCCCGCCGCCCTCGCCGCCCTTGACCCATGACCCCTCGCCCCCGGAGCCTGCTGAGCCCGCCGGCGATCACCGGAGGTAGCCGCCGCCGATCCGATCCGGTTTTCCCTAGAAAACCCGGTCCGGTTTATTTTAAAAAGAAAAGATGTTCGGTTTTTTAAAAAAAACCTAGATTGGTTTTATTTTTTTCGGTTTTCTTATTTAGTGAACGTTCACCGACCCGTTCATTTCAATGGACGCGTTCGTTGGATTAGTTCTGTTAACGAACGTCATTATTTAATCCGCTCGTCGTTTTCTTTTAAATCGGATTTAATCCATTATTTTTAAGATTAGATTTATGATCCGATATTCAAATCTTTTTTATTTATTGATCGATTATCGGAATAAGGTGATTCAAGCGCCTGGAGTTTAGTTATGAAACAGCCGTTCCGACTAACCTACTTACACAGAGTTTTGCTACTGTAAAATTTTGACTTAATTTCAGATTGCTAAGACCGAGTCGTTCTCTCTCGAGTTCCGACTTTCGATGCTTTATTTGATTCGATTCTTTTGCAACCAGGGTTCTTAAGTTGAACTAACTGGTTAGATCTTTTATTCGAGATTTCCCTGTGCATTAGATGAGTACTTATTGTATGCTTGTTGTTTGTCTCGTGTTAGATCACGAGTGCGCCGCTTGTTACTTGAATCTCTAGGACTCGCGGATCATCCCAAGGCAAGTAACACTTTGATCATGCCTTTTCTACTACCCGGTTTTATTGCATTAGATCAAACCCTCGAACACTTGCATGTTTAGGATCTAATTAAATTGTGGGATGGGAAGTAGATTGAGGTAGTACCTATTACTGTTTTACTTATGAAACCTTGGGAGTTACTTCTACGTTTGCTTAATTATGCCATGCTATGCTAGTAGGCGTGGATTGGGTGAGTGAATATCCATGACAGATGTGAGATTGTTAATTAATGGTTTATCTAAGGTGGCAACCTAAACACACATCTGGGTGGATTGAGGCACTGGTTTCTATCAGGACTTACTGTATTTCTTGGACCGCCACCCGGGCTCTAAGGGATCATAAGATTATTCAAGCTGGAAACTTCCGTGTGCAGCCACAAGCCAATTATGGGCTCTGGCGTAGTTGACTAAGTTGTGCGAACTCTTACGGGTAGGCTAGCTGATGTAGGGGATGTAGGTTGGTACGGTCTACCCACATGTAAGGTGCTAAGCGCACGAAAGACTATGTCTCGGTCATCCGTTTCTCAAACACCATGTAGTCACGAGAACCAAGCGGAGGCGATCGAGTCTTGTGGGGAAAAGTGCAAACCTCTGCAGAGTGTAAAACTAATCATGATTAGCCGTGTCCCCTGTTATGGACAAATCTTGATTATCTAGTACTTGAATATCATGTGAATCTCAACATGTTACTTCTAATAATAAAGTTATTGGTTTTTAATGAGTACTTTTAATTGGGATTGAGGATGCTGTCAACCATTCTCAATGTTTAACAACCACCATGATAGTTAAATAAAATTATTCATTTGATGTAGGGAAAAACCAGATTTATGCAAAAATGTAACCGTAGAGCCTAACCACCAGCCAAATATGCATGTAGTATAGGCTTGTTGCTTCAATGTTCTCTATGAGTTACATTGCCAAGATATTCCATGTCTTGACCCGTTTTAGGGCTGCAACTTTTCACGTTCTGCAGACTTTTAGACGTCGAGTAAGATGTTAGGTCGTGGTTCTATACTCGGTGATGCCGTTGGAGTTGATGGACTCACTTGTCTTCCAAGCCTTCCATTGTTATCTTTAGATGGCCTTAAGCCATATTATTGTATTAAGTTCCCTTGTGGACAACGATGTAATAAGTGTGTGATTGCTACTCTGCTATAAATCCTTCGAAGTACTGTGTGGTGTCAACATTACTGATCCAGGGATGACACTGAGCACAGAGCACTAGATCCATTCGGGTCTAGGTCGCTACAGAAATTCATAAGAAAGTTTCTCATGATCAGATAATAGAGTGTTATGATGACCTTGAAGGCTGTCAAACCTAGACTGAAGTCTCTGAAGATTTTCAGTCAGGGCTTTAGTGCGATCCATTTCTTCACCTAACATATCATCACTCTTATCTAGCATGTTTTGAACCTTTTCCAAAGCCCTTTGTTGTGTTACAGACATTTTATAAAGTTTTGAGTAATCTGGGCTTTAGATCTTCATCGATTCATTTTCACTAGATTCGGAGGAGGTATATTTGAGTACCTTGGCACCCTTTGCCATGAAGCAATAGGTGGGAGTGTAGTCATCACTATCTTCATCGGCATTGTTGGTGAGGTCATTTTCTTCAGAGTTGAAGATGGACTTGTCGACGAAAAGCGAGAGCGAGAGCTAGACTTGCCACACCAGACTCAGATTCTTCTGATGCCTCCTCTTCCTCATGTTCCTCAGATTCAGCTTCAGAGTCCACTTCCTTGCCAATGAATGCCCGAGCCCTTTTGGAGCTGCTCTTCTTGTGAGAAGAAGGCTTTGAGGATTTTGATGATGAAGATTTCGATGATTTCTTCTTCTTCTTAACGTCATCAGAACTGTAATCCTTGTGTTTCTTCTTCTTTAATTCCTTTTCCCAATTGAGGACAATCTTGGATGTAGTGACCAGGTTTCTTGCATTTGTGACAAAGTCTTCTCTTATAGTCCTTTGGATGAGGAATCACTGCTCCTTGAGGATTTTCCAAATCGACCACGTCTTGAGAACTTACGGAATTTCTTCACGAAGCGGTGCTAGCTCTGGCCTAATTCTTCAGGATCTCCAAGGCTACTACGAGTCTTCACACTCAGATTCAGACACAGCCTTGGCCTTGAGGCACGTGTTTTCCATAGCTAAAACCATAGAGATCTCTCTTTTCATAAGCTGGAACTCATGAGTATTTAGCCTCTCGAGGATATCGGCGGGATCAAGTGACTTGTAGTCAAAGACACTCTTGTATCATCGGTGCGGAGTATCAAATGAGGAATCAAGCGATCTTAACAATTTCTTCACCACCTCATGGTCGGTGATGTCGATTAGCGCCAAGTGCTTGAAGCTCATTTGAGATGTCGATGAGGCGATCGAAGGTTTGTTGAACATTTTCGTTGTCGAGTCTTTTGAAGCGGTTGAAGAGATTCGAAGAACATCAACTCGAGAGTCATGCTTGAGTTGAGACTCCTTCATTCACTTTGGACCTTTGTCCCGGATGAGCTTGGCGGTTCAAAGCACTCACTCTTCCATATTGACCTTTGCTCGAGATGGCCACATATGATATTCTTTGCTTGAGAATCGAGTTGCTTGAATCTCTTCACATCAATGACATTCAAAGAAGGTGTGGTGAGGGAACACCATTTTCCACAAGATACCGGAGATCGTTATCAATTGCTTCAAGATGCATTCACATCTTGTTCTTCCGATGGGGTAGTCCGTCCCATCAAAGGTAGGACACCCTGCCGAGACCTTGATCATACTGCGGTCGACATAACTAAAACTCCGGTGGTTAAACCAAAATCACACAGAACAAGGGAGTACCTTGCTCTGATACCAATTGAAAGTGCGTTATATCGACTAGAGGGGGGGTGAATAGGTGATTTTTATGAATTCTTCACTGAGGAATTTGCCGGTGAGGAAATTCCTTAGCGAAGAACTACTTGCAACGGAATAACTACTCAGAAGTAAGCATAACAGAATACACGCATGGTCATCATGATGAAATGAAGACTAGCACAGAGTACAGAAAGCGTAATCATAGGATAACATAAGATGAAGACAAACAGACTGAAGAAATTGAACTGAGGAAATTGAGAAAGTCTTCAGTCAAAGTCTTCAAACACAGATATGAACAAACACTCAACACAAAGAATGAGGAAATGAAAGGGTTGAGGAAATAGAACCGATTAGGTTGGTGAAGACAATGATTTGGTAGACCAGTTCCAAGCTATTTGTCTCGGTTATGCGTCTGTTGGAGCGGTGAGTATTTAAACTCGAGGACAAACAACCCCGGACACCCGATCGTGAGCACGCAGCTCGGGACACCAAGTCCTCACCGTATTCTCCTTGAACTAAGTTCACAGACCTCATCCAATCACTCGTGGTAAGTCTTGAGCGACTTCCAAACCTTCACAGACTTGGTCACTCGGCGATCCACAATTCCTCTTGGATGCTCTAGACCATGACGCCTAACCGCTGGAAGAAGCACAGTCTTCAAAGGTAACAAGCGTCGGATCCACGCAGGATCAATCTCTTGATGATGCTCAATCACTTTGGGTTTGTAGGGGTTTGGTTTTTGGGTTTTCCTCACTCGATGATTTTCACTCAAAGTCCTCGGAGGATGGGTTGCTCTCAAATGACAAGTGTCAAGTTCTCTCGAGCAGCCAACCAGCTAGTGGTTGTAGGGGGCGGCTATTTATAGCCTAGGGAGCAGCCCGACATGATAAGACATAAATGCCCTTCAATGATATGACCGTTAGGTGGATAAGATATTTTGGGACAGTTTGGCGCTGACAAAGAACGGTCGGAAATTTGAATCTCAAATTCCTCGGGGCAATCATGTTCCTCCTTTGTGTAGGCAATCCGACTGGCGAATTCCTAACTCCTCGGTCAAGATACAAATTCCTCGTGACGGAAGAACTTCGTCTCTGTCACTGAAGAAATTGACTGAACTATATGAGATTTCCAAAGGCTTCACTCGAAGGGATTGGTAGGTGTAGGATTTTGAGTTGAGCATCACATGGAAATTTTTCCTTAGTATTTCCTCGACCCCCTTTAACAGTACGGTGTTTCCTATGACTCAAGAAAGAGAAAAAGGAAACTACGAAAATAAAAGTCTTCACGCTTCATGTTCCTCAAATGAAAACCAAGTCTTCAAGGTCACACCAATTTCTTCACTTTCAAAGTCTTGAGAAAGTCTTCAAAATATCAAAGTCTTGATCGAAGAACTTCATTTTAGGGTCGATTTTCTCTCTAATTATCAAACTCCTCATAGACTTATAGACCTGTGTACACTCACAAACGCATTAGTTCCTTAACCTATAAGTCTTCAATACACCAAAATCACTAAGGGGCACTAGATGCACTTACACAAGGCAAACAAGATCGATCTACGGATCGCGTGGGCGCCCCACGACACGTGATGATAACCGTCATGCCGGATACAGCAATTCCGGCCGGGCCGAACACAGTAGACAAAGCTCATTTGAGCTGCGTCGTGATATAGCTCAATCTGAAGGTGCCGCACACCTTTGTGCTTCACAGACGAAGTGATGGATCATCAAATCCCCGAGGGTTTCAAACCCGTAAACATCGAATCATACGATGGCACAATAGATCCGGCGGTTTGGATCGAGGACTACCTCCTCCATATCCACATGGCCCGCGGTGATGATCTACACGCCATCAAATACCTCCCGCTCAAGCTTAAAGGACCAGCTCAGCATTGGCTTAGCAGCTTGCCAGCAGAATCACTTGGTTGTTGGGAGGACACAGGCTGCATTCCTTGATAACTTCCGGGGCACATATGCGACCACGACGCCGATGACCTCAGCCACATAATTCAGCAGCGTAAGAATCGGCCAAACAATTACGGACACGGTTCCTAACCAAGAAAAATCAAATCATTGGTATGCGGATGCAGAGGCCCTTGCAGCCTTCAAACATAACATCATGACGAGTGGCTTGCCCGACACCTAGGACAGGAAAAGCCGAAATCCATGGCAGCCCTCACAACGCTCATGGCCCGCTTTTGCGCGGGAGAGGACAGCTGGCTAGCTCGTAGTAACAACTTGACCAACAACCCTGGTAGTTCGGATACCAAGGACAGCAATGGCAGGTCGCGTCGCAATAACCACAAGCGCCGCATCAACGGCGATGATGCTGAAGATACGACAATCAATGCCGGATTCAGAGGCTCTAAACCCGGTCAGCGGAAAAAGCCGTTCAAAAGAAATACTCAGGGACCGTCCAATCTGGACCGAATACTCGATCGCTCGTGCCAAATACATGGCACCCACTAAAAACCATCCAACCACACCAACAGGGATTGTTGGGTCTTCAAACAGCAGGCAAATTAAATGCCGAACTCAATGACAAGGGCTGCATAGCGATGACGAGGATGAGCCCGGCCGCCCGAATAATAGAGGATGAAGGGCTTCCCCCACAAGTGCGGACGGTGAACATGATATACGCAACCCACATACCCAAAGGGAGGCGGAAGCGTGCGCTAAGGGGCGTATATGCGATGGAGCGGTCGCCCCAAATTTCAACCCATGGTCCTCTGCCCGATCACCTTTGATCGAAGGGACCACCCACTAGCATCCGCCACGGCGGATTCGCCGCATTGGTTCTTGACCCAATCGTTGACGGATTTCACCTCACTAGAGTCACGATGGGCGGCGGCAGCCTGAACCTGCTCTATCGTGATACGGCGCAAAATGGGCATAGACCCTCAAGGATTAAACCCACAAAGACGACCTTTAAAGGCGTCATACCAGGTGTAGAGGCCAATTGTACAGGCTCGATTACACTCGAAGTGGTCTTGGATCCCGGATAACTTCCGAAGCAAAGAGTTAATCTTCGACATAGTCCCGTTCCTTGGCGGCTATCACGCCTTTGCTTGGACGAACCGCATTTGGTAAAGGTCAATGCGGTGCCGCACTATGCGTACCTCAAGCTCAAGATGCCAGCCCTCGAGGAGTAATCAAGGTCAATGGAAACACCGAACGCGCTCTCTCCGAACGGAGGAGCACACGGCGGCCCTCGCGGCGGAGGTGCAAAGCAGCCTCTCACAACAATTCTCGAGTCCGGCTATTAAACGTCCGGACACCGTCAAGCGCGCCCGGAGTAACCTACAACAAGACCGCCTGGCACGATTCGAGCAAGCGTAGAAATCCGGCCCCCACCCCAGCCCTCGCGAATTTGCGAAGCCAGTACTACGCGTACATAACTACGCTCTGGAGATACCATGGGTATAAGTGGAGGGGCACGACCACGACACGCCCAGAATGCGGCTCAACCGCATTAAGGGCTCCCGATTGTGTCATTCTTTTTATTTTTTCTTTTCTCTTACTTTCAGGACTCCGTTTTCCAGAAGCTCTGTCCGGCACTATAATTGCCGAACTAACGATGCAACAGCCGTGGAAGCGTAGCTACGCCGAGTGTCGGTGGTCTCTACTACGAGCATTATACCTGTTTTACATACCATCCCGCAGCTTACCCCTGGAGGGGGACATGTCAAATAGTCCCATCCCTTGCTTATCGCACTATTTGTATCGTTCTGCTTTAAATCGCAGTATGATGTAGGGCGGAACCCTACGTGGGCGATCTTTCACGTTGGAGCGGATCCTACGGTGGATTACGAAGAACGAGCGGAAGAACACGAGGAAATCACGGGGAGAAACGAGGGAAAACACTCAACCAACAAGGAATCGGTCACACAAATGCTAGATCAAAGAACACAAAGGGAGATACATGATTCAAGGTCAACAAAGGACGATACAAACGGTAGCCGTTCTTCTCCGTGAGGAGGTCTTGATGATGGTCTTCTCCGCAAAGGGAGGTCTTGAATCCAAGGTGGATGCGTCTCCGAAGAGGGGCCGCGGTCTCTCTCGTGGAGTAGATCCGGTATGGATGAGCGAAGCTCTATCTATGAGCTAAATCAACGCTAACCTTAACTAGGAGGAGGTGGAGGAGTATATATAGTCATGGGCCACGAAGGGGTAAGTGAAGGGTACATGGGCTGCGCCCAACACCTTGTCGCAGACAGACGTCGGACGTCCGGAGGTTCCGGTCGTCCGGAGGCTCGAGGAAGGTCCGGACGTCTGAGCTCTTGGACATCCGTAGATTCGGCTCGGTGCGCTTTGGTCGGACGTCCGGAGGGGGCCGGTCGTCCGGAGGCTCATGGGGTCCCCGACGTCCGGAGTTCTTCGGATGTCCGCAGATTCGGTTCGGTGGTCGCTGCACAGCCGTCCGGAGGGGCCCGGTCGTCCGGAGCCTGGGAGTCGTCGGACGTCCCGGGCTGGTCGGACGTCCCGCCGCTGTAGCTTCGGGCAGCTTCTTCTCTTGGTCCGTGTACTTGGTGTCTTCGCCGTCTTGTCCATGGTCTTCCTCCTTGTTCCTGGTCATGCATAGCACATATATTTGAGGTAGTAACCATGTCTCACATGTGGGAAGTGAAGGTTCGGAGAGGAGCGAGTTCACCTTGTGTCCAATGGCGTTTGTTCGAGGTCTCGCCATATGTCCACTTGGGGCTTGGAGAGTAGTGGGAGTGTACATGGGGATGAGCGTGGGATGCTCCGCATCATCTCCCCCTTGGGAAAGATCCGACCTCGGATCGTGATCCTCATCACCATGGAAGCGGTTGTCGAGAGCGGACTTGTAGTTGGACGAAGTTGAAGACATGGAGCAATCCAAGTAGTCCAAGGTGTCGCCGGAGTGATAGACATGCAAAAAGAGCAAACACAAGCAACACTCGAAAATACAATGGTTAACGCACACAAAGTGTCCATCATGTAAGAATGAGTCCGTCCAAAGGAATTGTTGATGACAAGGCATGAAATGCTTATCCAAATGATGTAAAATGACATGTAAAGCATTCATGAGAGAAAATTCATGCATTGGGACAACAAAGGTGTCGTGAATGTGATCAATGCAACCACGGTGCAAAATAATGTCATAGTGAGACGGTTTATCAATAGCATGAATATGGCAATGGATGCTCAATATGATTATGTTATCATGCAATTGATGGTAGGCAATATGATCATGATGTATGAATATGCCATCAAGAAAGATCACAACAAATTTGCTAAGAAAATGCACATGCTCATATATCATGGATGACATGGGAATAGGTGCAACAAGACAAGCATAATGTGAGTCAATCCATGCATGGGGTGCAAATTTGTCATGGGTGGTGTTGTACCATAGCTCGATGTCGTGGCACTCCTCAACTTGAAGGTCCATAGGGTCCATCTCCAATGTCGGTCCTCCATCCAATATATGTATCATGTAGACAAGAAGAAGGAAACAACAATGAAAGAATGACCCATCCAATATGTGTATTTGAGGATGGCTCAAAGGGAAGGAGGTCACCTTTAGGAGGTTCTCAAGGATGATGGAGTTGCGCATCTTGTATGCCTTCACATAAGCAAGTTGTCTCGTGATGTTACCGCCTTGTGAATCCTTCAAAATGAAAGAACATGACAAACACTCGGAAAAACAAATGAGGTTAGCGGAAGTGCAAAACCTAACATTAGGTGTGGTAAGATACCCAACAAGTGTATGCATCATGCTCATCATAAGAAAGAACAAGGGAGCATTTCATAGTATGGAGGCATATGATGCGAGAACAACCAAATACAATAGGCTCAATCAAACAAGCATGCATCACAAGTAAAGTGTCAAAGTCTCCAAGATCAATAAGCATAGATGCAACAATTAGAGGCAATCGACAATGAACAAGATATACCATGTGAGAGGCATGAACATATATGTCATCAACCCAAGAAAGCGAGTAATAGTGGAACATGGGTGATGCAACATAGCAAGCAATCATAGCGATCAAGTCAAGCAAGCTAGTAGTGAGAAGATGCAACGTACTAGAAGGAGTCATGGCAAGCATGTCATTGGTGCAAATAGTGGGCATGAATAGTTCACATGTCATAGCACAAGCATGAAAGCAAAATGTGAGGCAAATAGCATCAATGTATTGGCGAGAGACCATATGTAAATACCAATGGGACATCATGACTCTCCCAACACAACAAGCATCGATAGCATGGGGCACATGATAAACATGGCAATAGCAACAAGGATCTCCACCAAGCATGCAAATACACATAGGGTCAATCATGGGTAGATGCGAGCAAGGGTCACAATTGCATGGCAAAGGCATAGAAGCACGCATAGTATGCAATGTGAACACGGTAAAATGAGCATAAGGTGACAAGTGGTAAATAGCCCATAGCCGTGTGAGAGCCAAGTAGAAGAGGTGCGCGCAGTCCTTGCGAAGGGAACGGTGGGAATGATAATCCTCGGGATCCCAAATCATCGTTGCTCTCAAGAGCTCGTTTAGTCAACTCTTGGGATTGAGAAGTGGACGAGTATACATGAGTACCTACACAAAACAAAGACAAAGAGAAAATTGTGTGCGTGGTAGATGTACACATCATCCATCATGATGCGCATGCATGTGTCGGTTAGCACAAAATATCCAATGCTCAAATAAATGAGATGCGTGATATAGAAACATGTCATCCATCATGATAGGTTTGTTACGTATAGCATAATGGAGACTCAAATTGTGCAATGCATCATGAGAAATATCTAGAGCATTGTTATTCATGGAATGCATATGGTTCAAGCAATTATGGGAATCATGCAAAGTATGAAATGCATCAAGATCTCCTAATATGTATGAGGAAACTATGGGGTCTCCTCATGAGCATTAATGGAAACATCACATGGAGAATATTGACAACATCCAAAACAATGCATATTTGGAACAATGTGATCATGGCATGGAATAGTAGATGAATTGCATAAAGGAAGTAGTGCAATATCATCACAAGAGAAGCAAAAGCCAATGACCATCATCTCGTCATCTATGCCATAAGTGCAAATGGGATTTATTTTAATGGGGCATGCATAGTTACTATGTTGAGATTGACATGAGGCAATATGGGAGATCTCACTCATAGCATATGACAAGTTCAATGGATTGTCAAACATAATGTGACCAATAGAATTTTCACATGATATCCTATGAAGCATAGCATCACAACTAGGCAACTCAACATGCTCATCATCATATTCATCATAAATAGGTAAGTCAAGGCATGAAGAAGTTTTACTAGCATGAAGCATGGTAATAGGTGGGTCAACATCATGGGAGCAATCGAAGTCAAGAGAGTCCACTAGTGGGACAAGAGAAGCACCATCACCTATGTTACCGTTGGAGCGTCGCTCATGTTTTGTAGGTGAGGTGTTGAAGATCGTCTCGTTGTCATCTTCATCTTGATGGAACCATGTGGGGGGTGCATCATCGTCCACCATGGCCATCGCTGCTCCAATGTAGGGATGGACTCGTCGAAGATAGGCATGTCGTCATGTAGGAGACCTAGCACCAAAGAAGAAAACACACTAGGAGTAGAGGTTAAGTCGTTAGAAATCATAGTGGCCTCATGTGCCGTGTCAACTACCTCACTCACTAAGTGTTGTGGCTCACTCACTCCCTCAAGGATGCTCTCACTCGTATGGTGGGTGGAGTCACTCAAATGGCGCTCAACCTCACATAGGATGTGTGGCATGCTCTCATGTGTGGGGCTAGTGGTGGTGACACTCATCCTCTCATAGGAAATGCTCTCAATGTCACGTATGGTGGAGTCACTCATGTCACTCATGGGGTGGTGGCTCTCCTCACATGGCAATTGGGACATCTCGACATATATGGGTGTCGGAGAGATGTAGGTGCAAATGTCTCCATGCGCGGTCGCGTAGCTTGACTCGGAGTATGAGTCCAAAGTGGGCGTCGTCTTCATGTTGTTGAAGAGGTTTGCGCTCGTCGCCGTGGTCGAAGGGGATGGCCCTCGCTCGACCGTCTTGTCACCGTCTTGGTGTTGGAGGCCCATATGATGTGGCACCTCATAGCTCGTCTCCATGACCGAAGGGAGTTTCCCATGCTCGGCCATCTTCCTTGAGGGGCTTAGAAGATGGAAGTGTCGCCCTCTCTAAATGAGGTGGTCGCCTTGGACTTGATGAAGTCGATGAAGGCGTACCTGCGTGGGAAGTAGGCGAAGATGCCGTACGTCCAAAGGCGAAGATGCCTTGAGAACACTTGGCGAAGATGCCGAAGTGGTTGGTGTAGCCGTAGCGCCGTCTTGGTGGTGGTCGTCTCGCGGTCTTCTCTTGTGCTTATGAAGCTTCGACTTGGCGTGAAGTAGGGCTTCTTGGGACTTGTGCATTTGCGCTTGTGGAGCATCTTCATGATGATGATGTCGTTGTCGTGCTTGAGCTCGTAGTAGATGTCGTTCGTCATCGACGTGCACATGATGCTTGGAGGTGACTTGCCCTTCATGACGATGTTGATCACGAACGTGATGGTGGTCGCCATGTAGATGTGGACGAGGACGATGTGCACTTGCGTCGTTTGCGCGCTCCGAAGACTTGTGGCTTGAATGTCGCCGCCTTGAAGATGACGAAGGGGAAGAAGACTTGATCAAGGCCCGAATCTCCTCCATCCTTGCATCGTGCTCCTCTTTATGTGCGGCAAGCTTCTTGTCGAAGTAGTCCCTTCTCCTTGCTTCGGAGTGATGGATGTCGATGGAGATGTTCTCGATGCGCTCTCGCAATCTTGATTGTGTGCCTTGCACTTGTCGTTGTAGATCAAAGAGAGACGCTTTGGTGATGTAGTTGTTCACGCCGTTGTTGTTGTCGAAGACCGGAGATGAAATGCCTTGCCTATCCATCACAAGACTCGAGCAAATATGAGTGGGAGAAAGAGAAGAACTTATACCAATGTACCTTTGACCGATGTTGACAATGAATCAAGTTCACTCAAATGCGGACAATGAAATAGCACTATTGGTACCAATCCTTGTCGGTTCTCACACCTACACAAGTAAAGCTTATGGAGGAGCTCGGTGAGGATAGTGGCACAAAAATTTAATGCAAAATGTTAGCAAGAGTCAATAATGTTGAAAGAGATTCACAAATTTGCAAGCGAAACAAATGGACCAATAGCAAAGAATGGCACGGAAACACACACACGGATAGATAAATGGGGTCGTGCAACCAAGGAATGAGCACAAAATGTGGAATCCACGAAAAACGCTTCGTGTTGCACAACTCAAGAGAGACGCCAGCTATACGATTGCTCAATAGGCGGATCGACACTTGTGCACAACCTATAAGATGCAAAATGGATAAACTTCTATCCCAAGTATGCTATGTATGTATGGTTCCCGGTGTTTCTCTCAAGATGATCCAAGATGATCGGATATGACAATTTTATATGCAATGTGGTATGATGCTATGGCACTTGCTTACAAGCTTCTTTGCTCTCTTTCTTTTGCTTAAAAGCTTTATTCTCTTTTTTTTGGTATGGCCACTTTGCACAATGCACAAACCAAGATAGCAATTGTGTATATGCGGGAACAAACTTGAGACACTGGATGATATGATACCAATATGATATGGTATGGTATGTAATGGAAGGTATGATCACTAATGTGCACAAGTAACGTTGCCGGCAATACTCAAATGGCTAGTCTCGATAGGCAAGTAACGCAAAAGTAAGGCTAGGGGTTAACAATGCAAAAGCAAGGCAATATACAATGGAGGGATACCACGATATCAAGATGATATGGAGGTTACCGTCCGGCGATGATGAGTAGCGGTGTTCTTGATGTAGATACCAAGATGATGGAGACTTCGTACCTAAGTAGCGAAACACCTTAGGAAGCGGAAAACCGCGAACTCAAAATCTCAAACGTCAAATGTCAAAATGGTGGTAGCGGGAATGCGGTGGTGGTTTGCACTTGGCAATGCGGAAGTGGAGCGATGGGCTATACACGTGTCGGAGTTGAAGTTGCCGTCCCTAAGTAGCGAAACACCTTAGGAGACTCGAATCACAACTCGAAAAAGCTCAATCAACAATTGGGTTAAGTTGGTGGTGGTTGAAGTGTATGGTGGGCAAGGTTATGTGGAAGTGGTGGTGGTGGTTGATGAAGAAGCAATCGTCCCTAAGTGGCGAAACACCTTAGGAGACTCGAATCACTACTCAAGCAACCACTAATGCTATGGGGAAGAAAATTGGTTAGGTTGCGGAAGTCGGTGGTGGTTATGCGGAGGATGTGGCGGAAGCCCTAGGCAAAGATGCCAAAGTTCACAAAATTTGATGGAGTCAAATGATTTTGGTGGTATTTTTGTTGGAAGGGGGATGTCAAGAGCATTTCAACGAGCTAAAGAACGTCAAAATCGGAGTTCGGATGAATTAGTTATGGACAAAACAAAAATCAGCCGAAGTCTGAAACTACAGGTTACGGACGTCCAGAAAAGGTCGGATGTCCGGGGCGTCGGACGTCCGGAAAAGTCGGAAATCCATAAATTCAGTTCGGGTTAGGGGTTCCGGTCGTCCGGGAAAGGTCGGACGTCCGGTCGTTCCAGGGGCTCCGGACGTCCGTAAAACGTCGGTCGTCCGGTGGGTCGGGGTCAACGCGAGATGGGAGTTTCGGGACGCGATTTTGGGCGGAATTTTGGGATTTTGGGGTCAAAATTAGCGGGATTTCGTGGATGGAAAGTGGGGAAACTTGGGGAAATGCTAGATCCACTCGAAACCAAGCAAATCCATGGATCAAAATCAACAAAACATCATCAAAACTAACAAATCACAAAAAATTGGGGCTATTTTGGTGGGGATTTTTCGGATTTAGGGCGAAATCAACAAAATCAAGCTAGAAAACACGGGTAGGGGCTCCAAAAGCGTGATCAACCTAAGCTCGATCCATAGATGATGTGAGGCGGAACCCTCGTGGGCGATCTTTCACGTTGGAGCGGATCCTCACGGTGGATTACGAAGAACGAGCGGAAGAACACGAGGAAATCACGGGGAGAAAGCGAGGGAAAACACTCAACCAACAAGGAATCGGTCACACAAATGCTAGATCAAAGAACACAAAGGGAGATACATGATTCAAGGTCAACAAAGGGCGATACAAGCGGTAGCCGTTCTTCTCCGTGAGGAGGTCTTGATGATGGTCTTCTCCGCAAAGGGAGGTCTTGAATCCAAGGTGGATCGTCTCGAAGAGGGGTCGCGGTCTCTCTCGTGGAGTAGATCCGGTATGGATGAGCCAAGCTCTATCTATGAGCTAAATCAACGCTAACCTTAACTAGGAGGAGGTGGAGGAGTATATATAGTCATGGGCCACGAAGGGGTAAGTGAAGGGTACATGGGCTGCGGCCCAACACACTGCTTGTCTTGTGAGCAGGCGTCAGACGTCCGGAGGGTTCCGGTCGTCCGGAGGCTCAGGAAGGTCCGGACGTCCGGAGCTCTTCGGACTTCCGTAGATTAGGCTCGGGTGCGCTTCGGTCGGACGTCTGGAGGGGGCCGGTCGTCCGGAGGCTTCAAGGGTCCCGGACGTCCGGAGTTCTTCGGATGTCCGCATGATTCGTTCGGTGGCATTGCAGTCGTCCGGAGGGGCCCAGTCGTCCGAACTGGAGTCGTCAGACGTCCGGTCCTGGTCGGACGTCCGGCAGCTAACTTCAGGCAGCTTCTTCTCTTGGTCCGTGTACTTGGTGTCCTCGCCGTCTTGTCCATGGTCTTCCTCCTTGTTCCTGGTCATGCATAGCACATATATTTGAGGTAGTAACCATGTCTCACATGTGGGAAGTGAAGGTTCGGAGAGGAGCGAGTTCACCTTGTGTCCAATGGCGTTTGTTCGAGGTCTCTTCATATGTCCACTTGGGGCTTGGAGAGTAGTGGGAGTGTACATGGGGATGAACGTGGGATGCTCCGCATCACAGTACCTTTTGAATAAACAATACATAGCTTTTGCCTATTATTGCACTACTTTCTTTATCTATATATATGTTCATTCATGACATGTTGCACCCGTACACTTTGTTACGGCCAATACACCAGGGGCTTAAGTACCCCAAATATATGGTGTGATAAGTCCGAACACTTTCACAAGTGCGGCACCCCGAACTTATAGCATTATATGCATCGGCTCCGAATCATGTCTTGGGTCAATAGTTGGGTTTTCCGGCTCCCATGTTTTGGTACCTTACATTCCGTTTTATCGGCTAAGGTAGCTGGGAGAACCACAGCGATTGTGCCCAGTTGAGCTGAGTTGAGCACCTCGGTGGAGAAAGCTAAAATCGATTGTCATGATAGGGCGAGAGCCGATCATTTATTCGAGAGGTTTTTTCGGTCCCTAAAGACTTATGCCGCTTAGAGCGAGGAGTCGGCATTGTCCGGCCAAGGCGTGGATAGCGCGCGAACTCGGTCTTCGAATACTAGGGGCTTCGCGAAATTTAAAATTATAGAATTCTATGGCTAAGTGAGAGTGTTCAAGCACTATAAGTCCGGTTGCCTTGTTACGTTGCGTTGAGCGCCTCCTCGAAGGACCCAAGAATGGGAACAAGAGCGCTCAAGTTTATCGAACACCCCACACTTTCGTGGCATGAAATTTGAAGCCAATGACTTGCCATCTCTTAAATTTGATAAGCGGCCGCCTGAAGGTAATATTTTAAATTCTGGCGTTGCTTAAGCGCATATGAACAAGTTTTCAGCGTCTGGGATAACAAATGCGAGTCTATTCAAAAATTACATCTTTGGAGCACTCACCCGCTATAAGGCAGGCACCCTTCAGGACGCCCTCATAGTACATTTCGGGCTTGCGATGCTCCTTGCCCTTCGGTGGCCCGTCCATCACAAGCTTCTCCGCATCCAGCTTGCCCCAGTGCACTTTAGCACGGGCAAGGGCCCGACGGGCACCTTCAATGCAGACGGAGCGCTTGATGACTTCAATCCATGGACATGCGTCCACCAGCTGCCGCACTAGCCCGAAGTAGCTCCCACACATGGCTTCCAATGGCCACAGCCGAATTATGAGGCCCTTCATGGCCTGTTCGGCGACCTTGTGGAGCTTGACGAGCTGCTTCAGCTGGTCGCTCAGGGGCACCGGATGTCCGGCCTCAGCATACTAAGACCAGAACACCTTTTCCGTCGAGCTCCCCTCCTTGGCGCGGTAGAATGCGGCAGCATCAGACACACTACGGGGCAGATCTGCGAATGCTCCTGGAGAGCTCCGGATTCGGGTAAGTAATAGATAATTCACTTTCACATGCTTGCTTTGCATAAAGAATTCCTTACCCGCCGCTATCTTCTTTAATGATTCAATTTCTTGGAGGGCTTTTTGGGCTTCGGCCTTAGCGGCTTTGCCACTCTCAAGAGCCGAGGCGAGCTCGGACTCTCGAGTCTTCGAGTCACGCTCCAAACTCTCGTGTTTTTTCCACGAGAGCCTAGAACTCTTGACGCACCTCCGCCACCCGCGCCTCCTGCTTCTCTCGCTCGGAGCGCTCCACGGCCACTTTGCTTTCGGCCGTGGACACCGCTTCCCTCAGGGTCGCCACCTCGTTCGTGGCCCCTACAATACCCACGTTAGTCCTGTCAGTTTTTGCAACCAAATCCTTTCTATAAGGTATTACTTTAGTAATACCTTTCCTATCCTCGAGCTGCTTCTTGGCAAGGCTCTGCTTCAATGCATTGACCTCCGTAGTCAGTGCGGCAGAGGTCAGCAGCGCATCCTGCATTCCCATATTGACATACTTATGTTAGACTCCTGCGTATATCTTTTTAGATCCTCAGTCCGCTTTTATTTCCGAACACCGAACTAAGCATCGGGGCTACTGTCTATGCGGTAATATTTTACATATTCTAAACTTACCTCAAAGCCCGATAGAAGGCTGGTGCAGGCTTCGATCAGCCCGCTCTTGGCGGACTGAACTTTCTGGATCACCACACTCATAACAGTGCGGTGCTCCTCGTCGATGGAGGCGCCGTTAAGCGCCTCCAACAAGCTATCCGGTGCCTCCAGATGGACGGAGGTCACCGGCGTCGCCGTCTTGCCCTTCGTACGAAGGGGCCGCTTACCGTGCCGGAACCATCAAGGTTCCACGGAGTCCGCACAGGCCGGACTTAGATCCCTCTAGGGTCTCGCCCCTTTGCGCCCGGAGTCGGGAGGTCGCCTTGCGGCGCCTCGGGACCACCTCCTCCTGGTTGGGCCTTTGGGACTCCACCGCGGTGTAAATGCGCATCACGAGGAGAGGAGGCGGTCGGAAGTGAAGCACTATTCACATCCGGCGAATCCGAGGAGCCGCTCGATGAAGCGGCGAGCTCGTCCTTGGGCGGGCTACATGGTTATATTCGGCGTTAGAAGACACTATGCGACAAATAAAAAGTCATGAGCTATTCCGGAGTCCGGACACTTATGATCTCGCCAGGGGCTTGGCCCTTGTTGGCCACTCCTCCTCGTCGTTGTCGGCGTTGGTGGAGAAGTCCGGAGGAAGGGTCCTTCCTTTCTTGGACCCTCCGGCCTCCCCAGTCGGGGCGGCCTTCCTTTTCTTCTCTCCCCCCGCTGGGGGAGAGGCTTCTTTTTCCTCCTCCTCTTCCTCAGGGAAGGATTCCTCCTCAGAGTCATCGGACGATGAGTCCGACAACACATGGCGTCGGGCGCTCCTTCGAGTCCCCGTGGCCTCCTTCTTGGCCTTCTTCTCCGGCACCACGTGAGGTGCCGGAGCCAGCCCTGGCTAATCGTCGGCCTTCCGCTGGGTTTTCGGCAAGGGGCGAGCAGTTAATCTGTCCGGACGTCTTCACCCGATCTGTCCAAAGGTTAGGGAATTTTAGATCCCGCATAGAGTAAAACTATGAAAAAAGAGTCCCATAAAGGGTAAAATAACTTACCTCGCTGGCTTGACGCTGCGAGATGAATCCGTGATCTTCGGTAGCGGATGTGGGAGCCTCGGCGCCCTTGAACAGCACCTTCCAGGCATCTTCGTACATAGTGTCGAAGAGCCTTTTCAGAGTCTGGTGCTGTGCCGGATCGAACTCCCACAATTTGAAGGCCCGTTCTTTGGCATGGGAGAATCCGTGGATGAGCATCACCTGGCTTACATTGACAAGCTTGAGATTCTTGTCCACTGTGTTCGGACGCAGGTTTGGAGTCCGGACAGCTCTTCGAATCACCCACGTCGGGCCGTCTCTTTCCATGGCGTGAGCCGTGTGGGGAGCCAGATCGAATTCGGGGCCGCCGCCCATTGAGAGTCGGCTGCTCGGTGATGTAGAACCACCCCGATTGCCAACCCTTTATGGTCTCCACAAAGGAGCCCTCGAGCCATAGGACTTTGGCCATCTTGCCAACCATGGCGCCTCCGCACTCCGCTTGGCGGCCGCCCACTACCTTCGGCTTGACATTGAAGGTCTTCAGCCATAAGACGAAGTGGGGCTGGATGCAGAGGAAGGCCTCGCACACGACGATGAACACCGAGATGTTGAGGATGAAGTTCGGGGCCAGATCGTGGAAGTCCAGGCCGTAGTAGAACATGAGCCCCCGGACAAATGGGTGAAGTGGAAAACCTAGTCCGCGGAGGAAGTGGGTGAGGAACACCACCCTCTCATGGGGCCTGGGGGTGGGAATGAGCTGCCCAGCGTCAGGGAGCCGGTGCGATGTCATTGGACAAGTATCCGACCTTCCGCAGCTTTTTGACTTGTCCCTCCGTGTCGGAGGAGACCATCCACTTGCGTCCCGCTCCGGACATGGCTGGAGGAGGTTGAGGAGGGATGTGCGGACTTGGGTGTTGGAGCTCGAGTGCGCGGAAATGGATGAGCAAAGGAGGAAGAAGGCGTAGGCAAAAAGGTGGATCCTTATCCCCTTATATGGACGGACGAAGCTATGCGTCCCCCGCCAGCCTGGTAAAACTCGCTTATCTCCCAAGCGCCGTAATCAATGGCGCGGTTGGGTTATCCACGTCCGTATTGATGAGAATCCCGGAATAAGGGGGCACGATCTCCGCTTTGATAAGACATGGCAAGGAAACCGCCTCGCTAAACGTGTTGAGGTGGAACAGTAAAAACGATTCGTATAAAGGCCTGGCCGTGGTGTGATGTCACGCCGCGGAATATGTCAGCAGATCTGTGCAAAAGTTATTCTCTCTACGGTGGTATGTGGAACTTGTTTTGCGAGCGGACACTATCCTTGTGTTCAAAATCTTCTATGAAGTATTCGGAAGAGGAACCCGCCTTTCAATGCCGAAGACAATATCTTGCTATTTGGACTCGTCGTCATTGAAGCTGGTTCAGGGGAGCTCTTGAGGAGTCTGGATTAGGGGGTGTCCGGATAGCGAACTATCACCGTTGGCGGACTCTGGACTATGAAGATACAAGATTGAAGACTTCGTCCCGTGTCCGGATGGGACTTTCCTTGGCGTGGAAGGCAAGCTTAGCGATACGGATATGTAGATCTCCTACCATTGTAGCCGACTCTGTGTAACCCTAACCCTATCCGGTGTCTATATAAACCGGAGGGTTTTAGTCCGTAGGACGAACAACAATCATACCATAGGCTAGCTTCTAGGGTTTAGCCTCTACGATCTTGTGGTAGATCCACTCTTGTACTACCCATATCATCAATATTAATCAAGCAGGAGTAGGGGTATTACCTCCATCGAGAGGGCCCGAACCTTGGTAAAAACATTGTGTCCCTTGTCTCCTGTTACCATCCGCCTAGACGCACAGTTCAGGACCCCCTACCCGAGATCCGCCGGTTTTGACACCGACATTTTCCTTACCTTTAATATACTTGATGACATAAGGAAAAGACGCAATAAATTCACTCCACTTAGCATGACGCTTGTTCAACTTAGTTTGACCCTTAAGATATTTAAGTGTTTCATGATCGGTGTGGATGATGAATTCATGAGGGCGGAGGTAATGTTCCCATTATGCAAAACTCGCACTAAAGCATATAGCTCTTTGTCATTGACGGGGTAATTGAGTTTCCCTCCAGAAAGTTTCTCACTAAAATATGCGATGGGGCGCTTCTCTTGCGTTAACACACCTCCTATGTCATTACCACTAGCATTGCAATGAATTTCAAAAGGTTTGTCGAAGTTGGGTAATGCAAGAATGGGAGCATGAGTAAGAAAATTCTTAAGCTCATTCAATGCACTATCTTGAGATGGTCCCCAAACAAAGGGTGCATTCTTCTTGCTCAAAGCATGTAAAGATGAAGCGATAATGCTAAAATCCTTCACAAATCTACGATAGAATCCAGCTAGACCAAGAAAAATACGCACTTGTAGCAAATTTTTTGGTTGGGGCCAAGTTTTAATAGCATTGATCTTAGATTCATCAACATGAACACCCTTAGAAGATACTACAAAACCCAAGAAAACAAGCTTATCAACACCGAAAAGGCATTTTTCCATATTAGCATAAAGTTGCTCTTTTCGAAGAGTTTGTAGCATGGTGCGAAGGTGGGTGTCATGCTCTTTGAGAGATTTGCTAAAAAACAAGGATATCATCGAAGTAGAAAACAAGAAATTCACCAATGTAAGGGCGAAACACATAATGCATAAGACGCATGAAAGTACCGGGTGCTTCGAATAAAACCATAGGCATGACTAACCACTCATACAAACCAAACATAGTTTTGAAAGCGGTTTTCCATTCATCACCCTCTTGTATGCGGATTTGATAGTAACCACTTTTAAGATCAATTTTGGAAAAAAATGGTGGCACCGCTAAGCTTATCAAGCATATCATCAAGGCGTGGAATGGGGTACCTATAGCGAACGGTGATAGCATTGATAGGTCTACAATCGGAGCACATGCAAAAACTACCGTCTCATTTTGGCACAAGGATGACCGGTACGGCACAAGGACTCAAACTTTCACGCACATGTCCATGATCTATGAGATGTTTTACTTGCCTTTGTATTTCTTTGGTTTCTTTGGGGTTGACTCGGTAGGGAGCTTTGTTTGGAAGTGGCGCTCTGGGGATGAGGTCAATTCGATGCTCGATGCCTCGAAGTGGAGGTAGACCCGGAGGTAGCTCGTCGGGGAAAACCTCTTGGAATTCCTGCAAAAGAGAAGACAACACTAGAGGAAGATTGTGAGAGGTGTTAGCTTTTGGTGCCTCATCTTTGCACAATATGACATAGTGTACGACACTTGATGGGTTCTCACACACTTCTCTCATCTCACGTTTGGTGGCAAATACAACTAAGTTTTTCTTGTCGCTCTTCGTGGAGGCACTCAATTTGGGCTTGTGACTCTCACTCTCTTTTTGGTGGTTCTCTCTCTCACCATTTTCTCCATGATGGGTAGCTTGCTTATCGGCGATCACTTGGCTTGGAGACATAGGTCGTAGTACATACTCCTTTCCTTTCATCTTGAAGCTATAGTGGTTTGTACGCCCGTTTTGGATGACACCTCGGTCAAATTGCCATGGCCGGCTCTAAGTGCATCTAGTGCCCCTTAGTGATTTTGGTGTATTGAAGACTTATAGGTTAAGGAACTAATGCGTTTGTGAGTGTACACATGTCTATAAGTCTATGAGGAGTTTTGATATTCTGGAGAAAGTTGACCCCTAAAATGAAGTTCTTCGATGAAGACTTTGATATTCGAAGACTTTACGAAGACTTTGTGAGTGAAGAAATTGGTGTGACCTTGAAGACTTGGTATTCATTTGAGGAACATGAAGCGTGAAGACTTTCGTTTTCGTTGTTTCATTTGCTCTTTCTTGAGTCATAGGAAACACCGTATTGTTAAAGGGGGTCGAGGAAATACTAAGGAAAAATTTCCATGTGATGCTCAACTCAAAATCCTACACCTACCAATCCCTTCGAGTGAAGCCTTTGGAAAACTCATACAGTTCAGCCAATTTCTTGATGTGAGAGCGAAGTTCTTACGGTATTTGAGAATTTGTTCGGACCGAGGAGTTAGGAATTCGCCAGATCTGGATTGCCTACGATGAGGAACATGATAGCCACGAGGAATTTGACATTCAAATTTCCGACCCGTTCTTGTCATGCGTGCACCTGTCCCAAAATATCTTATCCACCTAACGGTCATATCATTGAAGGGCATTTATGTCTTATCATGTCGGGCTGCTCCCTAGGCTATAAATAGCCGCCCCTACAACCACTAGCTGGTTGGCTGCTCGAGAGAAACTTGACACTTGTCATTTGAGAGCAACCCATCCTCACGAGGACTTTGAGCGAAAATCATCGAGTGAGGAAAAACCCCAAAAACCAAACCCTACAAACCCAAAGTGATTGAGCATCACTTGAAGAGATTGATCCTGCGTGGATCCGACGCTTGTTACCTTTGAAGACTGCTTCTTCCAGACGGTTAGGCGTCATGGTCTAGAGCATCCAAGAGGAATTGTGGATCGCTGAGTGACCAAGTCTGTGAAGGTTTGGAAGTCGCCTGAAGACTTACCACGAGTGATTGGACGAGGTCTGTGTGAACTTAGTTCAAGGAGAATACGGTGAGAACTTGGTGTCCTGAGCTCCGTGCTCAGCGACTGGGTGTCCGGGACTGTGTGTCCTCGAGTTTAAATACTCAGCCGCTCCAACAAGACGTACAACTGAGACAGCAGTTGGAACTGGTCTACCAAATCATTGTCTTCACCAACCTAACTGGTTCTATCTCCTCAACCCTTTCTTTTCCTCATTATTGTGTTGAGAGTTTATTCATATCTGTGTTTGAAGACTTTGACTGAAGACTTTCTCAATTTCCTCAGTTCAATTTCTTCAGTCTGTTTGTCTTCATCTTGAGCTATCCTGTGTTTACGCTTTTCTGTACTCTTTGTTTGTCTTCATTTCATCATGATGACCATGCCCGCATTCTGTTATGCTTACTTCTGAGTACTTATTCCGCTGCATGTAGTTCTTCGCTAAGGAATTTCCTCATCGGCAAATTCCTTAGTGAAGAATTCATAAAAATCGCCTATTCACCCCCCTCTATTCGATATAACGCACTTTCAATTGGTATCAGAGCAAGGTACTCCCTTGTTCTGTGTGATTTTGGTTTAACCACACGGAGTTTTAGTTATGTCGACCGCAGGTATGAAGAAAGTGACATGTCCTATCTTTGACGGTCTTGATTATCCCAAGTGGAAGGCCATGATGAGGAAGCGCCTCATGGCAATGGACATCGAGCTGTGGACCGTCACTGAAATTGCTCTTACTGATCTATGCAAAATGGCGAACGCAGATGATATTCGCAAGTACACTCGTCTTGATGTCATGGCAAAGGATATCATCTGTTCCTGCCTATCTAGAGATGAATTCAAGCGCATTATGCATCTTTGCAATGCGAAGCTTATCTGGGACCGAATCTCCGACGTCTATGAAGGTCATCGAACCCGTCATGATCCTTGGTTTGAGGACTTCAAGGAATCTCTCAAAAGCGATGAATTTCGAACCCGGAATCATCAACTTGACATCATGTCTCATGGCAAAGGGTGTCGAGGTAACCGAATGTTCCTCATCTGAATTTAGTGACTATGAATCTGATGATGATGGATCTGATGATGATATTGAACCTAGCTATACCAAACTTGTTTGCATTGCCACCAAACAACAACATGCCTTGGGAAAGGTTCAAAACATGTTAGGTAAGAGTGATGATATGTTAGGTGAAGAAATGGATCGCACTAAAGCCCTGACTCAAAATCTTCAGAGACTTCAGTCTAGGTTTGACAGCCTTCAAGGTCATCATAACACTCTCTTATCTGATCATGAGAAACTTTCTTATGAATTTCTTCAAAGAAAGCAAGATATTGAGAAGCTAAGAGTGAATTATGAAGATCTTCAGAAGGAGCGCGATTCATTACTTGCCCAACAAATCAGCGCTTCTCAAGAAGAATTTGTTCCTCCATGCTTAAAGTGCATTGAACGTGAATCTGCTAATTCTTCACCTGAATGTTCAAATGCTTCAACTGTTACAAATTCTTCACCTGCCTCTGCTATCACTTTCCTCATCTAAGGACATTGCTAGTATCACTAATGATGCCGGGCTGAAGGAATTGTATATGACAGGCATGTACAAAAGCCTCAAAGGCCATCAGACTCTTTGTGATGTGCTTAAAAAGCAGATCCTCAACAGGAACCCTAGGAAAGAGGGTATTGCCTTTGAGAGGAAACTCAATCTTGATGGAACATATTGGAAGCCCGAGCGGTATCCCAAAACCTCATGGAGTTCTTGCAAAGGGACCTCGATTGATCCATCTAACTTATCTGGCTTTACATGCGAATCTCCTCATTCTTCCGATGAGTCATTTGACTCCAACTATAAACTGTTCAAAAATTAGAATGGTGAAGTATTTGCTAGATATGTTGGCACTAAGCTGCAGGAACGGTTCCCCTATGAAGAAAATCTGGGTTCCCAAGAAGTGCCTTGAAAGTCTTGGTGAATGTCCTCATGACACCACACGTGAAGAATAGCAACCCAGATCAAATTCTTCATATGGACCAAATTCTTCATATGGATCCAAGTCCTCATACGGACCAAATTCCTCACATGGATCAAAGTCCTCATATGATTATCATCGTGCTAACAACTCTGTTTCGCAGGGTAGAGCTAAGGGCTATGAATATGTGCATTATTCTTCAAACCAATATGTTCATAAGTCATCGAAGAATTTCTCTGCTTATTCATATGCTTACCCTAACCCCTCTTATGTGAAACGAAATGGATTGGCCTCTATGCCACCATTCTCATATGGTGCTCTCAGAGAGAAGAACTCTTTGCCACCCCTTCAGATGTGGGTGGTGAAGAAAAAGAACTAACCTCTTCTGCGAGGTCAGGTCTCGGGCGTGCTTTAAATGTCTGAAGAATTTCTTTGAGGGCACGACAAAATGCTGAAAGGGCCTTGAGCTAATCATGATGAAATGAACTTTCATTTCACACGTCCTCATCTTGCTTATCTATTAATCTTGATCGATGAAATTCATCGATGAACTTGATATCATATTCTTCACCGATGAAGTATATGAGATCGTAAGTTGTACTAATTCATCTGCAGGATGATCAACCCAAAGCCACCGAGTGGGTTCTCGATAGTGGATGTACAAATCACATGACTGGTGACAAGAATCTATTGATGGATGCTCCTAATCACCGTCACATCTGAAGCATATCATCTTTGCTAACAAAGGCAAAAGTCGGTATTGGGTCTTGGTAAGGTTGCGATCTCTAAGGACATACACATGGACAAAGTCATGCTTGTTGAGTCCTTAGGATACAACCTCATGTCGATCTCAATGCTTTGTGATCTTGATATGGTTGTTATCTTTGGCAAGTATCATTGTGTTGTGATTATGGAAGCTGACAATTCCAAAGTCTTGAAGGCTTTAGGAGAGGAGACTTGTATATTGTTGATTTCTCTCTGAGGACCAAAACCAGCCGTGTGTCTACTTGCAAAAGCTTCGGAAGGCTGGCTATGGCATCGGCGACTTGGTCACGAGGCATGAGGAATTTACTGCACGCTTGCAAAGAAGAAGCATGTCATTGGCATTGAGAATGTCAAATTCCTCAAGAATCACTTGTGCGAAGCTTGTGAAGCTGGAAAAATGACCAAGGCCAAGCATCCAGCGAAGACTATCATGACCACTACTCATCCCTTCGAATTGCTTCACATGGACCTCTTTGGTCCCAATCATTACTCAGCTGTCGTTAATGATGCATCTCTATATGGCTTTGTTATTGTTGATGATTACTCTCGTTACACATGGGTACACATTGTTACTTACAAAAATCAAGTGCAGGAAGTCTTCAAACGATTTTCCTCGAGGGCTTCAACTAACTTTGGTGTGAAGATCAAACACATCAGGAGTGACAATGGAACTGAGTTCAAGAATTCCGGTCTTGATGCCTATCTTGATGAACTTGGTATTACTCATGATTTATCTGCTCCCTATACTCCTCAGCAGAATGGCATCGTGGAGCGCAAGAACAGAACTCTTGTTGAGATGGCTCGCACTATGCTTGATTAATACAAAACGCCTAATCGTTTTTGGATTGATGCAATTGATACTGCGTGCCACATCATCAACAGAGTATATCTTCACAAATTCTTCAAGAAGACTGCCTATGAACTCCTCACTGACAAGAAACCCAATGTAAGTTATTTCAAAGTCTTCGATGCTAAATGCTGGATTAGAGATCCTCATCACAATTCTAAATTTGCACCGAAAGCACATGAAGGTTTTATGCTTGGTTACAGAAAGGACTCGCACACCTACAGAGTCTTCAACATCGCTCTTCACAAGATTGTTGACACTGTAGATGTGCGGTTTGATGAAACAAATGGCTCGCAAAGAGAGCACCTACCTTCTGTGTTAGATGAACCAGCACATGAGGAATCTATCAAGTTCAAGGCAACTGAGGATGTCATTCCTACTGAAGAATCTGCTGAAGAATTCATTCTGTCTGTGAAGAACGCCGGTGATGCACCTGAAGATAATGCTTTGAAGACAATGGTGCCGAGGAAAATGATCAAATTCCTCGGCGACAACCAGCTCATCCTCGTGTTGCAAAAGAAGTGCAAGTTGACAAGATCATCGATGACATTGAAGCGCCAGTCCTCTCACACGCTCAAAAGCTTCACATTTATCTAACTTTTGTGGGCACTATGCTTTTGTCTCTATCACAGAGCCCACTAAGGTAGATGAAGCATTTCGGAACCCGAGTGGATTCAGGCCATGCAAGAAGAATTACATCAGTTTGAGCTCAACAATGTGGGAACCGGTCAAACGTCCAGATCCTCGCAAGCATAATATCATTGGCACAAAGTGGATCTACCACAACAAGCAAGATGAAAATGGCCTTGTGGTGAGGAATAAGGCACGACTAGTAGCTCAAGGCTACACCCAGGTTGAAGGAATTGATTTCGATGAAACTTTTGCACCTGTCGCTAGACTTGAGTCTATTCGCATATTACTCGCCTATGCTAACCATCACAATATCACTTTATATCAAATGGATGTGAAAAGCGCATTCCTCAATGGTAAGCTTGAGGAAGAAGTATATGTTGCTCAACCCCCAGGTTTTGAAGATCCAAAGAATCCCGATAAAGTCTTCAGACTCAACAAGGCCCTCTATGGTCTCAAACAAGCCCCACGGGCATAGTATGATACATTGAAGGAATTCTTCGTGAAGAATGGCTTCACACCCGGTTCACTCGACCCTACTCTCTTTACTAAATCATATGATGGTGAACTGTTTGTGCGCCAAATATATGTTGATGATATTATCTTTGGCATCTTGACCAACGTTATAGTGATGAATTTGCCTATATGATGAGTGAAGAATATCAAATGTCTATGATGGGAGAGTTGAAATTCTTCTTAGGTCTTCAAAATCGTCAACAACACAATGGCATATTCATATCTCAGGAGAAATACCTCAAAGATGTCCTGAAGAAATTTGGCATGCAAGATTGCAAAGGTGTCAAAATTCCTATGCCTACAAATGGCCATCTATGCACTGATGAAAATGGTATTGACTTTGATCACAAGGTATACCGCTCCATGATTGGTTCTTTATTATACTTATGTGCATCTAGGCCAGATATAATGCTTAGTGTTTGCATGTGTGCCCGATTTCAAGCTACTTGAAGGAATCACACCATAAGGCTGTGAAGCATATTTTTCGATATCTAGCTCACACACCAACACTAGGATTATGGTACCCCAAGGGCTCTACTTTTGATCTCATTGGATATTCGACTCGACTATGCTGGTGATCGTGTGGACCGCAAGTCAACATCTGGTACTTGTCATTTCCTTGGACGATCTTTGGTCTGTTGGTCCTCGAAGAAACATAACTGCGTATCACTGTCTACTGCGGAAGCTGAATACATTGCTGCTGGCTCGTGTTGTGCTCAATTGTTGTGGATGAAGCAGACTCTCAAGGACTACAGCATCAACGTGAAGAATGTGCCTCTCATCTTGTGACAATGAGAGTGCCATCAAGATTGCTCACAACCCCGTTTCAAGACTCGAAGACAAAGCACATTCAAATTCGTCATCATTTTCTTCGTGATCATGTGTTGAAGGCGACATCTCCATCGAGCATGTGAAGACGAAGAACAACTAGCCGATATCTTCACTAAGCCCTTGGATGAGAAGAGATTTAGCAAGTTGCGGTGTGAGCTAAATATCTTAGAATCTTCGAATGTTCTTTGAAAAGGACACACATCCTGACACTTATGCAAAATTGATGACTTAGATGTGCAACACATGAAGAAACGTTTTTCTTCAATCAATGAAGAATAACATTCTAAAGTGTGAAGAAATTAATGAAGAATTTGATTCTTAGAACCCTACGACAATTGTACGCGGTGTCTGAAATCATCATTCTTATACGGTGGGACACGCCACCACCAAAGTTGAAAATCTTCAATTTGAGTTTTTCCTCAGTTTTTGAAATTCTTCAGTTTTTCAAATTCTTCAACTTTGCAAAATCTTCACTGTTTCCGTCGTTTTTCTTCATTGGCTATACATATATATGGGTTTACGTCCTCTACAGCATTCACTTATGGCTATTTCTTCAAGTTGCTTTTTCTGCTAAGTGAATGTGATCGGACCCTTCCCCTCTATGCTATACTCAACCTAATCTATTCACAAATTCTTCATGTGCGTTCTATTTGAAACTCGTTCAAAATCTTCACCGTGTCCTTGTCAGCTGAAGAAATTGCGAACGGAACTTTAAAAAAATGATCTTATCCAAACTTTCGGTTTTGCCGCTCAAACCGTTCCGCATCCCACGATGCATTATTTTACTCACCCACGATCGTACATGATCTCCACTACACAGTACGTGGGTGACACATGTCGTGTGAAGGAGAATGGTCAGGGGCACGTTCGTCCTAAATCTTCGGGCCAACAGTTTTTCACTGCCTCTATAAATACCCCTCTCTCCATCCTCACTTCTTTTACCCTTCGACCTCTCTCTCCCGCTCGAGCTCCTCAAACCCTAAGCGCCGCCGCTTCTCCATCGTCGCCGGTGAGGAAGAGCTCATTGCCTCGACCTCTTCGCCGACGTACTCGCGCCTTGGAAATCCTCACTCCGCCGGGCCGTAGCTGTCTTCCTCCGCCAAGTTAGGGCGTGGAAGATCTGAGCGAACGAGCTTCACATCTACAACACCCGGTTCGTCGTGTTCTTCATTTAGGGTAAATAAAAGTTACTTTTACTACCCTCGTTGATCCAAATTTTAAACTACAAAATCTTCAAAGGTGTTTTATTCTTCAAATCCTCACACACAAACACCTCACTAGTTATATGCTCTTGATTCGTTTCTCTAAGCAACCATTTTCTTCAAGATTCCTCAATTGTGTGGATCCTCGATCTATACAACTCTGGAACCTATGACAAAGATCGCTTAGTGAAATTCTTTAAGGCTCATCTGGTCAAAATCCTCAAAACTTGTTCTTTTTGAAAAACCTTCTGAGAACGCATATGACCTCTCCAAATTCCTCGCAACTATACTACATTCACAGGTACTCATGTCATTGCTGAATCACTAGGTTCTCATCAACTTAACTCATTTGCAGCGTTCCTTGAAGAAAAGTTGCATACTTCTTCAGAGAATTCGGTTGCTCAAATTCCTCGGCTGAAGAATATGGCAGAAGGAAAGAAGCCATAGAAAGGAGGAAAGAGGCACGAGGTCATGACCGCGCGTTTGAAATCCACGAGGAAATTTATGCTGATTATTGCACACCGATGAAGCCGAGTTCGACAAAGAGAACAAAAATCAGCGCAAAGGTGCGCATCCAAAGGATTGAACGGAGATGGGCACGGGAATGGAGGGAGTATGATATGTAACTTCAAAGTACATGAAGAAATTCACACTCAATCCTCCATGCCCAAGAGCTCCATTGTCACCAGCCAAGAAGTTGACCCCACCGACATCAAGCGTGGTGAGGACTTTCTGAAGAATGGGCCAAGCGCCAAGCCAAGTTGGCCAGACAAGCCAATGAGGCAGTGAGGAAATTCAATGAGGACTCTGCCACTGCTGCTGCTCCTGAGGCCTCTGTCAAGGCAAGAAAATCTATGGCGAAGAAGCCCGCTCACAAACCAAGTGCTTCACCAACAGTGCCCTCACGGCCAAGTTCCTCAGCAGTGCCCTCACGTCCAATTCCTCATGCTGCCCCTGCTCCTCCAAAATCCTCAGCTCCTCCCAAATCCTCAGCAGTTCCGACAAAGTCCTCAGCACCTGTGCATCTGGCCACGTGCCAAAGGACTGCAAGCTTCTCCATTGCCTCTGGTGTCTCAGCAAGTTCCTCAGCTGCACCAAAGTCTTCATATGGCCCGACTCTGCTTTGAAGACTAAGGCCCTGGTGGACGAGGTCCTCGGCCAAGTCCCAAGAAGAAACAGGTAGCTTTCCAAGAGCCACCAGAAGATGATGAGGCTGATGATGATGAACTTGCGGAAATCATCAGAGATCGCCAAGAAAGGGCCGCTAGAGCCAAAGGCACATCTGTGCCTCTGCTGTTGGATCCGAGGAAAATCCTCGATTATATTGATCTCTAGCACAAGGATCCAAATAACCCTTTGCCTGATTTTCATCTGACCCCTGGACAAAGTCATATGTTGACTCATTTCATCACAGAAGAGAAATGGAAGTTTGAAAAGGCAAGAGAGATCAAGAAGGCTCAATCTGAGAAGGAGAAGTTCACGAAGAAAAGCGTTGTCAAAATGACACACGAGGAACTTCTCAAGGTCCAGACTGAAATTCAAGACCTCGGCAAAACTTCGATGCTTATTATCTTTGATTGGCAAGGCGAGTCGGTCGATTCGTCAACTCGACGAAGAAGTTCACAAATGTTGCTGCCCCAACGCAACATGCAATTCCTCAGTGGAGCCTCGGCTCAATGGCCCGAAGAACATGCCAAAGACCAATCGATGAAGTTCAGGCTGCTGAAGAAAATGCCAATTCTGGTGATGATCCCATCCCACTTGAAGAAATTGCCAGGGCATCCACTAGTGGTGCGCCTGAAGAAAATGAACTAGTCAGGGCAACTGCATCAGTTGCTCCTGAGGAAAATCATCCAAATTCCTCAGCTCCTCCTGCGCCAACACCAACTCCAATTCTTCCATCTGCCTCGGATGTGAAGAAAACGAAGGCTGCAGAACGAGCTGCAGTGAAGAAACGGAAAGCATCAGCTGCGTCAAATTCTTCGGCTGCGAATAAAATGAAGCCAATGACGAGCTCCTTTGAAAATCCAATTGATGTTGTTCCAATTTCCTCAATTCCATCAAAGGACCTTGTTTCTTTTGATGAAGATTATGTGATCCCAAGCGGATCTGATGAAGAAAATCATTCTGCTGCTTCGTCAGAGCAGATTGATGAACAAATTGAAGTGGAAGCAATCCCTTCAACCCCAATCATTTCCTTGCCTATGCCTCAGTTCACAGCTGAAGAGGCCCGTGTTGAGGAACTTGAAGAAGATGTGGATATTTGAAGCACAACGCCAGTGATGAATGATGACTTTTGGGAAAGTCAGCATCCAAATTCTCCACTCTTCTCCCCAATCCAACAGATACCTCAGTCCCCTGCTCCTACTGTTCAAATGGGCTCTGAAGAAACTCATCCCACTTCATCTGTCCCTGAAGAAATTCCAGCCACTAGCGCTGATGAACCTGCTGGCGATCCTCGACCGCACTTTTGTTGAGGAACAAGAAATTCCTCACTTTGAAGAACCTGAGATTGCGATTCCAGAGGTCGTGATGCAACTCATCGACACTCCACCGCCAAAGCCAAAGGATCCCTTCTCAACAAAGAAAAAGTTCAAGGCTGAAGACTTCTTCAGCGAGCACGTATTCTTCACTGATTACAATCCATATGATTCTGCTCGCATAAGGAAGAGGCGTTTCTGGACTGCCAGCCAAGCCAATTTCTATTCCTCAGTGCTTTTCAATAAAGACAAAGTCTTTGATCATGCTCATATTCCTCATGTGGACATGGAGTCTCTGCCAGGCTTTGAGCCAGTCCTCAGTGTTCTTCACGATGCAGGACTTCTGAATTTCTGACCGCGATATCTCGTGGATCGGAATGAAGAACTCATTCTTTAATTCTATGCAACGCTGCACATCACCGGAGACGTCAAGACGTGAACTCATGGGTGCTAGACTGGATGTCCGAAAACACTCACTACAAGGCACCAAAGAATCGAATTGCTTCGTGCTCTACCACTCGATCCTCCACTTGACGGTGCTCGTTGTATCTACAACGAACCGTAACTTTCCAATCACTATATGCAAGTCGATGAAGCCTTTGAAGCCAAGGCAGGCCCCAAGAACCAAATTCCTCGTCAAGGAATTATTGTATGTGCCTCGGACTGTCTATCGGATCTGACGAAGACAATGAGTCCTATCAAAGGCCACGACTCGAATGATGAAGAAGTCGTTGGCATCATGAAGAATATGCTTTTCAACATCATCCATGGCGTTACCGTCAACTTCCATGATTTCTTCATGAGGACTCTGGCAAACATTGCTATGTCACCATTTGAGCTGAAGCCTTATGCGCCTTGGATAATGAGATTCATCAGGTCAAGGTCTTCACTCAATTACAAGGCTGATACTCTGAACCACTGCAGCTACTTGCCCCCGATTGAAGTCCTCAAACGGACATTTACCTTAGCTAATGATAAGGGCAAGGCCACTGCTGTGATCGATGAAGGCATTCGTCCATTGGATGGACAGTTTCGCAAAGCAGCATCCTACTCCACCAATGATGACTCTGCCACACATGACTCTGCCGCAAATACCTCGGTCAAGCAAAGTCCTCAAGCTATCGCACCTGTGGTGATGACTGATCATGAGTTACTCCTCGGTCTTCATCGGAAGGTTGATCGCAATCATAAATGGGTCAAGCGTCGGTTTGGTTCAATTCTTCACAACATGACCTCAACACACAATGCAGTGAAGAAAAACCACTACTACCTCCATGAAACCTTCAAACGCACTGGGCTGTTCTTTCACATGTCTACAGGCTTGGAAGAACTGACGACAATGGGACTCAAGGAAGAATTTGGTAGTCTGCACCTCCTCAGAAGAAATACAAGAAGGTCAAAGTTTCTTCCTTGGTGGCCAGCTCCTATTCTTCATCGCGCGACACCGATGAAAATGAAGACTTGGGCGACACTGGCAGGCCCTACTACAACAACCGACCCCAACAACGCCGGGCGCTCCTTCTTCAACTTGAAATTCTTGAGGCGTTAGTCTTGATTCGATCCTTTTGGTCATTCGATGACAAAGGGGAGAAATTTGAGTTAGTCTTCAAGCGGGTCTATTATATGGGCAATTTATTTTTGTGAAGTTACAACTCTCGTTCTTACGAAACTTTTATTGGATCGAGTTGTAATCTTAAACCCGATGGTGCTTTTGATACTTTTGATGCCTTTGTGCTCTTGCACTATGCTCTGATTCTCTTGAGCTTCTTGAGCTCTGATACTCTTGATGCGTTATTTTGCAAGCTTGTTCCTCATTAATGTTATCGCACGCATGCTGAATTACATCAAGCACCATATCTCATAATGCATTTCAAATTCTTCATGTTATATGTCAAAAGCGTGTATGAATTACAAGATATAGGGGGAGATCTCCATGATTCAACTCTTCAAATGTGCATTGCCTCAAAAGCAAATTCCTCACTATGCACATCTTCGTGGAGAGTTCTTCTATATCTTGCAATCAAATTCCTCATTATCGTATTTACACTTCATATGTTTATCCTCGTTGAAAACTTAACCTATATTGTCATCAATCACCAAAAAGGGGGAGATTGTAAGTACATCTAGTGCCCCTTAGTGATTTTGGTGTATTGAAGACTTATAGGTTAAGGAACTAATGCGTTTGTGAGTGTACACAGGTCTATAAGTCTATGAGGAGTTTTGATATTTACAGAGAAAGTCGACCCCTAAAAATGAAGTTCTTCGACTGAAGACTTTGATATTCTGAAGACTTTACGAAGACTTTGTGATGAAGAAATTGGTGTGACCTTGAAGACTTGGTATTCATTTGAGGAACATGAAGCGTGAATACTTTCATTTTCGTTGTTTCATTTTCTCTTTCTTGAGTCATAGGAAACACCGCATCGTTAAAGGGGGTCGAGGAAATACTAAGGAAAAATTTCCATGTGATGCTCAACTCAAAATCCTACACCTACCAATCCCTTCGAGTGAAGCCTTTGGAAATCTCATACAGTTCAGCCAATTTCTTCAGTGACAGAGACGAAGTTCTTCTGGTCGCTGAGGAATTTGTTCTGACTGAGGAGTTAGGAATTCGCCAGTGCGGATTGCCTACACAGTGAGGAACATGATAGCCCTGAGGAATTTGACATTCAAATTTCCGACCGTTGCTGTGCTGCGCGCCAGCTGTCCCAAAATATCTTATCCACCTAACGGTCATATCATTGAAGGGCATTTATGTCTTATCATGTCGGGCTGCTCCCTAGGCTATAAATAGCCGCCCCCTACAACCACTAGCTGGTTGGCTGCTCCGAGAGAAACTTGACACTTGTCATTTGAGAGCAACCCATCCTCCGAGGACTTTGAGCGAAAATCATCGGAGTGAGGAAAACCCCAAAAATCAAACCCTACAAACCCAAAGTGATTGAGCATCATCAAGAGATTGATCCTGCGTGGATCCGACGCTTGTTACCTTTGAAGACTGTGCTTCTTCCAGACGGTTAGGCGTCATGGTCTAGAGCATCCAAGAGGAATTTTGGATCGCCGAGTGACCAAGTCTGTGAAGGTTTGGAAGTCACCTGAAGACTTACCACGAGTGATTGGACGAGGTATGTGTGACCTTAGTTCAAGGAGAATACGGTGAGGACTTGTTGTCCTGAGCTGCGTGCTCAGCGACTGGGTGTCCGGGACTGTGTGTCCTCGAGTTTAAATACTCAGCCGCTCCAACCAGACGTACAACTGAGACAACAGTTGGAACTGGTCTACCAAATCATTGTCTTCACCAGCCTAACTTGTTCTATCTCCTCAACCCTTTCATTTCCTCATTATTGTGTTGAGAGTTTATTCATATCTATGTTTGAAGACTTTGACTGAAGACTTTCTCAATTTCCTCAGTTCAATTTCTTCAGTCTGTTTGTCTTCATCTTGAGCTATCCTGTGTTTACGCTTTTCTATACTCTTTGTTTGTCTTCATTTCATCATGATGACCATGCCCGCATTCTCGTTATGCTTACTTCGAGTACTTATTCCGCTGCAAGTAGTTCTTCGCTAAGGAATTTCCTCACCGGCAAATTCCTCAGTGAAGAATTCATAAAAATCGCCTATTCACCCCCCCCTCTAGTCGATATAACGCACTTTCACCGTCCAAGAAGGAGGTGGCACACGGTTATCGGAAAGACATCAGACTCCAAAGTGTCTTCGTAAGCTCCGATCTTGAAAGAGACTTGTACCCTATGCTCGACTTCGATGGTGCCGGTGTCGCTTAGCCATTTAACCGTGTGGGGTTGCAGGTTCTTCGTCTTGACCAATTGAAGCTTGGAGAATAGTTCATCACTTGCTAGGTTATGGCAACTCCCTCCATCGATGATGACCTTGACGGACCTTCCATTGATGCCGGCCTTTGTGTGGAAGATATGGCATCTTTGATCTTCGTCTTGTTGATGTTGAAGAGTCAAGACCTTGGAGACAACAAGAGCGGGGCTTGAATCTTCATCACAAAAGATTTGATCATCTTCATCTTCGTTGTTCACTTGGCGATGCATGGCCGCTTGCTCAAGGGCTTCCATTTCTCCTTCACTCATGGAGTCGTAGGTTCCGTCGTCGTTGAGGATCATGGTGCGCTTGTTTGTGCACTCGAAGGACTTGTGGCCTCGGTCGCCGCATGTGAAGCATTTGAAGGAACTTGTCTTGACGGTCTCATCAGTTGTGGTAGATGATGATGGAGCTTTCGGCTTGAAGTTGCTTGAAGTAGGAGGACGACTTGAGGTTGTCGAAGTTTTCTTGTAACTTGACTTGTCGCCGTTGCTTGTAGATGGCTTGGTTGAGCTAGAAGGTGTTGGAGTCGTTGAAGCTTGGGTGTTGGAGAGGCCATAGGGCTTGGATGAGAAGTTGGCATACTTGAAGTCGTCTTGCACTTGGCGTTCCGCTTTGGTAGCTTGGTGCACTAGCTCGATGAGGTTCGAGTATGGTTGGAAGTCGGCGATCTTCTTGATAGGATGATTGAGTCCATTCAAGAAACGTGCCATAGTTTGCTCATCATCTTCTTTGACGTTGGCTCTTATCATGGCAATCTCCATTTCCTTGTAGTACTCTTCAACGCTCTTGGTTCCTTGCTTGAGGAGTTGGAGTTTCTTGAAGAGGTCGCGGTTGTAGTAGTTGGGCACGAATCGTGCTCGCATAACATCCTTCATTTGCGCCCAAGTAGTGATGGGTGGTTCACCTCTTGCCTCTCGGCGGTCTATGACTTGTTCCCACTAGATGAGGACGTAGTCTTGGAATTCAAGGAATGCCATTGCGATCTTCTTCTCTTCTTCGTAGTTGTGCAAGCGGAAGATTTTGTCAACCTTCAATGGCCATGATATCTACTCTTCGGGGTCATTGCTTCCGGTGAACTTGGGCATGGTGAACTTTAGCTTGCCGTATCGTTGTTCTTCATTGTGTTGGGGTCGAGGATGATGACGCCCATGTCGTTAAGGATTGACAAACTCATGTTGCTCTTGGCGAGGAGGGTTATCGACCTCATGTTGCTCTTGGCGAGGAGGGTTGTCGTCCTCATGTTGCTCTTGTCTTGGAGGATTTCCATTGTCTTCATGCTCTCGATGAACATGATGTTCTTGGCAAGCTTGTGGAGGAGCATGTCGAGCTTGAGGAGGCACTTGTCGATCTTGACGAGGAACTTGACGATGCACACGAGCTTGAAAAATCCTTTCTTGAACTTCATCGCGAAGCGCTTCTTGTTGCTTAATAGCTTGCTAGTTGCGCGTGGCGACGACGTGACTTGAATCTCGGAGGGCACGCTACACCTCAAGTGCTTGAGATTCACGGAGTTGTTGTTCTTGTCGTTGTGCCTCGGCATCTTGTGCATCTTGGTGTTGGCGCGCTCGCTCCTCTTATTCTTGTTGTCGTTAGCGTTGTCGATCTCGTGCTTGCGCGAATGCAGCTTGGGCTTGACGTTGTCGATGCTCTTGAGAGTCGGTGTCATGTAGAGGATTGTGGTTGGCTTGACGATCTTGATGCGCGGCACGACGAAGAGTGTTCGATGTTGGGGTACTTGAGCCAGATATAGTGTCGTCGGAGTGTCGACTCGAGCGGCTCCTTCTTGACGAAGTTGTGGAAGAGCAGTTGACCAACAAGGCACGAATCCCGTCCATTCTTGCGTCATTCTTGTGCTTGTGCTCGTCGAGCTTGTTGTCGAAGTAGTCTCTTGAGCGTTGCTCGGAGAGTCGCAAGTCGGTGGTGAGGTTGTCGATGCAGTCGCTCATTGCTAGTTGCTCTTCATGCAAAGCTCGTTGTGTACCAAAGAGGTGTAGCTTGGTGACGTAATTGTTCGTATCGTTGTCTTGCTCGAGGAAGAGTGGGTTGGTAGAAGATCTTGGCCTATCCATCATTTCAAGCAAATATATGAGTGGGAGAAAGAGAAGAACTTATACCAAATGTACCTTGACCGATGTTGAAGATGGATCAGTGATCACGCAATGTGTAACAAGGAAATAGCACAATTGGTACTAATTCTTGTCGGTTTCTCACACCTACACAAGTAAAAGCTTATAGTGGAGCTTGGTTAGGATGGTGGCACAATTTTTTTGATGTGAAAGTAAGCAAGATTCAATAATGTTGGAAATGATTCGCAAATTGCCAATGTAACAAGTAGACCACTAGAATATGTGGCACACGGAAACGCAACACACGGAAAGATAAATGGGGCCGTGCAACCAAGGGTGAGCCAAAATGTGGAATCCACGAAATGCTCTTGTTGCACAACAGTAGAGAGACGCTAGCACAATTGCACAATAGGTGGATACGAACTTGTGCACAACCTACTAAGCAAAAATGCTACGACTTCTATCCCAAGTATGCTTTATGTATGATGTTCCGATGATATGATCCAAGATGATCGAGTATGACAATCTTAATGTTGTATGATGCTATGGTTCTTGCTTATATGCTCTTTGCTTATATTTCCCTTTTTGCTTAAAAGCTTGTTTGGCTCTTTGTTGTTTGAGCTCTTTTATCATGCAATGCTTCACGAACCAAGATAGCAATTGTGTATGCGAAGACAACTTTGTGACACAAGAGATGATTCCAAGATATGCAACCCGATGAGATGGTATGTATGCCATGGTAAGTATGATTACTAATGTGCACAAGTCACCTGCCGGCAATACTCAAAGGCTAGTCTCGATGGGTAAGTGATGCAAAAGTAAGGCTATGTGGTTATCAATGCAAATTTAAGAGAATATGATGATATCACGATACCAAGATGATACCAAGGTGAAGTTCATACCACAATGGTGTAGTCGTTCGTAGTAGTCCTCGACGAAGATGAGCGGTGGTGATGTTGATGTCGAACCATCCCTAAGTAGACGAAACACGTTAGGAAACGGTGATCCACAACTCAAATTGTCAAAACCAAATGCGACAAAATGTGTCGGAGTAGGTAGTGGTCAAGTGGTGGTATTGTTTGGGGTATTGAAAGGGTTTGCGGAAGGGATTGCGGAAGTTAGGTGGTGGTGGTTGAAGAGGGTATGCGGAGGCGTAGGTGGCGGTGGTCAAAAACTGCAGAAAATGCAGTTTCGTCAGAGGAGGCCGGATGATCCGGGCTAGGAGCCGGGCGGATGCCTCCTAAAGAGTAACGGAGGTGTGCGCACACTGCCGCTTCAATAGCTAGCGGGTAATAATCAGAAAGTGAATCATCAACCACTCTAGAAGCTGTTGTGGTCTTAGTTAGTCTTCGGGACGGAGTGGAAGAAGGGCGGAGACTCTCATCAGGACGGATCCGGATGATCCAGGTCAATAGCCGGATGATCCGGGCGGGTCAACTGTGCTCGGGGATGGCTCGGGATGAACACGAACTCCTAGACAAATTCGATCATTTCGTGGATTTTGGATTGATTTCTAGGTGGAGATGGTGGGGGAAGGTAAGATCCACTTGCAACACAACAAATTCACGGATCAAAACCAACAAAACATCATCAAAACTCACAAATCACAAGAGAATTTTTTGGGGCTATTTTTGTGGGAATTTTTAGAGGACGAAAAACAACAAAATCAAGCTAGAAAAGAAAGAGGGGAGGCTCCGAAATCATGATCAATGTGGCTCATGATACCAAGATGATGTAGGGTGGAACCCTAAACGGCTGATCTTTCACGAAAGGAACAGATCCCATCCAATAATACAAAGAATACGAGAGGGAAAGGAGGGAGAACACAAGAGGAATCACTAAACCAACAAGATATAGTCACACATATGCTGGCTCCTCAAAACACAAGTGCGGATACACGATCCAAAGTCAACAACAGACGATACAAAGGGTAATCGGTTCTTCTCCGTGAGGAGGTCTTGATGGGGCCACCCAAGAGGGGGTCTTGAATCCACGTGGATCTTCTCCGAAGAGGGGCCGCGGTCACTCTCGAGGAGATGATCCATATGGATAAGCAAAAGCTATCCTCACATATGAGCTACTACTTTGCTAACCCTAAAAATGGGGAGAAGGAGGTCTATTTATAGCCCAAGGGGCGAAGGGGCAAGTGAGAGGACGAGATGGGTACACGGGCCTCGGCCCAAGTCACGCACGCAGGCGGTGGCCGGATGATCCGGGCTTCGGTGGTCCGGATGATCCGGGTCGGCGTCCGGATGATCCGGCTGTGTTGGAGCAGCTGCGGGGTGTCCGGATGTCTGGGTGTGGCCAGATGATCCGGGCCTGGGTCCGGATGATCCAGCTTCGTGGTGAAGCTTCGGGTGTCCGTGGGCGTTGTAGCCGGATCGTCAGGGCCGGGGTCCGGATCATCCGAACGACGGTCCAGATCGTCCGGGCTTTTGCAGACTTTGCCCTTCTTCTTCTCCGTCTTCACGTCCATCTTCCTCTTCAGATTCTCCTTGCTCCTTGGCGTCTCCATGGCTAACTCCTTGGTACCTGAGTACGCACAATGTCTCCGTTTGAGGTAGTAGCCATGTCTCATGTTCATCGAAGTGGAATTGTGAGAGGAGAGATGTCACCTCGGTTTCGGGAGCTCTTGCACGTGATCGAGTAATGGGTCCACTAGGCACTTGGAGAGACGAAGGTAGGTCCATGGGGATGACCTTGGGATGCTCCGCATCACAAGGTGTCTCCGGAGTGGTAGACATGCAAAAAGAGCAAACACAAGCGACACTTGGAAATACAATGGTTAGCGCACACAAAGTGTCCATCAAGTAAGTATGAGTCCGTTCGGCAGTTCGTGACAAAGCGCATGAAGCTTATCAAGATGGTATAGAATGATATGCAAAGCATTCATGGGACCAAAAACATACATTGTGCAATCGTGCTAGCGTCTCTCTAGAGTTGTGCAACAAGAGCATTTTTTGTGGATTACACATTTTGAGCTCATTCCTTGGTTGCACGACCCCATTTATCTATCCGTGTGTGCGTTTCCATGTGCCACATATTGTTTTTGGACTACTTGTTTCATTTGCGAATTTGTGAATCTCTTTCAACATTATTGACTCTTGCTAGCATTTTGCATCAAATTTTTGTGCCACTATCCTCACCGAGCTCCACCATAAGCCTTATTTGTGTAGGTGTGAGAAACCGAAAAGAATTGGTACCAATTGTGCTATTTCCATGTTACATTATTGAGTGATCATTGACCCATCTTCAACATCGGTCAAGGTACATTTGGTACAGTTCTTCTCCTTTCTCCACTCATATTTGCTCGAGTATTGTGATGGATAGGCAAGGCATTTCATCTCCGGTATTCGACAACAATGACGGCGCGAACAACTACATCACCAAAGCGTCCATCTTTGGCCTACAACAACAAATACAAGGCGCACATTCTACATTGCGTGAGTGCATCGAGAATCTTTCCATCGACATTCGTCAACCCCGAAGCAAGGAAAAGGGACTACATGGACAACAAGCTTTCTGCACAAAAGGAGGAGAAAGATGCAAGGATGGAGGAGATTCAGAGCTTGTTGATCAATCGTTCATCCCCTTCATCATCTTCAAGACGGCGACGTTAAAGTCACAAGACTTCGGAGCGCCAACACGAAACAAGCGCAAGTCATCCACGTCCACATCTCCATGGCGACCAACATCACGTTCGTGATCCACATTGTCATGAAGGGCAAGTCACCTCCAAGCATCATGTGCACGACGACAACGAACAACATCTAATACGAGCTCAAGTGCGACAATGACACCATCATCATGAAGATGCTCCACAAGCACAAACATACAAGTCCCAACAAGCTCTACGTCAAGCGACGTCCAAACTTCATGAGCACAAGAGAAGACCGTGAGACGACCACCACCAACACAGAGCTATGGCTACACCAACCACTTCGGCATCTTCGTCAAGTGTTCAGAAGGCATCTTCGCCTTTGGACGTACGACATCTTTGCCTACTTCCCACGAGTACGCCTACAACGACTTCATCAAGTCCAAGGCGACAACCTACAAGTGAGAGGGACACTTCCATCTTCGGAAGCCCCTTAAGGAAGAAGGCCGAACATGGGAAATTCCCTTCGGTCAAGGAGACGAGCTACAAGGTGCCACATCATATGGGACTCCGACAACAAGACGGCGACAAGACGGTCGAGATAGGGACATCCCCTTCGACCACGGCGGCGAGCGCGAACCTCTTCAACAACATGAAGACGGCGCCCCTATGTGACTCATACTCCGAGTCAAGCTACGAGACCGCACATGAGACCTTATCTTTGGTCTAAGAGGATAGTGATGATGTGCCATCTTCGGCCTTCATCCACGGCTACGATTGCGACATAATTGAGCATGGAGACATTTGCACCAACATCTCTCCGACACCCACATATGAAGAGATACCCCAATTCCCATGTGAGGAGAGCCACCCCACCATGAGTGATATGAGTGACTCCACCATATGTGACATTGAGATCATTTCTTATGAGAGGATGAGCTTATGTGTTTCGAAATTACATGGGCCTGGCCCAATAATAAGGTGACACAGCACCTAGAATAGCCTATGGACGAGTATTATGAAGTGGCATCTTGTATATTTCGTCCAAGGCTTCATGCACTCATTATGGTGGCTTCAAAGTCCTGAAATCATCACTTGTAACTCTGTTCTTTTTCCCCTCGCGCATGCCATCATCTCCATGCTTGGTCTTGCTCCAGTGTTCATCTGTCTTATCCATGACAGGCCCTTCATTTGTAAGGAAAACAAATGTATCCAATTTAGGCAGCATCATATTCTCATGAACATTAGAATCATTACCAAGGAACGAAAGTACCTGATAATTTAATTGGCATGCGCGAGCTCTAGTAATTGGTCGAGTATGTATAGCAGCAGGGGCTGTGGGTGTAACAATGGTATTGATGTCCTCATCATATCTTAAGGGTCAAACTAAGCTGAACAAGTGTCATGCTAAATGGAGTGAGTTCATCGAGTCTTTTCCTTATGTCATCAAGTAATCAAAGGAAAGGAAAATGTTGTGGCGGATGCACTTTCCCGTATATGCATGCTTGTTACTCAACTTGAATTGAATGTCATTGGTTTTGAGCACATAAAAGACTTGTATGAGCATGATCCTACTTTTGCTATTCCTTATGCCAAGTGTTTGACACATACTTCTTGGGATCGATATTACCTCAAGGATGGTTATCTTATGAGAGCTAACAAACTTTGCATCCCCGAGTCTTCTCTTCGTTTGTTACTTTTGCAAGAATCTCATGGAGGAGGACTAATGGGACACTTTGGACGTGACAAGACATTTGCTACGCTCTCCAAGAACTACTGTTGGCCAAAGATGTTTGCGACGTCAACCGCTTCACCAACCGATGCTCTACATGTCGCAAAGCTAAGTCTAAAGCTCAATCTCATGGACTATATATGCCTCTTCCAATTCCGTACCAACCATGGGAAGATATTAGCATGGATTTTGTCCTTGTTTGCCTAGAACTAGAAATGGCAAGGATTCTGTTTTTGTTGTCGTGGGCCGATTCTCCAAAATGGCTCTTTTCATTACTTGCAACAAGATAGACGGTGCCTCACATGTCGCAAATTTGTTTTGTAGGGAAATCTTGCGCCTTCATGGAGTGCCAAAGACGATTGTCTCGCACTGCGATGTCAAGTTCTTGAGTTACTTTTGGAAGACGTTGTGCACTAAGCTCGGAATCAAGCTTTTGTTCTCTTCGGCATACCATCCACAAACCGACGGCCAAACTAATGAGGACATCAATACCATTGTTACACCCACAACCCCTACTACTACTTATACTGGACCAATTACTAGAGCTCGCGCACGCCAATTAAATTATCAGGTACTTTTGTTTCTCGGTAATGATTCTAATTTTCATGAGAATATGATGCTGCCTAAATTGGATACATTTGTTTTGTATCATATGGTATCATGAGCCACGTTGATCACGTTTTTGGAGCCCCTACCCTTTGTTTTCTAGCTTGATTTTGTTGATTTCGTCCTAAATCCGAAACCCCCACCAAAAATAGCCCCAATTTTTTTTGTGATTTGTTGGTTTGATGATGTTTTGTTGAGTTTGATCCATGGATTTGCTTGGTTTCGAGTGGATCTAGCATCTCCCCAAGTTTCCCCACTTTCCATCCACGAAATCTCTCCAATTTTGACCCCGAAATCATCCATTTCCGCGCCAAAATCGCGCCCCGATCCTGATTTTGCGAAAAATCCCAACACGAGCGGTACTACCGCTCATCCCTAGCGGTACTACCGCTTAGCACCTCCAAGCGGTACTACCGCCCTTCCAAGCGGCACTACCGCCCCTCCCAGAGCCAGATTTTGCGAAAAAACCCGACACGAGCGGTACTACCGCCCATCCCAAGCGGTACTACCGCTTACAAGCGGTACTACCGCCCTTCCAAGCGGTACTACCGCCCCTCCCAGTTTCAGCGTTCCGAGTTTCACCGTTTTGTCCATAACTTTCACATCCGGAGTCTGATTTTCGCGTTCTTTAGCTCGTTGAGTAGCTATTGACATCCTATATCCATATAGATAGGTTTCACCAACCTTTGACTCAATCAAAATTTTGGAAGTTTGGCATCTTTGCCTAGGGCTTCCACCATAACTTCCGCAAAACCACCATAGCCTTCTGCAACCTAACCCAATTTGTTCCCCATAGCATTAGTGGTTGTTTGAGTTGTGATTAGAGTCCCCTAAGATGTTTAGGCTACATAGGGACGATTGTTTCTTCATCAACCACCACCTTACCTTCCGCATAGGCTTGACCACCATACACTTCCGCCATCGCAACCTAACCCATTTTGACCGGGTTTCCACCAATACTTCCGCAACCACCACCACATTCCCGCTACCACCATTTGACATTTGTCATTTGAGATTTTGAGTTCGCAGTTTTTTCGTTTCCTAAGGTGTTTCGGCTACTTAGGGACGAGTCTCCATCATCTTGGTATCTACATCAAGAACACCGCCACTCATCATCACAAAGGACGGTAACCTCGACGACACCATTGTATATTCCCCTTGCAATTGCATTGTTAACCCCTATCCCATTTAGCGTTACTTGCCTATCGAGACTAGCCATTTGAGTATTGCTGGCAACGTGACTTGTGCACATTAGTGATCATACTTCCCATAGCATACATACCATATCATCGTGGTGCATATATTGGTATCATATCTTGTGTCACAAGTTAGTTCCCGCATGTACACAATTGCTATCTTGGTTTGTGCATTGTGCAAAGTGCCATACAAAAAAAAGAGAATAAAGCTTTTAAGGAAAAGAGAAATATCAACGAGCTTGTAAGTAATAGACATAGCATCAAAATATATCATATGGTATCATACTTGATCATTTGGATCATTGTGTGAGAAACACCGGGAACCATACATATATAGCATACTTGGGATAGAAAGTTTATCCATTTTGCATCTTATAGGTTGTGCACAAGTGTCGTATCCGCCTATTGAGCAATCGTGCTAGCGTCTCTCTTGAGTTGTGCAACATGAGCGTTTTCTGTGGATTCCACATTTTGTGCTCATTTCTTGGTTGCACGACCCCATTTATCTATCCGTGTGTGTGTTTCCGTGTGCCACATATTGCTATTGGTCTACTTGTTTCGCTTGCAAATTTGTGAATCTCTTTCAACATTATTGACTCTTGCTAACATTTTGCCTTAAATTTTTGTGCCACTATCCTCACCGAGCTCTACCATAAGATTTACTTGATAGGTGTGAGTGAACAAGTCCGGTACCAATTCCACTATTCTTTCATCTCACATTGAGTGAAACGGGATACATCCTCAACTTTGGGAAAAGGTAAATTGGTATTGTTTATCTCATTTCCTACTCATCTCTACTTGAGTCTTGTGATGGATAGGCAAGGCATTTCACCTTCGGTCTACAACAACAACGACGAGTTCGATGCCACGAACAACAACTCCGACGCCAAGATGCAAGCTCAAATGGAGGAGATCAAAGCCCTCATCAAGTCCTACAAGAGATCTTCCTCATCTTCGAGAAGACACCCAAGAGCACATCCTTCCGAGCTACCATCTCCGGCAAGATCACATCGACATCGACACCATCATCAACAAGAACATGAAGGTGACATCCTTCTTGACCTTGGATATTGTGGACCATACTTCATGTGTTGCTTGCACCATTTGCACACATGGGCGAGATATTGCTTTAACCCATGATTGCGACATTTCCATTCTTCATGACATATGTACCTTGTGTGTTGCATCCAATTCTTGGACTACTTGCTACTATCATATAGTTGGTTGCACCAATGTCATTTCTTCACATATGCCATGTCCCTTTGCTTGTCACATGATTCACTTGATTGCCTCACACATGATGAACAATTGCTCTTTCTATTGTGTTGAGTGCCACACTATATTCACTACACCCTATGCACATTATGCTTGAATTGTCTTGCACTTGACCCATGTGTTTCGACATCTCATCTTATTTGGTGTTGTGAATGATTCCTATGCCTACCATCGACCATTTGTCGAGCGCTTTATGCATGCTTGCTATGACCTTGAGGTAGATGCTTATGCTATTGTCACACATATTTGCATCTCTACCTCACATTTACATGCTTGTCCCCATGATATCTTTGTGTGTGCTCAATTTATGTGCTTACATGCCATGTCACAATCCTTTGTCAAACCATATGCTATGCTTGAAGACAACACTTGTTTGGTGAATCACCTCTTGAATGCTTGGCTTTGCACTAACGCTAACCACATTTGTTTTTCCAAGTGTTTGTTCTATTTGCTCCTTTTGAAGGAATCACAAGATGGTGCGGCATTGGAGAGTGCCCATTTTGAGCTACTAGACGATGAGTGCTTTGTGATCGACCACTTCGGCACGGCACCGCCATCTCTTTCCCATGGTGATTTGGTTTTCGATCCGAGGTCGGATCTTTCCCAAGGGGGAGGGGATGATGTGGAGCATCCTATGGACATCACCATGTCAAGAGTCCGTTCGGCAAGTGACACGTGCGACATCTACTTCTCATACATAAAGGTGAATCTTCTCCTTTACACGTGTTCACTTGACCCCTTCGAGGATGGTATACTACTTGACACTTCTCCCGTGTGCATGCATAGGTATTGTTGGAGCTTCACGGATGTCGAGGAGGAGTGCAAGTGCCAAGGAACGACTACACCGTCCGTGAGGGAAGCATGGAAGATAAGCAGGAAGAGAACCTGGCCGCTCCAGAACGAGCGGTACTACCGCCCACTCCAAGCGGTACTACCGCTAAGGCCACCCAAGCGGCACTACCGCCCAGCATCCGCCCTACTACCGCTCAACCCGACAAACTCCAGTGATCGAGCGGTATAAGTCCGGTACTACCGCCCCTCCAAGCGGTACTACCGCCCATGAGCCCGGTACTACCGCCTTGCCTGTGCGCTACCGCGGGCCTTTGGCCTTGTATCCCTCTCCCACTTACCCCTTCGTAGCTTAGACTATAAATAGACCACCTCCACCTCCTTTCTAGGGTTAGCAAATATGATAGCTCATTTTTATGTGAGCTTTGCTCCTACCTATCTCTACTCTTGAGAGAGAGAGAGAGAGAGAGAGAGACCACTACTCCATTGGAGGCCAAGACCTCCATCTAGGAGAAGATCCTGCGGGATATCATCAAGACCCCCTCGTGGGAAGATCCGTCTAGGATATCGTCAAGACCTCATCTCCTCTTGGATTTGGGATGAACGCTACCTTGTATCTTTCCCTTTGTTGTTCATGTACCTTGTGGATCTTGTGTGTTTGATTGTCTAGAGGATGTGTGATTGGACTTGTTCTTGAGTGTTTCCCCTTGTGATTTCTCCCCGTTCTTCCCCGTGTTCTTCGTGCTCTTCGAGGGATCCCACTCCAAACGTGAAAGATCGGCCTACACCGGGTTAGCCCCGTATCATTTTGCTTACGAATGAAGGGCCTGGCATTGATAAGGGGGATGAACACTGGAGCAAGACCAAGCATGGAGATGATGGCATGCGCAAGGGGAACAAGAACGGAGTTACAAGTGATGATTTCAGGACTTTTAAGCCACCATAATGAGTGCATGAAGCCTTGGACGAAATATAAAAGATGCCACTTCATAAATTTCATCCAGAGGCTATTATAGGTGCTGTGCCACCTTATTATTGGGCCAGGCCCATGTAATTTCGAAATACTTCAGTATAGGCTTTTTTTAGAGTCCGTATGTGTGGGGAAACAAGAGATAGGGTTGGTTTCGGACCCCTCCCCCAGGGACCAAGAAATTCCCCTCCTCTTCCTCCATATATACAGCCCTTAGGGCACCGTATAGACTTTGGGTTTTGTTTAGATTAAAAGTTTGCCATAGCTGCAACTTCGCGTACTTCGTTTGTGTTAAACGACCAGACCAAGGCGTCACAGAACCCCACCTTCATTAATAAATCTTTCCTCTTATATTGGCAATATCCAGATTGCAATCTTAGTGTCTTGCTTGTTCTTCATTTGCTCGCAGGAAACATGCCCTCGTGGTCAGGTTGATCGTGCTCCGGCGTGGTCAATAACACTCGGAAGTTGGTTTAGCGAGTGCTAAGGCGCGACGTCTCGCACGTTCATTGTCGGATCGTCAAGGTCGACTCCCACAGAAAACGATAGCCACCATCTCATTGAAACATCGGGACACCTTTGCCTCTATCAAGTGGTATCAGATTTTCAGGTTGCTCAGTGAGATTCTACAGTTTTTCGTAGTTTAGATCGAGTCTGTTCTCCATACCTACAGTCCACAAAAAAGCCACAAAAAAAATAAGGGTTAGTTCATCATATCCGAACCAATCTGAGCCTTTACATAATATTTTCTGTATTTGGTTTGTTGAATTTGCGGTTGCATCGTCGTGTCTAGTTGCTGGTCTTAGCGTCTAGTCTTTTAGAGTTTCGAGTTCTGTTCACGGGTATTCATGCCGCCACCGCACCATCATCATATGCTGACATATACCACCACCACACCAGACACATCGCCGCCGCCAAATACCACCATATACCCGCCACAAATCTGAGTCCATATATACCACGCCACCAATCCGATTCCACATATACCACCGCTCGTCCATCACCAATCCGAGTCCACAAATACCACATATACCACCGCTTGTCCATCACCAATCCGAGTCCACATATACCACATATACCACCGCCTGTCCATCACCAATCCGAGTTCTTTTCATATTAGGTTTGTTTTCGAGATCCATCTAGTTTTCGTTTTGTGTTTCCTTGCCTGAGTAGGTCTAAAAAAACACTTGGTTGGGATCCGCTCCTTTCGTGAAAGATCGGTCGTATAGGGTTCCACCCTACATCATAAAGAGAGGGCGTCGCCGTGTAGAAGTGGACGACCACCAAGCACTTGTCATGTGGGAGCTCAAAATGGGCACTCTCCTATGTCGCACCATCTTGTGATTCCTTCAAAAGGAGCAAGCATAACAAATACTTGGAAAAACAAATGTGGTTAGCGTTAGTGCAAAACCAAGCATTCAAGAGGTGATTCACGAAACAAGTGTCGTCATCAAGCATAATATATGGCGTGACAAGGGATTGTGACATGTCATGTAAGCGCATAGATGGAGCAAAATCAAGGACATCATGGAAACAAGCATGTAAATGTGAGGTAGAGATGCAAATATGTGTGACACGGAATAAGCATCTACCTCAAGTTCATAGCAAGCATTCACAAATTGCTCAACAAATTGGTCTATGGTATGCATATGAACCATTCAGAACACCAAATAAGAGAAGATGTCTAAACAAATGGGGTAAGTGCAAGACAATCCGAGCATAATGTGCACATGGTATCATGAAAATAGTGTGGCACTCAACACAATGGAAAGAGAAATTGTTCATCATGTGTGAGGCAATCAAGTCAAGCAAGTGACAAGCAATGAGACATGGCGTAGGATGATGCGAAGCATCCCACGTTCATCCCCATGTACACTCCGACTACTCTTCAAGCCCCATGGATACATAAGATGAGACCTCGACTATACGCCATTGGACGCAAGGTGAACTCGCTCCTCTCCGAACCTTCACTTTCCACATGTGAGTCATGGCTACTACCTCAAATATATGTTCTGTGCATGATCAGGGACCAAGAGGGAGACCATAGACAAGACGACGAGGACACCAAGCACGAGGAACAAGAGGAGGAGTTGCCAGGAAGCTACAATATTCGAAGGTCCGATGACCTGCGGACGACCGACGACCTCCGGACGACCGACGATCTCCGGACGACCGACGCCTGGGGATTACAGCAGCCAGATCGACCCCAACCGAGGCAACCTACAGCGCCCGGACGACCGTCAGATGTCGGACGTCCGACACCTCCCAGACCCCGGACGACCGAGCGCCACCGGACGACCAGTGCCACGGCGACAGAACGAAATTTACGGAAGTCCGAAGATCTACGGACGTCCGGACCGTCCCGAGCCTCCAGACGTCCGACCCCCACCGGACGTCTGAAGCCTGTCTGCGCACAGTGTATCAGGCCCGAGGCCCATGTACCCCTTCTCCCCTCACTTACCGCTTCGTGGCTCTAGACTATATATACTCCTCCACCTCCTTCTAGTTAGGGTTAGCAAAGGATTAGCTCATGTTTGTGTGAGAGGTTTGCTCATCCACTTGGTTACCTTCTTCCCCGAGATCGCGCCTCCTCGGAGAAGGTCCTTCCAAGCGGATTCAAGACCCCCTCTTGGGTGGCCCCATCAAGACCTCCTCACAGAGAAGAACCGGTTACCCTTTTTATCGTCCTTTGTTGATTGTGGATCTTGTATCTGCTCTCGTGTTTCAAGGATCTAGCATACGTGTGACCTAATCTCGTTGGTTTGAGTATTTCTCTTGTGTTTTCTCTTTTTCCCCCTTGTGTTCTTCGTGTTCTTCATTGGGATCCGCTCCTTTCATGAAAGATCGGCCGTATAGGGTTCCACCCTACATCATCTTGCATGAGAGCAAGGTTTATCACGAATTTGGAGCCCCTACCCCTTGTTTTCTAGCTTGATTTTGTTGTGTTCTTCCCCAAATTCAAAAATTCTCCACCAAAAATAGCCCCAATTTTTTTGTGATTTGTTGGTATGATGATGTTTTGTTGATTCGATCCATGGATTTGCTTGGTTTCGAGTGGATCTAGCATTTCCCCAAGTTTCCCCATCTTTCATCCACAAAATCTCCTCAATTTTGACCCCAAAATCCCCAAATTCCGCCCAAAATCGCGTCCCGGAGCTCAAATCCCGCGTTGACCCCGACCCACTGGACGACCGTCACTTTACCGGATGTCCAGAACCCCCATGAAGCACCGGAAGTTCGTCATCCACCGAACGACCAGAACCTCCCAACAAAACGGAAATAGCGGATTTCCGAGCCCGACTGGACATCCGTCCATTTACGGACGTCCGAGACCTGTAGATATAAACTTCGGCTGGTTTTTGTTTTGCCCATAACTAATTCATCCAAACTCCGATTTTGACGTTCTTTAGCTCGTTTTGAAGCTCTTAACATCCCCCTTCCCACAAAAATACCACCAACATCATTTGACTCCATCAAATTTTGACAACTTTGGCATCTTTGCCTAGGGCTTACACCACATCATCCTCTATACCACCATTGACTTCCGCAACCTAACCCATTTTGTTCCATATCACATTAGTGGTTGTTTGAGTTGTGATTTGAGTCTCCTAAGGTGTTTCGGCTACTTAGGGATGGTTGCTTCTTCATCAACCACCACCACCACTTCCGCATAGGCTTACCCACCATACACTCCCAACCCAACTTAACCAAATTTTGTTTGAGCTTGTTTGAGTTGTGGCTTGTGTCTCCTAAGGTGTTTCGGCTACTTAGGGATGGTCACTTCAACTTCGACACACATAACCCATCATTCCACTTCCGCATTGCCTAGTGCAACACCACCACCGCATTACCACTACCACCATTTGACATTTTGCCTTTGAGATTTTGAGTTCGCGGTTTTTCCGTTTCCTAAGGTGTTTCGGCTACTTAGGGACGAGTCTCCATCATCTTGATATCTACATCAACAACACCGCCACTCATCATCGCCAAGGACGGTAACCTCAATGACATCATTGTATATCTCCCTTGCCATTGCCTTGATAACCTATAGCCCATTTTGTGTCACGTGCCTATCGAGACTAGCCATTTGAGTATTGCCGGCAACGTTACTTGTGCACATTAGTGATCTACACCATCCATTGCATACATACCATATAATATTGGTATCATATCATCTCTTGTGTCACAAAGTTTGTTCCCGCATATACACTATTGCTATCTTGGTTTGTGCATTGTGCAAAAGTGGCCATACAAAAAAAAGAATAAGCTTTTAAGCAAAAGAGAAAGAGCAAAGAAGCTTGTAAGCAAGTGCCATAGCATCATAACCACATTGCATATAAGATTTTCATATCCGATGATCTTGGATCAAACACCGGGAACCATACATATATAGCATACTTGGTATAGAAAGTTTATCCATTTGCATCTTATAGGTTGTGCACAAGTGTCGTATCCGCCTATAGAGCAATCGTGCTAGCGTCTCTCTTGAGTTGTGCAACACGAGCGTTTTCCTTGGATTCCACATTTTGTGCTCATTCTTGGTTGCACGACCCCATTTATCTATCCGTGTGTGTGTTTCCGTGTGCCACATATTGCTATTGGTCTACTTGTTTCGCTTGCGAATTTGTGAATCTCTTTCAACATTATTGACTCTTGCTAACATATTGCATCTAATTTTTGTGCCACTATCCTCACCGAGCTCCACCATAAGCCTTATTTGTGTAGGTGTGAGAAATCGACGAGATCGGCACCAATTTTGCTATTTCCTTGTTACATCATTGAGTGATCATTGATCCATTTTCAACATCGGTCAAGGTACATTTGGTATAAGTTCTTCTCTTTTTCCCACTCATATTTGCTCGAGTCTTGTGATGGATAGGCAAGGCATTTCATCTCCGGTCTTCGACAACAATGACGGCGTGAACAACTACATCACCAAAGCGTCCATCTTCGAACTACAACGAGCATTGAAAGCCGCACATTCTACCTTGCAAGAGCGCCTCGAGAACCTCTCCATCGACATTCATCACTCCGAAGTAAGGAAAAGGGACTACATCGACAACAAGCTTTCCACACAAAAGGAGGAGCAAGATGCACGAATGGAGGAGATTCGGGCCTTGATCAAGTCTACTTCCAATTCGTCATCTTCAAGGCGGCGGCGACCAATTCGATCATCTTTGGAGCGCCCAAGCGATGCAAGCGCAAGTCGTCCACATCCACATCTCCATAGCGACCACCATCACGTTCGTGATCTACATCATCATGAAGGGCAAGTCACCTCCAAGCATCTTGTGCACGACGACGACGAACGACATCTACTACGAGCTCAAGTGCGACAATGACACCATCATAATGAAGATGCCCCACAAGCGCAAATGCACAAGTCCCAACAAGCCATACTTCACGCCAAGGCCAAGCTTCAAGAGAAAGAGAGAAGACCGCAAGACGAGCAACACCAAGACGGAGCTACGGCTACACCAACCACTTCGGCATCTTTGCCAAGTGTTCTCAAGGCATCTTCGCCTTTGGACGTACGGCATCTTCGCCTACTTCCTGTGAGTTCGCCTAGATCGACATCTTCAACAACAAGTCGACCACCTACGAGCGAGGGAGACACTTCCATCTTCGGAAGCCCCTCAAAGAAGATGGTCGAGCATGGGAATATCCCTTCGGTCATGGAGACGAGCTATGAGGTGCCACATCATATGGGCCTCCAACAACAAGACAACGACAAGAAGGTCGAGCTAGGGCCATCCCCTTCGACCACGGCGATGAGCACGAACCTCTTCAACAACACGAAGACGACGCCCATATTGGACTCATACTCTGAGTCAAGCTATGCGAGCGCACATGAGACCTTATCTTTGGTCTTGGAGGAGACTGATGATGTGCCATCTTCGGCCTTCATCCACGGCTACGACTACGACATGATTGAGCATGGAGACGTTTGCACCTACACCTCTCCGACACCCACATATGACGAGATGTCCCAATTCCCATGTGAGGAGAGCCACCCCACCATGTGTGATATGAGTGACTCCACCATATGTGACATTGAGTGCTTTTCTATGAGAGGATGAGTGTGACCACCACTAGCCCCACACTTGAGAGCATGCCACACATCCTATGTGAGGTTGAGAGCCATTTGAGTGACTCCACCAACCATACGAGTGAGAGCATCCAAGAGGGAGTGAGTGAGACACAACACTTAGTGAGTGAGGTAGTTGACACGACATGTGAGGCCACTATGATTTCTAACGACTTAACCTCTACTCCGAGTGTCTTTTCTACTTTGGTGCTAGGTCTCCTACATGACGATGTGCCTATCCTCGACGAGTCCATACCTCCAATGGAAACGACGATGGCCATGGTGGATGATTATGCACCCCCCACATGGTTCCATCACGATGAAGATTACCACGACTTGGTCTTCGACACCTCACCTACAACACATGAGCGATGCTCCAAAGGTAACATATGTGATGGTGATTCTCTTGTCCCAATAGCGGACTATCCCACCAATGATTGCTTGCATGATGTTGATCCACCCATGCTTCATGCTAGAGTGAATTCCTCATGTCATGACCTACCTATTTATGATGAATATGATGATGAGCATGTTGAGTTGCCTAGTTGTGATGCTATGCTCCATATGATATCATGTGAAAATTATATTGGTCACTTCATGTTGGACAATCCATTGAACTTGTCATATGCTATGAGTGAGATCTCCCATATTGCTTCATTTCAATCTCAACATAGTAACTATGCATGCCCCATTAAAATAAATCCTATTTGCACATATGGCATAGATGATGAGATGATGGTCATTGGCTTTTGTTTCTCTTGTGATGATATTGCCATGCTTCCTTTACATGATTTGCGCAATTCATCTACGATGCCATGCCATGATCACATTGTTCCAAATATGCTTTGTTTTGGATGTTGTGAATATTCTCCATGTGATGTTTCCATTAATGCTCATGAGGCGACCCCCATAGTTTCCTCATACATATTAGTAGATTTTGAAGCATTCCATACTTTGCATGATTCCCATAATTGCGTGCACCATATGCATACCATGAATAACAATGCTCTACATATTTCTCATGATGCATTACACAATTTGAGTCTCCATTATGCTATACATAATAACAAACCTATCATGATGGATGACATGTTTCTATAACACGCATCTCATTTATTTGAGCATTGAATATTTTGTGCTAACCAACACATGCACGTGCGCATCATGATGGATGATGTGTACATATACCACGCACACACAATTTTCCCGTTTCCTTTGTTTTGTGTAGGTACTAATGTATACTCGTCAACCTTTCAATCCCAAGAGTTGACGAAACGAGCTCTTGAGAGCAATGATGATTTGTGATCCCGTGGACTATCCTTACCATCGTTCCCTTTGCGCAAGGACTACGCGCATCTATTCTACTTGGCTCTCACATGGCTATGGGCTATATATGACTTGTTACCTTATGCTCATTTTTCCGTGTTCACTTTGCATGTTATGCTTGCTTCTATGCCTTTGCCATGCAATTGTGACCCTTGCTTGCATCTACCCATGATTCACCATTGTGCTACTCCTATGTGTATTTGCATGCTTAGTGGATATACTTGTTGCTATTACCATGCTTTCTTTGTGCCTCATGCTATTGTTGATTCTTGTGTTGGGAGAGTCATGATGTTCCATTGCTATTTACATAGGACTTCTTGCCAATACAATGATGATACTTTTCTCATATCTTGTTTCATGATTGTGATATGCCATGTGCATTATATATGCCCACTATTTGCACACATGACATGCTTTCCATGATTCCTTCTAGTACATTGTATCTTCGCACTACTAGCTTGTTTGACTTGATCACTATGATTGCTTGCTTGGTTGTATCACCCATTTTCCATTCTTACTCGCTTTCTTGGGTTGATGACATCTATGCTCATGCCTCTCACTTGATTTTTCTTGATCATTGTCTCTTGTCTCCATTAGTGGTATCTCTCATATCCTCTTATATCGAGTGCCAACTGGCTATGCTTATTGATCGTGGAGACTTGGACATATTACTTGTGAAGCATGCTTGTTTGATTGAGCCTATTGTCTTTGGTTGTTCTCGCATCATATGCCTCCATACTATGAAATGCTCCCTTGTCCTTTCTTATGATGAGCCTGATGCATACACTTGTTGGGTATCTTACCACACGAATGATAGCTTTTGCATTTCCGCTAACCTCATTTCTTTTTCTGAGAGTTTGCCATGTTCTTTCATTTTGAAGGAGTCACAAGGCGATACCGTCATGAGACAATTTGGTTATGTGAAGGCGTACATGATGTGCGACACCAACATTTTCGACATTTTCATAAAGGTGAACTCCTTCCCTTTGAGCCATCCTCAATTACGCATATTGGATGGGTCATTCTTTCATTGTTGTTTCCTTCTTGTTGTCTACATGATACATCTCGCGAACGGAGGAGTGAAATTGGAGATTGGCTCTATGGACCTTTACATTGAGGAGCGCTCAGACTTAGTGGATTCACCAACGGACCACCATTTCTACCACGACATTGAGCCATGGTACAATAACTCCCATAACAAGTTTGCACTTTATACATGGATTGACTTGCATTATGATTGCCTTGGAGCATCTTGTATTTCTATGTCATCCATGATATATGAGCTTGAACACTTTCTTAGAAAATATGTTCTAATCTTCCTTGATGGCATATTCTTACATCATGGTCATATTGCCCACCATCAATTGCATGATCACATAGTCACATTGAGCACCAATTACCATGTTCATGCTTTTGATAAACCGTCCCATTATGACATCATTTTGCACCGTGGTTGCATTGAACACATTCACAATACATTTGTGTGTGCAATGAATGTTTTTGCTCCCATGAATGCTTTACATCTCTTTCTATATCATCTTGCTAAGCTTCATGTGCTTTGTTATGAACAATCTTGCCTCGCAGACTCATACTTCCTAGATGGACACATTGTGTGCGCTAACCATTGTATTTCCGAGTGTCGTTTGTGTTTGCTTTTCTTGCATGTATACCACTCCGGCGACACCTTGGAGTACATGGATTACGCAACGTCTTCCAATCCGTCCAACTACATGTAACATCCCAAAATTCTAAATTTTGGAATGTTATAATAAATAGATAGATTTGATTGATTGCTTGATTGATTGTGTGAAATTGAGTGAAATTCGAAACTTTTTGAAAGTTAAATGAGAGGGAATAAAATGACTTTCCCAAACTTTCAATTTGCATTTGTGATCTCCGTGAATTCAAATTCTTTTCACCACAAAACCCTGGAGAGAAGATGACATGACTTCTTCCATTTATTTAAATGACAAGGGGTGTTGAAAATATTTGAATTTCATTTAGAAAATAATTCCAACCGAGGAACTTTATGCAACTCAATGCTTTTCACGAGCGAAGATAAAATGACTTACATAAGAAATATGAGTTGGGAGTTTTTAAAGAATCAAATTCAAAGTTCCTTTGAATTTATTTTCAATTTGGAGTTATTTGAGTTTTATTCAAATTATTTTTCTCCAAAAATAAAATATATGGAAAATAGGGTAACATGATTCCCTACATCGAGAAAAATGGAGAGAAATAAATTTGAAACCATTTTGGTATTTTTAAAATGATTTTATTGGGTTTTAAATAGGTCAGTAGCACTGTATGGTTTATTTGAATTTTTGTGTATTTTATTTGAAGCTAGAATAATGTTCATCTTGTAGGAAATCTTTTTCTGAAAATTTTGATATATTATATGCCCATATAATATTTTCATTTAATTTGTTTTATTATTTCATCTGTCTGGAAAATGTTTATTAAAATTTTTTTTTACCTCGCCGACTTGGCCGGCCCAGCTCCCAGGCCAGGCCACGGCCCAGCCCCTCGCCGCCTCACCCGTCGTCCCCGACCGAGACCTCTCCCGAGTCCGCCGCCGCCACGACCTCGCCGCCGCCGTGCGCCGCCCGGCTCCTGCCCCCTCCCGCACGCCACCTCCCCGCCCTCCCCATAAAAGGCGCCGCCCCGGCCCCGTTCCTCCCCTCTCTCTCCCTCTCCCGCATCTCGCCGGAACCGCCACGCCGCATCTCACCGCCGCCGGGAGGCCGCAGCCGCCGCCACTCTCGTCGTCGTCGCCATCCGCCGACACCGCCACCGCACCCGCCGCTTAACGCCGCCTCCCGTGCTCTCCATTGTCCTCTGCGACCGCCGGAGCAGCGCCGCCCCATCTCGCCGGAGTTTGCACCGCCCTTGCCGGAGTTAACCGCCGCCGCCGCCGGTTTAATCTACCGAACCGATATAAACCTTCCCTGGTCCGGTTTATTTCTTTAGTTTTCCTCCGGTTTTTCTTTTAAAGGTCGGTTTTATATTTTAGTTAGGTTAGTTAGTGGACGTTCGCTAGTTATGATCTGTAGCGAACGGTTTTTCATCGCACATGCTTCTGTAGCGAGCGTTCGCTCGATAGGTTTTTTCTTTTTCTTTTTAATTTCTCCCAGGGACCCTTCTGTGATTAAAAGTTTTACAGATTAGTCCTCAGCTTCAAACGACCACATCTTTTTACTCGTTAGTCCAAATTCAACGACAACGCTCACGTCTTCGTTATGATCCCTCTATCCATTAATCCAACTCAAACATGTTTTTGAAAGTTTAAAATTTGAATTAGATCGATTTGAATTTGAACTTCGTTTGATCATAACTTGAGTTTCGTAACTCCGATTTAGTTGATTCTTTTTGCACATTAAAGCTCTTGACCTAAAATTTCTGATAAGGCCAAATTCACATAATTTTGGTACTGTTAGAAAATGTTTTATGTTGCAAGAGTTATTTTCTTGGTTTTGATGTTTTCTGAATCGTCTTCTTCGATCTTTCCGATCTTTTGAGTGATTGCTTATGTGTGGTTACTATTGCTTGATTACGATAGATTGACCGGAGTGTGACGAGTAGAACTATCAAGAGTTTTGAGTGCGAATCATCTTCATCAACATTGCAGGCAAGTAACACTTTGATCATACTTTCTCATACCCAGTTTTTATGCATTAGATCTATTCCTCAAACACTTGCATGATTAGGATCTAATTAAATTGTGGGATGGGAAGTAGTTGAGGTAGTATCTATTACCTGTTTTACTTATGAAACCTTGGGAGTTACTTCTACGTTTGCTTATTTGCCATGCTATGCTAGTAGACGTGGATTGGGTGAGTATATCCATGACAGATGTGAGATTGTTAAATTAATGGTTTATTTAAGGTGGCAACTTAAACACACATCTGGGTGGATTGAGGCACCTGGGTATCGATGATTGCCTGTTTTTTTGGGACCGCCACCCAGGCTCAAACGGATCATGAGATTATTCAAACTAGTAACTTCCGTGTGCAGTCACAAGCCATTATGGGCTCTGGCATAGTTGAGTAAGTCGTGCGAACTCTTATAGTGGTGGACTAGCAGATGTAGGGGATGTAGGTGTACCGGTCTACCGTCGTAAGGTGCTAAGCGCTTACGAAAGACTATGTCTCGGTCATCCGTTTCTCAAACACCATGTAATGCGAGAAAACAAACGGAGGCGATCGAGTCTTGTGGGGAAAAGTGCGCAAGCCTCTGCAGAGTGTATAAACTAATCATGATTAGTCGTGTCCCCGGTTATGGACATCTTGAGTATCTAGTACTTGAATATCATGTGAATCTCATCATGTTACTCTAAATAATATTGTCGGGTTTTTAATGAGTACTTTTAATTGGGATTGAGGATGCTGGCAACCATTCTCAATGTTCAACAACCACCATGATAGTTAAATAAATTTTATTCCTTTGAAGTAGGGAAAAAATTGGCTTTTATAAAAAGCTGTAACCATAGAGCTTTCCACCAGCCATATATGCATGTAATATAGCTTATTCTTTTCATTACTCTCTATGTGTTACATTGCCAAAGATATTCCATGTCTTGACCCGTTTTGGGCTGCAACTTTTCATGTTGCAGACTTTTCAAACGATTTAGTAATTGATACGTTAGGGTTACGATTTCCTATACTCAACTTTGCCGTTGGTGTTGATGGGAATCCACAACCTTGTTGCTTCCGCTATATTTTGGATTGAGGTAATAGTATTTACGTTATTTATACATGTGATTTACCTCTATTATAAATCCTCGAGTACTGTGTGTGTGAGCATACCGATCCAGGGATGACACTTAAGCATAGAGACTTGACCGTCTGAGGTTGGGTCGCTACAAGATGGTATCAGAGCACATGTTGACTGTAGGACGTGACCCTAGAAACTGACAAGCCCATAGGAAAGATTTTTCTCTACAACTTAATTTTCAAAAAGATCTTTTACCTCTCTTCTCTTCTGAGTTTATTCAAATATTTCTTTCTAGTGAGACCATACCCCTTTTCCCTTTTGACCACTCGAAGATTCGACTGATGAGACCACTCCAAGGAGACAAGATATCGGACAACTAAGACCATTTGGAATGAAGAGGATTTTACCATGTAAATGGAAACTACAACTATTGAAGACTCCTAAGACTATGAGTTTTTGAAGGCTCTGAAGAATTCCCAGATTTTTATGACCTAGGAAGGTTACGCTTATGGAATTGAGAGACTATGGAAGTTGTCAATACCCGAGATCAAGGTGTATTAGAGTAAGACCGGAACATGGAGCATCAGAACTCAAAGTTTTGTCAAGGAAACCCCAATGCAGGAGATATCAACTATGGAATGAAAGCTCATGGCAGTAACATGGGCATAGACATGGCTAACCATGGTGTTATTGCCCGTCTATGCTAGTGTCACCATGCGGAGTTAAGCGTGCAGATGCATGGAAGAATTGGATGGTAGAAGGCTGAAGGAGCATTTGTCAGCAAAGGATGAAGTTTTAACGTAGCTGGTGTATCATCAGGATCTGGAGTGTTATATCAAGAAGTTAAGATGGACCTGCAGGAAGCAGTATTTTATAAGGAAGCATTTGGTGAAGAACTCATGTCCCAAAAGCTGAAAGTAGCCAAGCTGGAGGAGAAAAACTTGAGATACTGGGAGATTAAATCGGGGCCGAAGACGATGGGATCATGGTTCATGTCAAGGAAGTTGAAGTCGGAAGTTTGGAATGCCACTCGAAATATTAAAGGGCGTCGCGAGACTTTGCGACAACAGAGATGAGCTGGCAAAAAGGACTTGAGAAGGACAAGCATGATCGGCAGGAGCCATCGGAGACATGACCAAGACTGGAAGAGTTTGATGACTTTGAAGAATCATTGACCTTTAGAAGCCCAAACCCCTATTATATATCTGCGTTAGATGCGACGATTGTGAGCTGTCATTTTGTTTGATGTTTTTTCCGACAGCCACAATAAAAACCCGTCTCTTCAAAACCATTGTTTGTATTGTGTGCATCCCGCATCTCTCTTATCCCACTCCAAAACCCATGGACCCGTTACAGGATGAATGGAGATGAGCTTGTATTTTCTGGACCAATGAGTCAATTGGAGACAGACCGATGAATTCAGAACATGGAGGATCGCATGAAGAATAACCCTATAGTCGAAAAGGATATAGCCCAGCATGCTCTTCAGTTCTTTGAAAGAGGTCTTGCTACGGGTGGAGGATGTACCAAACCATCAATGGATGGCAAGGAATAACCACTTGGAAAGAATTTAAGTGGACTTTGTTAAAGTCTTGGCTAGTGTCCCGTAAATTGAGGCCTTATGGAAAGGATATGAAGAAACCTTGTGCATACAAGCTTTGTGGAGAAATAGGACACAACCATAAAGAAAATAAGGACAAATACCCTCATAAGCGGAGGATTACCAAAGGAGTTAGCCGAGGATCTCGGGGAACTTTGGTTGGAGATTGTTCCCAAAGGTTTTGTTGCAGCAATGGAAGTTCGGTCTACATTCTTTGGGAAAGATTCGTGAAGCTCGGAAGGATGACAAAGAGATTGCTGAGGTAAAAGAAAAAGATGAGCAAAAGGAAAGGCCAAAGGTTTTCATAAGGATGAACACGACACCTTATGGTTGAGGATAGTGTATATATGTGCCAATAATGCAAAGATCAAGAAGTAAATACTTCAGGAGGCTCATGACTCACCATACTCGATTCACCCTGGAAACACCAAGATGTATTTGGATTTGAAGGAGTGTTTCTGGTGGACTGGTATGAAGAAGGATATTATGGAGTATGTAGTCGTAAGTGATGTATGCGGAGAAAGTAAAAGCGAGCATCGAAGCCAGCAGGATTATTGCAGCCTATGCCGATCCCGAATGGAAGTAGGATGAGCTTGGCATGGATTTCATTACCAGATTTCCCGAACCCGATTGGGATATGATTCTTTACGGGTACTAGTTTATTAGCTTGACCAAAGTGGCTCACTTTATCCCAGTGAAAACCACCTATACAAGTGCGAAGTTGGCCAAGATATATTTTACCAGGATCGTATGTCTGCATGGATTTCCGAGGACCATCGTATCAGATAGAGGAACACAATTTACCTCAAAGTTTTGGAATCAGCTGCACCAGACTTTGGGTACTAGGCTAGAGTTCAGTACAGCCTTTCATCCGCAGACAGATGGATAGACCGAGAGAGTCAATCAGATTCTGGAGGACATGTTGAGAGCGTGTGCGCTAGATTATGGATCTAGTAGTGATGATAATCTACCTTACGCGGAGTTCTCATACAACAACAATTACCCAGCCAGTTTGAAGATGACCCCTTTTGAAGCTTTCTATGGGAGAAGGAGCCAGATACCGATGATGTGGAATGAAGTTGGAGACCGTCAGTTGTTTGGACCAAATGTGACCAAGGATTCGGAAAAGAATGTTAAGATTGATTCGAGATAGACTGAAAGTAGCTCAGTCCAGGCAGAAGAGTTATGCAGACTCAAAAAAAACGCAAGGAGGTAGTCTATGAAATTGGAGATAGAGCATATCTTTGTGTGCCACCTCTGCGAGAAGTTAAACGATTTGGAGTTAAGGGAAAGTTAGCCCCGAGATTTGTAGGACCATACTGAGTTGTGGAGCGTATGGGAGAAGTTACCAACAAGTTGGAGTCACCAGAAGGACTGTCAGGAGTTCATGATGTGTTTCATGTTTCCCAGTTGAAGAAGTGCCATGCGGAGATGGCCAAAGTATACTAGGAAGTTGGAAGTTGGAATAATGATCATTTGCCCCGAGGATGTGTTCAAGGATTATAAGTGATGAGATGGGCCATAACCCACAGGCCCCAGGACCTACCAAGAAGCAAGCACACTCTTCTTTGAAGGAAAAACCTCGGAAGAAGTTACGATTTCATCAACAAGCGATTCTATAGGAGTTTACGCATAAAACACGAGAGTTGTGAAGGACCGATAGATGTTTGTTTGGCTTGCGTAATCAATGGATTTATCCGAACTTGGTTCGTCGACAAGAGAAAATTCTGCAATGCTCGTGAGGATGACCGAGTGTTAGAATGCGAGATTCGCTAAACCATGTACAAGGTAATGATTTGGAGTGCGGGATGGATTGATCACCATACCGACTTACTCTTATTATTCGCTTTGCTATATGGGATGGTAAATCTGAGTGACCTACCTATAGTAGAGTGACGATTTATATTAAACCTTGTTGAACCTTAGAATGGTATAAACATTTTTCCCCTTGTACAAGGCAGTTTGTTGCCAACCGTAGGATATACGGTGAGGTTCAACCTGCACTCCATTTCCTGCAGGACAAACCATAAATTGATGACCACCATGAGATATCGATAGTTCTTTAGTATTGGCGCCAGACCCGTCAGCTAAGAAGACCCAGTCTCAGAATAACCGTACCAAGATGAAAGAACAGAAGAATTGCGGTAAAGGTTATGCCACCACCAAAAGAGCCCAGAGAAGTAATTATCCAGAGAAGATCGACACTGCCAACAATAAGGATGGAGTATATGAGTTTTGATGGAACCGTAACCATGCTTCTAAGGGTGGTAGCACCCGAGACCCTGGAGACGATCGATGGATTTTTGAGAAGACCCCAAACCTAACCTATTTCTTTCTAGCCTCTCCGAATCTCGAGGGGCCGAGATTCATTTTAAGGGTGATAGATTTGTAACATCCCAAAATTCTAAATTTTGGAATGTTATAATAAATAGATAGATTTGATTGATTGTTTGATTGATTGTGTGAAATTGAGTGAAATTCGAAACTTTTTGAAAGTTAAATGAGAGGGAATAAAATGACTTTCCCAAACTTTCATTTTGCATTTGTGATCTCCGTGAATTCAAATTATTTTCACCACAAAACCCTGGAGAGAAGATGACATGACTTCTTCCATTTATTTAAATGACAAGGGGTGTTGAAAATATTTGAATTTCATTTAGAAAAGAATTCCAACCGAGGAACTTTATGCAACTCAATGCTTTTCATGAGCGAAGATAAAATGACTTCTTCAAAACATATGAAATATGAGTTGGGAGTTTTTAAAGAATCAAATTCAAAGTTCCTTTGAATTTATTTTCAATTTGGAGTTATTTGAGTTTTATTCAAATTATTTTTCTCCAAAAATAAAATATATGGAAAATAGGGTAACATGATTCCCTACATCAGAAAAATGGAGAGAAATAAATTTGAAACCATTTTGGTATTTTTAAAATGATTTTATTGGGTTTTAAATAGGTCAAGAGTACTGTATGGTTTATTTGAATTTTGTGTATTTTATTTGAAGCTAGAATAATGTTCATCTTGTAGGAAATCTTTTTCGAAATTTTTGATATATTATATGCCCATATAATATTTTCATTTAATTTGTTTTATTATTTCATTTATGCGGGAAATGTTTATTAAAAAAAACTTTACCTCGCCGATTGGGCTGACAGTGCCAGCCACGGCCCGACCCCTCGCCGCCTCACCGTCGTCCCGACCGGGACATCTCCCGAGTCCGCCGCCGCCACGACATCGCCGCCCGGCCCCGTTCCTCCCCTCTCTCTCCCTCTCCCGCATCTCGCGGGAACTGCCACCGCCGCATCTCACCGCTGCCGGGAAGCCGCAGCCGCCGCCACTCTCGTCGCCGTCGCGCTCCGCCGACACCGCCACCGCACTGCCGCTTAACGCCTCACGTGCTCTCCGTGTTTCTCTGCCGTCTCGCGATCACGGAGGCCGCCCATCTCACCGGAGTTTGCGCCCTACGCGGAGTTAACCGCCGCCGCCGGTTTAATCTATCGAATGTATAAACCTTCCACAGTGGGTTTATTTCTTTAGTTTTCCTCCGGTTTTTCTTTTAAAAATCGGTTTTATATTTTAGTTAGGTTAGTTAGTGGACGTTCGCTAGTTATGATCTGTAGCGAACGGTTTTTCATCGCATATGCTTCTGTAGCGAGCGTTCGCTCGATAGGTTTTTCTTTTTCTTTTTAATTTCTGCCAGGGACCCTTCTGTGATTAAAAGTTTTACAGATTAGTCCCTGTACTTCAAACGACCACATCTTTTTACTCGTTAGTCCAAATTCAACGAAACCAACGCTCACGTCTTCGTTATGATCCCCTCTATCCAGTAATCCAACTCAAACATGTTTTTGAAAGTTTAAAATTTGAATTAGATCAGATTTGAATTTGAACTTCGTTTGATCATAACTTGAGTTTCGTAACTCCGATTTAGTTGATTCTTTTTGCACATTAAAGCTCTTGACCTAAAATTTCTGATAAGGCCAAATTCACATAATTTTGGTACTGTTAGAAAATGTTTTATGTTGCAAGAGTTATTTTCTTGGTTTTGATGTTTTCTGAATCGTCTTCTTCGATCTTTACGATCTTTTGAGTGATTGCTTATGTGTGGTTACTATTGCTTGATTACGATAGATTGACCGGAGTGTGACGAGTAGAACTATCAAGAGTTTTGAGTGCGAATCATCTTCATCAACATTGCGTGCAAGTAACACTTTGATCATACTTTCTCATACCCAGCTTTTTATGCATTAGATCTATTCCTCAAACACTTGCATGATTAGGATCTAATTAAATTGTGGGATGGGAAGTAGTTGAGGTAGTATCTATTACCTGTTTTACTTATGAAACCTTGGGAGTTACTTCTACGTTTGCTTATTTGCCATGCTATGCTAGTAGACGTGGATTGGGTGAGTATATCCATGATGATGTGAGATTGTTAAATTAATGGTTTATTTAAGGTGGCAACTTAAACACACATCTGGGTGGATTGAGGCACTGGGGTATCGATGATTGCCTGTTTTTTGGGACCGCCACCTGTGCTCAAACGGATCATGAGATTATTCAAACTAGTAACTTCCGTGTGCGGTCACAAGCCATTATGGGCTCTGGCATAGTTGAGTAAGTCGTATGCGAACTCTTATAGTGGTGGACTAGCAGATGTAGGGGATGTAGGTGTACCGGTCTACCCGTCGTAAGGTGCTAGCCACGAAAGACTATGTCTCGGTCATCCGTTTCTCAAACACCATGTAGTGCGAGAAAACAAACGGAGGCGATCGAGTCTTGTGGGGAAAAGTGCAAACCTCTGCAGAGTGTATAAACTAATCATGATTAGCCGTGTCCCCGGTTATGGACATCTTGAGTATCTAGTACTTGAATATCATGTGAATCTCATCATGTTACTCTAAATAATATTGTTGGGTTTTTAATGAGTACTTTTAATTGGGATTGAGGATGCTGGCAACCATTCTCAATGTTCAACAACCACCATGATAGTTAAATAAATTTTATTCCTTTGAAGTAGGGAAAAAAATTGGCTTTTCGCAAAAACTGTAACCATAGAGCTTTCCACCAGCCATATATGCATGTAATATAGCTTATTCTTTCATTACTCTCTATGTGTTACATTGCCAGCATATTCCATGTGCTGACCCGTTTTCGGGCTGCAACTTTTCATGTTGCGAGACTTTTCAGAACGACAGTAATTGATACGTTAGGGTTACGATTTCCTATACTCAACTTTGCCGCTGGTGTTGATGGGAATCCACAACCTTGTTGCTTCCGCTATATTTTGGATTCAGGTAATAGTATTTACGTTATTTATACATGTGATTTACCTCTGTTATAAATCCTCGAGTACTGTGTGTGTGAGCATACCGATCCAGGGATGACACTTAAGCACAGAGACTTGACCGTCTGAGGTCGGGTCGCTACACTACAAGTCCGTCCACGACAACCGTTTCCATGGTGATGAAGATCACGATCCGAGTTCGGATCTTTCCCAATGGGGGAGACGATGCGGAGCATCCCACGTTCATCCCCATGTACACTCTGATGCGGAGCATCCCACGTTCATCCCCATGTACACTCCGACTACTCTCCAAGCCCCAAGAGAACATATGACGGGACCTAGATTATACGCCATTGGACACAAGGTGAACTCGCTCCTCTCCGAACCTTCACTTTCTACATGTGAGACATGGCTACTATCTCCAACGTGTGTGCTATGCATGATCAGGTACTTAGAGGAAAGCCACGGAGCCACCACATCCAACGGATGAGCTAGCGAGGACGCCAAGTACAAGGACAAAGAGAAGAAGCTGCCCGAAGTCTACAGCTTTCGGACGACCGGACCTCGCCGGACTTCTGACGCCTGGAGCTTACACCAGCCTGAAGAGTCAGCCCACGAATACTACAGCGGCCGGACGACTGACGCGGATCGGATGTCCGACACCTCCCAGGCCCCGGACGACCGAGCGCCACCAGACGACCGGTGCCACGGCAACAAAATCCCTATTTACGGAAGTCCGAAGACTTCCGGACGTCCGGGCCGTCCCGAGCCTCCGGACGTCCGACACCCACCGGACGTCCGACGCCTGTCTGCGCACAGTGTATCAGGCCCGAGGCCCATGTACCCCTTCGCCCCTCACTTACCCCTTCGTGGCACTAGACTATATATACTCCTCCACCTCCTCCTAGTTAGGGTTAGCAAAGATAGCTCATTGATAGAGAGCTTTGCTCCTTGTACCACTCTACTCTTGAGAGAGAGAGACTACTACTCCTTTGGAGGCCAAGACCTCCATCTAGGAGAAGATCCTGCGGGATATATCATCAGGACCCCCTCACGGGTGGACCCCCTTCAAGACCTCCTCACGGAGATGAACTCTACCTTATATCTTTCCCTTTGTTGTTCATGTACATTGTGGATCTTGTGTGTTTGATTGTCTAGTGGATGTGTGATTGGACTTGTTCTTGAGTGTTTCCCCTTGTGTTTTCTCCCCGTTCTTCCCCGTGTTCTTCGAGGGGTCCCACTTCAATCATGAAATATCAGCCTACACCGGGTTAGCCCCGTATCATATGGTATCATGAGCCACGTTGATCATGTATTTGGAGTCCCCTCCATCGTTTTTCAGCCTTCTTTTGTTTGAATTCGTCCTAAAATTCGAAAATCCCCACAAAAAATAGCCCCAATTGTTTTTTGTGATTTGTTGGTATGAAGAAGTTTTGTTGATTTTGATCCATGGATTTGCCTCGTTTCGAGTGGATCTAGCATTTCCCCAAGTTTCCCCATATTTTATCCACAAAATCTCGTCAATTTTATCCCCAAAATCTTCATTTTCTGCCCAAAATCGCGTCCCGAAACTCGCATCTCGCGTTGACCCCGACCCACCGGACGACCGTCACTTTTTCGGACGTCCGGGGCCCCAGGAACGACCGGACGTCCGTCATCCATCGGACGACCGCAACCAGCCAATAGAACAGAATTTACGGATTTCCGAGCCCGGCCGGACGTCCGGCAACCGGCCATCCGTCCTTTTACGGATGTCCGTAACCTGTAGTTTCAGACTTCGGCTTATGTTTGTTTTGCCCATAACTAATTCATCCGAACTCCGATTTTGACATTCTTTAGCTCGTTTTGAAGCTATTGACATCCTCCTTCCCAAAACAATACCATCAACATCATTTGACTCCATCAAATTTTTGGAACTTTGGCATCTTCGCTTAGGGCTTCCACCACATCATCCGCTACACCACCACCGACTTCTGCAACCTAACCCTTTTGTTCCCCATTGCATATGTGGTTGCTTGAGTAGTGATTCAAGTCTCCTAAGGTGTTTCGGCTACTTAGGGACGGTTGCTTCTTCATCAACCACTACCACCACTTCCGCATGGGCTTGCCCACCATACACTTCCACCCCAACTTAACCAAATTTTGTTTGAGCTTGTTTGAGTTGTGGCTTGCGTCTCCTAAGGTTTTTCGGCTACTTAGGGACGGTCTCTTCAACATTGACTCACATAACCCATCTTTCCACTTCCGCATTGGCAAGTGCAAAACTACCACCGCTTTCCGCTACCACCATTTGACTTTTGTCCATGAGATTTTGAGTTGTGGTTTTTCTGTTTCCTAAGGTGTTTCGGCTACTTAGGGACGAGTCTCCATCATCTTGGTATCTACATAAAGAACACCGCTACTCATCATCACCAAGGACGGTAATCTCGACGACACCATTGTATATCTCCCTTGCCATTGCATTGATAACCCCCAGCCCATTTTGCGTCACTTGCCTATCGAGACTAGACATTTGGGTATTGCCGGCAACGTTACTTGTGCACATTAGTTATCTACACCTTCCATTGCATATATACCATATGATATTGGTATCATCTTGGTATCGTCATATCATCTCTTGTGTCACAAGTTTGTTCCCGCATATACACTATTGCTATCTTGGTTTGTGCATTGTGCAAAAGTGGCCATACAAAAAAAGAATAAGCTTTTAAGCAAAAGAGAGAAACAAAAGAGCTTATAAGCAAGTGCAATAGCATCATACCTCATTGCACATAAGATTGTCATATTCGATCATCTTGGATCATCTGAGAAACACCGGGAACCATACATACATAGCATACTTGGGATAGAAAGTTGCTACATTTTGCATATCATAGGTTGTGCACAAGTGTCGTGGCGCCTATAGAGCAATCGTGCTAGCGCCTCTCTTGAGTTGTGCAACACGAGCGTTTTCCGTGGATTCCACATTTTGAGCTCATTCCTTGGTTGCACGACCCCATTTATCTATCCGTGTATGTGTTTCCGTGTGCCACATATTGCTATTGGTCTACTTGTTACACTTGCGAATTTGTGAATCTCTTTCAACATTATTGACTCTTGCTAACATTTTGCATCAAATTTTTGTGCCACTATCCTCACCGAGCTCCACCATAAGCCTTATTTGTGTAGGTGTGAGAAATTGACAAGATCGGTACCTATTGTGCTATTTCCTTGTTACATCATTGTGTGATCATTGATCCATTTTCAACATCGGTTAAGGTACATTTAGTATAAGTTCTTCTCTTTCTCCCACTCATATTTGCCCGAGTCTTGTGATGGATAGGCAAGGGACTTCATCTCCGGTCTTCGACAACAGTGACAGTGTGAACAACTACATCAGCAAATATTCCATCTTCGAAGTACAACGAGCATCGAAAGCTGCACATTCTATGTTGCAAGAGCACATCGAGAACCTCTCCATCGACATTAATCACTCCGAAGCAAGGAAAAGGGACTACATTGACAAAAAGCTTTCCGCACAAAAGGAGGGGCAAGATGCAAGGATGGAGGAGATTCAAACCTTGTTGCTCAACCGTTCTTCCCCTTCATCATCCTCAAGGCGGCGACGTTCAAGTCACAAGTCTTCGGAGCACAAAAATTATGCAAGCGCAAGTCGTCCACGTCCACATCTCCATGGCGACCACCATCACATTCGTGATCCACATCGTCATGAAGGGCAAGTCACCTCCAAGCATCATGTGCACGCATTTACGACTTAACGACATCTACTACGAGCTCAAGTGCGACAACGACACCATCATCATGAAGATGCTCCACAAGCGCAAATGTACAAGCCCAGCACGCCCTACTTCACTCCAAGTCCAAGCTTCATGAGCAAAAGAGAAGACCGCGAGACGAGCACTGAGGGAGTCCCGGACTAGGGGGTGTCCGGATAGCCGGACTATCGTCATGGCCGGACTCCAAGACTATGAAGATACAAGATTGAAGACTTCGTCCCGTGTCCGGATGGGACTTTCCTTGGCGTGGAAGGCAAGCTTGGCGATAAGGATATGTAGATCTCCTACCATTGTAACCGACTCTGTGTAACCCTAACCTATCCGATGTCTATATAAACCGGAGGGTTTTAGTCCGTGGGACGAACAACAATCATACCATAGGCTAGCTTCTAGGGTTTAGCCTCCTTGATCTCGTGGTAGATCTACTCTTGTACTACCCATATCATCAATATTAATCAAGGTGAGTAGGGTATTACCTCCATCGAGAGGGCCCGAACACAGGTAAAACATCGTGTCCCTTGTCTCCTGTTACCATCCGCCTAGACGCACAGTTCGGGACCCCCTACCCGAGATCCGCCGGTTTTGACACCGACATTGGTGCTTTCATTGAGAGTTCCTCTGTGTCATCACCGATAGGCCCGATGGCTCCTTCGATCATCAACAACGACGCGGTCTAGGGTGAGACTTTTCTCCCCAAACAGATCTTCGTGTTCGGCGGCTTTGCTGCGGGCCAATTCTCTTGGCCATCCGGAGCAGATCGAAAGCTACGCCCGCCATCAGTCGATTTGGAAGTTTGAACTATACGGCCCGATATCCGCAGGGACTTGATCTTCGACGGATTCGAGCCGCAGCCAAGCGATGCAAGACTTTGTCTCGATGGGCATGATCTAGTCAGGTAACAAAGGCCTTGGAGGCCGCACCAGTATCCGCTCCGACACTTAATCTGGAGCCGGCTTCCCCGATCGAGGACGAGTGGTTGGACACCGCCTCGGGGGCTACAATCTCTACGACGATCGAGCCTAACTCCATCCCTGTCCTTTGCGAAGACCTCGACTCGTGGTGCGGACTCCTCTCCAGATTCCGAACCCTCCACGCCTCGCCAATCGAATCCGATTGGGCGCCGGTCATGGAGTTCATCGCCATGACATCTTTCAAAGACTCGCCCTTTGGCGACATCCTGAATTCACTAAAGTCTCTCTCTTTATCCGGAGAGCCCTGGCCAGACTACGGACAGGAAGGTTGGGATGCAGACGACGAAGAAATTCAACGCCCACCCACCACCCACTTCGTAGCCACTGTCGACGACTTAACCGACATGCTAGACTTCGACTCCGAAGACATCGACGGTATGGACGACGATGCCGGAGACGACCAAGACCCAGCGCATACAGGGCACTGGAAGGCCACCTCGTCATATGACATATATATGGTGGACATCCCAAAAGATAGGAACGACGATGGAACAACAGAGGATGACCCCTCCAAGAAACAGCCGAAGCGCCGACGTCGTGGCGCGCTCTAAATCCCGCCACAATAAAAGCAGTGATTCCTAAGACGGAGATAATAACACCGGACGGTCAAGAGAACCCCCTCTCAGGACTCCGCGCATGAGGTGGGAGAAGCAAGTCCGCACGACGGTCGGGCAGAAAGAGAGGTCGAGGACGATAATTATGCGCCTCCTCCGAAGATGAGGCAAGCCTCGACGACATTTAATTTGTCGTGCACGAGGATCCCGCCAACAGAGCTGCGTTTCAAACGCAGGCTTATAGCCACGGCAAGCAGCCTCAAGAAAAAGCAGCAACAACTTAGAGCTGATCAAGACCTGCTAGCTGACAGATGGACTGAAGTCCTTGCAGTCGAAGAGTATGAACTCGAATGCCCCTCCAAAAGCTACCCCTGCGTGCAGATCAAGACCTGCTAGCTTCCACCACCGTTCACATGTGGCTGCTAGCCCAACCAGCTGGGTGGGCACCTGCGTGGCGACATGCTGCTCCCAGGCCAACTCATCGAGCGCCTGTGTGGCGGCATGCAGATCTTCGTGAAGGCTCCACCACCGCGCCACCTCAGCTGCCTACCTACTTACATGGCGCCGCACGCATCGCTGCCAAGGCGCGTGTCGAAGCGAGGAAGAGCCGCGACGGACGGGACGGGCCTCGCCCCCGTCCCCAATAAAGCAAGGGGACACCGAAGCGATGCATTAAATGCATCTTGTCCTGTAATACGAAGGATTACCTCGCAACACTGTACACCTTTCCACCTCCTGTGTGCCACTGTGGCAACCCCTTTTTCCTATAAAAGGAGGCCCGAGGCGACCAGGAGAAGGATTCGGACGCTGACCACAGCTAGTTCGAGAGCTCAAGAACTCTCAGAAATACACCCACCAAAGCAGGACTAGGGTTTTACGCATCCTCGCGGCCCGAACCTGGGTAAACGATCCTTGTGCTGTCTACTAGCCCTGCTCTCCTCGCAACCCTGCGCCTCGACAACCATAGTAGGGATTCTTGTGATTGCATAGGTGTCGTTCCACACCGACAGGAAGCGATAAGTTGGATATCGATTTGACCTATGAGGAGAAGCCAGTCAAGATTCTTGAGTTTGCTAGCCGAGTTACACGCAGCAAGGTTATCAAGTTTTGCAAGGTTCACTGGAGCCACCATACCAAAGAAGAAGCCACCTGGGAACAAGAGGTAGACCTACGGAAGGATCACCCTCCTATTTTCTAGCCAACCCGAATCTCGAGGGCGAGATTCATCTTAAGGGGGGTAGGTTTGTAACATCCCAAATTTTCAATTTGGAATGTTATCCATTAGATCATCACTGCATATCATATTTTATTGTATTTTGGTTTGATCCTAGAGATTCTACGCAACTCAAGGACCCACGGAGAGAGTTGGGAATTTAGTTATTTTCATATTTGATTTTAATTATTTTCTCTTCGAGTATTTCTTTTATAAAAATAAAAAGAGAGAGGATAAAGTGACTTCCTCAAAATAAAGAAATATTGGAGATTTAATGTTAAAATCAAATAAGAGTTTTATTCGGAATTTTTTTATCGCTATTTTATTTGAATTAGGAAAAATATGCGTTTTTCAAAATTGCATTAGATGCTCGAATAAATGTTCACCTTGTTCGGCATATTTTTAGAGGACAGGGAAAATTTATTTCGGGATTTTTGGAGCCGTTTAGTATTTATTTTATTTCTTTTTCCGCACGCCCGAATATTAAAAAAACCGACTTTGGGCATGCATTCCGGGGTTAAAAGTCACGAGGCCGCAATTTCATGACCCACCGTCCACTGAAATCCTAGCCGCCACCCAGCTGCCGCCCCATCGCCGACCACGAGCCGCCATCGCCGGAGTTCGCCGCCGCCGCCGCCGGTTTTCTTTGACCGGTTCGGTTTTTCGGTAAAAACCTAGATGCGTTTTTTTATTAGATCAGTTTTATTTATTTATTCTGGTTTAGTTATATAGCGGACATTCGTCCGTACGTTCGTTTTAACGAACGGTTTTCGCCCGTTAACCGCAGATAGCAAACGTTCGTTCGCTAGTCTGTTCGTCAGTTTTTCTTTTTCTCGGATTTTTTCACGATTATTTTTCATCGCGATTTCTGATCCGATTTTCGTTTTAGTTTAACTTTTTGCCCGTTTATCGGAATCAGGCGATTCAAGCGCCTTGAGTTTCGTCTCGAAGCCCTCTTTCTGTTTAATCAACTTAAACAAATTTTTGCTACAGTAAAATTTGACTTTAGTCCAGATTAGTAAACGAAGCTTGTTTCTTTCGCAGTTTGATTTCGTTGTTTCGTTTGATTTGATTCTTTTTGCAACCCGGAGTTCTTAAGTTGAACTTTCTTGTTAGATCTTCTTATCTGAGTTTTACCCGTGCATCTTGCTTGATTGCTTATTGTATGCTTGTTTGTTTGCGATAGAGTACCCGGAGTGCGAAGCGTGCTACTACGAGTCTCTAGGTTTCACGGATCATCAGCAAGGCAAGTAAAACTTTGATCATACCTCTTTACTACCCAGTTTTATTGCATTAGATCAATCCTCAAACAACTGCATGGTTAGGATCTGATTAAATTGTGGGTTTGGGAAGTAGATGAGGTAGTACCTATTCACCTGTTATTTATCAAACCCTTGGGAGTTACTTCCAATGTTGTTTGGGTTTGAGTGTATTCATGATAGATGTGAGTATTGCTAATTAATGGTTAACTTAAGGTGGCAACTTTAATACACATCTGGGTGGATTGAGGCACTTGGGGAAACCAGTGTTGTCTGTATTTTTTGGAAATCTCGAGGTACCGTGTGATTCTCCTATTGACTTGTAACGCTCGGATAATTAAGCTACAGTAACCTCTGCTAATGATGCCACGTCACAACGATTACTATTGCTAATCTCGCGTTAGTTCAAAACGATTCGAATTCAAATTTGAGTTAATGGCAAACAACAAAAGTTTTCAAACAATAAAACTAAAATGTTCGAGTTGTGCCAAATAATGCACAGGTAATTATGGTGGAAAAACCACACTTTTAAAAGGTGTTTAAATACTCAAATGTGAATGAAACAACAACATAACCAATTTAATAAATACCTTTTATTATTTATAAAATGTTAAACTATTATATTTAGTTAACCAAATTAATGTGGCAGTAGTAAATATAGTAATACTAATTTAGGAACCATTTGTATTTTATAAAACTATAACCATTATAGAAATAAAAGAAAACAGAAAGGGAAAATAAATAAAAAGAAAAGGGTGAACCAAAACAAATGAAAAGGAGAAAACCCCCCTCTTGGCCGTAGCCCAGCTGGCCACCAAGCCAACAACAGGCCAGCCCCGCTCCTTACCCTGGCCCATCCGCCCCACTCCCCCATTAACCCCCGAAACCCTAACCCACGTCACCCACTCACTCCCATTCCCCCACGTCATTCCCCTACCCCCGATCCAGATTGGATCGGGGCTCGCACGGATCGACACCGCCGCCTCGTCCCAGCGCCCCGTCGCCCATCTCCGTCGTCGCCTCCCCGTCTCCTCCCCATGCCGGACCTCCTCGACCTCCTCCCCGACGGCCCCCCAAGCCACACTGCGCCCCGTCGCCATTCGTCGTCTCTGGTGCCACCTCGCCGACGTCGCCCCACCGCCTCTTCCTCACCGGAACCGCATCGAGCCTCACCGCCCTTATCTCATCAACGGGGGTGAGCTCCCCGCCGGCCCCTGTCTGTCTCCCCCTTCGTACGCTGCACCCCATGTCGTCCCGTCGCCGCGCCCGCCTCTGCGTGGCCGCGCCATGTCGCAGCTCCCGCACGCCCGCGCGCGGCCAGGGCGCGCCTCCCCCTCTGCGCCCGTCGCCTGCGCCTGCTCTCACCGTTGCTACCCCCGCTCGCCGTCCGCCTCTGCTAGTCCCCGCGGTCGTCGCCGCACCCGTTGCCTACAGCGCCTCCCGGTCGCGCGGCGTCGCACGCGCTCCCGTGCGTGGCCGCGCCCTGCGGATTCCCTCGCGTCGTGCTCCTCTGCCTGCACACTCACGTTGCTGTGTGCTACCTTTGCTGCTGTAGAGCCCACTCGCTCGTCCCTTCGCTGCCCATGCGGCAATTCCGGCCAGATCCCGTGCCATCGCTGTTGTACCTATGGTCGCCGGCGCGCGTGGCGCTTCGAACCGGCCTCTGTGCCGCTGGCTAGCAGGCCCTGATCATTAGATGAGGGCGCTAACCAACTAATTAGCACTAACTTGAACACTTAGTGGCACTAACAGTTGGGCCTAGGGTATTTAAACAATAACAAGAGGAAAACCCTAAACTGTTACTGACAGTGGGGCCCTACCCCTGAGAACCTTAAAATAATAATAAAGAATTAAATTAAAAATAATAATTAAATTAATTAATTAGTTAAATAAATTAATTAACTTAATTAATCATGTTAATTAACCTAATTACCTGTTAGTTAAACTGAGAGAATGACAAACGGGCCCCGTGTGCCAGGGTTGACCTAGTCAACCTCTGGACCTGCTGACATCATGCTGATGTCACCCAGTCACAATAATTGCATTTACTAATTAATTTAAATCTATTAATTCCAAAATTGAATTAAAACTTTGAAAATTAATATAAAATAATCCGTAACTCGGATGAAAAATACTTTGTACATGAAAGTTGCTCAGAACGACGAGACGAGTCCGGATACGCAGCCCGTTCATCCGCCACACATCCATAGCATAGCGAACACACAACTTTCCCCCTCAAGTTCACCTGTCCGAAAAAGCGAAACACCGGGGATACTTTCCCGGATGTTTTCCCCCTTCGCCGGTATCACCTCCTACTGCGTTAGGGCACTTCTAGCACCATTACTTGACATGTCTTGCATCCTTATGCTTCTATTTGCATTGTATTCATTGTTTCTTCCTCTTCTCTCTAGAGACTACGAGATCGACGCGGCATTCTTTGGTGCCCGATCGACCATCGTGTTGGCGACCCCTCCTTCTTGCCGAACAACCGTGCAAGCCCCCTTGATCACCGGATATCACCTACTCTTCTCTACACCGCTAGCATTAGAGTAGTGTAGCATATTCTTGCTTTAGTTAATCCTATTACTGCATAGCACAGTCGGATTGGACTAGAACGCTGCTAGGCTAGCTCGCTTCGGCGCGTTAGCAACATGGCGGTGATCAGCAGGCGATGGGCCTGGACCCTGTGCGCATAGGATTTAGGCCGCGTCTTGACCTCTCTTTTGTGCCTAGGTAGGGTCATGCGGCGTGTTGATCTTAGAGGGCGGGCATGACCGTGAAAGTGTGTCGGCCAAATGGGATCGAGCGTGTTGGGTTATGTGGTGCACCCATGCAGGAAGTTTATCTATTTGAATAGCCGTGATCTTGATGAACAGGGGCGACTTGGAGTTGTACCTTGACCTTATGACAACTAGAACCGGATACTTAATAAAACACACCCTTCCAAGTGCCAGATATAAACCGGTGATCACGCTCTAACAGGGTAACGAGGAGGGGACCGCCAGGTAGGATTATGCTATGCGATGATACTTGGTGAACTTACCATCTACTCTCTTCTACATCTTTGCAAGATGGAGGTCGCGAGCGTAGTCTTGACGGGATTAGCTATCCCCTCTTATTACGGCATTACGTAGTTGATCCACCGATATGGCCCTTTACACATATACCCATGCATATGTAGTGTAGCTCCTTGCTTGCGAGTACTTTGGATGAGTACTCACGGTTGCTTTTCTCCCTCTTTTCCCCTTTCCTTCTACCTAGTTGTTGCAACGGATGTCGGAGCCAGAGCCAGACGCCACCGTCGACGACGACACTTACTACATCGGAGGTGCCTACTACTACGTGCATGCTGCTGACGACGACCAAGAGTAGTTTAGGAGGATCCCAGGAAGGAGGCCAGGGCCTCTTTCGATCTGTATCCCAGTTTGTGCTAGCCTTCTTAAGGCAAACTTGTTTAACTTATGTCTGTACTCTGATATTGTTGCTTCTGCTGACTCGTCTATGATCGAGCATTTGTATTCAAGCCCTCGAGGCCCCTAGCTTGTATTATGATGCTTGTATGACTTATTTATGTTTTTAGAGTTGTGTTGTGATATCTTCCCGTGAGTCCCTGATCTTGATCGTACACATTTGCGTGCATGATTAGTGTATGATTGAATCGGGGGCGTCACAAGTTGGTATCAGAGCCGACTGCCTGTAGGAATCCCCCTTTCCAAATCCTTGGCCGAAGTCGAGTCTAGCCATTGCAAAACTTTTACTAACATGTCTGTGTGTCTTACGGACCCACGTCGCCATTGGGTGGTATTAGGATCTTTTATTCCTCGTCTATACTCTGGGACTCTTATCTCTTTTCTACTTGGGTTAAATGGTTTTACTAACTCTAACTCTAGGTTCTCGTAACTACTCCCTCCCGGAGAGACACTCGATACAGATGATCGCTTGATGCACTACAAGATTCTGAAGTTACTCTCTAATGTTCCCTCGATACTTTGTGTCATCGCTTTTGCAATTCCGTTCCATCGATAAACCACAATGGATAACCTAGTACACTTTCCATTCATACAATCATCCCCCGTTGATCTTGTTGTTACAAGATACCCCGAAATTCTCTCTAATGTTCCGAGAACACTTTGTGTCTACTGCCACCCCTACGGATAATTTCTCGCACTTACCGAGTATCCAATCATCCCCAGTTGTTTATGTGTTTCACTAAGGTCTTCGAAATAATATTCGAACTTCCGAAGATCCTTAGTAGCTTATTGCTCTTGAAATTCTTGCTTGCTTGCATTATGGTTAATCCCATAAGTATAGTAACCTTATTGGCAGCCTTTGTCACTATCATTTTGAGTCCACTGGTTCAAAATGTTGCGAATTCTCGAAATCCTCAATCAGATCCTAGAATTCATCCTTTTGGCTCAACGTAATTTTAAACATGAGATGGATCTCGACCAATCAAATTGTTGATGATTTTACCCCTTTGCTTACTCAACTTATCCATCCTTAATCATAGCGTTTGCTTTTGATCCTTTGATTTGGAAATCATAATTCCTTTACATGTGAGCTTTGAATTAGCCAGTTGCTTCTACAATCCAATGCATCCGCATTGTTTCTTCCTCTGGTTGTGTGCCGATACTCACATCAGCTTCGCTATAGACCGTCGGATCCTTTGTTGAAATATCATCTGATAGTGTCCTTCATATACAAAAACCTCGAGAAGTTCTTTTCGGGATACATAATACCATTGGTAAATCTTGTTCTCTGATTTGTCCAACCATGCTCTACTTTCGAGCTGGTGATATTTACTATTTAAGCTTGTGGTATATGTTTCCACGATGCATCGATGGGTTGAACCTATGCCGTCCTTAATATGCGTGAACTCGAAAGTTTTCACGAGTCATACTCTTCTGGTATTTTGCTAGATAAAATTTCAACACTACAAGTTCCTCAAAAAAGAGAAGTGAATGAAAGGTTATGCATGGAAGAAGTGGGAGTCGACCTTGAACCCTTGTGTTCATGCCCATGGAACCGATGTAGACCCTATCATGGAGGCTTCTTGTAATAATAACTATTTCCTTGATATAATATTCTTTGATATCGGTGAATTGATCCTTTGCAATGGTGGTTCCGACCATATGTTCTTCTTTGATTCCATTTCTCAAGCAAGTGAAAACACTTGTCTTCTGCTGAGCAATGCCCCAGTCCAACCTCTATTTTTTTTTCCTCGAGTATTACCCTCTGGTATCTCGAGAACTGTGTTGCTTCCTGCGAGTCTTCATCTAGTATTGCTTCCCACTGATTTCAGATTTCCCCCAGGTTCTGAGTTATTAGTCACTCGAGAACACCGATAAGTGAATCGAATCCGCACTCCGATTCAATAACTCTTAAGTAATTTTCGTGGCTTACAAGTTTAATAATCCTTCAAGCCATTCCTAGCCTGATCGGCTATATCATTATCGTGCTAAAATTTAACTATGCTACCGGGTCCTTCCCGGAGCAAAAGTTTTGACGGTGAGCTAATCTTACATCGATCTTCCTTGTCATATCATTTGTCCTTGAACAACAAGATTGATGTCGAGTTTGTGTCGTACCCATGGTTTCGATAACTTTTCGCTTCATCATCCCGTTGACTTGATATCATCGTCGATCGGTTACATCTTCTTGAAACCTCTCGACAAATGTGTTGTCATCATCATCAGTATACTGAGATCTTCCAAGATATCTATCGAATTCTTGATGGGAAATACCATCCTTTGCTCTCGATGATTTCGGTTATCATCGACAACATTATTGCATTCCCTCCAACACAAAACTTGTTCTTGTTTTGTGTTGTACCTTGAGTTCCTTGCTATCCAACTTATGTTATGTTCTACCGCGGAGTGTTACCATCTTTTATGTCAGGAATGTCGTGAGAATTTCACCACCTCTTAAGAAATTCTTGTTGCAACGATGCTTCTCGCCATCACCATTCTTTTCTTGGCCCCCGTATTGAGTGAACTCTGTTGTGAGAATTTAATATCTCCAGCAACCCTATTGTTTCGAAGTGAATGACTGATAGCTTCGTTATCGAATCACCTTTCTAACTTTGATTGTCCTACTTGGTCCATATTTCCAGGTGCATTTTCTTTCAATATTTAATTGTGTATGTTTTCCTCGAGCATACCTCATTATATCATTTGATCCAACAAATGTTATCTCCTTGTACACATAATTGTGGAAATCCAACTTGTTGGAATGCTCAATGAATTGTCGCTGAGTCCATTAGCCAGCTCCTCACCCTCTCCTTGGTTTAATGATGAACTCTTGCTTCAGAACTCGCTTCCATTGTGCATTTCCCGAGAATCTTACAATGTTGTCTCGTGAATTTGTCTTGCACCTTTTCTTCTTAGGCATCCTGAGTCTGAGGTTTCCTAACACCGATCAGATCTGAATCTCGGTCAGATCTGATGGTTGGAGCATATTTTCAAGAGTTATAACATTGGTCTTTATATGACCCGGTAAGGTGATGTCATGCCTAGCACACTTGACCGGAGGACCTATTGTTATAGTATCCTCTTTAGCAATGTTACCCATTCTTTTGTGAGGAAATTGTAAGACTTATACTATAAGTTGTTCCTGATGAACCCCTTGAGTATCCAAAGTCCGACCTTTGCTTGAAGACCATGTCAATGCTATCTCGAAGCATGTCTGTGGTACTCCGATCATAAATAAGCACATTTGAAGCGCAGTGCAAAATTTTCTTTATCAATTATCCAAACACCGTTGTATGGGTAACGTCATGAAATTCCTCTCCACTTACCTAAATGGTTTTGTACTTTCTATCTTGTCACGGATATCATGCTTTGCATGTCATTGGGAAGGATATACCCTGTGTTTAAACACATTTTTCTTTCCATTGTTCTGATTAAGTCTGACGGACATTTTTCCCTTTCCATTGGTTTGTTTAAACCCTTTCTACGATCTATATGATATAAGAAGTAATAATTCCCTGCTTGTGCACACATATCGGTGTACAACTCTGTCAGTAAGAGCCTGTTACTATTGTCATTCCGGTAACCACCGATGGATGAGAACTTTGCCTATAGGTCCGCCTCGTTTCAACGAGCAGGAAAATGGTTCTCTTCGTCCCTCGCCCTTGGTACCAACGTTGTTGCCAACAAAACTGACAGGCTATCCTCTGACATAATTTGCTATCTTGGCCGTGCAAATGTTAGCGCCTTCCTGCTTTTAACCCACATGGTGGGCCCATAACCCACAGTTCCACAGGATCGAAACCTGACTCTCCTGTACACCCTAGTGTCAAAGTTATTCCTCGTGCTTGACTTCGTATGTAATTCACGGGCCACCTGCCTGGTGATCTATTCTTGTATCAGACGCAATGCGTATTCCCATTGCTCTAAACTCCTTTCACACTTTGTTTCAGGCAACAAATGATTTCCTATGTGCTTGAAACTTCCATTTTGCACCTTCTTACTTTGCTCTCGATAATTCCTTAAGTATCAATTCGAGAGTTACGTTCCGCTACTTCTCCTGATGTTATCTACCAGATAAGCAACATTGTAGCGGCCCGTTCTTCCGAAGTTACCCCTTGACCTTCGTACGTACGATGGAGTTCCGAAGGAAAGGATGCCAACTTCATCATGATGACCTGAAGCAGACAAATGAAGACGTCAATATAATGGATCGACTTTTTCGAGAAGAGCAACCAAGACCGAGAAGATGCGCTAGAATTTCGTGACCAAACCTTTCCCCTTACTCCTCCTCTTAAATCTCGGGACGAGATTCCTTGTAGTGCAGGAAGATTGTAACGCCCGGATAATTAAGCTACAGTAACCTCTGCTAATGATGCCACATCACCACGATTACAATTGCTAATCTCGCGTTAGTTCAAAATGATTCGAATTCAAATTTGAGTTAATGGCAAACAACAAATGTTTTCAAACAATAAAACTAAAATGTTCGAGTTGTGCCAAATAATGCACAGGTAATTATGGTGGAAAAACCACACTTTTAAAAGGTGTTTAAATGCTCAAATGTGAATGAAACAACAACATAATCAATTTAATAAATACGTTTTATTATTTATAAAATGTTAAACTATTTTATTTAGTTACCCAAATTAATGTGGAAGTAGTAAATATAGTAATACTTATTTAGGAACCATTTGTATTTTATAAAACTATAACCATTATAGAAATAAAAGAAAACAGAAAGGGTAAATAAATAAAAAGAAAAGGGTGAACCAAAACAAATGAAAAGGAGAAGACCCCCCCCCCCTCTTGGTCGTAGCCCAGCTGGCCACCAAGCCAACAACAGGCCGGCCCAGCTCCTTACCCTGGCCCATCCGCCCCACTTCCCCATTAACCCCCGAAACCCTAACCCGCCTCACCCACTCACTCCCATTCCCCCGACGTCGTCCCCGATCCAGATTGGAGCAGGGCTCGCCTGATTGACACCGTCGCCTCGTCCCAGCGCCCCTCGCCCATCTCCGCCGTCGCCTCCCCGTCTCCTCCCCATGCCGGACCTCCTCGACCTCCTACCCGACGCCCCCCCCAAGCCACGCTGTGCCCCGTCACCGTTCGCCATCTCTGGTGCCACCTCGCCTACGCCACCCCCTGCCTCTTCCTCGCCGGAACCGCACCGAGCCTCACCGCCTCTTCTCGTCAACGGGGGTGAGCTCCCCGCCGGCCCCCGTCTGTCTCCCCCTCCGTACGCTGCACCCCATGTCGTCCCGCCTCTGCGTGGCTGCGCCACGTCGCGGCTCCCGCACGCCCGCGCGCGATCATGGCGCGCCTCCCCCTTTGCACCCGTCGCCTGCGCCGACTCTCGCCGTTGCTAGAGCCGCTCGCCGTCCGCCTCTGCTAGTCCCCGCGGCCGTTGCCGCGCCCGTCCCCTACAGCGCCTCCCGGTCGTGCTGCGTCGCTTGCAGCTGTGCTTGCAGCGCCTGCGGATTCCCTCGCGCCGTGCTCCTCTGCTGCACACTCGCGTTCTGCGTCTTTGCCTTTGCTGTAGAGCCCACTCGCTCGTCCCTTCGCTGCCCATGCGGCAATTCCGGCAGATCCCGTGCCATCATTTGTTGTACCTATGGTGGCCGCGGCGTGGCGCCGAACCGGCCTACGTGCGGCGGCTAGCAGGCCACGATCATTAGATGAGGCGCTTAACCAACTAATTAGCACTAACTTGAACACTTAGTGGCACTAACAGTTGGGCCTAGGGTCTTTAAACAATAACAAGAGGAAAACCCTAAACTATTACTGACAGTGGGGCCCTACCCCCCTGAGAACCTTAAAATAATAATAATAAAGAATTAAATTAAAAATAATAATTAAATTAATTAATTAGTTAAATAAATTAATTAATTAGTTAAATTAATTAATTAACTGAATTAATCCTGTTAATTAACCTAATTACCTGTTAGTTAAACTTAGACAATGACAAACGGGCCCCGTGTGCCAGGGTTTACCTAGTTAACCTATGGACCTATTGACATCATGCTGATGTGACCCAGTCACAATAATTGCATTTACTAATTAATTTAAATCTGTTAATTCCAAAATTCAATTAAGACTTTGAAAATTAATATAAAATAATCCGTAACTCGGATGAAAATACTTTGTACATGAAAGTTTCTCAACACGACGAGACGAATCCGGATACGCAGCCCGTTCGTCCGCCACACCTCCATAGCATAGTGAACACGCAACTTTCCCCCTCCGGTTCACCTGTCCGAAAACGCGAAACACCGGGGATACTTTCCCGGATGTTTTCCCCCTTCGCCGGTATCACCTCCTACTGCGTTAGAGCACTCCTATCACCATTACTTGACATGTCATGCATCGTTATGCTTCTATTTGCATTGTATTCATTGTTTCTTCCCCCTCTTCTCTCCGGTAGACTACGAGACTGACGCCGCTGCTGGTGCCACGATTGACTACTGTGTTGACGACCCCTCCTTCTTGCCAGAACAACCAGGCAAGCCCCCCCCCCTTGATCACCAGATATCACCTACTCTTCTCTACACTGCTAGCATTAGAGTAGTGTAGCATGTTACTGCTTTCCGTTAATCCTATTCTGCTGCATAGCCTGTCATTGTTACTTCTGATTGTTACCCTTACCTGCAATCCTAAATGCTTAGTACAGGATGCTAGTATTCCATCAGCGGCCCTACGCTCTTGTCCATCTGCCATGCTATACTACTGGGCCGTGATCACTTCGGGAGGTGATCACGGGCATATGCTATATAATTTTTACTGTTACATTACTTATGATATTGTTTGGAGATGGGGGGCTGAAGGGGCAGGTGGCTCCATCCCGGTAGAGGTGGGCCTGGGTTCCCGACGGCCCCCGACTATTACTTTGTGGCGGAGCGACAGGGCAGGTTGAGACCACCTAGGAGAGAGGTGTTCCCGGCCCTGGTCGGCGTCCGCGGATACTTAACACACTTAATGAGATCTTGGTATTTGATCTGAGTCTGGCCACTGGCCTATACGCACTAACCAACTACTGAGGAGCGATTATGGGCACTTTCGATGTCGTGGTATCGGCCAAAGCCTTCTTGACGTCGACTCTTGAGTGGTGGCACGATTGGTGGGAACGCACGCTAGGCTAGGTTTGCTTCCGACCGCGTTCGCAACGTGTAGGTGAGCAACGGGCGATGGGCCCAGACCCCTGCGCGCATAGGATTTAGACCGGCGTGCTGACCTCTCTGTTGTGCCTAGGTAGGGTTGCGACGTGTTGATCTTCCGAGGCCGGACATGACCTAGGAAAGTGTGCCTGGCCAAATGGGATCGAGCGTGTTGGGTTATGTGGTGCAACCCTGCAGGGAAGTTTATCTATTCGAATAGCCGTGATCTTCGGTAACAGGACGACTTGGAGTTGTACCTTGACCTTATGACAACTAGAACCGAATACTTAATAAAGCACACCCTTCCAAGTGCCAGATATAACTCGGTGATCGCTCTCTAACAGGGCGACGAGGAGGGGATCGCCGGGTAGGATTATGCTATGCGATAATACTTGGTGAACTTACCATCTACTCTCTTCTACATGCTGCAAGATGGAGGCTGCCAGAAGCCTTGATCGTCGTGATTAGCTATCCCCTCTTATTACGGCATTCGTAGTTCGGTCCTTGATATGGCCCTTTACACATATACCCATGCATATGTAGTGTAGCTCCTTGCTTGCAGTACTTTGGATGAGTACTCACGGTTGCTTTTCTCCCTCTTTTCCCCTTTCCCTTCTACCTGGTTGTTGCAACCAGATCTCGGAGCCCGAGGGCAGATGCCACCGTCAACGACTCTTACTACATCGGAGGTGCCTACTACTACGTGCAGGCTGCTGACGACGACCAAGAGTAGTTTAGGAGGATCCCAGGCAGGAGGCCTGCGCCTCTTTCGATCTGTATCCCAGTTTGTGCTAGCCTTCTTAAGGCAAAGTTGTTTAACTTATGTCTGTACTCAGATATTGTTGCTTCCGCTGACTCGTCTATGATCGAGCATTTCTATTCGAGCCCTCGAGGCCCCTGGCTTGTATTATGATGCTTGTATGACTTATTTATGTTTTTAGAGTTGTGTTGTGATATCTTCCCGTGAGTCCCTGAACTTGATCGTACTTGTTTGCGTGCATGATTAGTGTACGATTGAATCGGGGGCGTCACAGGACTGCCAGCCAGGCTCAAAGGGATCATAAGATTATTCATGCTAGAAACTTCCGTGTGCAGCCACATGCCATTATGGGCTCTGGCATAGTTGAGTAAGCTGTGGGAAACCTTTCCATGATGGGCTAGCAGATGTAGGGGATTATAGGTGTAGATGCCTATTATCGGTTAAGGGGACCTCTTCAGAAAGACTGTGTCTCGGTCATCCGTTTCTCAAACATTATGTAGTGCGATAAATCCAACGGAAGAGATCAAGCCTAGTGGGGAAAAGTGCACAAACCTCTGCAGAGTGTACAAACTAATCATGGTTAGCCGTGTCCCCGGTTATGGACATCTTGAGTATCTAGTTCTTGGATTATCATGTGGATCTCATCACTCTTAATATAATGTTGGTTGGGTTATTAATTACTTTTAATTGGGATTGAGATGGGGTTTACCATTCTCAATGTTTTTCAACAAACTTTGTAGTTAAGTAAAATATATTCCTTTGTAGTAGGGAAAAATTGGCTTTCCGCAAAACATATTAACCATACAGCCTCCACCAGCCATATATGCATGCAGTGATAGCTTTATTCTGTGCATTACTCTCTTGTGTTACTTTGCCAGCATATTCCATGTGATGACCCGTATTCGGGCTGCAACGTATCTTGTAGCAGACTTTTCAGACGACGAGTAAGGAGCAATAGGTCGTGGTCTTTCACTCAGTGATGTCATTGGAGTTTATGGACTCACTTCATCTTCCAAGCCTTCCGCTGTTATCGTATTAGATGGCCTTAAGCCATATTTATTGCAATAAGTTCTCTTTTGATACATTCGATGTAATAAGTGTGTGATTGTTACTCTGTTATAAATCTTTCAAGTACTGTGCGTGTCAGCATTACCGATCTAGGGATGACACTGATGCACAGAGATCAGACTGTTTGAGGTCTGGTCGCTACAGTCTCCTACATGACGACATGCCTATCCTCGACGAGTCCATACCTCCAATGGAGATGACGATGGCCATGGTGGATGAAGATGCAGCCCCCACATGGTACCATCAAGTTGCAACCTCACCTACAACACATGAGCGACGCTCCAAAGGTAACATAGGTGATGGCACTTCTCTTGTCCCACTAGCGGACTATTTTACCAATGATTGCTTGCATGATGTTTATCACCTATTCCCATGCTTCATGCTTGTGCGACTTCTTCATGTCATGACTTACCAATTTATGATGAATATGATGATGAGCATGTTGAGTTGCCTAGTTGTGATGCTATGCTCCATAGAATACCTTGTGAAAATTCTTTTGGTCACATCATGTTTGACAATCCTTTAAACTTGTCATGCTATGAGTGAGATCTCCCATATTGCTTCATTTCAATCTCAACATAGTAACTATGCATGCCCCATTAAAATAAATCCCATTTGCACTTATGGCATAGATGACGAGATGAGGGTCATTGGCTTTTGTTTTTCTTGCGATGATATTGTCATGCTTCCTTTACATAATTTGCGCAATTCATCTACTATGCCATGCCATGATCACATTGTTCCAAATATGCATTGTTTTGGATGTTGTCAATATTCTCTGTGTGATGTTTCCATTAATGCTCATGAGGAGACCCCCATAGTTTCCTCATACATATTAGGAGATATTGATGCATTCCATACTTTGCATGTTTACCATAATTGCGTGCACCATATGCATTCCATGAAAAACAATGCTCTATATATTTCTCGTGATGCATTACACAATTTGAGTCTCCATTATGATATACATAATAACAAACCTCTCATGATGGATGACATGTTTCTATATCATACATCTCATTTATTTGAGCACTGGATATTTTGTGCTAACCAACACAAGCACGTGCGCATCATGATGGATGATGTGTACATATACCACGCACACACAATTTTCCCTTTGTCTTTGTTTTGTGTAGGTACTCACGTATACTCGTCAACCTATCAATCCCAAGAGAAGACGAAACGAGCTCTTGAGAGCAACGACGATTTGGGATCCCGTGGACTATCCTTACCGCCATTCCCTTCATGCAAGCACTACGTGCATCTCTTCTACTTGGCTCTCACATGGCTATGGGCTATATATCACTTGTTACCTTATGCTCATTTTTCCGTGTTCACTTTGCATGTTATGCTTGCTTCTATGCATTTGTCATGCAATTGTGACCCTTGCTTGCATCTACCCATGATTCACCAGTATGCTACTTCTATGTGTATTTGCATGCTTGGTGGAGATACTTGTTGCTATTACCATGCTTTCTTTGTGCCTCATGCTATTGTGGATTCTTGGGTTGGGAGAGTCATGATGTCCCATTGCTATTTACATAGGGCTTCTTGCCAATACATTGATGCTATTTTACTCATATCTTGCCTTCATGCTTGTGATATGTCTCGTGCATTATTCATGTCCACTATTTGCACACATGACATGCTTGACATGATTCCCTCTAGTACATTCGCACTACTAGCTTGCTTGACTTGATCGCTATGATTACTTGCTTGGTTGCATTACCCATGTTCCACTCTTACTCGCTTTATTGGGTTGATGACATATATGTTCATGCCTCTCACATGATACATCTTATTCGTTATCGCTTGCCTCCAATAGTTGCATCTATGCTTATTGATCTTGGAGACTTGGACACCTTACTTGTGATGCATGCTTGTTTGATTGAGCCTATTGTATTTGGTTGTTCTCGCATCATATGCCTCCATACTATGAAATGCTCCCTTGTCCTTTCTTATGATAAGAATGATGCATACACTTGTTGGGTATCTTACCACACGAATGATAGGTTTTGCACTTCCGCTAACCTCATTTGTTTTTCCGAGTGTTTGTCATGTTCTTTCATTTTGAAGGATTCACAAGGTGTTACCATGACGAGACAACTTGGTCATGTGACGGCGTACAGGATGCGCGACACCAACATTTTCGACATTCTCATAAAGGTGAACTCCTTCCTTTTGAGCCATCGTCAAATACGCATATTGTATGGGTCATTCTTTCATTGTTGTTTCCTTCTTGTTGTCTACATATTTATCTCGCGAATGGAGGAGCGACATTGGAGATTGGCTTTATGGACCTTTACATTGAGGAGCGCTCACACTTATTGGATGCACCTCCAGAACTCCACTCATGCCACGACATCGAGCTTTGGTACACAAACACCTCCATATTTGTTGATTGTGCTTAAACATGTCATGCTCGATGGACATATCATATTCACCACAAGTTTGCACCCTATGCATGGATTGACTCACATTTTGCTTGCCTTGTTGCAACAATTTCCATGTCATCCATGATATATGAGCTTGTGCATTTCCTTAGCAAATTTTTTTGTGATCTTCCTTGATGGCATATTCGTACATAATGATCACATTGCCTACCATCAATTGCATGATAACATAATCATATTGTGCATCCATTGCCATATTCATGCTATTGATAAATTGTCTCACTATGACGTCATTTTGCACCGTGGTTGCATTGATCGTATTCACAACACATTCGTGTGCACAATTATTGCATTTGCTCCCATGAATGCCTTGCACTATATCATCTTGTTAAGCTTCATGCGTTTTGTCATGAACAATCTTGCCGAACGGACTCATACTTACTTGATGGACAGTTTGTGTGCGCTAACCATTGTATTTCCAAGTGTCGCTTGCGTTTACTCTTTTTGCATGTCTATCACTCTGGAGACACCTTGGAGTACTTGGATTGCGTCATGACTTCCACTTCGTCCAACTACAAGTCCATCCACGACAACCGTTTCCATGGTGATGAGGATCACGATCCGCGGTCTGATCTTTCCCAAGGGGGAGGAGATGATGCGGAGCATCCCACGTTCATCCCCATGTACACTCCGACTACTCTCCAAGCCCCAAGAGGACATATGAAGAGACCTAGATTATACCCCATTGGACACAAGGTGAACTCGCTCCTCTCCGAACCTTCACTTTCTACATGTGAGACATGGCTACTACGTCCAACGTGTGTGCTATGCATGATCAGGTACTTAGAGGAAAGCCACGAAGCCACCACATCCAACGGACGAGCTAGCAAGGACGCCAAGTATAAGGACCAAGAGAAGAAGCTGCCCGAAGTCTACAGCTTTCGGACAACGGGACCCCGCCAGACGTCTGACGCCTGGAGCTTAAACCAGCCTGAAGAGTCAGCCCGTGAATGCTACAGCGGCCGGACGACCGACGCGGATCGGACGTCCGACACCTCCCAGGCCCCAGACGAGCGCCACCAGACGACCGGTGCCACGGCGACAGAACGCTATTTACAGTAGTCCGAAGACTTCCGGACGTCCGAGCCGTCCCGAGCCTCCGGACGCCCGACACCCACCGGACGTCCGACGCCTGTCTGCGCACAGTGTATCAGGCCCGAGGCCCATGTACCCCTTCTCCCCTCACTTACACCTTCGTGGCACTAGACTATATATACTCTTCCACCTCCTCCGAGTTAGGGTTAGCAAAGTGATAGCTCATTGATAGAGAGCTTTGCTCCTTGTACCACTCTACTCTTGAGAGAGAGAGACAGACTACTTCTCCTTTGGAGGACAAGACATCCATCTAGGAGAAGATCCTGCGAGATATATCATCAAGACCCCCTCACGGGTGGACCCCCTTCAAGACCTCCTCACGGAGATGAACTCTACCTTGTATCTTTCCCTTTGATGTTCATGTACCTTGTGGATCTTGTGTGTTTGATTGTATAGTAGATGTGTGATTGCACTTGTTCTTGACTGTTTCCCCTTGTGTTTTCTCTCCGTTCTTCCCCGTGTTCTTCGTGTTTTTCGAGGGATCCCACTCCAATCGTGAAATATCGGCCTACACCGTGTTAGCCCCGTATCACACTCTGACTACTCTCCAAGCCCCAAGGATACATAAGATGAGACCTCGACTATACGCCATTGGACGCAAGGTGAACTCAATCCTCACTGAACCTTCACTTTCCACATGTGAGTCATGGCTAGTACCTCAAATATATGTGATGTGCATGACCAGGAACCAAGAGGGAGACCATGGACAAGACGGCGAGGACACCAAACGCGAGGAACAAGAGGAAGAGTTGCCAGGAAGCTACAACTCTCGGACGTCCGACGACCTCCAGACGACCGACGACCTTCGGACAACCGACGATCTCCGGACGACCGACGCCTGGGGAGTACACCAGCCAGGTCGACCCCAACCGAGGCAACCTACAGCTCCCGGACGACCGTCAGATGCCGGACGTCTGACGCCTCCCAGGCCCCGGACGACCGAACACCACCGGACGACCAGTGCCACGGCGACAGAATGTAATTTACGGATGTCCAAAGATCTACGAACGTCCGGACCGTCCCGAGCCTCCGGAAGTCCGACCCCCACCGGACGTCTGAAGCCTGTCTGCGCACAGTGTATCGGGCTCGAGGTCCATGTACCCCTTCGCCTCTCACTTACCCCTTTGTGGCTCTAGACTATATATACTCCTGCACCTCCTTCTAATTAGGGTTAGCAAAGGATTAGCTCATGTTTGTGAGAGAGCTTTGCTCATCCACTTGGTTACCTTCTCCTCGGAGATCGCGCCTCCTCTAAGAAGATCCTTCCAAGCGGATTCAAGACACCCTCTTGGGTGGCCCCATCAAGACCTCCTCACGGAGAAGAACCGGTTACCCTTTGTATCGTCCTTTGTTGATTGTGGATCTTGTATCTCTCGTGTTTCGAGGATCTAGCATATGTGTGACCTAATCTCGTTCGTTTGAGTGTTTCTCTTGTGTTTTCCCTCATTTCCCCCTTGTGTTCTTCATGTTCTTTGTTGGGATCCGCTCCTTTAGTGAAAGATAGGCCGTATAGGGTTCCACCCTACATCATAGGAGCAAGTAATCCAAGAATTGGATGCAACATGAGAAAGCATAGAAATCAAGTCGTGCAAACTAGTGGAGCGAAGATGCAACACACCAGAGGAAATCCTGGCAACCATGTCATGTGAGCAAATAATAGATATATGAAATGCACATGACATATCGCGTTCACGAGCACAAAGCAAGATCATAGTATCATCGTAGGAATGTTGCATAAATGGAACATGGCAATAACAAGCAACATCTCCACCAAGCTTTGAATTACACATACAAGTAGTAGCATCAATCATCATGTGCAATGCTAAGCATGGGTCACAAATGCATGGAAATTGTAAAGAAATGAGCGTATCATGCAAAGTGAACATGGCAATATGGGCATAAAGTGAGAAGTGGTATATAACCCATAACCAAGTGAGGGCAATGTAGAAGAAATGCGCGAAGTCTTTGCGCGAAGAGAGTGGTGGTAAGAACAATCCACGGTATCCCAAATCATCATTGCTCTCTAGAACTCATTTAAATCAACTGTTGGGATTGCGAGGTTGACGAGGTAGAATGTGTAACTACACAAAAGAGACACAAACCAAAGAAATTGTGCGCGTGGTAAATGTACACATCATCCATCATGATGTGTATGTGCATGTGTGAGTTAGCACAAGATAAGCATCGCTCAAATAAATTTGATGCATGGTATAAGAACATGTCATCCATCATGTAAGAATAGTTGTTATGTATGGTACGATGCGGACACAAGTTGAGAATGCAAGTATAAGGTATATCACTAGCATTTTTATTCATGGGGAGCGTATGGTGCACACAAGTAGTGGGATCATGCAAAGGATAGGATGAATCAAAATCTCCTAAAATATATGAGGAAACTATGGGGTCTTGTTGGTGGGTGGAATCCTAGATGGAGATCTTTCACGAATTGGAGGGGAAATCCCCAAGAACAAGAAGAACACAAAGGGGGAAAACAAAAGGAACACTCAAATTGACTTGATCGAATCACACATGTGCTAGATCCAATCACACAAAGAGATATACAAAGGTCCAAATCCAACACAAGAAAATACAAGAGGTAACTAGTTCATCCGAACCCTATGAGGAAAGAGGTCTTGATGATCCTATGATGGGGATTCTTCTCCAAGAGGAAGCCTTGATATCCATAAAAGGATCTTCTCCCTTAGGAGGTCATGATCTCCATGAGGAGGAAGATAAGCAAAGATCTCTCTTTGTCTATCAAATACTTTGTTATCCTCTCTAATGAGCTAGGGGAGGTGTTTATATAGTCTAGGGACGAAATTGGGGGAGAGAGGGATACAAAGGTCCAAAATGACCCTGAAAACGCAGACACCCTCGGAGGGGTCCGGGCACCCGGGGGTTCGAGGTGCGGGCACCCGGACCGAATAGGGGCTGGTGCCCAAGGGGGCCCGGGCACCCGGGGTGAAGAGGGTCGGGCACCCGGATCGGACTTGGGCCGGCTGGAGGGAGACCGGGCACCCGGGGGTTGATGGCCCGGGCACCCGGGGTGGTGTCCGGCGGCTGGAGGGGGGACCGGGCACCCGGGGTGCAGCGGTTGGCGGCTGGAGGATGGGAGGAGGCCCGGGAACCTGGGGAAGGCCGGGTGGCGATGACTGGGCACCCGGGGCTGTAAGGGCCGGGCAGCCGGGGTATCCAGAGCATTCGTCCCTTGCATCCTTCTTCCTTCTCTTCCTCCACGCGGACTTGCGTCTCCGTCCTCGCCTCTTCACGATCCTCTTTTTGGTACCTAAGAGTGCATAGAGTTTCCGTTTGAGGTAGAATCCGCTCTCGTGTGAATCCGAGCGAAACTCGAAGAGGAAAGAGTTAACCTCGGTTTCGATGGCACATGGATGTGCTCTTGTCCTAGGTCCTCTCCGTGCTTGCGGTAGTGTGACGTCCATGGTGATGGTCGAGGGATGCTCCGCATCATCTCCCCCCCCCCTTGGGAGAGATCCGTCCACGGATCGTGATCTTCATCACCATGGGAAAGAGAGGGCGTCGCCGTGTAGAAGTGGACGACCACCAAGCACTTGTCATGTAGGAGCTCGAAATTGGCACTCTCCAATGTCGCACCGTCTTGTGATTCCTTCAAAACGAGCAAGTACAACAAACACTTGGAAAAACAAATGTGGTTAGCGTTAGTGCAAAACCAAGCATTCAAGAGGTGATTCACCAAACAAGTGTCGTCATCAGGCATAGCATTTGGTGTGATAAGGGATTGTGACATGTCATTTAAGCACATAAATTGAGCAAAATCAAGGACATCATGGAAACAAGCATGTAAATGTGAGGTAGCAATGCAAATATGTTTGACAAGAGAATAAGCATCTACCTCAAGCTCATAGCAAGCATGAATAAAGCGCTCGACAAATGGTCGACGGTAGGCATAAGAATCATTCATAACACCAAAGAAGATGATATGTCTAAACACATGCGTTAAGTGCAAGACAATCCAAGCATATGGTGCATAGCGTGTAGTGAAAATCGAGTGGCACTCAACACAAAAGAAAGAGCAATTGTTCATCATGTGTGAGGCAATCAAATATAGCATGTGACAAGCAATGGGACATGGCATATGTTAAGTAATGACATTGTGGCAACCAAACATATGATAGGAGCAATTAATCCTAGAATTGGATGCAACATGAGGAAGCATAGAAATCGAGTTGTGCAAACTAGTGGAGCGAAGATGCAACACACTAGAGGAAATCATGGCAATCATGTCATGTGAGAAAATAATGGATATAGGAAGTGCACATGACATATCACGAGCACGAGCACAAAGCAAGATCATAGTATCATCGTAGGAATGTGGCATAAATGGAACATGGAAATAACAAGCAATATCTCCACCAAGTTTGCAAATACACATACAAGTACTAAAATCAATCATCATGTGTAATGCAAAGCATGGGTCACAAATGCATGGCAAAGGCATAGGAATGAGCATATCATGCAAAGTGAACATGGCAAGATGGGCATATAATATGTAATGGACGATAAACCATAACCATGTGAGAGCCATGTAGAAGAAATGCGTGAAGTCTTTGCGTGAAGGGAACAGTGGTAAGGACAATCCACGGGATCCCAAATCATCATTGCTCTCTAGAGCTCGTTTTGTCAACTCGTGGGATTGCGAGGTTGACAAGTATTCATGGGTACCTACACAAAAGAAACACAACCCAAAGAAATTGTGTGCGTGGTAAATGTACACATCATCCATCATGATTTGTATGTGCATGTGTGAGTTAGCACAAGATAAGCATCGCTTAAAGAATTGGAAACATGGTATATGAACATGTCATCCATCATGAAAGAATAGTTCTTATGTATGACATGATGGTGACACAAATTGAGAATGCAAGTATATGCCACATAACTAGCATATTTATTCATGGGAAGCATATGGTGCACACAGGTAGTGAGATCATGCAATGGATAGGATGAATCAAAATCTCCTAAAATGTATGAGGAAACTATGGGGGTCTCCTCATGAGCAATAGTGGAAACATCATATGAGGAATATGAACAACATCCAAAACAATGCATATCCGAAACTAGGTGGTCATGGCATGGCATATGAGATAAATGATGCAAAGGGAGCATATCAATATCATCACAAGAAAAACAAATGCCAATAACCATGGGCTTGTCATCTATGCCATATGTGCAAATTGGGTTAATTTTAATGGCATATGCATTGTCACTACGATGAGATTGCAAATATGACATATGGTTGATCTCATGCATAGCATATGACAAGTCAAGCTGATTGGCAAACATGATGTGACCAAGAGAATTATCACAAGAAATCCTATGTAATATGGCATCACAACTAATAGACTCCACATGGCAATCATCAAACTCATCATAAATGGGTAAATCATCGCATGGGGAAGTCGAATTAGCATGAAGCATGACAATAGGTGGATCAACATCATGCAAGCAATCAATGTCAAGAATGTCCACTAGTGGGACTAGAGCATCACCTTCACCTATGTTACCTTTGTCATTCCACGCATGTAGTGTAGGTGAAGTGGCCAAGACCAAGTTGTGGTCAACGTCATCATCGAGATGGAACCATGTGGGGGGGGGGGGTGCATCATCGTCCAACATGGCCATCGTCATGTCCAAAGGAAGGACAAAGTCGTCGAGGATTGGCGCGTCATCATATATGGGACCTAGCACCAAAGGAGAAGACACAATAGAGGTAGAGGTTAAGTCGTTAGAAATCATAGTGGCCTCACATGCCCAATCAACTATCACACTCTCCCTATGTGGTGGTTCACTCACTCCCTCAAAATAGGTGCACTCAATGTCACATATGGTGGAGTCACTCATCTCACTCGAGTGGTGGGGGTTGTGGCTCTCCTCACATGGGAGTTGTGGCAACTCATCATATATGGGGCTAGTGGTGAAGTCACTCTCACTCTCAATATGGTCGCACAAGTCACTCAACTCACCATACATCGCCGTGGTCGAAGGGGATGGCCCTTGCTCGACCGTCCTGTATGAGGTCCATATGATGTGGCACCTCGTAGCTCGTCTCCATGACCTAAGGGAATTTCCCATGCTTGGCCGTCGTCCATGAGGGGCTTCCGAAGATGGAAGTGTCGCCCTCGCGCGAAGGTGATCGCCTTGGACTTGATGATGTCGAAGTAGGCGTACTCGTGGGAAGGAGGCGAAGATGTTGTACGTCCAAAGGCGAAGATTCCTTGATATCACCTGGCAAAGATGCCGAATTAGTCGTGTTAACCGGAGCTTCCTCTTGGCGGTGCTTGTCTCGCAGTCTTCTCTTTAGTTCATGAAGCTTTGCTTGACGGTGCCATGTGGTACTTGCATCTTGTTGCCGCTCTGAAGGTGTGCGACTTGAGCGTATCCACCGTGAAGATGACGAAGGGGAAGAAGACTTGTATTTGGCTACCAAGTCTCGTACTTGATCCATTTGTTCATCCAACTTGGTGTCGATGTAGTCCCTTTTCCTTGCTTCATTTTGGCGAATGTCATTGGCGAGTTGCTCAATGCCTTGCATTGCTTGTTGTATGCCGAAGATGGACGTTTTGGTGATGTAGTTGCTCGCGCCGTCGTTGTCGTGGAAGACCGGAGATGAAATGCCTTGCCTATCCATCACAAGACTCGAGCAAATGTAAGTGGAAGAAAGGGAAGAACCAGACCAAATGTACCTTTCTAATGTTGAAGATGGATCAATGATTACTGAATAATGTATCAAGGAAATAGCACAATTGGTACCGGGTCTTGTCAATTCTCACACCTACACAAGTAAGGCTTATGGTGGAGCTCGGTGAGGATAGTGGCACAAAAATTTGATGCAAAATTTTAGCAAGAGTCAATAATGTTGGAAAAGATTCACAAATTCGCATGTGAAACAAGTAGACCAATAGCACTATGGGTAGCACACGGAAACACACACACGGATTGATAAATGGGGTCGTGCAACCAAGGAATGAGCACAAAATGTGGAATCCACGAAAAACGCTCGTGTTGCACAACTCAAGAGAGATGCTAGCACGATTGCTCAATAGGCAGATACGACACTTGTGCACAACCTATAAGATGCAAAATGTATGAGCTTTCTATCCCAAGTATGCTATTTGTATGATGTTCCCGGTGTTCTCCTCAAGATGATCGGATATGATAATCTTAGGCGCAATGTGGTATGATGCTATGGCTATTGCTTACAAGCTCTTTGCTCTATTTTTCTTTTGCTTAAAAGCTTATTCTTTTTTTTATATGGCCACTATGCGGAATGCACAAACCAAGATAGAAATTTTGTATATGCGGGAACAATCTTGTGACACAAGGGATGATACCAATATGATATGGTATGTATGCAATGGAAGGTACAGATCACTAATGTGCACAAGTAACGTTGCCGACAATACTCAATGGCTAGTCTCGATAGGCAAGTGATGCAAAATGGGCTAAGGGGTTAACAATGTAATGGCAAGAATCTACAATGAAGGGATACCACGATACCAAGATGATATAGAGGTTACTGTTCTTGCTTACGGTTAGGGTGTCAAAATGGTGAAGTGGTCGATGTCGAATCCTTGTCGAAGGTGTGCGGCAGTGTTGTCGATGTCGAACCATTCCTAGTTAGCCGAAACACCCTAGGAAACGGAAAAACCGCAAACTCAAAATCTCAAAGGAAAACGCCAAATGGTGGTAGCGGAATGTGTTGGTGGTGCCGGAGTTAGCAATGCGGAAGTGGTGGTGGTGGTTGATGACGAAGCGACCGTCCCTAAGTAGCCGAAACACCTTAGGAGACTCAAGTCACCCCTCAAGCAACCACGAATGCTATATGGATCAAAAATGGGTTAGGTCGCGGAAGGCTATGATGGTTTGGCGGATGATCTGGTGGATGGCCTAGGCAAAGATGCCAAAATGGAAATTTTTTGATGGATTCAAATGCTGTTGTAACCTATCTATATGGATAGGGCATGTCAATAGCTACTCAACGAGCTAAAGAATGTCAAAATCGGACTCCGGGAGTGAAGGCTGAAACGGTTTTTTTCGGTGAGCTGAAACTGGGAGGTGCGGGTGCCCAGTGGTCGGAGGTCCGGGCACCCGGGGTAGTCCAGGGCCAACAGCCCGGGGGTGCGGGTGCCCGGGGTTTGGGGTGCGGGCACCCGAGGTGGTCAGCAGGGGTGGGCGGGGGGGGGGGGGGCGGTCCAGGTGCCCAGAGTTTGAGGTCCGGGTGCCCGGGGGTGACGGATTTGGGCGGAAAGTCGTGGGAAAATGGAAGAAATTGGTGGATTTCGTGGTGGGAAAGGTGGAGATGGATGGGGGGAAGGCTATATCCACTTGAAACCAAGCAAATCCATGGATCAAATCCAACAAAACCTCATTAAACCAAGAAATCACAAAAAAAATTGGGGCTATTTTTGGTGGGGAATTTTCGAAATTGGGGAAGAACACAACAAAATTAGGCTAGAGAACAAGAAGGGGGCTCCAATTTTGTGAGAAACCATGGCTCATGATACCAGGATGTTGTAGTTGTTCGTGCCGTCATTGCCGTGGAAGACCGGAGATGAAATGCTTTGCCTATCCATCAGAAGACTCGAGCAAATGTGAGTGGAAGAAAGGAAAGAACTAGACCAATGTACCTTATCCAATGTTGAAGATGGATCAATGATCACTCAATAATGTATCAAGGAAATAGCACAATTGGTACCGGATCTTGTCAATTCTCACACCTACACAAAAGAGACACAACCCAAAGAAATTGTGCGCGTGTTAAATGTACACATCATCCATCATAATGTGTATGTGCATGTGTGAGTTAGCACAAGATAAGCATCGCTCAAAGAAATTGGAAACATGGTATATGAACATGTCATCCATCATAAAAGAATAGTTGTTATGTATGACACGATGGTGACACAAGTTGAGAATGCAAGTATATGGCACATCACTAGCATGTTTATTCATGGGAAGCATATGGTGCACACAAGTAGTGAGATCATGCAATGGATAGATTGAATCAAAATCTCCTAAAATGTATGAGGAAACTATGGGGGTCTCCTCATGAGCAATAGTGGAAACATCATAGGGAGAATATGAACAACATCCAAAACAATGCATATCCGAAGCTAGGTGGTCAAGGCATGGCATATGAGATAAATGATGCAAAGGGAGCATATCAATATCATCACAAGAAAAACAAATGCCAATAACCATGGGCTTGTCATCTATGCCATATGTGCAAATTGGGTTAATTTTAATGGCATATGCATAGTCACTACGATGAGATTGCAAATATGACATATGGTTGATCTTATGCATAGGATATGACAAGTCAAGCGGATTGGCAAACATGATGTGACCAAGAGAATTATCATAAGCAATCCTATGTAACATGGCATCACAACTAATAGACTCCACATGGCAATCATCAAACTCATCATAAATGGGTAAATCATCGCATAGGGAAGTCGCACTAGCATGAAGCACGGTAATAGGTTGATCAACATCATGCAAGCAATGGATGTCAAGAATGTCAACTAGTGGGACTAGAGCATCACCTTCAGCTGTTACCTTGTTCATTTCACTCAAGTGGTGTAGGTGAGGTGGCAAAGACCAAATGGTGGTCATCATCTTCATCTTGATGGAACCATGTGGGGGGTGCATCATATTCCACCATGGCCATCGCCGTGTCCAAAGGAAGGACGAAGTCATCACGATTCGACGAATCATCATATATCGGACCTAGCACCATAGGAGAAGACACAATAGAGGAAGAGGTTAAGTCGTTAGAAATCATAGTGGCCTCACGTGCCCAATCAACTATCACACTCTCTCTATGTGGTGGTTCACTCACTCCCTCAAAATAGGTGCACTCAACGTCACATATGGTGGAGTCACTGATCTCACTCAAGTGGTGGGGGTTGTGGCTCTCATCACATGGGAATTGTGGCAACTCATCATATATGGGGCTAGTGGTGAAGTCACTCTCACTCTAAATATGGTGGCACAAGTCACTCAAGTCATCATATGTTGCCGTGGTCGAAGGGAAAATCCCATGCTCAACCATCTCGTCGTCGTCGCCGTGGATGAAGGCCGATGTAGGCGTACACGTCGGAGGTAGGCGAAGATGCCGTACGTCCAAAGGCAAAGATGCCTTGATAACACTTGGCGAAGATGCCGAAGTGGTGGTAGTGGTCATAGCTCCGAAGGTGTGCGACTTGAGCATCTCCGCCGTGAAGATGACGAAGGGGAAGAATACTTGTATTTGGCCACCAAGTCTCGTACTTGATCCATTAGTTTTTCCAACTTGGTGTCGAAGTAGTCCCTTTTCCTCACTTCGTTTTGACGAATGTCGATAGTGAGTCGCTCAATGTCTTCCATTTCTCGTTGTAGTTCGAAGATGGATGTTTTGGTGATACTAAGATGTTTTAGGGGGGAAACCTAGATGGAGATCTTTCACGAATCGGAGGGGAATTTTCGAAATTGGGGAAGAACACAACAAAATTAGGCTAGAGAACAAGAAGGGGGGCTCCAATTTCATGAGAAACCTGGCTCTAATACCAAGATGTTGTAGGGTGGAATCCTAGATGGAGATCTTTCACGAATTGAAGGGAAAATCCCCAAGAACAAGAAGAACGCAAAGGGGGAAAACAAGAGGAACACTTAAATTGACTTGATCCAATCACACATGTGCTAGATCCAATCACACAAAGAGAGATACAAAGGTCCAAATCCAACACAAGAAGATACAAGAGGTAACTAGTTCATCCCAATCCTATGAGGAAAGATGTCTTGATGATCCTATGATGGGGATCCTTCTCCAAGGGGAGGCCTTGATATCCACAAAAGGATCTTCTCCCTTAGGAGGTCATGATCTCCATGAGGAGGAAGATGAGCAAAGCTCTCTTTTTGTCTATCAAATACTTTGCTACCCTCTCTAATGAGCTAGGGGAGGTTTTTATATAGTCTAGGGACGAAATTGGGGGAGAGAGGGATACAAAGGTCCAAAATGACCCTGAAAACGCAGACACTCTCGGAGGGGTGCGGGCACCCGGGGGTTCGAGGTGCGGGCACCCGGACCGAACAGGGCTGGCGCCTAAGGGTGCCCGGGCACCCAGGGCGAAGAGGGTTGGGCACCCGGGGGTTGATGGCCCGGGCACCCGGGGTGGCGTGCGGCGGTTGGAGGGGGGACCGGGCACCCAGGGCCAAAGGGGCCGGGCAGCCAGGGTGCGGCGGCTGGCGGCTGGGAGGAGGCCCGGGAACCCGGGGACAAAGGGCGGGCCATGGTGACGCCCGGGTGGCAATGGCCGGGCACCCGGGGCTGTAAGGGCCGGGCACCCGGGCCTTCCTGGGGGTTTGCCCTCCCCACGGCCTTGTGCCTGGTCACCCGGGGTCCTCTCCTCCGGGCACCTAGTGAAGGAAATATGCCCTAGAGGCAATAATAAAGTTGTTACTTATATTTCCTTATATCATGATAAATGTTTATTATTCATGCTATAATTGTATTAACCGGAAACTTAGTACATGTGGTAATATATAGACAAACTAAGTGTCACTAGTATGCCTCTACTTGACTAGCTCGTTGAATCAAAGATGGTTAAGTTTCCTAGCCATAGATATGAGTTGTCATTTGATTGACGGGATGACATCATTAGAGAATGATGTGATTGACTTGACCCATTCCGTTAGCTTAGCATTTGATCGTTTAGTATATTGCTATTGCTTTCTTCATGACTTATACATGTTCCTATGACTATGAGATTATGCAACTCCCGAATACCGGAGGAACACTTTGTGTGCTACCAAACGTCACAACATAACTGGGTGATTATAAAGGTGCTCTACAGGTGTCTCCGAAGGTACTTGTTGGGTTGGCATAGATCGAGATTAGGATTTGTCACTCCGATTGTCGGAGAGGTATCTCTGGGCCCTCTCGGTAATGCACATCACTATAAGCCTTGCAAGCAATGCACCTAATAAGTTAGTTGCGGGATGATGTATTACGGAACGAGTAAAGAGACTTGCCGGTAACGAGATTGAGCTAGGTATGAGGATATCGACGATCGAATCTCGGGTAAGTAGCATACCGATGACAAAGGGAACAATGTATGTTGTTATGCAGTTTGACCGATAAAGATCTTCGTAGAATATGTAGGAACCAATATGAGCTTCAAGTTTCCGCTATTGGTTATTGACCGGAGATGTGTGTCGGTCATGTCTACATAGTTCTCGAACCCGTAGGGTCCACGCGCTTAACGTTCAGTGATGATCGGAATTATGAGTTTATGTGTTTTGATGTACCGAAGGTAGTTCAGAGTCCCAGATATGATCACAGACATGACGAGGAGTCTCTAAATGGTCGAGACATAAAGATCGATATAGTGGACGACTATGTTTGGACTTCGGAAAGGTTCCGGGCAAGTTCGGACAAATACCGGAGTATCGGGGGGTTACCGGAACCCCCCGGGGAGTGTAATGGGCCTATTGGGCCTTTGTGGAGAAGAGGACGGGCGGCTAGGGCAGGCCACGCGCCCCCTCCCACTCTAGTCAGAATTGGACAAGGAGGGGGGGTGGCGCCCCCCTTTCCTTCCCCCTCTCTCCACGTTCCCTCTCTCCTACTCCTACTCTTGGAAGGGTTGGAGTCCTACTCCCGGTAGGAGTAGGACTCCCCTTGGGGTGCGCCTAGGAGGGCCGGCCTCTCCCCCTCCTCCACTCCTTTATATACGGAGGAGGGGGCACCCCATAGACAAACAAGTTGATCAGTTGATCCTTTAGCCGTGTGCGGTGCCCCCCTCCACCATAATCCTCCTCGGTCATATCGTAGCGGTGCTTAGGGGAAGCCCTGCGTCGGTAGCATCATCATCACCATCATCATGCCGTCGTGCTGACGGAACTCTCCCTCGAAGCTTTGCTGGATCGAAGTTCGTGGGACGTCACCGAGCTGAACGTGTGTTGAACTCAGAGGTGCCGTGCGTTCGATACTTGGATCGGTTGGATCGTGAAGACGTACGACTACATCAACCGCTTTCTCATAAAGCTTTAGCTTACGGTCTACGAGGGTACATGGACGACACTCTCCCCTCTCGTTGCTATGCATCACCATGATCTTGCGGGTGCGTAGGAATTTTTTTCAAATTACTACATTCCCCAACAGTGGCATCCAAGCCAGGTTTATGCGTAGCTGTTATATGCACGAGTAGAACACAAGTGAGTTGTGGGCGATACAAGTCATACTGCTTACCAGCATGTCATACTTTGATTCGGCGGTATTGTTGGATGAAGCGGCCCAGACCGACATTACGCGTACGCTTACACGAGACTAGTTCTACCGACGTGCTTTGCACACAGGTGGCTGGCGAGTGTCAGTTTCTCCTAGTTTAGTTGAATCAGTGTGGCTATGCCCTGTCCTTGTGAAGGTTAAAACAACACATACTTGACGAAATATCGTTGTGGTTTTGATGCGTAGGTAAGAACGGTTCTTGCTCAGCCCGTAGCAGCCACGTAAAACTTGCAACAACAAAGTAGAGGACGTCTAACTTGTTTTTGCAGGGCATGCTTTGATGTGATATGGTCAAGACATGATGCTAAGTTTTATTGTATGAGATGATCATGTCTTGTAACTGAGTTATCGGCAACTGGCAGGAGCCATATGGTTGTCGCTTTATTGTATGAAATGCAATCGCCATGTAATTGGTTTACTTTCTCACTAAGCGGTAGCGATAGTCGTAGAAGCAATAGTTGGCGAGACGACAATGATGCTATGATGGAGATCAAGGTGTCGCGCCGGTGACGATGGTGATCATGACGGTGCTTTGGAGATGGAGATCAAAGGCACAAGATGATGATGGCCATATCATATCACTTATATTGATTGCATGTGATGTTTATCTTTTATGCATCTTATCTTGCTTAGATCGACGGTAGCATTATAATATGATCTCTCACTAAATTTCAAGGTATAAGTGTTCTCCCTGAGTATGCACCGTTGCGAAAGTTCGTCGTGCCGAGACACCACGTGATGATCGGGTGTGATAAGCTCTACGTTCACATGCAACGGGTGCAAGCCAGTTTTGCACACGCAGAATACTCGGGTTAAACTTGACGAGCCTAACATATGCAGATATGGCCTTGGAACACTGAGACCGAAAGGTCGAGCGTGAATCATATAGTAGATATGATCAACATAGTGATGTTCACCATTGAAAACTACTCCATCTCACGTGATGATCAGACATGGTTTAGTAGATATGGATCACGTGATCACTTAGATGATTAGAGGGATGTCTATCTAAGTGGGAGTTCTTAAGTAATATGATTAATTGAACTTTAATTTATCATGAACTTAGTACCTGATAGTATTTTGCATGTCTATGTTGTTGTAGATAGATGGTTTGTGTTGTTGTTCCGTTGAATTTTAATGTGTTCCTTGAGAAAGCAAAGTTGAAAGATGATGGTAGCAATTACACGGACTGGGTCCGTAACTTGAGGATTATCCCCATTGCTGCACAGAAGAATTATGTCCTGGAAGCACCGCTGGGTGCCAAACCCGCTACAGGAGCAACGCCAGATGTTATGAACATTTGGTAGAGCAAAGCTGATGACTACTCGATAGTTCAGTGTGCCAAGCTTTACGGCTTAGAACCGGGACTTCAACGACGTTTTGAACGTCATGGAGCATATGAGATGTTCCAGGAGTTGAAGTTAATATTTCAAGCAAATGCCCGGATTGAGAGATATGAAGTCTCCAATAAGTTCTACAGCTGCAATATGGAGGAGAATAGTTCTGTCAATGAGCATATACTCAAAATGTCTGGGTATAACAATCACTTGATTCAACTAGGAGTTAATCTTCCGGATGATAGTGTCATTGACAGAATTCATCACTGCCACCAAGCTACAAGAGCTTGATGAACTATAAGATGCAAGGGATGGATAAGACAATTCCCGAGCTCTTCGCGATGCTAAAGGCTGCGGAGGTAGAAATCAAGAAGGAGCATCAAGTGTTGATGGTCAACAAGACCACCAGTTTCAAGAAAAGGGGTAAAGGGAAGAAGGGGAACTTCAAGAAGAACGGCAAGCAAGTTGCTGCTCAAGTGAAGAAGCCCAAGTCTTGACCTAAGCCCGAGACTGAGTGCTTCTACTGCAAAGGGACTGGTCAGCGGAAGCGGAACTGCCCCAATTATTTGGTGGATAAGAAGGATGGCATGATGAACAAAGGTATATGTGATATACATGTTATTGATGTGTACCTTACTAATGCTCGCGGTAGCACCTGGGTATTTGATACTGGTACTGTTCCTAATATTTGCAACTCGAAACAAGGACTACGGCTTAAGCGAAGATTGGCTAAGGACGAGGTGACGATGTGCGTGAGAAATGGTTCCAAAGTCAATGTGATCGCGGTGGGCACGCTACCTCTACATCTACCTTCGGGATTAGTTTTAGACCTGAGTAATTGTTATTTGGTGCCAGCGTTGAGCATGAACATTATATCTGGATCTTGTTTGATGCGAGACGGTTATTCATTTAAATCTGAGAATAATGGTTGTTCTATTTATATGAGTAATATCTTTTATGGTCATGCACCCTTGAAGAGTGGTCTATTTTTGATGAATCTCGATAGTAGTGATACACATATTCATAATATTTAAGCCAAAAGATCCAGAGTTGATAATGATAGTGCAACTTATTTGTGGCACTGCCGTTTAGGTCATATTGGTGTAAAGCGCATGAAGACACTCCATTCTGATGGACTTTTGGAATCACTTGATTATGAATCACTTGGTACTTGTGAACCATGCCTCATGGGCAAGATGACTAAAACGCCGTTCTCCGGAACTATGGAGCGAGCAACAGATTTATTGGAAATCATACATACCGATGTATGTGGTCTGATGAATACCGAGGCTCACGGCGGGTATCGTCATTTTCTCACCTTCACAGATGATTTGAGCAGATATGGGTATATCTACTTGATAAAACATAAGTCTAAAACATTTGAAAAGTTCAAAGAATTTCAGAGTGAAGTGGAAAATCATCGTAACAAGAAAATAAATTTTCTACGATCTGATCGTGCTGGAGTATATTTGAGTTACGAGTTTGGTCTTCATTTGAAACATTACGGAATAGTTTCACAACTCACACCACCCGGAACACCACAGCGTAATGGTGTGTCTGTCGGGGATATACCCCGTGGTATGACCCGGCTGGACATGGCGCTTCAACGATGACCCGCCGGAGGACTGGCGACTCACTAGTCTGGCGGCTCACTGGTCAGATGACTCACGGATGACCCCGACAACGGGTCACATAGAAGACTAGGCCCAAGGCCCGGTAGGCCGGCTCATATTATGGTGGGCCGGCTTAAGACAGAAGGCATGAGGAATATTTCCTTTACGAGGAAGCAAGACCCGTACTTGTATCCGACTTGTAATAGAGAATTGTTGGAAATATGCCCTAGAGGCAATAATAAATTAGTTATTATTATTATATTTCCTTGTTCATGATAATCGTTTATTATCCATGCTAGAATTGTATGGATAGGAAACTCAGATACATGTGTGAATACATAGACAACACCATGTCCCTAGTAAGCCTCTAGTTGACTAGCTCGTTGATCAATAGATGGTTACGGTTTCCTGACCATGGACATTGGATGTCGTTGATAACGGGATCACATCATTAGGAGAATGATCTGATGGACAAGACCCGATCCTAAGCCTAGCACAAAGATCGTGTAGTTCGTATGCTAAAGCTTTTCTAATGTCAAGTATCATTTCCTTAGACCATGAGATTGTGCAACTCCCGGATACCGTAGGAATGATTTGGGTGTACCAAACGTCACAACGAATCGGGTGGAAATAAAGGTGCACTCACGGGTATCTCCGAAGTGTCTGCATTGGGTTGGCACGAATCGAGACTGGGATTTGTCACTCCGTGTGACGGAGAGGTATCTCTGGGCCCACTCGGTAGTACATCATCATAATGTGCACAATGTGACCAAGGGGTTGATCACGGGATGATGTGTTATGGAACGAGTAAAGAGACTTGCCGATAACGAGATTGAACAAGGTATCGGCATACCGACAATCGAATCTCGGGCAAGTACTATACCGCTAGACAAAGGGAATTGTATACGGGATTGATTGAATCCTCGACATCGTGGTTCATCCGATGAGATCATCGTGGAACATGTGGGAGCCAACATGGGTATCCAGATCCCGCTATTGGTTATTGACCGGAGAACGTCTCGGTCATGTCTGCATGGTTCCCGAACCCGTAGGGTCTACACACTTAAGGTTCGGTGACGCTAGGGTTATAGGGAATAGATATACGTGGTTACCGAATGTTGTTCGGAGTCCCGGATGAGATCCCGGACGTCACGAGGAGTTCCGGAATGGTCCGGAGGTAAATAATAATATATAGGAAGTGAGGTTTTGGCCACCGGAAGTGTTTCGGGGTCACTGACGTATCTTGGGACTACCGGAAGGGTTCCGGGGGTCCACCGGGAGGGGCCACCAGCCCCGGAGGCTTGCATGGGCCTAGTGTGGAAAGGGACCAGCCCCAGAATGGGCTGGTGCGCCTCCCACCATGGCCCAAGGCGCAGCTAGGAGAGGAGAGGGGAAACCCTAGGCGCAGATGGGCCTAAAGGCCCACCCTAGGGCGCGCCCCCTCTCTCCCCCTCTTGGCCGCCCCCTCCAAGTCCCATCTAGGGCTGCCGCACCCCTAGGGTGGGAACCCTAGATGGGGGCGCAGCCACCTCCCCTCCTCCTATAAATAGTGGGGGTTTTGGGGCTGCCATACAGATGAGAACCTCTCCCTCTTGGCGCAGCCCTACCCCTTTCTCTCCTCATCTCTCGCGGTGCTTGGCGAAGCCCTGCTGGAATACCACGCTCCTCCATCACCACCACGCCATTGTGCTACTGCTGGACGGAGTCTTCCCCAACCTCTCCCTCTCTCCTTGTTGGATCAAGGCATGGGAGACGTTAGCGGGCTGCACGTGTGTTGAACTCGGAGGTGTCGTGCGTTCGGCACTAGGATCTCCGGTGATTTGGATCACGACGAGTACGACTCCTTCAACACCGTTCTCTTAAACGCTTCCGCTTAGCGATCTACAAGGGTATGTAGATGCACTCTCCTTCCCCTCGTTGCTAGATTACTCCATAGATTGATCTTGGTGATGCGTAGAAAATTTTGAATTTCTGCTACGTTCCCAACAGTGGCATCATGATCTAGGTCTATGCGTAGTTTCTATGCACGAGTAGAACACAAAGTAGTTGTGGGTGTTGATTTTGTTCAATATGCTTACCGTTACTAGTCCAATCTTGTTTCGACGGTATTGTGGGATGAAGCGGCCCGGACCGACCTTACACGTACACTTACGTGAGACAGTTTCCACCGACTGACATGCACTTGTTGCATAAGGTGGCTATCGGGTGCCGCCTCCCACTTTAGTCGGATCGGATTCAATGAAAGGGTCCTTATGAAGGGTAAATAGCAATTGGCATATCACGTTGTGGTTTTGGCGTAGGTAAGAAACGTTCTTGCTAGAAACCCATAGCAGCCATCAGAAAACATGCAAACAACAATTAGAGGACGTCTAACTTGTTTTTGCAGGGGTATGCTATGTGATGTGATATGGCCAAAATAATGTGATGAATGATATGTGATGTATGAGATTGATCATGTTCTTGTAATAGGAATCACGACTTGCATGTCGATGAGTATGACAACCGACAGGAGCCATAGGAGTTGTCTTTATTTATTGTATGACCTGCGTGTACCTTTGAAAAACGCCATGTAATTACTTTACTTTATTGCTAAACCGTTAGCCATAGTAGTAGAAGTAATAGTTGGCGAGACAACTTCATGGAGACACGATGATGGAGATCATGATGATGGAGATCATGGTGTCATGCGGTGACGATGATGATCATGGAGCCTCAAGATGGAGATCAAAGGAGCAAAATGATATTGGCCATATCATGTCACTTTTGATTGCATGTGATGTTTATCATGTTTATGCATCTTATTTGCTTAGAACGACGGTAGTAAATAAGATGATCCTCATTAAAATTTCAAGAAAGTGTTCCCCCTAACTGCACCGTTGTGAAAGTTCGTTGTTTCAAAGCACCACGTGATGATCGGGTGTGATAGATTCTAACGTTCACATACAACGGGTGTAAGCCAGATTTACACACGCGAAACACTTAGGTTGACTTGACAAGCCTAGCATGTACAGACATGGCCTCGAAACACAAGAAACCGAAAGGTCGAGCATGAGTCGTATGGTAGATACGATCAACATGAAGATGTTCACCGATGATGACTAGTCTGTCTCACGTGATGATCGGACACGGCCTAGTTGACTCGGATCATGTAATCACTTGGATGACTAGAGGGATGTCTATCTAAGTGGGAGTTCATGAGATGAACTTAATTATCCTGAACATAGTCAAAAAGATTCTTGCAAATTATGTCGTAGCTCACGCTTCAGTTCTACTGTTTTAGATATGTTCCTAGAGAAAATTCAGTTGAAAGTTGATAGTAGCAATTATGCAGACTGGGTCCGTAAACCGAGGATTGTCCTCATTGCTGCGTAGAAAGCTTATGTCCTTAATGCACCGCTCAGTGTGCTGAACCCCGAACGTCGTCTGTGGATGTTGCGAATATCTGACATACACGTTTTGATAACTACATGATAGTTCAGTTAAATGGTTTAGAGTTGAGGCACCAAAGACGATTTCGAAACGTCGCGGAACATATGAGATGTTTCGAGGGCTGACATTGAGATTTCAGGCTCGTGCCCACGTCAAGAGGTATAAGACCTCCGACAATTTTCTTAGCCTGCAAACTAAGGGAGAAAAGCTCAATCGTTGAGCTTGTGCTCAGATTGTTTGAGTACAACAATCACTTGAATCGAGTGGGAGTTGATCTTCCAGATGAGATAGTGATGTTTCGCCAAAGTCATTGCCACCAAGCTGCTAGAGCTTCGTGATGAACTATAACATACCAGGGATAGATATGATGATCCTTGAGATATTTCCGATGTTTGACGCCGCGAAAGTAGAAATCAAAAAGGAGCATCAATTGTTGATGGTTAGTGAAACCACTAGTTTCAAGAAGGGCAAGGGCAAGAAGGGATACTTCATGAAACGGCAAATCAGCTGCTGAAACCCAAGGTTGAACCCAAACCTGAGACTAAGTGCTTCTGTGATAAGGGGAACAGCCACTGGAGCAGAATTACCCTAGATACTTGGTAGATGAGAAGGCTGGCAAGGTCGATAGAAGTATATTGGATATACATTATGTTAATGTGTACTTCTCTAGTACTCCTAGTAGCACCAGGGTATTAGATACTGGTTCGGTTGCTAAGTGTTAGTAACTCGAAATAAAAGCTACGGAATAAATGGAGACTAGCTAAAGGTGAGCTGACGATATGTGTTGGAAGTATTTCCAAGGTTGATGGGATCAAGCATCACACGCTCCCTCTACCATCGAGATTGGTGTTAAACCTAAATAATTGTTATTTGGTGTTTGCGTTGAGCATAAACATGATTTGATTATGTCTATCGCAATACGGTTATTCATTTATGGAGAATAATGGTTACTCTGTTTATTTGAATAATACCTTCAATGGTCTTGCACCTAAAATGAATGGTTTATTGAATCTCGATCGTAGTGATACACATGTTCATGCCAAAAGATATAAAATAGTAATGATAGTACGACCTACTTGTGGCACTGCCATGTAAGTCATATTGGTATAAAACGCATGAAGAAGCTCCATGTTGATGGATCTTTGGACTCACTCGTTTTTTGAAAAGTTTGAGACATGCGAACCATGTCTATTAGTGTATATGCATGAAAAAACTCCATGCAAATGGACCGTTTGGACTCACTTGATTTTGAATCACTTGAGACATGCAAATCATACCACATGGGAAAGATGACTGAAAGCCTTGTTTTCAGTAAAATGGAACAAGAAAGCAACTTGTTGGAAGTAATACATTTTTGATGTGTGCAGTCCAATGAGTGCTAAGGCACGCAGTGGATATCGTTATGTTCTTACTTCACAGATGATTTGAGTAGATACTAAGTATATTTACTTGATGAAACACAAGTCTGAATTATTGAATGGTTCAAGTAATTTCAGAGTGAAGTTGAAGAATATCGTGACAAGAGGATAAAATGTCTACGATATGATCATAGAGATGAGTATCTGAGTTACGAGCTTTGGCACGCTATTAAGACATTGTGGAAATTGTTTCACAATTAATACCGCCTAGAACACCATAGTGTGATGGAGTGTCCGAACATCATAGTTGCACCCTATTAGATATGGCGCGTACCATGATGTCTCTTATCGAATTACCACTATCGTTCATAGGTTAGGCATTAGAGACAATCGCACTCACTTTAATAGGGCACCACGTAATTCCATTGAGGCGACACTGTTTGAACTATGGTTTGGAGAAACCTAAGTTGTCGTTTCTTAAAAGTTTGGGGCTGCGAAGCTTATGTGAAAAAGTTTCATCGTGATAAGCTCGAACCCAAAACGGATAAATACATCTTCATAGGATACCCAAAATGGTTGGGTATACCTCCTATGTCAGATCCGGAAGCAAAAGTAATTGTTTCTAGAAACGGGTCCTTTCTCGAGGAAAAGTTTCTCTTGAAAGAATTGAGTGGGAGGATGGTGGAGACTTGATGAGGTTGTTGAACCATCACTTCAACTAGTGTGTAACAGGGCACAGTAAGTTGTTCCTATGGCACCTACACCAATTGAAGTAGAAGCTTATGATAGTGATCATGAAACTTCGGATCAACTCACTACCGAACCTCGTAGGATGACAAGGACGCGTACTGCTTTAGAGTGGTACGGCGATCCTGTCTTAGAGGTCATGTTGCTAGACAACAATGAACCTACGAGCTATGGAGAAGCAATGGTGGGCCCGGATTCCGACAAATGGCTCGAGGCCATAAAATCCGAGAGAGGATCCATGTATGAAAACAAAGTGTAGACTTTGGCAGAACTGCTTGATGGTCGTAAGGCCATTGGGTACAGATGGATTTTAAAAGGAAGACAGACAATGATGGTAAGTGTCACCATTAAGAAAGCTCGACTTGTCGTTAAGATGTTTTCCGACAAGCTCAAGGAGTTGACTGCGATGAGACTTTCTCATTTGTAGCGATGTTAAGAGTCTGTTGGAATTATATTAGCAATTACTGCATGATTTATGAAATCTTGCAGATAGGATGTCAAAACATTGTTTCCTCGACGTTATTATTGAGGAAAGGTTGTATGTGATACAACCAGAAGGTTTTTGTCAATCCTGAAAGATGCTAACAAGTATGAAAAGCTCCAGCAATCCTTCTAAGGACTGGAGTAAGCACCTCGGAGTTGGAATGTATGCTTTGATGAGATGATCAAAGATTTGGGTTTATACAAAGTTTATGAGAAACTTGTATTTCCAAAGAAGTGAGTGGGAGCACTATAACATTTCTGATGAGTATATGTTGTTGACATATTGTTGATCGGAAATGATGTAGAATTTCTGGAAAGCATATAGGGTTATTTGAAAGGTGTTTTCAATAGAAAACCTGGATTAAGCTGCTTGAACATTGAGCATCAAGATCTATGAGGATAGATCAAAAACCGCTAAATGGTACTTTCAAATGAGCACATACCTTGACATGATCTTGAAGGTGTTCAAGATGGATCAGTCAAAGAAGGAGTTCTTGCCTGAGTTGTAAGGTATGAAGTTAAGAGTTAAAGCTCGACCACGGGAGAAGAGAGAGAAAGGATGAAGGTCGTCCCCTATGCTTCAGACGTAGGCTCTATAGTATGCTATGTTGTGTAGCGCACGGGAAGTGTGCCTTGCCATGAGTCAGTCAAGGGGTACAAGAATGATCCAGGAATGGATCATTGGACAGCGGTCAAAATTGTCATTGGAGTAAATAAGGACATGTAGGTGATAAAGAGTTCGGCGTAAAGAGTTACATCGATGCAAGTTTTAACACCTATCCGAGTGACTCTGAGTAGCAAACCGTATACGTATAGTGGAGCAACCATTTGGAATATCTTCAAGTGGAGCATGGAAACAACATTTACAATATGACCTAGAGATTTGCAAAGTACATACAGATCTGAATGTTGCAGACCCGTTGACTAAAACCTCTCTCACAAACAAAACATTATCAAACCCCAGAACTTATTGAGTCTTAATCACATGATGATGTGAACTAGTTTAGTGACACTAGTAAACTCTTTGGATGTTGGTCACATGGCGATGTGACCTGTGAGTGTTAATCACATGGCGATGTGAACTAGATTATTGACTCTAGTGCAAGTGGGAGACTGTTGGAAATATGCCCTAGAGGCAATAATAAATTAGTTATTATTATTATATTTCCTTGTTCATGATAATCGTTTATTATCCATGCTAGAATTGTATTGATAGGAAACTCAGATACATGTGTGGATACATAGACAACACCATGTCCCTAGTAAGCCCCTAGTTGACTAGCTCGTTGATCAATAGATGGTTACGGTTTCCTGACCATGGACATTGGATGTCGTTGATAACGGGATCACATCATTAGGAGAATGATGTGATGGACAAGACCCAATCCTAAGCCTAGCACAAAGATCGTGTAGTTAGGTATGCTAAAGCTTTTCTAGTGTCAAGTATCATTTCCTTAGACCATGAGATTGTGCAACTCCCGGATACCGTAGGAATGCTTTGAGTGTACCAAACGTCACAACATAACTGGGTGGCTATAAAGGTGCACTACGGGTATCTCCGAAAGTGTCTGTTGGGTTGGCACGAATCGAGACTGGGATTTGTCACTCCTTGTGACGGAGAGGTATCTTTGGGCCCACTCGGTAGGACATCATCATAATGTGCACAATGTGACCAAGGGGTTGATCACGGGATGATGTGTTACGGAACGAGTAAAGAGACTTGCCAGAACGAGATTGAACAAGGTATCGGCATACCGACGATCGAATCTCGGGCAAGTACTATACCACTAGACAAAGGGAATTGTATACGGGATTGATTGAATCCTAGACATCGTGGTTCATCCGATGAGATCATCGTGGAACATGTGGGAGCCAACATGGGTATCCAGATCCCGCTATTGGTTATTAACCGGAGAACGTCTCGGTCATGTCTGCATGGTTCCCGAACCCGTAGGGTCTACACACTTAAGGTTCGGTGACGCTAGGGTTATAGGGAATAGATATACGTGGTTACCGAATGTTGTTCGGAGTCCCGGATGAGATCCCGGACGTCACGAGGAGTTCCGGAATGGTCCGGAGGTAAATAATAATATATAGGAAGTGAGGTTTTGGCCACCGGAAGTGTTTCGGGGGTCACCGGTAATGTACCGGGACCACCGGAAGGGTTCCGGGGGTCCACCGGGAGGGGCCACCAGCTCCGGAGGCTTGCATGGGCCTAGTGTGGAAAGGGAACAGCCCCAGAATGGGCTGGTGCGCCTCCCACCAAGGCCCAAGGCGCAGCTAGGAGGGGAGAGGGGAAACCCTAGGCGCAGATGGGCCTAAAGGCCCACCCTAGGGCGCGCCCCCTTTCTCCCCCTCTTGGCCGCCCCCTCTAAGTCCCATCTAGGGCTGCCGCACCCCTAGGGTGAGAACCCTAGATGGGGGCGCAGCCACCTCCCCTTCTGCTATAAATAGTGGGGGTTTTGGGGCTGCCATACAGATGAGAACCTCTCCCTCTTGGCGCAGCCCTACCCCTTTCCCTCCTCATCTCTCGCGGTGCTTGGCGAAGCCCTGCTGGAATACCACGCTCCTCCATCACCACCACGCCGTTGTGCTGCTGCTGGATGGAGTCTTCCCCAACCTCTCCCTCTCTCCTTGCTGGATCAAGGCATGGGAGACGTCACCGGGCTGCACGTGTGTTGAACGCGGAGGTGCCATCCGTTCGGCACTAGGATCTCCGGTGATTTGGATCACGACGAGTACGACTCCTTCAACCCCGTTCTCTTGAACGCTTCCGCTCAGCAATCTACAAGGGTATGTTGATGCACTCTCCTTCCCCTCGTTGCTAGATTACTCCATAGATTGATCTTGGTGATGCGTAGAAAATTTTGAATTTCTGCTACGTTCCCCAACAAGAATAAGTTAGTTCTAATCCTAATAGGACTCTACATGTAAGCCGCCCCTTCAACTTATATAAGGAGGGGCAGGGCTCCCCAAAGAGGGACAAGAAAACAATATCTAGGGCTAGACAGAAAGAGGAGAGCCGAAACTACGGCGACTCCCTCATGATCATAATGAGACCTAGCCACAAACAGCATGTAGGGTTATTACCGGATGATGTTTCCCGGGGCCTGAAGCTGTCTAAATCCTCGTCTTATGTGTTGCGTCTCTCGAGTCCGCCCAACCCCTCTCAAGCTACCACATAGATGTGTTGGCCTCGCGACTAAGTCCTTACACTAGGACATCTGCCTTGACAATTCCACGACAGTTGGCACCCACCGTGGGGCTTGCGCACGGTGGTGTTGAGTTCTTGGAGGGATCCTTCTTAGGGATCGAGGAGTTCGCAATTTTTTTCGGATAAGAAGAACCGTTTTTTTAGGGATCTACATCGTCGAGAACTGGTCACAACAATGGCAGACACGAGATCTTCGATTAAGAGAAGTCAGAAGTTGCATCTTGGGCACCACCGCAAGCCGCCATATCAATTTCGTGAGCCGCCGCAGGTTGCCAGCTCGAGACCTGAAAATCTGCTATAGTTTCGATTTGTACAGTTGCCGTGTCTGATTACTATTGTGTCTGAGGCATACCAGATGATGTTTTGAGTCGGCCGGCCGGGGTGCGCCGAGTCAAATCTCAAGTTGTGTCCAGGTCAATCACATGGTGTGCTATTACTAGAGGACAGACTTGCTATGAAAGGAAGATCTGATTAAAAAAACGGGAGCCGCTGCCGCATGATCTTCCACGCCCACATCAGCAAATAAGGACGATCCATCAAATCAACATGGTACTAAGTATTGCTAATATGCAAGTGGTCAAAGGTCAAAATACCAGGAATCACAGAAAAAAGAAAAAGAAAAAAAGGGAGCGAGTACTAGTTGCTCAAGCCAGGAAAATATCTCTTTTACGTGGACGTTTCCATCGATCACGCGGAGTCAACAATGGAAGGAGATAAGGTCACAGACTCCGGGCGACGATGGCTTGTATCGCCTTCGCCTCGAGCGGAGTGGCTCCGTTGGTCCTCACCCACGGCTGCTCTCCCCAGCTGTGGCAGACTTCACGCCAGGACGGCTTGCCTCTGCCGCATCGTAATGCGCTCAGCTCCCAAGTTGTCGCTCGATTGGGTGGCTCCGTTTGCCGCCACACCGGGGCCTCGTTGAGCTGCTTCGCTAAGTCGCCCGGCCGGGTGCCGCCCGAGTCGCTCGGGCTCGCATGACCTGAGCTGTATCACTTGCGTCAACCGGCTGGCCGCTGACCCGCCTTCGTCATCCGCGCTGGAGTCGCTTTCGTCGCTGCGTCGAGCTGCCGCCCGCGTCCATGCCTTTACCTCGCCTTGCACCGGCCGGATCGACCCGGTTTCATGCCGCCTCTGCTGAGCTGCTTCTGGGCTGTCGCGAGACCTCGCTTTAAGTTGCCGCGTCATGATTACTGTTCGCCTCTACTGCGGGCCATTGTCGTTGCTTGCCTTGAGTCAGCATTCCATATCAAATTGTTGTTGCGAGCCACCGCGCTGGCCAGTCTTCAGGTTGCTGTTCTAAATCGCCTACACCGCGGAAGAGCCGCTGTGGCAGTCTCTGTTTTTGTCCGGGAAGTTCATAGTACTGATGCAATTAAATTTTTGAGAAAGATTGATGCGGTCAGATTACCCCAACAAAGTTAATGGTGTTAAACTCCTACCATCAAGATCGCTGCTATGTGCAAAGCTCCATGCACAGATTCCAAAAACATATGGTGATCTTCGTCTACACATGAGGACCAAGAATATTGTCAATGGCCATCCAACGCAATCTATCCTGCAGCTACTGGACTGGAGACGCCACGTCTACAACCAAACAACTTATCCCGGCGGTCCCGCACGCGTTCCATGTACTCGGACTTCACGTATCAATGCCAAAGATTGCGCCAGCATCCGCTCGACAAATACACATGCAACATGTCTGCACCGGCGGTGTGTGCGCACTTACATATTCCATCGGCTTCATCAGGTGGCACGTGAGATGAACAACTTTCACTAGCACACGTCATGGTAATAAGGAGAAAAGTAAAAGGGGACGTGCCGCTGTCGCTGCCATAGCATCACTGTGAGCTGGCCACTATTACTCTGCGTGAGGTTAAGGCTACAGTCAAGATGGCTATGCCTGCGTTCATCCGATGAAAATACCAGGTGTTATTCTTTCAATGTATTTTATCAACACATATTAAATTGTGTGAGACCAATTACTCTCGTCGGTGGTATTTTTCGCAGGACCATTATTCCTTACAAAGGTGTCACATAAAGAGTGCGCGCCAACATTATTTGTGCAAGTCGCCGTCCCCGCCACATCCGCACACGGGACTGACTCATCAACCGCGTCCATGTTTGTCTCGCCCGTGTCTGGGCCGTTTCCAACGCTGTGGCCGTCTCTCGCGACCACACCGGCCATAACGCCCGCATTTAATCGCCGTCCGCTCTTGCGGCCGGTTCACGAGCCCGCGCCGGCTTACAACGCCGCGGCCGGTTCTCTCCGTCCGCACCGGCTTACAAATGTCACGGCCGACTCACCCGTCCATACGGGATTACCACACTGCGGCCGGTTCACCCGTGATTGATTTCAGCTTCATCCGGTGATCATCAACTTCATGGCGGATTATTTTCGGCCTAAACACGATCAGGTGATATCCATCTAAAATATATTTTATTAGCACATATTATTTTGTCAGAGAACAGTTTATCTTTGCCTTGGTCTGCAATATTGTTTATACAGGACAATTATTCACTGCAAAAGTTATGGCTGTGTCATTGATGAATAACTCGCACCACCATTATAAGGCGCTAGTATCTTACCATGCCATCAAGCTCGATGAATATATGTGCAAGCCGCCTTTGCAGCCCGGACTACTTCAACTCACCTGGACCGTCCCTGCAAATTAACTCGCTCGTCCGCGTCGTCTTACAATACCACGGTTGACTCATCTGTCCGAGCTGCCAGGTCTACATCAACACAACGGGCCGCACCCGTCTGCATGAGTTGTTTATTGAGTATGAGCAAGTCACTGCTTGGGAAGCCCGTTTTCTTCCAACAAATTGGAGGCAAATTATCATATATTATCAGCCGCCGTCTGCACTAGATGGTTCAATGGGCAGTCGCATAAGTCGCCGCCACTACAGTTTGGTTAACCTTCAAACAGCCCGTTGGAAGGAGCCATTGGCCGAGTTGCTGACACGGCTCATACCGGATCATTTATAACCCGCCGCAGTCACCTCAACCTTCTGTGGATTCACATTGCGCTATCAACGCCAATGATATACACCTTCTGCTATGGTCAAATATGGAGAATCTCAAGCCAACTCCTTGAGTCGTCTTGAGACTCGGTGGCTACAATGGTATGACTTGGCAAAATTAACTGGTTTCAATGAATTCAAGAACTCCGGGTCATTGAAGGGAAAAATAACCCGGGCCCCGGAGATTACTGCTAGATCGATGAAAATTTAAAAAGCCGTCAGAAGATTTCCGGCTCAAAATAAGGATTCTGGTTTAAAATCCGGTTCAAGAGACATATTTCTCCCACAAAGCACTGAAGCTCTCAAATCCGGTTCAAAATCCGGCTCAAGGTAAATTTGTCCCTCACAAGTTTTTGAAGCTTTCAAATCCGGTTTAAAGTTCCGGTTCAAAAAGAATTAATCTCTCGCAAGTTCGAGTTCTAAGAAAAATTAAAGGTTGCCAAAAAGAACTTGTTGCCATGATGCGCGGTTCAAACATAGGTATCCTCCCTTACGGCTTATCTAATATATGGTCATGAAATCTGAGATGGGATCCATGTATGAGAACAAAGTGTGGACTTTGGTTGACTTGCCCAATGATCGGCAAGCCATCGAGAATAAATGGATCTTCAAGAAGAAGACTGACGCTGACGGTAATGTTACTGTCTACAAAGCTCGACTTGTTGTGAAAGGTTTTCGACAAGTTCAAGGAGTTGACTATGATGAGACTTTCTCACCCGTTGAGATGCTTAAGTCCGTCCGAATCATGTTAGCAATTGCCGCATTTTATGATTATGAAATTTGGCAAATGGATGTAAAGACTGCGTTCCTGAATGGATTTCTGGAAGAAGAATTGTATATGATGCAACCTGAAGTTTTTATCGATCCAAAAGATGCTAACAAAGTGTGTAAGCTCCAACGATCCATCTATGGACTGGTGCAAGCATCTCGGAGTTGGAATAAATGTTTGATAGTGTGATCAAAGCACATGGTTTTATACAGACTTTTGGATAAACCTGTATTTACAAGTAAGTGAGTGGGAGCTCTGTAGCATTTCTAATATTATATGTGGATGACATATTGTTGATTGGAAATGATATAGAATTTTTGGATAGCATAAAAGGATACTTGAATAAGAGTTTTTCAATGAAAGACCTCGGTGAAACTGCTTATATATTAGGCATCAAGATCTATAGAGATAGATCAAGATGCTTAATTGGACTTTCACAAAGTACATACCTTGATAAAGTTTTGAAAGGATCAAGCAAAGAAAGGGTTCTTGCCTGTGTTACAAGGTGTGAAGTTGAGTCAGACTCAATGCCCGACCACTGCAGAAGATAGAGAGAAAATGAAAGATGCTCACTATGCTTCAGCCATAGGCTCTATCATGTATGCAATGCTGTGTAGCATACCTGATGTGTGCCTTGATATTAGTTTAGCAGGGAGGTACCAAAGTAATCCAGGAGTGGATCACCGGACAGCGGTCAAGAACATCCTGAAATACCTGAAAAGGACTAAGGATATGTTTCTCATTTATGGAGGTGACAAAGAGCTCGTCGTAAATGGTTACGTCGATGCAAGCTTTGACACTGATCCGGATGACTCTAAGTCACAAACCGGATACGTATTTATATTGAACGGTGGAGCTGTCAGTTGGTGCAATTCTAAGCAAAGCGTCGTGGCGGGATCTACGTGTGAAGCGGAGTACATAGCTTCTTCGGAAGCAGCAAATGAAGGAGTTCATATCCGATCTAGATGTCATACCTAGTGCATTGGGTCCAATGAAAATCTTTTGTGACGATACTGGTGCAATTGCCCTGGCAAAGGAATCCAGATTTCACAATAGAACCAAGCACATCAAGAGATGCTACAATTCCATCCGCGACCAAATCAAGGAGGGAGACATAGAGATTTGCAAGATACATACGGATCTGAATGTTGCAGACACGTTGACTAAGCCTCTCTCACGAGCAAAACATGATCAGCACCAAGACTCCAAGGGTGTTAGAATCATTACTGTGTAATCTAGATTATTGACTCTAGTGCAAGTGGGAGACTAAAGGAAATATGCCCTAGAGGCAATAATAAAGTTGTTATTTATATTTCCTTACATGATAAATGTTTATTATTCATGCTAGAATTGTATTAACTGGAAACTTAGTACATGTGTGAATATATAGGCAAACTAAGTGTCACTAGTATGCCTCTACTTGACTAGCTCGTTGAATCAAAGATGGTTAAGTTTCCTAGCCATAGACATGAGTTGTCATTTTAACGGGATCACATTATTAGAGAATGATGTGATTGACTTGATCCATTCCGTTAGCTTAGCATTTTATCGTTTAGTATATTGTTATTGCTTTCTTCATGACTTATACATGTTCCTATGACTATGAGATTATGCAAATCCCAAATACCGGAGGAACACTTTGTGTGCTACCAAACGTCACAACGTAACTGGTTGATTATAAGGATGCTCTACAAGTGTCTCTGATGGTGTTTGTTGGGTTGGCATAGATCGAGATTAGGATTTGTCACTCCGTGTTTTGAAGAGGTATCTCTGGGCCCTCTCGGTAATGCACATCACTATAAGCCTTGCAAGCAATGTGACTAATGAGTTAGTCACGGGATGATACATTACGGAACGAGTAAAGGTACTTGTCGGTAACGAGATTGAACTAGGTACTGAGATACCGACGATCGAATCTCGGGCAAGTAACATACCGATGACAAAGGGAACAACGTATGTTGTTATGCGGTTTGACTGATAAAGATCTTCGTAGCATATGCAGGAACCAATATGAGCATCTAGGTTCTACTATTGGTTATTGACCGGATATGTGTCTCGGTCATGTCTACATAGTTCTCGAACCCGTAGGGTCTGCACGCTTAACGTTCGGTGGCGATCGGTATTATGAGTTTATGTGTTTTGATGTACCGAAGGTAGTTCGGAGTCCTAGATATGATCACGGACATGACGAGGAGTCTCAAAATGGTCGAGACATAAAGATCGATATATTGGATGACTATGTTTGGACTTCGGAAAGGTTCCGGGCAAGTTCGGACAAATACCGGAGTACCGGGGGGTTACCGGAACCCCCCGGGGAGTGTAATGGGTTTATTGGGCCTTAGTGGAGAAGAGGAGCGGCGGCTAGGGTAGGCCGCGCGCCCCCTCCCCCTCTAGTCCTAATTGGACAAGGGGGGGCCCGCCTTTCCTTCCCCCTCTCTCCATGTTCCCTCTCTCCTACTCCTACTCTTGGAAGGGTTGGAGTCCTACTCCCGGTAGAAGTAGGACTCCCCTTGGGGCGCGCGTTGGAGGGCCGGTCTCTCCCCCTCCTCCACTCCTTTATATACGGAGGAGGGGGGCACTCCATAGACACACAAGTTGATCAGTTGATCTTTTAGCCGTGTGCGGTGCCCCCCTCCACCATAATCCACCTCGGTCATATCGTAGCGTGCTTAGGCGAAGCCCTGCGTCGGTAGCATCATCATCACCGTCATCATGCCGTCGTGCTGACGGAAGTCTCCCTCGAAGCTTTGCTGGATCGGAGTTCGCGGGAAGTCACCGAGCTGAACGTGTGCTAAACTCGAAGGTGTCGTGCGTTCGGTACTTGGATCGGTTGGATCGTGAAGACGTATGACTACATCAGCCGCATTCTCATAACGTTTCTGCTTACGGTCTACGAGGGTACGTGGACGACACTCTCCCCTCTTGTTGCTATGCATCACCATGATCTTGCGTGTGCGTAGGATTTTTTTTTGAAATTACTACGTTCCCCAACACTCGGGTTGTCCAGAGCGTCCGTCCCTTCGCGTCCGTCTTCCTTATCTTCCTCCACGCGGACTTGCATCTCCGTCCTCGCCTCTTCACGGTCCTCTTCTTGGTACCTAACAGTGCATAGAGTTTTCATTTGAGGTAGAATCCGTCTCTCGTGTGAATCCGAAAGAAACTCGAAGAGGAAAGAGTTAACATCGGTTTCGATGGCACGTGCGTGTGCTCTTATGCTAGGTCCTCTCCATGCTTACGGTGGAGGTGTGACGTCCATGGTGATAGTCGAGGGATGCTCTACCTCAGGTCTCCTCATGAGCACTCGTGGAGACATCATATGGAGGATATGAACAACATCCAAAACAATGCATATCCGAAGCTAGGTGGTCATGGCATGGCATATGAGATAAATGATGCAAAGGGAGCATGTAAATATCATCACAGGAAAAACAAATGCCAATAACCATGGGCTTGTCATCTATGCCATAGGTGCAAATTGGGTTTATTTTATAGGCATATGCATAGTCACTACGATGAGATTGCAAATATGACATATTATTGATCTCATGCATAGCATATGTCAAGTCAAGCGGATTGTCAAACATGATGTGACCTAGAGAATTGTCACAAGAAATCCTATGTAACATGGCATCACGATTAATGGACTCCACATGGCAATCATCAAACTCATCATAAATGGGTAAATCATCACATGGCGAAGTCACACTAGCATGAAGCATGGTACTAGGTGGATCAACATCATGCAAGCAATCAATGTCGAGGATGTCCACTAGTGGGACTAGAGCATCATCTTCACCTATATTACCTTGTTCATTCCACTCAAGTGGTGTAGGTGAGGTGGCAAAGACCAAATGGTGGTCATTATCTTCATCTTGATGGAACCATGTGGGGGGTGCATCATATTCCACCATGGCCATCATCTTGTCCATAGGAAGGACGAAGTCGTCGTGGATCGGCGCATCATCATATATGGAACCTACCACCAAATGAGAAGACACAATAGAGGTAGAGGTTATGTTGTTAGAAGTCGAAATGGCCTCACTCTCTCTATGTGGTGGTGTCTCACATACACCCTCAAGGTAGGTGCACTCAATGTCACGTATGGTGGAGTCACTCAAATCATTCAGGTGGTGGTGGTGGTAACTCTCCTCACATCATAATTGGCGCAACTCGTCATATATGAGGCTGGTGGTAAAGTCACTCGCACTCTCAATATGGTGGCACAAGTCACTCAAGTCATCATACGTCGCCGTGGTCAAAGGGAAAATCCCATGCGCAACCATCTCGTCGTCATCGCCGTGGACGAAGGTCGAAGATGGCACCTCATCACTCTCTTCCATGACCGAAGGGAAAATCCCATGGTCGATCATCTCGTCACCGTCGCCATGGATGAAGGCCGATGTAGGCGTACTCATCGGAGGTAGGTGAAGATGCCATATGTCCAAAGGCGAAGATGCCTTGATAACACTTGGCGAAGATGCCGAAGTGGTGGTAGTAGTCGTAGCTCCGTCTTGTTGGTGCTCGTCTCACGATCTTCTCTTGTGCTTATGAAGTTTGGTCGTAGCTTGATGTAGAGATGATACCAAGATATGCACCATGATGATTTGGTATGTATGCTATGGGGAGTATGATCACTAATGTGCACAAGTCACGTTGCCGGCAATACTCAAAGGCTAGTCTCGATGGGTAAGGTACGCAAGTCTATGGGGTTATCAATGCAATTGCAAGAATGTATGATGATATCACGATACCAAGATGAGGTTACCGTTCGTGGTATGGTGGAAAAATGGTGGAGTCGTCGTTGTTGATGACGAGTCCATGGCGAAGATGAGTGGCGGTGATGTCTATGTTGAACTGTACCTAAATAGCCAAAACACAATAGGACACGGGAACCGCAACTCAAATTCTCAAAGCAAAATGTGTCAAAATTGTCGGAATTGGTAGTGGAAAGCTATGGTGGTGTTATGTGGAAGTGGTGTTGTCGTGCGGAAGTGTATGTGGGCACCGGAATGAAGTTGGGCGAGAGTTAGGCAGGAAATGGAGCAGTGGATGGAAGTGTTGCTGTCGGGGGCTGGATGTCCGGGATCAACGTGGCTCACGATACCAAGATGATCATGAGCAAGCTGGCTCTGATCCAAGATGATGTAGGGCGGAACCCTATACGGCCAATCTTTCATGAAAGGAGCGAATCCCAACTAAGAACACGAGGGTAAACACAGGGAAAACACAAGAGCATCACTCAAACCAACAAGAGATAGTCAAACATATGCTAGATCCGAGTACACATAGAGATCACACGGTCCAAATCCAACAAGAAACGATACATAGGGTAACCGATTCTTCTTCGAAAGGAGGTCTTGATGGGGCCACCCAAGAGGGGGTCTTGAATCCAAGGTGGATCTTCTCCGTAGAGGGGCCGCAGTCTCTCTCAACGAGCAGATCCGTATGGATGAGCAAAGCTCTATCTCTCATATGAGCTAAACCAATGATAACCCTAGAAAGAGGGAGGAGGAGGAGTATATACAGTCTAGGTGGGCGAAGGGGTACATGGGCGTCATCCCTTTACTGTGCGCAGATAGACGGGGCCGGATGTCCAGGCCTTCAGGAGGAGCCGGATGTCCGGGTTGGGGGCCGGATGTCCGGGCTGGCGTGGTCGGCCTCGGTGCTCTTTGGATAGACGGAGTCCGGATGTCTGGGCCAGATGTCCGGGCCTTGGGCCGGATGTGCGGGGCTGGAGCGCCATTTCTTCTGTCCTCTAGATAGGCTTGTCCAGATGTCCAAGGAGGAGGCCGGATTTCCGGGTCGGAGGCCGGATGTCCGGGTTAGTTGCCGAATGTCCGGGCCCTGCAGACTTGGCATGGGTTGCTGCTGTAGTGGATGTCCCCAGCAGCCGGATGTCCGGGCCTGGGGCCGGATGTCCGGGTCCTGGAGCTGCCTTCTTCTCTTTTCAGCGTTCTGCTTCATCCGTGAACTTGGCGGCTTGTCCGTCTTCACGTACATCTCCTCTTGATACCTAATCATGCACAACATCTCAGACTTAGGTAGTAGCCATGTCTCGAATGGATCATATGTGATATCACTAAGGAAGGAAGTCACCTCGTTCTCGAGAGATCTAGCTCGTGCTCGTATCATGGGTCCTCTTGGCTCTTGATGAGACGATGGTAGGTCCGTGGGGATGACCGTAGGATGCTCCGCATCAGGAAACACGAGGGAAAACACAAGAGAATCACTCAAACCAACAAGATATAGTCACACATGTGCTAGATCCTCGAAACACGAGAGGAGATACAAGATCCACAATCAACAAAGGACGATAAAAAGGTAACCGGTTCTTCTCCGTGAGGAGGTGTTGATGGGACCACCCAAGAGGGGGCCTTGAGTCCAAAGGGGGATCTTCTCCGCAGAGGGGGCACGGTCTCTCTCAAGGAGTAGATCCGTATGGATTAGAGAGGCTCTATCTCACAAATGAGCTATCACAACGCTAACCCTAGAAAGAGGGAGGAGGAGGAGTATATATAGTCTAGGTGGGTGAAGGGGTACATGGGCCTCGGCCCTTTACTGTGCACATATAGACGGCGCCAGATGTCCGGGCGTCGGGTCAGATGTCCTGGCCTTCAGGAGGAGCCGGATGTTCGGGCTGGGGGCCGGACGTCCGGGCTGCCGTGGTCAGCCTCGGTGCTCTCTGGATAGACGGGGTCCGGATGTCCGAGCGAGGTGCCACATGTCCGGAGGCTCGGGACGGGACGGATGTCCGGGCCCGGACATCCGGGCTGAAGTGCCATTTCTTCTGTCCTTTGGATAGGCTTGTCCGGATGTCCAAGGAGGAGGCCGGGGACCTGATGTCTAGGCTGGTCGCCGGATGTCCGGGCCCTGTAGACTTAGCCGATGGCTCCTTGCTGTTGGTGACACTTCCAGGGGCCGGATGTCCAGGGTCGTGGCCGGATGTCCGAGTCCTGGGAGCCATTCTTGACTCGTTCCGTTGGTTCTCCTCATCCATGAACTAGGTGGCTTGTCCGTCTTCATGTGCATCTTCGAGAGGGTACTCTTGATACCTAATCATGCACAACATCTCAGACTTAGGTAGTAGCCATGTCTCAAGTGAATCATATGTGATATCACTAAGGAAGGAAGTCACCTCATTCTCGAGACTTCTAGCTCGTGCTCGTGTCATGGTTCCTCTTGCTCTTGATGAGCCGATGGTAGGTCCATGGGGATGACCGTAGGATGCTCCGCATCATCTCCCCTCCCTTGGGAAAGATCCGACCTCGGATCGAAAACCTCATCACCTACGGGGAGAGAACTTTGATGTTGAAGATGTCGCTCACGGAGTACTTGTCGCGTGGGATGTCGATCTTGTAGGCGTTGTTCTTGTAGCGTGCAAGCACCATCAAGGGTCCATCGGCTCGTGGTAGGAGTTTGGACTTGCATTCATTGGGTAAGCGGTCCTTGTGAAGGTGTAGCCACACAAGATCTCCAATTGTTGTATATCATGGGTTGCTTGTTGATGTTAAGCTTGGTCGTGAGTCGTTGTACTTAGCGCTCGATGGTGTGCCTTGTATCTTCATGCATCTTCTTGAGGTAGTTCACCCGGGCACTCGCGCCCATGTTTGTTCGCTCTTGTAGTGTTAGAGGAAAAATGTCCAATGGGGACAACGGTTGAAGCCGTAGATCATCTCGAAGGGGGACTTGCCGGTAGTCGAATGTCTTGCACGGTTGTAGGCATACTCGGTGATAGGTAGGCACTCCTCCCACTCCTTGATGTTCTTCTTTATCAACACGTGTAGTAGAGTGGGGAGCGTACGGTTCGTCACCTCTGTTTGGCCGTCGGTTTGAGAGTGGTATGCCGAAGAGAACAAGAGCTTGATTCCGAGCATGGCGCATAAGGTCTTCCAAAAGTAACTTAAGAACTTGATGTCACGGTCCGAGACAATCGTCTTTGGCACTCCATGTAGGCGCAAGATTTCCCTACAAAAGAGATGTGCAACATGTGAAGCATCGTCTATCTTGTTGCATGGTATGAAATGTGCCATTTTAGAGAATCGGTCCACAAAAACAAACACGGAATCCTTTCCATTTCTAGTTCTAAGCAAACCAAGCACAAAATCCATGCTAATATCCTGCCATGGTTGATATGGAATTGGTAGAGGCATGTAAAGGCCATTGATGAGGACATCAATAACATTGTTACATCCACAGCCCCTGTTGCTATACATACTGGACCAATTACTAGAGCTCGTGCACGCCAATTAAATTATCAGGTACTTTCGTTTCTTGGTAATGATTCTAATGTTCATGATAATATGATGCTGCCTAAATTGGATACATTTGTTTTGCTTACAAATGAAGGGCCTAGCTTGGAGAAGGATGAACATTGGAGCAAGAACAAGCATGGAGTTGATGGCATGCGCAAGGGGAACAAGAACGGAGTTACAAGTGATGATTTCAGGACTTTGAAGCCACCATAAGGAGTGCATGAAGCCTTGGACGAAATATACAAGATGCCACTTCATAAATTTCGTCTAGAGGCTATTCTAGGTGCTGTGTCACCTTATTATTGGGCCAGGCCCATGTAATTTCGAAATACATAATTATAGGCTGTTTTTAGAGTCTGTATGTGTGGGGAAACAAGAGATAGGGTTGGTTTCGGACCTCTTCCCCAAGGTCCACGAAATCCCCCCCCCCCTCTTCCTCCATATATACAACCCTTAGGGCACTGTTTAGACTTTGGGTTTTGTTTAGATTAAAAGTTCGCCATAGCTGCAACTTCGCGTACTTCGTTTGTGTTCAACCACCAGACCAAGACGTCACAGAACCCCACCTTCACTAATAAAGCTTTCCTCTTATATTCGCAATATCCAGATTGCAATCTTAGTTTCTTGCTTGTTCTTTGCTTGCTTGCACGAAATAGGCCCTCGAGGTCAGGTTGATCGTGCTTTGGCATGGTCAATAAACCTCGGAAGTTGGTTTAGCGATTGTTAAGGCGCGATGTCTCGCATGTTCGTAGTCGGATCGTCAAGGTCGACCCCAACAGAAAATGATAGCCACCATCTCATCGAAACGTCAGGACACCTTTGCCTCTATCAGCCATGAGATTGAGCTTTGGACTTAGCTTTGCGACATGTCAAACATCGGTTTGTGAAGCGGTTGATGTCGCGGAACATGATGCGGAGCATCCTACGGACATCACCATGTCAAGAGTCTATTTGGCAAGTGACACGTGCGACCTCTACTTCACATACATAAAGGTGAATCATCTCCTTTACACCTGCTCACTTGACCCTCTCGAGGATGGTATACTACTTGGCACTCCTCCCGTGTGCATGCATAGGTATTGATGAGGACATCAATACCATTGTTACACCCACACCCCCTGCTGCTATAAATACTGGACCAATTACTAGAGCTCGTGCACGCCAATTGAATCACTAGGTACTTTCGTTTCTTGGTAAAGATTCTAATGTTCATGAGAATATGATGCTGCCTAAATTGGATGCATTTGTTTTGCTTACAAATGAAGGGCCTGGCATGGATAAGAGGGATGAACACTGGAGCAAGACCAAGCAGGGAGATGATGGCATGCGCAAGGGGATCAAGAACGGAGTTACAGGTGATGATTTTAGGACTTTGAAGCCACCATAAGGAGTGCATGAAGCCTTGGACGAAATATACAAGATGCCACTTCATAAATTTTGTCCAAAGGCTATTCTAGGTGCTGCGTCACCTTATTATTGGGCCAGGCCCATGTATTTTTGAAATACTTAAGTATATCCTGTTTTTAGAGTCCGTATGTGTGGGGAAACAAGAGTTAGGGTTGGTTTTGGACCCCCTCCTCCAAGGGCCACGAAATTCCCCCCTCTTCCTCCATATATACAGCCCTTAGGGCGTCGTTTAGACTTTGGGTTTTGTTTAGATTAAAGTTCACCATAGCTGCAACTTCGCGTACTTCGTCTGTGTTCAACGACCAGTCAAAGGCGTCACAAAACCTCACCTTGATCAATAAATCTTTCCTCTTATATTCGCAGTATCCAGATTGCAATCATAGTTTCTTGCTTGTTCTTTGTTTGCCTGCAGGAAACAGACCTTCGTGGTCAGGTTGATCGTGCTCCGGCATGGTCAATAACCTCTCGGAGTTGGTTTAGCGATTGCTAAGGCGCGACGTCCTCGCACGTTCGTAGTCGGATCGTCAAAGTCGACTTCCTCCAAAACGATAGCCACAATCTAATCGAAATACGGGACACATTTGCCTCTATCAGGTATTGTCGGAGCTTCATAGATGTAAAGGAGGAGTGCAAGCGCCAAGGAACACCTACACCATCCGCGAGGGAAGCGTGGAAGCGAAGACGGAAGAAGACGGAGCTGCAGAGTCTACAGCGGCCGGACGTCCGACGTGCCACCGGATGTCTGACACTCTACAGTGCCCAGACGATCGGCCTCCACCGGATGACCGGCGCCTGAAGCCCAGCCAACACCAGCTACAACACCTCCCAGCGAGCGGACGTCTGGGCCCCACCGGACAACCGGTAATATTAATGGAAGTCCAAGCATCTACAGACATCTCGGAGTTGGTTTAGCGATTGCTAAGTCGCGAGTTCCTCGCACGTTCGTCGTCGGATTGTCAAAGTCGACTTCCTCCAAAACGATAGCCACAATCTCATCAAAAGAAGGGACACATTTGCCTCTATCAAGTGGTATCAGAGCTCGGTGAGATTTTACAGTTTTTCGTAGTTTAGACCGAGTCTGTTCTTCATACCTATAGTCCACGAAAAAAGCCAAAAAAATTAGTGTTAGTTCATCCTATCCGAACCAATCTGAGCCTTTGCATAATCTTTTCTGTATTTGCTTTGTTGAATTTGCGGTTGCATCATTGTGTCAAGTTGCTGGTCTTAGCGTCTAGTCCTTTAGAGTTTCGAGTTCTGTCCACAGGTTGTCACCTCGCCGCTGCCATATATCACCACCGCATCATCATCATCGCTACTGCCATATACCACCACCACACCAACTTCATCGTCGCTGCCATATACCACCACCACATATTCACCACCAATCCGAGTCCATATACGCCACCACATATCCGCTGCTGTCACACCAATTCGAGTCCACCTGCAACATATATCTGCCACCAGTCCGAGTTCCACCAGATTCATCTCTGCCACCAGTTTGAGTTCCACCAGATTCATCTCCGCCACCTGTCCGAGTTCCACCAGATTCATCTCCGCCACCGGTCCTAGTCCGAGTCCATTATTTGTTGCTTTGTTTTCGAGTTCCAGATCACGCGATACTTCGAGTCATGACCAAGTCAGACTCCCCAATTTCTATGCTACCCGCAGAAGAAAAATAGTTCCAAACTAAAAAAAAACTAAGTCTGGAAAATTCTGGCTAGGTAGTTTTTAGACCATTTGTAGACTTTTTCGAAAAAAATTGTTCCGGAGCAAAAAAAAAAGAGGAAAGAAAAGTGCAAAAAAAGTGAAAAAAGAAAAAAAATTCAGAGCGTGCTCCTCCCTTATTTACGTGCAGCGCTGTGATTTTGTTAGTGTTCTAGGCTCGCGTCTCTAGCACGGTCTAGCCTAGGACTAGCACAGTACCGTTGTTGAGAGTTTATTCAAATTTGCATCACTGAATTGATTATTACTAACCCTTTTTGCTAACATATTACAAGCCTTCCCAGCTCCACATACATCTACATCGTGTGTTTGACTCTCCCTAGTAATCGCTCTATCCAAGCTTTGCGAGTTTGGACTACATCGGTTGCCGATCACCGCCTGCTGCTGGGTAAGAACTGGTAAGAATTTGAGATTTGCTTGACGGATTTGTGACACCCACGACCACAACCACTTGTTAGTAGTCTGTAGGATCATATTCTTGTGTGTTTCTATTGCTACGAACCATGCCAGGATCACAAGCTGACGAGATTGACTGGGAGAACTTAACGAACAAGGAGCTTCATGATAAGTTTCCGTAAATGATGACTGAACAGGTGCAAGATGTGCTGAACAATTTTGAAGAGGCCATGGAGAAGATCACTGGCCTTGAGAAGACGTTCGAAACAAAGCTCGATAATAGATTTAATGAACTACTTGCGCGTCTTCCATCACCGGCTGCACCTGCCGCACCTCTACAACAACAACAACTACTACTACTACCTCCACGTCGCGAAACAGCCCTCCGCCGAGCGAGCCGTGTCCTTCTTCAGCCTGGCCAAACTGTTGGTGCTGCTATTGATACTTCTGTAGCTCATGCTGCTGATGCGGAGGATGATTATGCGGGAGATTACGAGGATGAGGTTGATCAAAATCAGAACTACGTGCAACCACCAGCACCACAACCACCAGGTCGTCCACATGCAAATAATAAAAATGGTAGGTTTCTCCCTCAGGTACGAGATCATGACCATCTTCCTAAACTGAAATTGAATATTCCACCATTTGAGGGTAGATATGTTCCTGATATATATCTTACTTGGGAGTTAGAAACTGAACAACGATTTACATGTTTACAATATCCTAAGAAGAGACGTGTTCCTGCTGCTGTTTGTGCTTTCACTAGCTTTGCATGTGTTTGGTGGTCCGAATAAAGGTAGATTATATCCTATTCCAGCTACTTGGGCTGCTTTGAAAACTGCTATGCATACTCGTTGGGTTCCACCATATTATCAACGTGAATTAATTCAAAAATTGCAGCGTTTAAGACAAGGAAAACATTCTGTAGAAGAATATTATCAGGAATTACAAACTGGCATGATTAGATGTGGTATTGTTGAGGAGAATGAAGCTATGCTTGCGCATTTTATGGGTGGATTAAATAGAGAGATTCATACCATTCTAGAGTATAAGGAGTATAATAATATCACTCGTTTATTCCATCTTGCTTGTAAAGCTGAACGTGAAGTGCATGATCGATAGGCATTGGCGCGAACTAACTTTTCTGCAGGTTGATCTTCCTCATGGACACCACGTGCATCCTCTACTTCCACTGCACCAGCACCTCCATCAGGTGCCACCTCCAGCCGTGATACAACAAAGCAGGCACAACCACCACTATCTGCCAAGAGCACACCTGTCGGGGCTGCGCAGAGCTCTTCTTCTTCCTTGGAATCAACAGGGCACACAAGTGATATTATTTGTCGTCGTTGTAAGGGAAGAGGACATTTTGCGAGAGAATGCAAATCTCAACATGTGATGATTGCTACTGAGGATGGTGGGTATGAGTCAGCCAGTGACGATGAGGAGTCTTTGGCTCTTATTACACATGAAGAACACGGTGGAGATGATTCTGATCATGAGACACAATACATGGCTGCTGAAGATGCTGACAGGTATGAATGTTTAGTTGCTCAACGCGTTTTGAGTGTGCAGGTTACACAAGCTGAGCAAAATCAGAGGCATAATTTGTTCCATACAAAGGGAGTTGTGAAGGAACGTTCTGTTTGGGTCATCATAGATGGACGGAGCTGCAACAACTTGGCTAGCATGGATATGGTGGAGAAGCTATCTCTCACCACAAGACCACATCCACATCCTTACTACATCCAATGGTTCAACAACAGCGGCAAGGTTAGGTAACACGTACTGTTCGTGTGCATTTTAGTACCTCTACATATGTTGATTATGTTGATTGTGATGTAGTACCTATTCAAGCATGTTCCTTATTACTTGGTAGACCATGGCAATTTGATAAAAATTATGTACACCATGGTAGAAACAATAAGTATACTCTTGTTCATAAGGATAAAAATATTACTCTGCTTCCTATGACTCCTGATTCCATTTTGAAAGATGATATTAATAGAGCTAATAAAGAAAATTAGGAAAAAAATAAGAGTGAAAATCATATTGTGGCAAAAGAATTTGAGCAACAAATGAAACCTAATAATACACCATCTAGTGTTGCTTCTGAAACTAAATTGAAAAGTGCATGTTTACTTGCCACAAAATCTGATATTGATGAGCTAGATTTCAGCAAATCTATTTGCTATGCTTTTGTGTGCAAAGAGGCATTATTTTCATTCGAGGACGTGCCTTCCTCTTTGCCTCCTGCTATCACTAACATTTTGCAGGAGTTCGCTACGTCTTTCAACAAGACTTGCCACCGGGATTACCACCTATTCGAGGGATTGAGCATCAAATTGACTTAATTCCCGGTGCATCATTACCCAACCGTGTGTCACGACCGGATTTTCAACAAAATACTTATTGAGAAACCGATCTTTAGGTCCCAGTATAAGAAGAATTATCCTTACTGGTAGACAAATACTTGATTCAGAAGGCTAGTGGCATTAAATATATTACAGGGTTGAGCTGAGGCTGCTCAACAATTTATTACAAACACGCCAATATTGTACATAAGGGCAGTCATGACTCAAGGGCGTGGTGGCATGCTACTGACTCGAGATAAAAGTGATGGTGTATATATCACAGTGGAGTGGATAACGTAACTCCTAAACTGGCAGCTCATCGAGCGTCGAAGTGAGGCTCGATGAAATTATTCGGGTAGCGGAAGCGGATATAATACAATGACCAAATCCAGGATCGCACGAGACTGACTGTGACTCCTCTAGGCGTCGGACTCGCTATCGAACTCTTCATCCATGAGATCGCCTTCATCAACATCTGGTGAAATCAACAAGCCAGGTGAGTACTTTTGAAGTACTCGCAAGACAGTTCGGACATAAGATATAACAAATGCATGCATGAATGTGTCATGAGCAAAATAACGATGCACATTCAAATAATCATGCCGCAGTCGGGCGTCTAAGCGACACCACATAAAGGGCTTATATTGAAAAGTAAATGACAAGCGTGCCGCAGTCGGACGTCTGAGCGACATCGCAGAGAGGGCTTATATCCAAAGTAAATGACAAGAGTGCCACAGTCGGACGTTTGAGCGACATCGCAGAAAGGGCTTATATTGAAAATAAATAACAGGCGTGCATGATCGGACGTCATGCGACATCGCATAATGGGCTATTACTAAAAGTAAATAACAAGCGTGCCACAGTCGGACGTCTGAGCGACATCGCAGAAAGGGCTTAAATTGCATTATTCATATCTGATAATTTCACGAAGATATAACACTCATAGGAAATATTCAACACATAATAATAAACAGGTTAGTCCATCCACGAGAATAAGTACTTAACTCTCAAGTGTTTCACCGTAGTTTTTGTCATCGAGACCGCACCGACAAGGTAAGTTGAACACAATACTTGGACATGGATAAGATGATTCAAAGGATCTTGACTCTGCAGAGTTTGTACTAATTATCCACAGCCAACGGATTTCGTGAGTCACGAGGACTAGTTCCGTTACTGATTTCGGTAGAAACACATCTAACCAGTACACACCCATCCCACCTCCGATGCCAGGAATCACCCTTGGCAACGTACAAGAAAAACTTTGAGACGGGGAGATCACAACCTCGAATAGCATGGGATCAAATTTATATACGCGTGCTCTAAGGGGTGCCCCCCTCTCGGTCCCAACCGGAAACACCCATGCCCCCTGACCGGATGACGGGCTTTAATCCAGGGCCATGGAACCCTCATCACGGCCTCTCTATTTGGTGTGTACCAGGAAAGCGGTTTGCAACTTACTAAGCCATATCCCTTGCGGAAAACATGTGGTAGTACCGGAAGGGAAACGAATGGGAACGTGACTTGATTCACGTTGACACTGAAGTCAAATAGTCTGGCATAAGACTGGCATGCTACAACACTACCATCTCACCCATTCTCATGCCATCACATGGCCATGCAAACTTATATCCAACAACATCTGGATTTTCGAAACTTAGTAGTCTCAACTTTGCATGTAATATAACATTTACCGAAATGCTCATAAACATGCCATTAAACTACTTAATGCAAACATGCAACGAACACTTATCATATCAAAAGTTCAAACATGCTTGCCTAGTTCGGAGTAGTCGGAGTCTAGCTTGGCAAAGTTCGCGGTTCCGTCACCTCCTCCGGTATCTATGGTATAAGAAAATACGTACTTAACGTAAATACCGTAAGTGCACAGAAAAGTGTTCCAAATATTTTTCAAATACATATGACAAAAAACTAGATAGAAAAATAAAGATGACATAAAAAGAATCAACTAAAAATCAGTTTCTGTTTAAAAGTTATAAAGATTTTAATCCAGGGACTCATCTGTAATGAAACAGAAAGTTTCCAGGGGCCAACTTATAAAAACAGAAAATGCTTCGGCTAAAAAGCCGTCAACTGCAAAGGAAAGCGTACTCTGCTCGAAGGCATTTTCAGAAAACGATTCGAATAAAAAATAAAACACTGACGAGGGGTCCCACCCGTCAGGTTTGAAATTTCAAACGGGGAGGAACAGAGCTCGTCGGCGCCCGAGAGCTGCGGTGGTCGCCGGCGGCGATCCACAGCGAGTTGGAAGGATTGGAGAGTACCTACGTGCTCAGGGTGTCCTTCCGCGTCGGTGGGTGGTGGTGGTGGTGGTCGGCGAGCACCACGTCAACGGCGGTCCTTGCTCCGACGGACGGCGGCTCGGGTGCAGTTGGATATCGTCGGGGAGGGCTGCAGAGGTCAAATTGAAGCCGGGGTTAGATCACTAGGTTCCCGAGGAGACTACTGACGAGGTTAGGGCGGCGAGGATGGCCTCAACGGAGTGGATCGAGCTGGTGGCCGAGGCGGATCGGGGCGGCCGGAGTTGGGGGAGGAGACCTCCTCGAGGTCCTCCTAGTGGCTTGGCGGGGTTCTGGTGGGGTGCAGTGGTGGTGCGTGCTCGAGGACGAGCTCCGGACTCCATTTTATAGGCGATCCGAGGCGGTGGCCGAGAACGGGGATCTCTGGCGATGGTTACGGCGACGCAGTGCTTGGTTGGGGTGTTTAGGGGGTTGGGCATCAACGTGGAGGTCCACGGGCTCCGTTTAGAGGCTAACCCAGGTTGGATTTGGCGCGCAAGGGAGGTCTCGATAGAACGGGGCGGCGCGGGCCCGTTGGCGGCAGAGGGTGCGCCCTGTGCTTGCCGGGCCACGGCGACGGTGCTGCGGTGTGTGCTGGCATGCATGAGGCCACGCGGAGGGCTAGGGAGCGTTGGGCGGTGCAGAACGGCGTGAGCGAGCCGGCAGCTCCGTTAGCCGCCATGGGTGGCTTCGCCACCGCAGACATCGCCGGGCGTCGGCGATGCTGCTGCCATCGACACTGCGTCCGCCCAAGAGGGCGGCGGTGCTCGTCAGAAAAGGGGCCGTGCATAGCGGGCTTGGTGCACGGGTGATCGGTGACAAGTCACCGATTTAAAACGACATCAAGATAACTCTGAAACTCTTAATTTTACCGAAAGTGTACAGAACAAAGGCTTGCCAAGTGTTTGATGAAATGATTCAAGCATGAGAAAAATTTATCTGGGGCTGATCTTTGGTGTGGTGGTCTCTCAAAGCACCTGGGATTGCCTGAATTTTGGTGGAATTTTTGGAGAAAGGAAAATATGAATTTCACCAAAAATGATGAATCTGGTCCAAACTTGCAGAGGTTGAAACTTGAAAATCTTGAAAAGAGGAAGAGTGGATCTTGATGGATCTAGGTTGGGGGTGCTAAGGACTATCCAGAGGAGTTGGTTTGAGATCAAGACTCAAAATAAATCAGGCACTTCCTTTGTAAATCATCTAGGCTTAGAATAAATGACAGAATTGTCTTGGGGAGTAAAATAACAGAATTAAAATCCAAAAATGGATTGAACTTGTTGGGACAGAATGTTTAGGTTGCCCCAAAGTGTAGGGAGGGGTTTTGGGAGAATTTACCACATGAGGCATGGTAAAACCAAGGATGGTTCAAAACAAAAGAGTAGCTCCAAAACCCTTAGGGTTTCTTTTTAAAAGAAAATAAATTCCAAAAAATATTTTTGAGATGGGAAACTCAGAATAAAGGTTTTTAACAACCAAACACTAGGGTTGAAGAAGATAAAAGAAAAAATAAATCCTTGCCATGGGGAAAAGTTTTGAGAGAGAGAGGTTTTAGGAAGGATTTAAATGACCTTCTTCAAATCAAGCAAGGTTTTTGCTGAAAATTAAATAAAAAATTTGGAGTGTCACAACACCTACCCCCTTAGGAAAAATCTCGTCCCCGAGATTTCAGCTGATCCTCAAATAAGTGTGGGTGCTCTGCCCGAAGAAAATCTTCTCTTTCCCAAGTCGCTTCATTCTCGGTGTGATTGCTCCAATCGGACTCGAAAAACTTGATGGTTTTCTGTCGGGTCCTCCTCTCCGACTCTTCCAATATTTTTATTGGCCGGTCCCGATAAGTGGGGTCTGGTTGCACGGCCTGGTATTCATGAGATCCGTGCTTCTCTGGGTTGCTCTCGCTCTTCCTCAACTGCGGGACGTGGGACGCGTCGTGGACATCGGATAATTCTTGGTAGGTCTAGCTGGTAGGCTATCGTGCCTCTTCGTGCCACTATACGTAAGGGTCTGATGAATCTCGGTGCTAGCTTTCCCTTAACCTTGAATCGTTGCAGGCCCCTCATAGGAGATACTCTTAGGTACACAAATTCACCGGGTTCAAAACTGACTCCCCGATGTTTTTGATCGTAATAACTCTTCTGTCGACTTTGAGCTGTCTTGAGTCGATCCCTTATTATCTTAACTTTATCTTTAGCCTCCTTGAGCACGTCTGGGACGAAGATATGGCTGTCTCCGGTTTCTGACCAATTTAGCGGGGTACGACATCTTCGCCCGTACAGAGCTTCAAATGGTGCCATTTGCAGGCTGGCTTGGTAACTGTTGTTGTATGCGAACTCACAGATGGCAAGCTTTCTTCCCAACTGGTTCCATAGGTGAGGACACATGCTCTCAAAGCATGTCTTCTAGAATTTGGTTTACGCGTTCAGTTTGTCCATCAGTCTGGGGGTGGTATGCGGTACTAAATGCCAGTTGGGTTCCCAGAGCTTGTTGTAAGTGATCCCAAAATCGGGAGACGAATTGAGTGCCTCTGTCTGATATTATTGTCTTTGGGACTCCATGTAAGCAGACGATACGGGAAAGATAAATCCTGGCAAGCTTCGAGTGGTGTGGGTTGTCTTTACGGGATGAAGTGTGCTACCTTAGTCGATCTATCTGTGATGACCCATATGGCATCATTCCCGTGTCGTGACCGAGGTAGTCCAATAATAAAATCCATTCCAATTTCGTCCCATTTCCACTCGGGTATCTTATTTGGTTGTAAAAGTCCGCCGCTTCTGGTGCTTGGCCTTGATGCATTGACAAGAGTCACAACATGCAATGAACGTGGCTATGTCCCTTTTCATACCGTGCCACCAAATTTTTTCCTGAAGATCCTTGTACATTTTTGTTCCTCCAGGATGAATTGAATACGGAGCGGTGTGGCCTTTAGCTAAAATTTGTTGTTTAAGGTCCTCGATATTTGGTACGCAAAGCCTCTCTCCGTACCACAATATTCCCTGCTCATCTATGATGAACTCTGAGGCCTTGCCCAAACTCACTTTCCGTTTTATGCCTTCAATGCTGGGGTGTCTATGCTGAGCCTCCTTTATCTTTTCTATTAGGGTAGGCTGTATTTCCAAATTCGATAAACTGCCTTCGGTGACCACCATCAAATTGAGTCTAGCAAACTCCTGTCGAAATTCAGGTCTCAGGTTTGGTAGGTTGTTGTTGTCCGTGCTAGGGTTCCGACTTAGAGCATCTGCCACTACATTTGCTTTTCCTGTATGGTAGTGGATTCCAACATCATAATCTTTTACTAATTCCAACCAGCGTCGTTGTCAGAATTTAGTTCGGCTAGTGAAAATATACTTGAGGCTCTTATGGTCGGTGTATATTTCACAACGATTTCCAAGTAGGAAGTGTCTCCACTCCTTGAGTGCATGGATGACTGCTGCCAACTCTAGGTCATGAGTACGGTAATTTTCTTCGTGCTTGTGAAGTTGTCTGGAGACATATGCGACCACCTTGCCTTCTTGCATCAACACGCATCCGAGGCCCTTTGGGGATGCGTCACAATATACCTCAAAATTCTTGTGTATGTCGGGCACAATTAATACTAGTGCTGTCGTCAATTTCCTTTTTAGCTCTTGGAAACTTTTCTCACAAGCTTCGGTCCATTCAAACTTCTTGTCTTTCTTGAGTAACTGCGTCATTGGCTTTGCTATGGTGGAGAATCCTTCAATAAACCTTCGGTAGTATCCTGCCATTCCCAAGAAACTTCGCACATCCGCTACTGGCTGGTGGTTTCACCTGGCACGGCCTTGACCTTTTCCGGGTCTACAACAATACCTTCTTGGGTCAAGATGCGTGGCCCGTAAAACCGACCTGTCTTAGCCAAAATTCACACTTGCTGAACTTGGCGTACAATTGATGTTTCCTTAGTTCTCCTAGTATGATTCGAAGATGTTCAGCATGCTCTTCTGGTATCTTGGAGTATATCAGAATATCGTCAATGAATACCACAACAAACTTATCCATAAAATTCATAAATACTTTGTTCATGAGGTGAACAAAATATGCGGGGGCGTTTGTTAGTCCAAACGGCATTACTGTGAACTCATACAGTCCGTATCTGGAGGTGAAGGTTGTCTAGGGTATATCCTCTGTTCGTACTTTTAATTGATGGTACCCCGACCTTAAGTCAATTTTTGAGAAAACTTTGGCCTGAGCGAGCTGATCAAATAAATCATTTATCCGTGGCATTGGGTATTTGTTCTTGATTGTGACCATGTTAAGTGCTCGATAGTCTATACACAATCTCAGTGTCCCATCCTTTTTCTTGGCAAATAAAATTGGTGAACCCCAAGGTGAGGAACTGGCTCGTATATATCCTTTGTCTAGTAATTCTTTTATTTGCTTCTTCAATTCTACCAACTCGGATGGTGCCATTCTGTATGGTTTCTTGTAAATGGGAGCGGTTCCGGGTGCTAGCTCAATGCTAAATTCTATCTCTCGTTCTGGTGGCATGCCTGGTAGTTCTTCGGGAAATACGTCTGGAAATTCACACACTAATGGAACTTTGCTTAACTCAGAAACGTCCAACTTGTTCAACCTCGGTTGCCGAGATATTTGTCTTTCTTTGGCTGAAACCTTTATTGTCTTCCAGAATTACGGTTGCCGAGGCGGATCGAAGCGGCCGGAGTTAGGGGAGGAGACCTCCTCGAGGTCCTCCTAGTGGCTTGGCGGGGTTCTGGTGGGGTGCAGTGGTGGTTCGTGCTCGAGGACGAGCTCGGGACTCCATTTTATAGGCGATTTGAGGCGGTGGTCGAGAACGGGGATCTCCGGCGATGGTTACGGCGGCGCAGTGCTTGGTCGGGGTGTTTAGGGGGTTGGGCATCAACGTGGAGGAGCATGGACTCCGTTTAGAGGCTAACCCAGGTTGGATTTGGCGCGCAAGGGAGGTCTCGACAGAACGGGCGGCGGGCCTGCTGGCGGCAGTATGCGTGCCTGCGGTTATGGGGCTACGGCGACGGTGCGGGTGTGTCGGGCGTGCATGAGGCCACGCGGAGGGCTAGGGAGCGTTGGGCGGCGCAGAACGGCTTAGCGAGCCGGCGCTGGCTCCGTTGGCCGCCACGGGTGGCTCTGCCACCGCAGACGCTGCTGGCGTCGGTGATGTTTCGCCGCCACCGACACTGCGTCCGCCCAAGAGGGCGTGCGGTGCTGCGTCAGGAGAAGGGGCTGCAAGAACGCGCCAGGGTGCACGGGTGATAGGTGACAAGTCACTGACGAAATCGACACTGAAGATAACTCTGAAACTCTGAATTTTACTGAAAGTGTACAGGAACAGTGCCGGCCAAGTGTTTGATGAAATGATTCAAGCATGAGAAAAAATTATCTGGGGCTGATCTTTGGTGTGGTGGTCTCTCAAAGCACCTGGGGATTGCCCGAATTTTGGTGGAATTTTTGGAGAAAGGAAAATATGAATTTCAGCAAAAATGATGAATCTGGTCCAAACTTGCAGAGGTTGAAACTTGAAAATCTTGAAAAGAGGAAGAGTGGATCTTGATGGATCTAGGTTGGGGGTGCTAAGGACTATCCAGAGGAGTTGGTTTGAGATCAAAACTCAAAATAAATCAGGCACTTCCTTTGTAAATCATCTAGGCTTAGAATAAATGATGTAATTGTTTTGGGGAGTAAAATAACAGAATTAAAATCCAAAAATGGATTGAACTTGTTGGGACAGAATGTTTAGGTTGCCCCAAAGTGTAGGGAGGGGTTTTGGGAGAATTTACCACATGAGGCATGGTAAAACCAAGGATGGTTCAAAACAAAAGAGTAGCTCCAAAACCCTTAGGGTTTCTTTTTAAAAGAAAATAAATTCCAAAAAAATATTTTTGAGATGGGAAACTCAGAATAAAGGTTTTTAACAACCAAACACCAGGGTTGAAGAAGATAAAAGAAAAAATAAATCCTTGCCATGGGGAAAAGTTTTTAGAGAGAGAGGTTTTAGGAAGGATTTAAATGACCTTCTTCAAATCAAGCAATGTTTTTGCTGAAAATTAAATAATTTTTTTTGGAGTGTCACACCGTGCACCATACCGTACCAATCAAGTGGAGACGAAGGAGATTATGTGTCAAGTACAAGAGTTGCTCGACAAAGGTTATATACACGAATCCCTTAGTCCTAGTGTTGTTCCTATCATTTTAGTGCCGAAAAAGGATGGTACGTCGCGTATGTGCGCTGATTGTAGAGGCATTAATAATATTACTATTCGTTATCGTCATCCTATTGCTAGGCTAGATGATATGCTTGCTGAATTGAGTGGCTCTACAATATTCTCCAAAGTTGATATGCGTAGTGGATACCATCAAATTCGTATGAAACTGGGAGATGAATGGAAAACAGCTTTTAAAACTAAGTTTGGATTATATGAGTGGTTAGTCATGCCTTTTGGGTTAACTAATGCACCTAGTACTTTCATGAGATTAATAAACGAAGTTTTACGTGCTTTCATTGGACGATTCGTGGTAGTTTACTTTGGAGGAACATTTGGAACATTTACGTGCTGTTTGTATTGCTCTACATGATGCACATTTGTTTGGTAACCTTGGGAAGTGCACCTTTTGCAACGACCGAGTATCTTTTCTTGGCTATATGGTTACTCCACAGGGGATTGAAGTTGATAAAGCCAAGATTGAAGCTATTGAGAGTTGGCCGCAGCCCAAAACGGTCACACAAGCGAGGAGTTTCCGTGGCCTCGCTGGTTTCTATAGGCGTTTTGTGAGAGATTTCAGCACCATTGTTGCACCTCTCAACGAGCTTACAAAGAAGGATGTGTCTTTTGTTTGGGTTACCGCACAGGAAGAAGCCTTCACGGTATTGAAAGATAAGTTGACACATGCTCCTTTACTCCAACTTCCTGATTTTAATAAGACTTTTGAGCTTGAATGTGATGCTACTGGAATTGGATTAGGAGGTGTGTTATTACAAGATGGCAAACCTGTTGCATACTTTTCTGAAAAATTGATTGGGCCTAGTCTGAACTATTCTACTTATGATAAAGAATTATATGCTCTTGTTCGAACCTTAGAAGCATGGCAACATTATTTATGGAGCAAGGAATTTGTTATACATTCTGATCATGAATCTTTGAAACACATTAAAGGTCAAGCAAAACTGAACCGTAGACAAGCTAAATGGGTTGAATTCATTGAGACTTTCCTTTATGTCATTAAACACAAGAAGGGTAAAGAAAATGTTATTGCTGATGCATTGCCTCGTCGTTATACTATGCTTTCACAACTTGACTTTAAAATATTTGGTTTGGAGACCATCAAAGATCAATATGTGCATGATGCTGAATTTAAAGATGTATTGCAGAATTGTAAGGAAGGGAGAACTTGGAACAAGTTCATTCTTAACGATGGATTTGTGTTTCGTGCTAATAAGCTATGCATTCCAGGTAGCTCCGTTCGTCTTTTGTTGTTGCAGAAGGCGCATAGAGGAGGATTAATGGGGCACTTTGGCATCAAGAAGACGGAGGACGTACTTGCTACACATTTTTTTTGGCCAAAGATGAGACGAGATGTTCAGCGTTTTGTTGCTCGCTGCACTACATGTCAAAAAGCTAAGTCACGTCTCAATCCTCATGGTTTATATATGCCTTTGCCTGTACCTAGTGTTCCTTGGGAGGATATATCTATGGACTTTGTTTTAGGTTTACCTCGAACAAAGAAGGGGAGGGATAGCATATTGGTTGTCGAGGATAGATTTTTGAAAATGGCACACTTTATACCATGTCATAAAAGCGATGATGTTGTTAATGTTGCTTATTTGTTCTTTTGGGAAATTATTCGCTTGCACGGTCTAAACTGTTGTTTCAGATCGTGAAACTAAATTCCTTAGCCACTTTTGGAGAGGTTTATGGGCTAAGTTGGGGTCTAAACTGCTTTTTAGTACTACTTGTCACCCCCAAACTAATGGACAAACTGAAGTAGTCAATAGAACATTGTCTACTATGCTTAGGGCTGTTTTGAAGAATAATAAGAAAATGTGGGAAGAATGCTTGCCTCATATTGAATTTGCTTATAATCGTTCATTGCATTCTACTACTAAGATGTGCCCTTTTGAAATTGTGTATGGTTTCCTACCTCGTGCACCTCTTGATTTGTTGCTTCTTCCATCTCCGGAGAAGGTTAATTTTGATGCTAAAGAACGTGCTGAATTGATTTTAAAAAAGCATGAGTTAACTAAGGAAAACATTGAGTGTATGAATGCTAAATATAAACTTGCTGGAGATAAGGGTAGAAAACAAGTTGTGTTTGCACCTGGAGATCTTGTTTGGTTACATTTGCGTAAGGATCGATTTCCTAATTGGCGCAAATCAAAGCTAATGCCACGTGCTGCTAGTCCTTTTAAGTTGTTAGAGATAATAAATGATAATGCATATGAACTTGAGCTGCCTGCAGATTTTGGGGTTAGTCCCACTTTTAACACTGCAGATTTGAAGCCTTATTTGGGTGACGAAGATGAGCTTCCGTCGAGGACGACTTCGTTTCAAGAAGGGGAGGATGATAAGGACATCAATATCATTGTTACACGCACAGCCCCTGCTGCTATACATACTGGACCAATTACTAGAGCTCGTGCACGCCAATTGAATTACCAGGTACTTTCGTTTCTTGGTAATGATTCTAATGTTCATGAGAATATGATGTTGCCTAAATTGGATACATTTGTTTTGCTTACAAATGAAGGGCCTGGCATGGATAAGAGGGATGAACACTGGAGCAAGACCAAGCAGGGAGATGATGGCATGCGCAAGGGGATCAAGAACGGATTTACAAGTGATGATTTCAAGACTTTGAAGGCACCATAAGGAGTGCATGAAGCCTTGGACGAAATATACAAGATGCCACTTCATAAGTTTCGTCCAGAGGCTATTTTAGGTGTTGTGTCACCTTATTATTGGGTCAGGCCCAGGTATTTTCGAAATACTTAAGTATATCCTGTTTTTAGAGTCTGTATGTGTGGGGAAACAAGAGTTAGGGTTGGTTTCGGACCCCTCATCCAAGGGCCACGAAATTCCCCCCTCTTCTTCCATATATACAGCTCTTAGGGCGTCGTTTAGACTTTGGGTTTTGTTTAGATTAACGTTTGCCATACCTGCAACTTCACGTACTTCGTTTGTGTTCAACGACCAGACAAAGGCGTCACAGAACCCAACCTTGATCAATAAAGCTTTCCTCTTATATTCACAATATCCAGATTGCAATCTTAGTTTCTTGCTTGTTCTTCGTTTGCCTACAGGAAACAGACTTTCGTGGTCAGGTTGATCGTGCTCTGGCATGGTCAATAACCTCTCGGAGTTGGTTTAGCGATTGCTAAGGCGCGATGTCCTCGCACGTTCGTAGTCGGATAGTCAAAGTCAACTTCCTCCAAAACGATAGCCACAATCTCATCGAAAGACGGGACACCTATGCCTCTATCAGGTATTTTCGGAGCTTCACGGATGTCAAGGAGGAGTGTAAGCGCCAAGGAACACCTACACCATCCGCAAGGGAAACATGGAAGCGAAGACGGAAGAAGACGAAGCTGCGGAGTCTACAGCGGCCGAACGTCCGACGTGCCACCAGATGTCCGACATTCTACAGCGCCCGGACGACCGGCCTCCACCGGACGACCGGCGCCTGAAGCCCAGCCAACACCAGCTACAGCACCTCCCAGCGAGCGGACGTCCGGGCCCCACTGGACAACCGGTAATATTAACGGAAGTCCGAGCATCTATAGACGTCTGGTGTCCCGATCACATAACACTTTTAGCGGACGACCGACGCCCTCCGGAGACCAGACCCCCGTGAGCGACTGGACGTCCGACCCTGCCTGTGCGCAGCCGGGCCTTTGGCCTTGTATTCCTCTCCCACTTACCCCTTCATGGCTTAGACTATAAATAGACCTCCCCCTCATCCTTTCTAGGGTTATCAAAGTAGTAGCTCATTTGAGATAGAGCTTTGCTCTCCACTTACCTTCTCCATTGGAGTTCATGACCTCTTCACAGAAGATCCCCCAAGTGGATACAAGACCTCTGCGGAGAAGATCCTACGGGATATCATCAAGACCCCTCACGGGAAGACCCCACAAGACCTCCTCACGGAGATGAACTCTACCTTATATCTTTCCCTTTGTTGTTCATGTACCTTGTGGATCTTGTGTGTTTGATTGTCTAGTGGATGTGTGATTGGACTTTTTCTTGAGTGTTTCCCCTTGTGATTTCTCTCTGTTCTTCCCCGTGTTCTTCGTGTTCTTCGAGGGATCCCACTCCAATCGTGAAAGATCGGGCCACTAGGGTTCTACCCTGCATCATCTTGGTATCATGAGCCACGTTGATCACGTATTTGGAGTCCCTCCCACCGCTTTCTATCCTTCTTTTGATTGATTTCGTCCTAAAATTCGAAAATCCCCACAAAAAATAGCCCCATTTTTTTTGTAATTTGTTGGTTTTATGATGTTTTGTTGATTTTGATCCATGGATTTGCTTGGTTTCGAGTGGATCTAGCATCTCCCCAAGTTTCCCCATCTTTCATCCACGAAATCTCGTCAACTTTGACCCCAAAATCCCCAAATTCCGCCCAAAATCACGTCCCAGAGCTCAAATCCCGCGTTGACGCCGACCCACAGGACGACCGCCACTTTTCCGGACGTCCGGAGCTCCAGGAACCACCGGACATCCGCTACCAACCGGACGTCCGGCACCCTATGCCAGAACGAAATTAGCGGATGTCCGGCCACCGGACATCCGTCCATTTCCGGACATCCGTAACCTGTAGTTTCAGACTTCGGCTGATTTTTGTTTTGTCCATAACTAATTCATCCGAACTCAGATTTTGACGTTCTTTAGCCCGTTTTGAAGCTCTTGACATCCCCATTCCCACAAAAATACCACCAACATCATTTGACTCCATCAAAGTTTGACAGCTTTGGCATCTTTGCCTAGGGCTTCCACCACATCATCTGCTATACCACCATCGACTTCCGCAGCCTAACCCATTTTGATCCATATAGCATTAGTGGTTGCTTGAGTACTGATTCGAGTCTCCTAAGTTGTTTCGGCTACTTAGGGACGGTTGCTTCCTCATCAACCACCACCATACACTTCCACCACCCCAACATAACCTAATTTTATTTGAGCTTGTTTGAGTTGTGGCTTGTGTCTCCTAAGGTGTTTCGGCTACTTAGGGCCGGTCACTTCAACATTGACTCGCATAACCCATCATTCCACTTCTGCATTGCCAAGTGCAAAACTACCATCGCTTTCCACTACCACCATTTGACATTTGCCTTTGGAGATTTTGAGTTTGCGATTTTTCCGTTTCCTAAGGTGTTTCGGCTACCTAGGGACGAGCCTCCATCATCTTGGCATCTACATCAAGAACACCGCCACTCATCATCGCCAAGGATGGTAACCTCGACGACACCATTGTATATTCCCTTGCCATTGCATTGATAACCTCTGGCCCATTTTGCGTCACTTGCCTATCGAGACTAGCCATTGAGTATTGCCGGCAACGTTACTTGTGCACATTAGTGTTCTACACCTCCCATTGCATACATACCATATCATATTGGTATGATCTTGATATCATATCATCTCGTGTGCCACAAGTTTGTTCTCGCATATATACAATTGCTATATTGGTTTGTGCATTGTGCAAAAGTGGCGATACAAAAAAGAATAAGCTTTTAAGCAAAAAGAGAGGGAACAAAGAAGCTTGTAAGCAAGTGCCATAACATCATACCACATTGCATAAGATTGTCATATCCAATCATCTTGGATCAAAAACCGGGAACCATACATATATAGCATACTTGGGATAGAAAGTTTATCCTTTTGCATCTTATAGGTTGTGCACAAGTGCCGTATCCGCCTATAGAGCAATCGTGCTAGTGTCTCTCTTGAGTTGTGCAACACGAGCGTTTTCCGTGGATTCCACATTTTGTGCTCATTCCTTGGTTGCATGACCCCATTTATCTATCCGTGTGTGTGTTTCCGTGTGCCATTCATATTGCTATTGGTCTACTTGTTTCACTTGCGAATTTGTGAATCTCTTTCAACATTTGTGCCACTTCATAAGCTTTACTTGATAGGCATGAATGAACAAGTACGGTACCAATTCCACTATTCTTTCATCTCACATTGAGTGAAACGGGATAAATCCTCAACTTTGGGAAAAAGGTAACTTGGTATTGTTTATGTCATTTCCTACTCACCTCTACTCGAGTCTTGTGATGGATAGGCAAGGCATTTCACCTTCGGTCTACAACAACAACGATGAGTTCGATGCCACAAACACCTCCAACGACGTCAAGATGCAAGCTCAAATGGAGGAGATCAAAGCCGTCATCAAGTCGTACAAGCGATCTTCCTCATCTTCGAGAAGACGCTCAAGAGCAAATACTTCCGAGCTACCATCTTCGGCAAGATCACATCGGCATCGACACCATCACCAACAAGAACGTGAAGGTCAAGAGCTCAACACCAACAACCGCTCAACGACTTCACCATCTCCCTTAGCATCTTCCCCAAGCGACTTCAAGGCATCTTCGCCCACAAGCACCTCAAGAGAAGCTCCCCAAGCTCAAGTCCGCGACTTCCATGAGCTACTACGACCTCGACACTGACCACGAGATTCCTTTCTATGGGACTCTAGAACCCGAGGAGTATCTCGAATGGGAGCGCCTAATGGACGACTGCCTCAAGCTACATCAAGTTCCTCCCGAAGATCAAGTGAAGTGCGCCACAAGAAACTTCCACGACTACGCCTCGACATGGTGGCTTCACACACTTTCGGAGCGCTACGACATGAGTTGGCCCAAGACAAAGAGAGCTTTGCGACGAGAGTTTGTGCCTCCAACCTGCACGGAACACCTTCTACGCCAATTGGAGAACACCATCCAAGGATCCAGGTCCATCGACAAGTACTTCAAGGAGATGAAGATTGCCTTGCGACGAGCCGGCGTGGGCGACCCCATTTCGATGAAGTTCCACTTCATGATGGGATTGAACAACGACATCTCCAAGACTATCTTCCTCGAGAACTACAAGTCCCTCGACGACAACTACATTGGTGCTCTGAAGGCGGAACAAGAACTCATGAAGGCCAAGGCTTCTCCGCCCGAAGCACACTTCGCGATGAGCATGAGGCTAGTACCACCATGATGTCCAAACCCGACGAGCTCCAAGACGATTCTCCCAAGTTCGACTTCACCGTCATCCCTCTTTGTGGCATTGATGATGCCGAGTCTACTTCGACTCTTTTTCAAGAAGGTGCGGCAACGAGTATGACTACGGAGACCCTCAAGGACCAAGCTTTGGAGGCGAGCGACAAGGTGGCGAGCAAGGATGATGCTTCCATCTTTGGAGGCGAGAGTGATGATGTGCCATCTTCGGCCTTCATCCACGGCGACGGTAACGAGATGGTTGAGCATGGGATTTTCCCTTCGACCACGGCAACGTATGATGACTTGAATGACTTGTGCCACAATATTGAGAGTGAGAGTGACTTCACTACTAGCCCCACATATGATGAGTTGCCCCAATTCCCGTGTGAGGAGAGCTACAACCCCACCACTTGAGTGAGATGAGTTACTCCACCATACATGAGACTGAGTGCACCTACATTGAGGGAGTGAGTGAATCACCACATAGAGAGAGTGTGATAGTTGATAGGGCATGTGAGGCCACTATGAATTCTAACGACTTAACCTCTACCTCTATTGTGTCTTCTCATTTGGTGCTAGGTCCCGTATATGATGACGCGCCGATTCGCGATTTACTCACGCCCTTCCTTTGGACAAGACGATGGCCATGGTGGAATATGATGCACCCCCACATGGTTCCATCAAGATGAAGATGACCACCATTTGGTTTATGCCACCTCACCTACACCACTTTAGTGGAATGAACAAGGTAACATAGGTGAAGGTGATGCTCTTGTCCCACTAGTGGACTATCTTACCAATGATTGCTTGCATGATGTTGATCCACCTATTCCCATTCTTCATGCTAGTGCGACTTCCTCATGTCATGACTTACCAATTTATGATGAATATGATGATGAGCATGTTGATTTTCCTAGTGTTGATGCTATGCTCCATAGGATATCATGTGAAAATTCTATTGGTCACATCATGTTTGACAATCCATTGAACTTGTCATACGCTATGAGTGAGATTTCCCATGTTGCATCATTTCAATCTCAACATAGTAACTATGCATGCCCCATTAAAATAAATCATTTGCACTTATTGCATACATGACGAGATGATGGTCATTGGCTTTTGTTTTTATGTGATGATATTGCCATGTTTTCTTTACATGATTTGCGCAATTCATCTACTATGCCATGCCATGATGACATTGTTCCAAATATGCTTTATTTTGGATGTTATCAATATTCTCCATGTGATGTTTCCACTAATGATCATGAGGAGACCCCCATAGTTTCCTCATACATATTAGGAGATTTTGATGCATTCCATATTTTGCATGATTCCCATAATTGCGTGCACCATATGCATTCCTTGAGTAACAATGCTCTACATATTTAATGATGCATTACACAATTCGAGTCTCCATTATGTTATACATAATAACAAACCTCTCATGATGGATGACATGTTTCTATATCACGCATCTCCTCTATTTGAGCATTGGATATTTGGTGCTAGACACAAGCATGTGCGCATCATGATGGATGATGTGTACATATACCACGCACACACAATTTTTTCCTTTGTCTTTGTTTTGTGTAGGTACTCATGTATACTCGTCAACCTCTCAATCCCAAGAGTTGAGGAAACGAGCTCTTGAGAGCAACGACGATTTGGGATTTCGTGGACTATCCTTACCACCGTTCCCTTCGCGCAAGGACTACACGCATCTCTTCTACTTGGCTCTCACATGGCTTTGGGCTATATATCACTTGTCACATTATGCCCATTTTACCATGTTCACTTTGCATGTTACGCTTGCTTCTATGCCTTTGCCATGCAATTGTGACCCTTGCTTGCATCTACCCATGATTCACCATTATGCTACTTCTATGTGTATTTGCATGCTTGATGGTGATGAGGACATCAATACCATTGTTACACCCACAACCCCTACTACTATACATATTGGACCAATTACTAGAGCTCGCGCATGCCAAATGAATACCAGGTACTTTCGTTTCTTGGTAATGATTCCATTGTTCATGAGAATATGATGCTGCCTAAATTAGATACATTTGTTTTGCTTACAAATGAAGGGCCTGGCATGGATAAGAGGGATGAACACTGGAGCAAGACCAAGCCTGGAGATGATGGCATGCGCAAGGGGAACAAGAACGAGTTACATGTGATGATTTCAGGACTTTGAAGCCACCATAAGGAGTGCATGAAGCCTTGGACGAAATATACAAGATGCCACTTCATAAATTTCGTCCAGAGGCTATTCTAGGTGTTGCGTCACCTTATTATTGGGCCAGGCCCATGTAATTTCGAAATACTTAAGTATAGGCTGTTTTTAGAGTCCGTATGTGTGGGGAAACAAGAGTTAGGGTTGGATTCGGACCCCTCCCACAAGGGCCACGAAATTCCCCCCTATTCCTCCATATATACAGCCCTTAAGGCGTCGTTTAGACTTTGGGTTTTGTTTAGATTAAAGTTCGCCATAGCTGCAACTTCGCGTACTTCGTTTGTGTTCAACAACCAGGCAAAGGCGTCACAGAACCCCACCTTGATCAATAAAGCTTTCCTCTTATATTCGTAATATCCATATTGCAATCTTAGTTTCTTGCTTGTTCTTCGTTTGCCTGCAGGAAACAGACCTTCGTGGTCAGGTTGATCGTGCTCCGGCATGGTCAATAACCTCTCGGAGTTGGTTTAGCGATTGCTAAGGCGCGACGTCCTCGCACGTTCGTAGTCGGATCGTCAAAGTCGACTTCCTCCAAAACGATAGCCACCATCTCATTGAAAGACGGGACACCTTTGCCTCTATCAAGTGGTATCAGATTTCCAGGTTGCTCGGTGAGATTTTACAGTTTTTCGTAGTTTAGATCGAGTCTGTTCTTTATACCTATAGTCCACGAAAAAAGCCAAAAAAAGTAGGGTTAGTTCATCCTATCCGAACCAATCTGAGCCTTTGCATAATCTTTTCTGTATTTGCTTTGTTGAATTTGCGGTTGCATCGTCGTGTCAAGTTGCTGGTCTGAGCGTCTGGTTTCCCTTAGAGTTTCAAGTTATGTTCACAAGTTGTCACGCCGCTGCCGCACCATCGTCATTGTTCCTACCATATACCACCACCAACATATTCCTTACCGCTGCCATATACATCTGCCTGTCCACCACCAATCTGAGTCCACATATACATCTACCTGTCCACCACCAATCCGAGTCCACATATACATCTCGTCGCCCACCACCAATCCGAGTCCACATATACATCTGCTTGTCCACCACCAATCCGAGTTCTTTTCATATTAGGTTTGTTTTCGAGATCCATCTAGTTTTCATTTTGTGTTTCCTTGCCTGAGTAGCTCTTGGAAAAAAACAAAAAAAAAGAGTCTGGAGACCCCCGGGCAGTTTTTAGGCCAAATTTTCGGCGACCAAAAATATTTTTCCCTATCCTATTTTTAGGTCCCACGGAGCATTTTGAGACACTCGCCGTCATAGTGATTTTTTCTCGCACATTTTTGTCGTCGCTGCCCTGATTTCCAAAAAAAATGTCAAAAAAATTTCATGCCCACCTTGTCAGTTTGACCTGGGAAGAGTTTTGAGACACTTGCCATTATAGTTATTTTCGCAAGTAAAAAGGAGGAGCGCAAAAAAAAGAGCGTTTTTTTTCCAGAGTGTGCTTTTCCCTTGTTTACGTGTAGCGTCGTGATTTTGGTAGTGTTCTAGGCTCGCGTCTCTAGCACGGTCTAGCCTAGGACCAGTACAGTACCGTCGTTGAGCGTTTATTCAACTTTGCATATCTTAATTGATTATTGCTGACCCTTTTTGCTACCATATTATAAGCCTTCCCAGTTCCACATACATCTACATCGTGCGTTTGACTCTCCCTGGTAATCGCTCTATCCAAGCTTTGAGAGTTTTGACTACAACGGTTGCCGATCACCGCCTGCTGTTGGGTAAGAACTGGTAAGAATTTGAGTTTTGCTTAACGAATTTGTGACACCCACCACCACCACTTGTTAGTAGTCTGTAGGATCATATTCTTGTGTGTTTCTATTGCTGCTAACCATGCCAGGATCACAAACCGACGAGATTGACTGGGAGAACTTAACGAACAAGGAGCTTCATGATAAGTTTCAGCAAATGATGACTGAACAGGTGCAACATGTGCTGAACAATTTTGAAGAGGCCATGGAGAACATCACTGGCCTTGATAAGACGTTCTAAACAAAGCTCGATAACATATTTAATGAACTGCTTGTGCGTCTTCCACCACCGCAGCACTGCCAGCACCTTCTGCAAGAAGCAAAGAAAGAACAACAACAACTACTACTACTACCTTCACGCCGGAAACAGCCCTCCGCCGAGCGAGCAGCCGTGTCCTTCTTCACCGCCAAACTGTTGCTGCTGTTGTTGATACTTCTGTGGCTCCTGCTGCTGATGCGGAGGATGATTATGCGGGATATTACGAGGATGAGGTTGATCAAAATCAGAACTACGTGCAACCACCAGCACCACAACCACTAGGTCGTCCACATGCAAATAATCACAATGGTAGGGCTCTTCCTCAGGTACGAGATCATGACCATCTTCCTAAAATGAAATTGAATATTGCACCATTTGAGGGTAGACATGTTCCTCATATATATCTTACTTGGGAGTTAGAAACTGAACAACGTTTTACATGTTTACAATATCCTCAGGAGAGACGTGTTCCTGCTGCTGTTTGTGCTTTCTCTAGCTTTGCATGTGTTTGGTGGTCTGAACATTGTAGATTATATCCTATTCCAGCTACTTGGGCTTCTTTGAAAACTGCTATGCGTACTCATTGGGTTCCACCATATTACCAACGTGAATTAATTCAAAAATTGAAGCGTTTGAGACAAGGAAAAAATTATGTTGAAGAATATTACCAGGAATTACAAACTGGCATGATAGATGTGGTATTGTTGAGGAGAATGAATCTATGCTTACGCGTTTTATGGATGGATTAAATAGAGAGAATCAGACCATTCTAGAGTATAAGGAGTATAATAATATCACTTGTTTATTCCATCTTGCTTGTAAAGCTGACCGTGAAGTGCAGGATCGACAGGCATTGGCACGAACTAACTTTTCTGCAGGTCGATCGTCATCATGGACACCACGTGCATCCTCTACTTCCACTGCACCAGCACCTCCATCAGGTGCCACCTCCAGCCGTGATACAAGAAAGCAGGCACAACCACCACTATCTGCCAAGAGCACACCTGCCGGGGCTGCACAGTACTCTTCTCTTCCATGGCATCAACAGGGCACACAAGTGATATTATTTGTCGTCGTTGTAAGGGAAGAGGACATTTTGCGAGAGAATGCAAATCTCAGCGTGCGATGATTGCTGCTGAGGATGGTGGGTATGATTCCGCCAGTGACTATGATGAGGAGACTTTGGCTCTTATTACACGTGAAGAACACGGTGGAGATGATTCTGATCATGAGACGCAATACATGGCTGTTGAAGATGCTGACAGGTATGAATGTTTAGTTGCTCAACGTGTTTTGAGTGTGCAGGTTACACAAGCTGAGCAAAATCAGAGGCATAATTTGTTCCATACAAAGGGAGTTGTGAAAGAACGTTCTGTTCGCGTCATCATTGATGGAGGGAGCTGCAACAACTTGGCTATCATGGAGATGGTGTAGAAGCTATCTCTCACCACAAGACCACATCCACATCCTTACTACATCCAATGGTTCAACAACAACGGGAAGGTTAAGGTAACACGTATTGTTCGTGTGAATTTTAGTATCTCTACATATGCTGATTATGTTGATTGTGATGTGGTACCTATGCAAGCATGTTCCTTATTACTTGGTAGACCATGGCAATTTGATAAAAATTATGTGCACCATGGTAGAAACAATCAGTATACTCTTGTTCATAAGGACAAAAATATTACTTTGCTTCCTATGACTCCTGATTCCATTTTGAAAGATGATATTAATAGAGCTAATAAAGCAAAACAGGAGCAAAATAAGAGTGAAATCAGATTGTGGCAAAAGAATTTGAGCAACAAATGAAGCCTAATAATAAACCATCTAGTGTTACTTATGAAATTAAATTGAAAAGTGCATGTTTAATTGCCACCAAATCTGTCGGGGATATACCCCGCGGTATGACCCGGCCGGATGTATAACCCGGCCGGACTTGCCGACTCACTAATGACCCGCCCTGACTGGATGACTCACTAAGTGACCCACCCGAACCTGGCGACTTATGGGTGACCTGGCAAGCGGATCAGAGGAGCGACAAGACCCGGGGGCCCAAGAGGCTCAAGGCCCAGAAGGCCGGCTTACGTTATAGTAGGCCGGCTTAAGAGGAAGAAAGCAAGACCCGGACTTGTATTCAACTTGTAAGAAAAGATAGACCGGTCCTAGTCCTACTAGGACTCCACATGTAACCCGCCCCTCTAACTTATATAAGGAGGGGAAGGGCTCCCCAAAGAGGGACAAGCAACAAGAAACAATATCTAGGGCTAGACACAAAGAGGACAGCCGGCTTACGGTGACTCCCTCATGAGCATAATGAGACCTAGCCACAAACAGCATGTAGGGTTGTTACCGGATGATGTTTCCCGGGACCCGAAGCTGTCTAAATCCTTGTCTTGGGTGTTGATCCACCTCGCGTCTCTCGATTCCGACCAACCCCTTCAAGCTACCGCATAGATGCGTTGGCCTCATGACCTTGCAAGAGGACATCTGCCTCGACAAATCCACGACAGTTGGCGCCCACCGTGGGGCCTTCGCACGGTGGTGTTGAGTTCTTGAAGGGATCTGTTTTAGGGTTCAAGAAGTTTGCAATTTTTTGGATGAATAAAGAATCAATTTGAAGGATATGCATCAGCCGGCCGATTTTTTGCGATCCGCCGAGTTGTGATTATTTTCCAAGATCTGTCGTTCATCAAATTATGGTTGCTTTGTCTGATTCGCCGAGTCGCTGCTACCGCGCACAGGAGTCATCGAGACAGTCACCATAAGACAAATCGGTTTTCCCTTTGTCAACTTTGGTTACTACATGCTTACAAGGAATCTATCAGGAAGGAAAAGCTACTACGTGAGTTCAACAAGTGAATACCAAGGAAAGAAGAGATCGATCAGAGGCAAACTGTCACCGCACGCCTTACAAGTCTTGGTCAATATGGATTCAGTTTTGATCCCTGAGCCGCTATCGTCGGACGGGCCTCCAACGATCGCTCGGCTGCGGCCTCCGCTGCACCGGTGCTTTTCAACCCGCCGTCGTCTCAGCCGAGCTTTGCCGTTTCTGCTTGAGCCGTCCGTTTTCAGCTGCATTGGGAGAGTCCCCGCACTGCCGCGCTGCCAAGTCATCGTCGCCGTCGCGTACTTTTTTCCTTGAGCCGCCAGGGATTTGTTCCTGCCTTACCTGAGCTTCAAGCTGCCACTGCCGAGGCCGCCCTTTGATGTAGCACACAGAGCCTGGACTCTGTTTCTGCCTTGAGACACCCTGAGCAGCAGCTCCGTTGACCCGTCGACGCTGGCCGGCTGTGCCCGCTCGCCTCTGCTCGACTGCGCCGACGGACCTTGCCATGCCTGAATTGCCTCATATGTTTCTTTGCCAAGTGCTTGCACGCTTTGGTCAAAGGGTCAACGGCTTCAACGATTTAGAAAGAAAAGATGATCAATCGGCCCCTGCGCTGCCTTGGTAGTGACAAGCCGACGTGCGCCTTCGCCGACTCATCGCAGAGCACGTCTCCGTCTCGAACACGGTTCTCAACCGCAGGCCGTCGGCTTATCGCCCTGCCTCCTCCGGCCCTGAATCTGTGGCAGACCACCGCCACTGAGGCCATTGTCGTGAGCCGCCCTACCGGCCGTCTCCAAACGACGAACCGGTCTCTACCGTTTGAGCCGCCCAACTCTGCGCTTCAACCCGGCCTCCAGTACTATTGAGTCGTCGCTGCTTCGTTAACCTCAGCCTCACTCCACCAACCTCTGTCGAGCCGTCACCTCGGAAAGGTCCTGCCACGGTCGCCGTCTCTGCCTCACTGCCGGAGCGCGCGCCGAGCCGCTGCTTCCACCTCATCCACGGTTGTGACCCGCTGCGGGTGAGCCGCCCCCACGCAACTTCACCTCCAAGTCGCCGGCCTCAGTGTTGAACCGCCGTCATTGAGTCGCCCTGAGGTTTCGCCTGAGCCGTCGTCCGCCTTCAGAACGCGGAAGCTGTTGTCCATCTCCGATGTAGGTCGCTTCAGGTCGCCCGAGCCATCGCACCTCTTTTGGCCGGCTCACGCATTGACTGTTCAAAGGGGGTGCGCGCAGCTGTCCGACTCACTTCCGCACTGACCGGGTTGGCCTCTCTGCTCTGCCCTGATCCGACCCTCGCTGTGTGCTCCTTTGCCTTGCGCCGGCTGCTCCGCAGATTGCCGGTGACCGCTTCTTGTGCGGCAGAGGCAATGGCTCAAAAGAGCCATCCGCGTCAAGTGTCCACGTACGGCGCCACCGCGCCCTTGGCCAGTGTCTCGCTCTGTTGCCCTTTTTTGCTTGTTGACTGTGGATGCTCGCATGGGACAAACAGTGGCCAGCGTACATGTATACTAACACTCTGGGACAAAGCGCACACATTGGTGCTTGTGCTGGAGTCTAAGCGCAAGAACGGAGGGAGTACTACTATGTGACCCCAATTGCACTCATTAAAAAATGAAGGATAAGAGGGTGGTGGCCGTTGCATCAGAAGTTTAAAACTACTAGCACTACTGCATGGAAAAGACAGGGGAGATGTATTTATCCACTATCAGCATCCGTGATCATCTGCAAAATATACCAGGTGCTATTCTTTTTATATGTCTTATCAGCACATATTAAATTGTGTAAGAACAATTACACTGGTCTGTGGTATTTTTTCGCAGGACCATATTTATTACAAAGGTGTCACCAAGGAGTGTGCGCCAATATTATTTTTGCGCTAGCACGTTTGCGCCATGTTCTGGATAGATACATGTGCAAGACGCCGCCCGTGCATCTTAATCTACATCAACCCGCCGGAGCCGCGTTGAACTCCCTTGCCGCTTAGAGCCGCCGGGGTTATATTAAGTCGCCGGTCTGCCTAAGCCGCCGGAACTATATTGAGTCGCTGGTCTGCTTGACCCACCTCTGTTGCGATAAACGGATCATCCGTCGTCCAAACAAATCAGGTGATATCCATCCAAGTTTGTTTTATTAGCACATATTGTATTTGTTAAAGAACAAGTTTATCTTTGCCTTGGTCTGCAATATTGTTTATGCAGGGCAATTATTTATGACAAAAAGTGATATTATACCGCAGAGATGGAGGCACGCCAACATCTTTTGGCATAGGTGGTCGTCGTTACTCAACGGGCTCCCGCACCGGCTTCAACGCCATGGCCGTCTCTCGCAACCACGTCGGCTTACAATGCCGTGGCCGTCTCTTGCGACCACGCCGGATTACAACAAGGAGGACAACTCGCCCGTCCGCACCGGCTTACAACGCCACGGCCGGTTCATCTGTCTATGCCGCCTCAAATGTTGTGGTCATTTTTACCGTCCATCTCTCATGGCCTGGTCTACATCAACGCACCGGGCCGCACTTGTCTGGATGAGCTGTTTATTGAGTATGAGCAAGTCACTACTTGGGAAGCCCGGTTTTCTTCCAACAAATTGGAGGCAAATTATCATATATTATCAGCCACCGTCTGCACTGGATGGTTCAACGGGCAGGCGCACGAGTCGCCGCCACTACAGTTTGGTTAACTTCGAACAACCAGACGGAAGGAGCCATTGGTCGAGTTGCTAACATGGCTCATACGGGATCATTTATAACCCGCCGCAGTCACATGAGCCTTCTGTGGATTCACATCGCGCTATCAACGCCAATGATGTATACCTTCCGCTATGGTCAAATATGGAGAATCTCAAGCCAACTCCTCGAGTCGTCTTGAGACTCGGGGGCTACACTGGTATGACTCGGCAAAATTAGCCGGTTTCAATGAATTCAAGAACTTCGGGTCATTGAAGGGAAAATTTTCCGGTTCAAAATGAAGATTCCGGTTTAAAATACAGCTCAAGAGACATCTTTCTCCCGCAAAGCTTCGAAGCTCTCAAAACCGATTCAACATCCGGATCAAGGTAAATTTGTCCCTTACAAAGCTTTGAGGATCTCAATATCCGGTTTAAGAATTTCCGGTTCAAAAGAATTAATCTCGCAAGTTCGAGATCTCGAGACAAATTAATGGTTACCAAAGGGAACTTGCTGCCATGATGCACGGTTCAAAACATGGGTATCCCGCCTTACGGCTTATTTTATTATGGTCATTTGGGGCTTCCTGCTCATCGGGCATAGCTATCAAGACCCACTTGATCGGCGCAATGCCAAAATTTATATGGTCACGGGGGGCTTCTTGTTCAAACATAGGTCGATTCGAACCAAAGAGAACATAGCTGTCGATACCCTTTTGATTAGCAAAGTGCTGAACCTACTTGGGGGCTTCTTGATCGTATCCGAATCATAGCTCAACCCCTTTGGGAATCGACGTGGATCGTATTCGAATCAGTGTCGTTAAACAACTTTTAAGGTCATTTGGGGGCTTCCTGTTCAAACATAGGTCGTATTCGAACCAAAGAGAACATAGCTGTCGATACCCACTTTGATCGGCAACGCCAACGCCACTGGGGGCTATATGATCGTATTTGAATCTTAGCTTAGCCCCTTTGGAACGGTTTACTGATCGTATTCCAATCAGAAGCCTCAAAAAAATTTATCTGTTTTTATACAATCGCAAGTATTTGAGTTGTCACAAATATCATATGTGCCGGCTCTTACAGACTTGAGTTATCAACTTCACTGTCCGGGTCACATAAGCCGGCGGTATCATTCAAAGGATCATAGGGATCTTGTGATCTACTTGTGTGCAGGATAAGACTACATTTGGGTGGTTACCCGCCCTGGCTTTTGACGTTAAGTCGCCAGGACATATGTTGTTTAAACTCTTTGCAGGATTTGCAGAAATATGACATACAAATGATTAAGTTCAAGCTCATTGCCAAAGTTGATGCTTCAAAATGATTATCCGTTCTGGATTTTTCTCAAAGGCTATAAGCCGCCGGGTTATAAAAATTCCGGCTTACAATGGAGGTGTATTAAATCGCCATCGGCCAAGAGCCGCCGGGTATTTAAACTTTGGATTTACTTATCAACAGATGAGGTATTCAAAGTCGCTTTGGCGCAATGGCTATTATTTTATTAATGGATATGATTTATTCTACAATGGAAGGAATAGTCCCGAATCGCTGCAGGCTTACGACCCGGCACTTGGGGGTTACATTATTCAAATTGAGGTTACATCAAATATGCAAGTCTCATGTCGCTGCAAGCATGCACCATGACACTTGGGGGCTAATGCAAAGTCATTTTTGTTCACCTCATTGAAGACCCGACTCATCACATCGTAATGAGCAGGCCCTTGGGGGCTACACATTGTTGTTCAAGTTTACATGGTTATATCTACAAAGTCCCTGCTCATTATTGCATAATGATCCGACCCTTGGGAGTTACACTGGTTGAAGTTTTTATGAGCATAAGGCAATTTCAAAGTCCCAGGTTGCTGCAAGCATGACAACCCGGCACTTGGGGCTACATATATGGAGTATTCAGTTTTTACTAGTGACTGAGATGAACATGGTTTTCTTCAAAGTGGCAGTAATTATATGGAAACAAGTCTCAAATCATCACTTTGTTCTGTTCAAGACTTGGGGGCTACAGGTAATATGGATATAAGGGAGAAATATCTTCCAATTTTCAGTTTTGAGCAAACCAAATTGACCCGGCATCACCAATCATTATGACCCGGTGTATGCAACAATCATAACTCAAGCGTCATCAATAATCATGAACCGGCATTGGCAACAATCATGAACCGGCATTGGAAACAATCATGACCAGGAATTATCAGTTTTTATAACCCGGTGATTTTGGAAATCAGAGATCGGCAAGTTCTATATTTTCAAACCGGCTGAATATCATATGAGTATTTCAAGACCAATATTTCTAAAGCCGGTGCTTTGGAAGCCAACTCAAGTGGATTATTGTTCACAATATTTCTCTATGAGACACCAACGTCAGCAATTTGAGTATGAAGATGGTTTATTAACCCGGATTTTTTTAGAAGGAGGAAATGACAAGGACTTAAGGATGATCAAGTGCCGGCTTACAAGAATATTAACCCGGAGCACAGCCTATCAATTTTGTTCTTGTCTTTATTTTGCAGCATAAGTTTACCATGGATAAATCCTAGCTACACTGGGGGGCTAATGTCGGGGATATACCCCACGGTATGACCCGGCCGGATGTATAACCCGGCCGGACTTGGTGACTCACTAATGACCCGCCCTGACTGGACGACTCACTAAGTGACCCGCCCGAACCTGGTGACTTATGGGTGACCTGGCAAGCGGATCAGAGGAGCGACAAGACCCGGGGGCCCAAGAGGCTCAAGGCCCAGAAGGTCGGCTTACGTTATGGTAGGCCGGCTTAAGAGGAAGAAAGCAAGACCCGGGCTTGTATTCAACTTGTAAGAAAAGATAGACCAGTCCTAGTCCTACTAAGAATATTATCAGGAATTACAAACTGGCATGATTAGATGTGGTATTGTTGAGGAGAATGAATCTATGCTTACGCGTTTTATGGATGGATTAAATAGAGAGAATCAGACCATTCTAGAGTATAAGGAGTATAATTATATCACTCATTTATTCCATCTTGCTTGTAAAGATGAACGTGAAGTGTAGGATCGACAGGCATTGGCACGAACTAACTTTTCTGTAGGTCGATCGTCATCATGGACACCACGTGCATCCTCTACTTCCACCGCATCAGCACCTCCATCAGGTGCCACCTCCAGCCGTGATACAAGAAAGCAGGCACAACCACCACTATCTGCCAAGAGCACACCTGCCAGGGCTGCACAGAACTCTTCTCTTCCATGGCATCAACAGGGCACACAAGTGATATTATTTGTCGTCGTTGTAAGGGAAGAGGACATTTTGCAAGAGAATGCAAATCTCAGCGTGTGATGATTGCTACTGAGGATGGTGGGTATGAGTCCTCCAATGACTATGATGAGGAGACTTTGGCTCTTATTACATGTGAAGAACACGGTGGAGATGATTCTGATCATGACATGCAATACATGGTTGCTGAAGATGCTGACAGGTATGAATGTTTAGTTTCTCAACGTATTTTGAGTGTGCAGGTTACACAAGCTGAGCAAAATCAGAGGCATAATTTGTTCCATACAAAGGGAGTTGTGAAAGAACGTTCTGTTCGCGTCATCATTGATGGAGGGAGCTGCAACAACTTGGCTATCATGGAGATGGTGGAGAAGCTATCTCTTACCACAAGACCACATCCACATCCTTAGTACATCCAATGGTTCAACAACAGCGGCAAGGTTAAGGAAACACGTATTGTTCGTGTGCATTTTAGTATCTCTACATATGCTGATTATGTTGATTGTGATGTGGTACCTATGCAAGCATGTTCCTTATTACTTGGTAGACCATGGCAATTTGATAAAAATTATGTGCACCATGGTAGAAACAATCAGTATACTCTTGTTCATAAGGACAAAAATATTACTTTGCTTCCTATGACTCCTGATTCCATTTTGAAAGATGATATTAATAGAGCTAATAAAGCAAAACAGGAGCAAAATAAGAGTGAAATCAGATTGTGGCAAAAGAATTTGAGCAACAAATGAAGCCTAATAATAAACCATCTAGTGTTACTTCTGAAATTAAATTGAAAAGTGCATGTTTACTTGCCACCAAATCTGTCGGGGATATACCCCGCGGTATGACCCGGCCAGATGTATAACCCGGCCGGACGTGGCGACTCACTAATGACCCGCCCTGACTGGACGACTCACTAAGTGACCCACCCGAACTTGGCGACTTATGGGTGACCTCGCAAGCGGATCAGAGGAGCGACAAGACCCGGGGGCCCAAGAGGCTCAAGGCCCAGAAGGCCGGCTTACGTTATGGTAGGCCGGCTTAAGAGGAAGAAAGCAAGACGCGGACTTGTATTCAACTTGTAAGAAAAGATAGACCGGTCCTAGTCCTACTAGGACTCCACATGTAACCCGCCCCTCTAACTTATATAAGGAGGGGAAGGGCTCCCCAAAGAGGGACAAGCAACAAGAAACAATATCTAGGGCTAGACACAAAGAGGAGAGCTGGCTTACGGTGACTCCCTCATGAGCATAATGAGACCTAGCCACAAACAGCATGTAGGGTTGTTACCGAATGATGTTTCTCGGGACCCGAAGCTGTCTAAATCCTTGTCTTGGGTGTTGATCCACCTCGCGTGTCTCGATTCCGACCAACCCCTTCAAGCTACCACATAGATGTGTTGCCCTCATGACTAAGTCCTTGCAAGAGAACATCTGCCGTGACAAATCCACGACAAAGTCTGATATTTATAATCTAGATTTTAGTGAATCTGTTTGCTATGCTTTTTTGTGCAAAGAGGCATTATTTTCATTTGAGGACGTGCCTTCCTCTTTGCCTCTTGTTGTCACTAACATTTTGCAGGAGTTCGTTGACGTCTTTCCACAAGACGTGCCACCGGGATTACCACCTATTCGAGGGATTGAGCATCAAATTGACTTAATTCCCAATGAATCATTACCCAACCGTGCACCTTACCGTACCAATCAAGAGGAGACGTAGGAGATTATGCGTTAAGTACAAAAGCTGCTCGACAAAGGTTATATACACGAATCCCTTAGTCCTTGTGTTATTCCTATCATTTTATTGCCGAAAAAGGATGGTATGTCGCGTATGTGCGTTGATTGTAGAGGCATTAATAATATTACTATTCGTTATCGTCATCCTATTCCTAGGCTAGATGATATGCTTGATGAATTGAGTGGCTCTACAATATTCTCCAAGGTTGATTTGCGTAGTGGATACCATCAAATTCGTACGAAATTGAGAGATGAATGGAAAACAACATTTAAAACTAAGTTTGGATTATATGAGTGGTTAGTCATGCCTTTCGGGTTAACTAATGCACCTAGTACTTTCATGAGACTAATGAACGAAGTTTTACGTGCTTTCATTGGACGATTTGTGGTAGTCTTTTTTGATGATATACTGATTTATAGCAAATCTCTGGAAGAACATTTGGAACATTTACGTGCTGTTTTTGTTGCTCTACGTGATGCACGTTTTTGTTTGGTAACCTTGGGAAGTGCACCTTTTGCAAATCTAATTTAGTATCTTTTCTTGGCTATGTTGTTACTCCACAGGGAATTGAAGTTGATCAAGCCAGGATTGAAGCTATTGAGAGTTGGCCGCAGCCCAAAACGGTCACACAAGTGTTGAGTTTTCTTGGCCTCGCTAGATTCTATAGGCGTTTTGTGAGAGATTTCATCACCATTGCTGCACCTCTCAATGAGCTTACAAAGAAGGATGTGCCTTTTGTTTGGGGTACCGCACAGGAAGAAGCCTTCACGGTATTGAAAGATAAGTTGACACATGCTCCTTTACTCCAACTTCCTGATTTTCATAAGACTTTTGAGGTTGAATGTGATGCTAGTGGAATTGGATTAGGAGGTGTGTTATTACAAGATGGCAAACATGTTGCATACTTTTCTGAAAAATATAGTGGGCCTAGTCTGAATTATTCTACTTATGATAAAGAATTATATGCTCTTGTTCGGACTTTAGAGACATGGCGACATTATTTATGGCCCAAAGAATTTGTTATACATTCTGATCATGAATCTGTGAAACACATTAAAAGTCAAGCAAAACCGAATCGTAGGCATGCTAAATGGGTTGAATTCATTGAGACTTTCCCTTATGTCGTTAAACACAAGAAGGGTAAAGAAAATGTTATTGCTGATGCATTGTCTCGTCGCTATACTATGTTTTCACAACTTGACTTCAAAATATTTGGTTTGGAGACCATCAAAGATCAATATGTGCATGATGCTAATTTTCAAGATGTAATGCAGAATTGTAAAGAAGGAAGAACATGGAACAAGTTCGTTATTAATGATGGCTTTGTGTTCCGTGCTAACAAGCTATGCATTCCAGCTAGCTCTGTTTGTCTTTTGTTGTTGCAGGAGGCGCATGGAGGAGGATTAATGGGACATTTTGGCGTGAAGAAGACGGACGACGTACTTTCTACACATTTCTTTTGGCCAAAGATGAGACGGGATGTTGAGTGTTTTGTTGCTCGTTGCACTACATGTCAAAAAGCTAAGTCACGACTCAATCCTCATGGTTTATATATGCCTTTACTCGTACCTAGTGTTCCTTGGGAGGATATATCTATGGACTTTGTTTTAGGTTTACCTCGAACAAAGAAGGGAGGGATAGCATATTTGTTGTCGTGGATAGGTTCTCAAAAATGGCACACTTTATACCATGTCATAAAAGCGATGATCTTTGTTAATGTTGCTGATTTGTTCTTTCGTGAAATTATTCGCTTGCATGGTGTGCCAAATACTATTGTTTCAGATCGTGATACTAAATTTCTTAGCCACTTTTGGAGATGTTTATGGGCTAAGTTGGGGACTAAACTGCTTTTTAGTACTGCTTGTCACCCCCAAACTGATGGTCAAACTGAAGTAGTCAATAGAACATTGTCTACTATGCTTAGATCTGTTTTGAAGAATAATAAGAAAATGTGGAAAGAATGCTTGCCTCATATTGAATTTGCTTATAATCGTTCGTTGCATTCTACTACTAAGATGTGCCCTTTTGAAATTGTGTATGGTTTCCTACCTCGAGCACCCACTGATTTGTTGCCTCTTCCATCTTCGGAGAAGGTTAATTTTGATGCTAAACAACGTGCTGAATTGATCTTAAAAATGCATGAGTTAACTAAGGAAAACATTGAGCGTATGAATGCTAAATATAAACTTCTTTGGAGATAAGGGTAGAAAACATGTTGTCTTTGCACCTGGAGATCTTGTTTGGTTATATTTGCGTAAGGATCGGTTTCCTAATTTGCGCAAATCAATGCTAATGCCACGTGTTGATGGTCCTTTTAAGGTGTTAGAGAAAATAAATGATAATGCATATAAACTTGAGCTTCCTGCAGCTTTTGGGGTTAGTCCCACTTTTAACATTGCAGATTTGAAGCCTTATTTGGGTGAGGAACATGAGCTTCCGTCGAGGACGACTTCATTTCAAGAAGGGGACGATTATGGGGACATCAATACCATTGTTACACCCACAGCCCCTGCTGCTATACATACTGGACCAATTGCTAGAGTCACAAGACGCTAATTGAATTACTGTACTTCCGTTTCTTGGTAATGATTCTAATGTTTATGAGAATATGATGCTACCTAAATTGGATACATTTGTTTTGCTTACAAATGAAGGGTCTGGCATGGATAAGAGGGATGAACACTAGAGCAAGACCAAACCTGGAGATGATGGCATGCGCAAGGGTAACAAGAACGGAGTTACAAGTGATGATTTCAAGACTTTGAAGCCACCATAAGGAGTGCATGAAGCCTTGGACAAAATATACAAGATGCTACTTCATAAACTTCGTCCAGAGGCTATTCTAGGTGCTGCGTCACCTTATTATTGGGCCAGACCCATGTAATTTCGAAATACTTAAGTATAGGTTGTTTTTAGAGTCCGTATGTGTGAGGAAACAAGAGTTAGGGTTGGATTCGGACCCCTCCCACAAGGGCCACGAAATTCCCCCCTATTCCTCCATATATACAGTACTTAGGGCGTCATTTAGACTTTGGGTTTTGTTAAGATGAAAGTTTGCCATAGCTGCAACTTCATGTAATTCGTTTGTGTTCAACGACCAGACAAAGGCATCACAGAACCCCACCTTGATCAATAAAGCTTTCCTCTTATATTCGCAATATCCATATTGCAATCTTAGTTTCTTGCTTGTTCTTCGTTTGCCTGCAGGAAACAGACATTCATGGTCAGGTTGATCATGCTCCGGCGTGGTCAATAACCTCTCGGAGTTGGTTTAGCGATTGCTAAGGAGCGACGTCCTCGCACGTTCGTAGTCGGGTCGTCAAAGTCCACTTCCTTCAAAACGATAGCCACCATCTATTCGAAAGACGGGACACCTTTGCCTCTATCAGGTGGAAATCCTTGTAGCTATTGCCATGATTTCTTTGTGCCCCATGCTTTTGATGCTTGTTGTGTTGGGAGAGTCATGATGACCCATTGCTATTTACATATGGCCTCTCGCCAATACATTGATGATATTTTGCTCATATCTTGTTTTCATGCTTGGGATATGTAATGTGCATTATCCATGCCCACTATTTGCACACATGACATGCTTGTCATGATTCCTTCTAGTATGTTGCATCTTTGCACTACTAGCTTGCACTACTAGGGAAAACCTTATACACAGAAATTTAGCAACAGCGCGGGTCAAAAAAGGGCGCTAGTGCTAGATAGCAGTAGCGGTTGAAAAAAAACCGCACTGCAGATACAATTGTAGCAGTAGCGCGTGTGGCCGTAAAAGCGCTACTACTAATATTCCCATTGGTGGAACGATAGACTACGCATAGCGGTAGCGGGCTTGGAGGAAGCGCGCTACCGCTAGGGCATGAGTAGCAGCGTGTTTCCCAAGAAGAGCGCTACTGCTAATGGAAATAAAATAAAATGAAAAACAAACAGAAAAGTAAATGAAAATGAAAGAAACTGAAAAAGGAGAAAGAGAAAAAATAAAATGTAAAGCAAAATAAATGAAAAGCGAAAAACAGAGAAAGGCATAGTCAGAAGGCGTGTTCGTGAAGAGGCGCTTATAGCTAACGTATGCAGTAGCGTTTCCTAGACCCCGCTATAGAAATGTAAAAGGAAATAAAAAGGAGAAAATTACATAGCTATAGCAGAGCGCTGCTTTGTAAAAGCGCTATAGCTACATTAGCTATAGCGCTGCTTATGGAACGCGCTGCCGCTTAATTTTGACTTAACCAAAAACCGCTTCCACCCGCCACCCCTTGCCCCCAAATCTCTCGACCCACCCCGCGTCATCTCCCGATTCGCCGTCGCCCCACTTCGCCGTTGCCTCGCCGACGCCGACGCCCGAGCCACCAGAGTCAGGCGCTGGCCGACGCCACCGAGCCGCCTCTAACGCCACGGAGCGTGGCCTCATCAACACCACCGAGCCGCCGACGCCAGCAGATCCTCCTCGCCACAATCGCCTCCCTCGCCGTTACCGGAGACTCCCCTGCCTCCTCGCCACCACCGGAGCCATCCTCTGTAAGCCCCACCCTCCTCTCTCTCTCTCTCATGCATAGGTTAATTATCTAGGTTATTTAGGCAAAAATTTAGTTAGGGCTTTGACAGAGAACTAGTCATGTTAACTAGTTTAATTAGGTTAGTTATCTAGGTTATTTAGGCAAGTTTTATTTTAAAGATGATCCCTTCCTAGACTTTTATTGTTGATTATATCTTTTCATTGAAGTGGTCATGTTATATCTTTTCATTGAAGTGGTTCGATTGTGCCCAATTGGCTTTGTTGTTTAAATGAAGCTGAGTGGCCTATATATGTTTTGCCGAATGTTGATTCATTTACATTCGGCAAATTTCAGGTTCTCGATTTGTCCACTTTTTAGCAAAGGTCATGCCGAGATTTTCCGTGAATTTCGGCATGACTTGTGCTACAAACTAGGACATATCAAGTGCCCGGGATTTGCCGCACCAGGAAGGAGTCAACGTTCCTGCAAAACAATAGGACTTTTTTATGTCATTATTCATTTTATTAGGTCTAGAATTAATTGACTAGATTTAATCATAGGAAACATGGCTAGCAACGATGAATGATGTGGTTACGGTGATTATGACGATGTTCACCGGGCGGTAGAAGAATTTTTAGCCTTACCGACGATCAACCGATGTTGTTGCCGGGCCCACCGGTGGCATCGGGATCGAGACCAACACGCAGACCGGTCTTGAGATCGAGACCGCGCCGAGACTCAGACCGGCGCCGAGACTAGCGCTGAGATCGAGACCGGCGCTGCCTCGGGAGCGGAGCTGCATCAGAGAACCGAAAGCTAAGAGGCAGCAGCTTCCTAACAAACTCAGGACTACTAGACTGGTGGTCACGGAGGTGGACGACGGCAATTTTGAGCCAAAGGCGCCCGAGGAAGCGCGTCGATGCTACGGCAATCAAATAGGCTGCATCGTACGGACAACCACCACCATCAACGATGAGAAACTACAGAAGATAGAAAATATGAGGAGCTCCCTCCTAAAGAAGTTTCACCAGATATTCTTGTTCCTGGGCCGGAATGAGAAGGATTATGAAGATCCAGACGAGGACTCGGCAATGAAGAAGATAAACAAACACGCCATGACCAAGTTTAGCGACACGTCGGCCGCCTGGAAAACTTGAGTGAAAGCAAAGATCATCGACAAGAAGGAACCCTACTCCGAGATTGTAAAGGATAATTCGACAATCACGGAAGAGCAGTTTCAAATATTCAAGGAGGCTTGCGAGGCCGAAGCTGCCAACAAAAAGTCTAAGTACATGAAAGGGCTTCAAGAGAGGAACATTGGGAGCCACCACCTCGGAAGCCGTGGTTACAGCGGAAAGAGGTCCAAATGGGCCAAGGAGGACGCGAAAGCCGCGAGTCTGGGCATCCCAGATCCCTTGGCGGATTTCACCGTCCCGCAGGAGCGTGACGTCCTGAGGGCCCGACACTGTTGGGACCTAGTGAAGAAGGTTTACGAGACAACACGGGTCATTACGGAGTTCATGAGACTGCTGGTAATTTTAGTTTCTGAACAATTCGACTGCACACGTTAGTCATATTTGTAAACGATCCTTGTGCCTTTTGCAGAAAGAGCAGCACCGGATTGCGGCCGAAAGCGACTCGCCGTCTGAGGCATTGGCGAGGCCCAAGTGGGACACTCCATTCAACCGGGCGTTGAACATATTGAAACGACAACCGGTGGATACTCGACTGTCGTATGGACGCGTGCACGGTGTCGGAGACGGCGCCACGTGGAAGAAGTACTGCCGTGAGACCACGGAGGAGAGAAAGGAAAGAAGGAGGTTAACTGAAGAAAACATCGACAAGAAGGTTGAGATTGCGGTTGAGAAGAAATCATCTCAGACACTCGGAACAGCGGTAGCTGCCACAAAACAGGTGGTTGCAGATTTGTCTACTTCCTTGGTGACGGGTGTTTTCACTTGGACAAGGCAAAATCCAGAAGCAAATGCAGAGGACTTTCCCCTTGCTGACTTCTTGGGAGCACCTGCTCCCGCACCGGCTCCCGCACCTGCTCCCGCATCGGACGTGCTCGGCGGTGCTTCGTATTTGGCTGAGCTCGACGCCCTCACGGTATCTGTCACACCGGCCCCCTTCAATATAAATGTATAATCTCCCGTTTTCATTGCCTTTCGGATGTCTCACATCGCAGACTTTTCTTTGCAGGCTGACGAAACCCCGTGCACCATATTGTACACCATCGGCGACCAGAAGGTGGACGTGGGGAAGGCGACGAAAAATGGAGCCGAAGGAACCATTGTTCACCCCAAATGTCTTCAAGGTTTCCGTGGCCAGTGTCGAACCGGGCCACGAGAATTTGCCTCCTCCAATACTACTGGTGGATGACAAGGAGACACCACGACGGCTTGGTGATTGTTGCAATGGGTGGATCCTGTTGTGGCCAAAGAGTCTGCTTCGTCTGGAGGCGGTCGGGAGCACACCCACGAGCACGCAGCCTCAGCAAGGTATGAACATCAACACCCCACCTACCCAATTAGCGCCGGGTGTCGGGTTGGGTGATAGCGGACGGGGTAAGGAGGAGGCTTCATTAGTCGTTGATGACGCCGCCATGGATGAGGATGAGGATGACGGTGGAGCTGAACAAGATATGTCTATCCGGGCGCCTCCTCAGGGTTTGAGCGTCATGAGTCGGTGCCTGAATTGCCGGTAGTAAAGAAGTCTAGGAAGGGAGCGAGGAAAGGACAAAAAGCTGATTCTATGATCCAGCCGCCTCAGCAGCCTCGGCTTCAGGACCGTATAGATATCCCCGATGCGGATAAATGGCATATCCCCGGTCAACCAAACCTACCTGCAAGAGTGCTAGGAGCCAGATTCGGCGATCTAAGGAGACATCATGACGATGTGCTGCGGGTAGAGAAAGGCCTCATCGCCTCAACAGATCCAGGATGCCCACTCTACATGGTTAACGTTCCGCGGCAAATGTCGTACGTCGACAGCTTCCCCGCGGATAAGTTCTTCCTTCGATTCGATTACATATTCGACATGTTTCACGTGAAGAAGCTGGATTTTACGTTTGTCCGCCTTTATGCCTTGCACATGAACTACATCATCGGGGTTGAGCAGATACCTCATATCAATGTCGCTGACCCGTACTACATGCACGAGGGCTTCTTGGGAGTCTGCGCAGAGCACCGTGTATACGCGAGGGAATACATCATCAATTTCATGCTCGCCAATAAGGACAAGGAGGCGATTCGCGTGCCTTATCATCCCTTGTAAGTCATCCGTGCTGCTATCCTTCCTTCGATTTCAATCATTCATTTGCACGGTGGAGGCTAAGTAATTTGAGGTGTACTTATTTTATGCGGCGGCGCGCCGTCCTCATCATCCTATACCCCGATTCCCCACGCTCTTTACTTGGACTCGTCAAGAACATTCACAAAAGGATTACACCCACATCAAGGATGTTCTCGACAGTGCTATGTTTTACTACCAAGCAAGGGGTGGAGAGGTTAGGGACAAGAAGAGAAGGGGAGGCAGGCTCGCCTTCGGCCATAAGACCGACTTCTGCTGCATCCACCAACCGAATGATTCTCTTAATGATGGATTCTATGTCCTACACCACATGCTGGAGTACAGACGGGATGACCAGAGCCTTCGCATTTCACCTACATCCGGAGATGCCCATATTCTGCAATGGGCAAAGAACGTAGGAGATATCCATGATCATCGATTTCGAGTCGAGTTCTATCACATCCAGCGCGAACTTGCCCAAATCATCATGAAGGAGGTCGTCGGAAAAACTGGGATGTTCTATGAAGACCGACAAATGTCGCGGGAAGACGTCCGAACATGGGTAGCCGCTCAGCGTCTCGACCTGAAGCCTTTCACTAGACTCGGGGACTATCTCCCTGACATGGATGGATGGAACGACATGTTGGAGTGATTTTCGATATATGACAATGTGTCCGTTTAGTCCATACTTTCTGTATGACAAAACTTTGAGTTATGCACAGTGAAACTTTATTGTGATGTAATTAAACCGTCCTCCTCCTCGACTAGCGAAAATCACTCTAGTTAGGGCATTTTGGGGTACGATGAACTTTGTTATTTATGCTTGTGATATGTTGTTTCTATTTTTGCCAAGTCTTTCTCTTTCTGTTGCTCAACTATATATATATGTTGAATATCAACGAATCCTGTGACGATGCAGGTGCATAGATCATAGATGGTGAATAAGTGCTACGCCAGAGTATATATCGACAAGTGGCCGGAGTGTCGAGCCTGTGTGTACCGGTTTCCGGTTTCCGAGTGACAGGCAGTAGTTAGTTTAGGTTCACGCTAATGCGAGAGAGGGATACGAACTCATGTACTCAATGTGATAGCTCTTCTCACGTATATTATTGTTTAGATGGATGACGATGTATTTGCAAGTAATCGAGACTTGTATCGCTATTTTCGAGATGATGACGAGATACCACTTTGTGTTGGATGATGATTATGATGAGACTATTTGTATGTATATGCTATGATTACATTTGTGGTCTCGCAGGCATTTGTATGTGTATCATGATGACATTTGTATGTGCTAAAGATTCTTCTATAAAGCCTGTTCAAATACAAAACAAATATGCCGAAAAAAACAAAAAAACTACTAAAATTAGCAGTAGCGAGTGTATAAAAGTTAGCAGCAGCGCCGCGATAGCGAGAGCGTCCAGCCAGAGTGCGCTTAGAGCTACTAGCGATGGCGAGCTTCCACTAAGCGTGCTCTTTGCTAAACTTGTGTAGCGATGGCTATTTGGTGAGCACGCGCTACTGCTATGTGTTAGCTGTAGCGCCTTATTAGTAGCGCCACTCCCCGCGCTACTGATACACCTAAAACCCGCACTGCTGCTAGCCTTTTCCCTAGTACTGTTGCTTGACTTGATTACTATGATTACTTGCTTGGATGCATCACCCATGTTCCATTCTTACTCGCTTTCTTGGGTTGATGCCATATATGTTGATGCCTCTCACTTGATTTTTCATGATCATTGTCTCTTGTCTCCATTAGTTGCATATCTCATATCACCTTGTATTGAGTGCCAACTTGCTATGCTTATTGATCGTGGAGACTTGGACATATTACTCGTGAAGCATGCTTGTTGGCTTGAGCCTATTGTATTTGGTTTTTCTCGCATCATATGCCTCCGTTATGATATGCTCCCTTGTCCTTTCTTATGATGAGCATGATGCATACACTTGTTTGATCTCTTACCACGCCAGTAATGGGTTTTGCATTTCCGCTAACTTCATTTGTTTTTCCAAGTGTTTTTCATGTTCTTTCATTTTGAAGGAATCACAAGGCACCACTATCACGAGACATATTGGCTATGTGAAGGCATACATGACGTGCAACTCCAACATCTTCGGGAACATTCATAAGGTGAACTCCTTCCCTTTGAGCCATCATCACGTACGCAAATTGGATGGGTTATTCTTTCATTGTTGTTTCCTTCTTCTTGTCTACATGATACACATATTGGAGGGAGGACTGACATTGGAGATGGACCCTATGGACCTTCAAGTTGAGGAGTACTCGGACTTATTGGATGCACCTTCGAACCTCCACTCATGCCACGACATCGAGCATTGGTACACGAACACCTCCATATTTGTTGATTGTGCTCACACATGTCATGCTCGATGGACATATTATACACATGACAAATTTGCATCTTATGCATGGATTGACTCACATTATGATTGCCTTGTTGCATCTTGTATTCCCATGTCATCCATGATATATGAGCTTGTCCACTTCCTTAGAGAATTTGTTGTGATCTTTCTTGATGACATATTCATACAGCATGATCATATTGCCTACCATCAATTGCATGATAACTTATTCATATTGAGTATCCGTTGCCATATTCATGCTATTGATAAACCGTCTCATTATGAAATCATTTTGCACAATGGTTAAATTATTCGCATTCACCACACCTTTGTGCATACTACAAATGATTTTGTTCCCATGAATGCTTTGCATATCATTCTATATCATCTTGTTAAGCATCATGTGTTTTGTCAAGAACAATCTTGCCGCACGGGCTCATTCCTACATGATGGACACTTTGTGTGCGCTAAGCATTGTATTTCCGAGTGTTGTTTGTGTTTGCTCTTTTAGCATGTATACCACTCTAGCGACACCTTGGAGTACTTGGATTGTGCAATGTCTTCAACTTCGTCCAACTACAAGTCCGTCCACAACAACCGTTTCCATGGTGATGAGGATCACGATCAGAGGTCGGATATTTCCCAAGGGGGGGAAATGATGCGGAGCATCCTACGATCATCCCCATGTACACTTCGACTACTCCCCAAGCCCCAAGAGGACATACGATGAGACCTCGACCATACGCCATTGGACACAAGGTGAACTCACTCCTCTTAGAACCGACACTTTCCACATATGAGACATGGCTACTACCTCATGCATGGACCTTGCATATACCCAGGTACGTCCGAGATGACCATGCAGAATCAAAGGACCAAGGCCAAGCATGTAAGAGCAGAAGGAAGAAGAGGAACAGACAAGTCAGCACTTGCCCGGATCATCCGGACCCCCAGCCAGATGATCCGGACCGAGCCCGGACAATCCGGACTACCAGCCGGACAATCCGGCTATCGTGCCCGAAGACACCCGAAGGTTTCACCTGAAGCCGGATCATTTGGACGGCCACCCAAATCATCCGGACCCCCGATGCCCGGATCATCCGGGCCACCATCCGGATCATCCGGACCTCACAGGCGTGACTTGGGCCTAAGCCCATGTACCCCCTCGCCCCTCACTTGCCCCTTCATGGATTAGGACTATATATACTCCTCCCCCTCCTCCATTTGAGGGTTAGCATAGGTTTAGCTCATATTAGAGATAGAACTTTGCTCATCAATATGAATCTACCCCCACGAGAGAGACCGCGGCCCATCTACAGAGAAGATCCATGTCGGATTCAAGACATCCTCACGGAGAAGACCCCCATCAAGACCTCCACACGGAGCAGAACCGGTTACCCTATGTATCGTCCTTTGTTGACTCAGGATCATGTATCTCTTTGTGTTCATGGATCTAGCACATGTGTGCTTGTTTCTTGCCTATTTGAGTGATTCCTCTCTTTCCCCTCGTGTTTTACCTCTCGTGTTCTTCGTGTTCTTTGCGGGATCCGCTCCAATCGTGAAACATCGGGCCACTAGGGTTCTACCCGACATCAGACTTCACCACTAGCCCCATATATGATGCGTTGCCCCAATTCCCATGTGATGAGAGCCATAACCCCCACCACTTGAGTGAGATGATTGACTCCACCATATATGAGATTGAGTGCACCTATTTGGAGGGAGTGAGTGAACCACCACATAGACAGAGTGTGATAGTTGATAGGGCATGTGAGGCCACTTTGATTTCTAACAACTTGACCAATACCTCTATTGTGTCTTCTCATTTGGTGCTAGGTCCCATATATGATGACGAGCCGATACTCGACGACTTTGTCCTCCCTTTGGACAAGACGGTGGCCATGGTGGAATGTGATGCACCCCCCACATGGTTCCATCAAGATGAAGATGACCACCATTTGGTCTTTGCCACCTCACCTACACCACTTGAGTGGAATGACAAAGGTAACACAGGTAAAGGTGATGCTCTAGTCCCACTAGTGGACATTCTTGACATTGATTGCTTGCATGATGTTGATCCCCCTATTGACATGATTCATGCTAGTATGATTTCCCATGCAATGATTTACCCATTTATGATGAGTATGATGATTGCCATGCGGAGTCTATTAGTTGTGATGCCATGTTACATAGGATTTCTTGTGATAATTATCTCGGTCACATCATGTTTGAAAGTCCGCTTGACTTGTCATATGCTATGCATGAGATCAATCATATGTACTTTTCTGAAAAATTGAGTGGGCCTAGTCTGAATTATTCTACTTATGATAAAGAATTATATGCTCTTGTTCGGACTTTAGAAACATGGCAACATTATTTATGTCCCAAAGAATTTGTTATACATTCTGATCATGAATCTGTGAAACATATTAAGTCAAGCTAAACTGAATCGTAGACATGCTAAATGGGTTGAATTCATTGAGACTTTCCCTTATGTCATTAAACACAACAAGGGTAAAGAAAATGTTATTGCTGATGCATTGTCTCGTCGTTATACTATGCTTTCACAACTTGACTTTAAAATATTTGGTTTGGAGACTATAAAAGATCAATATGTGCATGATGCTGAATTTAAAGATGTATTGCAGAATTGTAAAGAAGGTAGAACATGGAACAAGTTCATCATTAACAATGGATTTGTGTTTCATGCAAACAAGCTATGCATTCCAGCTAGCTCCGTTCGTCTTTTGTTGTTGCAGGACGCGCATGGAGGAGGACTAATGGGATACTTTGGCGTGAAGAAGACGGAGGATATACTTGCTACACATTTCTTTTGTCCAAAGATGAGACGGGATGTTGAGCATTTTGTTGCTCGCTGCACAACATGTCAAAAAGCTAAGTCATGACTCAATCATCATGGTTTATATATGCCTTTGCCTGTACCTAGTGTTCCTTGGGAGGATATATATATGGACTTTGTTTTAGGTTTACCTCGAACAAAGAAGGGGAGGGATAGCATATTTGTTGTCGTGGATAGGTTCTCGAAAATGGCACACTTTATACCATGTCATAAAAGCGATGATGCTGTTAATGTTGCTAATTTGTTCGTTCGTGAAATTATTCGCTTGCATGGTGTGCCAAATACTATTGTTTCAGATCGTGATACTAAATTTCTTAGCCACTTTTGGAGATGTTTATGGGCTAAGTTGGGGACTAAACTGCTTTTTAGTACTACGTGTCACCCCCAAACTGATGGTCAAACTGAAGTAGTCAATTTAACATTGTCTACTATGCTTAGGGCTGTTTTGAAGAATAATAAGAAAATGTGGGAAGAATGCTTGCCTCATATTGAATTTCCTTATAATCGTTCATTGCATTCTACTACTAAGATGTGCCCTTTTGAAATTGTGTATGGTTTCCTACCTCATGCACCTATTGATTTGTTGCCTCTTCCATCTTCGGAGAAGGTTAATTTTGATGCTAAGGAACGTGTTGAATTGATTTTAAAAATGCATGAGTTAACTAAGGAAAACATTGAGCGTATGAATGCTAAATATAAACTTGCTGGAGATAAGGGTAGAATGCTAAATATTGAGCGTATGAATGCTAAATATAAACATTGAGCGTATGAATGCTAAATATAAACATTGAGCGTATGAATGCTAAATATAAACATTGAGCGTATGAATGCTAAATATAAACTTGCCGCTATACATACTGGACCAATTACTAGAGCTCGTGCACGCCAATTGAATTATCAGGTACTTCCGTTTCTTGGTAACGATTCTAATGTTCATGAGAATATGATGCTGCCTAAATTGGATACATTTATTTTGGTTACAAATGAAGGGCCTAGCTTTGACAAGAAAGATGAATCTTGGAGCAAGTTCAAGCATGGAGATGATGGCATGCACAAGAGGAACAAGAACAGAGTTACAAGTGATGATTCCAAGACTTTGAAGCCACCATAATGAGTGCATGAAGCCTTGGACGAAATATACAAGATGCCACTTCATAAATTTCGTGCAGAGGCTATTCTAGGTGCTGAGTCACCTTATTTTTGGGCCAAGCCCATGTATTTTCGAAATACTTGATTATAGGTAGTTTTTAGAGTCCGTATGTGTGGGGAAACAAGAGTTAGGTTTGGTTTCGGACCCCTCCTTCAAGGCCACGAAATCCCCCCCCCCTCTCCTCCATATATACAGCCCTTAGGGCATCGTTTAGACTTTGGGTTTTGTTTAGATTAAAAGTTCGCCATAGCTGCCACTTCGCGTACTTCGTTTGTGTTCAACGACCAGACAAAGGCGTCACAGAACCCCACCTTCATTAATAAAGCTTTCCTCTTTATTCGCCGTATCCAGATTGCAATCTCAGTTTCTTGCTTGTTCTTCATTTGCTCGTGGGAAATAGACCCTCGTGGTCAGGTTGATCGAGCTCCGGCGTGGTCAATAACCCCTCGGAAGTTGGTTTAGCGATTGCTAAGGCGTGACGTCTTCGCACGTTCGTAGTCGGATCGTCAATGTTGACTCCCACAGAAAATGATTGCTATCTTATTGAAACATCGGGACACCTTCGCCTCTATCAGTGGAGATGCTATCTCTCATCACAAGACCACATCCACATCCTTACTACATCCAATGGTTCAACAACAACGGCAAATTTAAGGTAACACGTATTGTTCGTGTGCATTTCAGTATCTCTACATATGCTGATTATGTTGATTGTGATGTGGTACCCATGCAAGCATGTTCCTTATTACTTGGTAGACCAGGGAAATTTGATAAAAATTATGTACACCATGGTAGGAATAATCAGTATACTCTTGTTCATAAGGATAGCCATATTACTTTGCTTCCTATGACTCCTGAATCCATTTTGAAAGATGATATTCATAGAGCTAATAAAGCAAAACAGGAGAAAAATAAGAGTGAAAATCATACTGTGGCAAAAGAATTTGAGCAACAAATGAAACCTAATAATAAACCATCTAGTGTTGCTTCTGAAATTAAATTGAAAAGTGCATGTTTACTTGCCACAAAATCTGATATTGATGAGCTAGATTTCAGCAAATCTGTTTGCTACGCTTTTGTGTGCAAAGAGGCATTATTTTCATTCGAGGACGTGCCTTCCTCTTTGCCCCCTGCTGTCACTAACATCTTGCAGGAGTTCGCTGATGTCTTCTCACAAGACGTGCCACCGGGATTACCACCTATTCGAGGGATTGAGCATCAAATTGACTTAATTCCCGGTGCATCGCTACCCAACCGTGCACCATACTGTACCAATCTAGAGGAGACGAAAGAGATTATGCTCAAGTACAGGAGCTGCTCGACAAAGGTTACATATGCGAATCTCTTAGTCCTTGTGTTGTTCCTATTATACTAGTGCCTAAGAGGATGGTACGTCGCGTATGTGTGTTGATTGTAGAGGCATTAATAATATTACTATTCGTTATCGTCATCCTATTCCTAGGCTAGATGATATGCTTGATGAATTGAGTGGCTCTACAATATTCTCCAAAGTTGATTTGCGTAGTGGATACCATCAAATTTGTATGAAATTGGGAGATGAATGGAAAACAGCATTTAAAAATAAGTTTGGCTTATATGAGTGGTTAGTCATGCCTTTTGGGTTAACTAATGCACCTAGTTGTTTGACAAGACTAATGAACGAAGTTTTACGTGCTTTCATTGGACGATTTGTGATGCGGAGCATCCTACGGACATCACCATGTCCAGAGTCCATTTGGCAAGTGACACGTGCGACATCTACTTCACATACACAAAGGTGAATCATCTCCTTTACACGTGTTCACTTGACCCTCTCGAGGCTGGTATACTACTTGACACTCCTCCCATGTGCATGCATAGGTATTGTCGGAGCTTCACGAATGTCCAGGAGGAGTGCAAGCGCCAAGGAACAACTACACCATCCACGAGGGAAACGAGGAAGAGAAGGAAGAAGAAGCATGGACAAGCTTCTGGAAAGCCCAAAACTTCCGGCCGCTGCCCGGAACTTCCGGCCCCTGGAACCTCCAGCCATCTCGGAACTTCCAGCCCCGACGTATCGAAGCTGTCTGAGAGTGTGCCAACTCTCTGGATAGCTTGGACCTTGGCCAGAACTTCACCCGGAACCTCCGGCGCCCGGACCTTTCGGTCCTGCCTGCGTGCAGAGACTCGGGCCAAGGCCTTGTACCCTTTCGCCCCTCACTTACCCCTTCGTGGCTACTGCTATATATACTCACCCCCTCCTCCATTCTAGGGTTAGCAAAGGATTAGCTCATATTTGTGTGAGAGCTTTTCTCATCCACTTGGTTACCTTCTCCTCGGAGATCGCACCTCCTCGGAGAAGATCCCCCAAGTGGATTCAAGACCCCTTCATGGGAAGATCCGTCTAGGATATCCTCAAGACCTCCTCACGGAGATGAACTCTACCTTGTATATTTCCCTTTGTTGTTCATGTACCTTGTGGATTTTGTGTGTTTGATTGTCTAGTGGATGTGTGATCGGACTTGTTCTTGAGTGTTTTCCCTTGTGTTTTCTCTCCGTTCTTCCCCGTGTTCTTCATGTTCTTCGAGGGATCCCGCTCCTTTCCTGAAAGATCGGTCGTATAGGATTCTACCCTACATCATCTTGGATCAGAGCAAGGTTGATCACGAATTTGGAGCCCCTACCCCTCCTTTTCTAGCCTTCTTTTGCTTGATTTTGTCCTAAATCCTACAATCCCCACCAAAAATAGCCCCAATTTTTTTGTGATTTGTTGGTTTGGATGATGTTTTGTTGATTTTTATCCATGGATTTGCTTGGTTTCAAGTGGATCTAGCATCTCCCCAAGTTTCCTCACTTTCCATACACGAAATCTTCCCAATTTTGACCTTGGAATCGAGTTTTTCCACCCCCGTTCTCAGATCTGGTATTTAGGGTTCGTCCTGGAAGAAATTCCCCGACCCTCGGAACTTCCGGACTCACCAGGAACTTCCGTCCCCCGGAACTTCCGTCCTAGCCCCGGAACTTCCGAGCTAAACAGAAAGTTTAGCCCAAAATCCCCACACTCCCCGCAGTTTTTCCACGACCCCCGGAACTTCCGGCCACCCCCCCCCCCCCCGGAACTTCCGGCCTAACCAGAAGCTTTCCCCGAAACTTCAGCATCAACCTTCTTCACCGTTTTCATCACAAATTTTCGCTCCGAACTCCGATTTGGGTGATCTTTAGCTCGTTTTGAAGCTATCAACGTGCCCAAGGTCCTCACATTGGTTTCACCACCATTTGACTCCATCAAAATTTTGGAACTTTAGCATCTTTGCCTAGGCCTTCCATCATAACATCCGCAATACCACAATAGCCTTCCGCAACCTAACCCATTTTGTTCCCCATAGCATTTGAGGTTGTTTGAGTAGTGACTTGAGTCTCCTAAGGTGTTTAGACTACTTAGGGACGGGTGCTTCTTCATCAAACACCACCATAACTTCCGCATAGGCTTGCCCATCATACACTTCCGCAACCCCAACTTAACCCAATTTTGTTTGTGTTGTGAGTTGTGTCTCCTAAGGTGTTTCGGCTACTTAGGGATTGTTCTTTCAACTCCGAAACCATGTATAGCCCATCATACTCTTCCAGCACCATAACCCATTTTGACCCGGTTTCCACCAATACTTCCGCAACCACCAACGCATTCCGCTACCACCATTTGACTTTTGTCCTTGAGATTTTGAGTTGTGGTTTTTCCGTTTCCTAAGGTGTTCCGGCTAATTAGGGACGGTTCTACATCAAGAACACCGCCACTAAACATCGCCATGAGGTCGTCATCATACATAAGGACGGTAACCTCGATGACACCATTGTATATTCCCCTTGCAATTGCATTGATAACCCCTAGCCCATTTTGCATCACTTGCCTATCGAGACTAGACATTTGAGTATTGCCGGAACGTTACTTGTGCACATTAGTGATCATTGATCTACACCTTACATTGCATACCTACCATATCATATTGGTATCATCTTGCTATCATCATATCATCTCTTGTGCCACAAGTTTGTTCCCGCATATACACAATTGCTATATTGGTTTGTGCATTTCGCAAAGTGGCCATATCCAAAAAAAAGAATAAGCTTTTAAGCAACAAAAAAGAGAGAGCAAAGAAGCTTGTAAGAAAGTGCCATAGCATCATACCACATTGCATAAGATTGTCGTATCCGATCATCTTGGATCAAACACCGGGAACCATACGTATATAGCATACTTGGAAAAGAAAGCTTATCCATTTTGCATCTTATAGGTTGTGCACAAGTGTTGTATCCGCCTATTGAGCAATCATGCTAGCGTCTCTCTTGAGTTGTGCAACACAAGCATTTTCCGTGGATTCCACATTTTGTGCTCATTCCTTAGTTGCACGACCCCATTTATCTATCCGTGTGTGTGTTTCCGTGTGCCACATATTGCTATTGGTCTACTTGTTTCACTTGCGAATTTGTGAATCTCTTTTAACATTATTGACTCTTGCTAACATTTTGCATCAAATTTTTGTGCCACTATCCTCACCAAGCTCCACCATAAGCTTTACTTGATAGGTGTGAGTGAACAAGTCCGGTACCAATTCCACTATTCTTTCATTTCACATTGAGTGAAATGGGATACATACTCAACTTTGGGAAAAGGTAACTTGGTATTGTTAATCTCATTTCCTACTCACCTCTACTCGAGTCTTGTGATGAATCGGAAAGGCATTTCACCTTCGGTCTACAACAACAACGACGAGTTCGATGCCATGAACAACTGCAACGACGCCAAGATGCAAGCTCAAATGGAGGAGATCAAAGCTCTCATCAAGGCCTACAAGCGGTCTTCCTCATCTTCGAGAAGACGCTCTAGTGCATATGCTTCCGAGCTACCATCTCCGGCAAGATCACATCAGCATCGACACAATCACCGACAAGGATGTGAAGGTCAAGAGCTCTACACCAACAACCGCTCAACCACTTCACCATCTCCCTTGGCATCTTCGCCAAGCGACTTCAAGGCATATTCTCCCTCGGATATACGGCTTCTTCGCCAACAAGCACCTCAAGACTACGCTCAAGAGAAGCTCCCCAAGCTCAAGTCCACGACTTCCATGAGCTACTACGACCTCGACACCGGCCATGAGATTCCTTTTAATAGAGGCGGGGTGTCCCAATCTTTCGATGAGATGAGAACTATCGATTTGGTTGAGACGACTTTAACGATCCGACTACAAACGTGCAACGACGTTGCGCCTTAGCAATCGCTAAACCAATCTCCGGGAGGTTACCGACGATCTGGGAAGCATCGATCACCACGACCACGAAGGTCTATTCCAGTATGCAATCGAAGAACAAGCAAGAATATGATAATGCAATCTGAATATTGCAAATATGTATGAAGTATTGATAATGGCGGGGATCCGAGAGCGGTCTTGGTCTGGTCGTTGGACACAAACGAAGTACACGAAGTTACAATGGCTAACTTTTAACTAAACAAATCCCAAGGAAAAAGCTACTAGATGGATCTACTTATATAGGAGCAAGGGGTGGCGGCCAAGGAGGTGGGAGGACGTCCCAAGGAAGCCTAAAACAAACCCTAGGTCGTACAAGGCTCATGGTACCAAGTGGAGGTGATCCAACACCTTTGGACTTGTTGTTTGACTCGGATTCTGCTGCAGCGTCAGATTGTTTCGTCCATATCTCAATGCTCCGGATGAATTTAAAGGTGAATCTAATTGGGTTGGAAAAAGGACGAAATCTTCTTTCCAACAAAAAAAGAATCACCCAATTCGGAGTCCGTATGAAAAAGTTGTTGGCGTTTTCAGTCAGGTATGTCTGTGCACTCCGAATCTGAATCCAGAACGTGAGAGACTTGGACTCTATCTTCTCTTGGCCCAAAAGTGACGTGAGAGGACTTTTTGAACAGAACCTAAACTTCTCCTTTTGCCTTATCTTCATATGTGGATTGTACAAATGTCTCATACACCTGCAATTAGACAAAACACAAAAGTGTGTGAAGTATTTTTGTTCTGGATAACATAAATAGATTATTGAATAGTTTGCACTAGAAATAACTTGACAAATATGCATGTATGCAATATTTTTGGTCGTATCCAAGGTAGTCATGTCCTCATCATCCTCCCCTTCTTGAAAACAAAGCCGTCCTCGGCGTTGCTTAATCTGAAATCTGGCTAACAAAAGAGACAAGATGTACACGTTGTATATGTATATGTCATCCATTTTTACTGATCTCATTTGGTGCACATGTGACACAGTTATACAAGAGCACCCTTCAAAAGTCGTGAAATGTAAAGCCAATACATTATCACAAGAAGTCAATAGCATGAAAATATTGCAACTCGGTTGGCACATATAAGTGAAGCTCTTATTCATATCAAAAGATTGACAATGCTTATCATTAAACCATCCCAACATTGATGAACCATCAGCAAGATTAGAGGTCATATCAAAATGATTAAACATTGGCACAATTATTTTCAAAGATATTTGATCCAAATCTGATTTATTCCCTGATTCACTTGATTCTTTTGCATCGATAGTTAATTCAATGGGTTCACCCAAAATTGTTTCATCACATGGCAAAGTCAAATCATGAACGTAGTCCTCTAAAGTAGCTGGTGTCATCAAAGTAATGGGTAGCTCACCGCATGGTGCAGTTAAATTGACAAGACATTCATCATACTCATGTGGAGGTGGAAGATTAGTACCTTTTTCATTACCTCTTATGATCAAGTCAGATGATGTAGGCACTCTCGGTGATGATGTGTCACATGGTGGAGGTGATGTAGTCCTCACAACAACGGATGTGGTTGTCATAGTATGCCTAGTAGTTGAAGGGACAACCGTATCAACTCTTAGAATGTGCATCTCGCGCTTGTTCTCCTAGTGGGCAACATGTCGTTTTATTTCCTATTCAGCTTTGCAAGCAAGATGAAACAAATGGTCCATAGGATAACACTCTTCATGAATTAGTATCTCCTGAATGTCACGATTTAATCCTCCCCAAAATCTATCCATAAAATCTTCTTCACTTTCTTCTAAAGAGGAATGCAGCAAGGTAGTTTGTAAAGTATCATAATATTTCGTTACGGTGTCACTACCTTGTTTTAAATGTTGCAACTTTGTAATCATGTCACGAGTATAATAAGAGGGAACGAACGTATGTCGCATGGCAAGTTTCAAATCATCCCAAGTAGTAGGTATATCATTAGGGTGTAACCGACAATATTCACTCCATCAAACTACAACATAACCAGTGAAAGAACCATCTGCAACCTTAACTTTTTTACGTACATCAAAATTATTGGAAACAAATATATTATTTATGTCAAACTCCCATTCAATATATAAAGAATGTCTAAAACGGCCATTAAATGGTGGTATAGAAACATTAACCTGATCATGTGCATTTGGATGTTTGTGCACCTCTCGTGACGGTTGTGGTATTTGCATTGGTGATGGCACGTCTCCCACGATCGACAAACCCCATGGATTGACTCTAGATCCTGTCATGATTAGTAGAAACAAGAAACAAAATTCAAGAATTAAGTTCCGATGAACTACTAGGATGTGGTTGTAAAGTGCTCACAGTAAAGTAAATATCAACATCTTACAAGTTCTTACCAAGCAGCAGGTGGTGACAGGCAACCAGCGGTGTCAAATAACTCTGAAGATTGTGTAAAGCGATTGCCAGGGGAACATACGTATACACGGTGCAGAAATATGTGGATCTGGGTTGGCTATATATGGTAGCAATATATTAGCAATAATCAATTCAGAGATGCAATGTTGAATAAACGCTCAACAACTGTGCTGGTCCTAGGCTAGACCGGACTAGAGACGCGAGCCTAGAACACTAATGAGGTCACGGCGTAGCACAACTAGCATCAATGAAGGATACTAAGTAGCTCGACAGCAAGATATAAGTGAAGATCACAACCGCAGAAAGATAATGATGAAAAGAACCGCCAAGGTGATATACAACAACTCTCTCCAACTTTCCTCTTGAAAAGTTTGAGCCAATTTTCTGATAACTTTTTTCAAAGAATGTTACTAACTCAAGCTTTCCAATGCAAAAAGAATCACGCAATTCCGAATTGATATGAGGAGTCAAAGAATTCTAAAACTGTCCTGAAAAACCGGAATAAGCTGTGTCTGCGAACTTCGGAGGGCAAAAAGACCTATTTAGAAGCTGATTTTGAGGTGTCAAATAGTGAATATGCCTCTGCAACTATTTAGATGCGACTCGTCGCTAGCTTTCATTTGAGTACTCGTGGAGCCAAAACTGACTTCGTATGAGGAAGTTATGCCTGTCTTACTAAACAGTGCACAAAACAGATTCCACTCCGAATTCAACTATGAGATTGAGTCTAGATAGATCCAAATTTTGTTTTTTTTTCTTCTCTATTTTGTTTCCTCGCACTTTTTTTCTTTCTCTCCTTTTTTCTCTGACTCTTTTTTTACTTTTTTCTCTTTTTTTCCAAAAGAAACTAGATAAGATGCAGATTGGATCAAGCAAAGATGTGAACGATCTGAACTATGATTATGACAATGAACGATGGGTAGCACGTGGTGGAAATTGATGGATGAGTGGTGGACAGCGGAAGGGATAACGATGCAGCGGCGACGTGACTAATGTGAACAGAACTTGAAACTCCAAACGAACTAGACACTATGACCAGCAACTCGACACGACGATGCAAGCGATAATTCAATAATGCAAACAATGAAAAGAAAATTGCAAAGGCTCAGACTGGCTAGGACAAAGGATGAATAGATCTAACTTTTTTTTGTGGATTTTTCTTGGACAATAGGTAAGAAAATAAATCTAATCTAGGGATAACTGAAAATTCTCACCGAGCAACCTGAAAACTGATACCACTTGATAGAGGCGGGGTGTCCCGATCTTTCGATGAGATGATAACTATCGATTTGGTGGAGACGACTTTAACGATCCGACTACAAACGTGCAACGATGTTGCGCCTTAGCAATCGCTAAAGCAATCTCCGGGAGGTTACCGACGATGCAGGAAGCAGGATCAGCCTGACCACGAAGGTATATTCATGCATGCAATCGAAGAACAAGCAAGAATATGATAATGCAATCTGAATATTGCAAATATGTATGAAGTATTGATAATGGTGGGGATCCGAGAGCGGTCTTGGTCTGCTTGTTGGACACAAACGAAGTACACGAAGTTGCAATGGCTAACTTTCAACTAAACAAATCCCAAGGAAAAAAGCTACTAGATGGATCTACTTATATAGGAGCAAGGGGTGGCGGCCAAGGACGTGGGAGGACGTCCCAAGGCAGCCTAAAACCAACCCTAGGTCGTACAAGGCTCATGGGCCCAAGTGGAGGTGATGCAACACCTTTGGACTTGTTGTTTGACTCAGATTCTGCTGCAGCGTCAGATTGTTTCGTCCATATCTCAACACTCCAGACGAATTTAAAGGTTAATCCAATTGGGTTTGAAAGAGTACGAAATCTACATTCCAACAAAAAAAAGAATCACCCAATTCGGAGTCCGTATGAAAAAAGTGTTGGCGTTTTGAGTCAGGTATGTCTGTGCAGTCCGAATCTGAATCCAGAACGTGAGAGACTTGGACTCTATCTTCTCTTGGCCCAAAAGTGACGTGAGAGGACTTTTTGAACAGAACCTAAACTTCTCCTTTTGCCTTATCTTCATATGTGGATTGTACAAATGTACCACACTTGCAATTAGACAAAACACAAAAGTGTGTGAAGTATTTTTGTTTTGGATAACATAAATAGATTATTGAATAGTTTGCACTAGAAATCACCTGACAAATATGCATGTATGCAATATTTTTGGTCGGATCCAAGGTAGTCATGTCCTCATCACCTTTTTATGGGACTCTAGAACCCGAGGAGTATCTCAAGTGGGAGCGTTTGATGGACGACTACCTCAAGCTACATCAAGTTCCTCTGAAAGATCAAGTGAAGTGCGCCACAAGAAACTACCACGACTACGCGTCCACATGGTGGCTTCACGCACCTTAGGAGACCTACGACATGAGTTGGCCCAAGACGAAGAGAGCTATGCGGCGAGAGTTCGTGCCTCCAACCTACACGGAAGAACTTCTACGCCACTTAGAGAACACCACCCAAGGATCCAAGTCCATCGACGAGTACTTCAAGGAAATGAAGAAAGCCTTGCGACGAGCCGGCGTGGACGACCCCATTTCGATGAAGTTCCACTTCATGATGGAATTACACAAGGACATCTCCAAGACTATCTTCCTCCAGAACTACAACTCCATCGACGACTACTACATTGGTGCTCTCAAGGCGGAACAAGAACTCATGAAGGCCAAGGCTTCTCAACCCCAAGCACACTTCTCGAAGACCAAGCTCCAACACGGCGAGCATGAGGATAGTACCACCAAGATGTCCAAGCCCGACGAGCTCAAAGACGACGCTCCCAAGTTCGACTTCGTCACCATCCCTCTTTGTGGCATTGATGGTGCCGAGTCTACTTTGACTCTTTTTCAAGATGGAGCGGCGACGACTACGACTATGGAGCCAATCAAGGAACACGCTTTGGAGGCAAGCAACAAGGTGGCGAGCAAGGATGATTCTTCTTTATTAGGAGATGAGAGTGATGATATTCCATCTTCGGCCTTCATCAACGGCAACAGTGACGAGATGGTTGAGCATGAGATTTTCCCTTCGACCATGGCAACGTATGATGACTTGAGTGACTTGTGCCACCATATTGAGAGTGAGAGTGACTTCACCACTAGCCCTATATATGAAGAGTTGCCCCAATTCCCATGTGAGGAGAGCCACAACCACCACCACTTGAGTGAGATGAGTGACTCCACCATATGTGACTTTGAGTGCACCTATTTTGAGGGAGTGAGTGAACCACCACATAGAGAGACTGTGATAGTTGATAGGGCATGTGAGACCATTTCGATTTCTAACAACTTAACCTCTACCTCTATTGTGTCTTCTCATTTGCTGCTAGGTCCCATATATGATGACGCGCCGACTCCCGGCGACTACGTCCTCCCTTTGGACAAGACGATGGCCATGGTGGAATATGATGCATCCCCCACATGGTTCCATTGAGATGAAGATGACCACCATTTGGTCTTTCCCACCTCACCTACACCACTTGAGTGGAATGGAAAAGGTAACATAGGTGAAGGTGATTGAGGGAGACCCGGATTAGGGGGTGTCCGGATAGCCGAACTATCACCGTTGGCCGGACTCCTGGACTATGAAGATACAAGATTGAAGACTTCTTCCCGTGTCCGGATGGGACTTTCCTTGGCGTGGAAGGCAAGCTTGGCGATACGGATATGTAGATCTCCTACCATTGTAACCGACTCTGTAACCCTAACCTATCGGTGTCTATATAAACCGGAGGGTTTTAGTCCGTAGGATGAACAACAATCATACCATAGGCTAGCTTCTAGGGTTTAGCCTCCTTGATCTCGTGGTAGATCTACTCTTGTACTACCCATATCATCAATATTAATCAAGCAGAGTAGGGTATTACCTCCATCGAGAGGGGCGAACCTGGGTAAAAACATCGTGTCCCTTGTCTCCGTTACCATCCGCCTAGACGCACAGTTCGGGACCCCCTACCCGAGATCCGCCGGTTTTGACACCGACATTGGTGCTTTCATTGAGAGTTCCTCGTGTCATCGCCATCGTAGGATGCCTCATCTCGTCTTTAAAGACGATACTATCGCCAAAGAAGCCTTGGCCACTGGTCAGACTCTTCGGCTAGGTGGTTTTCTCATGACCGCTAGTTCGGCCACCGTGCCGACGATGACCTCTCGAGTCACCGAAACCAATCTACATGTTAATTCGGAACTTGCCGAACAGTTAGATCCGATCGAGTTCTCCTCCGTAAACGAGCTCTTGGATCGCATCGCATACGGAGTCGCCACAGACACGACCGGATCAGGCCTAAAACCGATCTGAGAGAGATCAACTCTCCCCAGGCTACCCATCATGTTGCTGTGATAGAGGAGCAATGCGGCAATTCTTCTTCTATCTTAAGGACTAGCTACGTCCGGATTCCCGATCCCTCCATGCTGGATTCCCGCAGAGAGACGGATGTCGATCAAGCCCTGAACTTAAAGTCAGGCAGCGGGTTGGATTCATTGGATAACACTCAAAAATCCAAACTTCCGAAGTTCGAAACTTCCCCGCCGAGTCTTAAATTGACGGGGTTCCGGATCCAGCCCACCCGCCCACCCAAACATTAGCGATCTATCCCGAATTCGCAAGAGCCCGTTGAACAAGACATCATTATCGGGCGATTCCTCCTGGTTATGGACAGGATAAAGGACTGCCGAGAGGAGGACACAATCCCAATTTTCTGCAATAATTGCACGGACAAGGGAATCCTAAACGCCATAAATCGTCGCAAAATTACACACTTTGCCGACTTGGTGACCATAGTACAAAAGTACCGTGCGATGGAGAGCGCCTGGAAAACCGAAAGTAAATTTTGGGATAATCCGGCCCCGAATACATCCCTAGTCCGAAATAAAAGGGTGCATCATTACCAAGCACCTGGGTTAAACACCAAAAAACCAAAAAACCCTAAAGGGTACGGAACCGTACTGGAGGGTTGGCTAAAAGGACCCTGCAAAATTCACAGTACAGAGGGCGCCACTCCAACTCATAGCCTTCTAGCATGTTGGATACTATGGCAGGTGGCCAAAAGTGGCGAAGAGCTTCTAGCTTTAATCCCAGCCCAAAGAACACCAAAGACGGTGTTAATAGTCTTTGAGACTTTCGCATCAAATAATATGCGAAAACAACGCTCCATAACCTTGTCAAGTCTACCAAGTAGAAACAATAAATCCATGGAGTGACACAGCTATTACCTTTAATGCCAGTGACGAACCTAAATTCCGAACAACCCGAGCACCAGCAGCATTGGTCCTCAGTCGGATAGTGGACGGCTTTCACCTTACTAAGGTACTCATGGGTGGCGGCAGCGGACTAAACCTCATCTATGAGGAAACCCTCCGAAAAATGGAAATAGACTGGAACCGCATTGAGCGAAGCAGCCCAACCTTTAGAGGAATAATCCTCACCGGGAAGCATGCTGCACAGAAAAATCACACTGGACGTAGTGTTCGCTCACGGACAATTACAGGTCCGAGGAAGTCACGCTTCAAGTGGCCCTGCTCAACAGCGGATATCATTCTTTATTAGGACGAGAGGCATTCACAATTTTTCAAGCTATACCCCATTATGGGTACATGAAGCTTAAAATGCCCAGACCTAACGGAATCATCACTCTCGCTAGTGATCCAAAGATAGCACTCCGCGCTGAAAACAAGACAGCCGCACTAGCCCTCGAGGTGCTATCAGAAGCCCTAGCGGCCGAGGAACTCACCGCGATGCGCTCCACGGTGAACAGGGACGATGTGATACTTGATAAAAGATCCAAGTCCACCTCTTTTAAACCAGCGGATGAAATAGTCAAATTCCAAGTCCACCCAATGGACCCTACAAAGACGGCCTCCATTGGGGCACAACTAAACCCTGATGTAGACGCCACACTACGAGAATTTCTACGAGAAAACTAGGACATCTTTGCCTGGCACCCTTCAGACATGCCAGGAATCCCGCGTCAGCTGGCCGAGCACAGCCTAAATATCCTAAAAGGATTCAAGCTACCAAACAGGCTCTTGGCGCTTTTAGAACCCAAGAGACAGGCCATGGGAGAGGAGCTAGCCAAACTTTTGGAAGCCGGATTCATCAGAGATATAAAACATCCGGACTTGCTAGCAAACCTGGTGATGGTACCAAAGAAGAATAAATCCTGGCGCCTATGTGTTGATTTTAAAGACCTCAATAAGGCTTGCCCAAAGGATCCCTTCCCCCTCCCTCGAATTGATCAAATTATTGATGCTACAGCAGGACACGACTCATTGTGCTTCCTCGACGCGTACTCCGGCTACCACCAAATCAAGATGGCGGAGCTGCACAAAGCTGCAACAACATTCATCACTCCATACGACCCGCTCGCTTCAACACAATGCCCTTTGGGCTCAAAAACGCCGCACAACATATCAACAAGATGATTCGGACATGTCCGCAAACCAGATCAAGAAACAAAGGTGGAAGCATATGTAGATGACGTGGTCACAAAACCAATCACGCCGAAACTCTAGTAGATGACTTGAGGCTCACATTCGACAATCTTCAAAATATGACATCAAGCTCAATCCGGAAAAATGCGTCTTCGGGCGTTCCAACCGTAAAGCTCCGGGCTTCATTGTGTCCGGTAGAGGAATTGAAGCAAACCCAGCCAAGATCCGAACTCTGTCACAATTGGATATTCCAAAAGACCTCAAACAAATACAAAAATTGACGGGATGCGTAGCGGCTCTAAGCCGCTTTATCTCCCGTTTGGGAGAAAAGGCGTTACCCCTTTACCGCCTGCTCCGGCGCACCAAACACTTCGAGTGGACGGATGCCGCCACGGCCGGACTCGAAGAAATAAAGGCCATTTTGGCAACAAATCAGGTCCTTGTCGCGCCCAACATGGGCGAACCAATGCTATTATATATCGCCGCAACACATCAAGTTGTCAGCGCGGTGCTCGTTGTCGAACGAGAAATGAACGGACACCGGTTCCCTCTTCAAAAACCGGTTTACTATGTGTCCACTGTCCTAACTCCATGCAAGTCCCGGTACCCACACTATCAAAAGATAGCATACACGGTGTTCATGGCATCCCGGAAGCTGCGACACTACTTTCAAGAGTGTTCGATAACGGTAGCCTCCGAAGTACCTCTTAACGACATTATAAACAACCGCGACGCGACGGGCCGGATTGCTAAATGGGCCATAGAGCTCCTTCCATTCGACATAACTTATAAGCCACGGCGAGCTATTAAGTCACAGGTTTTGGCCGACTTCGTGGCCGAATGGACTGAAGCCGAACTCCCTAAAGAGTACGGCGCATACTCCAATTGGATCATGCACTTTGACGGCTCCAAAATGTTGGCCGGCCTAGGGGCTGGCGTTGCCTCGACGCCCCCAATCGGGGACACAGCCTAATACGCCCTTCAAATAATGTATACGGACTCCAACAACGCAGACGAATCACGAGGCCCTTCGCACGGCCTCCGGATGGCGTCTCCATGGGCATTAAACGCCTAGAGGTGCGCAGGGATTCAACCTCGCGATATCTCAAATAAACAGAGACTTTGATGCCAAAGATCCAAAATGGCAGCATACCGCAATGCGGTTCTAAAATGTCAAGACGGTTCAAGGGCTCGAATTTCATCATATAGCCCGGATAACAACCAGTAACGGACATATTGGCACGCATCGGTGCAAAACGCGATGCCGCCCCACCCAATATCTTCCTCGAACAGCTGTTCAAGCCATCCGCATTATGGGAAGGGAGTCCGCAATAACAATCCGGACTCCAACCGCACCGCCTCGACGCCAACACTTCGACACAATCGGAGGCTCGCCACCGAGATAACACCCTCTGCCCATGAAATAATGGCGGTTATCGCCCCGTGGACGGAACCATTCCTAGCCTACCTAACTAGGCAGGAACTCCCCGAAGACCAAAATGAGGCTCGCTGCATAGTATGGCGATCTAAAGCCTATAAAGTCCATGAGGGAGAGCTTTATAAGAAAAGCACTACCGGAGTCCTTCAAAGGTGTATCTCCGAAGAGGAAGGGCGAAACCTCCTGGCTGAAATTCATGCCGGACTAGGTGGGCACCACGCCGCAGCCCGGGCCCTTGTAGGCAAGGCCTTCCAGATAGGATTTTATTGGCCGACGGCCGGAAGATGCAGGACTTAGTCCAACGATGCGTCGGTTGCCAGCTTCGCTAACTAAAGCCACATGTCACCCACCGCCTTAAAACTATACCCATCACCTGGCCGTCATGTCCGGGGCTTGACATGGTTGGACCCCTTAAGGGAGGAACCCACAAGCAAAAATACCTATTGGTCATGGTGGATAAATTCACCAAATGGATAGAGGCCAAGCACATTAAAACGGCGAATCCGGACCGGTGATAGACTTCATATCGGGGTAGTGCACCATTACGGTGTCCCCACAGTATCATCACTAATAACGGCACCAACTTCACGGCCGATGAGGTCAAATTATGGTGCAAAAACATGGGCATCAAGCTCGATTACGCCTCAGTCTATCACCCTCAAACCAACGGCCAAGTCGAGCGGGCAAACGGTCTAATCATGAGCGGCATTAAACCGGACTAGTGCGGTCCTCAAGGAATCTAACACGCCTTTGGGTTGAGGAGCTCGACTCAGACTGGGGGCTGCGGACCACGCCGAATCGTGATTATCGATTCACACCATTTTTTATGGTGTACGGTGCATAGGCAGTCCTACCCTGCGACATAATTCATGACTCACCTCGCGTGCGCATGTATGAAGAAAGAGAAGCCGAGCTCGATCGGCAGGACAGTTTGGACGCATTGGAGGAGGAGCACGACGTGGCAAAAGCTCGTTCCGCATTCTATCAACAGCAGGCTCGAAGATACCAAAGCAGGGAAGTACGGGGCCAAAGCTTATAACATTGGCGAACTAGTTCTACGCCTGCCGGACAAGAAAAAGGACAAACTAAAGCCCAAATGGGAAGGTCCCTTCATCATCGACCAGGTCCTGACCGTGAGCATACCGCTTCTCTTAAACACATCGGATAACCGACTCGAGCTGAACCCATGGAACGCAGCCCGTCTACGAAGATTCTACGCCTAAGCGCCGGACTCCAAGTTCGTCTCCTTCCTCCGTCCACATTTTCTATTTTTGATGTCTTTTATTTCTCTCCTTCCTGCTCCTTCTTCTTGAAGCCTCTAGAGGCTCGTTTGCGTTTTTTTCGCACATACTTGATGCGTTGTCCGCGCTCATTATACCTTGGGGCTTCTTTAACAGAAGCTTATTTATACGGCTTCATGCCCAACACATGCATTAAACTTCCGCATGTACCTTTTATTCACCATTATACGCATCGATATGACTTAAGTTTTGGCCAAGCTGGGTTGCCTGGCTCGTGCTTACCCCTACGCTCCCGATTGTTCGGCTAGGTGGTAAAGGAGCACCTCTGCGATTGTTCTTGTCGGGTCACCGGATGTGTACCTCAGACCGGGTGAAGCCGAAAGCTAGCGTTCTTAAGGGAATATTCGGTCGGTGAACTGAAAGATGATTTTAACTATTTACCCATCTGCCCCAGATGATTTTACGCTTTCATAGCAGCTTTGACATGCAATTTTGGGAATGCATCCCAGCGAAAGGAACCCTTAACGGAACTATTCTCCCTGGAAGATGTTTCTTACTACCCATGTAATATAACATAACTAGTTGGGCACTTGTCTGATACAGCAATAATGACCCCTACACCTTGTCTCCATGCATACCCCGGTTCTTATATAACCACTAAGGTATTCGGACACACTCCGGACTATTGGGTCCTGAGGTCGAAGCGAAAAGGTCCGCTGTGACGAACGATCTACAATCCCGCTAGAAGACATTTTTTCATGTCATATTTTTACATAGTCAACTCGAGTCATTGTATTCCTCCTCAATGCCATCTAATAGGCTATCTAATTTACAATCTTGCTGGGAATACTTGGCGGCAAATTCTACTTGGCCGTACACTAAGCTTACAGGGTTCTCCATCCCATCAAGCCCCACAGGTCCGACCTCGGCCATGTGGTTTGGCTCAGCCTTCGTGTAACGCGTCTTTACCATGGCCCAGGCCTCCCTGGCGCCTTGACGGCAGGCCGATATCTTCCATAGTCGGAAGCGTCGCCATGCTCCTTGAAGCCGCTCTGCCAGCTCTCCAATGCCTTCGGGCAGGGAGATAGATGGCCACAAGGCCTGGCCGATGCCTTTCATCACCTGCCGGACTCGTTCGATGCGGTGACGAATTCGGGAAGAAGATCACCAAGAACTGGGCATCTCCTCCTCGTGACGACACTGTGAGCAAACCTACATACATGTTTATGTTAGTCGCCTTCCTCGCCGAACTCTTTCAAAGTTCGCTCAAGCACTTACTGAAAATGCCGCGACGAAGCCGCCGATTCTCCTTTACGGAGTCAGCCAGCTGGGCACGAACATCCTTTAGATCCTCACCCAGTTTGGTGTTGTCATCTTGGAGGTTATTTTTCTCCTGCCGCACCCTCATAAGCATGCTCTCGCCGGCCTTTAGCTGGCGCAAGAGCTGTTGCTTGTCCGGATCTAGTCCGGCGCCATCTGCAATATTTTTGTCAGATTTACACACCCGCCGCACTTCATAAACTATTTATCTTTTGAAGCGTATATTACGGAGGGGTCTCTGTGGCTCCCTCATGGCGGCTAGTGCGGCCTCAAGTTGGGCCTTGCACTCCTCAAGCTCCTGGGACAGTCGGGTATTCTTTTTCGTAAGATCCTGCATAACAAATGATCCTTAAATCAGTTATTCTAACTATTTTACGTCTCGGGGGCTACTGGCACATATAACTGTCAAATCTCCTTACCCGTATGTCCTTTACATACTGCTCTGTGGCTCTGGCTAGACCATCTTGAGCGGCACGGAGGTGCGCATCTCCCGAATTGAAGGCATTCAAGGCCTCTTGGGAGAAACACGCGTCACGAAGAACTGTCCGGCGGCGCCTGTGATTCATGGCGCTCTCCACCTCGGAGTTGGTGGCGGACAATTTGTCGGCATCCTCTGTCGGAGGAGCATCCGACGCACGTCTCGTGCTCGCCTCGGCCTCGGACCCGGCTTTGATGCCCGGCGGTGAAGGTTCGATTGGCAACCTCTCCGGACTCAGTCCGCGGCGCTCTTTTTCTGAAAGGAGCACCCGGCGTTAGTACGCCTTCCAGAATCAATCTCGGAGTATGGTGACACGCCATACCGCTATGGCGGAGTTTTGATCCGGACCGCACTTCTTTTTAACCACAGGCCGCCTCGCCTTGTTGGCTGGCCACCGCGGGCTCGGCTTCTCGCTCAAGGTACCCCCTGCGAAACACCATTGGTATACGGTGATCAAAAATTAAGCATGGATGGGTCATTATCAGGGTTTTGGGATCTCGGTCTCAGTTACCTGTGAGGCTGGAAGTATTCCGGGGTAATCGGCCGTAATGGCAACCAAAGCATTGTCGATGCTAAGTTGGTAGAACACCCCATCGATCAACTCCACCTATTTATCCGGATCCTCTTCGGAGGCCGGATCGAGGGACCGTTCCGGATCCTCAGGTTGTGGGGGCGGGCCTCCACAGTCCGGCGCAGTTCCTGCGCAGAAACCATGAAATGAGATATTTAATCACGGGAACATGGATCGGACAGGCCACAAAGATGTTTGCTTACCCAGCTTCGAGGATTATTCGAAGAAAACTCCTTCAGTGGATTGACGCGGAGGAAATCCTCCTCCTCCCTTTATACATGGCGCATAAGATCTTCACCAGTTCGGTGACCGATCCCGCCCTTGCGGCCATAGCGGGTGGCGTCGTCCTCCCCGTTGAAGTCCCACATGGGGTGGCCCCTATATTGGACCGGCTGCACTCCCCTCATAATGTAGATTGCCATGACTCCAATCATGGTCAATCCGGCATGAGCCAGTAATCTTATTCGGCTCATCAAGTAGAGGACATCCTGGTCCCTCCGGGGGCTCCGAGGGCGCCAGCTTAGGCGCTTCTTCAGAGGATCATTGCTAAACTTCGGAAGGCCGATCCGAACAGGATCCGGCAGCAGGACGTCCTCCATGTAAAACCATTCCGAAGGCCAGTCTTCGGACACCTTCTTCGGGGTTCCGGATAGGTATCCGGTCTCGGCGATGCGCCATAGCTCGGCTCCGCCCACTTGATATATTGACCCCTCATAAGAACGGGGTACTAGGCAGAATAATCTCTTCCACAGCCCGAAATGAGCCTCGACGCCAGAACAGTTCGCAAAGGGCCACGAAGCTCGCGGTGTGCAAGATGGAGGCAGGAGTAAGGTGGTGCAATCGAGGTCAGAGAACTCCAAGAGTCCCCGGAGAAACGGATGGATTGGAAATCCGAGTCCTCTTACTAGATAAGAGATGAAGCATACCCGCTCTCCTTTAGAGGGATCGGGACACTCTCCGCTTGCTTTCCGCCCTTGTAAGTGGCAAGTCCGGCTCGAACCGGAACCATGAAGGCCGGGGGAAGAAATCCCTTGGTTTGGAGTATAACTAGCTCGCTATATGGATCGAGCATCTCTCCCAATTTCCAGGCTGAGGGCTGGGAGCGCGAGAGGAGGAGCCGCGTCGATTGTCCATGATGGAATGGGCTTTGGTCAGAGGTGCTCCGATGAAAGCTCGCGAAGGAGGGATGGTGTGACTCAGATCTAGATCCTCGCCCCTTTTATAAGCAGCTCATTTCCGCAGCTGGGGGGGTAAGTGTAAAAATACCCTGGCTTTTCGCATTCATTCAAACACGTGGAAGATGGCCATTATTGGGCGTAGAAGCCAAGGAGCGCAACATTTATCAGAAGCCGGACACTATTCGACAAGTATATGGAATTTGGAGAAGAACCCGCTCGCAATGCCGAAGACAATCAACGCTACCGGACTCATCATCATTGAAGCCTGGTTCGGGGCTCTTGAGGGAGTCCCGGATTAGGGGTGTCCGGATAGCCAAACTATCACCGTTGGCGGACTCTGGACTATGAAGATACAAGATTGAAGACTTCGTCCCGTGTCCGGATGGGACTTTCCTTGGCGTGGAAGGCAAGCTTGGCGATACGGATATGTACATCTCCTACCATTGTAACCGACTCAGATAACCCTAACCTATCCGGTGTCTATATAAACCGGAGGGTTTTAGTCCGTAGGACGAACAACAATCATACCATAGGCTAGCTTCTAGGTTTAGCCTCCTTGATCTCGTGGTAGATCTACTCTTGTACTACCCATGTCATCAATATTAATCAAGCAGGAGTAGGGTACTACCTCCATCGAGAGGGCCCGAACCTGGGTAAAACATCGTGTCCCTTGTCTCCTGTTACCATCCGCCTAGACGCACAGTTCAGGACCCCCTACCCAAGATCCGCCGGTTTTGACACCGACAGTGATGCTCTAGTCCCACTAGTGGGCATTCTTGACATTGATTGCTTGCATGATGTTGATCAATCTATTACCATGCTTCATGCTAGTGCGACTTCCTCATGTGATGATTTCTTGCCCATTTACGATGAGTATGAGGATTCTCATGTGGAGTCTATTAGTTGTGATGCCATGTTACATAGTATTTCTTGTGACAATTCTCTAGGTCACATCATGTTTGACAATCCGTTGACTTTTCATATGCTATGAATGAGATCAACCATATGTCTTATTTGCAATCTCATCGTAGTGACCATGCATATGCCATTAAAATAAACCCAATTTGCACATGTGGCATAGATGACAAGCCCATGGTTATTGGCATTTGTTTTTCTTGTGATGATATTGATATGCTCCCATTGCATCATTTATATCATATGCCATGCCATGACTACCTAGCTTCGGATATGCATTGTTTTGGATGTTGTCCATTTTCTTCGTATGGTGTTTCCAATATTGCTCATGAGGAGACCCCCATAGTTTCCTCATACATGTTAGGAGATTTTGATCCATCCTATCCATTGCATGATACCAATAATTATGTGCACAATATGCTCCCCATGAATCATAATGATATTGTTGTGCCATATACTAGTATGCTCAATTTGCATCCCCATCGTGTTATACATAAAAACTATTCTTTCATGATGGATGACATGTTCTTATACCATGCATCAAATTTCTTCGAGCATTGCTTATCTTGTGCTAACTCACACGTGCACATACACATCATGATGGATGACGTGTACATTTACCACACACACAATTTCTTTCGCTTGTGTACTTGTTGTGTAGATACCCATGAACATTTGTCAACCTCACAATCCCATGAGTTGACAAAACGAGCTCTAGAGAGCAATGATGACTTGGAATACCATGGATTGCCTTTTCCACCGCTATCTTCACGCTAAGTCTTCGCGCATTTATTCTACATGGCCCTAACATGGTTATGGGTTATTGTCCATTACATATTATATGCCCATCTTGCCATGTTCTCTTTGCATGATATGCTCATTACTATGCCTTTACCATGCATTTGTGACCCATGCTTTGCATTACACATGGTGATTGATTCTAGTACTTGTATGTGTATTTGCAAGCTTGGTGGAGATATTGCTTATTATTTCCATGTTCCGTTTGTGAACCATTACTATGATGATACTATGATCTTGCTTTGTGTTCGTGCTTGCGATATGTCATGTGCATTGTCAATGCCTATTATTTACTAACATGACATGATTGCCATGATTTCCTCTAGTGTATTGCATCTTCGCTCCACTAGTTTGCACGACTTGATTTATATGCTTGATTATGTTGCATCACCAATGATTCATACTTGCTCATTTCATGCAGTTGATGACAACCATCTACATGCTTTGCACATGATTATTATTACTCCTCGTCATATCTCTCCATATGTTGCCTCCCTCATGCTAGATGATTTGCCATGTATTGAGTGCAGCTATGCCTTTATTCTTGTTAATGAGTTTTCCCGCATAGCATTCTCACATATAATTGGAGATTTTGACATATTCCTTGTGAAGCATGCTTGTCTTACTTCTTTGCACCATATACCTAGTGCCATGAATATGGTCATTGTTGCGTCATATTATTCATCCACTTGTGCCTCTAATGGTTATGTGCAAAAGATGAGAACCATCATGATGGATGATGTGTTTATCTACCATGCGCATACGTTCTTTTTTTGTGTGTGCATGTGTAGGATACTTGCACATGGTGACGACTTCCACATCACGTGACTTGACCATTCGAGTTCTTGAGAGCGAACCACCTTCTACCATGGCAATTCTACATCGCATTTGCTTGTGTTTCGGCATTGTGAAGGACACACAAGGACATGCTTTCAAGGTGATTTCCTCTCTTTTGAGAACCCCCAAACCATGAGCATGGATATTATAGATAATACTACTTGTGTTGCTTGTCCCGTGAGACTTATTGGCCATTTTGGACCACTTGCTTGCACACATGTTAGAGATCTTGCTTCGACTTGTCATTTTCATCGTTCCATGCATCATGATATATATGCCTCGTGTGTTGCATCCAATTCTTGGATTACTTGCTCCTATCATATGTTTGGTTGCAACAATGTCACTTCTTCACTTATGCCATGTCCCATTACTTGTCACATGATTGACTTGATTGCCTCACACATGATGAACAATTGCTCCATATATTGTGTTGAGTGCCATACTTCTTCACTACACCCTATGCACGTTATGCTTGGATTGTCTTGCACTTGACCCATGTGTTTAGACACTTCATTTTATTTGGTGTTGTGAATGATTCCTATGCCTACCATAGACCTTTCATTGAGCGATTTGCCCATGATTGCTATCACCATGAGGTAGATGCTTCTTCTCTTGTCACATACATTTGCATCACTACCTCACATTTGCATACTTGTCCCCATGATATCTTTGCTTGTGCTCAATTCATATGCTTACATGCCATGACACAATCCCTTGTCACACCATATGCTTTGCATGATGACGACACTTGTTTGGTGCATCACCCCTCGAATGCTTGGTTTTGCACTAACGCTAACCACAGTTGTTTTTCCAAGTGTTTTTGAAGGAATCCCAAGACGGTGCGACATTGGAGAGTGCCCATTTTGAGCTTCAAGATGACGAGAACTTGGTGATCGACCACTCCTACACGGCGACGCCATCTCTTTCCCATGGTGATTTGGATTTTGATCCGAGGTCGGATCTTTCCCAAGGGGGAGGGGATGATGCGGAGCATCCTACAAACATCACCATGTCAAGAGTCCATTTGGCAAGTGACACGTGCGACATCTACTTCACATACACAAAGGGGAATCATCTCCTTTACACGTGTTCACTTGACCCTCTCGAGGATGGCATACTACTTGACACTCCTCCCGTGTGCATGCATAGGTACTGTCGAAGCTTCACGAATGTCGAGGAGGAGTGCAAGCGCCACAGAACAACTACACCATCCGCGAGGGAAGCGTGGAAGAGAAGGAAGAAGAAACATGGACAAGCTTCTGGAAAGCCCGGAACTTCCGGCCGCTGCCCGAAACTTTCTTCTTTCGTGAAATTATTCACTTGCATGGTGTGCCAAATACTATTGTTTTAGATCGTGATACTAAATTTCTCAGCCACTTTTGGAGATGTTTATGGGCTAAGTTGGGGACTAAACTGATTTTTAGTACTACTTGTCACCCCCAAACTGATGGTCAAACTGAAGTAGTCAATTTAACATTGTCTACTATGCTTAGGGCTGTTTTGAAGAATAATAAGAAAATGTGGGAAGAATGCTTGCCTCATATTGAATTTTCTTATAATTGTTCATTGCATTATACTACTAAGATGTGCCCTTTTGAATTGTGCATGGTTTCCTACCTCGTGCACGTATTGATTTGTTCCCTCTTCCATCTTCGGAGAAGGTTAATTTTGATGCTAAAGAACGTGTTGAATTGATTTTAAAAATGCATGAGTTAACTAAGGAAAACATTGAGCGTATGAATGCTAAATATAAACTTGCTAGAGATAAGGGTAGAAAACATGTTGTGTTTGCACCTGGAGATCTTGTTTGGTTACATTTGCGTAAGGATAGGTTTCCTAATTTGCGCAAATCAAAGCTCATGCCACGTGCTGATGGTCATTTTAATGTGTTAGAGAAAATAAATGATAATGCATATAAACTTGCGCTGCCTACAGATTTTGTTAGTCCCACTTTTAACATTGCAGATTTGAAGCCTTATTTGGGAGAGGAAGATGAGCTTTCGTCGAGGACGACTTCATTTCAAGAAGGGGAGGATGATGAGGACATCAATACCATTGTTACACCCACAGCCCTGCCGCTATACATAATGGACCAATTACTAGAGCTTGTGCATGCCAATTGAATTATCAGGTACTTCCGTTTCTTGGTAGCGATTCTAATGTTCATGAGAATATGATGCTGCCTAAATTGGATATATTTGTTTTGCTTACAAATGAAGGGCCTAGCTTGGACAAGATAGATGAATCTTGGAGCAAGTTCAAGCATGGAGATGATGGCATGCGCAAGGGGAACAAGAACGGAGTTACAAGTGATGATTCCAGGACTTTGAAGCCACCATAATGAGTGCATGAAGCTTTGGACGAAATATACAAGATGCCACATCATAAATTTCGTCCAGAGGCTATTCTAGGTGGTGCGTCACCTTATTTTTGGGCCAGGCCCATGTAATTTTGAAATACTTGGTTATAGGCAGTTTTTAGAGTCCGTATGTGTGGGGAAACATGAGTTAGGGTTGGTTTCGGACCCCTCCTCCAAGGTCCACGAAATTCCCCCCTCTCTCCTCTATATATACAGCCCTTAGGGCATCGTTTATACTTTGGGTCTTGTTTAGATTAAAATTTCGCCATAGCTGCAACTTCGCGTACTTCGTTTGTGTTCAACGACCAGACAAAGGCGTCACAGAACCCCACCTTCGTTAATAAAGCTTTCCTCTTTTATTCTCAATATGCAGATTGCAATCTCAGTTTCTTGCTTGTCCTTCGTCTGTTCGCAGTAAATAGACCCTCGTGGTCAAGTTGAACGCGCTCCGACATGGTCAATAACCCCTCGAAAGTTGGTTTAGCGAAGCTAAGGCGCGACGTCTTCACACGTTCATAGTCGGATAGTCAAAGTCGATTCCCACAGAAAACGATTGCTATCTCATCGAAACATCGGGACACCTTCGCCTCTATCAAGTGGTATTAGATTTCCAAGTTGCTCGGTCAGATTTTCCAGTTTTTCATAGTTTAGATCGAGTCTGTTCTTCATACCTACAGTCCACGAAAAAGCCAAAAAAAATTAGGGTTAGTTCATCATATCCGAACCAGTCTGAGCCTTTGCATAGTCTTTTCAGTAATTTGCTTTGTTGAATTTGCGGTTGCATCGTCGTGTCTAGTTGCTTGTCTTAGAGTCTAGTGTTTTAGAGTTTCGAGTTCTGGTCATAAGTTATCACGCCGCCGCCGCACCATCATCATCTCCCCTGCCATCTACCACCACCGCTTATCCACCACCGATCCATCTCCATATACCATCACCAATCGGTATCCATATACCACCACCAATCTGTATCCATATACCACCACCGCTGCCATATCCTACCACCATATATCCACCACCAATCCGAGTTCCTTTCATATTAGGTTTGTTTTCGAGATCCGTCTAATTTCCGATTCGTGTTTCCTTGCCTCAGTAGGTTTCGGAAATAAAAGAAGAGTCTGGAGACCCCCGGGCAGTTTTTAGGCCAAATTTTTCGCAGGCAAAAATATTTTTTCCCTATCCTATTTTTAGGCTTTTCTGAGTCTTTTGAGCCACGTGCCATCATAGTGATTTTTTGTCGCACTTTTTCGTCGTCGCTGCCCTGATTTCCAAAAAAAAGTCAAAAAAATCCGTGCCCATCCTGTCAGTTTGACCTGGGAAGAGTTTTGAGGCACTCGCTATTATAGTGATTTTTTGCAATAAAAAAGAAAAAGAGGAGCGCGAAAAAAAGGAGCGCAAAAAAAACAGAGCGAAAAAGAGAAATTCGAGAGTGTGCTTTTCCCTTGTTTACGTGCAGCGCCGTGATTTTTTTAGTGTTCTAGGCTCACGTCTCTAGCACGGTCTAGCCTAGGACCAGCATAGTACCGTCGTTGAGCGTTTATTCAACTTTGCATCTCTGAATTGATTATTGCTAATATTTCTTCTACCATATTATAAGCCTTCCTAGCTCCACATAAATCTACGTCGTGCGTTTGACTCTCCTTGGTAATCGCTCTATCCAAGCTTTGAGAGTTTTGACTGCATTGATTACCGGTCATCGTCTGCTGCTGGGTAAGAACTGGTATGAATTTGGGATTTGCTTGACGGATTTGTGACACCCACACCACCACTGGTTAGTAGTCTGTAGGATCATATTCTTGTGTGTTTCTATTGCTACTAACCATGGTAGGATCACAAGACGACGAGATTGACTGGGAGAACTTGACGAACAAGGAGCTTCATGATAAGTTTCAGCAAATGATGAGTGGACAGGTGCAAGATGTGCTAAACAGATTTGAAGAGGCCATGAAGAAGATAGATGGCATGGAGAAGACGATCGAAACAAAGCTCGATAACAAGTTTACTGAATTGCTTCGCGTTTTCCACCACCACAGCCGGCTGCACCTATCGCACCTCTACAACAACAACAACAACGTCGCCTTCCAAATCAAGTGGGACGAGCAAAACACGTTCCCATTGACCCTGGGCAAAATTCTGGTGCCGCTGTTGATGCTTCTGTAGCTCCTGCTGCTACTGCAGAGGTGGAGGACCATTACGAGGATGAGGTTGATCAAAATCAAAACTACGTGCAACCACCAAAGACCACCACCACTGTGTCGCCCTCGTATATCATCGCAACGGTAGGGATGCACCACCACCTGAGGTACGAGATCACGACCTTTTTCCTAAACTGAAATTGAATATTCCACCATTTGAGGGTAGATATGTTCCTGATATATATCTTACTTGGGAGTTAGAAATTGAACAACGTTTTACATGTTTACAATATCCCGAGGAGAGATGTCTTCCTGCTGCTGTTTGTGCTTTCACTAGTGGTCTGAACATTGTAGATTATATCCTATTCCAGCTACTTGGGCCGCTTTGAAAACTGTTATGCGTACTCGTTGGGTTCCACCATATTATCAATGTTAATTACTTCAAAAATTGCAGCACTTAAGACAAGGAAAAAATTCTGTAGAAGAATATTATCAGGAATTACAAACTGGCATGATTAGATGTGGTATTGTTGAGGAGAATGAAGCTATGCTTGCGCGTTTTATGGGTGGATTAAATCAAGAGATTCTGTAGCGACCCGACCTAAAACGGTCAAGTCTCTGTGCTTCAGTGTCATCCCTGGATCGGTAATGCTGACACACACGCTACAAGAAGGAGTTATAACAAAGTAGCAATCACACACTTATTACATCGAATGTCTCAGAAGAGAACTGATTACAATAAATATGGCTTAAGGCCATCTAATACGATAACAGCGGAAGGCTTGGAAGATAATGTGAGTCCATCAACTCCAACGACATAGCTGAGCTGCACGGGAACGACCTAATGAACCTTACTCCTCGTCTGAAAAGTCTGCAACATTTCAGTAGAGCAATATAATACAGTAGAGCAAGAACAGAATAATGCTATCACTACATGCATATTTGGCTGGTGGAAAGCTCTATGGTTATAGTTTTGCGAAAAGCCAATTTTTTCCTACAACAAAGGAATAAGTTTTATTTTAACTATCATGGTAGTTGAAACATCATTGAGAAGGTTCCTCCAACTCAATCCCAATTAAAAGTAATTATCAACCCAACAATATTAATTTAGAGTGATGAGATACTTAGGATAATCCAAGTACTAGATACTCAAGATGTCCATAACCGGGGACACGGCTAACCATGATTAGATTGTACACTCTATAGAGGTTTGCTCACTTTTCCCCACAAGACTCGATCTCCTCTGTTGGATTTCTCGCACTACATGGTGTTTGAGAAACGGATGACCGAGACACGGTCTTTCAGAAACAGTAACTCTTTACTCCGGGCAGACCTTACCAACCTACATCCCTCTACCTGCTGATCCACCTCTTCAAGAGCTCATGCAACCTACTCAACTATGCTAGAGCCCATAATAGCTTGTGCTTGCACACGGAAGTTCCTAGCATGAAAATATCTCAGTTCCCTTTGAGCCTGGGTGGCGGACCTTAGGATTATCACATGGGTACTCCGGGATATCCTAGGACAACACTGGATTCTCCAGGTGCCCGACAAGCAATCCACCCAGATGTGTATTAAATTTGCCACCTTAAGTTTAACCATTATTTACCAATCTCACATCTGTCATGGATTCATTCACCCAAACCACGTCTACGAGCATAGCATAGCAATATAAGCAATACGTAGAAGTAACTCCCAAGGGTTTGAATATAACAGGGCAATAGGTCCTACCTCATCAACTACTTCCTAATACCCACAAGTTAATCACATCCTAGTCATGCAATGTTTGAGGATTGGAACTAATGCATAAAAACAGGGTATGAAAGGAGTATGATCAATGTGTTACTTGCCTTGCTGACGATCCGCAAAACCTAGGGCCTCGTAGTAGCACGCTTCGCACTCCGGGAATTCTATCGCAAACAAACAGTAGAATACATAAGCATTCAAGCAAAGATGAACGGGCAAAACTCAAATAAGAAAAATTGACCAAAAAGTTCAACTTAAGAACTCCGGTTTGCGAAAAGAATCAAATCAAACGGAGCAACGAAACTCAAACTGCGAAAGAAACAAGATCCGTTTACTAATCTGAACTAAGGTCAAATTTTATAGTACCAAAATCTTGTTCAAGTTGATTAAACAGAAAGAGGGTTTCGAGACGAAGATCTAGGCACTTGAGTCGCCTGATTCTGATAAATGAGCGAAAAGATAAACTGAAACGAAAATCGGATCAGAAATCGCGATAAAAAATAATCGCGAAAAATCCGAGAAAAAGAAAACTGACGAATAGGCTAACGAACGAACGTTCGCTGTCTGCGGCTAACGAGTGAACACCGTTCGTTAAAACGAACGTACAGACGAACGTCCGCTAAATAAACTAAACCGACAAAAAAATTGGTCTATTAAAAAAACGAAAACTAGGGTTTTCTAAAAAAACCGGATCGGTTTTAAAATAAAACCGAACGGCGGCAACGGCGGCTTATACCTCTGGCGAGGTCCGGCGAAGCGGGGCGGCTCCGGCGAGGTGGGCTGTGGCGGCAACGGCAAAGCGGCGCGGTGCTAGGCGGCGGGCGGCGACGGGCGGGCGCGGCACAAGGCGGGTTCGGTGGTGGTGAGGGGGTCCGGGGCGGCGTATATAAAGGAGGGGGGCTAGCTTGGGGGAGGGGGCAAGGCGGCGCGGGAGAGGAGTCCCGGTCGGACTCGGCGCGCGGCGGCGGCGGTCTCCGCGTCGGGGACGAGGCGGACGGCGCGGCTGGGCTGGGCCGGCTGGCTGGGCTTCGGCCCAGTCGGCGAAGAGAAGATTTTTTTAAATAATTTCGCCGAAACTTAAATAAATCCTAGAAAAATAAATAAAAATCTAAAAATACCAAAACAAATTTTCACCGTCTAAATAAAATATTTAGAACAAGATGAACATTTTCTTGGCCCTAAAATGCAATTTGAAAAAGGTGCAATTTTTCTAATGCAAATAAAATAGCAATAAAATTCGAATAAAATCAAATATTTGATTTTAATATTTTTCCTCCAATATTTCATTTATTTTGGAGAAGTCATATTATCTCCTCTCATATATTTAAATATTAAATATTTTTGGAGAGAAAAATAATTAAAACCAATAATCCTCGTTTCAATATTTGATAAAATTCAAATATGAAAACAAGGAACTCCCCAACTCTCTCCGAGGGTCCTTGAGTTGCTTAGGATTTCGAGGATTGCAAAACCAAATGCAATAAAATATGATATGCATGAATGATCTATGTATAACATTCCAAATTGAAAATTTGGGATGTTACAGAATCATACCATTCTAGAGTATAAGGAGTATAATAATATCACTCGTTTATTCCATCTTGCTTGTAAAGCTGAACGTGAAGTGCAGGATCGACAGGCATTGGCGTGGACTAACTTTTCTGCAGGTCGACCTTCATCATCGACACCACGTGCATCCTCTACTTCCACACATTCTACTGCACCGACACCTCCATCAGTTGTTACCTCCAGCCGTGATACAAGGAAGCAGGAACACCACCATTATCTGCCAAGAGCACACCTATTGGGCCTGCACAGAGTTCTTTTTCCATGGCATCAACAGGGCACACAAGTGATATTATTTGTCGTCATTGTAAGGGAAGATGACATTTGGCGAGAGAATGCAAATCTCAGCGTGTGATGATTGCTACTGAGGATGGTGGGTATGAGTCCGCTAGTGGCTATGATGAGGAGACTTTGGCTCTTATTACACGTGAAGAACACGGGGGAGATGATTCTGATCATGAGACGCAATACATGGCTCCTGAAGATGCTGACAGGTATGAATGTTTAGTTGCTCAACGTGTTTTGAGTGTGCACAACACACAAGCTGAGCAAAATCAGAGGTATAATTTGTTCCATACAAAGGGAGTTGTGAAGGAATGTTTTGTTCGCGTCGTCATAGATGGAGGGAGCTCCAACAACTTGGCTAGCATGGAGATGGTGGACAAGCTATCTCTCACCACAAGACCACATCAACATCCTTACTACATCCAATGGTTCAACAACAACGGCAAGGTTAAGGCAACACGTACTGTTCGTGTGCATTTCAGTATCTCTACATATGCTGATTATGTTGATTGTGATGTGGTACCCATGCAAGCATGTTCCTTATTATTTGGTAGACCATGGCAATTTGATAAAAATTCTGTACACCATGGTAGAAATAATCAGTATACTCTTTTTCATAAGGATAGCCATATTACTTTGCTTCCTATGACTCTTGAATCCATTTTGAAAGATGATATTAATAGAGGTAATAAAGCAAAAAATAAGAGTGTAAATTAGATTGTGGCAAAAGAATTTGAGCAACAAATGAAACCTAATAATAAACCATCTAGTGTTGCTTCTCAAATTAAATTGAAAAGTGCATGTTTACTTGCCACAAAATCTGATATTGATGAGCTAGATTTCAGCAAATCTGTTTGCTATGCTTTTGTGTGCAAAGAGGCATTATTTTCATTCGAGTACGTGCCTTCCTCTTTGCCCCCTGCCATAAATAACATTTTGTAGGAGTTCACTGACGTCTTTCCACAAGATGTGCCACCGGGATTACCACCTATTCGACAGATTGAGCATCAAATTGACTTAATTCCCGATGGATCGCTACCCAACTGTGCACCATACCGTACCAATCCAGAGGAGACGAAAGAGATTATGCGTCAAGTATAGGAGCTGCTTGACAAAGGTTACATACGCGAATCCCTTAGTCCTTGTGTTGTTCCTATTATACTAGTGCCTAGAAAGGATGGTACGTCGCGTATGTGTGTTGATTGTAGAGGCATTAATAATATTATTATTCGTTATCGTCATCCTATTCCTTGGCTAGATGATATGCTTGATGAATTCTGTGGCTCTACAATTTTCTCCAAAGTTGATTTGCATAGAGGATACCATCAAATTCATATGAAATTGGGAGATGAATGGAAAACAACATTTAAAACTAAGTTTGGTTTATATGAGTGGTTAGTCATGCTTTTTGGGTTAACTAATGCACCTAGTACTTTCATGAGACTAATGAACGAAGTTTTATGTGCTTTTATTGGACGATTTGTGGTAGTCTATTTTGATGATATACTGATCTATAGCAGATCTTTGGAAGAACATTTGGAACATTTACGTGATGTTTTTATTGCTCTACGTGATGCACGTTTGTTTGGTAACCTTGGGAAGTGCACCTTCTGCACCGACGGAGTTTCTTTTCTTGGCTATGTTGTTACTCCACAGGGAATTGAAGTTGATAGAGCCAAGATTGAAGCTATTGAGAGTTAGCCGCAGCCCAAAACGGTCACACAAGTGAGGAGTTTTCTTGGCCTCGCTGGATTCTATAGACGTTTTGTGAGAGATTTCAGCACCATTGCTGCACCTCTCAATGAGCTTACAAAGAAGGATGTGCCTTTTGTCTGGGGTACCACACAAGAAGAAGCCTTCACGGTGTTGAGAGATAAGTTGACACATGCTCCTTTACTCCAACTTCCTGATTTTAATAAGACTTTTGAGCTTGAATGTGATGCTAGTGGAATTGGATTAGGAGGTGTGTTATTACAAGATGGAAAACATGTTGCATACTTTTCTCAAAAATTGAGTGGGCCTAGTCTGAATTATTATACTTATTATAAAGAATTATATGCTCTTGTTTGGACTTTAGAAACATGGCAACATTATTTATCGCCCAAAGAATTTATTATACATTTTGATCATGAATCTTTGAAACATATTAAAAGTCAAGCTAAATTGAATTGTAGACATGCTAAATGGGTTGAATTCATTGAGACTTTCCCTTATGTCATTAAACACAAGAAGGGTAAAGAAAATTTTATTGCTGATGCATTGTCTCGTCACTATACTATGCTTTCACAACTTGACTTAAAAATATTTGGTTTGGAGACCATCAAAGATCAATATGTGCATGATGCTGATTTTAAAGATGTGATGTAGAATTGTAAAGAAGGAAGAACGTGGAACAAGTTCGTCATTAATGATGGATTTGTGTTTCGTGCTAACAAGCTATGCATTCCAGCTAGCTCCGTTCGTCTTTTGTTGTTGCAGGAGGCGCATGGAGGAGGATCAATGGGACACTTTGGCATGAAGAAGACGGAGGATATACTTGCTACACATTTATTTCGGCCAAAGATGAGACGTGATGTTGAGCGTTTTGTTGCTCGCTGCACTACATGTCAAAAAGCTAAGTCACGACAAAATCCTCATGGTTTATATATGCCTTTGCGTGTACATAGTGTTCCTTGGGAGGATATATCTATGGACTTTGTTGTAGGTTTACCTCGAACAAAGAAGGGGAGGGATAGCATATTTTCTGTCGTGGATAGGTTCTCGAAAATGGCACACTTTATACCATGTCATAAAAGCGATGATGATGTTAATGTTTTTGATTTGTTCTTTCGTGAAATTATTCGTTTGCATGGTCTGCCAAATACTATTGTTTTAGATCATATACTAAATTTCTTATCCACTTTTAGAGATGTTTATGGGCTAAGTTGGGGACTAAACTGCTTTTTAGTCCTACTTGTCACCCCCAAACTGATGGGCAAACTGAAGTAGTCAATAGAACATTGTCTACTATGCTTAGGGCTGTTTTGAAGAATAATAAGAAAATGTGGGAAGAATGCTTGCCTCATATTGTATTTGCTTATAATCATTTATTGCATTCTACTACTAAGATGTGCCCTTTTGAAATTGTGTATGGTTTCCTACCTCATGCACCTATTGATTTGTTGCCTCTTCCATCTTCGGAGAAGGTTCATTTTGATGCTAAAGAACATGCTGAACTGATTTTAAAAAGGCATGAGTTAACTAAGGAAAACATTGAGTGTATGAATGCTAAATATAAACTTGTTCGAGATAAGGGTAGAAAACATGTTGTGTTCGCACCTGGAGATCTTGTTTGGTTACATTTGCGTAAGGATAGATTTCCTAATTTGCAAAAATCAACGCTAATGCCACGTGCTAATGGTCCTTTTAAGGTGTTAGAGAAAATTAATGATAATGCATATAAACTTGAGCTGCCTGCAGATTTTTGGGTTAGTCCCGCTTTTAACATTGCAGATTTGAAGCCTTATTTGGGAGAGGAAGATGAGCTTTCGTCGAGGCCGGCTTCATTTCAAGAAGGGGAGGATGATGAGGACATCAATACCATTGTTACACCCACAGCCCCTGCTGCTATACATACTGGACCAATTACTAGAGCTCGCGCACGCCAATTGAATTATCAGGTAATTTCGTTTCTTGGTAACGATTCTAATGTTCATGAGAATATGATGCTGCGGAAATTGGATACATTTGTTTTGCTTACAAATGAAGGGCCTAGCTTGGACAAGAAAGATGAACCTTGGAGAAAGTTCAATCATGGAGATGACGACATGCGCAAGGGGAACAAGAACGGAGTTACAAGTGATGATTCCAGGACTTTGAAGCCACCATAATGAGTGCATGAAGCCTTGGACGAAATATACAAGATGCCACTTCATAAATTTCATCCAGAGGCTACTCTAGGTGCTGCGTCACCTTATTATTCGGCCAGGCCCATGTAATTTCGAAATACTTGGTTATAGGAAGTTTTTAGAGTCCGTACGTGTGGGGAAACATGAGTTAGGGTTGGTTTCGGGCCCCTTCTCCAAGGGACCCGAAATTCCCCCCTCTCTCCTCTATATATAGCCCTTAGGGCATCGTTTAGACTTTGGGTTTTGTTTAGATTAAAAGTTTGCCATAGCTGCAACTTCGCGTACTTCGTTTGTGTTCAACGACCAGACAAAGGCGTCACAGAACCCCACCTTCATAATAAAGCTTTCCTATTTTATTCGCAATATCCAGATTGCAATCTCGGTGTCTTGCTTGTTCTTCGTCTGCTCGCAGGAAATAGACCCTCGTGGTCAGGTTGATCGTGCTCCTGCGTGGTCAATAACCCCTCGGAAGTTAGTTTAGCGATTGCTAAGACACGACGTCTTCGCACGTTCGTAGTCGGATCGTCAAAGTCGACTCCCACAGAAAACGATTGATATCTCATCAAAACATCGGGACACCTTCGCCTCTATCATCAAGACCTCCTCTCGGAGAATAACCGGTTATATCGTCCTTTGTTGATCGTGGATCTTGTATCTCCTCTCGTGTTTCGAAGATCTAGCATATGTGTGACCGTATCTTGTTGGTTTGAGTGATTCTCTTGTGTTTTCCCTCGTGTTTCCCCTCGTGTTCTTCGTGTTCTTAGGTGGGATCCGCTCCTATCGTGAAAGATCGGCCGTATAGGGTTCCATCCTACATCATATAGGAGCAAGGGGTGGTGGTCAAGGAGGTGGAAGGATGTCCCAAGGCAGCCTAGAACTAACCCTAGGTCGTACAAGGCTCATGGGACCAAGTGGAGGTGATGCAACACCTTTGGACTTGTTGTTTGCCTCGGATTCTGCTGCAGCGTCAGATTGTTTCGTAGATATCTCAATTTTCCGAATGAATTTTAAGGTGAATCCAATTTGGTTGGAAAGATCACGAAATCTACTTTACAACAAAAGAAGAATCACACAATTCGGAGTTCATATGAAAGTGTTATTGGCATTTTGAGTCAGGTATGTCTGTGCAGTCCGAATCTAAATCCAGAACGTGAGAGACTTGGACTCTATCTTCTCTTGGCCCAAAAGTGACGTGAGAGGACTTTTTGAGCAGAACCTAAACTTCTCCTTTTCTCTTATCTTCATATTTGGATTGTATAAATGTCCCATACACCTGCAATTAGACAAAACACAAAAGTGTGTGAAGTATTCTTGTTCTGGATAACATAAATAGATTAGGTAATAGTTTGCACTAGAAATCACCTGACGAATATGCATGTATGAAATATTTTTGGTCGTATCCAAGGTAGTCATGTCCTCATCAGAAACAACCAATTCTAACTGTGAAAACAAGCACCAAGCACTCCAGGGCATGGCAATTGGACTGGATGATGTTGTGCAATGAGGCCTCCGATATACGAACCCGCACAAGTGAAAGTGTTTTGAGAAATGGGAGTCGAAGATTTAGTACCAGATTGTCTGGTCGGTAGCACAGCGCAAAGGTGGCGGTGTGGAGAGAGGAGGAAAACCGTGAGATGGACATCGGTGCTGAGGGCACAAGTACATGGCGTTCGGTATCTGGTAGGTGATTTCCTGGGGAATAGTAGAACTCAGCTGCAGTTCTGTGAATTCAGGGGATTTCAGCCAGGCGTCCACCTTGCAGGGCATGGTATGGTTGCTCAGGTAGCATGACAGGATGCAGAGGCTTTGAATGGAGCCCTGGTGGGCGGACATGATGGCTCTGGGGAGTTCAAAATCATTGAAGAGAGTTAGCTAAGAACAGCCAAGGTTAAGGGGCACGGCGCGCCATAGAGGGCGCCATCGAATTAAGAGGACTTGGGTGCCGCGGCAATCCTTGGTGGGGAGAAGCGAGATGATCTCCCCAAGGATTGCATCCGGGATATCGCTGATGCGGTCCACCCGAGATTCTACGGGTTCCTGGTATACGGTGGCGGTGGGCTCGCCGCATCTCCCCGCGCTGCCGGGTGCGGGATCTACAACAGGTGTCGCTGCTGGCGGGAGCCTCATCTTCTTGGCGCTGGGGTCAGCCGACTCCATTTTCCTCGAGGGCGTCGCGTCGAGCTCATGGATTTGAGCAGAGTAACAAATGATGAGCCTAGTTGTAGTGCGAGTGAAGAAGAAGGGCAGATGGGGGTTTTCTGTAGTCTTAAGGAAGAAGGGGAGCTGGGTTTTCTGTAGGAGTGAGGTGAGGAATTTTGGGGTACGAGTGGAGCGAGCTGACGTGAGGTGGGTGGGAGTGAGGAGGAAGAAGAGCCCCCAGGTTTTGGGGGGCGGTGTGCTGGGTGGACGCAGCTTCAGTGCCTTAAAGGCACCTGCCTTTGGGTCACTGACATGTGGGCCAGCCACCTGTTGGGCCCACATGTCATTGACACAAAGGCAGGTGCCTTAAGGCACTGAAGCATAGTTCGTGCTAGGTGTGTGTAGCGCCTCTTATTAAGTAAATATATGGGATTTTGAACTGATTTTATTATTTACTAGGGTGCATGGGCTGTTTTGTCTTGGGCCCAGAGAAACAATTACTACTAGTACAGTGGAGACACTCTAGAGCTACCCAGAAAAACAATTACTACTAGTAAAGTGGATACGCTACCACTTCTGGCTCCTCCGAGGTGTGCACAAGTCTTGTTGCCAGCAATACTCAAAGGCTAGTCTCGATGGGTAAGGTATGCAAAAATGGTCTATGGGGTTATCAATGCAATTGCAAGAATGTATGATGATATCACGATACCAAGATGAGGTTACCGCTCGTGGTATGGTGGCAAAATGGTGGAGTTGTCTTTGTTGATGACGACTCCATGGCGAAGATGAGTGGCGGTGATGTCGACGTCGAACCGTACCTAAATAGTCGAAACACAATAGGACACGGGAACCGCAACTCAAATTCTCAAAGCAAAACGTGTCAAAATTGTCGGAGTTGGTAGTGGGAAAGCTATGGTGGTGCTATGCGGAAGTGGTGGTGTGCGGAAGTGTATGTGGGCACTAGAACGAAATTTGGCGAGAGTTAGGCGGAAAACAGAGCGGTGGTTGGAAGTGTTGCTGTCACGGACCGGATGTCCGGGCTTGAGGGCCGGATGTCCGGGATGGCCGGATGTCCGGGCTGTCGGGCCGGATGTCCCGGCTCTGGATCCGTGTATGAACTCGAAGAACTCCGCGAGGGAGATGCACAATGGGCCAAACTTCGGGAGATTTTGTGGATGAAAATTGGGGAAAAGATGGGTAAAAGCTAGATCTACCTGCAACACACGAAATCCGCGGATCAAATCCAACAAAACTTCATCACACCAAAAAATCACAAAAAAAAATTGGGGGGGGGGGGCTATTTTTGTGGGGAATTTTCGAATTAGGAACAAAATCAACAAAACAAGGCTAGAAAACAAAGAGCGGGGGCTCCGAAATCATGATCAATGTGGCTCATGATACCAAGATGATGTAGGGTGGAACCCTATACGGCCGATCTTTCACAAAAGGAGGGGATCCCAACTAAGAACACGAAGAACACGAGGGGAAACACGAAGGAAAACACGAGAGAATCACTCAAACCAACAAGATTAAGTCACACATGTGCTAGATCCTCGAAACACGAGAGGAGATACAAGATCCACGATCAACAAAGGACGATACAAAGGTAACCGATTCTTCTCCGTGAGGAGGTCTTGATGGGGCCACCCAAGAGGGGTCTTGAATCCAAGGTGGATCTTCTCCGTGGAGGGGCCGCAGTCTCTCTCAAGGAGCAGATCTGTATGGATGAGCAAAGCTCTATCACACATATGAGCTAAACCAATGCTAACCCTAGAAAGAGGGAGGAGGAGGAGTATATATAGTCTAGGTGGGCGAAGGGGTACATGGGCCTCGGCCCTTTACTATGCATAGATAGACGGGGCCGGATGTCCGGGCATCGGGCCGGATGTCCGGGCCTTCAGTAGGAGCCGGATGTCCGGGCTGGGGGCCGGATGTCCAGGCTGGCATGGTCGGCCTCGGTGCTCTCTGGATAGACGGGGTACGGATGCCCGGGCGAGGTGCCCGATATCCGGAGGCTCGGGGCGGGCTGGATGTCCGGGCCTTCGGCCGGATGTCCGGGCTGAAGTGCCATTTCTTCTGTCCTTTGGATAGGCTTGTCCGGATGTCCGGGGAGGAGGCCGGATTTCCGGGTCGGAGGCCGGATGTCCGGGCCCTGTAGACTTGGCCTGGGTTGCTGCTGTAGTGGATGTCTCCAGCGGCCAGATGTCCGGGCCTGGGGCCGGATGTTCCGGTCCTGGAGCTGCCTTCTTCTCCTTCCGGCATTCCTCTTCATCCGTGAACTTGGCGGCTTGTCCGTCTTCACGTGCATCTTCGGGAGAGTCCTCTTGATACCTAATCATGCACAACATCTCGGACTTAGGTAGTAGCCATGTCTCGAGTGGATCATATGTGATATCACTAAGGAAAGAAGTCACCTCGTTCTCGAGAGCTCGTGCTCGTGCTCGTGTCATGGTTCCTCCTGGCTCTCGATGAGACGATGGTAGGTCCATGGGGATGACCGTAGGATGCTCCGCATCACATGACCCTTGTGGGTCCCTACTATCATCCTCTCCATGTACAGTCATCTCCTTGTTCCTCTCGGTTGTTGACGACGTTGACAACACAAGAGGGCGGCACACCGCGCACGGCGAGTGAACCAAGGCGGAGGACGTCGGCGAGGCCTCGGACAGAACGAACAGGAGCCGTGGAAGATGCACCGGTCCAGTCGCAGGCGGAGGGGAGTATGAGGGTTGACTGGTTCGGGTGCGGGTGCGTTTTGGGGCTGACGTCGCCGGAGAATAACAGGACATGTTGGGGGAATAGAGGGAGGGACTGGCCAATGTTGGAGGGTACGGTAGGGCGGCGGAGGCGCAGCCAACCGTGAGAGGCGGGAGCCGGCGGAACCGACGGGGTAGTTTGGTTTGGGCGGCTAGAGGAAGAAGACAAGAGATAGAAGATACACGACGGATGTTGGATGTTAATCCAAAGGCTGGTAGGCAGAGTCATTTGTTGACTATTAGCTAGTAAGTCGACACCACCTTGGATAGGCTTTTTCCTCGTGGGTCCCAAATGTTAGAATCCAAATCTGTCACGGTCATGCAGCTTTTCTTATGAAAATTTACAGCCCATTTGGTGTGCTAGTTCAAAATAAGTTTGTGGGTGCTGGTGGGGGCTAATCACTTGGGTTCTGTAATGCACAGTAAGCTCAAGCAGCCAGCGAGAGTGAAGTTATTTCCCTTGGTTGGGATTTGTTACAAAATTTCACTCTTAATTAAACGAATGGCAAGCCATTTGCCTTGTTTCAAAGAAAATATGACAGTCATAGCCGAGTTGAAAAGGGCAACAATATCTAACTCCACCTTACAAACTGTACAAAAGCACGAGGGTTAATTGTGCATCAGGTTTAGCAAAACCCAGATTGAAAAGGGCAACAACATCTAACTCCAACACTGTTTTCAGCAATCACAGTCAAATGGATCGGTTAGGTCCACAGAATGAACATCCTGGGTCGTAAAATTTACTGGATTATGACCACAAGATGTTGTAAATTGTAGCCCGAGACATTCAGAAGCTCTTTTTTCCACCTGAAACTCCTTTTTTTGCTCTTGGACATACCCATCCATCAAAACCATGATGCTGATAAACTTAAGCCTGATGGACAATAGTAACCTCGCATTCAGCAGGAAGAATGTGACAAATCTAGTGTTTGCATGGTTGGCTACATATCGTTCTAGTACACCATATGCGTGCTTCGAATGTGCGTGAAATCATCACCTTTATATACAACTTCTCCAGACATGGAAAGCATTCCGGCAAGCCAATAATCTTGTTTAGATCAAAACTATTCATTTGGATATATAAGATCTTGACAGAATCCAGCACCATTGATAGGCTATCCATGGAGAAACTCTTCATTGAGAATAGAACATAATATTAGTACAAAATGTGTACTCCAAGATGAAATATAACTTATGCACATAAATTTAAAATGTAGCTTATGGTTACAAGTGTAGATGATAATATACAGTACCTGAAGAACTGTGGAGCCAAACACCATCTTGAAATGAGCACAAAGATGATGTATTACACCCAAGGTCTCTAGTTTAGGCGTACAGAGGACAGTTATTTGCGGCGGTGAATAACTAGAATCAAGGATCAACCTTTGAAGTGAAGGGGCATCTTGGATTATGAGTTGCCTTCTGTTAAAAGAAATTCCAATTCTTACAAGGTTAGGCGACTTTATTTGGAGACTGACAGAGGCGACGATGTCCCGATCTTTCGATGAGATGATAACTATCAATTTGGTGGAGATGACTTTGACGATTCGAATACAAACGTGCACGACGTTGCACCTTAGCAATCGCTAAACCAACTCCGAGAGGTTATTGACCACGCCGGAGCACGATCAACCTGACCGCGAAGGTCTATTCCTGCAAGCAATCGAAAAAAACACAAGAATATGATAAAGAAATCTGAATATTATGAATATATATGAAGTATTGATAAAGGTGGGGATCCGGAAGCGGTCTTGGTCTGGTCATTGGACACAAACGAAGGACACGATGTTGCAATAGCTAACTTTTAACGAAACAAATCCCCAGGAAAAAGCTACTAGATGGATGTACTTCTATAGGAGCAAGGGGTGGCGGCCAAGAAGGTGGAAGGACGTCCCAAGGCAGCCTAAAACTAATCCTAGGTCGTACAAGGCTCATGGGCCCAAGTGGAGGTGATGAAACACCTTTGGACTTGTTGTTTGACTCGGATTCTGCTGCAACATCAGATTGTTTCATCGATATCTCAATGCTCCAGACGAATTTGATGGTGACTCGAATAGCATTGGATATAGCACGAAATCTACTTTCCAACAAAAAAAGAATCACCCAATTCGGAGTTTGTATGGAAAAGTTGTTGGCGTTTTGAGTCAGGTATGTCTGTGCAGTCCGAATCTGAATCCAGAATGTGAGAGACTTGGACTCTATCTTCTCTTGGCCCAAAAGTGACGTGAGAGGACTTTTTGAACAGAACCTAAACTTCTCTTTTTCCCTTATTCATATGTGGATTGTACAAATGTTCCATACACCTCCAATTAGACAAAACATAAAAGTGTCTGAAGTATTTTTGTTCTGGATAACATAAACAGATTATTGAATAGTTTGCACCAGAAATCACCTGACAAATATGCATGTATGTAATATTTTTTGTCGTATCCAAGGTAGTCATGTCGTCATCATCCTCCCCTTCTTGAAAACAAAGACGTCCTCAGTGTTGCTTAATCTGAAATGTGGCTAACAAAAGAGACAAGGCGTACATGTTGTATATGTATATGTCATCCATTTTTACTTCCCTTAATTTTTGCACATATGACACATGTATACATGAGTAACTTCCATAGCTCGTAAAATATAAAGCCAAAATATTATCATAAGTAGAAGGCATGCAAATATTGCAACTCAGTTTGCACATATAAGTGAAGCTCTTATTCATATAAAAAAATTGACAATATTCATATTAAACCATCCCAACATTGGTGAATAAACCTTATGTGCATCAAATTTACATGCTACAACATGATTAAATAAGAAAACATGCAATAAGTCATTTGACACAGAATGATCACCAAGATTAGAGGTCATATCAAAATAATTAAACATTGGCACAATTATTTTAAAATGTATTTGATCCAAATCTGATTTATTTCCTGATTTACATGGTTCTTTGACATCAACAGTTAATTCAATGGGCGCACTCAAAATTGTTGGTATTTCAGTTGTTTGATCACATGATGCATTCATAAAAGTAACATGACTCTCTAAAATAGGTGGCATGCTCAAATCAACAGGTAAGTCAACACATGATGTATTTAAGTTAATTAGGCATGCATCATTCTCATGTGAAGTTATATCATCAATACCTTTACTGTTACCTTGTCACAAAGACGTAGCTGATATAGGTATGGACAATGACAATGTATCATTGATGAGGACATCAATACCATTGTTACACCCACAGCCCCTGCTGCTATACTTACTGGACCAATTACTAGAGCTCGCGCACGCCAATTGAATTACCAGGTACTTTCGTTTCTTGGTAATGATTCTAATGTTCATGAGAATATGATGCTGCCTAAATTGGATACATTTGTTTTGCTTACAAATGAAGGGCCTGGCATGGATAAGAGGGATGAACACTAGAGCATAACCAAGCCTGGAGATGATGGCATGCGCAAGGGGAACAAGACAAAGTTACAAGTGATGATTTTAGGACTTTGAAGCCACCATAAGGAGTGCATGAAGCCTTGGACGAAATATACAAGATGCCACTTCATAAATTTCGTCTAGAGGCTATTCTAGGTGTTGCGTCACCTTATTATTGGGCCAGGCTCATGTAATTTGGAAATACTTAAGTATAGGCTGTTTTTAGAGTCCGTATGTGTGGGGAAACAAGAATTAGGGTTGGATTCGGGCCCCTCCCACAAGGGCCACAAAATTCACCCCTACTCCTCCATATATACAGCCCTTAGGGTGTCGTTTAGACTTTGGGTTTTGTTTAGATTAAAGTTCGCCATAGCTGCAACTTCGCGTACTTCGTTTGTGTTCAACGAGCAGACAAAGGCGTCACAGAACCCCACCTTGATCAATAAAGTTTTCCTCTTATATTCACAATATCCAGATTGCAATCTTAGTTTCTTGCTTGCTCTTCGTTTGCCTGCAGGAAACAGACCTTCGTGGTCAGGTTGATCGTGATCCGGCATGGTCAATAACCTCTCGGAGTTGGTTTAGCGATTGCTAAGGCGCGACGTCCTCGCACGTTCGTAGTCGGATCGTCGAAGTCGACTTCCTCCAAAACGATAGCCACCATCTCATTGAAAGACGGGACACCTTTGCCTCTATCAACCATACACTTGAGATGATGTCGCACTCACAACCTGAGGTGTGGCTGCTCTAGTAGGTGCAACGGTGGAGGAATCAACCGATGGTAGTGAGCATGAATTGGAATAGTAGTTGTTGTAGTCACCCAATGCATCCTCCTGTAACTGTCTCTCAAAGGTACAAGCACGAACATACATACCAGTAATGCAACGAGGAATATACTGTTGCCTGAATATCATGGTTCAAACCCCCAAAAAATCTATTCATTGTATCATCCTCAGATTCTTCAATGTCATGATGATGCATATAAGATTTGAACTCTTGGTAGTTGATAGAGGCATGGTGCCCCGATCTTTCGATGAGATGATAACTATCGATTTGGTGGAGATGACTTTGATCATCCGACTACAAACGTGCAACGACGTTGCGCCTTAGCAATCGCTAAACCAACTCCAAGAGGTTATTGACCACGTCGGAGCACGGTCAACCTGGCCACGAAGGTCTATTCCTGCAAGCAATCAAAGAACAAGCAAGAATATGATAAAGGCAATCTGAATATTGTGAATATGTATGAAGTACTGATAAAGGCAGGGATCTGAAAGCGGTCTTGGTCTGGTCGTTGGACACAAACGAAGTACACGAAGTTGCAATGGCTAACTTTTAACTAAAAAAATCCCAAAGTCTAAATGACGCCCTAAGGGTTGTATATATGGAGGAAGAGGGGGAATTTCATGGCCCTTGAGGGAGGGGTCCAAAATCAACCCTAACTCTTGTTTCCGCACACATACGGACTCTAAAAACAGCCTATACTTAAGTATTTCGAAATTACATGGGCCTGGCACAATAATAAGGTGACGCAACACCTAGAATAGCCTCTTGATGAAATTTATGAAGTGGCATCTTGTATATTTGGTCCAAGGCTTGATGCACTCCTTATGGTGGCTTCAAAGTCCTGAAATCATCACTTGTAACTCCGTTCTTGTTCCGCTTGCACATGCCATCATCTCCAAGCTTGGTCTTGCTCCAGTGTTCATCCCTCTTATCCATGCCAGGCCCTTCATTTGCAAGAAAAACAAATGTATACAATTTAGGTAGCATCAAATTCTCATGAACATTAGAATCATTACCAAGGAACGAAAGTACCTGATAATTTAATTGGCGTGCGCGAGCTCTAGTAATTGGTCCAGTATATGTAGCAGTAGGGGCTATGGGTGTAACAATGATATTGATGTCCTCATCAGTAGTAAGCATGAACAGTGTTGTTGCCTTGTTTAAATTGTTCAAATTTGCGAAGCAATTCATGACGATAGTAAGGAGGGAAAAATTGTTGTCTCATTACATGTTTCAAATCTTTTCAAGTTGTGGGTTGGTTATCAATGTATTTCTTACAATTGATAGAGGTGAAGGTGTCCCGATGTTTCAATGAGATGTTGGTTATCTTTTTCTGTGGGAGTCGACCTTGACGATCCGACTACGAAGGTGCGGGACGTCGCGCCTTAGCAATCGCTAAACCAACTTCTGAGGGTTATTGACCACGCCGGAGCACGATCAATCTGACCACGAAGGTCTGTTTCCTGTGAGCAAATGAAGAATAAGCAAGAAACTAAGATTGCAATATGGATATTGTGAATATAAGAGGAAACCTTTATTGATGAAGGTGGGGTTCTGTGACGCCTTTGTCTGGTCGTTGAACACAAACGAAGTACGCGAAGTTGCAGCTATGGCGAACTTTCAATCTAAACAAAACCCCAAAGTCTAAACGGTGCCCTAAGGGCTGTATATATGCAGGAAGAGGGGGGAGGAATTTCGTGGCCCTTGGGGAAGGGGTCCGAAACCAACTCTATCTCTTGTTTCCCCACACATACGGACTCTAAAAACAGCCTATACTTATATATTTCGAAATTGCATGGGCCTGGCCCAATAATACGGTGACGCGGCACCTAGACTAACCTCTGGACGAAATTTATGAAGTAGCATCTTGTATATTTCGTCCAAGGTTGCATGCACTCCTTATGGTGGCTTCAAAGTCCTGAAATCATAACTTGTAACTCTGTTCTTATTCCCCTTGCGCATGCCATGAACTCCATGCTTGTTGTTGCTCCAATGTTCATCCTTCTCCAAGCTAGGCCCTTCATTTGTAAGCAAAACAAATGTATCCAATTTAGGCAGCATCATACTCTCATGAATATTAGAATCATTACCAAGAAACGAAAGTACCTGGTAATTTAATTGGCGTGCACGAGCTCTAGTAATTGGTCCAGTATATTAGAAGTAGGGGCTGTGGGTGTAACAATGGTATTGATGTCGTCATCAACAATGCACACTCCACCAAACAGAAGCAAAACCAGTAAATGCTCGAGTGGCAGCACGTACTCGCTCAAGTTCAGAAAAGTCATGGTGACTAAAAACTTGTTCTACTTCAAGCTCCCAAGCTAGATAAATAGCAGGATTAAATCTACCCTCAAATGACGGTAAAGAGATAACCTGACCATTGATACGTCTCCAACATATCTATAATTTTTTATTGCTCCATGCTATATTATCTACTATTTTGGACCATATTGCACTTTATTTTCCACTTTTATTTTACTTTTAGGACTAACCTATTAACTGGAGGCCCAGCCAAGAATTGTTGTTTTTTGCCTATTTCAGTGTTTTGAAGAAACGGAATATCAAATGGAGTCCAAACGGAATGAAACCTTCGGGAACGTGATTTTCTCACCGAATATGATCCAGGAGACTTGGACCCCACGTCAAGAAAGAAGGGAGGCAGCCACGAGGGTGGAGGGCGCGCCCCCATGCCTCGTGGGCCCCCCTTTGCTCCACCGACGTACTCCTTCTTCCTATATATACCTACGTACCCCCAAACGATCAAGGACGGAGCCAAAAACCTAATTCCACCGTCGCAACTTTCTGTATCCATGAGATCCCATCTTGGGGCCTATTCCGGAGCTCTGCCAGAAGGGGAATCCACAACGGAGGGCTTCTACATCATCACCATAGCCCCTCTGATGAAGTGTGAGTAGTTTACCTCAGACCTTCGGGTCCATAGTTAGTAGCTAGATGGCTTCTTCTCTCTTTTTGGATCTCAATACAATGTTCTCCCCTCTCTCGTGGAGATCTATTCGATGTAATCTTCTTTTTGCGGTGTGTTTGTTGAGACCGATGAATTGTGGGTTTATGATCAAGATTATCTATGAACAATATTTGAATTTTCTCTAAATTATTTTATGTATGATTGGTTATCTTTGCAAGTCTCTTCAAATTATCAGTTTGGTTTGGCCTACTAGATTGGTTTTTCTTGCTATGGTAGTAGTGCTTAGCTTTGGGTTCAATCTTGCGGTGTCCTTTCCCAGTGACAGTAGGGGCAGCAAGGCACGTATTGTATTGTTGCCATCGAGGATAACAAGATGGGGTTTTTATCATATTTCATGAATTTATCCCTCTACATCATGTCATCTTGCTTAAGGCATTACTCTGTTTTTTTGAACTTAAAACTCTAGATGCATGCTGGATAGCGGTCGATGAGTGGAGTAATAGTAGTAGATGCAGGCAGGAGTCGGTCTACTTGTCTCGGACGTGATGCCTATATACATGATCATACCTAGATATTCTCATAACTATGCTCAATTCTGTCAATTGCTCAACAGTAATTTTTTCCACCCACCGTAGAATACTTATGCTTTTGAGAGAAGCCACTAGTGAAATCTATGGCCCCCGGGTCTATTCTCATCATATCAATCTTCCATCACTTTATTATTGCTTTGCTTTTTTACTTTGCTTTTATTTTACTTTGCATATTTATACCAAAAATATTATCTATCATCTCTATCAGATCTCACTCTCGTAAGTGACCGTGAAGGGGTTGACAACCCCTAATCGCGTTGATTGCGTGGAGCTATTTGTTTTGTGTAGGTACGAGGGACTCGTGCGTAGCCTCCTACTGGATTGATACCTTGATTCTCAAAAACTGAGGGAAATACTTACTCTACTGCTGCATCACCCTTTCCTCTTCAAGGAAATCCAACGCAGTGCTCAAGAGGTAGCAGGAAGATTTCTGGCGCCGTTCTTGGGAGGTCTTCGCAAAAAGTCAACATACCAAGTACCCATCACAATCCCTTATCTCTCGCATTACATTATTTTCCATTTGCCTCTCGTTTTCCTCTCCCCCACTTCACCCTTGCCGTTTTATTCGCCCTCTCTTTCCCGTTTGCCTTTTTCTCGCTTGTCTTTTTGTTTGCTCGTGTGTTGGATTGCTTGTTTGTCACGATGGCTCAAGATAATACCAAATTGTGTGACTTTACCAATACCAACAATAATGATTTCCTTAGCACTACGATTTCTCCTCTTACCAACACTGAATCTTGTGAAATCAATACTGCTTTGTTGAATCTTGTTATGAAAGATCAATTCACGGCCTTCCTAGTGAAGATGCCGCTACTCATCTAAATAGCTTCGTGGATTTGTGTGATATGCAAAAGAAGAAAGATGTTGATAATGATACTGTTAAATTGAAGCTATTTCCTTTTTTGCTTAGAGGTCGTGCTAAAGCTTGGTTTTCGTCTTTGCCTAAAAATAGTATTGATTCTTGGAACAAGTGCAAAGATGCTTTTATCTCTAAGTATTTTCCTCACGCTAAGATCATCTCTCTTAGAAACGATATTATGAATTTTAAGCAACTTGATCATGAACATGTTGCACAAGCTTGGGAGAGAATGAAATTAATGATACGTAATTGCCCTACTCATGGTTTGAACTTGTGGATGATTATACAAAAAATTATGCCGGATTGAATTTTGCTTCTAGAAATCTTTTAGATTCGGCCGCGGGAGGCACTTTTATGGAAATCACTTTAGGAGATGCTACTAAACTCCTAGATAATATTATGATTAATTATTCTCAATGGCACACTGAAAGATCTACTAATAAAAAGTGCATGCGATAGAAGAAATCAATATTTTGAGTGGAAAGATGGATGAACTTATGAAATTATTTGCTACTAACAGTGTTTCTTCTGATCCTAATGATATGCTTTTTTCTACTTTGATTGAGAATAATAATGAATCTATGGATGTGAATTTTGTTGGTAGGAATAATTTTGGTAATAACGCGTATAGAGAGAACTTTAATCCTAGGCCTTATCCTACTAATCCTTCTAATAATTATGGAAATTCCTACAACAACTCCTATGGAAATTTTAATAAAATGCCCTCTGAATTTGAGACTAGTGTTAAAGAGTTTATAAATTCACAAAAGAATTTCAATGCTTTGCTTGAAGAGAAATTGCTTAAGGTTGATGAATTGGCTAGGAACGTTGATAGAATTTCTCTTGATGTTGATTCTTTAAAGCTTAGATCTATTCCTCCTAAGCATGATATCAATGAGTCTCTCAAAGCCATGAGAATTTCCATTGATGAGTGCAAGGAAAGAACGCTAGGATGCGTGCTACGAAAGATGCCTTTATTAAAGCGTGTTCTTCCAATTCCTATGAAAATAAAGATGAAGATCTAAAAGTTATTGATGCGTCCCCTATTAAATCTTTGTTTTGAAATACGAATCTTGATGAGACTGAGTATGATCCACCTTTACCTAGAAGGCGTCCCAAAAATTTGGAGTTTTTAGATCTTGATGATGAAATTGATAAAAGTAGGATTGAAAAGAATAAAACCCTAGATATTGCTAAATCCACTATTTTGGATTTCAAGGAATTTAATTATGAGAGTTGTTCTTTAATTGATTGTATTTCGTTGTTGCAATCCGTGCTTAATACTCCTCATGCTTATAGTCAAAATAAAGCGTTTACTAAACATATCGTAGATGCCTTGATGCAATCTTACGAATAAAAACTTGAGTTGGAAGTTTCTATCCCTAGAAAACTTTATGATGAGTGAGAACCAACTATTAAAATTAATATTAAGGATCATGGATTTTATGCTTTATGTGATTTGGGTGCTAGTGTTTCCACTATTCCCAAAACTTTGTGCGATTTGCTAGATTTCCATGATTTTGATGATTGGTCTCTAAACTTGCATCTTGCGGATTCCACTATTAAGAAACCTATGGGAAGAATTAATGATGTTCTTATTGTTGCAAATAGGAATTATGTGCCCGTAGATTTTATCGTTCTTGATATACATTGCAATCCTTCTTGTCCTATTATTCTTGGTAGACCTTTCCTTAGAACGATTGGTGCAGTTATTGATATGAAGGAAGGGAATATTAGATTCCAATTTCCATTAGAGAAAGGCATGGAACACTTCCCTAGGAAGAAAATAAAACTACCATATGAATCTATTATGAGAGCCACTTATGGATTGCCTACCAAAGATGGCAACACCTAGATCTATCCTTGCTTTTATGCCTAGCTAGGGCGTTAAACGATAGCGCTTCTTGGGAGGCAACCCAATTTTATTTTTAGTTTTTTGCTTTTGCTTCTTTTTAGGAATAAATAATCCATCTACCTTCTGTTTATATGTGGTTTTATGTTTTAATTTGTGTTTGTGCAAAGTTAAACCTATAGGATCTTCTTGGATGATAGTTATTTGATCTTGCTGTAATTTCCAGAAACTTTTGGTTCACGAAAACAATTGTTAAAAATAACCAGAAGGTGATAAAATAGTTATTCCAATTTATGCTGATCAATAAACAAACTTTCTAGGTCTTCCTATTTTGGCTGAAGTTTTGGAGTTCCAGAAGTTTGCGTTAGTTACAGATTACTACAGACTGGACTGTTTTTGACAGATTCTGTTTTTCGTCTGTTGTTTGCTTATATTGATGAGTCTATGGCTAGTAAAATAGTTTATAAACCATAGAGAAGTTAGAATACAGTAGGTTTAACACCAATATAAATAAAGAATGAGTTCATTACAGTACCTTGAAGTGCTCTTTTGTTTTCTTTCGCTACCAGAGCTCATGAGATTTCTGTTGAGTTTTCTGTTGTGAAGTTTTCATGTTTTGGGTGAAATCTTTTGATGGATTATGGAGCAAGGAGTGGCAAGAGCCTAAGCTTGGGGATGCCCATGGCACCCCCAAGATAATCTAAGGACACCAAAAAATCAAAGCTTGGGGATGCCCCGGAAGGCATCCCCTCTTTCGTGTACTTCCATCGGTAACTTTACTTGGAGCTATATTTTTATTCACTACATGATATGTGTTTTGCTTGGAGCGTCTTGTATGATTTGAGTCTTTGCTTTTTAATTTACCACAATCATCTTTGCTGTACACACCTTTCGAGGGAGCCATACATGATTTGGAATTTGTTAGAATACTCTATGTGCTTCACTTATATCTTTTGAGCTTTATAGTTTTGCTCTAGTGCTTTACTTATATCTTTTTAGAGCACGGTGGTGGATTTGTTTTATAGAAACTATTGATCTCTCATGCTTCACTTAGATTATTTTTAGAGTCTTAAATAGCATGGTAATTGCTTAATAATAATAATATGCTTGGTATTCAAGATTTGTAAAACTTTCTTTTGAGTCGTTGAATACTAAGAAAAGTTTGATGCTTGATAATTGTTTTGAGAGATGAAGATGGTGATATTAGAGTCATGCTAGTTGAGTAGTTGTGAATTTGAGAAATACTTTTGTTAAAGTTTGTGATTCCGTAGCATGCACGTATGGTGAACCGTTATGTGATGAATTGAGCATGATTTATTTATTGATTGTCTTCCTTATGGGTGGCGGTCGGGGCGGCGATGGTCTTTTCCTACCAATCTATCCCCTAGGAGCATGCGCATAATACTTTGCTTCGATAACTTCTAGATTTTTGCAATAAGTATATGAGTTCTTTATGACTAATGTTGAGTCCATGGATTATACGCACTTTTCCCATCCTTCCACCATTGCTAGCCTCTCTAATACCGCGCACTTTTAGCGGTATCATACACCCACCATATACCTTCCTCAAACAGCCACCATACCTACCTATCATGGCATTTCCATAGCCATTCCGAGATATATTGCCATGCAACTTTCCACCATTACATTTTATTATGACACGCTCCATCATTGTCATATTGCTAGCATGATCATGTAGTTGACATCGTATTTTTGGCAAAGCCACCATTCATAATTCTTTCATACATGTCACTCTTGATTCATTGCATATCCCGGTACACTGCCGGAGGCATTCACATAGAGTCATATTTTGTTCTAAGTATCGAGTTGTAATTGTTGAGTTGTAAGAAAATAAAAGTGTGATGATCTGTGACGCCCCCGATTCAATCGTACACTAATCATGCACGCAAATGTGTACGATCAAGATCAGGGACTCACGGGAAGATATCACAACACAACTCTAAAACATAAATAAGTCATACAAGCATCATAATACAAGACAGGGGGCCTCGAGGGCTCGAATACAAGTGCTTTCGATCATAGACGAGTCAGCCGGAAGCAACAATATCTGAGTACGAGACATAAGTTAAACAAGTTTGCCTTAAGAAGGCTAGCACAAAGCTGGGATCTGAGATCGAAAGAGGCGCAGGCCTCCTGCAGGATCCTCCTAACTACTCCTCGGTCGCCGTCCGCTGGGCTGCACGTAGTAGTAGGCGCCTCCGGTGTAGTAGTCGCCATCGATGGTGGCGTCGGCTCCTGGGCTCCATCGTGCAGTTGCGACAATCGTGTAGAGATAGGGAAAAGGGGAACAAGGAAACCGTGAGTACTCATCCAAAGTACTACTTAAAGCAAGGAGCTACACTACATATGCATGGATATATGTGTAAAGGGCCATATCGATGGACTGAATCGCAGAATGCCGTAATAAGAGGGGATAGCTAATCACCAGAAGACTACGCTACAGCAGCCTCCGCCTTTGCAACATGTAGCAAAGAGTAGATGAAGTCCTCCAAGTAGCATCACATAGCAATAATCCTACCCGGCGATCCCCTCCTCATTGCCCTGAGAGAGAGCGACCACCGGTTGTATCTGGCACTTGGAAGGGTGTGTTTTATTAAGTATCCGATTCTAGTTGTCATAAGGTCAAGGTACAACTCCAAGTCGTCATGTCACCGAAGATCACGGCTATTCGAATAGATTAACTTCCCTGCAGGGGTGCACCACATAACCCAACACGCTTGATCCCATTTGGCCGGACACACTTTCTGGGTCATGCCCGCCGCTGGAGATCAACACGTCGCAGCCCCACCTAGGCTCAACAGAGAGGTCGACGCCGGTCTAAACCTAAGCGCCAGCAGGGTCCGGGCCCATCGCCTCGAGCACAACAAGACGCTATGCGTGGGCGGCCGGAAGCAGACCTAGCCTAGTGGCGTTCGGTCCAATCCGGCCGCGCCCGCTCGATTGGCGTCACGAAGTGCCGGTGATACCACGGCGCCGAAAGTGCCCATATCTTTCCCACGTGGTTGGTTAGTGCGTATAGGCCCGTAGCGGACTCGAGATCAAATACCAAGATCTCGTTAAGCGTGTTAAGTATCCATGACGCCGACCAGGCCAGGCCCACCTCTCACCTGTAGTCTCAACCTCTGCCGCTCCGCCACAAAGATCCACTCATGGGTGCTCCACCACCGACCCGACTTTAGTCTCCACATGTATCATGTATAAAGTATATAGTATATACCCGTGATCACCTCCCGAGTGATCACGGCCCGATAGTATAGCAATGCAGACGGACAAGATTGTAGGCCAGCGATGGAAAACTAGCATCCTATACTAGGCATGTAGGATTGCGGTAAAGGTAACAAAAGTAGTAGCGAGGACGAGGCTATGCGGTATAGGATTAGCGAAAGCGGTAACATGCTACACTACTCTAATGCAAGCGGTATAGAGAAGAGTAGGCGATATCCGGTGATCAAAGGGGGGCTTGCCTGGTTGCTCACGGCAAGAGAGAGGGGACCTCAACACCGTCGACGTACTGGGTAGCAGCGGCGTCGGTCTCGGTGTCTAGCGAGAGAAGAGGGGGGAGAAACAATAAATACTTAAGCAAACAGATGCATAGTGACGCATGACATGACAAGTTTCGGTGCTAGGGGTGCCCTAACGCGGTATGAGGTGATACCGGTGAAGGGGGGAAACATCCGGGAAAGTATCCCCGGAGTTTCGCGTTTTCGGACAGATGAATCGGAGGGGAAAAGTTGCGAGTTTGCTATGCTAGGGATGTGTGGCGGACAAACAGACTGCGTATACGGATTCGTCTCGTCGTTCTGAGCAACTTTCATGTTGAAAATATTTTAATCCGAGTTACGGATTAAAAGATATGATTTTCTAAAGATTTTATTAATTTCTGGAATTTAATTAATTATTTAATTAAATCGAAAATGATTTAATGACATCGGCATGATGTCATCTTGACATCAGCGATCATGAGGTTGACTGGTCAACTGACGATGGGTCCCAGCGGCGATGACACATTTTAATTAACAGATTAATTAAACTAATCATAATTAATTAGGTGGTGGGCCCCACTGTCATTGTTTGATTAATTAACTAACAATTAATTAGGTTAATCTAATAGTGATTAATTAACTTAATTAATTCGTTAATTAATTAATTAATTAAATTATTATTATCTATTTATTTATTTTATTTTATTATTATTATTTATTTTTTAATTCTTTTTTAAATTAAAATGTTGCAGGCGTGGGCTAGCTGTCGTGGGCGAGGGCCTTAGCAGGCGCTGGCATGGCGGCAGTGTGGTGCCCGTGTTCGAGGCCGTAGCTTTGCCCGGGCGACGGGGAAGCGGGCACGAGCTCGTGACCGGGGCATGGTGTGGCCGGAACAGGCAGACGGAAGTGGCCGTCCAGCGAGAGCAGCGGCGGGTGCGATGGCGATGTGAGGGTTGGCTGCGCGGTGGCGCGTGGCGATCTCGAAAGCCTTGTGAGTTGGTGCGAGACAGAGAGGAGCACGGGGAGAGAGCGAGGGCGGGACGGCGTGCAAGGCGACGTTCGACACGGGAGGAGGGGAGTACGAGGAGAGGGAGGTGCTCACGGCGGGGCCGTAGGGTACTGGCAGTGGGCTCGGGGAGGTCCGGCGAGGCGGCATCTGCGACGGAGAGGACGGCGGTGACGGGGTCGACGTCGGAGTGGTCGGCGATGAAGAGGGCGAAGCGATGGCGTCCGGCGAGGTGGTCCTCGGCGATGGTGACGGCAAAGAAGCGGCAGGGTGGCTCCGGTGAGGCTCGTGGAGCTCCAGGCGGCGGTGGACGGCGACGGGCAGGTGCCGGGCGTCGGGGGCAACGGAGATGGGAGCGGCGTGCGTTGGGGCGCTGGGGATGGTGATGCAGATGGCGTCGAGCGGCGCTCGGCGGCATCGAATCAGACGAAGCGGCGTGGTCGGGGCCGGCGTCGAAGTTGGGATCAGGCGTTCGCCAGATCCGCTCGGAGAAATCTTGGGGAAACGAGGGGAGAGGGTTCGGTCCGATCCAGATTGGATCGGGAGGGAGAGAGTGGGGAGTGGGGGATCGTGCGGGGTTAGGGTTTGAGGGGTTAAGGAGAGGAGTGGGCGGCGGTTGGTTGGGCCGGGTGGGTTAGCCCGATTGGGCTGTGGTCTCTTGGTAGGAGCCCGATGGGGGGTTGCTTTCTCTCCTTTTTTTAGCTTTGTTTTCTGTTTTCTTTTCCTTAACTATTTTGTTTCCTATTTTATTCTTTTAATTTCTATTTTATAAAATATAAATACTACTCCTAAATTAATGTTATAATTTATTCTACTGCCCCAAAAGTTTGACACCTAATTAAAATAGTTTGCATTACTATTATTATTTTTAAAAGGTATTTAATTAATTGTCATAGCTGCTGTTTTAATTACTTTAGAGCCTTAAAACATTTTATAAAAGTGTTGTTTCTCCACAATAATTACCTATGCATTATTTGGCAACACCCCAACATTTTGGTTTTAATATTTGAAAATCTTTACCGTTTGACTTTATTTTAAGTTTGAATTTCGAATTGATTTTAAACTAACACGAGATTAACAACACTAACCGTGGTGACATGGCATCATTAACATGGGATTACTGTAGCCTAATTACCCGGGCGTCACAATTCTCCTCCACTACAAGAAATCTCGTCCCGAGATTTAGGAGCGGTTATAAGGGGAAGGGATTTGGTTACGAAATTCTAACGGTTCTACTCGGTCATAGTTGCTCTTCTCGAAGAGGTCGATCCATTACATTGATGTCTTCAGCCCTCTGCTTCAGGTCATCATGATGAAGTTTGATGTCCTTCCTTCAGGATCTTCACCGTTCTTACGAAAGGGTGAGAAGGGAAAAACCTATAAGGACGGATTCTAACAAGATCGAGCATCAGGCGGTTAACCCAGGGGAAGAAGCATAAGTATCTCTCGAATTGAAACTTAAGGAGATGTCGAGAGCAAAGTAAGAAGGTACCATGAAAAGTTTCAAACCGATAGGCAAGCGTTCGATGCCTATCAGAAGGTGAAAGGGGTCCAGAGCAACGAGAATAAGTATTGCGTCTGATACCAGAATAGATCACTAGGACGGTGGCCCTTGAATTACATACGAGTCCACGCGCGAGGAATAACTTTGGGAATAGGGGGTGTACAGGACAATCAGGTTTCGATCCTGTGGAACTGTTGGTTATTGTGACGCCCTCGATTCAATCGTACACTAATCATACACGCAAATGTGTACGATCAAGATCAAGGACTCACGGGAAGATATCACAACACAACTCTAGACACAAATTAAAAATATACAAGCTTTATATTACAAGCCAGGGGCCTCGAGGGCTCGAATACATAAGCTCGATTACACAAGAGTCTGAAGCAACAATATCTGAAATCTGAGACATGAGTTAGACAAATTTTCCTTAAGAAGGCTAGCACAAAAGCAACATCGATCGAAGGGCAAGGCCTCCTGCAGGGAGCCTCCTAACTACTTACGGTCGTCGTGGTCTCCACATAGTAGTAGGCATCGGCGGTGGCATCGGCTCTGGGCTCAGGCATCTGGTTGCATCAACCGGAAAGGAGAAGAAAGGGGAAAGGGGAGCAAAGCAACCGTGAGTACTCATCCAAAGTACTGCAAGCAAGGATCTACACTACATATGCAACATTATCAAAAGAAGGTTGTATATGTGGACTGGGCTAGAAAATGCGAGAATAGAGAGAGCAGGCCTAGTCCTATCGAAGACTAGCATCTTCCGAAACCACCATCTTGCGACAGGGAGGGAGTAGAGTAGCATAAAGTAAAGTAGTAGTAGTGTTATCAACCTCGGCCAGAGATCCTTTCTCGACTCCCTGCGAGAAAGCAATCCCAGAGCCATACTATCCAGTTATCATCACAATCCAGTTCTCATCACCATCCAATTCATCACGAGTATCCAGTTCTAGTTGTATCGATCGGGATACAACTCCAAGTGTCCGTTACCGTAGGACAGGCTATCGATAGATGTTTTCTTCCCTGCAGGGGTGCACCAACTTACCCACCACGCTCGCTTAACCCGGTAGGACACACTTTCCTAGGTCATGCCCGGCCTCGGCCAAACAATACGCCCGCAACCCGACCTAGGCTTAATAGAGAGGCCAGCACGCCGGACTAAACCTATGCCCCCAGGGGTCATGGGCCATCTCCCCGGGAACTCCTGCACGTTGCGAGGGCGGCCGGTGAGCAGACCTAGCTACCTCCCTAAAAAGGCAGGAGCTTACCAGTCCAACCCGGCGCGCGCCGCTCAGTCGCTGACGTCTAGTAAGCTTCGGCTGATGCATACGACGCAGAACGCCCATACAATGCCCATGTGATGGTTAGTGCTATCAGGCCAGAGGCCCCTCGGATCAAATATCCAAATCATAGTGGATTAGGAGCAGCGGTAACAAGCGAGACTCACGAAAGATGTGACCCGTTGCCCGTCTCGAGGACTTGCGGCAAGGGCTAGGAATGCCCGCCACGCCTCGTAATTATCTCGCGGGCACCCTCCAGTCAACCCGTCTCCACATCACTCGCAATTAAGCTCGCAGGTACCCCTCGGGTGGTCGACCCGTCTTTCCAAGTAACAGGGTAAAGTCCAAGTATCCGTGTGTCCAAACATCAAGGGAAAACCGAGGAATCACCCCGATGAATTCCACTAGATGTAATCATCAAGGTGAGCGTAAGAGGAATCACCCCGAGGTTCACACTTGAGGGTTGCACGACAGTCGTGTCGGAAGTGGTTAAGGAGGAAATCACCCTCGATGACCACGACCGAATGACTACACTGAGGTTAACATCGGAAGTCTTTGAAGAGGTTCACCCTCGGTACTCGATAGTAACCCAGTAGTGTCGAGCAACTAAGGGAAAGTGATGTGCGGTGCTGGGGCCTGGTCTTCGATCCCATTGATCGGGTCTTCAATAATGAAGAAGGGCAACAAGGACAAGGTGGGGGTCACTGATGGATCACTAACCAACCTATACTAAGCAGTTTAGGATAAGCAGGTAGGTAACAATAAGCAGGTTACAAAAGCAGGCTATGCATCAGAATAGGAGCAAGCAATAACAGTAGCAAAATCTAATGCAAGCATGCGAGAATGGAATGGGCGATATCGGGATGATCAAAGGAGGGGCTTGCCTGGTTGCTCTGGCAAGGAGGGGTCGTCATCGACATAGTCGATCACCGGGGCATCATCGGCCTCGGGGTCTACCGGAGAGAAGAGGGGGAAGAAACAGTAAATACATAGCAAACAGAGGTATCACTAAGCATGACATGACGATACGTAGCGCTAGGCGTGCTCTAACGCGGTACTATATGTTGCAGACAAAGGGGAAAACATCCGAGGATGATTTCCCGGTGGTAGGCGGATTTCGGACAGATGAAAGAGAGGGGATGGTTCCATGGTCAGCATGCTAGGGGCATCTGACAGGTAAACGGATCACGTATCCGGATTCGTCTCGTCGTTCTGAGCAACTTTCATATATAAAACTTTTTCATCCGAGCTTATTTTCTATTAATTTTCAAAGTTTTAAACATTTTTCTAAATTTATTTATATTACGAATATAAACAGTAAATTACTTTTTACACCTAGCTGGAGCTAGCCATAGTGGCTTACAGATGGGACCAGAAGGCTAGGTTGACCCAGTCAACTAGTCGATCGTGATTGACCGATCAACTATTGACTAGTCAGCAGTCAAACAAGACCCACATGTCATTGACTATTTACCTAAACAAATAAATAAATCTAACTTATTTAAAAGGGCCTACATGTCATCTACTACTAGACTAACTTAGCACTAATTAATAGCTAGTAGCACTAATCTAAGCAAGGACCAGCCACTACTGGGCATAGCCCAGCCGGCCACACGCACGGCTCACACACACCACGTTGCACACATGGGCGCACACGGCCATGGCCATTTATCTTGCACACACCAAGCACACACACACACACTCACTCACAGCTCGGCCATGGCCGTCGTAGCAGCGGCAACAGCGGCTGACCGGCCGACGGACAAGGCGGCAACAACACGAGCGACGCAGCGGCAACGGCACAAGGGGCAACCAGCACCAAGTACAAGCGACAAGCAATCGAGACAGAGGAAGCGAGCAACAACAGCAGAGTTTCAGCGGCAGCAACGGCAAAGCACTAAGCGGTGGCCACATGCAGCAGCCATTACGGCGCCAAGAGCAAAGGGTCGCGGGTGCAACGATGACGACGGGAGCGGTGGGTGCGGCTGGGGACGACTGACGGGCGCCTGGCGTGAGACACGGACACGAACCGCGGCCAATGGCCGGAGATTAAGCGGCGGGACGGCGACAACGGCATCGAGGAGAGGGGAAGCAAGGGGAACGGCGGAGGCTCACCCGAGGAGGCCGTGGACGAGCTTGGCGAGGCGGAGGCGCCGGTGGTGGAGATCGGCGGCGATGGTGGGGGCGGCCGACAGGAGAAGACCGCGCGATGGCGAGGCAGGAGGCCGTCCGAGCTCCAACCGATAGGCTATGGCGGCGGAGGCGGCGATGGCGGAGCTCCTTGGCGTCTTGGCGGCGAAGGGAGGCCGGTGGCCCGCAGGATCGGCAGCGATGGCGGCGAGAGCTCGGCCTCTTCCGTGTCGTCGAATATGAGCGAGGAGAGGGGATTTGGGGACTAGGGTTGTCTCACGCGCCGGGGAGGGCCTTATACGCGCCGGGGCTCGCTAGATGGTTGACACGGCGGCCATGGTGGTTATGGCGGCGCGGATGCGTGCCATGCACAACCCCTGCCTTCTTCTCTGTATTGAGATTGAAGGAGGCTTGTGGTGGGCTGGGCCTAATACTGTAGTAATAGATCTTTAGTGCACAGTAGACCTTTAGCATTTTCCCTTTTTCCAGTTTGTCTGTTTTTCTTTTATTTATTAACGGAAGTTGTCTAAAAATAATTAGGGCTGCCAAAACACTTTTGATAAATGTGGAACTAGGCCATAAATACTTTGTGAATTATGAAACTGCCACAAACGGTTTCAAGGCATTTGGAAGTGACTAGATATTTTTAGAAACTAAAATAAGGCAAGATAAATGTTGTTGGACCGCCAAAATAGAATCCAGGGGCATTTTGTGAATTTTGGTGAGGTTGGTTCCAATTTTATAATTGCATTGGGATTATTTACCTTGATAGGAACATTTTAGTTCTGGAATTTGAACAACTTTTATTTATCACTTTGAATTTGAATTTATTTCGGAGAGGATTTTGATAGGAGGTGTTTATCCACTGTGATAAAAAATGGAATAAGGTGATGACTTAGCATGATCAGAGGATGATTACTGTAGTGTGATGTTGGGGATGTTACAAATCTCCTCCACTACAAGAAATCTCGTCCCGAGATTTTAAGAGGTGGAGTAAGAGGAAAGTTCTGGTTACGAAATTCTAACAAATCTTCTCGGTCTTGGTTTCTCTTCTCGAAGAGGTTGATCCATTGCGTTGAAGTATTCAATTCAATGCATCAGGGCATCATGATGAAATCGTCATTCTTCCTTCAGGATCTCCACCATACTTATGAAGGGCAAGGGCTAAGTTTGGAAGAACGGACCTCAACAAGGTGCTTATCTGGTAGATGCCATAAGGGAAGGTGGTGGAAAGTAACTCTCGAGTAGAAACTTAAGAAAATATCAAGAGCAATGTATGAAGGTACAATACGAAGTTTCAACCGGGTAGGCAATCGTTCGTTGCCTGAAATAGAGAGTGAATGGGGTTCAGAGCAAAGGGAAAAGTATTGCATCTGATACCAGAATAGATCACTAGGAAGGTGGCTCGTGAATTACATACGAAGCCAAGCGCGAGGAACAATTTTGGAAGACAGGGATGTACAGGAGAGTCAGGTTTCGATCCTGTGGAACTGTGGGTTATGGGCCCACCATGTGGGTTGATAGCAGGAAGGCGCTAATCATTTTGCACGGTCATGATAGCAAGGAAAATCAGAGGATAAGCTAGCAATTATGTTGACAACAACGTTGGTACCAAGGGCGAGGGACGAAGAGAACCATTTTCCTGCTCGCATGGCGAGGCGGACCAATAGGCAAAGTTCTCGTCCATCGGTGGCTACCGGAATGTCATCAACAATAGTAACATGGTCTCATTGACAAGGTTGTACATCGGGGTGTTTTATAAGCAGGGAATTATTTCTGCTTATATCATATAGATCACAAGAAGGTTAAACAAACCAATGGAAAGGAAATGAAATTATCAGATAAATCAGACCAATGGAAAGGAAAATGTGTTTACACACCAGAATTGGGAGTATATCCTTCCCAAGGGGAAGCGGAGCAAGATATACATGATATAACAGCAAGTTCAAAAGCATTTAGATAAAGGGGGCGAGGGAAGAATCATGATATTACCCATACAATAGGGTATGGATAATCGATCAAGAAATATTTCGCAGCGTGCTTCCAATGTTCTTGTTGACGATCGGAGTACCACAGACATGCTTCGGGATATCATTGACATGGTCATCAGGTAAAAGTCAAACTTTTGAATTCACAAAGGATCCTTGATGGCTTGCTAGAATAGTTCATACAATTTCATCATTAAAAGATGAGGATGTGGCCAATGGGTTCGTGACAATCCATCGACAGGTCAAAAGGATGTAATGCCAAAATGATATGATCAAAATCGTGTTGGGGGGAAGGCAAGAATGTTGTCGATGATAGCCCAAATCATCGAGGGGCACGGATGGTATTTCTCATCATGAATTTGATTGATATCCTAGAGGAGCATCGGAATGTTGATGATGATCACGCCACATTTATTGAGAGATTTCATGAAGATGTAATCGATCGGCAATGACATCAAGTCAAAGGAATGATGAAGAGAAAGGTTATTGGAACCATTGGTATGACCAAACTTGAAATCAAGCTTGTTGTTCAAGGCAAAATGATATGACAAGGAAGATCAACGTAAGCTTAGCTCATCGTCAAAAATTGTGCTTCGGGAAGAAGGACCAGGTAGCACAGTTAAAATTTAGCATGATAATGATATAGCCGATTAGGCTAGGAATGACTTGAAGGATTATTAAACTCGTAAGCAACGAAATTTACTTAGAGTTATTGAATCGGAATGCGGAATCGATTCACTTATCAGTGTGATCGGTTGACAAACAACCCAGAACCCATGAAGTGACAATGACAGGGAAAGGTAGTGTTCATCAAAAGTTCATAAGATTTGGTGCAATGGCATGGTATCCTTGAGATACCAGGGGTAATACTCGATGGTAGGTCATAATAGAGGTTGGGTAGGCGTATTGACTTGCAGAAGACAAGTGATTTAACTTGTCCAAGAAATGGGACCAAAGAAGAACAATCATGGTCGGAACCACGGTTGCGAAGGATCAATTCACCCATACCAGATGAACTTATAACAAGGGGTAATTATTTTTACGAGCAACTTCCATGATAAGTTCTACATCGGATCCAAGGGCATGAACACAAAGGTTCAAGGTCGACTCCCACTTCTCCAATGCATAACCTTTCATTCACTCCTCGTTTTCGAAGAAATTGTAGTGAAGAAGATTTATCTGGCGAAGTACCAGAAGAGTAAGACTCACATCTCTTTTGAGTTCACACGGATTAGGGAAGGCATAGGTTCAACCCATAGGGGTATCTTAGAAACATTTACCACTAACTTCGTGATTAAGATATACCGGTTCAAAGCGAGCATGGTTGACAAAAGCGGATGATAGAATTTACCAAAGGCATTATGTGTCGGGGCAAAACTCACAAGTTTAATGAATATGAAGGACATTGTCGGATAATAATCCAACCAAGGATATGGCGGTCCATAAAAGATCGATGTGAGTATCGATACTCACCCAGAAGAAGAAAGAATGCAAAGGCATCGGGTTATAGATATAACTGGATAACTTCAAAGCTTGAATACAAAGGAATTACGATTTTCAAATCAGAAGATCTGAAGCAGAGGCTCTGATCAAGACATAATTGAGTTGAATTGATACAGATCGACAATCAATCAAGGTTTGATCTGACAAGAACAAGCTCATGTTTGGAGTGACGTCTGAGCCGGAAGGATGAATGCTAGTATCTGATTGAGGGTTACGAGCATCCGCAACATATTGGATCAAACAAGAAGATGCTAGAAATATGGAATTAACCATAATGCAAGAAAACAAGAATTTTCAACAACAATAGGTTCTTTGAGGATTTTCGGAAGATCGAAAGGTATCTCAAGACTTTTGTGAAATACCTAAACAATTGGGGATGAGCGAATCCACGATAATTGTGAGGAATTATTCATACACGTATTCAAAGGAAAAGGAGCTGCAACGCACAGCGAACAATGGATTCTCGAAATACTTGAAAGTATTACAAGGCATCTTGTAATAACAAGATCAACTGGATGACAATATGAACGACGGGTGTATGTAGTTATTCAGAGGGATTTATCGGTGATATGGAATTGCAGCGGCGAAGGGCACAAGGGTTTCGGGGAAACATCGGAGAGTATCTTCCAAATCTTCTGAAGCAGCAAGCGATCATCTGGGCTGAAGGGGCTCTCCGGTAGGAAGTGGTTACGAGAACCTAAAGTTAGAGTTAGTAAAAACATTTAACCCGAATAGAAGAGAGATCAGAGTCCCAGAGTATAGACGAGGAGTAAAAGATCCTAATACCATCCAAAGACGACGTGGGCCCGTAAGCCACACAGCCAAGTTAGTAAAAGTTTTTTCAGAGACTAGACTCAACTTCGGCCAAGGAGTTGGAAAGGGGGCTACCTATAGGCAGTCGGCTCTGATACTAACTTGTGACGCCCTCGATTCAATCGTACACTAATCATACACGCAAATGTGTACGATCAAGATCAAGGACTCACGGGAAGATATCACAACACAACTCTAGAAACAAATTAAAAAAATACAAGCTTTATATTACAAGCCAGGGGCCTCGAGGGCTCGAATACATAAGCTCGATTACACAAGAGTCAACGGAAGCAACAATATCTGAGTACAGACATGAGTTAGACAAATTTGCCTTAAGAAGGCTAGCACAAAAGCAACATCGATCGAAAGGGCAAGGCCTCCTGCCTGGGAGCCTCCTAACTACTTCTGGTCGTCAGCGGTCTCCACATAGTAGTAGGCATCGGCGGTGGCATCTGGCTCCTGGGCTCCGACATATGGTTGCATCAACCGAAAAGGAGAAGAAAGGGGGAAAAGGGGGAGCAAAGCAACCGTGAGTACTCATCCAAAGTACTACTTAAGCAAGGATCTACACTACATATGCAACATTATCAAAAGAAGGTTGTATATGTGAATTTGAAACTGAGAAATGCGGAATAGAGAGCAGGCCTAGTCCTATCGAAGACTAGCATCTTACGAAACCACCATCTTGCGACAACAGGAGGGAGTAGAGTAGCATAAAGTAAAGTAGTAGTAGTGTTATCAACCTCGGCCAGAGATCCTTTCTCGACTCCCTGCGAGAAAGCAATCCCAGAGCCATACTATCCAGTTATCATCACAATCCAGTTCTCATCACCATCCAATTCTCATCATGAGTATCCAGTTCTAGTTGTATCGATCGGGATACAACTCCAAGTGTCTGTTACCGTAGGACAGGCTATCGATAGATGTTTTCTTCCCTGCAGGGGTGCACCAACTTACCCACCACACTCGCTTAACTCTGGCCGGACACACTTTCCTGGGTCATGCCTGGCCTCGGCCAAACAATACGCCGCAACCCGGCCTAGGCTTAATAGAGAGGTCAGCACGCCGGACTAAACCTATGCCCCGGGGTCATGGGCCATCTCCTGGGAACTCCCCCGTTCTTGAGGCGGCGGTGAGCAGACCTAGCTACCTCCCTAAAATGGCATGAGCTTACCGGTCCAACCCGGTAGCGCGCCGCTTCGATCGTGGCGTCTAGTAAGCCGGCTGATGCATCTGACCTTGAACGCCCATACTATGCCCACGTGATGGTTAGTGCTATCGGGCGGAGGCCCCTCGGATCAAATATCCAAATCATAGTGGATTAGGGCAGCGGTAACAAGCGAGACTCACGAAAGATGTGACCCGTTGCCCGTCTTGAGGACTTGCGGCAAGGGCTAGGAATGCCCGCCACGCCTCGTAATTATCTCGCGGGCACCCTCCGGGTCAACCCGTCTCCACATCACTCGCAAATTAAGCTCATGCGGGTACCCCTCGTGGTCGACCCGTCTTTCCAATGTAACAGGGTAAAGTCCAAGTATCCGTGTGTCCAAACATCAAGGGAAAACCGAGGAATCACCCCGATGAATTCCACTAGATGTAATCATCAAGGTGAGCGTAAGAGGAATCACCCCGAGGTTCACACTTGAGGGGTTGCAACAGTCGTGTCGGAAGTGGTTAAGGAGGAAATCACCCTCGATGACCACGGCCGAATGACTACACTCTGAGGTTAACATCGGAAGTCTTTGAAGAGGTTCACCCTCGACACTCGATAGTAACCCAGTAGTGTTGAGCAACTAAGGGGAAAGTGATGTGCGGTGTCGGGGCCTGGTCTTCGATCCCGTTGATCAGGTCTTCAATGATGAAGCAGGGGCAACAAGGACAAGGTGGGGGTCACTGATGGATCACTAACCAACCTATACTAAGCAGTTTAGGATAAGCAGGTAGGTAACAATAAGCAGGTTACAAAAGCAGGCTATGCATCAGAATAGGAGCAAACAATAATAGTAGCAAAATCTAATGCAAGCATGCGAGAATGGAATGGGCGATATCGGGATGATCAAAGGAGGCGCTTGCCTGGTTGCTCTGGAAAGGAGAATTAAATCGTCGGCGTAGTCGATCAAGGGCATCATCGACGCATCGGGGTCTCTTGGAGAGAAGAGGGGAAGAAACAGTAAATACATAGCAAACAGAGGTATCACTAAGCATGACATGACGATACGTGGCGCTAGGCGTGCTCTAGCAGCGGTACTATATGTTGCAGACAAAGGGAAAACATCCGAGGATGATTTCCGGTGGTAAACGATTCGGACGAGATGAAAGAGAGGGGACGGTTCCATGTTCAGCGTACTAGGGGCATCTGACAGGTAAACGGATCACGTATCCGGATTCGTCTCGTCGTTCTGAGCAACTTTCATATATAAAACTTTTTCATCCGAGTTTATTTCCTATTAATTTTCAAAGTTTTAAACATTTTTCTAAATTTATTTATATTACGAATATAAACAGTGAATTACTTTTTACAACTAGCTGCAGCTAGCCATAGTAGCTTCTGAGATGGGACGAGAAGGCTAGGTTGACCCGATCAACTAGTCCGATCGGCGATTGACGATCAACTGTTGACTAGTCAACAGGGTCAAACAAGACCCACATGTCATTGACTATTTACCTAAACAAATAAATAAATCTAACTTATTTAAAAGGGCCTACATGTCATCTACTACTAGACTAACTTAGCACTAATTAATACCTAGTAGCACTAATCTAAGCAAGGACCAGCCACTCTGGGCATAGCCCGACCACACCTGCCTGGCGCACACACACCACGCTGCACACATGGGCGCACACGGCCATGGCCAGCTACATCTTGCACACACACCAAGCAGAACACACACACACACACACTCACTCACAGCTCGGCCATGGCCGGCGTAGCAGCAACAGCAACGGCGGCGGCACCCGACCAGACGATGCGGCAACAACACGAGCGACGCAGCAAGAACGGCACAAGGGCAACCAGCACCAAGTACAAGCGACAAGCAGTCGAGAAGAGGAAGCAGGCAACAGCAGCAGAGTTTCAGCAGCAGCAGCGGCAAAGCACCAGGCAGCAGCCACATGCAGCAGCCATTGCTTGGGCGCCAAGACATGCAAGGGTCGCGGTGCAACGCATGACGACGGGAGCGGTGGGGTGCGGCGAGGGGAGACGGCAAGCAGGGGCACCTGGCGTGAGACACGGACACGAACCGCGCCAACGGCCGAGCTTGGGTGTACGGACGGCGACAACCGGCATCGGGAGAGGAAGCAAGGGGAACGAGCGGAGGCTCACCCGAGGAGGCCGTGGACGAGCTTGGCGAGGCCGGGAGGCGCCGGTGGTGGAGATCGGCCAGTGATGGTGGGGGCGGCCGAGGAGAAGATCGCCACGATGGCGAGGCAGGAGGCCGTCCGAGCTCCAACCGATAGGCTATGGCGACGGAGGCAGCGATGGCGGAGCTCTGGGCGTCTTGGCGCGGCGAAGGGAGGCGGTGGCCACGCAGGATCGACGACGATGACAACGACCATGAGCTCGGCCTCTTCTGGTCGTCGAATATGAGCGAGGAGAGGGGGATTTGGGGACTAGGGTTGTCTCACGCATCGGGGAGGGCCTTATACGCATCGGGGCTCGCTAGATGGTTGACACAGCGGCCATGGTGGTTATGGCGGCGGCGGATGCGTGCCACGCACAACCCCCGCCTTCTTCTCTGTATTGAGATTGAAGGAGGCTTGTGGTGGCTGGGCCTATCTTGTAGTAATAGGCCTTTAGTGCCTGATAGACCTTTAGCATTTTCCCTTTTCCAGTTTGTCTGTTTTTCTTTTATTTATTAACATAAGTTGTCTAAAAATAATTAGGGCTGCCAAAACACTTTTGATAAATGTGGAACTAGGCCACATAAATACTTTGTGAATTATGAAACTGCCACAAACTATTTCAAGGCATTTGGAAGTGACTAGGTATTTTTAGAAACTAAAATAAGGCAAGATAAATGTTCTTTGGACCGCCAAAATAGAATCGAGGGCATTTTGTGAATTTTGGTGAGGTTGGTTCCTATTTTATAATTGCATTGGGATTATTTGCTGTGATAGTAACATTTTCGTTCCTGGAATTTGAACAACTTTTATTTATCACTTTGAATTTGAATTTATTTCAGAGAGGATTTTGATAGGAGGTGTTTATCCACTGTGATAAAAAATGGAATAAGGTGATGACTTAGCATGATCAGAGGATGATTACTGTAGTGTGATGTTGGGGATGTTACAGTTATGGGCCCACCATGTGGTTTTTTTTAATAGGAGCAGTGACATCTTTCACGGTCATGATAGCAAGGCATGTCAGAGAGTAGTCTGTTAGTTATGTCGGCAACAACATCGATACCAAGGGCGAGGGACGAAGAGAACCATTTTCCTGCTCGTTGAACGAGGCGGACCAATAGGCAAGGTTCTCGTCCATCGGTGGCTACCGGAATGTCATCACCAAAATAACAGGGTCTTTCTGACAGAATTATACACCGAGGTGTTTACAAAAGCAGGAGAATATTACTGCTTAGATCTCATAGATCACAAGAAAGATTAAACCAAACAATAGAAAGGAAGATATGATTATCAGATTTAACCAGATCAATGGAAAGGAAAAATGTGTTTAAACACATATTCCAGGGGTATATCCTTCCCAAGGACAAGCAGATGATATCCATGACAGGATAGAAGGTAGAAAACCATTTAGGTAAGGGGAGGAAAATTTCATGACATTACCCATACAACGTTGTTTGGATAATTGATAAAGAGAATTTAGCATTGTGCTTCAAATGTTCTTGCTGATAAACGGAGTACCACAGACATGCTTCAGGTAGCAATGATATGGTGTTTCAATCAAGGGCGGACTTGGATACACCAATGATCCATCAGGAGTAACTTATAAAATAAGTCCTACAATTTCCTCCAGGAGGAATGGTTATCCTTGCAAAAGAAATTATAATGATAGGTCCTCCAGCCAGGGGGGGGGGTGCTAGGCATGACATCATATTACCGGGTCATCAAAGGACCAACAACATAACTCCTGGAAAGTTGTCCCAACCATCATATCTGAGATTCAGATCCAATTGGTGTCATGATACCTCAGACTCAGGATGTCCGAGAAGAAAAGGCGCAACACAAATCGTTGAAAGGGCATTGCAAGATTCTCGGGAAATGAACTATGGGAGTGGGTTCCTGAAACAATAGTTCATCATTAAACCAAGGAGAGGTGAGGAGGTGGCTGATCGACTCAGAGACAATTCATTGAGATTTTCAAAAGATGGATTTCCACAATAATGTGAACAAGAAGATGACACTTGTCAATTCAAATGATATGATGTTGTATGCTCTAGGGAAACATACACCATCAATCATTAGTTGAAAGGTGTGCCCGAAATATGACCTTAGGCAGCGAGATCAATGTTAGAGGGACGATTCAATAATCAACGGCCTAAGAACGAACTGTCGATCGTTAACTTCAAAGCAATAGGGTTGCTAGAAGTACAGAACTCAAACAGCATCTATTGGTATGCTGGTTAAAAACAACACGGGGACCAAGGAAGAATGATGATGGTGAGAAGTATCACCATACCAAGAATTCTTAAGAGGTGGTGAAATTCTCATGACAGTATTGACACAAAAAAGATGGTAATACTCCAAGGTAAGGAAGAAACAATTGCTGGATAGCATGGATCTCAAGGTATAACACGAAACACTAACAAGTTTGTGTAGAACGGAAGGCAAGAATGTTGCCGATGGTAACACAAATCACCGAGGGGCAAGGATGGTATTTCTCATCATGAATTCAATAGATATCCTGGAGGAACTCAGAATGTTGATGATGATCATGACAAATTCTGTCGAGAGGTTTCATGGAGATGTAATCAAACAGTGATGACATCAAGTCAAAGGATTGATGAAGCGAAATGTTCTTGGGACCATGATTAGGACACAAACTTGAAATCAAGTTTGATGTTCAAGGAGAAATGATATGACGAGGAAGATCGACTTAAGTTTAGCTCATCATCGAGAGTTGTGCTCCGGGAATAAGGGCCAGGTAGCACAGTTAAAATCAACGCGATAATAATATAGCCAATCAGGCTAGGAATGACCTGAAGGATTAATAATCTCAAAAGCAACAAAGATTACTTAGAGTTATTGAACCGTAGTGCGGACTCGGTTCAGTTATCAGTGTCTTTGAGTGTTTAATAACTCAGAACCCGAGGGGGATTGGAATCGGCGAGAATGTAGTACTTGATGAAGAACTCATAAGAAGTTATGCAGTTCCGTGATAATCTCGAGATACCAGGGGGTAATACTCGACGACGAATCAAAATAGAGGTTGGACTGGGGGTATTGCTCTATAGAAGACAAGTGATTAAACTTGCCCGAGAAATGGGATCAAGGAGAAAATATGGTCGGAACCACGATTGCATAGGATAAATTCACAGATACCAGATGATATTGTATCAACGAAATAGTTATTATCACAAGAAGCTTCTATGGTAGGATCTACATCGTGTCCATGGGCATGAACACAAAGTTCAAGGTCGACTCCACTTCTTCAATGTATAACCTTCCATTCACCTCTCACTTTTGAAGAAGTCGTAGTGTTGAAATTTTATCTAGCAAAATACCAGAAGAGTATGACTCGTGAAAAATTCCGAGTTCACACATATTAAGGAAGGCATAGGTTCAACCCGTCAGGGTATCGTGGAAACCTATACCACAAGCTTCAGGAGTACTAACACAAGCTCGAAAATAGAGCATGGTTGACAAAAGGAGAGGATACAATTTACCAAAGGCATTATGTATCGGAGAAAGAACTCACAAGGTGATTAATTATGAAGGACACTGTCGGATAATAATCCAATGGATCGGGCGATCGACAACAGAGCTATTGTGAGTATCGGTACTCAATCAGAGGAAGAAAGAATGCACGAGCATCATATTATAGAACATCTAAATAATTTGATGCTTAGATAACAAAGGAATTATGATTTCCAAAACAAAGGATCAGAAGCAGACGTTCTGATCAAAGACGGATCAATTGAATATACCAGGGGCACAATCGATGACAGATAGTTTGGTCGAGGACCAGCTCATGTTTGAAACACGTCTGAGCCGGAAGGATGAATTCTAGGATCTGTTCGAGGATTGCGAGCATTCGCAACAAATCAAATCAACGGACTCAAAATGGCAATGACAATGGATGTCAACAAGATTACTAGACTTATGGGATTAACCATAATGCAAGCAATCAAGAACTTCAAGAGCAATAGGATGCTCAAGATTTTCGGAAGATCGAATGATATTTCGAGGATTCGTGACATACATGCATCAACTCGAGCTGAGTGGATACTCGGTAAGTGCGAGAAATTATCCATAAGGGTATTCAGGCGACAAGGAACTATAAGGCAGTAGGCAAAAAAAAGGATTATCGAAACAACGACGAGTGTTTCGTTGTATCTCGTAATAACAAGACCAACTGGGGATGAATGTACGAATAACAACTGCAAGTAGTTATCCATAAGGGTTGTTGGTGGAAGGGAATTGCAAACGCGATGAACACAAGTTCTCGGATTAATAGCGGAGAGTATCTTCAGGGTCTTCATGTGTAGCAGACGATCATCAGTAATAAGGGGCTCTCCGGGTGAAAGTGATAACGAGATCCTAATGTTAGATTTAGTAAAATTCATTCAACCCGAGTAGAAGAGAGTTCAGAGTCCCAGAGTAAAGGTCGAGGAGTAAAAGGTCCTAGTACCACCCGGTGGCGACGTGGGCCCGTAAGGCACACAGCCAAGTTAGTAAAAGTTTTTGCAATGTCTAGACTCGACTTTGTCCAAGGAGGGTGGAAGGGGATTCCCTACAGCAAATGGCTCGATACCAACTTGTGGCGCCCCGATTCAATCGTACACTAATCATGCACGCAAATGTGTACGATCAAGATCAGGGACTCACGGGAAGATACCACAACACAACTCTAAAACATAAATAAGTCATACAAGCATCATAATACAAGACAGGGGCCTCGAGGGCTCGAATACAAGTGCTTTCGATCATAGGCGAGTCAGCGGAAGCAACAATATCTGAGTACAGGACATAAGTTAAACAAGTTTGCCTTAAGAAGGCTAGCACAAACTGGGATCTGAGATCGAAGAGGCGCAGCCTCTGCTGGATCCTCCTAACTACTCCTGGTCGTCGTCCACGGGCTGCACGTAGTAGTAGGCGCCTCCAGTGTAGTAGTCGTCATCGACGGTGGCGTCTGGCTCCTGGGCTCCATCATCTGGTTGCAGCAATCGAGTAGAGATAGGGGAAAAAAGGGGGAACAAGGCAACCGTGAGTACTCATCCAAAGTACTCGCAAGCAAGGAGCTACACTACATATGCATGGATACATGTGTAAAGGGCCATATCGGTGGACTGAGCTGCAGAATGCCGAGAATAAGAGGGGATAGCTAATCACAGCCGAAGACTACGCTTCAGCAGCCTCCGCCTTTGACATGTAGCAAAGAGTAGAGAAGTCCTCCAAGTAGCATCACATAGCAATAATCCTACCGTGATCCCCTCCTCATTGCCCTGAGAGAGACAGCGACCACCGGTTGTATCTGGCACTTGGAAGGGTGTGTTTTATTAAGTATCCGATTCTAGTTGTCATAAGGTCAAGGTACAACTCCAAGTCGTCCTGTTACCGAAGATCACGGCTATTCGAATAGATTAACTTCCCTGAGGGTGCACCACATAACCCAACACGCTTGATCCCATTTGGCGGACACACTTTCTGGGTCATACCCGGCCACGGAGATCAACACGCGTCGCAGCCCACCTAGGCTCAACAAAGAGGTCACCACGCGGTCTAAACCTAAGCGCGCAGTGCAGGCCCATCGCCACGAGCACACACACTTGCGTTATGCGTGGGCGAAGGCAGACCTAGCCTAGTGGCGTTCGATCCAATCCGGCGCGCGCGCTTCGGCCCGTGACGTCACGAAGTGCCGGTGATAACACGACGCCGAGTGCCCATATCTTTCCCACGTAGTTGGTTAGTGCGTATAGGCCCGTAGCGGACTCAGATCAAATACCAAGATCTCGTTAAGCGTGTTAAGTATCATGACGCCCGACCAGGTCCAGGCCCACCTCTCACCGGTAGTCTCAACCTGCCTGTCGCTCATACAAAGATCCACTCGCGGGTGCTTCACCAGCCGACCCGACTTTAGTCTCCACATGTATCATGTATAAAGTATATAGTATATACCCGTGATCACCTCCCGAGTGATCACGGCCCGAAAGTATAGCATAGCAGACGGACAAGAATGTAGGGCCACTGATGGAAAACTAGCATCCTATACTAGGCATGTAAGATTGCAGGTAAAGGTAACAAAAGTAGTAGCGAGACGAGGCTATGCGGCGGTATAGGATTAGCTGAAAGCGATAACATGCTACACTACTCTAATGCAAGCGGTATAGAGAAGAGTAGGCGATATCTGGTGATCAAAGGGGAGGCTTGCCTGGTTGCTCTGGCAAGAGAGAGAATTAAATCAACAAGTAGTCGTCTTTGAGTGGCAATGGCGCGGTCTCGGGGTCTAGCGAGAGCAGAGGGGGAGAAACAATAAATACTTAAGCAAACAGATGCATAATGACGCATGACATGACAAGTTTCGGTGCTAGGGGTGCCCTAACGCGGTATGAGGTGATACCGGTGAAGGGGGGAAACATCCGGGAAAGTATCCCCGGAGTTTCGCGTTTTTGGACAAATGAATCGGAGGGGAAAAGTTGCGAGTTTTCTATGGTAGGGATGTGTGGCGGACGAACAGGCTGCGTATCTGGAATCATCTCGTCGTTCTGAGCAACTTTCATGTTGGAAATATTTTAATCCGAGTTACGGATTAAAAGATATGATTTTCTAAAGATTTTATTAATTTACGGAATTTAATTAATTATTTAATTAAATCGAAAATGATTTAATGACATCGACATGATGTCATCTTGACATCAGCGATCAACAGGGTTGGAGGTCAACCTAACGATGGGTCCCATCGTGGGTGAGACATTTTTAATTAGCAGATTAATTAAAGTAATCATAATTAATTAGGGGTGGGCCCCATTGCCGTTTGTTTGATTAATTAACTAACTATTAATTAGGTTAATCTAATTGTGATTAATTAACTTAATTAATTCGTTAATTAATTAATTAATTTAATTATTATTATCTATTTACTTATTTTATTTTATTTTTTATTATTTTTTTAATTCTTTTTTTAAACTAAAATGTTACAGGCGTGGGCGTAGGAGTGCTGGCGATGGGCTCGGGAGGTCCCGTGGCGGCATTGGCGACGGAGAGGGCGGCGGCGGCAGGTCGACGTCGGAGTGGTCGGCAACGACGAAGGACGAGGCGATGGCGTCCGGCGAGGTGGTCCTCGAGCGATGGTGACGGCAAAGGGCGACAGGGTGGCTCGGTGAGGCTCATGAGCTCAGTGCGGTGGGCGGCGGGCGGCCTTCGAGTCGGGGCAACGGAGATGGGCGGCGTCGTTGGCGGCCAGGGATGGTGATGCAGATGGCGTCGGCGGCGCTTCAGCGGCGTCGAATCAGCGAAGCGGCGCGTGGTCGGGCGTCGAAGTCTTGGGATCGGGCGTTCGCCCAGATCCGCTCGGAGGGGAGTGCTAGGGAACGAGGGGAGAGGGGTTCGGTCCGATCCAGATTGGATCGGGAGGGGAGAGGAGTGGGGAGTGGGGGGGATCATGCGGGGTTAGGGTTTCGGGGGGGGGGGGGGGTTAAGGAGAGGGAGTGGGCCGGCCGGTTGGTTGGGCCGGGTGGGTTAGCCCGATTGGGCTGTGGTCTCTTTGGTAGGAGCCCGATGGGGGGTTGCTTTCTCTCCTTTTTTTAGCTTTGTTTTCTGTTTTCTTTTCCTTACCTATTTTCTTTTCTATTTTATTCTTTTAATTTCTATTTTATAAAATATAAATACTACTCCTAAATTAATGTTATAATTTATTCTACTGCCCCAAAAGTTTGACACCTAATTAAAATAGTTTGCATTATTTTTTTTAAAAGGTATTTAATTAATTGTCATAGCTGCTGTTTTAATTACTTTAGAGCCTTAAAACATTTTATAAAAGTGTCGTTTCTCCACAATAATTACCTATGCATTATTTGGCAACACCCCAACATTTTGGTTTTAATATTTGAAAATCTTTACCATTTGACTTTATTTTAAGTTTGAATTTCGAATTGATTTTAAACTAACACGAGATTAACAACACTAACCGTGGTGACATGGCATCATTAACATGGGATTACTGTAGCCTAATTACCCGGGCGTCACATGATCATCATTTTTAGAGCATTGTCCCAAGTGAGGAAAGGATGATGGAGACCATGATTCCCCCACAAGTCGGGATGAGACTCCGGACGAAAAATAAAAAGAAAAGAAAATATGCCACAAAAAAGAGAAAATGCCCAAATAAAAAAAATGAGAGAAAAAGAGAGAAGGGACAATGTTACTATCCTTTTACCACACTTGTGATTCAAAGTAGCACCAAGATCTTCATGATAGAGAGTCTCTCATTTTGTCACTTTCATATACTAGTGGGAATTTTTCATTATAGAACTTGGCTTGTATATTCCAATGATGGGCTTCCTCAAATGCCCTAGGTCTTCGTGAGCAAGCGAGTTGGATGCACACCCATTTAGTTTTTTTTGTTGAGCTTTCATATACTTATAGCTGTAGTGCATCCGTTGCATTGCAATCCCTACTCACTCACATTGATATCTATTGATGGGCATCTCCATAGCCCGTTGATACGCCTAGTTGATGTGAGACTATCTTCCCTCTTTTTGTCTTCTCCACAACCACCATTCTATTCCACACATATAGTGCTATATCCATGGCTCACGCTCATGTATTGCATGAAGATTGAAAAAGTTTTGAGAATGTCAAAAGTATGAAACAATTGCTTGGCTTGTCATCGGGGTTGTGCATGATTTAAATACTTTGTGTGGTGAAGATAGAGCATAGCCAGACTATATGGTTTTGTAGGGATAACTTTCTTTGGCCATGTTATTTTGAGAAGACATAATTGCTTTGTCAGTATGCTTAAAGTATTATTATTTTTATGTCAATATGAACATTTGTCTTGAATCTTTCGGATATGAATATTCATATCACAATTAATAAGAATTACATTGAAATTATGCCAAGTAGCACTCTACATCAAAAATACTTTTTTATCATTTACCTACTCGAGGACGAGCAGGAATTAAGCTTGGGGATGCCTGATACGTCTCCAATGTATATATAATTTTTTATTTCTCCATGCTATTTTATCTACTGTTTTGGACCATATTGGGCTTTATTTTCCACCTTTATTTTACTTTTGGGACTAACCTATTAACTGGAGGCCCAGCCAAGAATTGTTGTTTTTTGCCTATTTCAGTGTTCCGAAAAAACGGAATATCAAACGGAGTCCAAACGGAATGAAACCTTCGGGAACGTGATTTTCTCATCGAATATGATCCAGGAGACTTGGACCCCACGTCAAGAAAGAAGGGAGGAGGCCACGAGGGTGGAGGGCGCCCCCTAGGGCGTGCTCCCCTACCTCGTGGGCCCCCCTTTGCTCCACCGACGTACTCCTTCCTCCTATATATACCTACGTACCCCCAAACGATCAGGGACGGAACCAAAAACCTAATTCCACCGCCGCAACTTTCTGTATCCACGAGATCCCATCTTGGGACCTGTTAGAACTCATGGGAAGAGGAATCCACCACGGAGGGCTTCTACATCATCACCATAGCCCCTCCGATGAAGTGTGAGTAGTTTACTCGGACCTTCGGGTCCATAGTTAGTAGCTAGATGGCTTCTTCTCCCTTTTTGGATCTCAATACAATGTTCTCCCCCTCTCTCGTGGAGATCTATTCGATGTAATCTTCTTTTTGCGGTGTGTTTGTTGAGATCGATGAATTGTGGGTTTATGATCAAGATTATCTATGAACAATATTTGAATCTTCTCTGAATTCTTTTATGTATGATTGGTTATCTTTGCAAGTCTCTTCAAATTATCAGTTTGTTTTGGCCTACTAGATTGGTTTTGCTTGCAATGGGAGAAGTGCTTAGCTTTGGGTTCAATCTTGCGGTGTCCTTTCGATGTGATGAGGGGCAGCAAAGGCACGTATTGTATTGTTGCCATCGAGGATAACAAGATGGGGTTCTTATCATATTGCATGAATTTATCCCTCTACATCATGTCATTTTGCTTAAGGCGTTACTCTGTTTTCTTGAACTTAATACTCTAGATGCATCTTTGGATAGCGGTCGATGAGTGGAGTAATAGTAGTAGATGCAGGCGAGTCGGTCTACTTGTCTCGGACGTGATGCCTATGTACATGATCATACCTAGATATTCTCATAACTATGCTCAATTCATCAATTGCTCAACAATAATTTGTTCACCCATAGTAGAATACTTATGCTCTTGAGAGAAGCCACTAGTGAAATCTATGGCCCCCGGGTCTATTCTCATCATATCAATCTTCCATCACTTTATTATTGCTTTGCTTTTTACTTTGCTTTTATTTTACTTTGCATCTTTATACCAAAAATACCAAAAATATTATCTATCATCTCTATCAGATCTCACTCTAAATGAAGTGACCGTGAAGGGATTGACAACCCCTAATCGCGTTGGTTGCGTGGAGCTATTTGTTTTGTGTAGGTACGAGGGACTCGCTTGTAGCCTCCTACTGGATTGATACCTTGGTTCTCAAAAACTGAGGGAATTACTTACTCTACTCTGCTGCATCACCCTTTCCTCTTCAAGGAAATCCAACGCAGTGCTCAAGAGGTAGCAACCATGTGCTTGTGTGTGTTGTCCCAACTCTCATGATGGTGAAGATGTGTCCATCGTCCAAGAACTTCTATCTCAGGAACCTGTCATGATTAGTATAAACAAGAAACAAAATTCGAGAATAATCTTCCTATGAACTACTAGGATGTGGTTGTAAATTGCTCACAGTAAAGCAAATATCAATATCTTGTGCTTACCATGCGGCAGGTGGTGAGAGGTAACCAGTGGTGTCAAATATCTCCGAAGATTGTTTAAAGCGATTGCTAGGGAACACACATATACACGGTGTCGAAATATGTGGAGTTGGGTTGGCTATATATGGTAGAAAAAGATTAGCAATAATCAATTCAAAGATGCAATGTTCAATAAACGCTCAACGACGGTACTGTGCTGGTCCTAGGCTAGACCGGACTAGAGACGCGAACCTAGAACACTTATGAGGTCATGGCGTAGCACAACTAGCATCAATGAAGGATACTAAGTAGCTCTAGATAGGAAGATATAAGTGAAGATCACAATGGCAGTAAAGATAATGATGAAAAACAACTGCCAAGCAGGATATACAACATCTCTGTCTCCAACTTTCCTCTTGAAAAGTGGAGCCAATTTTCTAATAACTTTTTTCAGAGAATGCTACTAACTCAAGCTTTCCAATGCAAAAAAGAATCACTCAATTCCAAATTGATATGAGGAGTCAAAGAATTCTAAAACTGACCTGAAAACTGGAACAAACTGTGTTCACGAACTTCGGAGGGTAAAAAGACCTATTTAGGGGCCGATTTTGAGGTGCCAAATATTGAACTTTCTTCTGCAACTATTTAGATGCGGCTCATCGCTAGCTTTCATTTGAGTACTCGCGGAGCCAAAACGGACTTCGTATAAGGAAGTTATGCATGTTTTACTGAACAGTGCACAAAACAGATTCCAATCCGAATTCAACTCTGAGGTGAGTCTAGATAGATCCGAATTTTCTTTTTTTCTTCTCTCTTTTTTTTCCTCACACTTTTTTTCTTTCTCTCCTTTTTTCCCTGACTTTTTTTAACTTTTTTTTCTCTCTTTTTTTCTCTTTTTTTTTCTCTCTCCCTCTTTCCAAAACAAACTAGATAATATGCAGATTGGATCAAGCGAAGATGTGAATGATCTCAAATATGATTATGACAATGAACGGTGGGTAGCACACACAGGAAACTGATGGACGGGTTGTGGATAGCGGAAGGGATAACGATGCAGCGGCGGCGTGACTAATGTGAACAAAACTCTAAACTCTAAACAAACTAGACACTAAGACCAGCAACTCGACACGACGATGCAACTGATAATTCAATAATGCAAACAATGACAAGAAAATTGCAAAGCCTCAGACTGGCTAGGACAAAGGATGAATAGATCTAACTTTTTTTGTGGCTTTTTCTTGGACAATAGGTAAGAAAATAAATCTAATCTAGGGATAACTGTAAATTCTCACCGAGCAACCTGAAAAATGATACCACTTGATAGAGGCGAGGGTGTCCCGATCTTTCGATGAGATGATAACTATCGATTTGGTGGAGATGACTTTGACGATTCGACTACAAACATGCACGACGTTACGCCTTCGCAATCGCTAAACCAACTCCGAGAGGTTATTGACCACGCCGGAGCACAATCAACCTAACCACGAAGGTCTATTCCTGCAAGCAATCGAAAAACAAGCAAGAATATGATAAAGCAATCTGAATATTGCAAATATATATATGAAGTATTGATAAAGGGGGGATCCGTAAGCGGTCTTGGTTTGGTCATTGGACACCAACGAAGTACATGAAGTTGCAATGGCTAACTTTTAACTAAACAAATCCCTAGAAAAAAGACACTAGATGGATCTACTTATATAGTGATGCGCAGCATCCTACGGTCATCCCCATGGACCTACGATCGTCTCATCAAGAGCCAAGAGGACCCATGACACAAGCTAGAGCTAGAGCTCTCGAGAACAAGGTGACTTACTTCGTTAGTGATATCACATATGATCCACTCAAGACATGGCTACTACCTAAGTCCGAGATGTTGTGAATGATTATGTATCAAGAGGACCCTCCCGAAGATGTACGTGAAGACGAACAAGCCGCCAAGTTCACGGATGAAGCGGAACGCCGAAAGGAGAAGAAGGCAGCTCCAGGACCCGGACATCCGGCACCAGGACAGGATATCCGGCCGCTGGAGACATCCACTACAGCAGCAACCCAGGCCAAGTCTACAGAGCCCAGACATCCCACGACCAGCCCGGACATCCAACCTCCGACCCGGAAATCTGGCCTCCTCCCCGGACATTCGTACAAGCCTATCTAGAGGACAGAAGAAATGGCGCTCCAGCCCGGACATTCGGCCCGTCCCGAGCCTCCGGACATCCAGACCCCGTCTATCCAGAGAGCACCGATGCCGACCACGCCAGCCCGGACATCCGGCCCCCAGCCCAGAAATCTGGCTCCTCCTGAAGGCCCGGACATCCGGCCCCGTCTGTCTGCGCACAATAAAGGGCCGAGGCCCATGTACCCCTTCGCCATCCTAGACTATGTATTGATAGAGGCAAAGGTGTCCCATCTTTCGATGAGATGGTGGCTATCACTTTGGAGGAAGTCGCCTTTGATGATCCGACTAAAAACATGCGAGGACGTCGCGCCTTAGCAATCGCTAAACCAACTCCGAGAGGTTACTGACCACGCCGGAGCACGATCAACCTGACCACGAAGGTCTGTTTCCTGCAGACAAATGAAGAACAAGCAAGAAATTAAGATTGTAATCTGGATATTGCGAATATAAGAGGAAAGCTTTATTGATCAAGGTGGGGTTCTGTGACGCCTTTGTCTGGTTGTTGAACACAAACGAAGTATGCGAAGTTGCAGCTATGGCGAACTTTAATCTAAACAAAACCCAAGAAAAAACTACTAGATGGATCTACTTATATAGGAGCAAGGGGTGGCGGCCAAGGACGTGGGAGGATGTCCCAAGGCAGCCTAAAACTAACCCTAGGTCGTACAAGGCTAATGGACCCAAGTGGAGGTGATGCAACACCTTTGGACTTGTAGTTTGACTCGGATTTTTTTCTGGATAACATAAATAGATTATTGAATAGTTTGCACTAGAAATTACCTGACAAATATGCATGTCTGCAATATTTTTGGTCATATCCAAGGTAGTCATGTCCTAATCATCCTACCCTTTTTGAAAACAAAGTCGTCCTCGGCGTTGCTTAATCTGAAATGTGGCGAACAAAAGAGACAAGGTGTACATGTTGTATATGTATATGTCATCCACTTTTACTTCCCTTGATTTTTGCACATATGACACATGTATACATGAGTAACTTTCATAGATCATAAAATATAAAGCCAAAATATTATCATAAGTAGAAGTCATGAAAATATTGCAACTCAGTTTGCACATATAAGTGAATCTCTTATTCATATCAAAAGATTGACAATATTCATCATTAAACCATCCCAACATTGGTGAATAAACCTTACGTGCATCAAATTTACATGCTACAACATGATTAAATAAGAAAACATGCAATAAGTCATTTGACACAAAATGATCACCAAGATTAGAGGTCATATCAAAATGATTAAACATTGGCACAATTATTTTAAAATGTATTTGATCCAAATCTGATTTATTCCCTGATTCACATGGTTCTTTGACATCAACAGTTAATTAAATTGGTAGCACTCAAAATTGTTGGTATTTCAGTTGTTTGATCACATGATGCATTCTTGACAGTAACATGATTCTCTAAAATAGGTGGCATGCTCAGATCAACAGGTAACTCAACACATGATGTATTTAAGTTAATTCGGCATGCATCATTCTCATGTGAAGTTATATCATCAATATCTTTACTGTTACCTTGTCGCAAAGACGTAGCTGATGTAGGTATGGACAATTACAATGTACCATACACTTGAGATAATGTTGCACTCACAATCTGAGGTGTGGCTGTTCTAGTAGGTGCAACCGTGGAGGAATCAACGGATGGTAGTGAGCATGAATTGGAATAGTAGTTGTTGTAGTCACCCAATGCATCCTCCTGTAACTGTCTCTCAAAGGTACAAGCATGAACATACATACCAGTAATACAACGAGGAATATACTGAAATTTTGCCTAAATATCATGGTTCAAACCACCAAAAAATCTATTCATTGTATCATCCTCAGATTCTTCTATGTCACAATGATGCATATAAGATTTGAACTCTTGGTAGTAAGCATGAACAGTGTCGTTGCCTTGTTTAAATTGATCAAATCTGCGAAGCAATTCACGACGATAGTAAGGAGGGAAAAATTGTTGTCTCATTACATCTTTCGAATATTTCCAAGTTCTGGGTTGGTTATCAATGTTTTTCTTACAATGCACACTCCACCAAACAGAATCAAAACCAGTAAATGGTCTAGTGGCAGCTCCTACTCGCTCAAGTTCAGAAAAGTCATGGTGACTAAAAACTTGTTCTACTTCAAGCTCCCAAGCTAGATAAATAGCAGGATTAAATCTACCCTCAAATGATGGTAAAGAGAAAAACAACAGCATGTGCTTGTGTTTGTTATCCCAACACTCATGATGGTGAAGATGTGTTTGTCGTCTAAGAACGTCTATCTCCGGAACCTGTCATGATTAGTAGAAACAAGAAAAAAAAATTGAGAATAATGTTCCTATGAACTACTAGGATGATGCGAAGCCTCCGACGATCATCCCCATGTACACTATGACTACTCCCCAAGCCCCAAGTGGACATACGACGAGACCTCAAGCATACGCCGTTGGACACAAGGTGAACCCACTCCTAAATGCTTCCCCTTTCCATTCGTGCGAGACATGGTTGCTACCTCATGCAAAGACACTACATGTGCTAAGGAACCGAGGAGACAACCATGGAGATGCTCGAAGCATAGGACAAGTCCACATGGAAGCGGTTCAAGAAGTGCCTCAAGTGCGATCGCTTGTGAGCTCTGGCGGCGGACATCCGGCAGGAGCCCGGACATCCGGCGCCACCAACCAGAAGAAGACAAGAGAGAGACAGAAGCCAGGAGAATCTACAGCGGTCGGACATCTGGCCGACCCCCGGACATCCGGCGCCCCGCGACGGTCCGGACATCCGGCGCCTGCCCAGAAATCTGGCGCACACTATGCAGAGAGCAAAAGAATCGGCCACTCCAGCCCGGACATCCGGCCCGAAGCCCGGACATCTGGCCTCCAGCCCGGACATCCGGCGCCTGTCTACTCACAGTGAACGGGCCAAGGGCCCATGTATCTCCCCTCTCACTTACCCCTTCGTGGGATAACACTATATATAGACCCCCTCCTCCTCCTAGTTAGGGTTAGCATTGGTTTATCTCATATGTGAGATAGAGCTTTTCTCATCCATTACGGATCTACTCCACAAGAGAGACCGCGGCCCCTCTACGGAGAAGATCCCCTTGGATTCGAGACCTCCTAACGCAGAAGAACACCATTGCTACCTCTTCAGCACTGCGTTGGATTTCCTTGAAGAGGAAAGGGTGAAGTAGCAGAGTAGAGTAAGTATTTCCCTCAGTTTTTGAGAACCAAGGTATCAATCCAGTAGGAGGCTACGCGCGAGTCCCTCGTACCTACACAAAACAAATAGCTCCACGCAACCAACGCGATTAGGGGTTGTCAATCCCTTCACGATCACTTACGAGAGTGAGATCTGATAGAGATGATAGATAATATTTTTGGTATTTTTGGTATAAAAATGCAAAGTAAAATAAAAGCAAAGTAAAAAGCAAAAAGCAATAATAAAGTGTTGGGAGATTAATATGATAAAGATAGACCCGGGGGCCATAGATTTCACTAGTGGCTTGTCTCAAGAGCATAAGTATTTTACGGTGGGTGAACGAATTATTGTTGAGCAATTGTGAATTGAGCATAGTTATGAGAATATCTAGGTATGATCATGTATATAGGCATCACGTCCGAGACAAGCAGACCGATTCCTACCTGCATCTACTACTATTACTCCACTCATCGACTGCTATCCAGCATGCATCTAGAGTATTCAGTTCAAGAAAACAGAGTAACGCCTTAAGCAAGATGACATGATGTAGAGGGATAAATTCATGCAATATGAGAAAAACCCCATCTTGTTATCCTCGATGGCAATAATACAATACGTGCCTTCCTGCCCCTCATCCTTTGGGAAAGGACACCGCAAGATTGAACCCAAAGCTAAGCACTTCTCCCATTGCAAGAAAACCCAATCTAGTAGGCGAAACCAAACTGATAATTCGAAGAGACTTGCAAAGATAACCAATCATACATAAAAGAATTCAGAGAAGATTCAAATATTGTTCATAGAAAGACTTGATCATAAACCCACAATTCATCGATCTCAACAAACACACCGCAAAAAGAAGATTACATCGAATAGATCTCCACGAGAGAGGGGGAGCCATCTAGCTACTAACTATGGACCTGAAGGCCTGAGGTAAACTACTCACACTTCATCGGAGAGGCTATGATGTTGATGTAGAAGCCCTCCGTGGTGGATTCCCCTTAAGTGAGCTTGAACAGGCCCCAAGATGGGATCTCGTGGATCTGAGAAAGTTGCGGCGGTGGAATTAGGTTTTTGGCTCCATTTCTGGTCGCTTGGGGGGTACGTAGGTATATATAGGAGGAAGGAGTACGTCGGTGGAGCAACGGGGGGCCACGAGGCAGGGGCGCGCCCTAGGGGGGTGGGCGTGCCCCCCACCCTCGTGGACACCTCCTTCCTTTCTTGACGTGGGGTCCAAGTCTCCTTGATCATATTCGGTGAGAAAATCACGTTCCCAAAGTTTTCATTCCGTTTGGACTCCGTTTGATATTCCGTTTCTTCGAAACACTGAAATAGGCAAAAAAAATAGCAATTCTGGGCTGGGCATCCAATTAATAGGTTAGTCCCAAAAATAATATAAAAGTGGAAAATAAAGCCCAATATGGTCCAAAACAGTCGATAATATAGCATGGGGCAATCAAAAATTATAGACACGTTGGAGACTTATCAGGCATCCCCAAGCTTAATTCCTACTCGTTCTCAAGTAGGTAAATGATAAAGAAAAGATTTTTTGATGCGGAGTGCTACTTGGCATAATTTTAATGTAATTCTTCTTAATTGTGGTATGAATATTCAGATCCGAAAGATCCAAGACAAAAGTTCATATTGACTTAAAAATAATAATACTTCAAGCAAACTAACAAAGCAATTATGTCTTCTCAAAATAACATGGCCAAAGAAACTTATCCCTACGAAATCATATAGTCTGGCTATGCTCTATCTTCACCACATAAAGTATTTAAATCATGCACAACCCCGATGACAAGCCAAGCAATTGTTTCATACTTTTGACATTCTCAAAACTTTTCAATCTTCACGCATAATACATGGCGTTAGCCATGGATATAGCACTATATGTGGAATAGAATGGTGGTTGTGGAGAAGACAAAAGAGGGGAAGATAGTCTCACATCAACTAGGCGTATCAACGGGCTATGGGGATGCCCATCAATAGATATCAATGTGAGTGAGTAGGGATTGCAATGCAACGGATGCACTACAGCTATAAGTATATGAAAGCTCAACAAAACAAACTAAATGGGTGTGCATCCAACTCGCTTGCTCACGAAGACCTAGGGCATTTGAGGAAGCCCATCATTGGAATATACAAGCCAAGTTCTATAATGAAAAATTCCCACTAGTATATGAAAGTGACAAAATGAGAGACTCTCTATCATGAAGATCATGGTGCTACTTTGAAGCACAAGTGTGGTAAAAGGATAGTAACATTGTCCCTTTTCTCTCATTTTTTTATTTTTTTATTTGGGCCTTTTCTCTTTTTTATGGCCTCTTTTTTTTCGTCCGGAGTCTCATCCCGACTTGTGGGGGAATCATAGTCTCCATCATCCTTTATTTACTTGGGACAATGCTCTAAAAATGATGATCATCACACTTTTATTTTTCTTACAACTCAACAATTACAACTCGATACTTAGAACAAAATATGACTCTATATGAATGCCTCAGGCGGTGTACCGGGATATGCAATGAATCAAGAGTGACATGTATGAAAGAATTATGAACGATGGATTTGCCACAAATACGATGTCAACTACATGATCATGCTAGCAATATGACAATGATGAAGCGTGTCATAATAAACGGAACGGTGGAAAGTTGCATGGCAATATATCTCGAGAGTGGCTATGGAAATGCCATGATAGGTAGGTATGGTGGCTATTTCGACGAACGTATATGGTGGGTGTATGATACCGGCGAAAAGTGTGTGGTATTAGAGAGGCTAGAAATGGTGGAAGGATGAGAAAAGTGCATATAATCCATGGAATCAACATTAGTCATGAATAACTCATAGACTTAATGCAAAAATTTACAAGTTATCAAAGCAAAGTATTACGCGCATGCTCCTAGGGGGATAGATTGGTAGGAAAAGACCATCGCTCGTCCCCGACCGCCACTCATAAGGAAGACAATCAATAAATAAATAATGCTCCGACTTCATCACATAACGGTTCACCATACGTGCATGCTACCGGAATCGCAAACTTTAACACAAGTATTCCTCAAATTCACAACTACTCAACTAGCATGACTCTAATATCACCATCTTCATATCTCAAAACAATTATCAAGCATCAAACTTTTCTTAGTATTCAACGCACTCAAAAGAAAGTTTTACAAATCTTGAATACCAAGCATATTATTATTAATAAGCAAATTACCATGCTATTTAAGACTCTCAAAACAATCTAAGTGAAGCATTAGAGATAAATAGTTTCTATAAAACAAATCCTCCACCGTGCTCTAAAAGATATAATGAGGCACTAGAGCAAAACTATATAACTCAAAAGATATAAGTGAAACACATAGAGTATTCTAACAAATTCCAATACATGGATGGCTCTCTCAAAAGGTGAGTACAGCAAGGATGATTGTGGTAAACTAAAAAGCAAAGACTCAAATCATACAAGACGCTCCAAGCAAAACACATATCATGTGGTGAATAAAAATATAGCTCCAACTAAAGTTACCAATGGAAGTAGACGAAAGAGGGGATGCCTTCCAGGGCATCCCCAAGCTTTGACTTTTTGGTGTCCTTAGATTATCTTGGGGGTGCCATGGGAATCCCCAAGCTTAGGCTCTTTCCACTCCTTGTTCCATAATCCATCAAAAGGTTTCACCCAAAACTTGAAAACTTCACAACACAAAACTCAACAGAAATCTCGTGAGCTCCGTTAGCGAAAGAAAACAAAAGACCACTTCAAGGTACTGTAATGAACTCATTATTTATTTATATTGGTGTTAAACCTACTGTATTCCAACTTATCTATGGTTTATAAACTATTTTATTAGCCATAAATTCATCAAAATAAGGAAACAACACACGAAAAACAGAATCTGTCAAGAACAGAACAGTCTGTAGTAATCTGTAACTAATGCAAACTTATGGAACTCCAAAAATTAAGCCAAAATAGGACGACCTAGGAAATGTTTTTAGTGATCAGGAGAAATTGGAATCACTATTTTATCACGTTTTTTATAATTTGTAACAATTGTTTTCGTGAACCAAAAGTTTCTGGAAATTACAGCAAGATCAAATAACTATCATCCAAGAAGATCCTATAGGTTTAACTTGGCACAAACACTAATTAAAACATAAAACACATCTAAACAGAAGGTAGATGGATTATTTATTCCTAAATAGAAGCAAAAAGCAAAAAACTAAAAATAAAATTGGGTTGCCTCCCAATAAGCGCTATCGTTTAACGCCCCTAGCTAGGCATAAAAGTAAGGATAGATCTAGGTATTGCCATCTTTGGTTGGCAATCCATAAGTGGCTCTCATGATAGATTCATATGGTAATTTTATTTTCTTCCTAGGGAAGTGTTCCATTCCTTTCTTTAATGGAAATTGGAATCTAATATTCCCTTCCTTCATATCACTAATTGCACCAATCGTTCTAAGGAAAGGTCTACCAAGAATAATAGGACAAGAAGGATTGCAATCTATATCAAGAACGATAAAATCTACGGGCACATAATTCCTATTTGCAACAATAAGAACATCATTAATTCTTCCTATAGGTTTCTTAATAGTTGAATCCGCAAGATGCGACTTTAGAGAGCAATCATCAAAATCACGGAAATCTAGCAAATCGCACAAAGTTTTGGGAATAGTGGAAACACTAGCACCCAAATCACATAAAGCATAAAATTCATGATCCTTAATCTTAATTTTAATAGTTGGTTCCCACTCATCATAAAGTTTTCTAGGGATAGAAACTTCCAACTCAAGTTTTTCTTCATAAGATTGCATCAAGGCATCAACGATATGTTTGGTAAAAGCTCTATTTTGACTATAAGCATGAGGAGAATTTAGCACGGATTGCAACAAGGAAATACAATCAATTAAAGAGAAACTTTCATAATTAGATTCCTTGAAATACAAAATAGTGGGTTTAGCAATATCTAGGGTTTTGCTTTCTTCAATCCCACTTTTATCAATTTTATCATCAGGATCTAAAACTCTGAATTCTTGGAACGCCTTCTAGGTAAAGGTGGATCATATTCAGTCCCATCATTATCAAGATTCATATTGCAAAACAAAGATTTAATAGGGGACACATCAATAACTTTTAGATCTTCATCTTTATTTTCATGGAAATCCGGTTTAGCGGCCATCTTATTGACTAAGGTAGCTTGCTTATCCGATTTCAGTAGTCAACTTCTCAAGACGAGCAATTCGGGATCTTAAACCATTGAATTCTTTAGACATATCATCGAGCTCTTTATTCATATAATTCATAAAACTTTTTTGTTCCTTAACCTTGTTTCTGAAGAAATTATTGTGCTCAAATTGCAAAACCATAAAACTCCTGACGTTGCTTTCGATCTCTTCTAACCTTTTAAGGTGAAGATCACCCAATCTAGGTAGAGCCATCACGACAAACAAGCAATCCAACACACAAGCAAACAAAAAGGCAAGCGAGAAAAAGGCAAACGGAAAAGAGAGGGCGAATAAAACGGCAAGGGTGAAGTGGGGGAGAGGAAAACGAGAGGCAAATGGCAAATAGTGTAATGCGAGAGATAAGGGATTGTGATGGGTACTTGGTATGTTGACTTTTGCGTAGACTCCCCGGCAACGGCGCCAGAAATCTTCCTGCTACCTCTTGAGCACTACGTTGGATTTCCTTGAAGAGGAAAGGGTGATGCAGCAGAGTAGAGTAAGTATTTCCCTCAGTTTTTGAGAACCAAGGTATCAATCCAGTAGGAGGCTACGCGCGAGTCCCTCGTACCTACACAAAACAAATAGCTCCGCACAACCAACGCGATTAGGGGTTGTCAATCCCTTCACGGTCACTTACAAGAGTGAGATCTCATAGAGATGATAGATAATATTTTTGGTATTTTTGGTATAAAGATGCAAAGTAAAATAAAAGCAAAGTAAAAAGCAAAAAGCAATAATAAAGTGTTGGGAGATTAATATGATAAAGGTAGACCCGGGGGCCATAGATTTCACTAGTGGCTTCTCTCAAGAGCATAAGTATTCTACGGTGGGTGAACGAATTACTGTTGAGCAATTGAGAGAATTGAGCATAGTTATGAGAATATCTAGGTATGATCATGTATATAGGCATCACGTCCGAGACAAGTGGACCGACTCGTGCCTGCATCTACTACTATTACTCCACTCATCGACCGCTATCCAGCATGCATCTAGAGTATTAAGTTCAAGAAAACAGAGTAACGCCTTAAGCAAGATGACATGATGTAGAGGGATAAATTCATGCAATATGATAAAACCCCATCTTGTAGTCCTCGATGGCAACAATACAATACGTGCCTTGCTGCCCTACTATCCTTTGGGAAAGGACACATAAGATTGAACCCAAAGCTAAGCACTTCTCCCATTGCAAGAAAAACCAATCTGGTAGGCCAAACCAAACTGATAATTCGAAGAGACTTGCAAAGATAACCAATCATACATAAAAGAATTCAGAGAAGCTTCAAATATTGTTCATAGATAGACTTGATCATAAACCCACAATTCATCGGTCTCAACAAACTCACCGCAAAAAGAAGATTACATCGAATAGATCTCCACGAGAGAGGGGGAGAACATTGTATTGAGATCCAAAAAGAGAGAAGAAGCCATCTAGCTACTAACTGTGGACCCGAAGTTCTGAGGTAAACTACTCACACTTCATCGGAGAGGCTATGATGTTGGTGTAGAAGCCCTCCATGGTGGATTCCCCTTCCGGCGGAGCTCCGGAACAGGCCCCAAGATGGGATCTCGTGGATACAGAAAGTTGCGGCGGTGGAATTAGATTTTTGGCTCCATATCTGATGGCTTGGGGGTACGTAGGTATATATAGGAGGAAGGAGTACGTCGGTGGAGCAACATGGGGCCCACGAGGCAGGGGGCGCGCCCTAGCGGGGTGGGCGCGCCCCCCACCCTCATGGCCACCTCCTTTCTTTCTTGAGGTGGGGTCCAAGTCTCCTGGATCATATTCGGTGAGAAAATCACGTTCCCGAAGGTTTCATTCCGTTTGGACTCCGTTTGATATTCCGTTTCATCGAAACACTGAAATAGGCAAAAAACAACAATTCTGGGCTGGGCCTCCGGTTAATAGGTTAGTCCCAAAAATAATATAAAAGTGGAAAATAAAGCCCAATATGGTCCAAAACAGTAGATACTATAGCATGGAGCTATCATAAATTATAGATACATTGGAGACGTATCAACCATCAAGACCTCCTCACGGAGAAAATTTGGTTACCCTTTGTATCGTCCTTTGTTTATCGTGGATCTTGTATCTCCTCTCGTGTTTCGAGGATCTAGCACATGTGTGATTGTTCTTGTTGGTTTGAGTGATTCTCTCGTGTTTTCCCTTGTTTTTTCCCTCGTGTTCTTCGTGTTCTTAGTTGGGATCCGCTCCTTTCGTGAAAGATCGGCCATCTATGGTTCCACCCTACATCATCTTGGTATCAAGAGCCACGTTGATCATGAATTTGGAGCCCCTACCCCCTTGTTTTCTAGCCTAAGTTTGTTGATTTCATCCTAAATTCGAAAATCCCCACCAAAAATAGCCCCCAATTTTTTTTGTGATTTGTTTGTGTGATGAAGTTTTGTTGGATTTGATCCATGGATTTGCTTTGTTACTAGTGGATCTAGCTTTCCCCCAACTTCCCCCACTTTGCATCAATGAAATCTCCGCTATTTTGCCCCAGAAATCATCAATTTCCGCCCCCCAAATCGAGTTCCTCGAGTTCATCCTCGGATTTGGAGCCCGGACATCTGGTTCGTAGCCCAGACATCCGGCTCCTGGAGCGCATTTTCACGCAGCGTTTTGGACATCAGGTCCCGGATATCCGGCCCCGACCCGGGATGTCCGAACCCTGGCATTTCAGCCTCCCGTGTTTCACCGTTTTGCCCATAACGTTCACATCCGTAGTCAGATTTTTGCGTTCTTTAGCTCGTTGAGTAGCTATTGAAATCCTCTATCCCTATAGATAGGTTCCATCACCATTTGACTCCATCAAATTTTTGGAACTTTGGCATCTTAGCCTATGGCTTCCACCATATCATCCGCATAACCACCACCGACTTCCGCAACCTAACCCATTTTGTTCCCCTTAGCATTTGAGGTTGTTTGAGTTGTGATTATAATCTCCTAAGGTGTTTCGGCTACTTAGGGACCATTGTTTCTTCATCTACTACCACCATAACTTCCGCATAGGCTTGCCCACCATACACTTCCGCCACCCCAACTGAACCAAATTTTGTTTGTGTTGTGAGTTACGTCTCCTAAGGTGTTTCGGCTACTTAGGGACGGTGCTTCCAACTCCGACACCGTGTATAGTCCACCACCTTACCCTCCACTTCCGCATTGCATACTCCAAAACCCATCATTGCATTTCTACAATCCCATTTGAGCTTCCGCGAAACCACCACCGCTTTTCGCTACCACCATTTGACATTTGAGATTTTGAGTTCGCGGTTTTTCCGTTTCCTAAGGTGTTTCAGCTACTTAGGGACGAGTCTCCATCATCTTGGTATCTACATCAAGAACACCGCCACTCATCATCGCCAAGGACGGTAACCTCCATATCATCTTGGTATCGTGGTATCCCTCCATTGTATATTCCCTTGCCATTGCATTGATAACCCCTAGCCCATTTTGCGTCACTTGCGTATCGAGACTAGCCTTTGAGTATTGCCGGTAACGTTACTTGTGCATAGTGATCTACACTATCCATTGTATACATATCATATCATCTTGGTATCATCATATCATCCCTTGTGTCACCAGTTTGTTCCCACATATACACAATTGCTATCTTGGTTTGTGCATTTCGCATAGTGGCCAGAAAGAAGAAAAAAAATAAGCTTTTAAGCAAAGAGAAAGACAAAGAGCAAAGAAGCTTGTAAGCAATAGCCATAGCATCATACCACATTGCATATAATATTGTCATATCCGATCATCTTGGATCATTTTGAGAGAAACACCAGGAACCATATATACATAGCATAATTGGGATAGAAGTCGTTGCATTTTTTTCTCCTATAGGTTGTGCACAAGTGTCGTATCCGCCTATTGAGCAATCCTGCTAGCGTCTCTCTAGAGTTGTGCAACAAGAGCATTTTTCGTGGATTCCACATTTTGAGCTCATTCATTGGTTGCACGACCCCATTTATCTATCCGTGTCTGTGTTTCCGTGTGCCATTCATTGCTATTGGTCTACTTGTTGCACTCGCGAATTTGTGAATCTCTTTCAACATTATTGACTCTTGCTAACATTTTGCATCAAATTTTTGTGCCACTATTGAGGGAGTTCCGGACTAGGGGGTGTCCGGATAGCCGAACTATCATCATCGGCCGAACTCCAAGACTATGAAGATACAAGATTGAAGACTTCGTCCCGTGTCCGGATGGGACTTTCCTTGGCGTGGAAGGCAAGCTTGGCGTCTGGATATGTAGATCTCCTACCTTTGTAACCGACTACTGTAACCCTAACCCTATCCGGTGTCTATATAAACCGGAGGGTTTTAGTCCGTGAGACGAACAACAATCATACCATAGGCTAGCTTCTAGGGTTTAGCCTCTTTGATCTCGTGGTAGATCCACTCTTGTAACACACATCAGCAATATTAATCTAGTAGGACGTAGGGTTTTACCTCCATCAAGAGGGCCCGAACCTGGGTAAAAGATCGTGTCCCTTGTCTCCTGTTACCATCCGCCTAGACGCACAGTTTGGGACCCCCTACCCGAGATCCGCCGGTTTTGACACCGACATTGGTGCTTTCATTGAGAGTTCCTCTGTGTCGTCACCGATAGGCTCGATGGCTCCTTCGATCATCAACAACAACGCGGTCCAGGGTGAGACTTTTCTCCCGGACAGATCTTCGTGTTGGCGGCTTTGCTGCGGGCCAATTAAGCAGCCATCCGGAGCAGATCAAAAGCTACGCCCTGGCGTTAGGTCAGATTTGGAAGTTTAAACTATACAATCGATATCCGCAGAGACTTGATCTTGACGGATTCGAGCCGCATAATAAGCGGCGCGCCTTTGTCTCGATGGGCATGATCTAGCTCTGCCGAGCGGTGCTCGGAGGCCGCACCTGAATCCGCTCTGACCCTTAATCCGGAGCCGGATTCCCCGATCGAGGATGAGTGGCTGGACACCGCCTCGGGGACTTTAATCTCTACGGTGATCGAGCCGAACTCCATCCCTATCCTTTGCGAAGACCTCGACTCTAGAGTGCCGGACTCCTCTCCGGACTCCGAACCCCCCGCGCCCCTGCCAATCGAATCCGATTGGGCGCCCGTCATGGAGTTCACTGCCGCGGACATCTTTCAGCACTCGCCCTTTGGCGACATCCTGAATTCACTAAAGTCTCTCTCTTTATCCGGAAAGCCTTGGCCGGATTACGGTCAGGAAGGCTGGGATGCGGACGGCGAAGAAATTCAACGCCCACCTACCACCCACTTGGTAGCGGCTGTCGACGATCTAACCGACATGCTAGATTACGACTCGAAGACATCGACGGTATCGGCGGCGATGCCGGAGAGCGACCAAGACCAGCGCCTACGAGGGCCTTTGAAGGCCACCTCATCATCGACATATATATGGTGGAAATCCCAAAAGATGGGAGCGGCGATGGAACAACGGAGGATGACCCCTCAAGAAGCAGCCCAAGCGCCCGGCGTCGTGGCGCCGCTCTAAATCCCGCCACGGCAAGAATGAAGATTCCGGCACCGGAGATAACAATACACCGGACGGTGCGAAGACAATCCACTCCAACAAGATCCAGCGCAGGAAGATGGAGACGCCAGCCCTCACGAGAGAGCGGCAGAAGAAGAGGTAGAGGATTATATGCCTCCCTCCGGAGATGAAGCAAGCCTCGACGACGACGAATTCGTCGTGCCCAAGAATACCGTCGAACAAGAGCGTATTAGACGCATGCTTATGGCCACGGCGAACAGCCTAAAGAAAAAGCAGCAACAACTTAGAGCTGACCAGGATCTGCTAGCCGACAGATGGACCGAAGTCCTCGCGGCCGAAGAGCATGAGCTCGAACGCCCCTCCAAAAGCTACCCTAAATGCAAGCTGCTCCCCCGATTATAGGAGGAGGCTTACAAACCCGCATCACCAGGAGACAATATGGCTGACCGACCACCCCGTGGTCGCGACAGAGAGGCCTCTAGGCCCTTCACTAAAACCGTACCCCGGCATCGCTCAAAAAGCACACGGCCAAAGGGGAGCGCTCGGGACCTGCGAGATATATTGGAGGACAAGGCAAGACAATCAAGATCGATCTACGGATCGCGTGGGCGCCCCACGGTACGTGACGACAACCGTCGCGCCGGACACGATAAGTCGGCCGGGCGAACAAAGCAGACAAAGCTCTTTTGAGCTCCGTCGATATCGCCCGATACAAAGGCGCCGCACACCCACTATGCTTCACGAGGCGAAGTAATGGATCATCAAATCCCGAAGGGTTTAAACCCGTCAATATTGAATCCTATGATGGCACAACAGACCCGCGGTTTGGATCGAAGACTATCTCCTTCACATCCACATGGCCCAGCGGTGACGATCTTCACACCATCAAATACCTCCCCTCAAGCTTAAAGGACCAGCCCGGCATTGGCTCAACAACTTGCCGGTGAGTCAATTGGGAGCTGGGAGGACCTAGAAGCTGCATTCCTCGATAACTTCCAGGGGCACTTGTAATGCGACCACCGACGATGACCTAAGCCACATAATTCAGCAGCCAGACGAATCGGCCGGACAATTACGGACACGGTTCTTAACCAAGAAAAACCAAATCGTTATTTGTCCGGGATCACGGAGGCCCTCGCGGCCTTCAAGCATAACATCCATGAAGAGTGGCTTGCCCGGCACCTAGGATAGGAAAAGCCGAAATCCATGGCAGCCCTCACATCACTCATGACCCGCTTTTGCGCGGGTGAGGACAGCTGGCTAGCACGCAACAACAACCTCAGCAAAAATTCTGGCAGTTCGGACTTCAAGGACCGAAATGGCAGGCCGCGTTGTAACAAAAGCAAACACCACATTAACGGCGACAATATTGAGGATACGACAATCAATGCCGAATTCAGAGGCTCTAAACCCGGTCAGCGGAAAAAGCCATTCAAAAGAACTACTCCGGGTCCGTCCAATTTGGACCGAATACTCGACCGCTTGTGCGGATACCGACACCCCGAAAAGCCAGCTAACCACACCAACAGGGGACTGTTGGGTATTCAACGAGCGAGCAAGTTAATTGCCGAAAGCAATGACAAGGGGCTGCATAGCGATAGCGAGGACGAGACCCAACCGCCGAACAATAGAGGACGAAAGGTTTCCCCCACAGTGCGGACGGTGAACATGATATACGCATAACGCACATACCCAAAAGGGAGCGAAGCGTGAATTGAGGATGTCTACGATGGAGCGTTGCCCGAAGTTCAATCCATGGTCCTCCTGCCCGATCACTTTTGACCGGAGGGACCACCCACCGGCATCCGCCACGGTGGATTAGCCGCGGTCTTAGACCCAATCGTCGATGGATTTCACCTAACGAGTCACGATGGGCGGCGGCGGCAACTGAACCTGCTTTACCGGGATACGGTCGCCAAGATGCGATAGACCCCTCAAGGATTAAACCTACCAAAACGACCTTTAAAGGCGTCATACCAGGTGTAGAAGCCAATTGTACAGGCTCAATTACTGGAAGTGGTCTTGGATCCCGGATAACTTCGAAGCGAGGAGTTAATCTTTGACATAGTCCGTTCATGGCAGCTATCATGCCTTGCTCGGACGTGCAGCGTTGCAAAGTTCAACAGCGGTGCCGCACTACGCATACCTCAAGCTCAAGATGCGGGCCCTCGAGGAGTCATTACGGTCAACGGAAACACTGAATGTTCTCTCCGCGCGGAGGAACATACATCGACTCTAGCGGCGAAGTGCAATGCAGCCTCTTAAGGCAATTCTCGAGTCCGGCCGTTAAGCGGCGGACCTAAGCGGCGCCGGAGTAACTTACAACAAGACCACAGGCACGTTCCGAGCAGCGTAGCGATGCGGCCCTAACCCAGCTCCCGTGAAGCGTCCAAAGCAGGTCGCCAGCGTACACCATTACGCTTTGAAGATACCATGGGCATGGGGAGAGGGCACGACCAAGATAAACCCAACTGCGGCTCAACCATACCGAGGGCTCTCAAGTGTGTCGTTCCTTTTTCTTTTCTTTTTACCTTTTACTTTTTACCCACAGGACTCCGTTTGTCGAAGCCACTGTCCGGCAGCAGACTGCCGAACTCACGATGCAACAGCCGGGGAAGGATAAAGGCTACAGCGAATATCTGGTGGTCTCCATTACGAGCATTTTTATACACCAATCTGCAGCCTACCCCTGGAGGGGGACATGTTTAACAGTTCCATACCTTGCTTATCGCACTATTTGTATCGTTCTGCATTCATAGCAGCACTTTTTGAATAAAACAATGCAACACCTTTTTGCTTATAATTGTATTTCTTTTTCATACATATGTTCATTCACGGCATGTTGCATCCGTACACTTTAATGCAGCTAATATACACCAGGGCTTATATTTCCCGCTTTATGGTGTGATGAGTCGAACACTTTGACAAGTGCGGCACCCGAACTTATAGCACTATATGCATCGGCTCCGAATCATGTCTTGGGTCAATAGTTGGGTTTGCCCGGCTCCGTGTTTTGGTACCTTACGTTCCGTTATATCGGCTAAGGTAGCACCGGAGAACCACTGCGTTCCGCCCGATTCGGCTGGGTTAACGCCTCGATGGAGAAAGCTAAAACTGACCGTCATGATGAGGCGAGAGACCGATCGCTGTTCGAGAGGTTTTGCGAGTCATAAAGACTTATGCCACTTAGGCGAGGAGCGGATACTGTCCGGCCAAAGGCGTGAATAGCGCCCCAAATTGACCTTCGAAGACTAGGGGCTTCGCGAAATTTAAAATTATAGAATTCTATGGCTAAGTGAGAGTGTTCAAGCATTATAAGTCCGGTTGCACGGTTACATTTGTGTTGAGCGCCTCCCTAGATGGACCCAAAAGTGGGAGCAAGAGCGCTCAAGTTTATCCCGAACACCCCAGCACTCGTGGCATGGGGGCTGAAGCCGACGACTTGCCATCTCTCAAATTTGATAAACAACCGCACAGAAGGTAATATTTTAAATTAACAAGCGTTTCTTAGCGCATATGAACTAAGTTTTCAGCACACTCTTATAATACATCTCGGGCGTGCGATGCTCCTTGCCCTCTGGTGGCGGGTCCATCACAAGCTTCTGGGCATCCATCTTGCCCCAGTGCACCTTCTTGGGCAAGGGCCCGACAGGCACCCTCAATACAAGCGGAATGCTTGATCACTTCAACCCAGCAGCACGCATCCATCAGCCGCCGCACCAGGCCGAAGTAGCTCCGGGCATGGCCTCCTTGAGCCACAGCCGAACTATGAGGCCCTTCATGGCCTGTTCGGCCGCCTTGTGAGCTTCGACCAGCTGCTTCACTGGTCGCTAAAACACCAGATGTGCGGCCTCGGCATATTGAGACGAAGACCATCTCCGTTGAGCTCACCACCTCGGCACGGTAGAATGCGGCAGCATCGGACACGCTGCGAGGAATCACTGCGAACGCCCCTGGAGAGCTCCGAAATCGGTTAAGCAACATGTAATTAACACTCACATGCTTACTCTGCATGAAAATGCCTTACCGCTGCTATTTTCTTCACCGCCTCAATCTCTGGAGGGCCTTGTAGGCTTCGGCCTTAGCGGCTTTGGCACTCTCAAGAGCCATTGCAAGCTTCGGACTCTTGAGTCTTGAGTCACGCTCCAAGCTCTCATGTTTTTCACGAGATCCTGGAGCTCTTCGTACCTCTCGCCACCGCGCTTTCTGCTTCTCTCGCTCGGTGCGCTCCACGGCCGCATTGCGTTCGGCCGCGGCCACCGCCTCCTTGAGGTCGCCACCTGCGTTAGTGGCCCCTACAATACCCACATTATCCTTGTCATTTTCTTGCAACCAAATCCTTTTACATGAAGGTACGATTTTCATAAGGTATTACTCACCTTATTTTTCCTCGAGCTGCTTCTTGGCATGGCCGAGCTTCGTTCTCGGACCGCTCGAGGTTTTCCTTCAAAGTATTGACCTCCATGATCGGTCTTGTGAGGTCGGCGACACCTGCAATCCCATATTGACATATTTTTATATGACTCCTGCGTTTATCTTTCTAAAGATCCTCGATCCGGCTTTTCTTTCCGAACACCGAACCGAGCATCGAGGGCTCTTGTCTATGTGGTACCATTTTTACATATATTGAAATTCTTACCTCAAAACCTGTTAGAAGGCTGCGAGGCTTGGTCGACCCGCTCTTGGCGAGCTGAACCTTGAATCACCGCACTCATAACGGTCGATGTTCCTCTTTGATGGAGGCGCCGTTGGCGCCTCCAGCAAATATCCGGCACCTCCGGTTGGGCGGAGGCAGCCGGCGTCTCGATCTTGCCCTTCTTACAAAGTGCGCCCGCCGGACTCCGGAGCCACTTTGTGGCCTCCGGGCTGAGTCCGTGCCTGATCCGGGAGGGTGTCTGTGACACCTCGGGGCCTCCTCCTCCTGGTGGGTCCTTTTGCAGGATCCCACCTCGGCGTCGTCCGCGGCATGGGGGTGGAGGCGGTCGGACGAGAATCCATATCCGGCGCACCCAAGGACCCACTCGGCAAGCAGGAAGATCATCCTTGGGCGGACTGCAGGGTTGTATGCGGCATTAGAAAGGCGGTATGTGGCGAAAATAAAAACCTTGAAGTTATTCGGGAGTCCGGATACTTACGATCTCGCCGAGGCTTGGCCCTTGGATGCCGATCTTAAATAAATCCTTTGGCGTTGGCGGAGCAGTCCGGAGGAGGAGTTTTCCCTTCTTGGACCCTTGGGCTCCCTTGTTGGGAGGCCTTCCTTTTCTTTCCTCCCCGGGAGAGGCTTTCTTCTTCTCCTCCTCACCTTGGTGGGAGGAGTCGACCTGATTCATCATCCGATAGCACCTGAAAACGGGAACTCTTCCGAGTCCCGTGGCCGTCTTCTTGGCCTTCTTTTCCGGCACCACGTGGGGTGCGGAGCCAGCTAACCCGTTAGGCGGGCGTCGTGGGTCCTCTGGCAATGGGGCGGACGGGTAATCCGTTTGGCCTTCGCCGACCATTCTGTCAAAGGTAAAGGGAGTTTAGATCCCGCATAGAGCCAAACTATGGAAAACAAGTGGTGAAATCACTTACCTCGTCGGTGGGCTGCGGCGAGAATCTGCGATCTTCGGTGGCAGATCACGGGAGCTTCGGCGCCCTTGAACAACACCTTCCGGACATCTTCATACGTAGTGTCGAAGAAACACGCTCAGTGCAGTGCTGCGCGGATCAAACTCCCACATATTAAAGCCCCTTCAACGCGCGGGAGAATCCGGCGGATGAGCATGACCTGGACTACGTTGACAAGCTTGAGCTTCTTGTCCACCACGGATACATGCTTGGAGTTCGGTCGGCTCCTCGAATCCCCCAAATCCGGCCACTCTCTTTCCGGAGGTGAGCCGTGTGGGGAATGCCAGATCTGAATTGAGGGGCAGCTGCCCAATCAGTCACGCGGCTCGGTGATGTAGAACCACCCGATTGCCACCCCTTGATGGTTTCCACGAAAGTGCCCTCCGGCCACGTAACGTGGGACATCCTGCCCACCATGGCGCCTCCGCACTCCGCTTGGCTGCCCTTCACAACCTTGACTTGACACTTTGAAGGTCTTGAGCCTAAGCGAAGTGGGGCTGGATGCAGAAGGAATGCCTCACCTGACGATAAACGCCGAGATGTTGAGGATGAAATTGAGGCGAGATCATGGAAATCTAGGCCATAGTAGAACATGAGCCCCCGGACAAAGGGATGAAGCGGGAAGCCCAGTCCACGGAGAATGGGGAAGAAATACTACCCTCTCATGGGGCCTGGGGTTGGGGACAAGCTCTCCCTCGTCGGGGAGCCGATGCGTGATGTTCTTTGGACAGGATATCCGGCGTCGCGCAGCTTCGGATCTGCCCCTCCGTGGCGGAGGAGGCCATCCTGCCTCCCGCTCCGGACATGGTTGGAGAAGGTTGAGGTGAGAAGTGCGGACTTGGGCGCTGGAGCTCGAGTTAGCGGAGATGGATAAGCCAAGGAGGAAGAAGGCGCGGGTAAAAGGTTGGATCTTTATCCTTACATGGGCGGACAAAACATGTGTCCCCACCGGCTGGTAAAACTCGCTTATCTCCAAAGCGCCACAATCCATGGCGCGGTTGGGTTACTACGTCCGTATTGATGGGAATCCCGGAATAAGGGGAACACGATCTCTGCTCGACAAAGGCGTGCCAAGGAAACCGCTTCGCTAAATGCTGAGGTGGAACAATAAAAACAATTTGAGTAAAGGCTTGGTAGTGGTGCGACGTCACGCCATACAAAATACGTCGTGATTGATCTTATGTAATATTATTCTGTCTCACGGTGGTATGTGGAATTTATATTTGCGAGCCGGAAACTATCTGGTGTTCACATTCTTGTATAAATTAGTTGGAGGTTGAACCCGCCTTGCATTGCCGTAGACGACTTGCGGGCCGGTCTCGTCGTCATTGAAGCCTGGTTCGAGACTCTTGAGGAGTTCGGACTAGGGGGTGTCCGGATAGCGAACTATCATCATCGGCGGACTCCAAGACTATGAAGATACAAGATTGAAGACTTTGTCCCGTGTCCGGATGGGACTTTCCTTGGCGTGGAAGGCAAGCTTGGCGTCTGGATATGTAGATCTCCTACCTTTGTAACCGACTACTGTAACCCTAACCCTATCCGGTGTCTATATAAACCGGAGGTTTTAGTCCGTGGGGCGAACAACAATCATACCATAGGCTAGCTTCTAGGGTTTAGCCTCTTTGATCTCGTGGTAGATCCACTCTTGTAACACACATCATCAATATTAATCTAGCAGGGCGTGAGGGTTTTACCTCCATCGAGAGGGCCCGAACCTAGGTAAAACATCGTGTCCATTGTCTCCTGTTACCATCCGCCTAGACGCACAGTTCGGGACCCCCTACCCGAGATCCGCCGGTTTTGACACCGACAACTATCCTCACCGAGATCCACCATAAACCTTATCTGTGTAGATGTGAGAAATTGACAAGATCGGTACCAATTGTGCTATTTCCTTGTTACATCATTGAGTGATCATTGATCCATTTTCAACATCGGTCAAGGTACATTTGGTATAGTTATTCTCTTTCTCCCACTCATATTTGCTCGAGTTTGTGATGGATAGGCAAGGCATTTCATCTCCGGTCTTCCACAACAACGACGGCGCGAACAACTACATCACCAAAGCGTCCATCTTTGTCCTACAACAACAAATGCAAGGCGCACATTCTACCTTGCGAGAACGCATCGAGAACCTTTCCATCGACATTCGTCACTCCAAAGCAAGGAAAAGGGACTACATAGACACCAAGCTTTCCGCACAAACGGAGGAGCAAGATGCAAGGATGGAGGAGATTCGGACCTTGTTGATCAATCGTTCTTCCCCTTCATCATCCTCAAGGCGACGACGGGCAAGTCTATCATCTTCGGAGTGCCCATGCGATGCAAGCGCAAGTCTTCCACGTCCACGTCTACATGGCGACCACCATCACATTCGTGATCCACATCGTCATGAAGGGCAAGTCACCTCCAAGAATCATGTGCACAACGACGACGAACGACATCTACTACGAGCTCAAGTGCGACAACAACACCATCATTATGAAGATGCTCCACAAGCGCAAACGTACAAGTCCCAACAAGCTCTACTTCACGCCAAGTCCAAGCTTCATGAGCAAAACAGAAGACCGCGAGACGAGCACCACCAAGACAGAGCTACGGCTACCACCACCACCACTTCGGCATCTTCTCCAAGTGCTATCAAGGCATCTTCGCCTTTGGCCATACGGCATCTTCGCCTACTTCCCACGAGTTCTCCTACATCGACATCTTCAAAAACGAGGCGACCACCTACAAGCGAGGGAGGCACTTCCACCTTCGGAAGCCCCTCAAGGAAGAAGGCCGAGCATGGGAAATTCCCTCCGGTCATGGAGACGAACTACGAGGTGCCACATCATATGGGCCTCCAACAACAAGACGGCGACAAGAAGGTTGAGCAAGGGCCATCCCCTTCGACCACAGCGACGACGCGAACCTCTTCAACAACACGAAGATGGCGCCCATATTAGACTCATACTCCGAGTGAAGCTACGATACCGCACATGAGACCTTATCTTTGGTCTTGGAGGAGAGTGATGATGTGCCATCTTCATCCTTCATCCACGGCTACGACTACGACATGATTGAGCATGGAGACGTTTGCACCTACACCTCTCCGACACCCACATATCATGAGATGACCCAATTGCCATGTGAGGAGAGCCACCAACCCATGAGTGAGATGAGTGATATATGACATTAAGTGCATTTCCTATGAGAGGATGAGTTTGACCACCACTAGCCCCACACTTGAGAGCATGACACACATCCTATGTGAGGTTGAGAGCCATTTGAGTGACTCCACCAACCATACGAGTGAACGCATCCTTGAGGGAGTGAGTGAGCCACAACACTTAGTGAGTGAGGTAGTTGACACGACATGTGAGGCCACTATGATTTCTAACAACTAAACCTCTACTTCGAGTGTGTTTTCTTTGGTGCTAGGTCTCCTACATGATGACATGCCTATCCTCGACGAGTCCATACCTCCAATGGAGACGACGATGGCCATGGTGGATGATGATGCACCCCCCACATGGTTCCATCAATATGAAGATGACAACGACTTGCTCTTCGACACCTCACCTACAAAACATGAGCGATGCTCCAAAGGTAACATAGGTGATGGTGCTTCTCTTGTCCCACTAGGGAACTATCTTACCAATGATTGCTTGCATGATGTTGACACACCTATTCCCATGCTTCATGCTAGTGCGACTCCCTCATGTCATGACTTACCAATTTATGATGAATATGATGATGAGCATGTTGAGTTGCCTAGTTGTGATGCTATGCTCCATCGGATATCATGTGAAAATTCTTTTGGTCACATCATGTTCGACAACCCTTTAAACTTGTCATATGCTATGAGTGAGATCTCCCATATTGCATCATTTCAACCTCAACATAGTAACTATGCATTCCCCATTAAGATAAATCCCGTTTGCACTTATGGCATAGATGACGAAATGATGGTCATTGGCTTTTGTTTTTCATGCGATGATATTGCTATGCTTCCTTTACATGATTTGCGCAACTCATCTACTATACCATGCCATGATCACATTGTTCCAAATATGCATTGTTTTGGATGTTGTCAGTATTCTCCATGTGATGTTTCCATTAATGCTCATGAGGAGACCCCCCATAGTTTCCTCATACATATTAGGAGATTTTGATGCATTCCATACTTTGCATGATTCCCATAATTGCGTGCACCATATGCATTCCATGAATAACAATGCTCTACATATTTCTCATGATGCATTACACAATTTGAGTCTCCATTATGATATACATAATAACAAACCTCTCATGATGGATGACATGTTTCTATATCATGCATCTCATTTATTTGAGCATTGGATATTTTGTGCTAACCAACACATGCACGTATGCATCATGATGGATGATGTATACATATACCACGCACACACAATTTTTCCTTTGCCTTTGTTTTGTGTAGGTACTCATGTATACTCGTCAAGCTCTCAATCCCAAGAGTTGACGAAACGAGCTCTTCAGAGCAACGATGATTTGGGATCTCGTGGACTATCTTTACCACCATTTCCTTCGCGCAAGGACTACGCGCATCTATTTTACTTGGCTCTCACACGGCTATGGGCTATTTACCACTTGTCACCCTATGCCCATTCTATTGTGTTCACTTTGCATGTTATGCTTGCTTCTATGCCTTCGCCATGCATTTGTGACCCTTGCTTGCATTTACCCATGATACACCATTATGCTACTTCTATGTGTATTTGCATGCTTGGTGGACATCATTGTTGCTATTACCATGTTTTCCATGTGCCACATGCTATTATTTATTGTTGTGTTGGGAGAGTCATGATGTCCCATTGCTATTTACAAATGGCCTCTCGCCAATACATTGATGATATTTTACTCATATCTTGCTTTCATGCTTGTGATATGTCATGTGCATTATTCATGACCACTATTTGCACACATGACATGATTGCCATGATTCCTCCTAGTATGTTGCATCTTCACACTACTAGCTTGCTTGACTTGATCACTATGATTGCTTGCTTGGTTGCATCACCCATGTTCCATTATTACTCGCTTTCTTGGGTTGATGACATATATGTTCATGCCTCTCACTTGATTTGTCTTGATCATTGTCTCTTGTCTCCATTAGTTTCATCTCTCATATCCAATTGTATTGAGTGCAACCTTACCATTCTTATTGATCTTGGAGACTTTGACACCTTACTTGTGATGCATGCTTGTTTGATTGAGCCTATTGTATTTGGTTGTTCTCGCATCATATGCCTCCATACTATGAAATACTCCCTTGTCCTTTCTTATGATGAGCATGATGCATACACTTGTTGGGTATCTTACCACACGAATGATAGGTTTTGCACTTCCGCTAACCTCAGTTGTTTTTCCGAATGTTTGTCGTGTTCATTCGTTTTGAAGGATTCACAAGACATTACAGTCATGAGACATATTGGGTATGTGAAGGCATACAAGATGCGCAACTCCAACATCCAGGAGAAACTGCTAAAGGTGACCTATTTCCCTTTGAGCCAACTTCACATATGCATATTGGATGGGCCATACTTTCATTGTTGTTTCCTTCTTCTTGTCTACATGATACACATATTGGATGGAGGACCGACATTGGAGATGGACCGTATGGACCTTCAAGTTGAGGAGTGCTCAGACTTCGTGGATGCACCACCGGACCAACACTTCTACCACGACATCGAGCTATCGTACAACACCACCCATAACAAATTTGCATCTTATGCATGGATTGACTCACATTATGATTGCCTTGTTGCATCTTGTATTTCGATGTCATCCATGATATATGAGCTTGTACACTTCCTTAGCAAATTTGTTACATTATGATCATATTGCATACCATCAATTGCATGATCTCATACTCACATTGAGCACCAATTGCCATATTCATGCTATTGATAAACCGTCTCACTATGACATCATTTTGCACCGTGGTTGCATTGATCGCATTCACAATATATTTGTGTGCACAATTTGTTGTGATCTTTCTTGATGGCATATTCATACATCATGATCATATTACCCACCATCAATTGCATGATCACATAGTCACATTGAGCGCCAATTACCATGTTCATGCTCTTGATAAACCATCCCATTATGACTTCATTTTGCATAATGGTAGAATTTATAGCTTTGTGCATCATACCAATTGTCATACTTTTGTGTGCACAACAAATGAATTTGCTTCCGTGATTGCCTTACATATCATTCTATATCATTTGGCTAAGCTTCATGCACCTTCTCATGATCAATCTCATCCGAAGAACTCATGCTTATATTATGGACACTTGGTGTGCCCTAACCATTGTATTTCCGAGTGTCGCTTGTGTTTGCTCTTTTTGCATGTAGACCACTCCAGGGACACCTTGGATTGTGCCATGATTTCCAGTCCGTCCAGTTACAAGTCCGTCCACGACAACCATTTCCATGGTGATGAGGTTTTCGATCTGATGTCGGATCATTCCCAAGGGAGGGGAGATGATGCGGAGAATCCGACGATCATCCCCATGTACACTATGACTACTCCCCAAGCCCCAAGTGGACATATCATGAGACCTCAAGCATACGCCATTGGACACAAGATGAACCCACTCCTAAATGCTTTCCCTTTCCATGCGTGCGAGACATGGTTGCTACCTCATGCAAAGACACTACATGTGCTTAGGAACCGAGGAGACAACCATGGAGATGCTCGAAGCATAGGACAAGTCCACACGGAAGCGGATCAAGAAGTGACTCAAGTGGAATCGCCGCGGAGCTACAGCGGCCGGACATCCGGCAGGAGCCCGGACATCCGGCGCCGCCAACCAGAAGAAGACTAGAGAGAGATAGAAGCCAGGCGACTCTACATCGGCCGGACATCCAGCCGACCCCCGGACATCCGGCGCTCCGCGACGGGCCGGACATCCGGCGCCTGCCCGGAAATCCGGCGCATGCTATCCATAGAGCAGAAGAATCGGCCACTCCAGCCCGGACATCCGGCCCGAGGCCCGGTCATCTGGCTCTTCGTGAGCCGCAGGACATCTGCCCCCCAGCGCGGACATCCGGCGCCTGTCTGCGTATAGTGAACGGGCCAAGGGCCCATGTATCTCCTCTCTCACTTACCCCTTCGTGGGCTAACACTATATATAGACCCCCTCCTCCTCCTAGTTAGAGTTAGCATTGGTTTAGCTCATATGTGAGATAGAGCTTTGTTCATCCATTACGGATCTACTCCATGAGAGACACCGCGGCCCCTCTATGGAGAAGATCCCCTTGGATTCAAGACCTCCTCACCGAGAAGAACCGGTTACCCTTTGTATCATCCTTTATTGATCGTGGATCTTGTATCTCGTCCCGTCTTTCGAGGATCTAGCACATGTGTGATTGTTCTTGTTGGTTTGAGTGATTCTCTCGTTATCTCCCTCGTTTTCCCCCTCGTGTTCTTCATGTTCTTAGTTGGGGATCCGCTCCTTTTGTGAAAGATCGGCCATCTAGGGTTCCACCCTACATCATAGGATGTGGTTGTAAAGTGCTCACAGTAAAGCAAATATCAATATCTTACAAGTTCTTACCATGCGGCAGGTGGTGACAGGCAACCAGCAGTGTCAAATAACTTCGAAGATTGTGTAAAGCAATTGCCAGAGGAACGTACATATACACGGTGTAGAAATATGTGGAGCTGGGTAGGCTATATATGGTAGCAAAAGATTAGCAATAATCAATTCAGAGATGCAATGTTGAATAAACGCTCAATGACGGTACTGTGCTGGTCCTAGGCTAGACCGGACTAGAAACGTGAGCCTAGAGCACTAATGAGGTCACGGCGTAGCAAAACTAGCATCAATGAAGGATACTAAGTAGCTCCGGACAGTAAGATATAAGTGAAGATCACAACGGCAGTAAAGATAATGATGAAAAACAACTACCAAGCAGGATATACAACAACTTTCTCTCCAACTTACCTCTGGAAAATTTTGTGCCAATTTTTTTGATAATTTTCCTCAAGAAAGCTACTGACTCAAGCTTTCAAATGCAACAAGAATCACTCAATTCTGAGTTGATATGAGGAGTCAAAAAAATTCTAAAACTGGAATAAGTTGTGTTTGCAAACTTCGGAGGGTAAAAAAACCTATTTAAAAGCTGATTTTGAGGTGCCAAATATTGAACAAGCTTCTGCAACTATTTAGATGCGGCTCGTTGCTAGCTTTCATTTGAGTACTCGCGGAGCCAAACTGACTTTTTGTATGAGGAAGTTATGCCTGTTTTACTGAACAGTGCGCAAAACAAATTCCAATCCGAATTCAACTACGAGATTGAGTCTAGATAGATCCGAATTTTGTTTTTTTTCTCTCTGTTTTTTTCCTCTATAGGTGGGAACGATACCTATGGGACCACAAGGATCCCTACTATGGTTGCGGGGCGCGGGGTTGAGAGCAGAGCGGATCTGACAGCGAGTACGCGGTTCGTTTATCCAGGTTCAGGCCGCGAGGATGCGTAAAACCGTAGTCCTGGTTTGGTGGATGTATTCTGAGTTCTTGAGCTAGCTACGGCGTGTAACGAGCTCCAAAAAGCCGAATCCTTTTATTGGTCGCCTCATGCCTCCTTTTACAGGGAAAGGGGTCGCCACAGTGGCAAGCAGGAGGTGGAAAGGGTACAATGCCGCGAGGTTATCCCTCGTATTATAGGACAAGATGCATTTAACACATCGCTTAGGTGTCCTCTTGCTTTATTGGGGACGGGAGCGAGGCCCGTCCCATCCGTCGCTGCTCCTCCTTGCTTTGACACGCACCCTGGCCAGCGATGCATGCGGCGCCACGTAGGCAGGCAGGCAGCTGAGGTGGCGCAGTGGTGGAGCCTCCAGGAAGGGCTGCATGTTGCCACGCAGGTGCCTGCCCAGCTTGTTGGGTCGGCAGCTGCATGCGAACGGCGATGAAAACTTGGTTGGTGCGGTCCTGGCAGCGGCCCTGCTAGTGCGCCTGGCGAGGGCCTTGCCGGGCCGGCCCGGCAAGGGTATTGCCACGACGCGTAGGCATCCCCGACAAGGATCTTGCCGGGAGTCTCGTGGGTTTCTTCGGTGAGGATGATTGCCTTCCTATCCTCACTTGATTTTGATTATTCTTTGTCTTCACAAAGATCTGCATGCCACCACGGAGGTGCCTCCCGAGCCCTGTCCCAATGCGTCTGTTTGAGCATTGGTGGGCTCAAGGGTGCTCGCTTTCACTGGCGTGGGCGAGCTGCTCCGGCAAAGGGTCTTGCCGGGGCAGCTGAACTGCCCGGCAAGGGTTCTTGCCGGAAAACCTGTTCGCCCATCCGATCCTTGTGGCCTTGGTCCTTGTTGTTTCTTTATTTGTCTTGTGCCTTCGGCCTCTCCCCGGCCTCCCTTCCCTGTCGTGTGATGCGTGGCCGTGGCGAGCGGCTCTGACTGCCCGTGCATAAGTAAAGGGGTGAAATGGAGGGCCCATACTTTTGCACACAGACAGGAGCCCCCGGGCCCGGGCCATACATAAGTGCGACACGTTGTTGGGCCAGGCCCAGAACGGTGCGCGGGCAGGAGGGGCGATTTTACTGCGGTAACTGGTCTGTCCGCTCTTCTTCTCCACGACTTGCGTTGAATGCGTGACGTAGGGGTCATGCGCGCGCGTGACGGAAGCATGCTGGCGTCACCTCGCGGTGGATAGTAAAGAGGCGGCTTGCGTGTCTCTTTGAGACTGCAGGGCCGCCTCCCATTTACTGCCCCTGCTTGGGAACCGTCGCTCCACGCGCCCCCACTACGCCTGTCCCTTGCGCCACGTTTGCTGCATGCATAATGCAGAGCAAATAGCGGTAGCGGGGACGAGGAAATCGTCTTGTGGCGTGGGTCGATTCCACAGCGCCTTCAATGGAGCGGGGAGGCGGTCGGCCCCACTTGTTGTCACTTCAGCGGGTCGGATTGGCCGAGAGGGGGCGGTCGAGTCTCGCCCCCACTCCTTTATAAAGAGGGGAGCAGGAGGAACGGTGCCTCTCAACTCTCCGCCATCTGCCTCTCCCCATTCTTGTTTCTTCCTTCCTTCTACCATGGCGAGCGGGCATGGCGATGTTTCATCGATGGCGGCGAGGTTTTCGGCCAGACAACGCGTCGCTCCTCCCCAAGAGCTCGTAGCGGCGGAGCCGACCGCTAGAGGAAGGGGGAGAGGGCGAGGTCGAGGCCGTCGTGGTGGTCGAGGGAGAGGAGGAAAGGGGCGGCAGATCCGCCTCGCCTCCGCCAGCAACCCCTCCTCCGATGGAGGGCCACGCCAGGGACAACCCTTGCGAATTCTTCGACAGGCTGCACCGGTCACCTCGCCGTCGCCTTCGCCTCCCGACCCCATTCGTGCGGGAGATGGAGCTGGATCCGCCGCAGGCGCTGCGGCTTCATAAGAGGGGTTGCGGGAATAGCGGCACATGGGCCGACGTCGAGTTCCCCGCCCCTCATGTCATGTATCTTCATCGAGGGTGGAAGACCTTCGCTCGCCTCCACAGCTTGACGGATGGGCGCACTCTCCATTTCAAGCTAATGGAGGGTGGCCTCCTCTCCATCAAGATCTTCGGGCACTTCGGGACTACCGTAAGGTGCTGCGTGGAGAGCTCTTCTGATGATGTAGATTCCTCCTCGAGCTAGAGTGACGAGGAGGACAACGGCAGCGACAACGAGGCCAACGGGCGGCAGGATGATGGGTCCGACTAGGCGTCGGGCGCCACTCCGGGGGCACCAGCGACCCCATCATCCATGTCGCCGGCTCCTTGAACTTCTTGGGGTCGTCTCCTTGGGCGGCTGGCATTGGGAGGCTGCGGAAGAGGAAGAGGGTGGGCGGCAAGGCCGTCAAGTCGGAGAACACGGGCACCGATGCCTTCGTCGCGTACTGACGTCCTGCTGCCTCGTCTTCGAGCTCTGCCTTCGGCGCCGCCATCACCATCCAGCACTTGGACGGCCACCAAGATGTTCTCTTGGTGTCTTCTGCCACCCGTAGCTCGCCTAGGCGCCCCTTTTGCCCTCCTGCTATTCTTGTTCCATTTCCTGAGGAGAGGGACAAGAAAGGGATTACGGGCACCTTATCTCTTTTTAGTTTGTAAGCCTTCGGGCCTAAGTAGAATTTCAAGCTTGTAATCCCACTGCTCATGTTTTTCATCTCGTATGAACTGGAAGCCACGACAATGAATGAATCCTCGTTATCCTTAATATAAACGTTTTTTCCGCCCCGCAACAAGCCTTGCCGTCCCCCCACTTCGCTCGACCTTTCTCACACCCTTGGCGGAGGCAGGGATGAGGTGGGCCTAGGCTCCTTGTCTTGTTTCCTTGCTGCCGCGACGACGACCTAATTCGGTCCCAGGAAACGAGTCCTAGGGTCCGGAATGAGGATAGCACGGTAGCCTAAGGATAAAACGAGGTTTCACATCCCTCAGTCCATAACGAAACGCATGATAAGGGATAAGAACTTATCTGAATCTGCAGCCCCCGGCAGCTTTGGCTTGCCGTGGGTGGATCTTTGCCCTTGTAGTCCCCGACAGTATTGGCTTGTCGGGATCCGTATGTCGGTCCATCCCCTTTCTTCCAAAGCAGCTCGGCAAGGATACTCATGTGTCCTGCGAACCAAAGAAGATAAAGAAGAACAGAGAGACGCGCACTCGACCTCTAGGCTAGGGGTTAGCCGCCGCTAAGCACTATCGACCCTAACCATGGACGAGACTCAACCTAGCATGCATGCTATCACTTAGGCGCCCGGCGCTTCATTTATTTATGCTCGAGGTGCACACGGCTTTGTACCAAGGGTTACATGCCTTGCCGGCAAGGCTTGTACAAAAGGTAGCTGCGGGAGGCCGGCAAGCCCGCCATATATGGGTAAAACTTGCGGAGATGCTCGATGTTCCAGGAGTTGCTCACTGGAATGGCATCTTCGGTCTCCAGCCGGACTACGCCGGGCCTGGTGACTCGTGTCACCCGATAAGGGCCTTCCACCTTGGCGTAAACTTCTTGGAATTCTTGGCCGATTGAATGTGCCGAAGAACAAGGTCGCCTTCCTCAAAGCTCCGGGCATGAACCTTGCGGCTATGGTAGCGGTGCAAGGCTTGCTGGTAGCATGCTGCTCTCGCAGCCGCCCAGAGACGATCTTCCTCAAGCAGCGTCGCGTCATCTTGCCGCAATCGCTCTTGCTCAAGCTCATCATAAGCGAGCACTCGAGGTGACCCGTATATGAGTTCCGTGGGGAGAACTGCTTCTGCCCCGTAAACCAGGGCAAAGGGTGTCTAGCCGCTGGCTCGATTTGGCGTCGTTCTGATCGAGCAAAGAACCGCCGGCAACTCATCAATCCAGCGCCTTCCACTCTTGCGCAGCCTTTCGAATGTCTTCGTTCTTAAACCTCGCATGACTTTAGCATTTGCTCTCTCCGCTTGGCCGTTGCTCCGTGGATGTGCCACGGAAGCAAAAAAGACCTTGCTGCCGAGATCCTCAATGTATTGCATGAAGGCATGGCTTGTGAACTGCGTGCCATTGTCGGTGATGATCCTGTTGGGCACCCCAAAACGGCACACTAGTCCCTTGAAGAATTTGATGGCTGACTGCGCTATCACCTTCCTGCCTCCACTTCTGGCCACTTTGTGAACTTGTCGATTGCGACATACAAGTACTCAAAGCCCCCGACAGCACGGAGGAAAGGGCCCAATATGTTGAGCCCCCAGACCGAGAAGGGCCAGGAGAGAGGGTGGTTTGAAGGGCTTGAGCTGGTTGATGGAGCTTCTTCGAATGGAACTGGCACACTTCACACTTGGATAGTAGTGCAATCGCATCCTGGAGGGTGGTGGGCCAGAAGAAACCTTGCCGGAAAGCCTTGCCGGCAAGGGCCATCGACCCTATGATGGAGCCACATATGCCTCCATGTATCTCTGCCAACAACTTTAGTCCTTCCTCCCGGGAGATGCACTTCAATTTCACCCCATTCGGTCTTCTTCTGTATAGCTCGTTATCAACGAACTGGTACAGGGCAGACCGGCGGGCTACTCTTTCCGCCTCTTCCTGCTCCTCAGGAAGCTCTCCTTTCTGAAGGAACCGGACGGTGTGCTGTGCCCATGCCAAAGCCTGTGGCTCGACGATAAGGACCAAAGGCATTTCTTCTGCTACGAGGGCGGCTGCCTCCACAGCCATGACCTGAGGTCCTGCCGGAGTAGGTCGCCCCGCGGTAGGATTGGCATCCACGGCAACATCTTCGTCGGTGGCTCCGGGAAGCTCGGTGGGGAAGTACTTGCCGGGGCCTAGCTTCCTCCGCTTGTTCTGCCCGCTCAATGGCTCAACGGATGGCTGAGTTAATTGAAGCACAAAAGTACCTGGTTCCACAAGTAGCTTGAGGGCAGCGGCGCTTTGTGGTGTCGGCGATGTCGTTCTCCGCCCGAGGGACATGCTCCGGTTGTATACCGTCAAAGCGTTCCTCCAGTTTCCTCACCTCATCCACGTAAGCTTCCATCAACGGGCTTTGATAATCTTTTTCGGTCTGCCTGACGACGAGCTGTGAGTCACCCCTGACGATGAGCTTTTTAACCCCGAGGTCCGCCGCGATCCTGAGACTGGCAAGCAAGACCTCGTACTCGGCGGTGTTGTTGGTTGAGTGCATCTGGACGACGTACTTGAGGTGGTCTCCGGTGGGTGCGACAAGCAGGACACTAGCGCCGACGCCTTGCAGCGAGAAGGCACCATCAAAGTACATGATCCAGTTGTGACTCGTTTCCTTGCCGGGGAGAGTGGTCTCTCGTACCTCTTCGTCGGGCGCCGAGGTCCATTCTGCAACAAACTCCGCCAAGACTATGCTCTGAATCGTTGAGGTACTTTCAAACTTTAAACCGAAGCTTGACAGCTCCAGGGCCCATTCGACGATCCTCCCTGTTGCATCTGGGTTATGCAGTATCCGTTGCAATGGGAGGCAGGTGACCACCGTGATCTCATACGCTTGGAAGTAATGGCGCAGCTTCCTCGAATCCATAAGGAGGCCGAAGAGCAGCTTTTGCACACCTGAGTACCTCGACCTAGCCCCCTGCAAAAGGGGCGGCGTAGTAAAGCGGGTGCTGCACCATTTTCTTCTTCTGCGCTTCTTCACACAGTCGCGTGGGTCCCGTTGCCGCAGGCGCCCGATCTTCTTGGGGCGAACCTGCCGGGGTTTAGCCTTGCCGGGGCTCGGCCCTGCCGGGGAGGGTTCCCCGCCAACCGTAGACTCTGCCGCTGCTGCTGTCTCCTCATCTACCTCTCTCTGTGCCACTAGTGCGGCGCTAACCACCTGATTCGTTGCCGCTAGATAAAGCAGCAACGGTTCTTGTGGTTTGGGCGCAACCAGCACTGGGGTAGAGGAGAGGTACTTCTTCAAATCTTGCAGCGCTGCCTCGGCCTCTGGGGTCCACTCCATCGGCCCTGCTTTCTTTAAGATCTTGAAAAAAGGAAGGGCACGCTCCGCGGACTTGGAGATGAACCTGCTCATGGCAGCAATGCAGCCAGTGAGCCAACGCACGTCCTTGATCCGTTTGGGTGCCCCAATCTGCTCGATGGCCTTGATCTTATCTGGGTTCGCTTCAATCCCGCGCTAGGACACAAAGAACCCGAGAAGCTTGCCAGACGGGACGCCGAAGACACACTTCTCAGGGTTCAATTTGAGGTTGATCTTGCGCAGGTTCCCAAATGTTTCCTCCAGATCTTGCACGAGCGTTGCTTTGTCCTTGGTTTTGACCACTATGTCATCCATATAAGCTTCCATATTTCTATGTAGTTGGGGCTCAAAACCAATTTGGACTGCTCTTGCAAAGGTCGAGCCAGCACTCTTCAACCCAAAAGGCATCCATAAAATGCAATACGTACCGCATGGGGTGATGAATGCTGTATTTTCCTTGTCTTCCTTTGTCATGAAGATCTGGTGGTATCCTGAGTAGGCGTCCAGGAACGATAAGAGGTCACACCCACCCATGGAGTCAACAATCTGGTCAATGCGCGGCAATGGGAAAGGATCCTTTGGGCAGGCCTTATTGATGTCTGTGTAATCAATACACAACCTCCATTTCCCATTTGCCTTGCGCACCACTACCGGATCGGCCACCACGTTGGATGGAGTACTCCTCTCACCAAGCACGCTTTGTAGCTTTCGATTTCCTCCGTGATGAACTCACGCCTCTCGAGCTTGCTTCTTGACCTTACCTTGGCGGGCCCACGCATGAGGACAGACAACAAGGTGGTGCTCAATCACCTCCCTAGGAACACGGGGATGTCGGAGGCTTGCCATGCAAACACATCGACATTCGCCCATGAGGAAAAGCGATGAGCTCGCTTTCCTATTTGTCGTCGAGGGTGGAGCTTATGGTAAAAACTCCCCCCGTACCGTCCTCCTTGACGGGCACCTTCTTGGTCTCTGGTGGCGTGGCTCTGGACTTCTTGCTCTTGCCGGCGGAGCTCTCTAGCACGTCCGCAACGGGACCGCAACACCCCGAAGAGGCGCGCTTGCCGGAGTGGGTGCTAGGAGTCTCGCCGATCTTCCCCGGGCTCCGTCGGCGGGAGCAGGTACCTTAGCGGCTTGCTGCAACCGCTTCCCGGTAGAGTTGGTCGGTATAAATCAATGCATCTTTCTTGTCGGAGGGATAGTGATGATGTTCATCGGCCGGGCATCTTGACATGTTGTAGGCGTAGTGTGAAGCCGCCATGAACTTGGCGATCTTAGGGCGGCCGAGGATCCCGTTTTAAGGCAAGGAGATCTCGGCTACATCAAAACAATCCTCTCCGTCTGTGGTTCAGCTTCGCCTCCGAATGTCACGGGCAGCGTAATCTTTCCTTTGGCTGGCTCCTCCCGGGGTTAACCCATTGGAGCGTGCCCGTCTCCTCGAGGTCCCCATCGGGGATCTGCAGCCTTTTGACCACGGCAGGTGAGATCAAGTTCAGGCCAGCCCCGCCGTCGACCAACATCTTTGTCACCTTGAGGTTGCGGATTGTTGGTGAAACCAACAACGGCAAGCACCCGACCGCTTGATGGTGCGGTCAGGGTGATCCTCGGTGTCGAAGATGATGGGCGTGCTGGACCATTTCAGCGGCTTCCGTGCGTCGAACAATGGCTTGACCGCTATAATCTCCCGCGCCCACTGCTTGAGTTGGCGGTGGGATGAATGCAGCGAGGCGCCACCATCGACGCACATGGCCTTTGTGGCTTTCTGAAACTCGTGGTCGCCGGACTCGTCGTCGTCATGATAATCGTCTTCCTGCTTCTTGTCACGGCCCCGAGCGGGCCTCTCTTGCTATTTATCTTTACCGCGGCGGCTTACTTGGTCGTCACCCTTCTTGCCGGATCCCTCGGCAACATCCTGGCCCTTCTCCTTGTCCCGCCTTTCATATTCAGCCTTTTGCTTCTTGGCGAGCAACTCAACTTGTCGGCAGTTCTGGAGGTCATGGCCCTTGGTGCGATGGATCTTGCAGTATTGCTTGTCGGAGTTCCCTGGCTTCTCGGCAGCCTCCAAGGCCCGACAAGCGATGCACCCGGCAATCTCCTTGCCGGGGTCGTCTGCCTTGGTTTTCTTGGCGGTGCCGGCGTCATCAGATCCCTCGACGGCAAGCACAGCTTTACCCTTACACTTCCTGTTACGGCGCCGGCTTTTCCTCACCGGGGCGGCAACATCCTCGTCTGAAGAGTCGGTTTCCATGCCGGCATATTCGCCGGGGTACTTCCTTCCCTTTTCAGCCCGGGCACATCTGTCGGCAAGAACGTAGAGTTCCGCCACATCTTTCACCTTGTTCATCGCCAGCTCCTCGCGCATTTTGCGGTTGCGCGTATTACGATGGAGCAGCGGCGATGATGGCGGCAGGATGAACATCTGGGATATTGTATTGTACCGGCTGAATCTCTGTATGTACTTGCAGACTCTCACCTTCCTTCTAGGGAATGACATGCAAGTCGCTTGCTTGGCCATGAGCTTGGTGACCTCCCGTAAAGGCGCCAACAAACTCATGGCACAAATCCGACCAAGAAGAAATAGAATCTACTGGCAAGTGCATTAACCATGACATGGCGTTGGGCTTAAGGGCCAATGGGAAGTAATTCGCAAGCACCTTATCGTCGCGGGCTCCGACAGCTTGCATCGCGATGGTGTAGATCTTTGAGAACTCCGACGGGTGGGTCTTGCCGTTGTACTTCTCTCCAACGTCAGGCTTGAAGGTACGGTGAGTGGGCCACTGGAACTGCCGCAGCTCACGGGTAAAAGCCGGGCAGCCTACCTCATAAGGTAAACCTCCAGGGCTTACCGGAGTCGGGTGGTTCACAGCAGGCCTTGCTCGCCTGTCTGACTGGTGACGTGTTTCGCAGCGGCGCTCAATGGTGGTTCGAGCGTCTTCACGGGATCGCTCCCGAAGAACATGGCGTTGGTCGCAGCGGGTCCGTGGGTCGAACGACGCTACGGAGATGTCGTCACACGCGTCGTCGCGACGGGTCAACGTCCGTGCCAATTGGCGGGGAGGAGAGTGTACCGTGGCCGCAGCGCCACCAGTCCTCCCGCCACCAGCGTGTGGTGTTCCTCTAGAGCATTGGCCCGAAGGGACTGTAGGCCTTAGTTCGCCTTTGTTGGCGACGGCAACGAGGCTCTGGATGGTGGCTCTCCATTCGTCGAGCTTCCCCGCAGCGGGAGGGAAGTCGAGGAGCAACTGCGCGCGCTAGGGCCTCTGCCGGTGTCGGCGGTGGCGAAACCTGCGCGGACCGTGATGCGCTTCGACTCCTAACCACGTTAGAAGGAGCTCTACCATGGTCCCACGGTCGCATGCCGTTTTCGCCAGTGCCTTGGCGAGCGAGCAGGTCTCCTGCGTCCCGTGAGTGACGTTCGGGACTCTTTCCGCAGCGGCGCCCAGGATCTTCGGCATGATGACGCCATTCGTTGCGCGCGGCCTGAGAGGAACGCGCTGTGGGAGCCGGCGTAGGTGTCTTCGAGGCCACCGCATCACCTTCGGGCGGTGCAACGACGCCTTTGGAGGGCCCCGCGCCGCCTGCGGAGGGCCTGGCTCCATCTTTGGAGTTGGCGACGTGTGGCCCGTTGCCAGGCACACGAACGTCGCCGCCTTCCAAGATGCGGCTACTCGGGTGGTGTTGGTGCTCGCGAGCCGCACCGCTGGTCCTCTCTGCGACCGGTCCGCTGCTCGCCCGCGTCGGGACGGGCCGTTCGGCTCCCGACGAGCCGACCGCCACCGTCATATTGTTCTTGGGTGCCATGGCGATGAAGAAAACGCCGGACTAGCTGTTAAAACCGATTCTCTGGCTGCGCCCCCTACGGCGCGCCAAAGATGTCGGTGGGAGCGACACCTATGGGACCACAAGGATCCCTACTACGGTTCTTGAAGTAGCGGGGTTGAGAGAGAAGCGGACTGACGGCAGTACACGGTTCATTTATCCAGGTTGACGCGAGGATGCGTAAAACCCTAGTCCTGCTTTGGTGGATGTATTACGAGTCCTTGAGCTAGCTACGGGAGTAACGAGCTCCAAAAGCGAATCCTTTTCCTGGTCGCCTCGGGCCTCCTTTTATAGGGAAAGGGGTCGCCACAGTGGAAAGCAGGAGGTGGAAAGGGTACAGTGCCGCGAGGTTATCCCTCGTATTACAGGACAAGATGCATTTAACGCATCGCTTAGGTGTCCTCTTGCTTTATTGGGGACGGGAGCGAGGCCCGTCCCATCCGTCGCCGCTCCTCCTTGCTTCGACACGCCCCCTGGCCAGCGATGCATGCGGTGCCATGTAGGTAGGCAGGCAGTTGAGGTGGCGCGGTGGTGGAGCCTCTAGGAAGGGCTGCAAGTTGCCACGCAGGTGCGTGCCCAGCTGGTTGGGTCGGCAGCTGCAAGCGAACGGCGGTGAAAACTTGGTTGGTGCGGTCCTGGGAGCGGCCCGGCAAGGGTCTTGCCGCGACGCGTAGGCGTCCCCGGCAAGGATCTTGCCGGGGGTCTCGTGGGTTTCTTCGGTGAGGATGATTGCCTTCCTATCCTCACTTGATCTTGATTATTCTTTGTCTTCACAAAGATCTGCATGCCACCACGGAGGTGCCTCCCGAGCCCTGTCCCAATGCATCTGTTTGAGCATTGATGGGCTCAAGGGTGGCTTGCTCGGCTGGCGTGGGCGAGCTGCCCCGGCAAGGGTCTTGCCGAGGCCGCTGAGGCTGCCCGACAAGGGTTCTTGCCGGGAAAACCTGCTTCGCCCATCCGATCCTTGTGGCCTTGGTCCTTGTTGTTGCTTTATTTGTCTTGTGCCTTCGGCCTCTCCCCGGCCTCCCTTCCCTGTCGTGTGATGTGTGGCCGTGGCGAGCGGCTCTGACTGCCCGTGCATAAGTAAAGGGGTCAAAAGGCGGGCCCCTACTTTTGCACACCGACATCCTCACACTTTTTTTCTTCTTCTTTCTCTCTTTCTTTTCTCTGACTTTTTTTCTCTCTTTTTTTTCTCTTTTTTTCTCTCTCCCTATTTCCACAACAAACTAGATAAAATGCAGATTGGATCAAACGAAGATGTGAACGATCTCAACTATGATGCATCAGCGGAAGGGATAATGATGCAGCGGCGGCGTGAGTAATGTGAACAGAACTCGAAACTCTAAACGAACTAGACACTAAGACCAACAACTCGACATGACGATGCAACCGATAATTCAATAATGCAAAACAATGAAAAGAAAATTGCAAAGGCTCAGACTGGTTTGGACAAAGGATGAATAGATCTAACTTTTTTGTGGCTTTTTCTTGGAGAGTAGGTAAGAAATTAAATCAAATCTAGGGAAAGCTGGAAATTCTCACCAAGCAACCAGAAAACTGATACCACTTGATAGAGGCAAAGGTGTCCCGTCTTTCAATGAGATGGTGTCTATCGCTTTGGAGGAAGTCGACTTTGATGATCCGACTACGAACATGCGAGGACGTCGCGCCTTAGCAATCGCTAAACCAACCCCGAGAGGTTATTGACCACACCGGAGCACGATCAACCTGACCACGAAGGTCTGTTTACTGTAGGCAAATGAAGAACAAGCAAGAAACTAAGATTGCAATCTGGATATTGCGAATATAAGAGGAAAGCTTTATTGATCAAGGTGGGGTTCTATGACGCCTTTGTCTGGTCGTTGAACACAAAAGAAGTACGCAAAGTTGCAGCTATGGCGAACTTTAATCTAAACAAAACCCAGGGAAAAATGTACTAGATGGATCAATTTATATAGGAGCAAGGGGTGGCGGCCAAGGAGCTGGGAGGATGTCCCAAGGTAGCCTAAAACTAACACTAGGTCGTACAAGGCTAATGGGCCCAAGTGGAGGTGATGCAACACGTTTGGACTTGTAGTTTGACTCGGTTTCTGCTGCAGCGTCAGATTGTTTCGTCGATATCTCAACACTCCGAACGAATTTTGATGAGCACATCAATAACATTGTTACACCCACAACCCCTGCTGCTATACATACAGGACCAAGTACTAGAGCTCGCACACGCCAATTGAATTATCAGGTACTTTCGTTTCTTTGTAACGATTCTAATGTTCATGAGAATATGATGCTGCCTAAATTGGATACATTTGTTTTGCTTACAAATGAAGGGCCTAGCTTGGACAAGACAGATGAACCTTGGAGCAATTTCAAGCATGGAGATGATGGCATGCGCAATGGGAACAAGAACAGAGTTACAAGTGATGATTCCAGGACTTTGAAGCCACCATAATGAGTGCATGAAGCATTAGACGAAATATACAAGATGCCACTTCATAAATTTCGTCCAGACGTTATTCTAGGTGTTGAGTCACCTTATTTTTGGGCCAGGCCCATGTAATCTCGAAATACTTGATTATAGGTAGTTTTTAGAGTCCGTATGTGTGGGGAAACAAGAGTTAGGGTTGGTTTCGGACCCCTCCTCCAAGGGCCACGAAATTCCCCCCTCTCTCCTCCATATATACAGCACTTAGGGCATCGTTTAGACTTTGGGTTTTGTTTAGATTAAAAGTTCGCCATAGATGCAACTTCGCGTACTTCGTTTGTGTTCAGTGACCAGACAAAGGCGTCACAGAACTCCACCTTCATTAATAAAGCTTTCCTCTTTTATTCGCAATATCCAAATTGCAATCTCAGTTTCTTGCTTGTTCTTAGCTTGCTCGCAGGAAATAGACCCTCGTGGTCAGGTTGATTGTGCTCCGGCGTGGTCAATAACCCCTCGGAAGTTGGTTTAGTGATTGCTAAGGCGCGACATCTTCGCACGTTCGTAGTCGGATCGTCAAAGTCGACCCCCATAGAAAATGATTGCTATCTCATCGAAACATCGGGACACCTTCGCCTCTATCAAGTGGTATCAGAATTCCAGGTTGCTCGGTGAGATTTTAGAGTCTTTCGTAGTTTAGATCGAGTCTATTCTTCATACCTACAGTCCACGAAAAGCCAAAAAGAATTAGGTTTAGTTCATCATATCCGAACCAGTCTCAGCCTTTGCATAGTCTTTTCAGTATTTTGCTTTGTTGAATTTGTGGTTGCATCATCGTGTCTAGTTGCTGGTCTTAGAGTCTAGTCTTTTAGAGTTTCGAGTTCTGGTCATAAGTTGTCACGCCGCCGCCACACCATCATCATCGCCCCTGCCATCTACCACCACCACTTATCCGCCACCGATCCATCTCCATATACCATCACCGATCCATCTCCATATACCATCACCAATCTGTATCCATGTACCACCACCAATCTGTATCCATATACCACCACCGCTGCCATATCCTACCACCAATCCGAGTTCCTTTCATATTAGTTTGTTTTCGAGATCCGTCTAATTTCCGATTCGTGTTTCCTTGCCTGAGTAGGTTTCGGAAAAAAAAGAAGAGTTTGGAGACCCCCGGGCAGTTTTTAGGCCAAAATTTTCGCAGGCAAAAATATTTTTCCCTGTCCTATTTTTAGGCTTATCTGAGTCTTTTGAGCCACGTGCCATCATAGTGATTTTTTGTCGCACTTTTTTGTCATCGCTGCCCTGATTTCAAAAAAAAAGAAAAAAATGCGTGCCCATCCTGTCAGTTTTGACTACATCGGTTGCCGATCACCGCCTGCTGCTGGGTAAGAACTGGTAAGAATTTGAGATTTGCTTGACGGATTTGTGACACACACCACCACCACCACTTGGTAGTAGTCTGTAGGATCATATTATTTTGTGTTTCTATTTATGCTAACCATGGCAGGATCACAAGCCGACGAGATCGACTGGGAGAACTTGACGAACAAGGAGCTTCATGATAAGTTTCAGCAAATCATGAGTGGATAGGTGCAAGATGTGCTAAACATATTTGAAGAGGCCATGGAGCAGATAGATGGCATGGAGAAGTCGTTCGAAACAAAGCTCGATAACAAGTTCACTGAATTGCTTTCGCATTTTCCACCACTACCGCCGGCTGCACCTGTTGCACCTCTACGACAAGAACAACAACGTCGCCTTCCAAATCAAGTGGGGCGAGCACACCAGCACCACCAGCACCAACAACGACCACAGGAAAAATTTCGGTGCATTTGTTGATGCTTCAGTAGCTCCTAACGCTCTTGCAGAGGTGGAGGACCATTACAAGGATGAGGTTGATCAAAATCGAAACTACGTGCAACCACCATCACCACCACCACCAGGTCGTCCTCAGGTATATCATTGCAACGGTAGGGCTGCACCGCCACCTGAGGTACGAGATCATGACCTTTTTTCCTAAACTGAAATTGAATATTCCACCATTTGAGGGTAGATATGTTCCTGATATATATCTTACTTGGGAGTTAGAAACTGAACAACATTTTACATGTTTACAATATCCCGAGGAGAGACGTGTTCTCTTGTTGTTTGTGCTTTCACTAGTTTTGCATGTGTTTGGTGGTCTGAACATTGTAGATTATATCCTATTCCACCTACTTGGGCTGCTTTGAAAACTGCTATGCGTACTCGTTGGGTTCCACCATATTATCAACGTGAATTATGATGCGGTGCATCCTATGGACATCACCATGTCAAGAGTCCATTTGGCAAGTGACACGTGCGACATCTACTTCACATACACAAAGGTGAATCATCTCCTTTCCCCGTGCTCACTTGACCCCTTCGAGGATGGTATACTACTTGACACTTCTCCTGTGTGCATGCATAGGTATTTTCGGAACGCTACGGACGACGTGGAGGAGTGCAAGCGCCAAGGGACACCTACACCATCCGCGAGGGAAGCATGGAAATAAAGACGGAAGAAGAGCTGCCAAAGAAGCTACAGCGAGCGGGCGTCCGGCCCACACCGGACGACCGGCCAGCGAGCGGATGACCGGCGCCTGAAGCCCAGCCGACGCCAGCTATAGCACCTACCAGCAAGCGGACGTCCGGCATCCACCGGACGACCGGTAATATTAACGGAAGTCTGAAGACACCGGACGTCCGATGCCTCGTCAACAGAACAGTTTCAGCGGACGTCCGACGACTAGCGGACGACCGGTCCCTCCTGAGCCACCGGACGACCGGTACCCACCGGACGGCCGGTACCTGCCTGTGCGCAGCTGCGGGCCTTTGTCCTTGTATCTCTCTCCCACTTACCCCTTCGAGGCTTAGACTATAAATAGACCTCCCCCTCATCCTTCCTAGGGATAGAAAAGTGATAGCTCATTTGATAGAGAGCTTTGCTCCTTGTACCACTCTACTCTACTCTTGAGAGAGAGAGAGAGAGAGACTACCACTCCCATGGAGTTCAAGACCACCATGTGAGAAGATCCTGCGGGATATGTCCAAGACCCCTCACGGGAAGATCCTCCTAGGATATCATCAAGACCTCAACTCCTCCAAGGATTGGGATGAACGCTACCTTGTATCTTTCCCTTTGTTGTTCATGTACCTTGTGGATCTTGTGTGTTTGATTGTCTAGTGGATGTGTGATTGGACTTGTTCTTGAGTGTTTCCCCTTGTGTTTTCTCTCCGTTCTTCCCCGTGTTCTTCGTGTTCTTCGAGGGATCCCGCTCCTTTCGTGAAAGATCGGCCACCTAGGGTTCTACCCTACATCATCTTGGCATCATGAGCCACGTTGATCACGATTTCGGGGCCTCCACGTTGTCTTTTCTAGCCTAGTTTTGTTGATTTCGTCCTAAATTCGAAAATTCCCCACAAAAAATAGCCCCAAATTTTTTTTTGTGATTTGTTGGTTTGATGATGTTTTGTTGATTTTGATCCATGGATTTGCTTGGTTTCGAGTGGATCTAGCATCTCCCAATGTTTCCCCATCTTACATCCACGGAATCTCGTCCATTTTGACCCCAAAATCCCCAAATTCCTCCCAAAATCGCGTCCCGGAGCTCAAATCCCGCGTTGACCCCGACCCACCGGACGACTTCCACTTTACCGGACGTCCGGAGCCCCAGGAACCACCGGACATCCGCTACTTACCAGACGTCCGGAATCCCATTCTAGAACGAAATTAGCGGATTTCTGAGCTCACCGGACGTCCGGCCACCGGACATCCGTCCATTTCCGGACGTCCGCTACCTATAGATATCAACTTCGGCTGATTTTTGTTTTGTCCATACCTAATTCATCCGAACTCCGATTTTGACGTTCTTTAGCTCGTTTTGAAGGTCTTAACATCCCCCTTCCGACAAAAAATACCACCAGCATCATTTGACTCCATCAAATTCTGTGAATTTTGGCATCTTTTCCTAGGGCTTTCACCACATCATTCGCTACACAACCACCGACTACCGTAACCTAACTCATTTTGTTCCCCATATTGCATATGTGGTTGCTTGAGTAGTGATTCGAGTCTCCTAAGGTGTTTCAGCTACTTAGGGATGGTTGGTTCTTCATCAACCACCTCCACCACTTCCGCATAGGCTTGCCACCATACACTTCCACCCCAACTTAACCCAATTTTGTTTGATCTTGTTTGGGTTGTGGCTTGTCTCCTAAGGTGTTTCGGCTACTTAGGGACGGTCACTTCAACATTGACTCGCATAACCCATCATTCCACTTCCGCATTGCCAAGTGCAATGACACCTCCGATTTCCGCTACCATCATTTGACTTTTGTCATTGAGATTTTGAGTTCGCGGTTTTACCGTTTCCTAAGGTGTTTCGGCTACTTAGGGACGAGTCTCCATCATCTTGGTATCTACATCAAGAACACCGCCACTCATCATTGCCAAGGATGGTAACCTCGATGACACCATTGTATATTCCCTTGCCATTGCATTGATAACCCCTAGCCTATTTTGCGTCACTTGCCTATCCAGACTAGCCATTTGAGTATTGCCGGCAACGTTACTTGTGCACATTAGTGATCATCGATACACCTTCCATTGCATACTTACCATATCATCTTGGTATCATATCATCTCTTGTGTCACAAAGATTGTTCCCGCATATACACAATTTCTATCTTGGTTTGTGCATTTCGCATTGTGGCCACATCAAAAAAAGGAAAAAGAATAAGCTTTTAAGCAAAGAAAAAGAGAGCAAAGAGCTTGTAAGCAAGTGCCTATAACATCCCAAAATTCTAAATTTTGGAATGTTATAATAAATAGATAGATTTGATTGTTTGTTTGATTGTTGTGTGATTGATTGAGTGAAAAAGTTAAATGAGAGGGAATAAAAGGACTTCCCCAAACTTTCATTTTGCATTTTTTATCTCTATGAGTTCAAATTCTTTTCATCACAAAACTCTGGAGAGAAGATGACATGACTTCTTCCATTTATTTAAATGACAAGGGGTGTTGAAAATATTTGAATTCCATTTGGAAAACAGTTCCAACCCAGGAACTTTATGCAACTCAATGATTTTCACGAGTGAAGATAAAATGACTTCTTCAAAACATATGAACTATGAGTTGGGAGTTTCAAAGATTTAAATTTAAAGTCCTTTTGGAAATTATTTTCAATTTGGAGTTATTTGGGTTTTATTCAAATTATTTTTCTCCAAAAATAAAATATATGGAAAATAGGGTAACATGATTTCCTACATCAGAAAATTGGAGAGAAATAATGTTGAATTAATATTGGTATTTTAAATTGATTTTTATTGGATTTTATTAGAGCAGGAGCACTGTTTGAATTATTAGAATTTGTGTCAATTTTATTTAATGCTATAAAAATGTCCATCTTGTAGAAAATATTTTTCTGAAAATTTTGATATATAATATGCCTATATAAAATTTTAGTTTCATTTTCGTTTTTCAGTTTATCTCTTTCTGTTAAAAAAAACAAGTAACAAAAACTGCACGCACGCTTTGAAACTAATCGTCACGACGCGTGCATCATAGTACCAATGAGCCCCATCTTTTCTTTTTCTATATAATATATGGGCCAGGCCCAGCGGCCATATTCCTTCCCTATATTTTTTCCATAGTTTTCTTTTTCTTTTCTATTGCTCAAAAAATTTATAGTGTGCCACGCCGAACCGCCTAAAGGCCTTTTGGCCCATGGCGCACCTTCCATCTCTGTTTCAGATATTTTCGCTCACGTTTAGTCCCACATTGCCTAGCTTTTGACCCCTAAACCTTTTTTTTTCCACCTATAAATATAGACCCATAGAGCCTCCAAAAATCATCTGATTCGGGTTAAATCAATATTTTGGTTTGACTAGATTCATTTAAGAAAAATATATTTTTTTCTCTCCGGCGCGACTTCTGGAAATTGTCTCTTCTCTTCAAAGTTGTCTTTTCTCTGCCTTATAAAGGTATCTTTATTTGTTTTCTTTTCTTCTTATACTTCCGTAGTTTATTATTTTTAGACTAATACGATAGATTAGATTATCAATTAGTCTACGTATTTATACATTAGACCTTAGTCGTAGCTATTTTTCTTTCGTAAAACAGCTTGGCCCTGATTTTTCAAATAGCCATAACTTACTCATTCATCCAAATTAGATGAAACCAACGCCCACTTCTTCGTTACGATCTCCTCTATCCAGTAATCCAACTCAAACATGTTTTTGAAAGTTTAAAATTTGAATTAGACCAGATTTGAATTTGAACTTCGTTTGATCGTAACTTGAGTTTTATAACTCCGTTTGAGTTGATTCTTTTTGCAAATCGAAGCTCTTGACCTAAACTTTCTGACAAGGCCAAATTCACTTAATTTTGGTACTGTTAGAAATTGTTTTATGTTGCAAGAGCTATTTGCTTGATTTTGATGCTTTCCGAATTGTCTTCTTCGTTCTTTCCGATCTTTTGAGTGATTGCTTATGTGTGGTTACTATTGCTTGATTACGATAGATTGACCGGAGTGTGACGAGTAGATCTATCAAGAGTTTTGAGTGCGAATCATCTTCATCAACATTGCAGGCAAGTTTACACTTTTATCATATCCCTTTCATACCCAGTTTTTATGCATTAGATCAATCCTCAAACATTGCATGATTAGGATCTAATTAAATGGTGGGTTTTGGGAAAGTAGTTGATGAGGTAGAACCTATTGCCCTGTTACTATCAAACCCTTGGGAGTTACTTTTACGTTGTGCTCATACTGCTATGCTATGCTCGTAGACGTGGTTTGGTTTGAGAGAATTCATGAAAGAGGTGAGAGATTATTGTTAACTAAGGTTTAACTTAAGGTGGCTACTTTAATACACATCTGGATGGATTGGTTGGGGCACCCTGGTAATATACCAGTGGACTTGCGGGACACAGGGTTATACCGGTGTTGTCCTAGGAGATCCCGGGTTATACCGGTGTGATCATCCTATGGTTCGCCACCTGTGCTCAAAGGAACTGAGATATTTTCATGCTAGAAACTTCCGTGTGCAGCCACAAGCTATTATGGGCTCTAGCATAGTTGAGTAAGTTACGTGAAGCTCTTGAAGAGGTAGATCAGCAGGTAGTGGGTTTTTAGGTTTGGTTTCGTCTGCCCGGAGTAAAGAGTTAATGTTTCTGAAAGACCGTGTCTCGGTCATCCATTTCTCAAACATCATGTAGTGCGAGAAATCCAACGGAGGCGATCGAGTCTTGTGGGGAAAAGTGCGCAAACCTCTGCAGAGTGTACAATCTAATCATGGTTAGCCGTGTCCCGGTTATGGACAATTTTGAGTATCTAGTACTTGGAGTATCTTAAGTATCTCATCATGTTACTTAAATTAATTTGTTGGGTTAATGATTACTTTTAATTGGGATCATTGAGTTGGGGTACCTTCTCAATGATGTTTCAACCACCATGATCGTTAAATTAAAATATATTCCTTTGATATAGGGAAAAATTGGCTTTTCGCAAAACCTTTTAACCATAGAGCTTTTCCACTAGCCAAATATGCATGTAGAGATAGCCATTATTCATCATTGCTCTATGGTGTGAATTTGCCAGTACATTCAATGTACTGACCCTTTGTGGCTGCAACGTCTCATGTTGCAGGATATCTTACGACGAGTAAGTGATATGTTAGGGTTACGATTTCTACACTCAAATTTCTCGTTGGTGTTGATGGGAATCCATAACCTTGTTACTTCCGCTATTTGGATTGAGGTAATGGTATTTACGTTATTTATACATGTGATTTACCTCTGTTATAAATCCTCGAGTACCGTGTGTGTCAAAGATACCGATCCAGTGGATGACACTTAAGCCTGAGAGACTTGACCGTCTGAGGTCGGGTCGCTACAAGATGGTATCAGAGCACATGTTGACTATAGGACGTGACCCTAGTAACTGGCAAGCCCATAGGAAAGATTTTCTCTACTACTTCATTTTCGAAAGATCTTTTACCTCTCTTCTCTTCGGAGATGATTCAAATACTCCCTTTTAGTGAGACCATACCCCTTTCCCCTTTTGACCCCTCGAAGATTCGACTGAGGAGACCACTCCAAGAAGGACCAGATATCGAGACAACTAAGACCACTTGAATGAAGAGGATTTTACCGAGCATTGTAATGATGGAAACTACGACGGATAAAGACTTCAAATACTAGGAGAATATGAAGAATTTCAGATTTGGTATGACCAAAGAAGGCTACACTTATGGAACTTGAGGACTATGGAAGTCATCAATACCCGAGATCAAGGTGTATTGGAGAAAGACCAAAACATGGAGCATTAGAACTCAAAGTTTTTGTCAAGAAAACCATAAGGTGAGATATCAACTAATGTAATGATAGCTCATGGCAATGATAAGAGCGTAAACAGGGACATTCATGATGTTATCGTCGCCTTATGCTATTGTCACCACGCTGAGTTAAGCATACATATGCATGGAAGGATTGGATGGTAGAAGGTCGATGGAGGATCTCACAAAGAAAGGATGCAGTTTTAACATAGTCGGTGTATCACCGGGATCCGGAGTATTACATCAAGAAGTTTAAGATGGACTCGCAGGAAGTTATATTTGACAAGGAAGTGTTTCGTGAAGAACTTCGGGACCTGTGGAGCTGAAAGTAGCCAAGCTAGAGGAGCAAAACCTCGAGATACAGGAGATTCATCAGAATCAAGGATGATGAGGGACCGTGGTTCATGCCAAGGATGTTGAAACCCAGAAGTTTGGAATGCAACTTCAAAATATTAAAGACGGTACGAGAGACCTCGCGACAACAGAGTTGAGCCGGCAAAAGAACTTGAGAAGGACAACATGATCGGAAGAAGCCCATCGAAGACATGAACAAGACTGGAAGAGTTTGGCGACGTTGACCTTTAGAATACCCAACCCCTGTTATATGCCTATGTTAGATGCGACGTTTGTGAGCTGTCATTTGTTTGATGTTTTTTCCGACAGCCACATTAAAATCTGTATTTTCAAAACCATTGTTTATATTGTGTGCATCCCTCTCTATCTCTCCTATCCCACCCCAAAACCCATGGACCCAATAGAGGATGAATGGAGATGAAATCATATTTTCTGACCGATGGGTCAATTGGAGACGGACCGATGGATTGAGAACATGGAAGAATCAAATGGAGAATAACCCTATAACCGGAAAGGATATGACCTAGCATGATCTTCAATGTTTTGAAAGAGGTGCTGCTACTTGGTGGAGGATGTACCAAACCATCAATGGATGGCAAGGAGTAACCACTTGGGGAGAATTTAAGTTGACTTTGCTAATGTCTCGGTTTGTGTCCCAGAAATTGAAGCCTTCGGGAAAGGATATGAAGAAACCCTGTGCATGCAAGCTTTGTGGAGAAATAGGACACATCCATAAAGAACACAAGGATGAATGCCCAAATTGTGAAGGAGGTCACCCAGCTGAAGAATGCCCAACTAGGCAGATCACTTGTTTCTTGTGTGAAGGGACTACCCACTACCACCTTTCGGTGTCACATTTACCCCATGGTACAAAGAACCATCCAGCAGAAGAAAGAAGCAATAAAAGGATCCCTCATGGAGATTCTAGAAGAACCATTGTTGAAGAAAGAGGTGGAGGACACACCCAAAGAAGAACCAATTAAACCCTGCACCAAGTCATGCTATTCATGTGGAGAAGAAGGACACATCTCTTAATTGTATGAATGGGGATCTAGTGGAATTCCGACGGAGGAAGTAGAGTATGACCCACAGGAAATAGAAGCCCTGATTGGAACGGAAAAGTCCAGGAAGAGAAGTAGATTGAATTCCAAGAAGGACCTGAGTCATATCACCTGTTACAAATGCAAGGAGTCAGGGCACTACCTCAACACTTGCCCAAAAAGGAAGCCGAGGACCCAAGGAGGCTATGTAATCATGAGGAAACCACGACAATTGTCAGAACTGGTATGTTTCTGCTGTAATGAAGCAGGGCAATTTGCCAGAGATTGTCCCAAAGAGAAGGAGACTTGGGACAAATAGTTGAGTTGCAACAAAAGAAGTAATAGTAGTGGTAGAGGGAACACTTCTCTTATATTGACTTGTTGAGTTGAGGCATGTAATAGATATGCAGGAGATTGTAGTAATTTGAGGATCAATAAAGTTAGCATTGTTGGTACTGATTTGAATTTTATGAGTTGTTACCCTATGAAGAAAGATTTTGACCATTTTCGAGGATATGAGAAATTTGTTCTATGGAAGGGTTGGAGCATTTTAAGGGTGGTAGTACCCTGTGATGGCACTTGACCCTTGGTAAAGATAATGATATTCCACGGAGTGGATTTCAGACAAAATAAGTATGATTTTTGCCTCGATATGTGGGATACCCCAAGAGTATGGAGGGAGGAAGTACTATTGGTTATGAAATAGGTATGATGTTGGTAATATGGAGCAATTGTAACTCCACGTTGGGACGGAGTAATCACGTCTTAGTTTGGAACCAATAGAAGGAAGAGAGACCATACAATTGGATGGATTTTAAGTATGCTAGGAATCTGGAAGCTTGATGTTGGAATAACGATCAGTTGCCCCGAGGAAGAGTTCAAGGTTTACAAGAGATGAGATGGGCCTTAACCCACATGCCCCAGGACCTGCCAAGAAGCAAGTACACTCTTGCTCAAGGAAAAAAAACCTGGAAGAGGATATGCCTTTACCGACAGACGATCTTATAGGGGTAACGCAAAACATGAGAGTTGCGAAGGAACGATAGATTTTTGTTTGGCTTGTAGAATCCATGGATTTATCCGAACTTGGTTCGTCGACAAGAGAAATTCTGCAATGCTTCTGAGGATGACCGAGTGTTAGAATGCGAGATTCGCTAAACCATGTACAAGGTAATGATTTGGGTGCGGGATGGATTGATCACCATACCGACTTACTCTTATTGTTCGCTTTGCTATATGGGATGGTAAATCTGAGTGACTTTCCTATAGTAGAGAGACGCATTTATATTAAACCTTGTTTAAACCTTAGAATGGTATAAGAATTTTTTACCTTGTACAAGGCAGCTCTTGCCAACCGTAGGTTATACGGTGAGGATCAACCAGACCCATTTCCTGTAGGAGAAACCCTAAATTGTTGACCACCATGAGATATCGATAGTTAGTTGGTATTGGCGCCAGACCCGTCAACTAAGAAGACCCAATCTCGGAATAACCTTACCAAGAGGAAAAAGGACAAAAGAATTGAGGAAAAGGTTATGCCGCTACCGGAAGAGCCCAGAGATGGAATTTCCCGAGATCTGGGAAGACCGACACTGTCAACAATAACGATGGAGTATATGAGTTTTGATGGAACCGTAAACATGCTTCTAAGGGTGGTAGCACCAGAGACCCCGGGGACGATCGATGGATTTTTGAGAAGACCCCAAACCTAACCTATTTCTTTCTAGCCTCTCCGAATCTCGAGGACGAGATTCATTTTAAGGGTGGTAGGTTTGAACATCCCAAAATTCTAAATTTTGGAATGTTATAATAGATAGATAGATTTGATTGTTTGTTTGATTGTTGTGTGATTGATTGAGTGAAATTCGAAACTTTTAAAGTTAAATGAGAGGGAATAAAAGGACTTCCCCAAACTTTCATTTTGCATTTTTTTATCTCTATGAGTTCAAATTCTTTTCATCACAAAACTCGAGAGAAGATGACATGACTTCTTCCATTTATTTAAATGACAAGGGGTGTTGAAAATATTTGAATTTCATTTGGAAAATATTTCTAACCCAGGAACTTTATGCAACTCAATGATTTTCACGAGTGAAGATAAAATGACTTCTTTAAAACATATGAAATATGAGTTGGGAGTTTCAAAGAATTAAATTTAAAGTCCTTTTGGAAATTATTTTCAATTTGGAGTTATTTGGGTTTTATTCAAATTATTTTACTCCAAAAATAAAATATATGGAAAATAGGGTAACATGATTCCCTACATCAAAAAATTGGAGAGAAATAATTTTGAATTAATATTGGTATTTTTAAATTGATTTTTATTGGATTTTATTAGAGTAGGAGCACTGTTTGAATTATTAGAATTTGTGTGTATTTTATTTAATGCTATAAAAATGTCCATCTTGTAGAAAATATTTTTCTGAAAATTTTGATATATAATATGCCTATATAAAATTTTAGTTTCATTTACATTTTTCAGTTTATCGTTTTCTGTTTAAAAAAACAAGTAACAAAAACTGCACGCAAGACTTTGAAACTAATCGTCAGCCGACGCATGCATCATAGTACCAAGCGCCCCATCTTTTCTTTTTCCATATAATATATGGGCCAGGCCCAAATGGGCCAGATTCCTTCCCTATATTTTTTTCCATAGTTTTTCTTTTTCTTTTTATTGCTCAAAAAATACAGATGTCTTGTGCCGGCGAACCGCCTAAAGGCCTTTTGGCCCATGGCGCACCTTCCCTCTCTCTGCTTGTATATTTTCGACTACGTTTAGTCCCACATTGCCTAGCTTTTGACCCCTAAACCTCTTTTTCCACCTATAAATATAGACCCATCGAGCCTCCAAAAATCATCTGATTCGGGTTAAATCAATATTTTGGTTTGACTAGATTCATTTAAGAAAAAAATATTTTTTTCTCTCCTGCGCGACTTCTGGAAATTGTCTCTTCTCTTCAAAGTCGTCTTTTCTGTGCCTTATAAAGGTATCTTTCTTTGTTCTCTTTTCTTCTTATACTTCCGTAGTTTATTATTTTTAGACTAATACGATAGATTAGATTATCAATTAGTCTACGTATTTATACATTAGAACTTAGCCGTAGCTATTTTTCTTTCAGAAACAAATTTTTGGCCCTGATTTTTCAAATAGCCATAACTTTTTGCTCGTTCATCCAAATTAGATGAAACCAACACCCACTTCTTCGTTACGATCTGCTCTATCCAGTAATCCAACTCAAACATGTTTTTGAAAGTTTAAAATTTAAATTAGACCAGATTTGAATTTGTACTTCGTTTGATCGTAACTTGAGTTTTATAACTCCGTTTGAGTTGATTCTTTTTGCAAATCGAAGCTCTTGACCTAAATTTTCTGATAAGGCCAAATTCACTTAATTTTGGTACTGTTATGTTGCAAGATCTATTTGCTTGATTTTGATGCTTTCTGAAATGTCTTCTTCGTTCTTTCCGATCTTTTGAGTGATTGCTTATGTGTGGTTACTATTGCTTGATTACGATAGATTGACCGGAGTGTGACGAGTAGATCTATCAAGAGTTTGAGTGCGAATCATCTTCATCAACATTGCAGGAAAGTTCACACTTTGATCATATCCCTTTCATACCCAGTTTTTATGCATTAGATCAATCCTCAAACATTGCATGATTAGGATCTAATTAAATGGTGGGTTTTGGGAAAGTAGTTGATGAGGTAGAACCTATTGCCCTGTTACTATCAAACCCTTGGGAGTTACTTTTACGTTGTGCTCATACTGCTATGCTATGCTCGTAGACGTGGTTTGGTTTGAGAGAATTCATGAAAGAGGTGAGAGATTATTTTAACTAAGGTTTAACTTAAGGTGGCTACTTTAATACACATCTGGGTGGATTGTTTGGGGCAACCTGGGGATATACCAGTGGACTTGCCCGGACACCTGGGGTTATACCAGTGTTGTCCTGGGAGATCCCGGGGTTATACCGTGTGATCATCCTATGGTTCGCCACCCAGGCTCAAAGGGAACTGAGATATTTTCATGCTAGAAACTTCCGTGTGCAGCCACAAGCTATTATGGGCTCTAGCATAGTTGAGTAAGTTACGTGAAGCTCTTGAAGAGGTAGATCAGCAGGTAGTGGGTTTGTAGGTTTGGTATGGTCTGCCCGGAGTAAAGAGTTAATGTTTCTGAAAGACTGTGTCTCGGTCATCCGTTTCTCAAACATCATGTAGTGCGAGAAATCCAACGGAGGCGATCTAGTCTTGTGGGGAAAAGTGCGCAAACCTCTGCAGAGTGTACAATCTAATCATGGTTAGCCGTGTCCCCGGTTATGGACAATTTTGAGTATCTAGTACTTGGAGTATCTTAAGTATCTCATCATGTTACTTAAATTAATTTGTTGGGTTAATGATTACTTTTAATTGGGATCATTGAGTTGGGGTTACCTTCTCAATGATGTTTCAACCACCATGATAGTTAAATTAAAATATATTCCTTTGATATATGGAAAAATTGGCTTTTCAAAACCTTTTAACCATAGAGCTTTTCCACCAGCCAAATATGCATGTAGAGATAGCCATTATTCATCATTGCTCTATGGTGTGAATTTGCCAGTACATTCAATGTACTGACCCTTTGTGGCTGCAACGTCTCATGTTGCAGGATATCTTACCACGAGTAAGTGATATGTTAGGGTTACGATTTCTACACTCAACTTTCTCGTTGGTGTTGATGGGAATCCATAACCTTGTTACTTCCGCTATTTGGATTGAGGTAATGGTATTTACGTTATTTATACATGTGATTTACCTCTGTTATAAATCCTCGAGTACTGTGTGTGTCAGCATACCGATCCAGGGAGGACACTTAAGCACAGAGACTTGACCGTCTGAGGTCGGGTCACTACAGTGCCATAGCATCATAGTTCATTACGATATATCATACTCGATCATCTTGGATCATCTTGTGCTAAAGCACCGGAACATACATACATAGCATACTTTGGATAGCAAGTTTATCCATTTTGCATCTTATAGGTTGTGCACAAGTGTCGTATCCGCCTATTGAGCAATCGTGCTACCGTCTCTCTTGAGTTGTGCAACACGAGCGTTTTCCATGGATTCCACATTTTGTGCTCATTTGTTGGTTGCACGACCCCATTTATCTATCCGTGTGTGCGTTTCCGTGTGCCATTCATTGCTATTGGTCTACTTGTTTCACTTGCAAATTTGTGAATCTCTTTCAACATTATTGACTCATGCTAACATTTTGCATTAAATTTTTGTGCCACTATCCTCACGGAGTTCCTCCATAAGCTTTAGTTTGTAGGTGTGAGTGAACAAGTCCGGTACCAATTCCACTATTCTTTCATCTCACATTGAGTGAAATGGGATACATCCTCAACTTTGGGAAAAAGTAACTTGGTATTGTTTATCTCATTTCCTACTCACCTCTACTCGAGTCTTGTGATGGATAGGCAAGGCATTTCACCTTCGGTCTACAACAACAACGACGAGTTCGATGCCATGAATAACTCCACCGACGCCAAGATGCAAGCCCAAATGGAGGAGATCAAAGCCCTCATCAAGTCCTACAAGCGATCTTCCTCATCTTCAAGAAGATGCTCAAGAGCACATGCTTCTGAGCTACCATCTCCGGCAAGATCACATCGGCATCGACACCATCAACGATAAGAACGTGAAGGTCAAGAGCTCTACACCAAGAACCGCTCTATGGCTTCACCATCTCCCTTGGCATCTTTGCCAAGCAACTACAAGGCATCTTCGCCTACGAACATACGACATCTTCGCCAACAAGCACCCCAAGACTACGCTCAAGAGAAGCTCCCCAAGCTCATGTCCGTAACTTCCACGAGCTACTACGACCTCGACATCGACCATCCGATTCATTTCTATGGGACTCAAGAAGCCGAGGAGTATCTCGAGTGGGAGCACTTAATGGACGAATACCTCAAGCTACATCAAGTTCCTCCCGAAGATCAAGTGAAGTGCGCCTCAAGGAACTTCCATGACTACGCGTCCACATGGTGGCTTCACACACCTTCAGAGAGCTATGACATGAGTTGGCCCAAGACGAAGAGAGCTTTGCGACGAGAGTTTGTGCCTCCATCCTACACGGAACAACTTCTACGCCAATTGGAGAAAACCATCCAAGGATCCAAGTCCATCGATGAGTACTTCAAGGAGATGAATATTGCCTTGCGACGAGTCGGCATGGGCGACCCATGTCAATGAAGTTCCACTTCATGATGGGATTGAACAACGACATCTCCAAGACTACCTTCCTCGAGAACTACAATTCCCTCGACGACTACTACATTGGTGCTCTCAAGGCGGAACAAGAACTCGTGAAGGCCAAGGCTTCTCCACCCCAAGCTCACTTCGTGACGACCAAGCTCCATGAGAACAAGCATGAGGATAGTACCACCATGATGTCCAAGCCCGACGAGCTCCAAGACGATGCTCCCAAGTTTGACTTCACCGCCATCCCTCTTTGTGGCATTGATGGTGCCGAGTCTACCTCGACTCTTTTTCAAGATGGTGTGGCGACGACTACGACTACGGAGCCTCTCGAGGGACATGCTTTGGAGGCGAGCGACAAGGTGGCGAGCAAGGATGATGCTTCCATCTTAGGAGGCAAGCGTGATGATGTGCCATCTTCGGCCTTCATCCACGGCGATGATGACTACATGATCGAGCATGGGATTTTCCCTTCAGTCATTGAGGAGAGTGATGATGTGCCATCTTCGGCCTTCCACCATGGTGACGGCGATGAGATGGTTGAGTATTTCACCTCGACCACAGCGACGTATGATGACTTGAGTGACTTCAGCTACCATATTGAGAGTGAGAGTGAGTTCACCACTAGCCCCATATATGACGAGTTGCCCCAATTCCCATGTGAGGAGAGCCACAACCCCCACCACTTGAGTGAGATGAGTGACTCCACCATATATGACATTGAGTGCACCTACCTTGAGGGAGTGAGTGAACCACCACATAGAGAGAGTGTGATAGGTGATAGGTCTCATGAGGCAATTTGCATTTCTAACAACTTGACCTCTACCTCTATTGTGTCTTCTCATTTGGTGCTAGGTCCCATATATGATGACGCGCCAATACTCGATGATTTCGTCCTCTCTTTGAATATGATGCACCCCCTACATGGTTCCATCACGATGAAGATGACCACCATTTGGTCTTTGCCACCTCACCTACACCACTTGAGTGGAATAAACAAGGTAACATAGGTGAAGATGACGCTCTAGTCCCGGACATTCTTGACATTGATTGCTTGCATGATGTTGATCCCCCTATTCACATGCTTCATGCTAGTATGATTTCCCCATGCAATGATTTTCCCATTTATGATGAGTATGATGATTGCCATGTGGAGTCTCTTAGTTGTGATACCATGTTACATAGGATTTCTTGTGACAATTCCTTAGGTCACATCATGTTTGATGACCTGCTTGACTTGTCATATGCTAGGAATGAGATCAATCATATGTCATATTTGCAATCTCATCGTAGTGACTATGCATATGCCATTAAAATTAACCCAGTTTGCACTTGTGGCATAGCTGACAAGCCAATGGTTATTGGCATTTGTTTATCTTGTGATGATATTGATATGCTCCCTTTGCATGATTTATCTCATATGCCATGCCATGACCACCTAGCTTCGGATATGCATTGTTTTGGATGTTGTCCATTTTCTCCATATGATGTTTCCAATATTGCTCATGAGGAGACCCCCATAGTCTCGTTATACATGTTAGGAGATTTTGATTCATCTTATACATTGCATGATCCCAATACTTGTGTGCACAATATACTCCCCATGAATGAAAATGATATTGATGTGCCATATATTTGTATGCTCAATTTGCGTCCCCATCGTGTTATACATAACAACTATTCTTTCATGATGGATGACATGTTCTTATACCATGCATCAGATTTCTTTGAGCGATGCTTATCTTGTGCTAACTCTCACGTGCACATACACATCATGATGGATGATGTGTACATTTACCACGAGCACAATATTTTGGTTTGTGTCTCTTTTGTGTAGGTACCCATGATTACTTGTCAACCTCGCAATCCCATGAGTTGACAAAATGAGCTCTAGAGAGCAATGATGACTTGGAATCCCATGGATTGCCTTTCCCACCGCTCTCTTCACGCGAAGTCTTCGCGCATTTCTTCTACATGACCCTCACTTGGCTATGGGTTATTGTCCATTATATATGATTTGCCCATCTTGCCATGTTCACTTTGCATGATATGCTCATTCCTATGCCTTTGCCATACATTTGTGACCCATGCTTTGCATTACACATGATGATTGATTCTAGTACTTGTATGTGTATTTGCAAGCTTGGTGGAGATATTGCTTGCTATTTACCATGTATTGAGTGCAATGCCTTTAGTCTTGATAGTGAGTTTTCCCCCATAGCATTCTCACATATATTGGGAGATCTTGACATATTTCTTATGAAGCATGCTTGTCTTACCTCTTTGCACCATATACCTAGTGCCATGAATATTGCCATTGTTGCATCATATTATTCATGCACTTGTGCTTCTAATGGTTATGTGCAAAAGAAGAGAACCATCATAATGGATGATGTGTTTATCTACCATGCGCATACGTTCTTTGCCTTGTTTTGTGCATGTGTAGGAAACTTGGACTTCGTCTCGAGTTCCACTTCACGTGAGTTGACCATTCAGCTCTTGAGAGCGAACCACCTTCTACCACGACGATTCTACATCGCACTTGCTTGTGCTTCAGCATTGTGAAGAATGAACAAGGACACGCCTTCAAGGTGACATCTTTCTTGAGCATGGATATTGCGGATCATACCACTTGTGTTGCTTGCACCATGAGAATTATTGGTCATCTTGGACCACTTGATTTCACACTTGTTAGAGATCTTGTTTTGACTTGCCATTTTCACCATTCCATGCATCTTGATATATATGCCTTGTGTGTTGCATCCAATTCTTGGATTACTTGCTCCTATGACATGTTTGGTTGCACCACCAATGCCATTTCTTCACATATGCCATGTCCCATTGATTGCTACATGTTTGACTTGATTGCCTCACACATGATGAACAATTGCTCTTTTTATTGTGTTGAGTGCCACACGATTCTCACTACACCCTATGCACATTATGCTTGGATTGTCTTGCACTTGACCCATGTGTTTAGACATCTCATCTTCTTAGGTGTTGTGAATGATTTGTATGCCATGACTACCTAGCTTCGGATATGCATTGTTTTGGGTGTTGTCCATTTTCTCCGAATGATGTTTCCAATATTGCTCATGAGGAGACCCCCATAGTTTCCTCATACATGTTAGGAGATTTTGATCCATCCCATCCATTGCATGATCCCAATAATTATGTGCACAACATGCTCCCCATGAATCATAACGATATTGTTGTGCCATATACTAGTATGCTCAATTTGCATCCCCATCGTGTTATACATAACAACTATTCTTTCATGATGGATGACATGTTCTTATACCATGCATCAAATTTCTTCGAGCATTGCTTATCTTATGCTAACTCACACGTGCACATACACATCATGATGGATGATGTGTACATTTACCACACACACAATTTCTTTCGCTTGTGTATTTGTTGTGTAGATACCCATGAACATTTGTCAACCTCACAATCCCATGAGTTGACAAAACGAGCTCTAGAGAGCAATGATGACTTGGAATACCATGGATTGCCTTTCCCACCGCTCTCTTCACGCGAAGTCTTCGCGCATTTATTCTACATGGCCCTCACATGGTTATGGGTTGTTGTCCATTACATATTATATGCCCATCTTGCCATGTTCACTTTGCATGATATGCTCATTACTATGCCTTTACCATGCATTTGTGACCCATGCTTTGCATTACACATGGTGATTGATTCTAGTACTTGTATGTGTATTTGCAAGCTTGGTGGAGATATTGCTTATTATTTCCATGTTCCGTTTGTGAACCATTACTATGATGATACTATGATCTTGCTTTGTGTTCGTGCTTGCGATATGTCATGTGCATTGTCTATGCCTGTTATTTACTCACATGACATGATTGCCATGATTTCCTCTAGTGTGTTGCATCTTCGCTCCACTAGTTTGCACGACTTGATTTATATGCTTGATTATGTTGCATCACCAATGATTCATACTTGCTCATTTCATGCAGTTGATGACAACCATCTACATGCTTCGCACATGATTGTTATTACTCCTTGTCATATCTCTCTATATGTTGCCTCCCTCATGCTAGATGATTTGCCATGTATTGAGTGCAACTATGCCTTTATTCTTGTTAATGAGTTTGCCCCCATAGCATTCTCACATACAATTGGAGATTTTGACATATTCCTTGTATATGTATATGTCATCAATTTTTACTTCCCTTGATTTTTGCACATATGACACATGTATACATGAGTAACTTTCATAGATCGTAAAATATAAAGCCAAAATATTATCATAAGTAGAAGGCATGCAAATATTGCAACTCAGTTTGCACATATAAGTGAAGCTCTTATTCATATAAAAAGATTGACAATATTCATGATTAAACCATCCCAACATTGGTGAATAAACCTTATGTGCATCAAATTTACATGCTACAACATGATTAAATAAGAAAACATGCAATAAGTCATTTGACACAGAATGATCACCAAGATTAGAGGTCATATCAAAATAATTAAACATTGGCACAATTATTTTAAAATGTATTTGATCCAAATCTAATTTATTTCCTGATTTACATGGTTCTTTGACATCAACTGTTAATTGAATGGGTGCACTCAAAATTGTTGGTATTTCAGTTGTTTGATCACATGATGCATTCATAAAAGTAACATGATTCTCTAAAATAGGTGCATGCTCAAATCAATAGGTAAGTCAACACATGATGTATTTAAGTTTATTTGGCATGCATCATTCTCATGTGAAGTTATATCATCAATACCTTTACTGTTACCTTGTCGCAAAGACGTAGCTGATGTAGGTATGGACAATGACAATGTACCATTGATGAGGACATCAATACCATTGTTACACCCACAACACATGCTGCTATACATACTGGACCAATTACTAGAGCTCGCGCACGCCAATTGAATTACCAGGTACTTTTGTTTCTTGGTAATGATTCTAATGTTCATGAGAATATGATGCTGCCTAAATTGGATACATTTGTTTTGCTTACAAATGAAGGGCCTGGCATGGATAAGAGGGATGAACACTGGAGCAAGACCAGGCCTGGAGATGATAGCATGCGCAAGGGGAACAAGACAAAGTTACAAGTGATGATTTCAGGACTTTGAAGCCACCATAAGGAGTGCATGAAGCCTTGGACGAAATATACAAGATGCCACTTCATAAATTGCGTCCAGAGGCTATTCTAGGTGTTGCGTCACCTTATTATTGGGCCAGGCCCATGTAATTTTGAAATACTTCAGTATAGGGTGTTTTTAGAGTCCGTATGTGTGGGGAAACAAGAGTTAGGGTTGGATTCAGACCCCTCCCACAAGGGCCACGAAATTCCCCCCTATTCCTCCATATGTACAACCCTTAGGGTATCATTTAGACTTTGGGTTTTTTTAGATTAAAGTTCGCCATAGCTGCAACTTCGCGTACTTCGTTTGTGTTCAACGACCAGACAAAGGCGTCACATAACCCCTGTAACATCCCAAATTTTCAATTTGGCATGTTATACATAGGTCATCCTTGCATATCATATTTTATTGCATATTCATTTGCTATCCTCGAAATCCTAAGCAACTCAAGGACCCTCGGAGAGAGTTGGGGATTTCTCAACGTTCATATTTGATTTTATCAACTAGTGAAGACGAGGATTTTTGGTTTTAATTATTTTCTCTCCGTAAACTATTTCATTTTTAAATAAATAAATGAGGGGAGATAATATGACTTCTCCAAAATAATTGAAATAACGGAGGAAAAATGTTAAAATCATTATTTGGTTTTTATTTGATTTTATTTGGAATTTTAATTGCCCTAAAAAAATTTGCACGCTTTAAAAAGTTGCATTTTAGGGGCCAAGAAAAGTTCATCTCGTTCTAAATATTTTATTTAGACGGAGAAAACTTGTTTTGGAATTTTTAGATTTTCATTTATTTTTCTAGGAATTTTTCATTCGGTGGAATGTTTTAAAAAAAATGGACCCGTGCCCGACTGGGCCAAAGGCCCGAGCCAAGCCGACCATGAGCGCCGCCGCCTTCCCGTGCCAGTGCTTGGCACGGAAGCCGAGGGCAAGTCCGAGCGGACTCCACCCCGGCGCCCCTTCCCCAAGCCGCCCGCCCGCCTCCTATATATGCCGCCTCTACCCCTTAGCCACCATCGCCACCATCGCCCGAGCCACCGCCCGGGAGCCCGAGCCGCCACCGCCCGCCGCCTTTGGTCGTCGCCGCCTCCACTGCCGTCGCCCGTCGCCCCTCGACGAGCCGCCGCCCGCCCGCCTCCCGCCCCACCGGAACTCCGCTGAGCCCGCCCAGCAGGACGCCTCGCCGAGGTACCCGACCCGCCGGTTTTTTTAGAAACCCTTCGGTTTTTATAAAACCCTAGATCGTTTTATATAGATCGGTTTATTTCGCCGGTTTATTTACTTAGCTTAACGTCCGTTCGTCCGTTCGTTCTAACGAACGCGTTCACTGTTTAGTTTCTGTTAACGAACGTTCGTTCGTTTAGCAGTTCGTCGCTTTTCTTTTATCAGATTTATTCCGCGATTATTCTGATCGCGATTTCTGATCCGATTTTCAAACATGTTTAACTTTTCGCTCGTTTATCGGAATCAGGCGATTCAAGCGCCTGGAGTTTCATCTCGAAACCCTCTTTCTGAATAGCCAACTTAAACCAGTTTTTGTCTTTGTAAAATTTGACTCTAGTTCAGATTAGTAAACGGACCTTGTTTCTCTCGCCGTTTGAGTTTCGTTGTTCCGTTTGGTTTGATTCTTTTTGCAAACCGGAGTTCTTAAGTTGAACTCTCCGGTCAACTTCTTTCAGTTGAAGTTTCGTTTGTGCATCTTTGTTTGTTGCTTATGTATGTATTGTTTGCTTGCGATAGAATTCCCGGAGTGCGAAGCGTGTTACTACGAGTCTCTAGGATTCACGGATCGTCAGCAAGGCAAGTAACACTTGATCATATCTTTTCATACCCAGTTTTTATGCATTAGTTCAACCCTCAAACATTGCATGATTAGAATGTCATTAATTTGTGGGTTGGGAAGTAGATGATGAGGTAGGAACCTATTGCCCTGTTACTATCAAACCCTTGGGAGTTACTTCTACGTTATGCTTATTGCCATGCTATGCTCGTAGACGTGGTTTGGGTTTGAGAGATATTCACGACAGATGTGAGATTGTTAATTAATGGTTTACCTTAAGGTGGCAACTTAAATACACATCTGGGTGGATTGAGGCACCTGGGGAACCCAGTGTTGTCTGTTTTTTTTTGGAAATCCCGGGGTACCCGTGTGATCTTCCTATGGACCGCCACCCGGGCTCAAAGGGAACTGAGATTATTAATGCTAGAAACTTCTGTGTCCAGCCACAAACTATTATGGGCTCTAGCATAGTTGAGTAAGTTACGTGAAGCTCTCGAAGAGGCAGGTCAGCAGGTAGTGGGTTTTATAGGTTTGGTATGATCTATCCGGAGTAGAGAGTTAATGTTTACGAAAGATCGTGTCTCGGTCATCCGTTTCTCAAACACCATGCAGTCACGAGAAATCAACGGAGGCGATCGAGTCTTGTGGGGAAAAGTCATAAACCTCTGCAGAGTGTACAAACTAATCATGGTTAGCCGTGTCCCGGTTATGGACAATTCGAGTATCTAGTACCGAGTATTCACATGTATCTCATCACTCTAAATTAATATTGCTGGGTTGTTAATCACTTTAATTGGGATTGAGTTGGGGTTATACCTTCTCAATGATGTTTCAACCACCATGATAGTTAAAGTAAAATTTATTCCTTTGATGTAGGGAAAAATTGGCTTTCCGCAAAATCAGTAACCATAGAGCTTTCCACCAGCCATATATGCATGTAGTGGTAGCCTTATTCTGTTATTGCTCTACTGTGTTACAATGCCAGCATATTCCATGTGCTGACCCGTTCTCAGGCTGCAACGTATTATGTTGCAGACTTTTCAGACGAGGAGTAAGGATCGTGGAGTCGTTGCCGTGCAGACTCGATTATGCCGTTGGAGTTGATGGACTCACTTTATCTTCCAAGCCTTCATTTGTTATCGCATTAGATGGCCTTAAGCCATATTATTGTATTAAGTTCTCTTTTGAGACATTCGATGTAATAAGTGTGTGATTGCTACTCTGTTATAAATCCTTGAGTCTTGTGTGTGTCGGCATTACCGATCCGAGGATGACATGAAGCACGTAGACTTGACCATCTAAGGTCGGGTCGCTACAAGATGGTATCAGAGCACACGCTGAGTGTAGGACACGACCACTAAGATAAACCATAGGTCACTCCTCTCTACTCATTTCTGATCTCTCTCCATTTTCCACTCTTTAGGATGATGGAGCTGAAGTACAAGTTTGCCCAACCGGATGAAGACACACCCTTCGGACGCCACTTGAAGGAAGTCACTAGGTACCTGAATATTGGAATACCAAGCTTCACCAGGACGTACAACGCCACCTTACCAGAAGAAGAATGCTGGAAGATTCAAGCTCTAGTTCTCGGAAGGACGTTTGCACCAAGCACGGAACCCATAGTATGTGTTTTCAATGCACCAACCTGGAGTTTGGGAAAGAGTATGGCAGCTCACATTACCATGGGACGTATTGGAGAAGTCTACAACAAGGAGCTTAAAGACACCATATACCAAATATGTGGGCGCCGAGACGAGCAATGGGAAGTAATTAGCACCAAGAAGGATAGATCCATTGCAGCTTACATCCAGCTAAACCAGGACATTCGACGTCATGAGAACCAGATGTGCGCAGACATGCTTTGGATTTGAAGAGGGCGAAAACTAAGATCATCGAATTGGAGGAAGAACTCAAGTCTACACGCCGATGGATATGAGGAAGAAATCAAGATACTCATCGAGAAGAACGACGACCTAATCAAGAAGATTGGAGTCTTCATGGGAGGACCAGCACCCAAGGAAGAGGAGCAAGAAGAGGAAGAAGACCCCGCTTGTCCGGACAACTACATCATCATCGCATTTACACCGACTCAGATCCAAGTGATGATGACTATGAAGACGAAGCTGGAACAGACATCATGGAGTCTTCCACCGATCAAAATTTCTAGATGACCACCATATGATAGTAGTATTTTCCCCATGTAACTAGTAGTAGTTGAGCACTTATGCGATAGTCCTAGATCGTTTTGTATGCCCTTGCTTGCTTGATTGAATGAATGTGTGTTTGCCTCATGTGCATATGGGTAGTGTTTTCTCCCTAGACCTCTTTCTATTTCTAATCTCTCCCATCTAAACCCTCAGATGCCTCCGAGACGTGACCCCGGTTTTGCTTTCCCACCGGAGCTCACTCAGTTGATCCAACAATGAGAATGCCTTGATGCAATTGCTAGTTCAGAACCAGGGCAATGCCAACAACAACAACAACCCGCCGCCAGTGGACAACCTAGCCCATTTTCTAAGGTTACAACCGCCGGTGTTTTCCAGTAGCACCGAGCCAATAGTTGCAGATGACTGGTTACGCCGTATTGGAAGGGAGTTAACCACCGCAGGATGCACGGATCTTTGAAAGAGTGCGCTTTGCCGCACATCAATTGGATGGACCAAAGACGCATGGTGGGAGAATTACACGGCTACTTTTCCTATAGCCAATGTCACTTGGGACCAGTTCCAACAAGCTTTTCAGACGGCCCATGTTTCAACCGGAGCCATGCAGATGAAGAAGCGTGAGTTCCGCAACTTACTAGGGGAACCGTCTTGTGGCCCAAAGATGCGTGGATGAGTTTAGCAAGTTATCACGCTATGCCCTCGATGATGTGGCCACGGATGCATGAAGCAAGAGAAGTTTATGGAAGGACTGAATGATGAGATGAGTATGCGGCTGATGGTGGCAACTTTCAACAACTACCAGGAGTTGGTAGATAAGGCCCTAATGATTGAAGGAAAGCAGCATCAAATTGAGAGTCGTAAGAGGAAGTATGGACAAGGGAAGTATAACTCAGGAGCTCACCAGAAACCTCGCCTAACCCCGAACTCAGGAGGACTAGTTCATAACCATGGAGGACATAACCATACTGGAGGAGGAACGCATAATGGTGCGAAGAATGGGAATGGAAATGCAGCCAACAATAATCAGAATCTCTAACCCAGCTACACCCGCTAAGAGAGACTTGAGCCAAGTTATTTGCTTTAAGTGCGGGAAGACAGGGCACTATGCCAATGACTGCCTCAAGGAAAGAATGGAAACGGAAATGGGAGCGCGGGAAGAAGCCCAATCCATTCAACAAAGGACAAGTGAACCACGTTAACGTGGAGGAAGTTGAAGTGCAGCGGATGCGGTAATTGGTAAGTTTTTGGTTCAGTCATTTACCGCTATTGTTCTTTTCGATCTTGGTGCATCGCATTCATATAAATCAAGGGATTTGTGGATAAGTTCAAGTTACCAACCGGACCCTTAGGACCCCTCTTTTAGTGAGCTACTTTGGAGCAGAGTATATGGCTAGCAGATGGTGCACCCAGATACCCCTAATCATTGGCACGCATGTTTTCCATCGACCTAATTATCTTGGAGTCGCAAGGATTGGATGTGATATTAGGTATGGATTGGATGTCGAAATTTGGAGGAAGTATCGATTGTGCTAGCAAGTCAATTTATCTTACCACCCCGGAGGAAAAAGGATTAAGTATGTATCTAGGCATGTGCCTAGGAGGAGCCAAGTGAATACCCTCACGGGAGTTGTACAAGAGGAAGTACAGTAGTGAAGGATTATCCTGATGTTTTTCCGGAAGAGTTACGGGCATGCCACCGGATCGAGACATCGAGTTTCGATAGAACTAATACCAGTGCAGGGCCAATATCAAAGAGACCCTATCGGATGCCCGCAAATGATCTGGAGGAAATTAAGAAGCAGATCAAGGAGCTATTGGAGAAAGGTTACATTCGTAGAAGTTCATCACCTTGGGGAGCTCCAGTACTTTTGGTGGAGAAGAAGGATAAATCCCTGAGGATGGTTGTTGATTACCGAGCTACAACCCCACCTTGATCAATAAAGTTTTCCTTTTATAGTCGCAATATCCAGATTGCAATCTTAGTTTCTTTCTTGTTCTTCATTTGCCTGCAGGAAACAGACCTTCGTGGTCAGGTTGATCATGATCCGGCGTGGTCAATAACCTCTCGGAGTTGGTTTAGAGATTGCTAAGGCACGACGTCCTCGCACGTTCGTAGTCGGATCGTTAAAGTCGACTTCCTCCAAAACGATAGCCACCATCTCATCGAAAGACGGGACACCTTTGCCTCTATCAACCATACACTTGAGATGATGTCGCACTCACAACATGAGGTGTGGCTGCTCTAGTAGGTGCAACGGTGGAGGAATCAACCGATGGTAGTGAGCATGAATTGGAATAGTTGTTGTTGTAGTCACCCAATGCATCCTCCTGTAACTGTCTCTTAAAAGTACAAGCACGAACATACATACCAGTAATGCAACGAGGAATATATTGAAATCTTGCCTGAATATCATGGTTCAAACCACCAAAAAATCTATTCATTGTATCATCCTCAGATTCTTCTATGTCACGATGATGCAAATAAGATTTGAACTCTTGGTAGTTGATAGAGGCGTGGTGCCCCGATCTTTCGATGAGATGATAACTATCGATTTGGTGGAGATGACTTTGACGATTCGACTACAAACGTGCAACGATGTTGCGCCTTAGCAATCGCTAAACCAACTCCGAGAGGTTATTGACCACGCCGGAGCACGATCAACCTAACCACGAAGGTCTATTCCTGCAAGCAATCGAAAAACAAGCAAGAATAAAGCAATCTGAATATTGCAAATATATATGAAGTATTTATAAAGGTGGGGATCCGGAAGCGGTCTTGGTCTGGTCGTTGGACACAAACGAAGTACACGAAGTTGCAATGGCTAACTTTTAGCTAAACAAATCCCTAGAAAAAAGACACTAAATGGATCTACTTATATAGTGATGCGGAGCATCCTACGGTCATCCCCATGGACCTACCATCGTCTCATCAAGAGCCAAGAGGACCCATGACACGAGCTATTGCTAGAGCTCTCGAGAATGAGGTGACTTCCTTCCTTAGTGATATCACATATGATCCACTCGAGACATGGCTACTACCTAAGTCCGAGATGTTGTGCATGATTAGGTATCAAGAGGACCCTCGCGAAGATGTACGTGAACACGGACAAGCCGCCAAGTTCACGGATGAAGCAGAACGCCGAAAGGAGAAGAAGGCAGCTCGAGGACCCGGACATCCGGCACCAGGATAGGATATCCGGCCGCTGGAGACATCGACTACAGCAGCAACCCAGGCCAAGTCTACAGAGCCCAGACATGCAGCGACCAACCCGGATATCCGGCCTCCGACCCGGAAATCTGGCCTCCTTCCCGGACATCCGGACAAGCCTATCTAGAGGACAGAAGAAATGGCGCTCCAGCCCGGACATCTGGACCGTCCCGAGCCTCTGGACATCCGGCCCTCCGCCCGGACATCCGGACCCCGTCTATCCAGAGAGCACCGATGCCGACCATGCCATCCCGGACATCCGGCCCCCATCCCAGAAATCCGGCTCCTCCTGAAGGCCCGGACATCCGGCCCCGTCTGTCTGCGCACAGTAAAGGGCCGAGGCCCATGTACCCCTTCGCCCACCTAGACTATGTATTGATAGAGGCAAATGTGTCCCGTATTTCGATGAGATGGTGGCTATCACTATGGAGGAAGTCGACTTTGACGATCCGACTACAAACGTGCGAGGACGTCGTGCCTTAGCAATCGCTAAACCAACTCCGAGAGGTTATTGACCACGCCGGAGCACGATCAACCTGACTACGAAGGTCTGTTTCCTGTAGGCAAATGAAGAACAAGCAAGAAACTAAGATTGCAATTTGGATATTGCGAATATAAGAGGAAAGCTTTATTGATAAGGTGGGGTTCTGTGACGCCTTTGTCTGGTTGTTGAACACAAACAAAGTATGCGAAGCTGCAGCTATGGCGAACTTTAATCTAAACAAAACCCAAGGAAAAAACTACTAGATGGATCTACTTATATAGGAGCAAGGGGTGGCGGCCAAGGACGTGGGAGTATGTCCCAAGGCAGCCTAAAACTAACCCTAGGTCATACAAGGCTAATGAACCCAAGTGGAGGTGATGCAACACCTTTGGACTTGTAGTTTGACTCGGATTCTGCTGCAGTGTCAGATTGTTTCGTCGATATCTCAACACTCCAGACGAATTTGAAGGTGAATCCAATTGGGGTGGAAAGAGCACGAAATATATTTTTCGACAAAAAAGGAATCACCCAATTCGGAGTCCGTATGAAAGAGTTCTTGGCGTTTTGAGTCAACTATGTCTGTGCAGTCCGAATCCGAATCCAGAACGTGAGAGATTTGGACTCTATCTTCTCTTGGCCGAAAAGTGACGTGTGAGGACTTTTTGAACAACACCTAAACTTCTCTTTTTCCCTTATCTTCATATGTGGATTGTACAAATGTCGCATACACCTGCAATTAGACAAAACACAAAAGTGTGTGCAGTATTTTTGTTCTGGATAACATAAATAGATTATTGAATAGTTTGCACTAGAAATCACCTAACAAATATGCATGTATGCAATATTTTTGGTCATATCCAAGGTAGTCATGTCCTAATCATCCTACCCTTTTTGAAAACAAAGTCGTCCTCGGCGTTGCTTAATCTGAAATGTGGCGAACAAAAGAGACAAGGTGTACATGTTGTATATGTATATGTCATCCATTTTTACTTCCCTTGATTTTTGCACATATGACACATGTATACATGAGTAACTTTCATAGATCATAAAATATAAAGCCAAAATATTATCATAAGTAGAAGGCATGAAAATATTGCAACTCAGCTTGCACATATAAGTGAAGCTCTTATTCATATCAAAAGATTGACAATATTCATCATTAAACCATCCCAACATTGGTGAATAAACCTTACGTACATCAAATTTACATGCTACAACATGATTAAATAAGAAAACATGCAATAAGTCATTTGACACAGAATGATCACCAAGATTAGAGGTCATATCAAAATGATTAAACATTGGCACAATTATTTTAAACTGTATTTGATCCAAATCTGATTTATTCCCTGATTCACATGGTACTTTGACCAACAGTTAATTCAATGTGCGCACTCAAAATTGTTGGTATTTTAGTTGTTTGATCACATTATACATTCTTGACAGTAACATGATTATCTAAAATAGGTGGTATGCTCAGATTAACAGGTAACTCAACACATGATGTATTTAAGTTAATTCGGCATGCATCATTCTCATGTGAAGTTATATCATCAATACCTTTACTGTTACCTTGTCGCAACGACGTAGCTGATGTAGGTATGGACAATGACAATGTACCATACACTTAAGATAATGTCGCACTCACAATCTGAGGTGTGGCTGTTCTAGTAGGTGCAACGGTGGAGGAATCAACGGATGGTAGTGAGCATGAATTGGAATAGTAGTTGTTGTAGTCACCCAATGCATCCTCCTGTAACTATCTCTCAAAGGTACAAGCATGAACATACATACCAGTAATGCAATGAGGAATATACTGAAGTCTTGCCTAAATATCATGGTTCAAACCACCAAAAAATCTATTCATTGTATCATCCTCAGATTCTTCTATGTCACAATGATGCATATAAGATTTGAACTCTTGGTAGTAAGCATGAATAGTGTTGTTTCCTTGTTTAAATTGTTCAAATTTGCGAAGCTATTCACGACGATAGTAAGGAGGGAAAAATTGTTGTCTCATTACATCTATAAAATATTTCCAAGTTACGGGTTGGTTATCAATGGTTTTCTTACAATGCACACTCCACCAAACAGAAGCAAAACTACTAAATGCTCTAGTGGCAGCTCGTACTCGCTCAAGTTCAGAAAAGTCATGGTGACTAAAAACTTGTTCTACTTCAAGCTCCCAAGCTAGATAAATAGCAGGATTAAATCTACCCTCAAATGACGGTAAAGGGATAAACTGACCATGTGCTTGTGTTTGTTATCCCAACTCTCATGATGGTGAAGATGTGTTTGTCGTCCAAGAACGTCTATCTCCGGAACCTGTCATGATTAGTAGAAACAAGAAACAAAATTCGAGAATAATGTTCCTATGAACTACTAGGATGATGCGGAGCATACGACGATCATCCCCATGTACACTATGAATACTCCCCAAGCCCCAAGTGGACATACGACGAGACCTCAAGCATACGCCATTGGACACAAGGTGAACCCGCTCCTAAATGCTTCCCCTTTCCATTAAATGCGAGACATGGTTGCTACCTCATGCAAAGACACTACATATGCTAAGGAACCGAGGAGACAACCATGGAGATGCTCGAAGCATAGGACAAGTCCACACGGAAGCGGATCAAGAAGTGCCTCAAGTGGAGTCGCCGCGGAGCTACAGCGGCTGGACATCCGGCGCCACCAACCAGAAGAAGACAAGAGAGAGACAGAAGCCAGGCGAATCTACAGCGGTCGGACATGAAAGTTTGGGAAAGTCCTTTTATTCCCTCTCATTTAACTTTCAAAAAGTTTCGAATTTAACTCAATTTCACACAATCAATCAAACAATCAATCAAATCTATCTATTTATTATAACATTCCAAAATTTAGAATTTTGGGATGTTACAGCGCAGGTTCATTCCACCCTAAGCCAACTCAAGACTACAAGGTAAGTATATGCATCACACTCATGTGTATGAGGAATTCTTGCTGATGTACATACTGTTTGCAAGAAGGACTCATAGGAATGGAGGTATTTTCTTTAATATTCTTTGCTCTGATGCATATGGCCAAGATACATGTAACACATTGCCTACTCTATCATGGTTTTGCTCTCACATGTTTCTGTATTCCATATTCACATGATTGCATACATGTAGGGGGAGCCTATGCTTATTACAAGTCTTTTCGAAGCTTTACCAGCTATTCTTTATATCTTTATCTAAAGCTTTGATGTATGTTGCCATCAATTACCAAAAAGGGGGAGATTGAAAGCACAAGTGCTCCCTAGGTGGTTTTGGTAATTAATGTCAACATATCTCTTGTTGGACTAACACTTTTATCTAGTATATTTCAGATAAGTTCAACAATGGAGTGGCATGGACTAAAGGATGTGGGAACTCCTTCAAGATGCTAAGGACAAAGGATTGGCTCAAGCTTCAAGCTCAAGACTCTTCATTTTACATTTTAGTGATCCAAGATCACATTGAGTCTATAGGAAAAGCCAATACTATCAAGGAGGGATGAGGTGTTGCTTAATGAGCCTCTTGCTTCATGTGCTTAGTGATATGCTCCAAAACCCTCCACTACTTTCCCACTTCCACACATATGACCTAAACCTAAAGTCAAACTCGGCCCTACCGATTCTTTCTATCCGGCGCCACCGAAGTTCAGTTGTCATAGCCAACGCCACAAACCCTAGGCAAATCGGTTTCACCGATAGGGATCTCGGTCTCACCGAGATGGGATTGCAATCTCTCTGTGTATGTCCATTACCAAAATCGGTCTCACCGAGTTTGTGTAATCGGTACTACCGAGATTACAATGCAAACTCTCTGGTTAACTTATTACCAAAATCGGTCCCACCAAGTTTTCCTGACCAACTCTCTGGTTAGCTAATTACCAAAATCGGTCTCACCGAGTTTGTGTAATCGGTCTCACCGAGATTACGTTATGCCCTAACCCTAACCATATCGGTCCTACCGAGTTGCATATCGGTCCCACCGAAAACCCTAATGGTCACTAGGTTTACTGAATCGTTACGACCGAGTTTGATGATTTGGTCCCACCGAGTTTAGTAAATTGTGTGTAACGGTTAGATTTTGTGTGGAGGCTATATATACCCCTCCACCTCCTCTTCATTCGTGGAGAGAGCCATCAGAACAAGCCTACACTTCCAGCATCCTATTTCTGAGAGAGAACTACCTACTCATGTGTTGAGGCCAAGATATTCCATTCCAACCATATGAATCTTGATCTCTAGCCTTTCCCAAGTTGCTTTCCACTCAAATCTTCTTTCCACCAAATCCAAATCCCGCGAGAGAGAGTTGAGTGTTGGGGAGACTATCATATTAAGAAAAAGAGCAAGGAGTTCATCATCAACACACCATTTGTTACTTCTTGGAGAGTGGTGTCTCCTAGATTGGCTAGGTGCCACTTGGGAGCCTCCGACAAGATTGTGGAGTTGAACCAAGGAGTTTGTAAGGGCCAGGAGATCGCCTACTTCGTGAAGATCTACCGCTAGTGAGGCAAGTCCTTCGTGGGCGACGGCCATGGTGGGATAGACAAGGTTGCTTCTTCGTGGACCCTTCGTGGGTGGAGCCCTCCGTGGACTCGCAGAATCGTTACCCTTCATGGGTTGGAGTCTCCATCAACGTGGATGTACGATAGCACCACCTATCAGAACCACGACAAAAACATCCGTGTCTCCAATTGCGTTTGAATCCTCCAAAACCCTTCCCTTTACATTCTTGCAAGTTGCATGCTTTACTTTCCGCTGCTCACCTCCTCCTTGCATGCTTGCTTGTTATGTATTGAGAATGTTAAACTTATGCCTAAACTCCACTTAAACCTAAAGAAGTTAAAAGCTGCAACTTTGGTACTAAGGGTCTAATCACCCCCCTCTAGACACCTCTTCTCAAGATCCTACACTTACCCCTTCGTGGGATAACACTATATATAGACCCCCTCCTCCTCCTAGTTAGGGTTATCATTGGTTTATCTCATATGTGAGATAGAGATTTTCTCATCCATTACAGATCTACTCCACGAGAGAGACCGTGGCCCCTCTATGGAGAAGATACCCTTGGATTCGAGACCTCCTCACGGAGAAGAACACCATTGCTACCTCTTGAGCATTGCATTGGATTTCCTTGAAGAGGAAAGGGTGATGCAGCAGAGTAGAGTAAGTATTTCCCTCAGTTTTTGAGAACCAAGGTATCAATCCAGTAGGAGGCTACGCGCGAGTCCCTCGTACCTACACAAAACAAATAGATCCACGCAACTAACGCGATTAGGGGTTGTCAATCCCTTCACGGTCACTTACGAGAGTGAGATCTGATAGAGATGATAGATAATATTTTTGGTATTTTTGGTATAAAGATGCAAAGTAAAGTAAAAGCAAAGTAAAAAGCAAAAAGCAATAATAAAGTGTTGGTAGATTAATATGATAAAGATAGACCCGGGGGCCATAGATTTCACTAGTGGCTTCTCTCAAGAGCATAAGTATTTTACGGTGGGTGAACGAATTACTTTTGAGCAATTGATAGAATTGAGCATAATTATGAGAATATCTAGGTATGATCATGTATATAGGCATCACGTCCGAGACAAGTAGACCGACTCCACTTTGCATCTACTACTATTACTCCACTCATCGACCGCTATCCAAAGCATGCATCTAGAGTATTAAGTTCAAGAAAACTGAGTAACGCCTTAAGCAAGATGACATGATGTAGAGGGATAAATTCATGCAATATGATAAAAAAAACATCTTGTTATCCTCGATGGCAACAATACAATACGTGCCTTGTCGCCCCTACTGTCACTGGGAAAGGACACCACAAGATTGAACCCAAAGCTAAGCACTTCTCCCATTGCAAGAAAAACCAATCTAGTAGGCCAAACCAAACTGATAATTCGAAGAGACTTGCAAAGATAACCAATCATACATAAAAGAATTCAGAGAAGATTCAAATATTTTTCATAGATAGACTTGATCATAAACCCACAATTCATCGGTCTCAACAAACACACCGCAAAAAGAAGATTTCATCGAATAGATCTCCACGAGAGAGGGGGAGAACATTGTATTGAGATCCAAAAAGAGAGAAGAAGCCATCTAGCTACTAACTATGGACCCGAAGGTCTGAGGTAAACTACTCACACTTCATCAGAGAGGCTATGATGTTGATGTAGAAGCCCTCCGTGGTGGATTCCCCTTCCGGCAGAGCTCCGGAATAGGCCCCAAGATGGGATCATGTGGATACAGAAACTTGCGGTGGTGGAATTAGGTTTTTGGCTCCGTATCTGATCGTTTGGGGGTACGTAGGTATATATAGGAGGAAGGAGTACGTCGGTGGAGCAATGGGGGCCCACGAGGCAGGGGGCGCGCTCCCACCCTCGTGTCCACCTCATTTCTTTCTTGACGTGGGGTCCATGTCTCCTGGATCATATTCAGTGAGAAAATCACGTTCCCGAAGGTTTCATTCCGTTTGGACTCCGTTTGGTATTCCGTTTCTTCGAAACACTGAAATAGGCAAAAAAACAACAATTTTGGGCTGGGCCTCCGGTTAATAGGTTAGTCCCAAAAATAATATAAAAGTGGAAAATAAAGCCCAATATGATCCAAAACAGTAGATAATATAGCATGGAGCAATAAAAAATTGTAGATACGTTGGAGACGTATCAGGCTTCCCCAAGCTTAATTCCTGCTCGTCCTCGAGTAGGTAAATGATAAAGAAAATAATTTTTGATGCGGAGTGCTACTTGGCATAATTTTAATGTAATTCAATATTCAGATCCGAAAGATCCAAGACAAAAGTTCATATTGACATAAAAATAATAATACTTCAAGCATACTAACAAACAATTATGTCTTCTCAAAATAACATGGCCAAAGAAAGTTATCCCTACAAAATCATATAGTCTGGCTATGCTCTATCTTCACCACACAAAGTATTTAAATCATGCACAACCCCGATGACAAGCCAAGCAATTGTTTCATACTTTTGACATTCTCGAAACTTTTTCAATCTTCACGCAATACATGAGCGTGAGCCATGGATATAGCACTATATGTGGAATAGAATGGTGCTTGTGGAGAAGACAAAAAGAGGGGAAGATAGTCTCACATCAACTAGGCGTATCAACGGGCTATGGAGATGCCCATCAATAGATATCAATGTGAATGAGTAGGGATTGCCATGCGACGGATGCACTAGAGCTATAAGTATATGAAAGCTCAACAAAAGAAACTAAATGGGTGTGCATCCAACTCGCTTGCTCACGAAGACCTAGGGCATTTGAGGAAGCCCATCATTGGAATATACAAGCCAAGTTCTACAATGAAAAATTCCCACTAGTATATGAAAGTGACAAAATGAGAGATGCTCTATCATGAAGATCATGGTGCTACTTTGAAGCACAAATGTGTCAAAAGGATAGTAACATTGTCCCTTCTCTCTTTTTCTCTCATTTTTTTATTTTTTTATTTGGGCCTTTTCTCTTTTTTTTATGGCCTCTTTTTTTTCGTCCGGAGTCTCATCCCGACTTGTGGGGGAATCGCAGTCTCCATCATCCTTTCCTCACTTGGGACAATGCTCTAAAAATGATGAACATCACACTTTTATTTTTCTTACAACTCAACAATTACAACTCGATACTTAGAACAAAATATGACTCTGTATGAAAGCCTCCGACGGTGTACCGGGATATGAAATGAATCAAGAGTGACATGTATGAAAGAATTATGAACGATGGCTTTGCCACAAATACGATGTCAACTACATGATCATGCTAGCAATATGACAATGATGAAGCGTGTCATAATAAACGGAATGGTGGAAAGTTGCATGGCAATATATCTCAGAATGGCTATGGAAATGCCATGATAGGTAGGTATGTTGGTTGTTTTGAGGAAGGTATATGGTGGGTGTATGATACCGGCGAAAAGTGCGCGGTATTAGAGAGGCTAGCAATGGTGGAAGGATGAGAAAAGTGCATATAATCCATGGACTCAACATTAGTAATGAAGAACTCATATACTTATTGCAAAAATCTACAAGTTATCAGCAAAGTATTACGCGCATGCTCCTAGGGGGGTAGATTGGTAGGAAAAGACCATCGCTCGTCCCCGACCGCCAATCATAAGGAAGACAATCAATAAATAAATCATGCTCCGACTTCATCACATAACGGTTCAACATACGTGCATGCTACGGGAATCCCAAACTTTAACACAAGTATTCCTCAAAGTCACAACTACTCAACTAGCATGACTCTAATATCACCATCTTCATATCTCAAAATAATTATCAAGCATCAAACTTCTCTTAGTATTCAACGCACTCAAAAGAAAGTTTTACAAATCTTGAATACCAAGCATATTATTATTAATAAGAAAATTATCATGCTATTTAAGACTCTCAAAATAATCTAAGTGAAGCATGATAGATCAATAGTTTCTATAAAACAAATCCACCACCGTGCTCTAAAATATATAAGTGAGGCACTAGAGAAAAACTATATAGCTCAAAAGATATAAGTGAAGCACATCGAGTATTCTAACAAATTCCAATACATGGATGGCTCTCTCAAAAGGTGTGTCCAACAAGGATGATTTTGGTAAACTAAAAAGCAAATACTCAAATCATACAAGACGCTCCAATCAAAACACATATCATGTGGTGAATAAAAATATAGCTCCAAGTAAAGTTACCGATGGAAGTAGACGAAAGAGGGGATGCCTTCCTGGGCATCCCCAAGCTTTGAATTTTTGGTGTCCTTAGATTATCTTGGGGGTGCCATGGGCATCCCCAAGCTTAGGCTCTTGCCACTCCTTGTTCCATAATCCATCAAAAGGTTTCACCCAAAACTTCAACATTTGACAACACAAAACTCAACAGAAATCTCGTGAGCTCTGTTAGCGAAAGAAAACAAAAGACCACTTCAAGCTACTGTAATGAACTCATTCTTTATTTATATTGGTGTTAAACCTACTGTATTTCAACTTATCTATGGTTTATAAACTATTTTACTAGCCATAGATTCATCAAAATAAGCAAACAACACACGAAAAACAGAATCTGTCAAGAACAGAACAGTCTGTAGTAATCTGTAACTAACGCAAACTTCTGTAACTCCAATGTAACATCCCAAAATTATAAATTTTGGAATGTTGTAAACACATAGATAGTTTTGTATGATTGTTTGATTGATTGACTGAAAGTGAGTGAATTTGAAACTTTTTGATAGTTAAATGAGAGTGAATAAAAGGACTTTCCCAAACTTTCATTTTTTGCTTTTATGATCTTCGGAATTCAAATTCTTTTCATCACAAAACCCTGGAGAGAAGATGACATGACTTCTTCCATTTATTTAAATGACAAGGGGTGTTGAAAATATTTGAATTTCATTTGAGAATATTTCCAAATTCTGACTTTAAGCAACTCAATGATTTTCACGAGCGAAGATAAAATGACTTCTTCAAATTATATGAAATATGAGTTGGGAGTTTCAAAGAATTAAATTCAAAGTTCTTTTGAATTTATTTTCAATTTGGAGTTAATTGAGTTTTATTCAAAGTATTTTTCTCCAAAAATAACATATATGGAAAATAGGGTAACATGATTCCCTACATCAGAAAAATGGAGAGAAATAAACTTGAATTCATTTTGGTATTTTTAAAAAGATTTTCATTGGATTTTTAGAGCAGAAGCACTCTTTGTTTTATTTGAATTTGCGCGTATTTTATTTGACTCTAGAAAAATGTTCAGCTTGTAGGAAATGTTTTTCTGAATTTTTTTATATATAATATGCCTATATAAAATTATAGTTTCATTTTAGTTTTTTAGTTTATCGCTTTCTGTTTAAAAAAATAATAATAACAAAAACTGCACGCTACTGAAACTAACTGTCATTGCATGCGCATCATAGTACCGGGCGCCTTCTTCTTTTCTTTTTCTATATAATATATGGGCCAGGCCCAGCGGGCCATATTCCTTCCCCATATTTTTTTCCATAGTTTTCCTTTTTCTTTTCTATTGCTCAAAAAAAAATTTACAGTGTACGCTCGCGGCCGGCCGAAAGCCATTTGGCCCATGCCACGCGACTCTCCTTTTCTTCTTGTTTCGTATATTTTCGTCTACGTTTAGTCCCACATTGCCTAGCTTTTGACCCCTAAACCTCTTTTCCACCTATAAATATAGACCCATAGAGCCTTCAAAAATCATCCGATTCGGGTTAAATCAATATTTTGGTTTGACTAGATTCCTTAAAGAAAAATATTTTTTTTCCTCTCCGGCGTGACTTCTGGAAATTGTGTCTTCTCCCAAAGTCGTCTTTTCTCTGCCTTATAAAAGGTATCTTTCTTTGTTTTTTTTCTTCTTATACTTCCGTAGTTTATTATTTTTTTAGACTAATACGATAGATTAGATTATCAATTAGTCTACGTATTTATACATTAGACCTTAGCTGTAACTATTTTTCTTTCGTAAAACAGCTTGGCCCTGATTTTTCAATTAGCCATAACTTTTTACTCGTTCATCCAAATTAGATGAAACCAACGCCCACTTCTTCGTTATGATCCCCTCTATCCAGTAATCCAACTTAAACATGTTTTTGAAAGTTTTAAAATTTGAATTCAAACTGATTTGTATTTGAACTTCGTTTGATCATAACTTGAGTGTTATAACTCCGTTTGAGTTGATTCTTTTGCAAATCGAAGCTCTTGACCTAAACTTTCCGATAAGGCCAAATTCACAGATCTGTCAGAAATTGTTTTATGTTGCAAGAGTTATTTGCTTGGTTTTGATGTTTTCAAATCGTCTTCTCCGTTCTTTACGATCTTTTGAGTGATTGCTTATGTGTGGTTACTATTGATTGCTTACGATAGATTGACCGGAGTGTGACGAGTAGAACTATCAAGAGTTTTGAGTGCGAATCATCTTCATCAACATTGCGAGCAAGTAACACTTTGATCATACTTCTTCTCATACGCAGTTTTTATGCATTAGATCTATCCTCAAACACTTGCATGATTAGGATCTAATTAAATTGTGGGTTTTTGGGAAGTAGATTGAGGTAGTACCTATTACCTGTTTTATTATCAAACCCTTGGGAGTTACTTCTACGTTTGCTTATTATGCTATACTATGCTAGTAGACGTGGATTGGGTGAGTGTATCCATGACATATGTGAGATTGTTATTTAATGGTTTATTTAAGGTGGCAACTTAAACACATATCTGGGTGGATTGAGGCACCTGGTTTCTATCAGGACTTGCCTGTATTTCTTCGGACCTCCACCCAGGCTCAAAGGGATCATGAGGTTATTCATGCTAGAAACTTACGTGTGCAGCCACAAGCCATTATGGGCTCTGGCATAGTTGATTAAGTTGTGCGAACTCTTACGGGTAGACTAGCAGATGTAGGGGAAAGTAGGTGTATCGGTCTACCCACATGTAAGGTGCTAGTGCTTCTAAAAGACTATGTCTCGGTCATCCGTTTCTCAAACACCATGTAGTGCGAGAAACCAAACAGAGGCGATCGAGTCTTGTGGGGAAAAGTGCGCAAACCTCTACAGAGTGTATAAACTAATCATGGTTAGCCGTGTCCCCGGTTATGGACATCTTGACTATCTAGTTCTTGGATTATCCTGTTGATCTCATCATGTTACTTTAATTAATATTGTTGGGTTAATGAGTACTTTAAATTGGGATTGAGGATGCTGTCAACCATTCTTAATGTTCAACAACCACCATGATAGTTAAATAAATTTATTCCTTTGTAGTAGGGAAAAATTGGCTTTTCGCAAAAACTGTAACCATAGAGCTTTCCACCAGCCATATATGCATGTAGTATAGGCTTATTCTTTCATTACTCTCTATGTGTTACATTGCCAGCATATTCCATGTGCTGACCCGTTTTCGGGCTGCAACTTTTCATGTTGCGAGACTTTTCGAACGACAGTAAGCGATACACGTTAGGGTTACAATTTCTACACTCAACTTTGCCGTTGGTGCTGATGGGAATCCACAACCTTGTTGCTTCCGCTATATGGATTGAGGTAATAGTATTTACGTTACTTTATACATGTGATTTACCTCTATTATAAATCGTTCGAGTACTGTGTGTGTCAGCATACCGATCCAGGGATGACACTTAAGCACAGAGACTTGATCCATTCGGGTCGGGTCGCTACAAGATGGTATCAGAGCACATGTTGACTGTAGGACGTGACCCTAGAAACCGACAAGTCGATAGGAAAGATTTTTCTCTACAACTTCATTTTCAAAAGATCTTTTACCTCTCTTCTCTTGAGCTTATTCAAATATTCCCTTTTAGTGAGACCATACCCTTTTCCCTTTTGACCACTCGAAGATTCGACCGATGAGACCACTCCAAGGAGACAAGATATCGGACAACTAAGACCATTTGGAATGAAGAAGATTTTACCGTGTAAATGGAAACTACAACTGTTGAAGACCAAGACTAGGAGAATTTGAAGGCTCAAGAATTCCTAGATCAAGGTGTATCAGAGAAAGACCGGAACATGGAGAGTTAGAAACTCAAAGTTTTGTCAAGAAATCCTAAAGCAGGAGATATCAACTATGGAATGATAGCTCATGGAAATGACAAGAGCAGAAACACGGCTATTGTCGGGGAGGCTGATCGTACCCACGGACACCTATGGGGCCGTCGGACCAGGCCCCTTGTGGTTCGGAGGGGGGCGGAGATCGCACGAAGAGCGGATCGAGGCGAGGCACACGAGCATTTTACCCAGCCGGGAGCTCTCCGGAGAGATAAAACTCCTACTGCTGCTTGTTTGATCTATTGTGTTCTTGCTAGGGAGCAATGCGAGCTACAAAACCTAGCGTGAGTGTGTCTACTCTATGGCCAGTCGAATGAACCGAACGAGCCGAACCTGCGGAACCCTTTCTACGTTGCACTCGGGCCTCCTTTTATATGCTCAAGGGGTCTCCGACAGGTGGCAACATAGGCGGGGGTACAAATGTAAAAACAGGAGTTGGTACACCTACTTGAGCGATTACAGTACAAAATACCTAACTCGGCGGCAAGGGACAAAAGCAATAAATGCCCGTCGTTGTCGCCCAAACAAAGGCAACAGAGATCGTCAGTGCGCCTCCGCCGCCACGATGGCGAGCCTGTCGGCCGCCGCTTATCGCTGCTCTCCATTGGCTGCCTGACCTCTCGACACGCCGCCCATGGAACGGTCCCATGCCGACACGTCGCTGGGTGAGCTGGAGCGGAGACGGAGAAGTTGCATGTCAGCGGCAAGCGCCTAGCCGCGGCCGAATCCTTGTCGCGCCCGGAGGCTTGTTGCGCTCCGAGCCTTCCCGGCAAGCTCCTCTTGCCGGGGCCTTGTCTTTCATATGCCCGGAGTGGCCTTCCCGACAAGCTCCTCTTGTCGGGGCCTTGTCTTCTCAATCTAATACTTTGTTCTTGAATGGCTCCAAGGAAGCCACGAAGGATCTTGGCGGTGACGAGGCAAACCTTGCCGCTGGTGTCAGAATCGTCTGCGTGCACGAGTACGGGATACTAGGGTACCCCTACTCTAGTACACCGACAGGAGCCCCCGGGCCTGGGCCGTACACGGTGCCGAGCGCTTGTCGGGCTAGGCCCAGAACTGTGCACGGACACGCGCGGCCTCGACCACGTCGCAACTCGCCCCGGACCCACCACGATCCCCACTAACGGCACGCACCGGACGTGGCGTCGTGCGAGAGATCGTGGGCGCGGTCGTGGGGGGTTCTTTATTAATATAAGCGGAACGTCCGCCCCTCCTCCCCTTTATAAGCGGAGGAAACAGGCGAGCCGACCACCCCGCCATTGCTGTCTTGTCAAGAAACCACCGCCGCTCTCCCCTTATTCTCCAGTGCGAAGAGAGCAGCGCCCCCTTTTGCCACAAGCACACTCACCGCCGTCGACCTCCTCCGCCCTCCTCGCCATGGCTCCGAAAGCCGATAAGGAGAAGGGCGTCAAGTCGGCCGAGGCGCAGCGGCTCGCGGCGCTGCGCAAGGAGCGAGCCATATTCCCCCCGCAGCTCGGCGCACGGGAGCTGCGGGTCGTCTTCTACCTTTTCTGGTCGACGAAGACCCGTGCGCATCCGCGCACGAGGGTGCTCCCCGCCTCCGCCGCTGATTTGGCCCCAACAGGGTACCCTTTCTTCGCCCTTTTCTTCTATTTCGGGCTTTGCCCGCCCTTTTCCGAGTTCTTTTGTGACATAATGAACACCTTTAGCCTCCGCCTCCTTGATTTCACCCCCAACGCCATCTTGACCATGGCCGTTTTCGCACATTTGTGCGAAAACTTTGTCGGAGTCCACCCGAATGTGGCACTCTTTCGCCATTTCTTTGTTCCCCGCGTCGAGAGAGGAGAGCCACTTGCCGAAGGGATAGCACAGGTCTCTAGGATCGGCAAGAAAGAGGCCTACCTAGAGGGGAGTTTCGGAACAAGTGGGAGGAGTGGAGAGCCAACTGGTCTTTGGAGTCGTGAGGAGAACCCTGACCTTTCACCGCCGTCGTAAACCCCAATAGTGCACGGCAAGGATTGGAGTAACTTGGCGCGGAGGATGCGGGTGAAGATAGCTGTGACCGAATTCTGCGCCTCGGGCTTGCCGGGTTGATGATAGAGCAGTTGGCGCAGACTTCATTCGCCGCCGCGACGCTTCCCTTGCGTGAAAGGAGGAGGCCCGCTTGGGAGTTCAGAATCTGGCGGACATCATGAGGCTGCGCCGGGCCTGAATTGGAACTTCACATCATGGAGCTGGATTGAGTGCTGCTCGAGCTGTTCAAGAACGACCCGAACATCCAGAGTGGTTCAGGTTGCCGCGGGGGTCGTCTCTTTGTGCAACAACTTCGGCGCCGACCGCATCCAGCGCCATGATGCCACTGTCGACTCCCACGGAATCGTCCCGACATGGCGAGGAGCCCCGGCGAGATCGTGCAACAATTCTTTGATGACTTGCAAGAAGTGCCGGTCCGCGCCGACGGCGTAAGAGGCTCACCAGCGACACCACCGACCGGAGATGGCGAGGATCGCCACCAGTGGAGGAGGCGGCAGCAGCCGCTGCCGCCGGAGCCTTCGGGTTCACCATGGAGGAGGCGGACGCTGACGAAGGCAGCAAGCTCTGCGGCGAGGGAGGTCGCCCGGCGAGGACGAGCTTGTCGAGCCCGAGGCGGTCGAGTGGACCCGCCGAGGGCGCTTCTTCCCCACCGCTAAGCGACTTGCCGCCCGGGAGCCCCGGCTCCGCCGAGGAGGCGTCTCCAGAAGTTGGAGACGAGCTGGGCGAGCATCGCCCACAGCAGCGCCGCTCGGCCGACGCGCTCCATGCGGCAAGCGAGGTTGCAGCGAGGCGTCCCAAACTGCAGCGACAACTAGGCGGAATCTTCTCAGGCCGCCGCTGACGCCTCCGCCAAGCGGCCAAGAGAGCCCACTCCCCCGCCTCATCGCACCGGAGGCGGGCCGGAGTTTGACTTCTCCGCGCTCAGCTCCGAGGAGGAAGGCGAAGAGTAAGCTTCTCGAGATTGTGTTTGTATTTCTTCAATTCTTATTGCTTCATCTTGAATCTGATTTGCTTCGTTCTGGACTCTTTCCTTTTCAGGACGCTGGCCCAGAGAGCGGCGAAGAGGGCCAAGATCCCGACGGTCGTCGTTGAGGACGATTTTCCCGTGGCGACGGGGGACGCGTCCGAGACTGCCTTGCCGGACTCAGCAACCCTCCCTCAGAGCAGCCCCCAGCACAGCCCCCAGAGTAAGTGTGCAATTTTCTTCTTATTATTAGGTGTGCAGGGGTGCTCCTTCATTGTTGATATCTGACTGTGTGCTTGTGTAGGAGCAGAGCAGCCTCATCAAGAGGGCTCGGAAGCCGCCTCTGAGATCCTGCCCGCTGCCACTACGCTGCCAAGGGAGGACTCCCCGGCAAGGGAGCTCCCTCCGACAAGGGAGGCCACCCCGGCAAGGGAGGCCACTCCGGCAAGGGAGGCTACCCCGGCAAGGGACGGCGCCAGCGACCCTCCAGTGGTCGAGGCCATGGCTGCGGATCCCGTTGCAGGTAACTCCCTTACGCGAAAATCTCCCTTGGGCTTGCTTTCTTTTGTTTCTCTTTTTTGAATATCTGCTTGACTGCTCTTTCTTCGTCTGACGCAGACCCGATGGAGGTCGAGGCCGCCGGCGAGGAGAAGCAGCGGCAACACCGACGAGGCCGCCATTGAAGAAGAATAGGTCGTCGTCGTGGAGGAAGAGGCCGTCGCCGACGAGCCTGTTGGCGAGGAGGCCACCGAGGCTGCCGACGCAGAGGCCAGCGAGGGGTCGGGTGGTCGTACTGACGGCCCTGAGGCCGCAGGAGCGGCAAGCGATACACCGACAGCCGACTCCCCCGCTGTTGCGCCAGTGGCGTCGAGGAGCCCCAGCCCGGCGCCTACCTGAAGGCCAGCGAAGGCGTCTTCATCAAGCTCCCCTGGGAACCGAGTTCCAGGGCGCCGATCGAGGGCGAGACCTTCGACGGTGAGCTACTCGCGTCCGCTGGGCTGACGCTGGTGGAGGCGCCAAGCAGCAGCAGCGGCGAGTCCGAGGAGGAGCAGCTGCTGAAGAAGCTGCTGTCTCTCTACCGCACCCAGCCAAGTTAGAGACCCGGGAAGCCCTTGTCGCGAGGGCGGAGCGGATATGGAGAAGCGTCGAGGAGCTCGGGCGCCAACAAAGAAGCCCTTCGCGACGTGGGGCGGAAGCGCTGGGGCAGCTTGCGAGAAGAGCGCACGGCCTTCATCCTTGAGAAGGCCGCGGTGATGAGGAGCAGCGGGTTTGGCGAGAAGCTTCGCCGCAGAAAGGAAGCCGGGCGCAGCGGAAGGTCAATCTGGACAGCCACGAAGAAGACCTTGCCGCTGCGAGGAGTCGCTGGCGGGCGCCACAGAAGCGGCGACGCTGCCGCAGCCGCCGAGGCCGCCAAGGAAGAGCTGAAGGTGAAGGTGGCACAGTGGAGGCCACCCTCAAGAAGAGCGGCGAAGAGCTTGCCGTGCTCAAGCGTGAGCGCCAGAAGGACGCTTACACCCTTGGCGAGCTGCAGAGCCGTCTGTTGACAGGGCCAAGGAGCTCGGCGCCGCCAAGGATTCCAAGGCGGATCTGGAGCTGAAACTAACCACTCGACGCAAAGCGTTGGATGGCGCCAGAGCGGGAGGTGGGCTTGTTGGAGGCGATCAAGGCCAAGGAGGAGCTGTGGCGAATGCTGTCTCCGTCGAGAACACCTTGAGGGAGAGCGTGGAGCATCGGGACGAAGCTCTTGTGGACACCGCCGCTGACATCCACAACGAGCTGATGGAGCTGGGGATGGCGGACCTTGCGTACTCCTCCGACGAGCATCTCCAACCCAGCGCCAAGCTCAGCTTATTCTTCAAAGGCGTGGCGACGGGCCTCCAGCGTCTCCGAGAAGAGGTCCCGAAGCGGCTGGCCGAGGAATCACGCCAGGTCTGCGCGGGAGCCCTCGAGAAGGTGTTGATGAAGGTGGCCTTCCGCAACCCGGGCCTCAACCTTAACGGCGTCCTCAGATCCTTGCCGTCCGACGCCAACGTGGAGGAGCTCAAAGCCCTTGTCGCACCCATTGTGGACAAGGTGAACAAGATCAAGCGGATCGAGGGCGACCACGTAGACTAGGCCGCCAACTTTATCTTTCCCTTGTCGCTGCTGATCATGTTGAGAAAACTTTGTTAGATCAGCGACAAGTTATTCTGTAATATACTCTATCTTAGGTGAATCGATCAATGCAACGTTATTTCCTCTACTTGATTTCTTCCTTTGTACGTTTACGCCTTTACGCATTTAGGGGACTTGTCGGTGCGGGCACTTTTGTCATGAGCGCTGAGTGCGGAACGTCGAGTTTCCGGCAAGGTGCCGGACAAGCAACCTTGTCGCGACTAGCCGCAACTCACTTAAGTTGTTGAGCAGACTCGAAACAAAGTAAGGGCGCGACTAGCCGGCGAGTTGGTTCCTCTGCGCATAGGTTCTCCATACAAAGTACTATCGTTCGAGGAAGATAACTTAAAAATTTAAAAATTGATTGCTCAAACTTTGGCAACTTAGCTTTTCGGTCTCTTGCTTCCCGATGAGGTGAATCTTCCTCGAGCGGTGTCTGGTCCATAGTATTATCTCCTCCTTCCCCCCTGGTTAACTTGTGCACAAGGGAGCTTTCCTTTCTTTGAGAAAAGAAAAAGAAGAGGAAATAATGTTATGGAGCCCAGCGGCTCGATTCTGCTTACCGGGTGTGGTTGCTGCACAAAGTGTTAGCCAAAGCATGCAATAAATTGATGAAAGCATGAACTTGACAAGTTGTGCGCAACACATGAGCTTTTACTGATGCACGGGGTCTGCGCCCGGCTTTGTACAAAGGATTACATGCAACTGCGGCAAGACTTGTAGAAAAGGTGGTTGCCGGAACGGGTTCCGACAACCGCGCCCTATGGGTAAAACTTACGAAGATGCTCAATGTTCCAGGAGTTGCTCACCGGAATGCCATCTTCGGTCTCAAGACGGACAGCGCCAGGCCTAGTGACTCGTTTCACCCGATAAGGGCCTTCCCACTTCGGCGTCAACTTGTTGGAATTCTTGGCGGACTGAACGCGCCGAAGAACAAGGTTGCCTTCCTCGAGACTTGGCATTAACCCTGCGGCTATGGTAGCGACGCAGAGCTTCTTGGTAGCGAGCGGCTCGCCTGGCCGCTGAAGACGATCCTCCTCAAGGAGCAGCGCGTCATCTTGTCGCAATGCTCTTGCTCAAACTCATCATAAGCGAGCACTCGAGGCGATCCGTATACGAGTTCCGTGGGGAGAACTGCCTCTGCTCCATAGACTAGAGCAAAGGGTGTCTGGCCAGTGGCTCGATTTGGCGTCGTCCTGATCGACCAAAGAACCACTAGCAACTCCTCGATCCAGTTTCTTCCGCACTTGTGCAACCTGTCGAAAGTTCTGGTCTTGAGCCGCGCAGCACTTCAGCATTTGCCCTCTCTGCTTGACCGTTGCTTCTTGGGTGAGCAACAGAAGCAAAAGCAACCTTGGCGCCAAGGTCTTGGACGTCTTGCATGAAGGTGCGACTTCGTGAATTGTGTGCCGTTGTCGGTGATGATCCGGTTAGGGATTCAAAGCGACAAACAATTGACTGAAGAACTTATTCTTGTTGTCTTGTCACCTTCCTCACTGCTTCCACTTCCGGCCACTTTGTGAACTTGTCGATGGCGGTGTACAAGTACTCAAAGCCCCCGAAAGCTCGGGGGAAGGGGACGAGGATGTCGAGCCCCCAGACCGAAAATGGCCAGGATAAAGGGATCGTCTAGAGAGCTTGAGCTGGCTAGTGTATCTGTTTGGAATGGAACTGGCACGCTTCACACTTGGTTACTTGTGCAGTTGCATCACGGAGGGCTGTCGGCGGAAGAAACCTTGCGGAAAGCTTTGTCGGCAAGTGCTCTTGCGCCAATGTGGTGACCACATATGCCTCCGTGTATCTCTCGCCAACAGCTTGTCCATCTTCCACAGGAGTACACTTCAATTTCACACCGTTGAGTCTTCTTCTACTCTGAGTATCTGTCGACAAACTGGTACATACTTGACCGCCGGGCTACTCTTTCCGCTTCTTCTTGCTCTTGGGAAGTTCTCCGTCAAGGAAATGGACAATCAATTTGCGCCCATCTTTGGAGCTTGTGGCTCGACAACAAGGACTAAAGGCACATCTGCTGCTGCGGGAACATCAGCTTCCACGGCAAGGACACGAGGTCCTGCCGAGCTTGATGGTCCCCGACAAGCTTGCCGGAGCAAGACTTGTCGGGGCGTCGCTTCAACGAAACAAACCACAGGGTGCAGCAGAGCATTGCTCCTCACCTTGTTGGTGTTGATCTTGGGGACCTTTGCAACGACGGCTTCGGGAAGCTCTGTCGGAAAGTAGTCACCAGAGGCCAACTTCCTCTTCTTGCTTTGTCCAGTTGATGGTGCTACGGTTGGCTGATTCAGCTTGAGCACGAAAATCCCTGGTTCCACAGGTAACTTAAGCGCAGCGCACTTTGACAGGCCGTCAGCAATATCATTCTGAGCTCTTGGAACATGTTCCATTTGCAGGCCGTCAAAGTGCTCTTCTAGCTTCCTCACTTCATCAACGTAGGCTTCCATCAACGGACTCGATAATCTTTTGTTCACTTGCGGACGACAAGTTGCGAGTCACCCACGACAATAAGCTTCTTGATCCCAAGGTCCACTGCGATCCTGAGACCGGCAAGCAAACCTTCATACTCTGCAGTATTGTTTGTCGCTTGCTCCTTGGGAAAGTGCATCTGGACGACGTACTTGAGGTGCTCTCCGGTGGGTGCGATAAGCAGCACGCCAGCACCGGCGCCTTGCAGCGAGAAGGCACCATCAAAGTACATCAGCCACTCTTTGCTTGCTTCTTTGACGGGAATGCTCGTCTCCGGAATCTCTTCATCTGGTGTTGGCGTCCATTCTGCTATGAATTCTGTCAACGCTCTGCTTTGGATAGTTGATGTGCTTTCAAACTTAAGACCAAAGCTTGACAGCTCAGTGCCCACTCGACAATCCCGCCTGCCGCTTCACGGATTCTGCGGTATCCTCTTGATGAAGCGAGTGACAAGCTGTGATCTCATGTGCTTGGAAGTAATAGCGCAGCTTTCTCGAGGCCATGAGGAGGCCGAAAAGCAATTTTTGCACACCAGTAGTACCTTGACCTAGCCCCCGCAGAAGGGAATCGACAAAGTAGACTGGGCGCTGCACCATCCTTTTCTCAGATGTCTGGTCATGTGCTGCGAGGATTCATCCTTGTCGGGACCAGAGCTTGTCGGTGAAGCCCCGCTTGTCATTGGATGTGCTTGCCGTGGTTGTTGGCTCGTCATCCGCCTCCCTCTCTGCTACTAACGCAGCACTAACCACTTGATTGGTTGCCGCTATGTATATCAGCAACTTCTCTTGTGGCTTAGGTGCGACAAGTGTTGGAGTGGAGGACAGGTATCTCTTCAAGTCCTGCAGCGCAGCCTCCGCTTCGAGTCCATTTCATTGGACCTGCCTTTTCAAAATCTTGAAAAATGGCGGGCGCTCAGCAGACCTAGAAATAAACCTGCCGAGAGCAGCCACGCAACCGGCAAGTCTTCGTACATCCTTGACGCGCTTTGGTGCTTCAATCCGCTCAATGGCCTTGATCTTGTCGGGATTAGCTTCAATCCCTCGAGACCACGAAGAACCCGAGAAGCTTGCGGAATGGACTCCAAACACGCACTTCTCGGGGTTGAGCTTGAGGTTGATCTTGCGCAGATTCGCAAAGGTCTCGTCCAAATCTTGAACCAGAGTTGCTTTGTCCTTGCTCTTGACCACTATGTCATCCATGTAGGCTTCTAACATTTACGTGCATCTGCGGCTCAAAAGCGTCATGGATTACCCTTGCAAATATTGAACCAGCATTCTTCAAACCGAAAGGCATCCGTATGAAACAGTATGTGCCACATGGTGTAATGAATGCGGTCTTCTCTTCATCTTCTTCAGCCATGAAGATCTGATGGTATCCTGAGTATGCATCAAGAAACGAAAGCAAATCACATCCAGCCGTGGAGTCAACAATCGTCAATGCCGGCAAGGGAAATGGATCTTTGGGACAAGCTTTATTAACATCCGTGAAGTCAATACAAAGTCTCCATTTCCCATTTGCCTTCTTGCGACGACTACAGGATTGGCCAACCACATAGGATGGAGCACTCCTCGACAAGGCCTGCTGCTTCCGGTTTCTTGATCTCTTCGGCTATGAATTCTTGGCGCTCCTTTGCTTGCTCACGACTTTTTGCTTGACGGGCCGCGTGAGGACAAGCGGCCAGGCGGTGCTCAATCACTTTCACAGGAACACCGGGGATATCGACGGTTGCCATGCAAACACGCCGACATTCGCCCGCAGAAAGCAACGAGCGCGCCTTCCTATTTAGGGTCGAGGGAGGCGCGATGGTGAAGGTACCACCGATGCCGTCCTCCTTGGCGAGCACCTTCTTGGTCTTGGTGGAGCCACCATCTTCTTGCACTTGCCGGTGGAGCTCGATGGTGCGTCCTCGACGGTGGCGCAGCACTCCGAAGAGGTGCGCTTGCCGGAGTGAGCATCGAGCCCTTGCGGACTTGGACTTGGTCTTCTTCCCCGGAGCTTCGGCAAGTGTTGGGCAGTCATGTCGCTGCTGCATCCCGGTAGATCTTGTCGGCACTGAGATAAGGGCATCCTTCTTGTCACCGTGACGGAGATGACGCTTATCGGGCCTGGCATCTTCGATGGGTTGTAAGCATAGTGAGAGGCTGCCATGAACTTGGCGAGTCTTTGGGCGGCCAAGTATCCCATTGTAAGGCAATGGGAAATCGGCAACGTCGAACGTGACCCTCTCGATCCTGAAGTTCAGCTCGGCGCCAAATGTCACCGCAACGTAATCTTCCCCTTCGCTTGCTCCTTCCCGGATTGATTCCTTGGAAGGTACCGGTCTCTTCGAGCTTCATTGTCGAGGATTTGAAGCTTCGGAGCACCATGGAGGAGATCAGATTCAAGCCGGCCCGCCGTCAACTAACATTTTGTGACCTTGAGGTTGCGGATGGTTGGTGAGACCAACATCGGCAAGCACCCGACCGCGATCACGCGGTCGTGGTGGTCCTCAACATCAAAAATGATAGGCGTCTTGGACCACTTCAGAGGCTTGCGTGACTCTCACGGATGGCTCCATTGCATTGACCTCCGCATCCATTGCTTGAGTTGGCGGTGGGAGGTATGCGAGGAAGCACCTCACAACGCAGAGAACCTCTCGTGGCTTTCTGAAACTCCTTCTCGTCGGCGTCATTGCCGTCTTCCATATCTTCGTCGTCGTCCTCATCTTCATCCTTGTCGCGGCTGGGAGGTCGATCTCCTTGCCGCTTGGCTTTGCTGCTGGCGTCCCCCACCGGGACGTTTCTTGCTTGCTCCCCCAGCACCTTCCTGGGCCTTCTCCTTGTCGCGCTGCTCGTACTCAGCTCTCTGCTGTTCGACGAGCTGCTCGACTTTCTTGCAGCTCTGGAGATCATGGCCCTTGGTGCGGTGGATCTTGCAATACTGCTTGCCGGAGCTGTCCTGCTTGTCGGCGGCCGCCACCGACCGGGTGGTTGGCGTCGTGGCAACCTCCTTGCCGGAGCCACCAGCCTTGGCGTTCTTGTCGCCACCTCCATTGCCGGACTGCCGACCGCTAGCACTTCTCCGGCTTTCTTCTTCCTGTTGCCTCGCCGGCCCTTCTTTGCCGGGCGGTGTCATCCTTGTCGAGATCCTGCTTCCGCATTCTCTCCAGTGGAGTCTCCTCCCTTCCTCGGTAGCGTGCACACTTGTCGGCCAAGGCGTACAGCTCAGCAGCGTCCTTGACTTTGCACATCGCCATCTCCTCCCTCATCCTGCGGTTCCGCACATTACGATGAAATCTGGCGATCACCGTGGCGGGATGGACGTCTCGATGTTGTAGTGCACACGGCTGAATCTCTGAATGAACTTGCGCGAGGACTCTCCTTCCTTCCGGGCGAGCAAGTGAAGGTCACTCTCTTGGCCATGAGGTTTGTGGCCACTGTGAAGGCGCCAACAAACTGATGGCACAGATCTGCCAAGAGGATATGGAGCTGTCCGGCAAGTGCATGAGCCAAGATCGGCGTTGGGCTTGAGCACGAGCGGGAAGTAGTTGGCGAGGATCTTGTCGTTGCGTCCCCCCGCAGCCTGCACCGCGATGGTGTAGATGCCGAGGAACTCCGACGGATGCGTCCTGCCATCATACTTCTCCGACACGTCTGGTTTGAAGTTTTTCTGACTGGGCCACTAGACTTGCCGCAGCTCACGAGTGAACGCAGGGCAACCTACCACGTACGGCAAGTCGCCTGGCCCCTCCGGCGCGCGCATGTCAACAGAAGGCCCAGCGCGCTTGTCGGACTGACGTCGCGCTTCTCTTTGGCGCTCGATGCGAGTTCGAGCGTCCTCTTGTTGTCGCTCATGAAGAACTTGGCGCTGATCGCGGCGAGCTCGCGGATCCGACGACGCAGTGGAGTCGCTGTCGAGGTGGATCCGGTGAGTCGGCGATCTTGGCCTTCTTGGTGGAGAGTGCACGGTGGTTGCACCTCCGACAGTCTCGTCGCCACCGGCTCGTGCCTTGTCGTCATGCCGCGGCAACGATGGCGTTGGTTGTCGCGGAGCGTCGCCGTTGGCAAAGCCGATGAGGCTATGGATAGTGGCCCTCCACTCGTCGACCTTGTCGGCCGTTGGAGGGTAGTCGAGGAGCAGCTGAGCTCTCGCCAGAGCTTCTGCTGGAGTAGTGGGCGGCATTGGAGAACGGTGCGAGGCGGACACGCCGGACTTCTAACTACGTTAGAAGGAGCAGCACCCGTCCGGGCGACCGTATCTCACTCGTGCCCGGCATGTTGGTGCGCATGCTGGTCTTGAGGGTCTCGATCAATGAACGTATGGCGTTGTGAACGCCATGGCGTTGTTGGTCCCGCGTCTCTGAGATGGACGCGGGGATGCGCGACGCCGAGGTCTGCGGTGCCTTGTCCTTGGACTTGGCAGCGTCGCGAGCACCTTCGCCGGGCGCCGTTCATCTGCCAAAGATCTGCCTCACCACCCGCTTGCTGCGGTGAGGGTGGAATGCAGCGACTGCTTTCTGCCGCCGCGAAGCCTTCTTCTTCGGTGGCATGCCGAGGAAGATGTTGATGATGCTGCCGTGTGAATGCCGGATTAGATTCACACGGCCTCGACGTCCCTACATGCACGCCAAAGATGTCGGGAGGCTGATCGTACCACGGACACCTATGGGGCGGCGGACCAGGCCCCTTGTGGTTCGGAGGGCGGAGATCGCCTGAAGAGCGGATCGAGGCGAGGCACACGAGCAGTTTACCCAGCTTCGGAGCTCTCCGGAGAGATAAAACTCCTCTGCTGCTTGTTTGATCTATTGTGTTCTTGCTAGGGAGCAATGCGAGCTACAAAACCTAAGCGTGAGTGTGCCTAGTCTATGGCGGTCGAATGAACCGAGCAACGAGCCGAACTGCGGAACCCTTTCACGTTGCACTCAGGCCTCCTTTTATATGCTCAAGGGGTCTCCGGCAGGTGGCAACATAGGCGGGGTACAAATGTAAAAACAGGAGTTGGTACACCTACTTGAGCGATTACAGTACAAAATACCTAACACTGACGGCAAGGGACAAAAGCAATAAATGCCCGTCGTTGTCGCCCAAACAGTGCAATAGAGACCGCCAGGTGCGCCTCCGCTCGCCACGATGGCGAGCCTGTCAGCGCCGCTTATCGCTGCTCTCCGCTGGCTGCACAGCCTCTTGACACGCGCCCATGGAACGGTCCCATGGCGACACGTCATTGGGTGAGTGGAGCGGAGACGGAGAGAAGTTGCATGCCGCGGCAAGCGCCTTGCAGCGGCGAATCTTGTCGCGCCCGGAGGCTTGTCGCTCCGAGCCTTCCCGGCAAGCTCCTCTTGCCGGGGCCTTGTCTTTCGTATGCCTGGAGTGGCCTTCCCGACAAGCTCCTCTTGTCGGGGCCTTGTCTTCTCAATCTAATACTTTGTTCTTGAATGGCTCCAAGGAAGCCACGGAGGATCTTGGTGGTGACGAGGCAAGCCTTGCCGTTGAGGTGCTGCAATCGTCTGTGCTGCAGTACGGGATACTAGGGTACCCCTACTCTAGTACACCTGACTATCCATGATGTTATCGCCCGCTTATGCTATTGTCAACTGTGGTTGAGTTAAGCATGCATATGCATGGAAGGATTGGATGGTAGAAGGCTGATGGAGCACCTATCGGCAAGACGAAGTGTTAACCTTAGCTGGTGTATTCACGGGATCACGGAATATTACATCAAGAAGTTAAGATGGACCTACAAGAAGCAATATTTTGACAAGAAGGCAATTGGTGAAGAACTCAGGAACCGGAAGCTGAAGTAACCAAACTGGAGGAACAAAACCTCGAGATACCAGAGATTTGTCAGGAACTAAAGATAGTAAAACCATGGTTCATGTCAAGGATGTTGAAATCCAGAAGTTGGAACGTAACTCCAGAAATATTGAAGGATGCCACGAGAGACTTTGTGACAACAGAGATGATCTGGAAAAACAACTTGAGAAGGACAAGCATGATCAGAAGAAGCCGTGGGAGACATGAACAAGACTTGAAGGGTTTGACGACTTTGAAGATTTATTGACCTTTAGAAGACCAAACCCCTGTTATATACCTGCGTTAGATGCGACGATTGTGAGCTGTCATTTGTTTGATGTTTTCCGACAGCCACAATAAAATCTGTCTTTTCAAAACTTTTGTTTGTATTGTGTGTATCCCTCTCTATCTCTCTTATCCCACCCCAAACCCATGGACCCAATAGAAGATGAATGGAGATGAGATTATATTGTTTATGGACCGATGAGTCAATTGGAGACGGACCGATGGATTCAGAACATGGAGGATCATATGGAGAATAACACTATAGCTGGAAAGAATATGGCCCAGCATGCTCTTGAGTGCTTTTAAAGAGGTGCCACTACCTGGTAGAGAATGTACCCAACCATCAATGGATGGCAAGGAGTAACCACTTGGAAAGAATTTAAGTTGACTCTGCTAAAATCTCGGCTTGTGTCCCAGAAGTTGAAGCCTTATGGAAAGGATATGAAGAAACCTTGTGCATACAAGCTTTGTGGAGAAGTAGGACACAACCATAAACAAAACAAGGATGAATACCCTCATAATCGGAAGATTATCAAAGGAGTTAGCCAAGGATCTCAGGGAACTTCGGTTGGAGATTGTTCCCAAAGGTTTCGTTGCAGTAATGGAAGTTCAGTCTACATTATTGGAAAAGATCCGTGAAGCTCAGACGGATGCCAAAGAGATTGCTGAGATAAAAGAGAGGATGATGCAACGGAAAGGCGAAGGTTTTCGTAAGGATGAGCACGACACCCTATGGTTCAAGGATCGTGTACATGTACCCAATAATGCGTAGATCGGAAGTTAATACTTCAGGAGGCTCATGACTCACCATACCCGATTCGCCCTAGAAACACCAAGATGTATTTGGATTTGAAGGAGCATTTCGGTGGATTTGGTATGAAGAAGGATATTATGGAGTATGTAGTCGAGGGTGATGTATGCCGGGAGTAAAGGCGAGCATCAGAAGCCAGCAGGATTACTACAGCCTATGCCGATACCCGAATGGAAGTGGGATAAGCTTGGCATGGATTTCATTACCGGATTTCCCAGAACCCGAACGGGATATGATTCTATCTGGGTAGTAGTTGATTTGCTTGACCAAAGTGGCTCACTTTATCCCAGTGAAAACTACCTATACAAGTGCGAAGTTGGCCAAGATATATTTGACCAGGATCGTATGTCTGCATGGAGTTCCGAGGACCATTGTATCATATAGAGGAACACAGTTTACCTCAAAGTTTTGGAATCAGCTGCACCAGACTTTGGGTACTAGGCTAGAGTTCAGTACAGCCTTTCATCTGCAGACAGATGGACAGACTGAGAGAGTAAATCAGATTCTGGAGGACATGTTGAGAGCTTGTGCGCTAGATTATGGATCTAGTAGGGATGATAATCTACCTTACGGGGAGTTCTCATTCAACAACAGCTACCAAGTCAGTTTGAAGATGGCCCCTTTTAAAGCTTTGTATGGGAGAAGGAGCCAGACACCGTTGATTTGGGACAAAGTTACAGACCGTCAGTTGTTTGGACCAAATGTGATCAAGGATTCAGAAGAGAATGTTAAGTTGATTCGAGATAGACTGAAGGTAGCTCAGTCCAGGCAGAAGAGTTATGCAGACTCAAAAACGCAAGGAGATAGTCTATGAAATTGGAGATGGAGCATGTCTTCATGTGTCCCCTCTGTGAGGAGTTAAACGATTTGGAGTTAAGGGAAAGTTAGCCCCGAGATTTGTAGGACCATACCGAGTTTGGAGCGTATGGGAGAAGTTACCAACAAGTTGGAGTCACCCGAAGGACGGTCAGAAGTTCATGATGTGTTTCACGATTCACAGTTGAAGAAGTGCCATGCAGAGATGGCCAATATTCCCCTGTAAGGACGCTCGACCCTGGAAAGGATAATGATGTTCCACGAAGTGGAGTATGGACTTCTTAAGTATAAGTTTTTATCTCGGTATGTGGGACATCCCACGAGGATGAAGAGATAAATTACTATTGGACATAAAGGAGGTATGATGTTGGAAATATGGATCAATGGAAATTCCATGATGAGCCTGAGTAATCATGTCCTAGTTTGGTGCCAATAGAAGGAAGAAGGACAGTACAATTGGATGGAATTAAGTATGCTATGAAGTTGGATGTTGGATTATGGATCAGTTGCTCCGATGATGAATTCAAGGTTTACAAGTGATGAGATGGGCCATAACCCACAGGCCCCAGGACCTACCAAGAAGCAAGCACACTCTTGCTGAAGGAAAAAAACCTGGAAGAAGTTACGATTTTATCAACCGACGATCTTATGGGAGTTTACACGAAACCTGAGAGTGATAAGGAACGATAGATGTTTTGTTTGGCTTGCAGAATCAATGGATTTATCCGAACTTGGTTCGTCGACAAGAGAAATTCGGCAATGCTTGTGAGGATGGCCAAGTGTTAGAATGCGAGATTCGCTAAACCATGTACAAGGTAATGATTTGGGTGCGGGATGGATTGATCACCATACCGACTTACTCTTATTATTCGTTTTGCTATATGGGATGGTAAATCTGAGTGACCTACCTATAATAGAGAGATGACGATCAAAACCTTGTTTGAACCTTAGAATGGTATAAGTATTTTCCCTTGTACACGGCAGTTGTTGCCAATCGTAGGATATACGGTGAGGAATCAACCCAGACCCATTTCCTGCAGGAGAAACCATAAATTGATGACCACCATGAGATATCGATAGTTGTTTAGAATTGGCGCCAGACCCGTCAGCTAAGAGGACCCAGTTTCGGGATAACCTTACCAAGAGGAAAGGACAAAAGAATTGAGGAAAAGGTTATGCCACTACGGAAGAGCCCAGAGAAGGAATTATCCTTAAGATCCGAGAAGACCGATACTGTCAGCAATAAGGATGGAGTATATGAGTTTTGATGGAACCATAACCATGCTTCTAAGGGTGGTAGCACCCGAGACCCCGGAGATGATCGATGGATTTGAGAAGACCCCAAACCTAACCTATTTCTTGCTAGCCTCTCCGAATCTCGAGGACGAGATTCATTTTAAGGGTGGTAGTTTGTAACATCCCAAAATTCTAAATTTTGGAATGTTATAAACACATAGATAGTTTTCTATGATTGTTTGATTGATTGACTGAAAGTGAGTGAATTTGAAACTTTTTGAAAGTTAAATGAGAGGGAATAAAAGGACTTTCCCAAGCTTTCATTTTTTGCTTTTATGATCTTCGGGAATTCAAATTCTTTTCATCACAAAACCCTGGAGAGAAGATGACATGACTTCTTCCATTTATTTAAATGACAAGGGGTGTTGAAAATATTTGAATTTCATTTGAGAATATTTCCAAATTCTGAAACTTTAAGCAACTCAATGATTTTCACGAGCGAAGATAAAATGACTTCTTCAAATTTTTATATGAAATATGAGTTGGGAGTTTCAAAGAATTAAATTCAAAGTTCTTTTGAATTTATTTTCAATTTGGAGTTATTTGAGTTTTATTCAAAGTATTTTTCTCAAAAAATAACATATATGGAAAATAGGGTAACATGATTCCCTACATCAGAAAAATGGAGAGAAATAAATTTGAATTCATTTTGGTATTTTTAAAAAGATTTTCATTGGATTTTTCTAGAGCAGAAGCACTCTTTGTTTTATTTGAATTTACGCGTATTTTATTTGACTCTAGAAAAATGTTCATCTTGTAGGAAATCTTTTTCTGAAATTTTTTATATATAATATGCCTATATAAAATTATAGTTTCATTTTCGTTTTTTAGTTTATCGCCTCCTGTTTAAAAAATAATAATAACAAAAACTTCACGCGCGCCTGAAACTAACTGTCGCCGTCGTGCGCATCATAGTACCAGCGGGCGCCCCTTCTTTTCTTTTTCTATATAATATATGGGCCCGGCCCAGCGGGCCATATTCCTTCCCCATATTTTTTCCATAGTTTTTCTTTTTCTTTTCTATTGATCAAAAAAAATTTACGATTAGACGTCATGTCGGCCGAAAGCCTTTTGGCCCATGCCACGCGACTCTCCTTTTCTTCTTGTTTCGTATATTTTCCGTCACGTTTAGTCCCACATTGTCTAGCATTTGACCCTAAACCTCTTTTCCACCTATAAATATGGACACATAGAGCCTCCAAAAATCATCCGATTCGGGTTAAATCAATATTTTGGTTTGACTAGATTCCTTAAAGAAAAATATTTTTTTTCCTCTCCGGCGTGACTTCTGAAAATTGTGTCTTCTCTCCAATGTCGTCTTTTCTCTGCCTTATAAAGGTATCTTTCTTTGTTTTTTTCTTCTTATACTTCCGTAGTTTATTATTTTTTTAGACTAATACGATAGATTAGATTATCAATTAGTCTACGTATTTATACATTAGACCTTAGCCGTAACTATTTTTCTTTCGTAAAACAGCTTGGCCCTGATTTTTCAAATAGCCATAACTTTTTACTGGTTCATCCAAATTAGATGAAACCAATGCCCACTTCTTCGTTATGATCCCCTCTATCCATTAATCCAACTTAAACATGTTTTTGAAAGTTTTAAAATTTGAATTCAAACTGATTTGTATTTGAACTTCGTTTGATCATAACTTGAGTGTTATAACTCCGTTTGAGTTGATTCTTTTTGCAAATCGAAGCTCTTGACCTAAACTTTCTGATAAGGCCAAATTCACAGTACTGTCAGAAATTGTTTTATGTTGCAAGAGTTATTTGCTTGGTTTTGATGTTTTTCAAATCGTCTTCTCCGTTCTTTCTGATCTTTTGAGTGATTGCTTATGTGTGGTTACTATTGATTGCTTACGATAGATTGACCGGAGTGTGACGAGTAGAACTATCAAGAGTTTTGAGTGCGAATCATCTTCATCAACATTGCAGGCAAGTAACACTTTGATCATACTTCTTCTCATACGCAGTTTTTATGCATTAGATCTATCCTCAAACACTTGCATGATTAGGATCTAATTAAATTGTGGGTTTTTGGGAAGTAGATTGAGGTAGTACCTATTACCTGTTTTATTATCAAACCCTTGGGAGTTACTTCACGTTTGCTTATTATGCTATGCTATGCTAGTAGACGTGGATTGGGTGAGTGTATCCATGATGGATGTGAGATTGTTATTTAATGGTTTATTTAAGGTGGCAACTTAAACACATATCTGGGTGGATTGAGGCACCTGGTTTCTATCAGGACTTGCCTGTATTTCTTTGGACCGCCACCCAGGCTCAGAGGGATCATGAGATTATTCATGCTAGAAACTTACGTGTGCAGCCACAAGCCATTATGGGCTCTGGCATAGTTGATTAAGTTGTGCGAACTCTTACGGGTAGACCAGTAGATGTAGGGGAAAGTAGGTGTATCGGTCTACCCACATGTAAGGTGCTAGTGCTTCTGAAAGACTATGTCTCGGTCATCCGTTTCTCAAACACCATGTAGTGCGAGAAACCAAACGGAGGCGATCGAGTCTTGTGGGGAAAAGTGAACAAACCTCTGCAGAGTGTATAAACTAATCATGGTTAGCCGTGTCCCCGGTTATGGACATCTTGAGTATCTAGTTCTTGGATTATCCTGTTGATCTCATCATGTTACTTTAATTAATATTGTTGGGTTAATGAGTACTTTTAGTTGGGATTGAGGATGCTGTCAACCATTCTCAATGTTCAACAACCACCATGATAGTTAAATAAATTTATTCCTTTGTAGTAGGGAAAAATTGGCTTTTCGCAAAAACTGTAACCATAGAGCTTTCCACCAGCCATATATGCATGTAGTATAGGCTTACTCTTTCATTACTCTCTATGTGTTACATTGCGGCATATTCCATGTGCTGACCCGTTTTTGGGCTGCAACTTTTCATGTTGCAGACTTTTCAGACGACGAGTAAGTGATACGTTAGGGTTACGATATCTACACTCAACTTTGCCGTTGGTGTTGATGGGAATCCACAACCTTGTTTCTTCCGCTATATGGATTGAGGTAATAGTATTTACGTTGCTTTATACATGTGATTTACCTCTGTTATAAATCCTTCGAGTAGTGTGTGTGTCAGCATACCGATCCAGGGATGACACTTAAGCACAGAGACTTGATCCATTCGGGTCAGGTCGCTACATCCAAAAATTCATCCAAAATAGGACGACCTAGGCAATTTGTTTATTGATCATCAGCAATTAGAATCACTATTTTATCACGTTCTGGTAATTTTTAACAATTGTTTTCGTGAACCAAAAGTTTCTGTAAATTACATGAAGATCAAATAACTATCATCCAAGAAGATCCTATAGGTTTAACTTGGCACAAACACTAATTAAAACATAAAACCACATCTAAACAGAAGGTAGATGGACTATTTATTCCTAAACATAAGCAAAAAGCAAAAAACTAAAAATAAAATTGGGTTTCCTCCCAATAAGCGCTATCGTTTAACGCCCCTAGCTAGGCATAAAAGCAAGGATAGATCTAGGTATTGCCATCTTTGGTAGGCAATCCATAAGTGGCTCTCATGATAGATTCATATGGTAATTTTATTTTCTTCCTAGGGAAGTGTTCCATGCCTTTCTTTAATGGAAATTGGAATCTAATATTCCCTTCCTTCATATCAATAATTGCACCAATTTTCTAAGGAAAGGTCTACCAAGAATAATAGGACAAGAAGGATTGCAATCTATATCAAGAACGATAAAATCTACAGGCACATAATTCCTATTTGCAACAATAAGAACATCATTAATTCTTCCTATAGGTTTCTTAATAGTGGAATCCGCAAGATGCAAGTTTAGAGAGCAATCATCAAAATCACGGAAATCTAGCAAATCGCACAAAGTTTTGGGAATAGTGGAAACACTAGCACCCAAATCACATAAAGCATAAAATTCATGATTTTTAATCATAAAGTTGGTTCCCACTCATCATAAAGTTTTCTAGGGATATAAACTTCCAACTCAAGTTTTTCTTCATAAGATTGCATCAAGGCATCAACGATATGTTTGGTAAAAGCTTTATTTTGACTATAAGCATGAGGAGAATTTAGCACGGATTGCAACAAGGAAATACAATCAATTAAAGAGCAACTTTCATAATTAGATTCCTTGAAATCCAAAATAGTGGGTTTAGCAATATCTAGGGTTTTGCTTTCTTCAATCCCACTTTTATCAATTTTATCATCAAGATCTAAAACTCCGAATTCTTGGAACGCCTTCTAGGTAAAGGTGGATCATATTCAGTCCCATCATTATTAAGATTCATATTGCAAAACAAAGATTTAATAGGGGACACATCAATAACTTTTAGATCTTCATCTTTATTTTCATGGAAATCCGGTTTAGCGACCATCTTATTGACTAAGGTAGCTTGCTTATCCGATATTTCAGTAGTCAACTTCTCAAGATGAGCAATTTGGGATCTTAAACCATCGAATTCTTTAGACATATCATCGAGCTCTTTATTCATATAATTCATAAAACTTTTTTGTTCCTTAAGCTCGTTTCTGAAGAAATTATTATGCTCAAATTGCAAAACCATAAAACTCCTGACGTTGCTTTCGATCTCTGCTAACCTTTTAAGGTGAAGATCACCCAATCTAGGTAGAGCCATCGTGACAAACAAGCAATCCAACACACAAGCAAACAAAAAGGCACGCGAGAAAAAGGAAAACGAAAAAGAGAGGGCGAATAAAACGGCAAGGGTGAAGTGGGGGAGAGGAAAACGAGAGGCAAATGGCAAATAATGTAATGCGAGAGATAAGGGATTGTGATGGGTACTTGGTATGTTGACTTTTGCGTAGACTCCCCGGCAACGCACGCCAGAAATATTCCTGCTACCTCTTGAGCACTACGTTGGATTTCCTTGAAGAGGAAAGGGTGATGCAGCAGAGTAGAGTAAGTATTTCCCTCAGTTTTTGAGAACCAAGGTATCAATCCAGTAGGAGGCTACGCGCGAGTCCCTCGTACCTACACAAAACAAATAGCACCACGCAACCAACGCGATTAGGGGTTGTCAATCCCTTCACGGTCACTTACGAGAGTGAGATCTGATAGAGATGATAGATAATATTTTTGGTATTTTTGGTATAAAGATGCAAAGTAAAATAAAAGAAAAGTAAAAATCAAAGCAATAATAAAGTGATGGAAGATTGATATGAGAATAGACCCGGGGGCCATAGATTTCACTAGTGGCTTCTCTCAAGAGCATAAGTATTCTACGGTGGGTGAACAAATTACTGTTGAGCAATTGACAGAATTGAGCATAGTTATGAGAATATCTAGGTATGATCATGTATATAGGCATCACGTCCGAGACAAGTAGACCGACTCTGCCTGCATCTCCTACTATTACTCCACTGCCGGCCGCTATCCAGCATGCATCTAGAGTATTAAGTTCAAGAAAACAGAGTAACGCCTTAAGCAAGATGACATGATGTAGAGGGATAAATTCATGCAATATGATAAAAACCCCATCTTGTTATCCTCAATGGCAACAATACAATACGTGCCTTGCTTCCCCATCATCCTTTGGGAAAGGACACCGCAAGATTGAACCCAAAGCTAAGAACTTCTCCCATTGCAAGAAAAACCAATCTAGTAGGCCATACCAAACTAATAATTCGAAGAGACTTGCAAAGATAACCAATCATACATAAAAGAATTCAGAGAAGATTCAAATATTTTTCATAGATAGACTTGATCATAAACCCACAATTCATCGGTCTCAACAAACACACCGCAAAAAAAAGAAGATTTCATCGAATAGATCTCCACGAGAGAGGGGAGAACATTGTATTGAGATCCAAAAAGAGAGAAGAAGCCATCTAGCTACTAACTATGGACCCGAAGGTCTGAGGTAAACTACTCACACTTCATCAGAGAGGCTATGATGTTGATGTAGAAGACCTCCGTGGTGGATTCCCCTTCCGGCGGAGCTCCGGAATAGGCCCCAAGATGGGATCATGTGGATACAGAAAGTTGCGGCGGTGGAATTAGGTTTTTGGCTCCGTATCTGATCGTTTGGGGGTACGTAGGTATATATAGGAGGAAGGAGTACGTCGGTGGAGCAACGGGGGGCCCACGAGGCAGGGGGGTGCGCCCTAGGGGGGTGGGCGCGCTCCCCACCCTCGTGGCCACCTCCTTTATTTCTTGAAGTGGGGTCCAAGTCTCCTGGATCATATTCGGTGAGAAAATCACGTTACCGAAGGTTTCATTCCGTTTGGACTCCGTTTGATATTCTGTTTCTTCAAAACACTGAAATAAGCAAAAAACAGCAATTCTGGGCTGGGCCTCCAGTTAATAGGTTAGTCCCAAAAATAATATAAAAGTGGAAAATAAAGCCCCAATATGGTCCAAAACAGTAGATAATATAGCATGGAGTAATCAAAAATTATAATACGTTGGAGACGTATCAACCATGAAGACCTCCTCATGGAGAATAACTAGTTACCCTTTGTATCGTCCTTTGTTTATCGTGGATCTTGTATCTCCTCTCGTGTTTCGAGGATCTAGCACATGTGTGATTGTTCTTGTTGGTTTGAGTGATTCTCTCGTGTTTTCCCTTGTTTTTTCCCTCGTGTTCTTCGTGTTCTTAGTTGGGATCCGCTCCTTTCTTGAAAGATCGGCCATCTAGGGTTCCACCCTACATCATCTTGGTATCATGACCCACGTTGATCATGAATTTTGGAGCCCCTACTCCCTTGTTTTCTAGCCTAAGTTTGTTCATTTCATCCTAAATTCGAAAATTCCCACCAAAAATAGCCCCCAATTTTTTTTGTGATTTGTTTGTGTGATGAAGTTTTGTTGGATTTGATCCATGGATTTGCTTTGTTACAAGTGGATCTAGCTTTACCCCAATTTTCCCCACTTTGCATCCATGAAATCTCCTGTATTTTGCCCCCGAAAACATCAATTTCCGCCCCCAAAATCGAGTTCCTCGAGTTCATCCTCGGATTTGGAGCCCAGACATCAGGCCCGTAGCCCGGACACCTGGCCCCCTGGACATCCGGTCCGTAGCCTAGACATCCGGCTCTTGGAGCACATTTTCGCGCGGCGTTTTGGACATCAGGTCCCGGATATCGGGCCCCGACCCCGTATGTCCGACCCCTGGCATTTCAGCCTCCCGTGTTTCACCGTTTTGCCCATAACGTTCACATCCGGAGTCATATTTTCGCGTTCTTTAGCTCGTTGCGTAGCTATTGACATCCTCTATCCCTCTAGATAGGTTCCATCACCATTTGACTCCATAAATTTTTTGGAACTTTGGCATCTTAGCCTAGGGCTTCCACCATATCATCCGCATAACCACCACCGACTTCCGCAACCTAACCCATTTTGTTCCCCTTAGCATTTGAGGTTGTTTGAGTTGTGATTCGAATCTCCTGAGGTGTTTAGGCTACTTAAGGACCATTGTTTCTTCATCTACTACCACCATAACTTCCGCATAGGCTTGCCCACCATACACTTCCGCCACCCAACTTAACCAAATTTTGTTTGTGTTGTGAGTTACGTCTCCTAAGGTGTTTCGGCTACTTAGAGAAGGTGCTTCCAACTCCGACACCATGTATAGTCCACCACCTTACCCTCCACTTCCGCATTGCATACTCCAAAACCCATCATTGCATTTCTGCAATCCCATTTGAGCTTCCGCAAAACCACCATCGCTTTCTGCTACCACCATTTGACATTTGAGATTTTGAGTTCGCGGTTTTTTCGTTTCCTGAGGTGTTTCAGCTACTTAGGGACGAGTCTCCATCATCTTGGTATCTACATCAAGAACACCGCCACTCATCATCGCCAAGGACGGTAACCTCCATATCATCTTGGTATCGTGGTATCCCTCCATTGTATATTCCCTTGCCATTGCATTGATAACCCCTAGCCCATTTTGCGTCACTTGCCTATCGAGACTAGCCTTTGAGTATTGCCGGCAACGTAACTTGTGCACTTTAGTGATCTACACTATCCATTGCATACATACCATATCATCTTGGTATCATCATATCATCCCTTGTGTCACAAGTTTGTTCCCACATATACACAATTGCTATCTTGGTTTGTGCATTTCGCATAGTGGCCATAAAGAAAAAAAAGAATAAGCTTTTAAGCAAAGAGAAAGAGAAAGAGCAAAGAAGCTTGTAAGCAATAGCCATAGCATCATACCACATTGCATATAAGATTGTCATATATGATCATCTTGGATCATCTTGAGAGAAACACCAGGAACCATATATACATAGCGTAATTGGATAGAAGTCATTGCATTTTTTTCTCCTATAGGTTGTGCACAAGTCTCGTATGCGCCTATTGAGCAATCCTGCCAGCGTCTCTCTAGAGTTGTGCAACAAGAGCATTTTTCATGGATTCCACATTTTGAGCTCATTCCTTGGTTGCACGACCCCATTTATCTATCAGTGTGTGCGTTTCCGTGTGCCATTCATTGCTATTGGTCTACTTGTTGCACTCGTGAATTTGTGAATCTCTTTCAACATTATTGACTCTTGCTAACATTTTGCATCAAATTTTTGTGCCACTATCCTCACCGAGATCCACCATAAGCCTTATTTGTGTAGATGCGAGAAATTGACAAGATCGGTACCAATTGTTCTATTTCCTTGTTACATCATTGAGTGATCATTGATCCATTTTCAACATCGGTCAAGGTACATTTGGTATAGTTCTTCTCTTTCTCCCACTCATATTTGCTCGAGTTTTGTGATGGATAGGCAAGGCATTTCATCTCCGGTCTTCCACAACAACGACGGAGTGAACAACTACATCACCAAAGCGTCCATCTTTGGCCTACAACAACAAATGCAAGGCGCACATTCTACCTTGCGAGAATGCATCGAGAACCTTTCCATCGACATTCGTCACTCCGAAGCAAGGAAAAGGGACTACATAAACACCAAGCTTTCCGCACAAACGGAGGAGCAAGATGCAAGGATGGAGGAGATTCGGACCTTGCTGATCAATCGTTCTTCCCCTTCATCATCCTCAAGGCGACGGTGAGCAAGTCTACCATCTTCGGAGTGCCCATGCGATGCAAGCACAAGTCGTCCACGTCCACGTCTACATGGCGACCACCATCACGTTCGTGATCCACATCGTCATGAATGGCAAGTCACCTCCAAGAATCATGTGCACGACGACGACGAATGACATCTACTACGAGCTCAAGTGCGACAACAACACCATCATCGTGAAGATACTCCACAAGCGCAAACGTACAAGTCCCAACAAGCTCTACTTCACGCCAAGTCCAAGCTTCATGAGCAAAATAGAAGACCCCGAGACGAGCACCACCAAGACGGAGCTACGGCTACCACCACCACTTCGGCATCTTCTCCAAGTGCTATCAAGGCATCTTCGCCTTTGGACGTACGGCATCTTCGCCTACTTCCCACGAGTTTGTCGGCGTTCTGGGAACGGGGGTCCCCAGACTTGCCTGCCTGCGGCCTACGGCGTGGCTCAAAGGGGGCCCAGGACAGCCCATCTTCATCAACACAAGCTCAAGACCCTCGCGAGGGTTCAAGCCTCGCGGGGCAGACGACCAAGAGCTTCCTCAGGCGTGGCCTCGTCAGGCTGGCTCGTGAGGAGGCGGAGAGTTCAAGGCAGGGTACCTCGCGAGGTGCCCGTGACGCAAGCCATGACGACCAAGGGCGCCCGGTCGAGGCGCCAACCTGCGCAGCGTCCTCCTTTCCTCTTTGGTGCAAAGGGAGAAAGCACAAAGTAGAGCATCAAGCAAAGGCATCCGCTTGGTGCAACAAGACCAAGACCAGCCCCAACGACCGGAATGCAGTCATCATGGAGCCCAAGCAAAGGCGTCATCACCAGAGCCTTTGGCAAAAGCGAGGACCAACTTTAGTCAGGATAAGTGTACCCGCTGTTCCCCTTCAAAATGGCCAATTGTTGGCGCCCTTCCCGCTCAATATTTGGGAAGAGTCCCAGGGCCTTCGTCTATATAAGTAGAGCTAGCCACCATAGTAAAGGGGACGGAGGATCCAGCATTCGGAATCCAGAGTGAGAGAGAGAGAAACCCGCTCCTCAGGCTAGAGCGGCGGGATACCACTTAGCAGTTCATCACACCCACCAAGAACATTCCCTCGCGAGGCTGTTCTCCCTTGTACTGTTCTTCATCAGCCCCAGAGGCAATCCACACACCACACACTGGAGTAGGGTATTACACCACGATGGTGGCCTGAACCAGTATAAATCTTGCGTCTCTTGTGCTGTTCTTGTGAGTAGTTTAGGTCCCTGCGGTTCGGTGAGGTACGAGACGGTGGAGGGTTGGATCTCCGCCACACCCCGTAGTTCGAACCATAAGGGTCTGCGGAACCCGAAATCCGACATTTGGCGCGCCCGGTAAGTGCGCGGAATCTGCGTTCGCCACCTCGTGTCCCGTCGATCGTCATCACCATGTCCGTGACCAAGCTGGCAACCCAGATCCATGGACGGCGTGGCCCGCCCACGCAGAGCCGCTTCGCCTCGGGCGACCCGTGCCCTCGGCAGCTCGCGGTCCGCAGCGCTGCGGGCAGCGGCGACGCGACAGCCTCGACGGCTCTCACACCGCGGCAGGCGCGATCGGCAGCAAGAGCCTCCAACCACGCCGCGACCACATCATCGTACACCCGCCGGGAGCAGGCAAACTCGAGGGCCGCACTCACGGTGGCCCGAGAGCTGCTGCAGTGCAGGATGCTGGAGAGCGGCCGCGACGTCTTCTGGAAGCGAGTGGCGGAGCTCCTGGCTTCGCCGCGGGGCTCACCCTTCGCACCTAACTCCCACCTCAGCCGAGGGCGGCCCGCAGTTCGGGTTACTCCAAAGACTGCGGCCAGCACAGTTGGCGGGCGGGCGGCGGGTTGCCCCGCCCGCCCGCATGGAGAAGAAGGACCCGACGCAACTCACGGCCCTGGTGGACCGCCGCGCCACCACCCCACGGCGGGCGCGTCAAGCAGAGCAGCGAGGCACGCTCAGCACTATGGCGTGGCCTTCGGGATGACGGCGCCGGACGAATACGTGCCCCACATGATGGACCAAGGGCACCCGCATGAGGGAGAACAAGACTCGCTCCTCAGCCCAATCTGGGGGGATGGGGCGCCAGAAGCCGCGCTCTTTCAGGAGTCTCGAGACAGTCCCACTGGTCACGCCGGGGGCGACGATTATCGGGTACCGCTACTTCCTCAAGAGCAAACATACGCTAACCATAGGTCGCAGGAGGTACAGGTCGCCACGACGAGCGGCTGCCCCGCTCCCGCAGTCTCCTACCCCTCGGGAGGGGGGCGCAGGGGGCTGCCGGAGAGGGGCAGAGACCCGACATCACCACCGCGGCGTTCGGAGGAAGGCGTTCTCAGGAGGTAGGCCCTCTGCTGGGGAGGTGCCTCAGGGCCTGCCTGGCGGAGGACCCGTGGTCGCTGGGAACTGGCTGGCGACCGCTCTACCCCACCGGCGTCCTTGTTTCCGGTCGTCGTTGGTGGCACTAGAGTGTGGCGCAAGGCGGGGCCCTCGTCTGCAATATGAAGCAAGGCCGGTACACATGAAGAAGGCCCAGTGCTGTGAAGCTTCGCCGCCCGTGACACTCTCACGTAATAATGAGTGGGGCTGTACACGCCCGAGTCTCAGGGTGCCGGCCTCAGCCCCGGGGCTCCCTCCTACGCCGAGTGGCAGACTTAGCTCCGCGCTGGTGAGAAGACGTCCAAGACTAGACTAGGTGCCGGACGCGGCCTTTTTCTGCTTTCATTTGGTTTTCCCTCTCGCTGTCGTTTTCCCCTATTGGATTTAAGTTGAATTTGAGCTTGAAGATTTGCATGTATTTGGGGAAGGGTGCTTAGTCTCGCTCGAGCAAATCTCTCGCGTTTGATTACAACTCCGCCTCAGCTGCCTCCCCTCGCGAGCCCCTCGCGAGCCGGGCCAGGCCAAGCTCGCGCACAGCCCAGCCTGTCGCCGCCGCGTCTCTCCGGAGGGTTTTTGCTGCAGGTCCTACGGATTCAATCGGTAGACACTCAGATCGCCGCAGCCTTCCACAGGCTATCTCGAGGCTCGTACGAAACAAAGGTAAACCATCCAACTAACGCGCCGCTTAGCCAACCACTTGGCACGGGCGTATGGGCAATGTAACACCAGCTAATATGAAGAACACAAGTCTTACATGAGGGGCTCCCCCTCCCAAAATGCTCTCACCTCCATCAGGCCAAAACCTGAGTTCTATTCATGCAGGTAATGGAACAAGGACAATACATGATCGATCGGATAAATCCCCAATGCATCCTCGGGAAAACCTCGAGCCGTTCTTTGGCGTCGCTCGCCTCGCCGTCGCTGTTTGCGTGATCGTCGGCGGCGTCTGGGCCGTTCACCACGCCGCCCTCATCAGCGGCCATGACCACGCCGTCGTCGTCCGAAGCGAAGGCCCGGACGAGGGCATCCACGTTGTCTTCCACCGGTCGCGCTTAGGTCGCCCCGCACGGCCCGGGAAGCTGGGCGATGGCTGCGTCAAAATCAAAGTGAGGGTCCATGTCCGGAGATGGCTGAAGACACGAGAGAAGGCGCGCCGAGCAGCGCGGCTCCTCTCCTCCACCAACCTATCAGCCTAGACCGACCGCGCCTCCAGCCGCGCCACCACGTCAGTGAAGAACTGAAGGTTGCCGGCGTAGTTAACCGCGTGCGGCTGGCCTACTGCCGCCTCGCAGACGTTATCCAAGGCTACGTTAGCTCTTTCCCAGAGCGTGGCGAGCATGGGACGGTGCTTGTGCTCCAAGATTCGCCGCTGACGCATCTCGTCCGCATTACAGCGGCATAGCGGCCTCGGCCTCCTCCACCTGGGCGAAGAAGGCGCCTCGGCCTGAGAGGTGGCGGACTCCCTCTGCGCCACCTCGAGGGCGACCCGAAGAGCATCGGCCCGCCGCGTTGCCTCCTCCAGTTTGGCCCTCAAGGTGGCAGTCCTGCCCTCAGCCTCGGCCTTGATCAACCCCAACCGCTCCTCGAACTCGCGCTCGAGGCTCGAGCGCGCCGCCGCCACTCGGCGTCAGACCTCCTACATGACGCGGGCTTCCTGTGCTGCAACCTCATCCTCACTGCGCCGCCAAGCGCCTCGCTCTCCAAGCCAGATTAGCGCTGCTGCTCGGCGGCTTCAAGCGTAAGCGCCTCTTCACGCTTCTGGAGCTCCACTGAGTCGCCAGAGGCCACCTTCATCGACGCAAGGGCTGCCTCGCGCATCTCCGCTTGCTCCTCCAACGAGTGGCACCGGGCCAAGGCTTCCTGTGCCCGCTCCTCCGCCGCCTCTCGTCGCCTGTCAGCTGCCTGGGCCTCCTCGACGGCCCGAGAACAGGCCTCCCGAGAGGCTGCCAGCGACGCCTTGGCCTCTTCGTCATCAAGCTCGCGCTGGCGACGCGCAAGGGCGGCAGCGCCCTCCAGCTCGCGCCTCTCTGCGACCAGGCGCAGGCCCTCGGCCTCAAGGCGCGCGTCTTCGTCAGCGAGCTCTTCACCGAGAAGGCTCACCGCGTCGGCCGCCCTTCAAAGAAATCCTTGGCGAAGGGCTCGGCGCTCCCGGGCGCGCTCGCGCACGTCCTCCACACCATCAACCGCCCCAGGCGGGCGCCGGGAGCTACGAATCAACACTCCCCCTCCGGGCAGGGGGCTGGGGGCTGGCACCCTCGCGACGGTCGGGCGCGCCACGCCAGAAGCCCGGCCTGGAGCCAGCCCATCCCCAGACGAGGGGCGCAGGAAGCGCCTCAGCCAATCGCCGTCCACGACCAGGTGAGAAGCCCACGACAGGCTAGCTATGCCTCGGGAAGGCTCGCGAGGAAGGATCGCAAGGCACGCGGGGCCACGGCGCGCCTCGGGACGGCTCACCTCCCCAATCGCCCTCACCACAAGAGCTCCACTGCTTGGAGCACTCGAGGGCTAGGGAGGGGACGAAGCCGAGGGGGACGGCTCCTCACCCGTCTCTGTGAGCTCGGCAGGAAGGGGCCTGCAGGGCAAGGATCAGCACGAGCAGCAGAAGAATTAGGAGCTGGAGAAGAAGAATGCTTACTCATCGGTGGCGAAGTACTTCCTACGCTTCAGCAGGCGACAGGGGTAATCATCGCCCAGGGCCTCCCTTCTCTTCCTGAGGGCCTCGAAGTTCATGCGGAAACGACCCAAGATTTGAGCGCATAGATCAGCCTGCGGCGAGGGAGAAGCATCAAGGCGGCGTGCGTCAGGGGCGTCAGCCTGACGCGCACTGCTAGTCGCCTCACCAAGAGAAGCAGCAGGGGCCTCGGGGGCTCTAGCCGCGGGCGTTGTGGGCGGCTTCCTGCCGCCCTCAGCCGCAGCGGCATGAGCCTCAGGAGCTGCCCCTTCACGAGCATCACCAGGCGCTGTCACCACCATAGGATTCTCGCGAGGCCCCTGGAGACCAGCGGGGCGCAACCCCCATTCATCGAAGATAGGCATCTGGTTCACCAGATCGCCCCTGTTCCGGCAGAGGTACAGCAGGGCCCCTTCATGCTGGATGCCACCAGGGTTAGGATCGCCGGATAGGATCAGGAGCACTTTCCTTAGCGCTTCAGGCGTCAGGCCTTCTTCCTGGAGCCTCATACGATCACCAGGCCCGCCGAAGGCCCACATCCGGTGGGAGTGGCGTTGAAGAGGAGCAATGCGGCGCATCAGGAACTCCTTCACCACCTTGGGCGCCGTCCAAGAAGCGACCTCGTGAACGAAGCGGGCGCCGATCAAAGGCGAGCCGAGGGCTCGAAGCGCCTCTGGCCCCACTGAATTGGGGACATGGCGAGGTCGGCTCCGATAGCAGGGGCTGGGCACCCCACATCCACGCATACAACCACCTCTCGCGGAACTCAGCAAGGGCGGAGGCAGGCTGAAGTCAATCCACGAGGTCATTGTCTCGGCACGGCGACGAAGCTCACGACGCCAAGCATTGAGTGGGGTCGACAAGGTGCAGAGAGAAGAAGTGGCGCAGCAGGCAACCGAGGAAGGATGCCCATCATTGCCTCACAAAGCGAAGGCAAAGACCGAGAGGAGAGTAATGGACTCGGGACCTAGATGCATCATGTGGATCCGATAATGGGAAAGCACGGCATTGAAGAAATCAGAGAAGGGGAACGGTCCGCCCAGGCGTATGCCGCCGAAAATGGGACCTCGGTGACTATCCTGTCGATGGCGAAGTGGGATGCGGGCCAGGCCGTCGTTCTCCCGCATTCGTTGAAAGAGGTGGCCAGAGCCGAACTGACCTTGCCCAAGCCCTCCAGATTGAATATGATCGACGGGTCGACAGCGGAGGCCGCCGGCGGCAGCGAGCAAGGCGAAGGCGCAGGTTTCTTCCCTTTCCTTTTTCATCGGAGCCATGGCGATCGAAAGGGGGAAGGGGGGATTTGAGATTGGATTGGAAATGGAAGCTGGAGTTCGAGAGAGGGAAGGACTGGAGCGCACAAGCAGCAGAGAGGGGAACAGATGTGTGCAGCAGCGTGTCCGCCTAGCAAGGCACGAAATAAGGAGGCGTGGGGGAACAGTGCCGCCCACGTCCAATCAACCGCCACGCGTCGCCCGAGGCCGCAGGCTGTTAGGGCCCGCGACGCTTCGCACTTGCCCTTTCGCCTCTCTGCACGGCCAAGTTCGGGCACGCCGTGGGCCCAGGGGCTACTGTCGGCGTTCTGGGAACGGGGGTCCCTAGACTTGCCTGTCTGCGGCCTACGGCATGGCTCAAAGGGGGCCCAGGACAGCCCATCTTCATCAACACAAGCTCAAGACCCTCGCGAGGGGCCAAGCCTCGCGGGGCGGACGACCAAGAGCTTCCTCAAGCGCGGCCTCGTCAGGCTGGCTCGTGAGGAGGCGGAGAGTTCAAGCGGGTACCTCGCGAGGTGCCCGTGGCAAGCCATGACGACCAAGGGCGCCACGGGCGCCCGGCCAGCATGGCGTCCTCCTTTCCTCTTTGGTGCAAAGGGAGCAAGCACAAGCGAGAGCATCAAGCAAAGGCATCCGTTTCGGTGCAACAAGACCAAGACCAGCCCCAACGGCTAGAATGCAGTCATCGTGGAGCCCAAGCAGGTGTCATCACCAGAGCCTTTGGCAGGCCAGGACAAACTTTAGTGAGGATAAGTGTACCCGCTGTTCCCCTTCAAAATGGCCAATTGTTGGCGCCCTTCCCGCTCAATATTTGGGAAGAGGCCCAGGGCCTTCGTCTATATAAGTAGAGCTAGCCACCATAGTAAAGGGGACGGAGGTTCTAGCATTCAGAATCCAGAGAGAGAGAGAAACCTGCTCCTCACGCTAGAGCGGCGGGATACCACTTAGCAGTTCATCACACCCACCAAGAACATGCCCTTGCGAGGCTGTTCTCCCCTATACTGTTCTTCATCAGCTCCAGAGGCAATCCACACACCACACACTGGAGTAGGGTATTACACCATGATGGTGGCCTGAACCAGTATAAATCTTGCGTCTCTTGTGCTGTTCTTGTGATTAGTTTAGGTCCCTGCGGTTCGGTGAGGTACGAGACGGTGGAGGGTTGGATCTCCGCGGGCACCCCAGAGTTCGAACCTTAAGGGTCTGTCAGAACCCAAAATCCGACAGAGTTCTCCTACATCGACATCTTCAACAATGAGGCGACCACCTACAAGCGAGGGAGACACTTCCATCTTCGGAAGCCCCTCAAGGAAGAAGGCCGAGCATGGGAAATTCCCTCCGGTCATGGAGACGAACTACAAGGTGCCTCATCATATGGGCCTCCAACAACAAGACGGCGACAAGAAGCTCGAGCAAGGGCCATTCCCTTCGACCATGGCGACGAGCGCGAACCTCTTCAACAACACAAAGACGGCGCCCATATTGGAATCATACTCCGAGTGAAGCTACGAGACCGCACATGAGACCTTATCTTTGGTCTTGGAGGAGAGTGATGATGTGCCATCTTCGGCCTTCATCCACGGCTACGACTACGACATGATTGAGCATGGAGACGTTTGCACCTACACCTCTCCGACACCCACATATCATGAGATGACCCAATTTCCATGTGACGAGAGCCACCAACCCATGAGTGAGATGAGTGATATATGACACTGAGTGCATTTCCTATGAGAGGATGAGTTTGACCACCACTAGCCCCACACTTGAGAGCATGCCACACATCCTATGTGAGGTTGAGAGCCATTTGAGTGACTCCACCAACCATACGAGTGAACGCATCCTTGAGGGAGTGAGTGAGCCACAACACTTAGTGAGTGAGGTAGTTGACACGGCATGTGAGGCCACTATGATTTCTAACAACTTAACCTCTACTTCGAGTGTGTTTTCTTCGGTGCTAGGTCTCCTATATGATGACATGCCTATCCTCGACGAGTCCATACCTCCAATGGAGGCGAGGATGGCCATGGTGGATGATGATGCACCCCCCACATGGTTCCATCAAGATGAAGATGACAACGACTTGGTCTTCGACACCTCACCTACAACACATGAGCGATGCTCCAAAGGTAACATAGGTGATGGTGCTTCTCTTGTCCCACTAGGGAACTATCTTACCAATGATTGCTTGCATGATGTTGACACACCTATTCCCATGCTTCATGCTAGTGCGAATCCCTCATGTCATGACTTACCAATTTATGATGAATATGATGATGAGCATGTTGAGTTGCCTAGTTGTGATGCTATGCTCCATAGGATATCATGTGAAAATTCTATTGGTCACTTTATGTTTGACAATCCATTAAACTTGTCATATGCTATGAGTGAGATCTCCCATATTGCATCATTTCAATCTCAACATAGTAACTATGCATTCCCCATTAAGATAAATCCCATTTGCACTTATGGAATATATGACGAAATGATGGTCATTGGCTTTTGTTTTTCATGCGATGATATTGCTATGCTTCCTTTACATGATTTGCGCAACTCATCTACTATGGCATGCCATGATCACATTGTTCCAAATATGCATTGTTTTGGATGTTGTCAATATTCTCCATGTGATGTTTCCATTAATGCTCATGAGGAGACCCCCATAGTTTCCTCATACATATTAGGAAATTTTGATGCATTCCATACTTTGCATGATTCCCATAATTGCGTGGACCATATGCATTCCATGAATAACAATGCTCTACATATTTCTCATGATGCATTACACAATTTGAGTCTCCATTATGCTATACATAATAACAAACCTCTCATGATGGATGACATGTTTCTATATCATGCATCTCATTTATTTGAGCATTGGATATTTTGTGCTAACCAACACATGCACGTATGCATCATGATGGATGATGTGTACATATACCACGCACACACAATTTTTCCTTTGCCTTTGTTTTGTGTAGGTACTCACGTATACTCGTCAACCTCTCAATCCCAAGAGTTTACGAAACGAGCTCTTCAGAGCAACGACGATTTGGGATCTCGTGGACTATCCTTACCACCATTCCCTTCGCGCAAGGACTACGCGCATCTATTTTACTTGGCTCTCACACAACTATGGGCTATTTACCACTTGTCACCTTATGCCCATTCTATTGTGTTCACTTGCATGTTATGCTTGCTTCTATGCCTTCGCCATGCAATTGTGACCCTTGCTTGCATTTACCCATGATACACCATTATGCTACTTCTATGTGTATTTGCATGCTTGGTGGACATCCTTGTTGCTATTACCATGTTTTCCATGTGCCACATACTATTCTTTATTGTTGTGTTGGGAGAGTCATGATGTCCCATTGCTATTTACAAATGGCCTCTCGCCAATACATTGATGATATTTTACTCATATCTTGCTTTCATGCTTGTGATATGTCATGTCCATTATTCATGACCACTATTTGCACACATGACATGCTTGCCATGATTCCTCCTAGTATGTTGCATCTTCACACTACTAGCTTGCTTGACTTGATCACTATGATTGCTTGCTTGGTTGCATCACCCATGTTCCATTATTACTCGCTTTCTTGGGTTGATGACATATATGTTCATGCCTCTCACTTGATTTGTCTCGATCATTGTCTCTTGTCTCCATTAGTTGCATATCTCATATCCAATTGTATTGAATGCAACCTTACCATGCTTATTGAACTTGGAGACTTTGACACCTTACTTGTGATGCATGCTTGTTTGATTGAGCCTATTGTATTTGGTTGTTTTCGCATCATATGCCTCCATACTATGAAATAGTCCGTTGTCCTTTCTTATGATGAGCATGATGCATACACTTGTTGGGTATCTTACCACACGAATGATAGGTTTTGCACTTCCGCTAACCTCAGTTTTTTTTCCGAGTGTTTGTCATGTTCTTTCTTTTTGAACGATTCACAAGGCATTACATGAGACATATTAGGTATGTGAAGGCATACAAGATGCGCAACTCCAACATCCTTGAGAAACTCCTAAAGGTGACCTATTTCCCTTTGAGCCAACTTCACATATGTATATTGGATGGGCCATACTTTCATTGTTGTTTCCTTCTTCTTGTCTACATGATATGCATATTGGTTGGAGGACCGACATTGGAGATGGACCCTATGAACCTTCAAGTTGAGGAGTGCTCAGACTTCGTGGATGCACCACCGGACCAACACTTCTACCACGACATCGAGCTATGGTACAACACCACGCATAACAAATTTGCATCTTATGCATGGATTGACTCACATTATGATTGCCTTGTTGCATCTTGTATTTCGATGTCATCCATGATATATGATCTTGTACACTTCCTTAGCAAATTTGTTGTGTTATTTCTTGATGGCATATTCATACATCATGATCATATTACCCACCATCAATTGCATGATCACATAGTCACATTGAGCGCCAATTACCATGTTCATGCTCTTGATAAACCGTCCCATTATGACATCATTTTGCACAATGGTAGAATTTATAGCTTTGTGCATCATACCAATTGCCATACTTTTGTGTGCACAACAAATGAATTTGCTTTCATGATTGCCTTACATATCATTCTATATCATATGGCTAAGCTTCATGCACCTTGTCATGATCAATCTCGTCTGAAGAACTCATGCTTATTTGATGGACACTTTGTGTGCGCTAACCATTGTATTTCCGAGTGTCGCTTGTGTTTGCTCTTTTTGCATGTAGACCACTCCAGAGACACCTTGGATTGCGCCATGACTTCCACTCCGTCCAATTACAAGTCCGTCCACGACAACCATTTCCATGGTGATGAGGTTTTCGATCTGAGGTCGGATCTTTCCCAAGGGAGGGGAGATGATGCAGAGCATCCGACAATCATCCTCAAGTACACTATGACTACTCCCCAAGCCCCAAGTGGACATATGATGAGACCTCAAGCATATGCCATTGGACACAAGATGAACCCACTCCTAAATGCTTCCCCTTTCCATTCGTGCGAGACATGGTTGCTACCTCATGCAAAGACACTACATGTGCTCAGGAACCGAGGAGACAACCATGGACATGCTCGAAGCATAGGACAAGTCCACACGGAAGCGGATCAATAAGTGCCTCAAGTGGACTCGCCGCGGAGCTACAGCGGCCGGACATCCGGCAGGAGCCTGGACATCCGGCGCCGCCAACCAGAAGAAGACTAGAGAGAGATAGAAGCCAGGCGACTCTACAGCGGCCGGACATCCGGCCGACCCCCGGACATCCGGCGCTCCGCGACGGGCCGGACATCCGGCGCCTGCCCGAAAATCCGGCGCACACTATCCATAGAGCGGAAGAATCGTCCACTCCAGCCCGAACATCCGGCCCGAGGCCCGGTCATCCGGCTCTTCGTGAGCCGTCGGACATCTGCCCCCCAGCGCGGACATCCGGCACTTGTCTGCATACAGTGAACGGGCCAAGGGCCTATGTATCTCCCCTCTCACTTACCCCTTCACGGGTTAACACTATATATAGACCCCCTCCTCCTCCTAGTTAGGGTTAGCATTGGTTTAGCTCATATGTGAGATAGAGCTTTGGTCATCCATTACGGGTCTACTCCACGAGAGAGACCGCGGCCCCTCTACGGAGTAGATCCATTTGGATTCAAGACCTCCTCACGGAGAAGAACCGGTTACCCATTGTATTGTCCTTTATTGATCATGGATCTTGTATCTCGTCTCGTGTTTCGAGGATCTGGCACATGTGTGATTGTTCTTGTAGGTTTGAGTGATTCTCGCGTTATCTCCCTCGTTTTCCCCCTCGTGTTCTTCATGTTCTTAGTTCGGGATCCGATCCTTTCGTGAAAGATCGGCCATCTAGGGTTCCACCCTACATCATAGGATGTGGTTGTAAAGTGCTCACAGTAAAGCAAATATCAATATCTTACAAGTTCTTACCATGCGGCAGGTGGTGACAGGCAACCAGCGGTGTCAAATAACTCCGAAGATTGTGCAAAGCAATTGCCAGGGGAACGTACGTATACACGGTGTAGAAATATGTGGAGCTGGGTAGGCTATATATGGTAGCAAAAGATTAGCAATAATCAATTCAGAGATGCAATGTTGAATAAACGCTCAACGATGGTACTGTGCTGGTCCTAGGCTAGACCAGACTAGAAACGTGAGCCTAGAATACTAATGAGGTCATGGCTTAGCACAACTAGCATCAATGAAGGATACTAAGTAGCTCCGGACAGCAAGATATAAGTGAAGATCACAACAACAGTAAAGATAATAATGAAAAACAACTACCAAGCAGGATATACAACAACTTCCTCTCCAACTTACCTCTGGAAAATTTTGTGCCAATTTTTTTTGATAATTTTACTCAAGATAGGTACTGACTCAAGCTTTCAAAAGCAACAGGAATCACTCAATTCTGAGTTGATATATGGAGTCAAAAAATTCTAAAACTGGAATAAGCTGTGTTTGCGAACTTCGGAGGGTAAAAAAACCTATTTAAAAGCTGATTTTGAGGTGCCAAATATTGAACTATCTTCTGCAACTATTTAGATGCGGCTCATTGCTAGCTTTCATTTGAGTACTCGCGGAGCCAAAACGGACTTTATATGAGGAAGTTATGCATGTTTTACTAAACAGTGCGCAAAACAAATTCCATTCCGAATTCAACTACGAGATTAAGTCTAGATAGATCCGAATTTTGTTTTTTTTTCTTCTCTGTTTTTTCCCTCGCACTTTTTTTCTTCTTCTTTCTCTCTTTCTTTTCTCTGACTTTTTTTCTTTTTTTTTCGCTCTTTTTTTTCTCTTTTTTTATCTCTCCCTATTTCCACAACAAACTAGATAAAATGCAGATTGAATCAAACGAAGATGTGAACGATCTCAACTATGATGCAGCAGCGGCAGGGATAACAATGCAGCGGCGGCGTGACTAATATGAACAGAACTCGAAACTCTAAACGAACTAGACACTAAGACCAGCAACTCGACATGACGACGCAACCGATAATTCAATAATGCAAAACAATGAAAAGAAAATTGCAAAGGCTCAGACTGGTTTGGACAAAGGATGAATAGATCTAACTTTTTTGTCGCTTTTTCTTGGATAGTAGGTAAGAAAATAAATTTAATCTAGGGAAAGCTGGAAATTCTCATCGAGCAACCTGAAAACTGATACCACTTGATAGAGGCAAAGGTGTCCCGTATTTTGATGAGATGGTGTCTATCGCTTTGGAGAAAGTCGACTTTGATGATCCGACTACGAACGTGCGAGGACGTCGCGCCTTAGCAAGCGCTAAACCAACTCCGAGAGGTTATTGACCACACCGGAGCACGATCAACCTGACCATGAAGGTCTGTTTCCTGTAGACAAACGAAGAATAAGCAAGAAACTAAGATTGCAATCTGGATATTGCGAATATAAGAGGAAAGCTTTATTGATCAAGGTGGGGTTCTGTGACGCCTTTGTCTGGTCGTTGAACACAAATGAAGTACGCAAAGGTGCAGCTATGGCGAACTTTAATCTAAACAAAACCCAAGGAAAAAGCTACTAGATGGATCAACTTATATAGGAGCAAGGGGTGGCGGCCAAGGAGGTGGGAGGATGTCCCAAGGCAGCCTAAAACTAACCCTAGGTCGTACAAGGCTATTGGGCCCAAGTGGAGGTGATGCAACACGTTTGGACTTGTAGTTTGACTCGGATTCTGCTGCAGCGTCAGATTGTTTCGTCGATATCTCAACACTCCGGACGAATTTTGATGAGCACATCAATACCATTGTTACACCCACAACCCCTTCTGCTATACATACTGGACCAATTACTAGAGCTCGCACACGCCAATTGAATTATCAGGTACTTTCGTTTCTTTGTAACGATTCTAATGTTCATGAGAATATGATGCTGCCTAAATTGGATATATTTGTTTTGCTTACAAATGAAGGGCCTAGCTTGGAAAAGAAAGATGAACCTTGGAGCAAGTTCAAGCATGGAGATGATGGCATGCGCAAGGGGAACAAGAACAGAGTTACAAGTGATGATTCCAGGACTTTGAAGCCACCATAATGAGTGCATGAAGCATTGGACGAAATATACAAGATGCCACTTCATAAATTTCGACCAGAGGCTATTCTAGGTGTTGAGTCACCTTATTTTTGGGCCAGGCCCATGTAATCTCGAAATACTTGATTATAGGCAGTTCTTCATTTGCTCACAGGAAATAGACCCTCGTGGTCAGGTTGATCGTGCTCCGCGTGGTCAATAACCCCTCGGAAGTTGGTTTAGTGATTGCTAAGGCGCGACGTCTTCGCACGTTCGTAGTCAGATTGTCAAAGTCGACTCCCATAGAAAATGATTGCTATCTCATTGAAACATCAGGACACCTTCGCCTCTATCATGTGGTATCAGATTTCCAAGTTGCTCAGTGAGATTTTACAGTTTTTCATAGTTTAGATCGAGTCTATTCTTCATACCTACAGTCCACGAAAAGCCAAAAAAATTAGGGTTAGTTCATCATATCCGAACCAGTCTCAGCCTTTGCATAGTCTTTTCAGTATTTTGCTTTGTTGAATTTGCGGTTGCATCGTCATGTCTAGTTGCTGGTCTTAGAGTCTAGTCTTTTAGAGTTTCGAGTTCTGGACATAAGTTGTCACGCCGCCGCCACACCATCATCATTTCCCCTGCCATCTACCACCACCGATCCATCTCCATATACCATCACTGATCCATATCCATATACCATCACCAATCCGCATCCATATACCACCACCAATCCGTATCCATATACCACCACCGCTGCCATATCCTACCACCAATCCGAGTTCCTTTCATATTAGGTTTGTTTTCGAGATTCGTCTAATTTCCGATTCGTGTTTCTTTGCCTGAGTAGGTTTCGAAAAAAAAGAGTTTGGAGACCCCCGGGCAGTTTTTAGGCCAAAATTTTCGCAGGCAAAAATATTTTTTCCCTATCCGATTTTTAGGCTTATCTAAGTCTTTTGAGCCACGTGCCATCATAGTGATTTTTTGTCGCACTTTTTTGTCGTCGCTGCCCTGATTTCCAAAAAAAAAGTTGAAAAATTTCGTGCCCATCCTACCAGTTTGACCTGGGAAGAGTTTTGAGAAACTCACCATTATAGTGATTTTTCCCAAGAAAAAAAGAGGAGCGCAAAAAAAGAAGAGCGCCAAAAAAAACAGAGCGATTTTTTCCAGAGTGTGCTTTTCCCTTGTTTACGTGCAACTCCGTGATTTTGTTAGTGTTCTAGGCTCACGTCTCTAGCATGGTCTAGCCTAAGACCAGCACAGTATCATCGTTGAACATTTATTCAACTTTGCATCTCTGACTTGATTATTGCTAATCTTTTTGCTACCATATTATAAGCCTTCCTAGCTCCACATAAATCTACGTCGTGCATTTGACTCTCCTTGGTAATCGCTCTATCCAAGCTTTAAGAGTTTTGACTACATCGATTGCCGATCACCGCCTGCTGCTGGGTAAGAACTGGTAAGAATTTGAGATTTTCTTGACGGATTTGTGACACCCACCACCACCACCACTTGTTAGTAGTCTGTAGGATCATATTCTTTTGTGTTTCTATTTATGCTAACCATGGCAGGATCACAAGTCGATTTAGATTGACTGGGAGAACTTGACGAACAAGGAGCTTCATGATAAGTTTCAGCAAATCATGAGTGGACAGGTGCAAGATGTGCTAAACATATTTGAAGAGGCCATGGAGCAGATAGATGGCATGGAGAAGTCATTCGAAACAAAGCTCGATAACAAGTTTACTGAATTGCTTTCACGTTTTCCACCACCACCGCCGGCTGCACCTGTCGCACCTCTACAACAAGAACAACAACGTCGCCTTCCAAATCAAGTGGGGCGAGCACACCGTGTTCCCATTGACCCTGGGCAAAATTCTGGCGCCGCTGTTGATGCTTCTGTAGCTCCTGCTGCCACTGCAGAGGTGGAGGACCATTACGAGGATGAGGTTGATCAAAATCAGAACTACGTGCAACCACCAGCACCACCACCACCAGGTCGTCCTCAGGTATATCATCGCAACGTTAGGGATGCACCACCACCTGAGGTACGAGATCATGACCTTTTTTCCTAAACTGAAATTGAATATCCCACCATTTGAGGGTAGATATCTTCCTGGTATATGTTGGAAATATGCCCTAGAGGCAATAATAAAAGGATTATTATTATATTTCCTTGTTCGTGATAATTGTCTTTTATTCATGCTTTAATTGTATTATCCGGAAATCGTAATACACGTGTGAATACATAGACTACTATATGTCCCTAGTGAGCCTCTAGTTGACTAGCTCGTTGATCAATAGATAGTCATGGTTTCATGACTATGGACATTGGATGTCATTGGTAACGGGATCACATCACTAGGAGAATGATGTGATGGACAAGACCCAATCCTAAGCATAGCACAAGATCGTGTAGTTCGTTTTGCTAGAGCTTTTCCAATGTCAAGTATCTTTTCCTTAGACCATGAGATCGTGTAACTCCCGGATACCGTAGGAGTGCTTTGGGTGTACCAAACGTCACAACGTAACTGGGTGACTATAAAGATGCACTACAGGTATCTCCGAAAGTGTCTTTTGGGTTGTCATGGATCGAGACTGGGATTTGTCACTCCGTATTACGGAGAGGTATCACTGGGCCCACTCGGTAATGCATCATCATAATGAGCTCAAAGTGACCAAGTGTTTGGTCACGGGATTATGCATTACGGTACAAGTAAAGTGACTTGCCGGTAACGAGATTGAACGAGGTATTGGGATACCGACGATCGAATCTCGGGCAAGTAACATACCGATTGACAAAGGGAATTGTATACGGGGTTGCTTGAATCCTCGACATCGTGGTTCATCCGATGAGATCATCGAGGAGCTTGTGGGAGCCAACATGGGTATCCAGATCCCGCTGTTGGTTATTGACCGGAGAGCCGTCTCGGTCATGTCTGCATGTCTCCCGAACCCGTAGGGTCTACACACTTAAGGTTCGATGATGCTAGGGTTGTATGAATATGAGTATGCAGCAAACCGAAAGTATTTACGAGTCTGGATGAGATCCTGACGTCACGAGGAGTTAGGAATGGTCCGGAGGTAAAGAATTATATATGGGAAGTCGAGTTTCGCCATCGGAAAGTTTCGGGTCCACGGTATTTTACCGGACCACCGAAAGGGTCCCGAGGTCCACCGGATGGGGCCACCTATCCTGAGGGCCCCATGGGCTGAAGTGGGAGGAACCAGCCTGGTGGGCTGGTGCTTCTGGCCCCTCTGCACCTAGGGTTGGGAACCCTAGGGGAGGCGCCCACTTGCCTTGGGGCACTCCAACCCCTTGTCACGCCCCTAGGAGATCCCATCTCCTAGGGGCCGGTGCCCCAGGGACCCTATATATAGAGGGAGGGAGGGCCGCCGCACCCTTGCACTTGGCGCCTCCCTTCCCCCTTGCTACACCTCCTCCTCCCGTAGTCGCTTGGCGAAGCCCTTCCGGAACTCTGCTGCATCCACCACCACGCCATTATGCTGCTGGATCTTCATCAACCTCTCCCTCCTCCTTACTGGATCAAGGTGCGGGAGACATCATCCGCTCCGTACGTGTGTTGAATGCGGAGGTGCTGTCTGTTCGGCACTTGGTCATCGGTGATTTGGATCACGACGAGTACGACTCCCTCAACCCTGTTCACTTGAATGCTTCCGCTCGCGATCTACAAAGGTATGTAGATACACTCCTATCACTCGTTGCTAGATGAACTCATAGATGGATCTTGGTGAAACCGTAGGAAATTTTTATTTTCTCGCAACGTTCCCCAACAGTGGCATCTTGATCTAGGTATATGCGTAGTTATATATTGCTAGAGTAGAACACAAATCTGTTGTGGGCGTAGATGTTGTCAACTTTCTTGCCGATACTAGTCTTTTTTTGATTCAGCGGTATTATGGGATGAAGCGGCCGGACCGACCTTACACGCACGCTTACGTGAGACAGGTTCCACCGACCGACATGCACTAGTTGCATAAGGTGGCTAGCGGGTGTCTGTCTCCCACTTTAGTTGGAGCGGATTCGATTTAAAAGGGTCCTTATGAAGGGTAAATAGAAGTTGACAAATCACGTTGTGGCTTTTTCATAGGTAAGAAAACGTTCTTGCTAGAACCCTATTGCAGCCACGTAAAAGATGCAACAACAATTAGAGGACGTCTAACTTGTTTTTGCAGCAATTGCCTTGTGATGTGATATGGCCAAAAGTTGTGATGAATGATGAATGATATATTGTGATGTATGAGATCATGTTCTTGTAATAGGAATCACGACTTGCATGTCGATGAGTATGACAACGGCAGGAGCCATAGGAGTTGTCTTAATTATTGTATGACCTGCGTGTCATTGATTCAACGCCATGTAATTACTTTGCTTTATTGCTAAATCGTTAGCTATAGTAGTAGAAGTAATAGTTGGCGAGCAACTTCATGGAGACACGATGATGGAGATCATGATGATGGAGATCATGGTGTCATGCGGTGACAAGATGATCATGGAGCCTCAAGATGGAGATCAAAGGAGCTATATGATATTGGCCATATCATGTCACTACTATATAATTGCATGTGATGTTTATTATGTTTATGCATCTTGTTTACTTAGAACGACGGTAGTAAATAAGATGATCCCTTATAATAATTTCAAGAAAGTGTTCTCCCTAACTGTGCGCCATTGCTAAAGTTCGTTGTTTCGAAGCACCACGTGATGATCGGGTGTGATAGATTCCTACGTTAACATACAACGGGTGTAAGAGAGTTTTATACATGCAAAACACATAGGTTAACTTGACGAGCCTAGCATGTACAGACATGGCCTCGGAACACAAGAGACCGGAAGGTCGAACATGAGTCGTATGGAAGATACAATCAACATGGAGATGTTCACCGACGATGACTAGTCCGTCTCACGTGATGATCGGACACGGCCTAGTCGACTCGGATCATGTAACACTTAGATGACTAGAGGGATGTCAAATCTGAGTGGGAGTTCATTAAATAATTTGATTAAATGAACTTAATTATCATGAATATTAGTCTAAAATCTTTGCAAAATGTCTTGTAGATCAAATGGCCAACGCTCATGTCACCATGAACTTCAACGCGTTCCTAGAGAAAACCAAGCTGAAAGATGATGGCAGCAACTATTCCATTTGGGTCCTAACACGAGGATCATCCTCATAGCAGCCAAGAAACAATATGTCCTAGAAGCACCGCTAGGTGAAGCACCCATCGAGAACCAAGACGTTATGAACGCTTGGCAGTCTGCATCTTGATGATTACTCCCTCGCTCAGTGTGGCATGCTTTACAGCTTAGAACCGGGGCTCAAAAGCGTTTTGAGCAACACGGAGCATATGAGATGTTCGAGGAGCTGAAAATGGTTTTTCAAGCTCATGCCCGGGTCGAGAGATATGAAGTCTCCGACAAGTTCTATAGTTGTAAGATGGAGGAAAATAGTTACAAGGTGAGCACATACTCAAAATGTCCGGGTTGCACAACCGCTTTGTCAATTGGACATTAACCTCCTGACGAGGCGGTCATTGACAGAATCCTTGATCGCTCCCACCGAGCTGCAAGAGCTTTGTGATGAACTACAATATGCAGGGGATGGTGAAAACTATTCTTGAAGTATTTTCAATCTTTGAAGTCAGCAGAGGTAGAAATCAAGAAAGAACATCAAGTGTTGATGGTCAATAAAACCACTAAGTTCAAGAAGGGCAAGGGAAAGAAGAACTTCAAGAAGGACGGCAAGGATGTTGTCGCGTCTTGAAGCCAGTTGCCGGGAAGAAGTCAAAGAATGGACCCAAGCCTGAGACTGAGTGCTTTTATTGCAAAGGGAAGGTTCACTGGAAGCGGAACTGCCCCAAATACTTAGCAGACAAGAAGGACGGCAACACTAAAGGTATATCTGATATACATGTAATTGATGTGTGCCTTACCAATACTCGTAGTAACTCCTGGGTATTTGATACCAGTGCCGTTGCTCATATATGTAACTCACAGCAGGAGCTGCGGAATAAGCGGAGACTCGCGAAGGACGAGGTGACGATGCGCGTCGGGAATGGTTCCAAGGCCGATGTGATCGCCGTCGGCACGCTACCTCTACATTTACCTACGGGATTAGTTTTAAACCTCAATAATTGTTATTTAGTGTCAAGTTCTAGCATGAACATTGTATCAGGATCTCGTTTAAATATGAGATGGATACTCATTTAAATCCGAGAATAATGGTTGTTCTATTTATATGAGAGATATGTTTTATGGTCATGCTCCGATGGTGAATGGTTTATTCTTAATGAATCTCGAACGTGATGTTACACATATTCATAGTGTGAATACCAAAAGATGTAAAGTTGATAACGATAGTCCCACATACTTGTGGTAATCGCCGCCTTTGGTCACATTGGTGTCAAGCGCATGAAGAAGCTCCATTCGATGGACTTTTAGAGTCTCTCGATTATGAATCATTTGACACATGCGAACCATGCCTCATGGGCAAAATGACCAAGACTCCGTTCTCGGAACAATGGAGTGAGCAACCAACTTATTGGAAATCATACATACCGATGTGTGCGGTCCAATGAGCGTTGAGGCTCACGGAGGATATCGTTATGTTCTCACTCACCGATGACTTGAGTAGATATGGGTATGTCTACTTGATGAAACACAAGTCCGAGACCTTTGAAAAGTTCAAGGAATTTCAGAATGAGGTAGAGAATCAACGTGACGAAAAATAAAGTTCTTACGATCAGATCGTGGAGGAGAATATTTAAGTCACGAATTTGGTACACACTTAAGGAAATGTGGAATTGTTTCACAACTCACGCTACGCTGGAACACCCAGTAACGGTGTGTCCGAACGTCGTAATCGCACTCTATTGGATATGGTGCGATCTATGATGTCTCTTACAGATTTACCGCTATCATTTTGGGGATACGCTCTAGAGACAGCTACATTCACTTTAAATAGGGCACCATCTAAATCCGTTGAGACGACACCGTATGAATTATGGTTTGGGAAGAAACCTGTCGTCGTTTCTAAAAGTTTGGGGATCCGATGCTTATGTCAAGAAACTTCAACCTGAAAAGCTCGAACCCAAGTCGGAAAAATGCGTGTTCATAGGATACCCTAAGGAAACTATTGGGTATACCTTCTACCTTAGATCCGAAGGCAAGATCTTTGTTGCCAAGAACGGATCCTTTCTGGAAAAAGAGTTTCTCTCGAAAGGAGTAAGTGGGAAGAAAGTAGAACTTCGATGAAGTACTACCTCTTGAACCGGAAAGTAGTGCAGCTCAGAAAATGTTCCTGTGGTGCCTACACCGACGGAGAGGAAATTAATGATGATGATCAAGGTACTTCGGATCAAGTTGCTACCGAACTTCAGAGGTCCACAAGGACACGTTCCACACCAGAATGGTATGGCAACCCTGTCCCGGAAATCATGTTGTTAGACAACGGTGAACCTTGAACTATGAAGAAGCGATGGCGGCCCAGATCCCAACAAATGGCTTGAAGCCATGCAATCCGAGATAGGATCCATGTATGAAAACAAAGTATGGACTTTGACAGACTTGCCCGATGATCGGTGAGCGATAGAAAACAAATAGATCTTTAAGAAGAAGACGAACGCGGATGGTAATGTTACCATCTATAAAGCTCGACTTGTCGCTAAGGGTTATCGGCAAGTTCAAGGGGTTGACTACGATGAGACTTTCTCTCCCGTGGCGAAGCTGAAGTCCGTCCGAATCATGTTAGCAATTGCCGCATACTGTGATTATGAGATATGGCAAATGGACGTCAAAACAGCATTCCTTAACGGCCATCTTAAGGAAGAACTGTATATGATGCAGGCTGGAAGGTTTTGTCGACCCTAAGAATGCTAACAAGGTATGCAAGCTCCAATGATCCATTTATGGGCTGGTGCAAGCATCTCGAGTTGTAACATTCACTTTGATGAGATGATCAAAGCGTTTGGGTTTATCTTGAGACTTATGGAGAAGGCTGCGTTTACAAGAAAGTGAGTGGGAGCTCAGTAGCATTTCTCATATTATATGTAGATGACATACTTTTGATGGGAAATGATATAGAACTTTTGGACAACATTAAGGCCTACTTGAATAAGAGTTTTTCAATGAAGGACCTTGGAGAAGCTGCTTATATATTAGGCATCAAGATCTATAGAGATAGATCGAGACGCCTCATAGGTCTTTCACAAAGCACATACCTTGAAAAGATATTGAAGAAGCTCAAAATGGATCAGTCCAAGAAAGGGTTCTTGCTGTATTACAAGGTGTGAAATTGAGCTCGGCTCAATGCCCGACCACGACGAGAAGATAAAGAAGAGATGAGTGTCATCCCCTATGCCTCAGCCATAGGATCTATTATGTATGCCATCTGTGTACGGACTGATGTAAACCTTGCCGTAAGTTTGGTAGGAAGGTACCAAAGTAATCCGGCAAGGAACACCGGACAATGATCAAGAATATCCTGAAGTACTGAAAAGGACTAAGGACATGTTTCTCGTTTATGGAGGTGACGAAGAGCTCGTTGTAAAGGGTTACGTCGGCGCTTAGCTTCGACACGCATCTGGATGACTCTAAGTCACAAACCGGATACGTGTATATGTTAAATGGTGGAAGCGATGAATTGCGGTACCAAGCGAAGCGTCGTGGCGGGATCTACATGTGAAGCGGAGTACATGGCATCCTCGGAGGCAGCAAATGAAGCAATTTGGGTGAAGGAGTTCATCACCGACCTAGGAGTCATACCCAATGCGTCGGGGCCGATCAAACTCTTTTGTGACAACACTGGAGCTATTGCACTTGCCAAGGAGCCCAGGTTTCACAAGAAGACCAGGCACATCAAGCATCGCTTCAACTCCATTCATGAGAATGTTCAAGATGGAGACATAGAAATTTGCAAAGTGCATACGGATCTGAATGTCACAGATCCGTTGACTAAACCTCTTTCACTTGAACGCTTCCGCTCTATGGGTGTTCGATTCATCACAATGTAACTAGATTATTGACTCTAGTGCAAGTGGGAGACTGTTGGAAATATGCCCTAGAGGCAATAATAAAAGGATTATTATTATATTTCCTTGTTCGTGATAATTGTCTTTTATTCATGCTTTTATTGTATTATCCGGAAATTGTAATACACGTGTGAATACATAGACTACCATATGTCCCTAGTGAGCCTCTAGTTGACTAGCTCGTTGATCAATAGATAGTCATGGTTTCCTGACTATGGACATTGGATGTCATTGATAACGGGATCACATCATTAGGAGAATGATGTGATGGACAAGACAATCCTAAGCATAGCACAAGATCGTGTAGTTCGTTTTGCTAGAGTTTTTCCAATGTCAAGTATCTTTTCCTTAGACCATGAGATCGTGTAACTCCCGGATACCGTAGGAGTGCTTTGGGTGTACCAAACGTCACAACGTAACTGGGTGACTATAAAGGTGCACTACGGTATCTCCGAAGTGTCTGTTGGGTTGTCATGGATCGAGATCGGATTTGTCACTCCGTATTACGGAGAGGTATCATCGGGCCCACTCGGTAATGCATCATCATAATGAGCTCAAAGTGACCAAGTGTTTGGTCACGGGATCATGCATTACTGATGCGAGTAAAGTGACTTGCGGTAACGATATTGAACGAGGTATTGGGATACCGACGATCGAATCTCGGGAAAGTAACATACCGATTGACAAAGGGAATTGTATACGGGGTTGCTTGAATCCTCGACATCGTGGTTCATCCGATGAGATCATCGAGGAGCTTTTGGGAGCCAACATGGGTATCCAGATCCCGCTGTTGGTTATTGACCGGAGAGCCGTCTCGGTCATGTCTACATGTCTCCCGAACCCGTAGGGTCTACACACTTAAGGTTCGGTGACGCTAGGGTTGTATGAATATGAGTATGCAGCAAACCGAAAGTTGTTCGGAGTCCCGGATGAGATCCGGACGTCACGAGGAGTTTCGGAATGGTCCGGAGATAAAGAATTATATATGGGAAGTCGAGTTTCGGCCATCGGGAAAGTTTCGGGGTCCACCGGTATTGTACCGGGACCACCGGAAGGGTCCCGGGGGTCCACCGGGTGGGTCCACCTATCCTGGAGGGCCCCATGGGCTGAAGTGGGAGGGGCACCAGCCCCTGGTGGGCTGGTGCGCCCCCCCTGGGCCCCCCTCTACGCCTAGGGTTGGGAACCCTAGGGGAGGGGGCGCCCCACTTGCCTTGGGGGGCACTCCAACCCCCTTGGCCGCCGCCCCCCCTAGGAGAGATCCCATCTCCTAGGGCCGGCGCCCCCCTGGGGACCCTATATATGGAGGGGGGAGGGAGGGCAGCCGCACCCTTGCACTTGGCGCCTCCCTTCCCCCTTGCTACACCTCCTCCTCCCGTAGTCGCTGGGCGAAGCCTGCCGAACTTCTCTGCATCCACCACCACGCCGTCGTGCTTTGGATCTTCATCAACCTCTCCCTCCTCCTTGCTGGATCAAGGTGCGGAGGCGTCATCCGCTCTGACGTGTGTTGAACGCGGAGGTGCTGTCCGTTCGGCACTTGGTCATCGGTGATTTGGATAACGACGAGTACGACTCCCTCAACCCCGTTCACTTGAACGCTTCCGCTCGCGATCTACAAAGGTATGTAGATGCACTCCTATCACTGTTGCTAGATGAACTCATAGATGGATCTTGGTGAAACCGTAGGAATTTTTTTATTTTCTGCAACGTTCCCCAACAGTATATATCTTACTTGGGAGTTAGAAACTGAACAACGTTTTACATGTTTACATTATCCCGAGGAGAGACGTGTTCCTGCTGCTGTTTGTGCTTTCACTAGTTTTGCATGTGTTTGGTGGTCTGAACATTGTAGAATTCCACCTACTTGGGTTGCTTTGAAAACTGCTGTGCGTACTCGTTCGGTTCCACCATATTATCAACGTGAATTATGATGCGGTGCATCCTACGGACATCACCATGTCAAGAGTCCATTTGGCAAGTGACACGTGCGACATCTACTTCACATACACAAAGGTGAATCATCTCCTTTCCCCGTGCTCACTTGACCCCTTCGAGGATGGTATACTACTTGACACTTCTCCCATGTGCATGCATAGGTATTGTCGGAACGCTACGGACGATGTGGAGGAGTGCAAGCGCCAAGGGACACATACACCATCCGCAAGGGAAGCGTGGAAACGAAGACGGAAGAAGAGCTGCCAAAGAAGCTACAGCGAGCGGACGTCCGGCCCACACCGGACGACCAGCCAGCTGTAGCAACCAGACCTCAAACAGTCTGACCTCTGTGCTCAGGTGTCATCCCTGGATCAGTATTGCTGACACCACACAGTACTTGAAGGATTTATAATAGAGTAGCAATCACATACTTATTACATTGAGTGTCTCAAAAGAGAAATTAACAAAATAAATATGGCTTAAGGCCATCTAATAACGATAACAATGAAGGCTTGGAAGAATAAGCGAGTCCATCAACTCCAACGGCATCATCGAGTATAGAACCACGACCTAAGCAACTTACTCGTCGTTGCGAAAAGTCTGCAACATGAAACGCGTTGCAGCCAAAACGGTCGACACATGGAATATGCTGGCAAAGTAACACATAGAGAGTAATGAAAGAGTAAGCCTATACTACATGCATATATGGCTGGTGGAAAGCTCTATGGTTACAGTTTTGCGTAAAGCCAATTTTTCCCTACTGCAAAGGAATAAATTTTATTTAACTATCATGGTGGTTGTTAAACATTGAGAATGGTTGACAGCATCCTCAATCCCAAATAAAAGTAATCATTAACAACCCAACAATATTAATTAGAGTAACATGACGAGATTCACATGATATCCAAGTACTAGATACTCAAGATGTCCATAACCGGGGACACGACTAATCATGATTAGTTTATACATTCTGCAGAGGTTTGTGCACTTTTCCCCACAAGACTCGATCTCCTCCGTTTGGTTTCTCGCACTACATGGTGTTTGAGAAACGGATGACCGAGGCATAATTTTTCAGAAGCACTTGCACCTTACGTAATGGGTAGACCGTACCAACCTACAACCCCTACATCAGCTAGTCTACCACTGTAAGAGTTCGCACGACTTATTCAACTATGCTAGAGCCCATAGTAGCATGTGGCTGCACACGGAAGTTTATAGCATGAATAATCTCATGATCCCTTTGAGCCTGGGTGGCGGTCCGAAGAAAAATAGGCAAATCTCGAAACCAGTACCTCAATCCACCCAGATGTGTATTTAAGTTGCCACCTTAAGTAAACCATTAATTAACAATCTCACATCTGTCATGGATACACTCACCCAATCCACCTCTACTAGCATAGCATGGCATAATAAGCAAACGTAGAAGTAACTCCATGCAAGCATACAATCCTGGTCATGTATATCTTAGCCAATTTGGCACTACTGTAGGTAGTCTTTACTGGTATGAAATGAGCTACCTTCGTCAAACGATCGACTACAACCCAAATCGAGTCATAGCCTGAACGGGTCCTGGGCAATCCCGTGATGAAATCCATGCCTAGTTTATCCCACTTCCATTCGGGTATAGGCAATGGCTGTAACAATCCTCGGCTTCGATGTTACGCCTTCACTCTCGACACACATCACAAACTGCTACATACTCTGCAATATCCTTCTTCATTCCGGTCCACCAGAAAGTATCCTTCAAATCCAAATACATCTTAGTGTTTCCGGGGTGGATCGAATACGGCGAATCATGTGCCTCTTGCAAAATCAACTTCCGAATCTCCGGATCACTTGGTACGTAAACGCGGTCCTCAAACCATAAGGTATCGTGCTCATCCTCATGAAATCCCTTTGCTTTTGTCTTGCTCATCTTCTCCTTAATAGAAGCAACTTCCTTATCTGTCCTTTGAGCTTCTCTGATTTTATCCATCAAAGTAGACTGAATCTCCAACGCTGCTACATAGCCTCTCGGAACTATTTCCAAACATAGCTCCCGGAATTCCTCAGCTAATTCTTTTGGTAAACCTCCGGTCATTAGGATGTTGACATGACTCTTATGGCTCAACGCGTTTGCTACCACGTTAGCCTTTTCGGGGTGATAATGCAATCTCATATCGTAATCTTTAATAAGCTCCAACCATCTCCTCTGCCTCAGATTTAACTCCTTCTGCGTGAAGATGTACTTCAAACTCTTGTGATCCGTATACACCTCACAATGATTTCCAATGAGGAAATGCCTCCATGTTTTCAAGGCATGCACTACGGCTGCTAACTCCAAATCATGCATCGCATAGTTTAATTTGTGAGGTTTCAGTTGTCGTGAAGCATACGAAACAACTCTTCCCTCCTGCATAAGCACTGCTCCAAGTCCTCGTCGTGAAGCGTCGCAATACACCTCATAATCTTTAGTCTGGTCTGGCAAAATCAACACTGGTGAGGTAACAAAACGTTTCTTCAACTCTTGGAAACTAGCCTCACACTCCTCAGTCCATATAAACTTGGTATCCTTCTTCAATAATTCTGTCATAGGCTTTGCAATCTTCGAGAAATTCTTAATGAATCTCCGGTAGTATCCTGGGAGTCCAAGGAAACTCTGGATCTCTCCAACTGTTGTTGGCGCTTCCCAGTTTGTCACCGTGGCAACTTTGGTGGGGTCTACTGTTATACCTTCTCCGGATATAACATGTCCGAGAAATCCAACTTCCTTCAACCAAAACTCACACTTGCTGAACATGGCATACAACTGATGTTCTCTGAGCTTCTCGAGTACCAAACGCAAGTGCTCCTTATGTTCTTCTTCATTCTTTGAGTAGACCAAAATATCGTCAATGAATACCACGCATTTAACTTATCCAAAAACTCCATAAACACCTTGTTCATCATGTTCATAAAATAGGCTGGGGCATTAGTCAGACCAAATGACATAACGGTATACTCATACAGCCCGTACCTGGTGGTAAAAGCCGTCTTAGGTATATCATGCTCCCGAATCTTCAACTGATGGTATCCTGATCGCAAATCGATCTTGGAAAATACCTTAGCTCCTTGCAATTGGTCAAACAAATCGTTGATCATCGGCAACTGGTATTTGTTCTTAATGGTCACTTCATTCAATCCTCGATAATCAACAACCATTCTTAATGATCCATCCTTCTTCTCCACTAGAAGTACTGGCGATCCCCAAGGTGAAGAACTTGGGCGAATAAAGCCTTTGTCCAGCAACTCCTTAATCTGCTTCTTAATTTCCTCCAAATCTTGGGCTGGCATCCTATACGGTCCTTAGATATCGGCCCAGTGTCTGGCAGTAGTTCAATCAGAAACTCAATGTCTCTGTCCGGCGGCATGCCTGGCAACTCTTCCGGAAACACATCCGGATAATCCCTTACCACTGGTACTTCCTCCTGCTGACTCACGATAAGGAGTTTACATGTCCCCTCCTCGGCTCATGCCGTGATACATACTTGATTCTCCTTCCTTCTGGGGTGGTAAGCAAAATCGACTTACTGGCGCAATCAATATTCCCTCCGTACTTTGATAACCAATCCATGCCTTATATCACATCCAATCCTTGGGATTCCAAAACTATTAGGTCCGAGGGAAATAAGTAGTTTCCAATCCTTAATGGCAGTCGATCGCACCATATACTTGCCATATATTCCGCTCCAGGTGAGGTTACTAGCATGGGTGACCTAAGGGCTTGGGTTGGTAATTTATACTTATCCACAAATCCCCTTGATATGTATGAATGCGATGCACCAGTATCAAAAAGAACAACTGCAGTAAATGTCATAACCAAAAACTTACCTATTACTACGTCTGGCTGAGCTTCAACCTCCTCCACGGTAACGTGGTTCACCTGTCCCATGTTGAAAGGGTTCGGCTTCTTTCCTGAGCTTCCATTGTCATTACCATTTTGGGCTTCTGGACATTCATTTGCATAATGCCCAGTCTTACGGCACTTAAAACAAGTGATATGGCTCAGGTCTACCTTGGATGGTGTTGACGGGTTGGTGCGGTTTTGTCCATTGCTTCCTCCATTCCCGTTTCCATTCTTTGTGACATTATGATTGTGTGAGCTACCTCCTCCATGAGTATGCTGAAATTGCCCTCCTGGCTTCGGGGTAAAGCGTAGTTTCACCGAGCTCCAGAGTTATACTTCCCTGTCCATACTTTCTCTTGCGATTTTCAATCTGCCGCTTCCCTTCAATCATAAGAGCACGGTCTACTAACTCCTGGTAGTTATTGAAGGTGGCTACCATCAACTGCATGCTCAGCTCATCATTCTGTCCTTCTAGAAACTTCTCCTGCTTAGCTGCGTCCGTAGCAATGTCATCTGGGGCATAACGTGCTAGCTTACTGAAGTCATCCACATACTGGCCAACTGTCCGTCCTCCTTGGAGCAAGTTGCGAAACTCACGCTTCTTCATGGCCATAGCTCCTGTTGAAACATGGGCGACGGAAAGCTTCTTTGAAACTGATCCCATGTGACAGTGTCTACATGGTAAGTGGCTGTAAAATTCTCCCACCATGTTGCTGCGGGTCCTTCAAGCTGATGTGCGGCAAATTTCATCTTTTCCCCATCTGTACATCCTGCAGTAGTCAACTCCCTCCCTATCTTGCGGAGCCAATCATCTGCTACTATCGGCTCGGTGCTACTGGAAAACACCGGCGGATTCAGCCTTAAGAAACGGGTCAAATGGTCAGCGGTGGTGGTGGTGGTGGGTTGTTGTTGTTGTTGTTGTTGTTGTTGCCTTGGTTCTGTACCAATGTTTGAATCAAGGCATTCTCTGCTGAATCAACTGAGTGATCTCCGTGGAAAACAAATCCGGGGTCGTGTCTCGGAGGCATCTGAGGGGTTTATAGAGAAGACGAGAGTTAAGAATAGAATGAGGTCTAGGGAGAAAACACTACCCATATGCACATGAGACAAAAACACACAATATCACTCCAATCAAATCAAACAAGGGCATACAACGGTCTAACTATCGTTACAAAGTGTTGGGACTAAAACTAATTTTTTTAATGTGGGAATTTCTACTACTGTTATGGTGGTCAACTAGAAAAATTGCTCCGATAAAGACTCCATGATATCTGCTCCAGCTTCGTCTTCAAAATCATCATCACTAGGATCGGAATCGGTGTCGTCGATGATGATGTAGTTCTCTGGACAGGTGCAATCTTTATCTTCTCCTCCGGGTGCTGAATTCCCCATGAGTTCTTCAATCTTCTCCTCAAGATCGCCATTTTGTCTCACTAGAGCTACAATCTCCTCCATGTAGTCCTTGCGAGTGGCCTTCAGTTCTCCTTCTAGTTCGATAATTTTGTCTTTTGCTTTCTTCAACTCCATCATGTCTGCGCACATCCGGTTCTCCAAGGCGTCAAATGTGCTGATTTAACTCTTGGATGAAAGCTGCAATGGATCGATCCTTCTTAGTGCTAACTATCTCCCATTGTTCATCTCGGCGTCCGCAAATCTGGTAGATAGTATCCTTGAGGTCATCTTGGTAAACTTCTCCAATGCGTCCCATGGTTATGTGAGCTGCCATGCTCTTTCCCAGACTCCAGGTTGGTGCATTAAAAACACACTCTATGGGCTCCGTGACTGGCGCGAACGTCTTTCCGGGAACTTGAGCTTTAATCTTCCAGCGCTCCTCTTTGGGTAAAGTGGAATTGTAGGTCCCGGTGAAGCTTGGTATTCCGATGTTCAGGTACTTAGTGACTTCCTTCAGGTGTCGTCCAAAGGGTGTATCTTCATCCGGCTAGGTGAACTTGATCCTCGCTTCCGTCATCCTAAAAGAGTAGAAAAGATGAGGAGTCAGAAATGAGAAGAGAGTAGTGATCTAGGGCTTTTAGCTTAGTGGTCGTGTCCTACAGTCAGCGTGTGCTCTGATACCATCTTTGTAGCGACCAGACCTCAAACAGTCTGATCTCTGTGCTCAGGTGTCATCCCTGGATCAGTAATGCCGACACCACACAGTACTTGAAGGATTTATAACAGAGTAGCAATCACACACTTATTACATTGAGTGTCTCAAAAGAGAAATTAACAAAATAAATATGGCTTAAGGCCATCTAATAACGATAACAGCGGAAGGCTTGGAAGAATAAGCGAGTCCATCAACTCCAACGGCATCACTGAGTATAGAACCACAACCTAAGCACCTTACTCGTCGTCTGAAAAGTCTGCAACATGAAACGTCAGAGCCGAAAACGGGTCAAGACATGGAATATCTTGGCAAAGTAACACATAGAGAGTAATGAAAGAGTAAGCCTATACTACATGCATATATGGCTGGTGGAAAGCTCTATGGTTACGGTTTTGCGTAAAGCCAATTTTTCCCTATCGCAAAGGAATAAATTTTATTTAACTATCATGGTGGTTGTTAAACATTGAGAATAGTTGACACATCCTCAATCCCAAATAAAAGTAATCATTAACAACCCAACAATATTAATTAGAGTAACATGACGAGATTCACATGATATCCAAGTACTAGATACTCAAGATGTCCATAACCGGGACACGGCTAATCATGATTAGTTTATACACTCTGCAGAGGTTTGTGCACTTTTCCCCACAAGACTCGATCTCCTCCGTTTGATTTATCGCACTACATGGTGTTTGAGAAACGGATGACCGAGACATAGTTTTTCAGAAGCGCTTGCACCTTACGTAATGGGTAGACTGTACCAACCTACAACCCCTACATCAGCTAGTCTACCACTGTAAGAGTTCGCACGACTTAGTCAACTATGCTAGAGCCCATAGTAGCATGTGGCTGCACACGGAAGTTTCTAGCATGAATAATCTCATGATCCCTTTGAGCCTGGGTGGCGGTCAGAAGAAAAATAGGCAAATCCACGGAAACCGGTACCTCAATCCCCAGGATGTGTATTTAAGTTGCCACCTTAAGTAAACCATTAATTAACAATCTCACATCTGTCATGGATACACTCACCCAATCCACGTCTACTAGCATAGCATGGCATAATAAGCAAACGTAGAAGTATCTCCCAAAGGTTTGATAATAAACAGGTAATAGGTACTACCTCATCTACTTCCCATTCCACAATTTAATTAGATCCTAATCATGCAATGTTTGAGGATTGATCTAATGCAATAAAACTGGGTAGTAGAAAAGGTATGATCAAAGTGTTACTTGCCTTGCTGATGATCCGCGAAACCTAGAGACTCGAAGTAACAAGCGGCGCACTCCGGATAATCTATCGCAGACAAACAAACAAGCATACAATAAGTACTCATCTAATGCACGGTTAAAACTCAAACAAAAGATCTAACCAGAAAGTTCAACTTAAGAACTCCGGTTTGCAAAAAGAATCAAATCAAACGAAGCAACGGAAGTCAAACGGCGAAAGAAAACAGCTCCATTTGACTAATCTGGATCTAAGTCAAATTTTACAGAGGCAAAAACTTGTTAAAGTTGGTTATTCGGAAAGAGGGTTTCGAGACGAAACTCCAGGCGCTTGAATTGCCTGATTCCGATAAACGAGCGAAAAGTTATACTAAAACAAAACTCGGATCGGAAATCGCGATCAGAAAAATCGCGGATTAAAACCGAGAAAAAGAAAAACGACGAACAGGTTAACCAACGAACGTTCGTTAACTAGATCTAATCTGATGAACACGTTCGTAAAAACGAACGAACGAGTGAACGCTCGCTATTTAACCGAACCGAAAATAAATAAACCGATCTAATAAAAAAACCGGAAACAAAAAAACCGACAAAAACCGACGGAAAACCGAATGGTTTTTTTCTAAAAAAGTGGCGGCACGGATTTCGAGGCACCTCGGGCGGCGGGGTCGGCCGCTCCGGCGGCGGCGGCAGCGGGCGCTAGGGTTTGGGGGCGCGGGGCAGCTCGGGCTGGGCTGGCTCTCCCCCCGGCTTATACAGCCTACCGGGCCGGAGTCCCGGTCGAACACGGCCCGTAGGTCGGTTCGTTTTTTTAATAAATAATTTCGCGCAGAAAAACAAACGAAAGAAATACTAAACGGACTCCAAAAATCCCGAAAGAAATTTTCCCCGACTTCTAAAATCAAGCCGGACAAGATGAACATTTATTTGGGGCCTAAATGCAATTCTGGAAAACACACATTTTTCCTAAATTCAAATAAAATGGCGAAAAACTCCAAAATAAAATCTTATTTGATTTTATTATTAAATACTCATTATTTCTTTATTTTGGGAAAGTCATTTTATTCCATGTCTCATATTTTTGTAATAGAAATAATTGAAGATAAAATAATTAAAATCAAATAATCCTATTTTCAAAATTTGAGAAAACTCAAATATGAAAATAACGAAATCCCCAACTCTCTCCGTGGGTCCTTGAGTTGCGTAGAATTTCTAGGATCGAGCCAACAATGCAACAAAATATGATATGCAATGATGATCTACGTATAACATTCCAAATTGAAAATTTGGGATGTTACACCAGCAAGCGGACGACCGACGCCTGAAGCCCAGCCGACGCCTGCTATAGCACCTACCAGCGAGCGGTCATCCGGAATCCACCGGACGACCGGTAATATTAACGGAAGTCTGAAGACACCGGACGTCCGGTGCCTCATCAACAGAACAGTTTCAGCGGACGTCCGACGACTAGCGGACGATCGTCCCTCTGAGCCACCGGACGATCGGTACCACCAGACGGCCGGTACACTGTCTTGTGATGCGGGCCTTTGTCCTTGTATCTCTCTCCCACTTACCCCTTCGAGGCTTAGACTATAAATAGTCCTTCCCCTCATCCTTTCTAGGGATAGAAAAGTGATATCTCATTTAATAGAGAGCTTTGCTCCTTGTACCACTCTACTCTACTCTTGAGAGAGAGAGACTACCACTCCCATGGAGTTCAAGACCACCATGTGAGAAGATCCTGCGGGATATGTCCAAGACCCCTCATGGGAAGATCCTCCTAGGATATAATCAAGACCTCAACTCCTCCAAGGATTGGGATGAACGCTACCTTGTATCTTTCCCTTTGTTGTTCATGTACCTTGTGGATCTTGTGTGTTTGATTGTCTAGTGGATGTGTGATTGGACTTATTCTTGAGTGTCTCCCCTTGTGTTTTCTCTCCGTTCTTCACCGTGTTCTTCGTGTTCTTCGAGGGATCCCGCTCCTTTCGTGAAAGATCGGCCACCTAGGGTTCTACCCTACATCATCTTGGCATCATGAGCCACGTTGATCACGATTTCGGAGCCTCCACGTTGTGTTTTCTAGCCTAGTTTTGTTGATTTCGTCCTAAATTCGAAAATTCCCCACCAAAAATAGCCCAAATTTTTTTTGTGATTTGTTGGTTTGATGATGTTTTGTTGATTTTGATCCATGGATTTGCTTTGTTTCGAGTGGATCTAGCATCTCCCAAAGTTTCCCCATCTTACATCCACAAAATCTCGTCCATTTTGACCCCAAAATCCCCAAATTCCGCCCAAAATCGCGTCGCGGAGCTCAAATCCCGTGTTGACCCCGACCCACCGGACGACTGCCACTTTACCGGACGTCCAGAGCCCCAGGAACCACTGGACATCCGCTACTTACCGGACGTCCGACATCCCATTCCAGAATGAAATTAGCAGATTTCCGAGCTCACCGGACGTCCGCCCACCAGACATCCATCCAATTTCGGACGTCCGGCCACTGGACATCCGTCCATTTCCGGACGTCCGCTACCTGTAGATATCAACTTCGGCTGATTTTTGTTGTCCATAACTAATTCATCCAAATTCCGATTTTGACGTTCTTTAGCTCGTTTTGAAGCTCTTGATACCCCCTTCCCACAAAAATACCACCAACATCATTTGACTCCATCAATTTTTGTGAATTTTGGCATCTTTGCCTAGGGCTTCCACCACATCATTCGCTACACCACCACCGACTTCCGCAACCTAACTAATTTTGTTCCCCGTATTGCATATGTGGTTGCTTGAGTAGTGATTCGAGTCTCCTAAGGTGTTTCGGCTATTTAGGGATGGCTGCTTCTTCATCAACCACCTCCACCACTTCCGCATAGGCTTGCCATCATACACTTCCACCCCAACTTAACCCAATTTTGTTTGAGCTTGTTTGAGTTGTGGCTTGTGTCTCCTAAGGTGTTTCGGCTACTTAGGGACGGTCACTTCAACATTGACTCGCATAACCCATCATTCCACTTCCACATTGCCAAGTGCAATAACACCTCCGATTTCCGCTACCATGATTTGACTCTTGTCATTGAGATTTTGAGTTCGCGGTTTTACCGTTTCCTAAGGTGTTTCGGCTACTTAGGGACGAGTCTCCATCATCTTGGTATCAACATCAAGAACACCGCCACTCATCATTGCCAAGGACGGTAACCTTGATGACACCATTGTATATTCCCTTGCCATTGCATTGATAACCCCTAGATATTTTGCGTCACTTGCCTATCCAGACTAGCCATTTGAGTATTGCCGAGAACGTTACTTGTGCACATTAGTGATCATCGATACACCTTCCATTGCATACTTACCATATCATCTCTTGTGTCACAAAGATTGTTCCCGCATATACACAATTGCTATCTTGGTTTCTGCATTTCGCATTGTGGCCACATAAAAAAAGGAAAAAGAATAAGCTTTTAAGCAAAGAAAAAGAGAGCAAAGAGCTTGTAAGCAAGTGCCATAGCATCATAGTTCATTAACATATATCATACTCGATCATCTTGGATCATCTTGTGCTAAAGCACCGGAACATACATACATAGCATACTTGGGATAGCAAGTTTATCCATTTTGCATCTTATAGGTTGTGCACAAGTGTCGTATCCGCCTATTGAGCAATCGTGCTAGCGTCTCTCTTGAGTTGTGCAACACGAGAGTTTTCTGTGGATTCCACATTTTGTGCTCATTCCTTGGTTGCATGACCCCATTTATATACCCGTGTGTGCGTTTCCGTGTGCCATTCATTGCTATTGGTCTACTTGTTTCACTTGCGAATTTGTGAATCTCTTTCAACATTATTGACTCATGCTAACATTTTGCATTAAATTTTTGTGCCACTATCCTCACCGAGCTCCTCCATAAGCTTTAGTTTGTAGGTATGAGTGAACAAGTCCAGTACCAATTCCACTATTCTTTCATCTCACATTGAGTGAAACGGGATACATCCTCAACTTTGGGAAAAGGTAACTTGGTATTGTTTATCTCATTTCCTACTCACCTCTACTCAAGTCTTGTGATGGATAGGCAAGGCATTTCACCTTCGGTCTACAACAACAACGACGAGTTCGATGCCATAAATAACTCCACCGACGCCAAGATGCAAGCCCAAATGGAGGAGATCAAAGCCCTCATCAAGTCCTACAAGCGATCTTCCTCATCTTCAAGAAGACGCTCAAGAGCACATGCTTCCGAGCTACCATCTCCGGCAAGATCACATCGGCATCGACACCATCAACGATAAGAACGTGAAGGTCAAGAGCTCTACAGCAACAACCGCTCTATGGCTTCACCATCTCCCTTGGCATCTTCGCCAAGCAACTACAAGGCATCTTCGCCTACGGACGTACAGCATCTTTGCCAACAAGCACCTCAAGACTACGCTCAAGAGAAGCTCCCCAAGCTCAAGTCCGCAACTTCCACGAGCTACTACGACCTCAACATCGACCATGCGATTCCTTTCTATGGGACTCAAGAACCCGAGGAGTATCTCGAGTGGGAGCGCTTAATGGACGACTACCTCAAGCTACATCAAGTTCCTCCCAAAGATCAAGTGAAGTGCACCTCAAGGAACTTCCACGACTACGCGTCCACATGGTGGCTTCACACACCTTCGGAGAGCTACGACATGAGTTGGCCCAAGACGAAGAGAGCTTTGCGGCGAGAGTATGTGCCTCCAACCTACACGGAACAACTTCTACGCCAATTGGAGAACACCATCCAAGGATCCAAGTCCATCGACGAGTACTTCAAGGAGATGAAGATTGCCTTGCGACGAGCCGGCGTGGACGACCCATGTCAATGAAGTTCCACTTCATGATGGGATTGAACAACGACATCTCCAAGACTATGTTCCTAGAGAACTACAATTCCCTCGACGACTACTACATTGGTGCTCTCAAGGCGGAAAAAGAACTCATGAAGGCCAAGGCTTCTCCACCCCAAGCTCACCTCGCGATGACCAAGCTCCGTGAGAACAAGCATGAGGATAGTACCACCATGATGTCCAAGCCCGACGAGCTCCAAGACGATGCTCCCAAGTTAGACTTCACCTTCATCCCTCTTTGTGGAATTGATGGTACCGAGTCTACCTCGACTCTTTTTCAAGATGGTGCAGTGTCGACTATGACTACGGAGCCTCTCAAGGGACATGCTTTGGAGGCGAGCGACAAGGTGGCGAGCAAGGATGACGCTTCCACCTGAGGAGACGAGCGTGATGATGTGCCATCTTCGGCCTTCATCCACGGCGACGATGACGACATGATCGAGCATGGGATTTTACCTTCAGTCATTGAGGAGAGTGAGTTGCCCCAATTCCCATGTGAGGAGAGCCACAACCCCCACCACTTGAGTGAGATGAGTGACTCCACCATATGTGACATAGAGTGCACCTACCTTGAGGGAGTGAGTGAACCACCACATAGAGAGAGTGTGATAGTTCATAGGTCTCGTGAGGCCATTTGGATTTCTAAAAACTTGACCTCTACCTCTATTGTGTCTTCTCATTTGGTGCTAGGTACCATATATGATGACGCGCCAATACTCGATGATTTCGTCCTCTCTTTGGACAAGACGATGGCCATGGTGGAATATGATGCACCCCTACATGGTTCCATCACGATGAAGATGACCACCATTTGGTATTTGCCACCTCACCTACACCACTTGAGTGGAATGAACAAGGTAACATAGGTGAAGGTGACGCTCAAGTCCCGGACATTCTTGACATTGATTGCTTGCATGATGTTGATCCCCCTATTCACATGCTTCATGCTAGTATGATTTCCCCATGCGATGATTTGACCATTTATGATGAGTATGATGATTGCCATGTGGAGTCTCTTAGTTGTGATGCCATGTTACATAGGATTTCTTGTGACAATTCTTTAGGTCACATCATGTTTGACAACCCGCTTGACTTGTCATATGCTATGAATGAGATCAATCATATGTCATATTTGCAATCTCAGCGTAGTGACTATGCATATGCCATTAAAATTAACCCAATTTGCACTTATGGCATAGCTGACAAGCCAATGGTTATTGGCATTTGTTTCTCTTGTGATGATATTGATATACTCCCTTTGCATGATTTATCTCATATGCCATGCCATGACCACCTAGCTTCGGATATGCATTGTTTTGGATGTTGTCCATTTTCTCCACATGATGTTTCCAATATTGCTCATGAGGAGACCCCCATAGTTTCTTCATACATGTTAGGAGATTTTGATTCATCATATACATTGCATGATCCCAATACTTGTGTGCACAATATGCTCCCCATGAATGAAAATGATATTGATGTGCCATATATTTGTATGCTCAATTTGCATCCCCATCGTGTTATACATGACAACTATTCTTTCATGATGGACGCCATGTTCTGATACCATGCATCAAATTTCTCTTAGCGATGCTTATCTTGTGCTAACTGTCACGTGCACATACACATCATGATGGATGATGTGTACATTTACCACACGCACAATTTTTTTGGTGTGTGTCTCTTTTGTGTAGGTACCCATGATTACTTGTCAACCTCGCAATCCCACGAGTTGACAAAATGAGCTCTAGAGAGCAATGATGACTTGGGATACGATGGATTGCCTTTCCCACCGCTCTCTTCATGCGAAGTCTTCGCGCATTTCTTCTACATGACCCTCACTTGGCTATTGGTTATTGTCCATTATATATGATTCACCCATCTTGCCATGTTCACTTTGCATGATATGCTCATTCCTATGCCTTTGCCATACATTTGTGACCCATGCTTTGCATTACACATGATGATTGATTCTAGTACTTGTATGTGTATTTGCAAGCTTGGTGGAGATATTGCTTGCTATTTACCTTGTATTGAGTGCAATGCCTTTAGTCTTGATAGTGAGTTTTTCCCCCATAGCATTCTCACATATATTGGGAGATTTTGACATATTTCTTATGAAGCATGCTTGTCTTACCTCTTTGCACCATATACCTGGTGCCATGAATATTGCCATTGTTGCATCATATTATTCGTGCACTTGTGCTTCTAATGGTTATGTGCAAAAGAAGAGAACCATCATAATGGATGATGTGTTTATCTACCATGCACATACATTATTTGCCTTGTTTTGTGCATGTGTAGGAAACTTGGACTTCGTCTCGACTTCCACATCACGTGAGTTGACCATTCAGCTCTTGAGAGCGAACCACCTTCTACCACGACAATTCTACATCACACTTGCTTGTGCTTTGGCATTGTGAAGAATGAACAAGGACACACCTTCAAGGTGACATTTTTCTTGATCATGGATATTGCGAATCATACCACTTGTGTTGCTTGCACCATGAGACTTATTGGTCATCTTGGACCACTTGATTGCACACTTGTTAGAGATCTTGTTTTGACTTGCCATTTTCACCATTCCATGCATCTTGATATATATGCCTTGTGTGTTGCATCCAATTCTTGGATTACTTGCTCCTATCACATGTTTGGTTGCACCAATGCCATTTCTTCACATATGCCATGTCCCATTGATTACTACATGTTTGACTTGATTGCCTCACACATGATGAACAATTGCTCTTTTTATTGTGTTGAGTGCCACGCGATTCTCACTACACCCTATGCACATTATGCTTGGATTGTCTTGCACTTGACCCATGTGTTTAGACATCTCATCTTCTTAGGTGTTGTGAATGATTCCTATGCCTACCATAGACCTTTCATTGAGCGCTTTGCCCATGCTTGCTATGAACTTGAGGTAGATGCTTATTATCTTAACACACATATTTGCATCACTACCTCACATTTACATGCTTGTCCCCATGATATCTTTGCTTGTGCTCGATTGATATGCTTACATGCCATGTCAAAATCCCGTGTCACACCATATGCTTTGCATGATGACGACACTTGTTTGGTCAATTACCTCTTGAATGCCTGGTTTTGCACTAATGCTAACCACATTTATTTTTCCAAGTGTTTGTTGTCCTTGCTCATTTTGAAGGAATCAATAGACGGTGCGACATTGGAGAGTGCCCACTTGAAGCTTGAAGATGATGACTACTTGGTGAACATCCACTCCTACACAGCGAAGCCATCTCTTTCCCATGGTGATTTGGTTTTCGATCCGAGGTCGGATCTTTCCCAAGGGATGGGAGATGATGCGGTGCATCCTACGGACATCACCATGTCAAGAGTCCATTTGGCAAGTGACACGCGCGACATCTACTTCACATACACAAAGGTGAATCATCTCCTTTACACGTGCTCACTTGACCCCTTCGAGGATGGTATACTACTTGACACTTCTCCCGTCTGCATGCATAGGTATTGTCGGAATGCTACGGACGATGTGGAGGAGTGCAAGCGCCAAGGGACACCTACACCATCTGCGAGGGAAGCATGGAAACGAACACGGAAGAAGAGCTGCCAAAGAAGCTACAGCAAGCGGACGCCCGGCCCACACCGGACAGCAAGCGGACGACCAGCGCCTGAAGCCCAGCCGACGCCAGCTACAACACCTCCCAGCGAGCGGACGTCTGGCATCCACTGGACGAACAGTAATATAACGGAAGTCTGAAGACACCGGACATCCGGTGCCTCGTCAGCAGAACAGTTTTGGCGGACGTCCGATGACAAGCGAACGACCGGTCCCTCCTAAGCCACCGGACGACCGGTACCTGCCTGTGCGCAGCTGCGGGCCTTTGGCCTTGTATCTCTCTCCCACTTACCCCTTCGAGGCTTAGACTATAAATAGACCTCCCCCTCATCCTTTCTAGGGTTAGAAAAGTGATAGCTCATTTGATAGAGAGCTTTGCTCCTTGTACCACTCTACTCTACTCTTGAGAGAGAGAGAGAGAGAGAGACTACCACTCCCATGGAGTTCAAGACCACCATGTGAGAAGATCCTGTAGGATATGTCCAAGACCCCTCACGGTAAGATCCTCCTAGGATATCATCAAGACCTCAACTCCTCCAAGGATTGGGATGAAAGCTACCTTGTATCTTTCCCTTTGTTGTTCATGTACCTTGTGGATCTTGTGTGTTTGATTGTCTAGTGGATGTCTGATTGGACTTGTTCTTGAGTGTTTGCCCTTGTGTTTTCTCTCTATTCTTCCCCGTGTTCTTCGTGTTCTTTGAGGGATCCCGCTCCTTTCGTGAAAGATCGGCCACCTGGGGTTCTACCCTACATCAAATTACTTCAAAAATTGCAGCGCTTAAGACAAGGAAAAAATTCTATAGAAGAATATTATCAGGAATTACAAACTGGCATGATTAGAAAGTGGTATTCTTGAGGAGAATGAAGCTATGCTTGCATGTTTTATGGGTGGATTAAATAGAGACATTTGGACCATTCTAGAGTATAAGGAGTATAATAATATCACTCTTTATTCCATCTTGCTTGTAAAGCTGAACGTGAAGTGCAGGATTGACAGGCATTGGCACGGACTAACTTTTCTGCAGGTCGGCCTTCATTATGGACACCGCGTGCATCCTCTACTTCCACACATTCTACTGCACCGACACCTCCATCAGCTGTTACCTCCAGCCGTGATAAGGAAGCTGGCACAACCACCATTATCTTCCAAGAGCACACCTATCGGGCCTGCACAGAGTTCTTCTTCTTCCATGGCATCAACAGGGCACACAAGTGATATTATTTGTCGTCGTTGTAAGGGAAGAGGTCATTTGGCGAGAGAATGCAAATCTCAGTGTGTGATGATTGCTACTGAGGATGGTGGGTACGAGTCCGCTAGTGACTATGATGAGGAGACTTTGGCTCTTATTACATGTGAAGAACACGATGGAGATGATTCTGATCATGAGACGCAATATATGGCTCCTGAAGATGCTGACAGGTATGAATGTTTATTTGCTCAACGTGTTTTGAGTGTGCAGGTCACACAAGTTGAGCAAAATCAGAGGCATAATTTGTTCCATACAAAGGGAGTTGTGAAGGAACGTTCTGTTCGCGTCATCATAGATGGAGGCAGCTGCAACAACTTGGCTAGCATGGAGATGGTGGAGAAGCTATCTCTCACCACAAGACCACATCCACTCCTTACTACATCCAATGGTTCAACAACAGCGGCAAGGTTAAGGTAACACGTACTGTTCATGTGCATTTCAGTATCTCTACATATGCTGATTATGTTGATTGTGATGTGGTACCCATGCAAGCATGTTCCTTATTACTTGGTAGACCATGGCAATTTGAAAAAAATTCGGTACACCATGGTAGAAATAATCAGTATACTCTTGTTCATAAGGATAGCCATATTACTTTGCTTCCTATGACTCCTGAATCAATTTTGAAAGATGATATTAATTGAGCTAATAAAACAAAACAGGAGAAAAATAAGAGTGAAAATCAGATTGTGGCAAAAGAATTTGAGCAACAAATGAAACCTAATAATAAACCATCTAGTGTTGCTTCTGAAATTAAATTGAAAAGTGCATGTTTACTTGCCACAAAATTTGATATTGATGAGCTAGATTTCAGCAAACCTGTTTACTATGCTTTTGTGTTCAAAGAGGCATTATTTTCATTCGAGGACGTGCCTTCCTCTTTGCCCCTGCTGTCACTAACATTTTGCAGGAGTTCGCTGACGTCTTCCCACACGACGTGCCACCGGGAATACCACCTATTCAAGGGATTGAGCATCAAATTGACTTAATTCCCGGTGCATCGCTACCCAACCGTGCACCATACCGTATGAATCCAAAGGAGACGAAGGAGATTATGTGTCAAGTACAGGAGCTTCTCGACAAAGGTTACATACGCGAATCTCTTAGTCCTTGTGCTGTTCCTATTATACTAGTGCCTAAAAAGGATGGTACGTCGCGTATGTGTGTTGATTGTAGAGGCATTAATAATATTACTATTCGTTATCGTCATCCTATTCCTAGGCTAGATGATATGCTTGATGAATTGAGTGGCTCTACAATTTTCTCCAAAGTCGATTTGCATAGTGGATACCATCAAATTCGTATGAAATTGGAAGATGAATGGAGAACAGCATTTAAAACTAAGTTTGGTTTATACGAGTGGTTAGTCATGCCTTTTGGGTTAACCAATGCACCTTGTACTTTCATGAGACTAATGAACGAAGTTTTACGTGCTTTCATTGGACGATTTGTGGTAGTCTATTTTGATGATATACTGATTTATATCAGATCTTTGGAGGAACATTTGGAACATTTATGTGCTATTTTTATTGCTCTACGTGATGCACATTTGTTTGGTAACCTTGGGAAGTGCACCTTCTGCACCGACCGAGTATCTCTTCTTGGCTATGTTGTTACTCCACAGGGAATTGAAGTTGATAAAGCCAAGATTGAAGCTATTGAGAGTTGGCCAAAAGCAGTCACACAAGTGAGGAGTTTTCTTGGCCTCGCTAGTTTACGTAGGCGTTTTGTGAGAGATATTAGCACCATTGCTGCACCTATCAATGAGCTTACAAAGAAGGATGTGCCTTTTGTTTGGGGTCTTTACGGGAAGAAGCCTTCACGGTATTGAAAGATAAGTTGACACATGCTCCTTTACTCTAACTTACTGATTTTAGTAAGACTTTTGAGCTTGAATGTGATGCTAGTGGAATTGGACTAGGTGGTGTGTTATTACAAGATGGCAAACCTGTGGCATACTTTTCAGGCCCACTCAATTTTTTTAGAAAAGGATGCCACAGGTTTGCCATCTTGTAATAACACACCTCCTAGTCCAATTCCACTAGCATCACATTCAAGCTCAAAAATCTTATTAAAATCAGGAAGTTGGGGTAAAGGAGCATGTGTCAACTTATCTTTCAATACCGTGAAGGCTTCTTCCTGTGCGGTACCCCAAACAAAAGGCACATCCTTCTTTGTAAGCTCATTGATAGGTGCAGCAATGGTGCGAAAATCTCTCACAAAACGCCTATAGAAACCAGCGAGTCCAAGAAAACACCTCACTTGTGTGACCGTTTTGGGCTGCAGCCAACTCTCAATAGCTTTAATCTTGGCTTTATCAACTTCAATTCCCTGTGGACTAACAACATAGCCAAGAAAAGATACTCGGTCGGTGCACAAGGTGCACTTCCCAAGGTTACCAAACAAACGTGCATCACGTAGAGCAATAAAAATAGCACGTAAATATTCCAAGTGTTCTTCCAAAGAATTGCAATAAATCAGTATATCATCAAAATAGACTACCACAAATCGTCCAATGAGAGCACGTAAAACTCCGTTCATTAGTTTCATGAAAGTACTAGGTGCATTAGTTAACCCAAAAGGCATGACTAACCACTCATATAAACCAAACTTAATTTTAAATGATGTTTTCCATTCATCTCCCAATTTCATTCGAATTTGATGGTATCCACTACGCAAATCAACTTTGGAGAATATTGTAGAGCCACTCAATTCAACAAGCATATCATCTAGACTAGGAATAGGATGACGATAAAGAATAGTAATATTATTATTGCCTCTACAATCAACACACATACGCGACGTACTGATAGAGGCAAAGGTGTCCCGTCTTTCAATGAAATGGTGGCTATATTTTTGGAGGAAGTCGACTTTGACGATCCAACTACGAACGTACGAGGACGTCGCGCCTTATCAATTGCTAAACCAACTCCGAGAGGTTATTGACCATGCCGGAGCACGATGAACCTGACCACGAAGGTCTGTTTCCTGCAGGCAAACAAAGAACAAGCAAGAAACTAAGATTGCAATCTGGATATTGCGAATATAAGAGGAAAGCTATATTGATCAAGGTGGGGTTCTATGACGCCTTTGTCTGGTCCTTGAACACAAACGAAGTACGCGAAGTTGCAGCTATGGCGAACTTTAATCTAAACAAAACCCAAAGTATAAAAGACGCCCTAAGGGTTGTATATATGGAGGAAGAGGGGGGAATTTCATGGCCCTTGGAGGAGGGGTCCGAAACCAACCCTAACCCTTGTTCCCCACACATACGGACTCTAAAAATAGCCTATACTTATGTATTTCGAAATTACATGCGCCTGGCCAAAAAATAAGGTGACGCAACACCTAGAATAGCCTCTGGACGAAATTTATGAAATGGCATCTTGTATATTTCGTTCAAGGATTCAATAACACTACTGAGGTGAAGGATGGTTGACGGGCACCCTGGAGAAACCAGTGGTTGGCCGGGATGCATGGAGAAGCGCCATGACATCTTGCGGAAAGCTTCACCCAGACTCAAAGAGACGGAAGAATACTTCATGCCCGGAAGCTTACCAGTGCAACCGCAAGTCAATATGGGCTCTGGCTTGGTTGACCTTAGTTGTGACTCTGGCTGGGACGGTGCTAGCAGATGTAGAACTACGGTAGGATTGGATGAGCACCGGACAGTGGTCAGAGTAACTCTTCGGAAGACCATGTTTCGGTCATCTTGTTCTCAAACACCACGAAGTGCGAGAACGTAAAGAGAGGGATCGAATCTTGCGGGTAAAGTGTACAAACCTCTGCAGAGGGTTTAAACCTAATCGATTAGCCGTGTCCCGATTACGGACAATTTGAGCCTCTGGACTTGGATCTATCTCGGAACTCTCAACACCGGATGATAACTTAATTGTGGGCAACATATGATGATTTTGGGCTATGAGACATCGGTTGGCGGAACCATGTCATGATAGAAAACTCCATAGTACAGACTTCATTTATTCCTTTGATGTAGGGAAAATAAAATCAGCTTTACGCAAACAAAACTCAGATACTGAGCCACAAAGCCATATTGCATATAGTATAGTTTTATCATCTGTTTTCTCATGTTGTGATCTTGCGGTACATTCAATGTCTTGACCTACACGGCTGCAACGTATCATGTTGCAGATATTTACTTCCAACGAGTAAAATGCAGTGCAGAGGTTACGGTCTACACTCAACCTGCCGATGGCGTTGATGGGACTCCACACCCGACTATTTGTTTCATTGTGACTTATGAGGTATATATCAGTTTTACGTTAATTATACATGTGATTGCACTTTGATATATACATTGATGTCTTGTGTGTGCGAGAATCCGTATCCGTGGATGGCACAGATACCTGAAGGCTTGACCGTTCGAGGTCGGGTCGCTTCTGTAAATGGTATCGAACGCGTGTTGACTGTAGGACGTGACCCTAGAAAATGACTTAGTAATATGAAGACCCCAATAGGAATGACCTTTGTTTTGTACTACTCTCGTAACACCTGATTTCTTTTCTTGAACCTTCCTTATTTCAAACTATAGATGGAGAGCTACATTCGAACAAAAGAGAACACTACGAGAAGATTCTTGAGGCCCTTCCTTGTGGAGCTAGTCAGTCTTTGAAGTTACCGATACACGAGATCAAGGCAACTAAGAGGACGTCTAGATCGTGGGGAGTCAAGACCCAAGTTTTGGTCGTAAAGAAGACCCCAAGACGGCAGACATCAGCTTGAACTATAAATGGTGATCGTGATATGGGCATCAACATCGCCGTCCATGATGCTATTGCACTTTAATGCTATCTTCATCGTGCTGCACTAAAACCACACTTCTTAGGAAGGAATGGATGGCAGAAGTTTGATGTAGAAAAAATTGCCTTGAAGGAAGCGCAAAAGATGAAGTTCTCCCCATCGTTAGTATACAATCGGGATCTAGAACAATACATCAAGAATCTTGGATGGACCTCCTGGAAGCCCTGTTTGACAATGAAGCACTACGAGAAGAGGTCAAGACTCGGAGGTCAAGGTAAACAAGCTGGAGGAGGAGAACCTCGAGATCCCGAGAATGCGTCAGGAACTGAAAAACAGCAGGACCATGTCTCATGCCAAGGACGTTGAATCCAGAAGCTCAAGGAACAACTTCAGGACATACAGGGTCGTCACAAGAAACTCCGCGTCGACAGGGAAAATCTAGCGGAAAAAGCGGAGGAGATCAAGTCCACAGAAGAAGCCCGGTGGGGACAATGATCAAGTTCCTAATAAATTAGCTTAGTAGTATCCCACCATGAGAGAAATAAAGATGAACGCCTTCTCGATTTAAGTATCTGACCATACCAATTTATGTGGGTGGCGATACTGTAGAATTGATTGAATAAATGAATGCTTGGTTGCTATTATCTTTTTGTATTTATTGAATGGTTGGATAGATGCGATATTCGTAGGCTTGTATTTATTTCAACCATGAGAGACGTAAGTTACGGAAGAATGGTAGAAGGCCTTCATATGGGACAAGCATCAGGAATTGGAAACTCCCGAGCATTGAAGACCTGAAGAAATGAGGACTTAGAAACGAAACCATAGTAGAACTGCCCATTACAAACGGTACTTTTGAGCTAGGATTCTTTTGTTGATGGGTGGGTATTTGCTTTCTCTTTCTATCTCAACCAGACCCTGAAATCTTGAACCCATGGACAACTGAACCCCAAACTTTTCTGGAGACAATTGCAATTTCCCCATGGAGATACACTCCTTGTTCTGAGCACCCCTCGTATCCTACACATGCAGATGACAACTCTTTATGAGTCTTTCCTTAAGGGCCCTGAAATGATCATGACCCTGACGAGTGATCATGATTACCCGAAGATCCTGAAGGACATGATGAAGCATATTCACCTTGAAGGAGATGCAGTCTACAAAGGCTACCCTTCATGCAAAAGGGAGTGGAACTTTGGTATGTGGAGGTACACCTCCACCGTTCGAAAGGAGTTTGCCCAAAGATGATGGGGCAAGATACTTTTTCATCTCACGTGTGCCACAAGCAATTTTCTTCGATGCTGTTCGTGAAGCAGCCATGGAAGCCATACGCCAGATCGGAGAAATACTTGAAGCAAGACTTCGTTATACTCAGGAATACCTAAGAGAAGTGCATGCAGAGATGATGGAGGTGAAGCTCAAGGCCACCACGATGAAACAGAAGATTGAAGATTTCAAGGCGCATGTCGCACAATTCCAGCGGGACTAAAGAATCCTCGAGGAGGATAAATGAATAAAGTTGGAAGTAATGTCTAACCATACCGAACCATGTGGGTGGCAGCATTTGTAATAAACTTTTGGTATTTGGAATTTACGAAAAATGGTTAAGGATGTACTAAAAGATTTGATATGGAAAATAATGAGATTTATGGATAAACCAGTGCATTTTTTTTGGTGTCATAGTACTCCGTAAAGCCACAGGATCAAGGAAGAAATAAATGTGTTATTCGTGACGGCCCATAGCAGGAAGCTGGACAAAATAAGTTGGAGTTTCGTATGATCATCTCCACAAGGGTATGAAGGAAGAAGCACTATTGGATTTACAGGAGATGAAGTGTTGGAATATGGAATGATAATCCTCAGAAGGATGAGTTAAACTTGTACAAGAGTTGAAGTGGGCTCATAACCCACAGGACAATGATTTTGAAAAAGAACAGATGTAACCTTGATGAAGGAAGAAAAATTGGAAGAATCGGTGATTCAATCGGCATCACGTTTCTTAGGAGGTTACGAAAACCCAAGAGTTGTGAAGAGCGATAGATGTTTTGTTTGGCTTGCTGAACCAAAGGATTTACTCGAACCCGGTTCGAGAACAAGAGAAAATCTGCAATGCTTGTGAGTATGCCCAAGTGTTAGAATACGTGATTCACTATTTACGTATGTGGTAATGATTCAAATGCAGGATGGATTGGCCCCATACCGGAGACTTCTATCATGAACTATCATATGTTGATGGAAAATCAGAGAGCCTCGAAAACCTTAGAAGAGTGTCGACGCGATAAGCCATAAAACCATAGAATGGTAGTACTATGGAACCCTTTACAGGCAACCGTTGCCAATCGTAGATCATACGGTGAGGTTCAACCTGCACCCGTTTTCTGCAGGAGAAACCATTAATGGTAGACCACCATGAGTATTTCGATAGTTGTCTAGAATGGACACAGACCTATCGGCTAAGGCGATCCGGTCTTGGACGAACTTCAACTTTGATGAACCGACCCAAGATTTGGAGGAAAGCCCTATGCTTCTCGATGTAAGAGCGTTAATGAAGGAGCTATTGTAAGATATGTGAAGAGACATACATTGTCGGCACTCCAGAGGAAGTATCTGAGTTTATCGGAACCGTAACCTTGTTTTAAGTGTGGTAGCACCCCTGACCCTTCCGACCAAAATAATTACTAGAAGACCCCCAACCCCTAACCTTTTCTTGCTAGCCCCTTCGAATCTCGAGGACGAGATTCATTTTAAGTGTGGTAGGTTTGTAACATCCCAAAATTCTAAATTTTGGAATGTTATATTAGATAAATAACTATGCTTGTTGTCTGATGGTTTGTTTGAATTGAATGAGTGAAATTGAGTGGAATTTGAAACTTTTGAAAGTTGAATGAGAGGGAATGAAATGACTTTCCCAAACTTTCCCCTTTGCCCTTTTGGATCTCAATAAATTCAAGTTCATTCCAACACCAAACCCTAGAGTGAAGATGACATGACTTCTTCCATTTGGAATGAAGAGGGTTTTGGAAAAATTTGAATTTCAACTGAAAATAATTCAAATTCAAAGCTTTATGCAACTCTATGATTTTCATGAGAGAAGATAAAATGACTTCTTCAATTATATGAAATATGAGTTGGAGGTTAAAAGAATCAAATTTAAAGTCATTTGAAAGTATCTTGAAAACCCTTTTCAAATTTGAGTTTTATTTGAATTTTGAAAAAAATGAATTTTTATAAAGTTTGGATTTTGCCCCTCGGAAAATGTTCAAATGATAGAGAATATTCCCCTGATCATTTTGGTATATATATGTCCTATATAAAATAATTATAGTTTATATGTTATATCTGTTTTTGTTTTTCAAAAAAAAAACTAGCAAAAGAAAAATGCCAGGGCACCAGCCATGCCGGCCCAGCCAAAGACTGGGCAGCCCACCCAACTGCGCCACCAAAGGCGGCCCACCAGGCGGCCGAGCCGGCCAATGAGCCAGCCTCACCACGCCGAAACCCTCCGGGTCGGCCAACCGACCGAACCCCGCTCCCCTCTCCCTCGCTGATGGTGGACCCCACCTCCCTCTCCCCCCTCGCCCCCTCGCGCACGAGAGCGCCGCCGCTCGCCGGAGATCCCGTGATCTTCATGATCCACCCGATCCCCTCCCGATTCGCTCCCCGCGCACGTCGCCGCCCCCGCCCTATAAATGCCCTCCCCCTCACCCCATTCTCCCCCTCGCCCTCTCGCCAGACCTCTCCCTCTCCCCACAAGGCCTCGCCGGAGCTCCGAGAGCGCCGCCGCCACCATTGCCACCGTCCCGACTCCACCCGGCCACCCCGAGCTCGTGAGCCCCTCCCGGACTCCTCGCCTTGCACCCGCCGGAGACCTCCGCCGACGCCCCGACCACCGGAGTCGCCGGAACCATCGCCGCCCGAGCCTCCGCCGCCGTCGCCGACAGGTAAGTCGCCGGACCCCCTCCTCGCCGTTAGATCCGACGCGTACGGTTAGGATTAGATCCCCCGAAGGGTATGTTCTTTAAATAAAACCGGTTCGGTCCGGTTTAGTTTAGTCCGGTTTATTCTTAGTTAGGGTTTTTATTTTTAATCGGCCGGTTCGTTTAAACCCTAGGGCGTAGTTTGGTTATTTAACTTGAGCGTTAGTTAGGCCCATTAGGCCGTTTTTCTTTATTTTTAGTTTTCTGTTTTAACATAATAGTTTCAGATTTGAAAAATTCATATCTTTTAATCTACTTAATATTTTTAAGTGATTCTTTTTTTGTTGGTTTGAAAATTTCTTATTGTTTCTGTAGAAAATATAATTAGCTATGTTAAAATTATTTATAATTGCTTTATTTTATATTTAGTCAGAATAGTAAATCTGCTATAAAATGAGTTAGGAAAATTAGTTTTTAATGATTCTTTTTGTCCCCACTTTGTTTTGACATTGCCTAACCGTAGGAATTTATTTGGGCATTTTAGGATTTATAAAAAAATAGTTTTAAATCAGAATCATGTTTTTCTTAATTAATTAACTAGCTATTGTTTTCCTATTGTTTTACTTAGCAAATAAATTTATTTCTCATATGTGAAAGATTATTCTAGGTTAGTTTCTGTCACTTTAGAGCATGAACTTTTATTTATAATAAATAAAACTGTTATTTTATTTTTCTTAATAGAATTTGAATTAGGCCTAATAGGAGTTTTATAATAGCTTTTAAATTGATTCTTTTTGCTCCTAGTTGCTTAATGCATTCTTTTCTGTTAAGTTAACATAAACCCATGCTTAGGTTATGTTAAGAAAATTTTTGTTATGTAAAAACTATTTTTAGTTGTTGCTTGAAGTAGGAAAACATTGAGTTGGATTTCTTCGAGTTTTCCTTTGGGTTTTGATTCGTCTGTTTTGTGTGTTTCATATTACTATGCTGTTATGTAAGTGATCATATGCTATATGCTTATTGTGATATTTGTTTGTCTCGGTAGAATTTCCGGAGTGACGAATAGTTCTACCAAGTCATTATTCGAGAGTGTTGTTATCTTCATCAACTTACCAGGCAAGTTCACTTTGACCATGCTTTCATACCTATGTTTTATTGCATATAGTGGCATCTTTGCAACCACCCCTCAGTAGTGTTATTGAATCCTTGTAGTTGAGTAGTATGCATGAGGTAGGAACCCATCACCCTGTTACCAAGCCCGGGACGCTATTTATTTTAATGCTACGCTATAGTAGGCGGGGTTTGGTATGAGTGTTCGAGTGGTGTGAAGAAGGAGGACTCTCGTCAATGGCGACAACTCCATGATGGAATCTGCAAGGACTGCATCTTCAAGACCTCAAGACTTCAAGACTCGAGACAAGAATTCAATACACACTCTTTGGGTGAAGGATGGTTGACGGGCACCTGGAGAAACCAAGTGGTTGGCCGGGATGCATGGAGAAGCGCCATGAGATCTTGCGGAAAGCTTCACCCAGACTCAAAGAGACGGAAGAATACTTCATGCCCGGAAGCTTACCTGTGCAACTGGTCAATATGGGCTCTGGCTTGGTTGACCTTAGTTGTGACTCTGGCTGGGACGGTGCTAGCAGATGTAGAACTACGGTAGGATGGGATGAGCACCGGACAGTGGTCAGAGGAACTCTTGAGGAAGACCATGTTTCGGTCATCTTGTTCTCAAACACCACGAAGTGCGAGAACGTAAAGAGAGGGATCGAATCTTGCGGGTAAAGTGTACAAACCTCTGCAGAGGGTTTAAACCTAATCGATTAGCCGTGTCCCGATTACGGACAATTTGAGCCTCTGGACTTGGATCTATCTCGGAACTCTCAACACCGGATGATAACTTAATTGTGGGCAACATATGATGATTTTGGGCTATGAGACATCGGTTGGCGGAACCATGTCATGATAGAAAACTCCATAGTACAGACTTCATTTATTCCTTTGATGTAGGGAAAATAAAATCAGCTTTTACGCATAAACAAAACTCAGAATCTGAGCCACAAAGCCATATTGCATATAGTATAGTTTTATCATCTGTTTTTCTCATGTTGTGATCTTGCGGTACATTCAATGTCTTGACCTACACGGCTGCAACGTATCATGTTGCAGATATTTACTTCGACGAGTAAAATGCAGTGCAGTTACGGTCTACACTCAACCCGCCGATGGCGTTGATGGGACTCCACACCCGACTATTTGTTTCATTGTGACTTATGAGGTATATATCAGTTTTACGTTAATTATACATGTGATTGCACTTTGATATATACATTGATGTATTGTGTGTGCCAGCATACTGATCCAGGGATGGCACAGATACACAGAGGCTTGACCGTCTGAGGTTGGGTCGCTACAGTTCTGTTGCCACGGCCTCGGACGTCCGTAGGTGTCCGGTCGTCCGTCGCCGGTCTTACGGTCTTCCTCGGATTTCCGTAGATTCGGTTCTGTTGGGGAAGTGCCGGTCGTCCGGAGGGGCTCGGACGTCCAGAGCCTGGGAGTCGTCGGACATCCGGTCCGGGACGGTCGTCCAGCCGCTGTAGCGTTTGCTGGACTAGTTTCCTTGGGCTGTAGCGACCTCCAAGGGTCGGACGTCCGAGCTGGGCCGGTTGTTCGGAGCCTGTAGCTTCCGTGGCAGCTCTTCTCCTTATCCTTCTCGCTTGGTGGCCTCACCGTCTTGTCCGTTGGATGTAGATGTACCATGGCTTTCCTCCAAGTACCTAAGCACACATAGTGTTTTTGTTCGAGGTAGTAGCCATGTCTCATTCATAGAAAGTGGTAGTTCGGAAAGGAGCGAGTTCACCTTATCTTCGATAGCCTTTGCTTGGGCTCTTGTCATTGGTCCAAGTGGTGTCGTAGGAGATGTAGATTGCCATGGGGATGATTGTGGGATGCTGCGCATCATCTCCCCTCCCTTGGGAAAGATCCGACCTCAGATCAAAATCTTCATCACCATGGTAGGGCGAAAGATCCTTGATGTTGAAGACGTCTCTCACGTTGTACTTGCCGCGCGGGAGATCGATCTTGTAAGCATTTTTGTTGTAGCGTTCTAGCACCTTGAAGGGTCCATCGGCTCGTGGTAGAAGTTTGGACTTGCGTTCATTGGGGAAGCGGTCCTTGCGAAGGTGTAGCCACACAATATCTCCAATGTTGAATATCATGGGTTGCTTGTTGACGTTGAGCTTGGTCGCGAGTCGTTGTACTTGGCACTCGGTGGTGTGCCTTGTATCTTCATGCATCTTCTTGAGGTAGTTGACTCGGGCGCTCGCGTCCATGTTGATGCGCTCTTGTAGTGGTAGAGGAAGAATGTCCTATGGGGAAAACGGGTTGAAGCCGTAGACGACCTCAAAAGGGGACTTGCCGGATCGAATGTCTTGCACGGTCGTAGGCGTACTCGGCAATAGGTAAGCACTCCTCCCACTCCTTGATGTTCTTATTTATCAACACGCGTAGTAGAGTGGAGAGTGTACGGTTTGTCACCTCCGTTTGGCCGTCGGTTTGTGGATGGTATGCCGTGGAGAATAGGAGCTTGATTCCGAGCATGGTGCATAAAGTCTTCCAAAAGTAACTCAAGAACTTGACGTCGCGGTCCGAGACAATCGTCTTTGGCACTCCATGAAGTCCCAAGATTTCCCTACAAAAGAGATTGGCAACATGTGAAGCATCGTCTATTCATTTGCAAGGAATGAAATGAGCCAATTTGGAGAATCGATCCACAACAAAAAAAACAGAATCCTTGCCATTTATAGTTCTAGGAAAATCAAGTACAAAATCCATGCTAATATCTTCCGATGGTTGATATGGAATTGGAAGTGGCATGTAAAGGCCATGAGATTGAGCTTTAGACTTAGCTTTGCGACATGTAGAGCATCGTTTGGTGAAGCGGTTAACGTCGCGAAACATCTTTGGCCAAAAATAGTTCTTGGAGAGCGTAGCAAGTGTCTTGTTGTGTCCAAAATGTCCCATTAGTCCTCCTCCATGAGATTGTTGCAAAAGCAACAAATGAAGAGAAGACTTGGGGATGCAAAGTTTGTTAGCTCTCATATGATAACCATCTTTGATGTAATAGCGTTCCCAATATGGATGCATCAAGCACTTTGAATACGGAATAGCAAAAGTAGGATCATGCTCATACAAGTCTTTTATGTGCTCAAAGCCAATGACATTCAATTCAAGTTGAGTAACAAGCATGCATATACGGGAAAGCGCATCCGCCACAACATTATCCTTACCTTTAATATACTTGATGACATAAGGAAAAGACTCACTAAATTCACTCCACTTAGCATGACGCTTGTTCAACTTAGTTTGACCTTTAAGGTATTTAAGCGTTTCATGATCGGTATGAATATAAATTCATGAGGGCGGAGATAATGTTCCCATTCACGTAGAACTCGCACTAAAGCATATAGCTCTTTGTCATAGATGGGGTAATTGAGTTGCGCGCCGGAAAGTTTCTCACTAAAATATGCTATGGAGCGCTTCTCTTGCGTTAACACACCTTCTATGCCATTACCACTAGCATCGCAATGTATTTCAAAAGGTTTGTCAAAGTTGGGTAATGCAAGCACGGGAGCATGAGTAAGCAAACTCTTAAGATCATTGAAAGCACTATCTTGAGATGGTCCCCAAACAAAGGGTGCATTTTTCTTACTCAAAGCATGTAAAGGAGATGCAATCGTGCTAAAATCCTTCAAAAATCAACGGTAGGAACCGGCTAAACCAAGAAAACTACGCACTTGTTGCAAATTGATTGGTTGGGGCCAAGTTTTGATAGCATTGATCTTAGATTCATCAACATGAACACCCTTAGAATATACTACAAAACCCAAGAAAACAAGCTTGTCAACACCAAAGAGGCATTTTTCCATATTAGCATAGAGACGCTCTTTTCGAAGTGTTTGTAGCACGGTTCGAAGGTGGGTGACATGCTCTTTGAGAGATTTGCTAAAAACAAGGATATCATCGAAGTAGACAACAAAAAATTCACCAATGTAAGGGCGAAACACATAATGCATAAGACGCATGAAAGTACCGGGTGCTTTCGATAAACCCATAGGCATGACTAACCACTCATACAAACCAAACTTTGTTTTGAAAGCGGTTTTCCATTCATCACCCTCTTGTATGCGGATTTGATAGTAACCACTTTGAAGATCAATTTTGGAAAAAATAGTGGCACCGCTAAGCTCATCAAGCATATCATCAAGGCGTGGAATGGGGTACCTATATCTTACCGTGATAGCATTGATGGGTCTACAATCGGAACACATGCGAAATCTACCGTCTCTTTTTGGCACAAGAATGACCGGTACGGCACAAGGACTCAAACTTTCGAGCACATGTCCATGGTCTATAAGATGCTTTACTTGCCTTTGTATTTCTTTGGTTTCTTCGGGGTTGACTCGGTAGGGCGCATTGTTTGGAAGTGGCGCTCCGGGGATGAGGTCGATGTGGTGCTCGATGCCTCGTAGAGGAGGTAGACCCGGAGGTAGCTCGTCGGGGAAAACGTCTTGGAATTCCTGCAAAATAGAAAATAACACTAGAGGAAGATTGTGAGAGGTGTTAGCTTTTGGTGTCTCATCTTTGCACAAAAGGACGTAGTGTAGGACACTTGATGGGTTCTCACACACTTCTCTCATCTCACGTTTGGTGGCAAATATAACTAAGTTTGTCTTGTCGCTCATTGTGGAGGCACTCAATTTGGGCTTGTGGCACTCACTCTCTTTTTGGTGGTTCGCTCGCTCACTAGTCTCTCCATGATGGATGGCTTGCTTGTGAGCGAGCACTTGGCTTGGAGACATAGGTCGTAGCACAAACTCCTTCCCTTTCATCTTGAAGCTATAGTGGTTTGTACGCCCGTTGTGGATGATACCTTGGTCAAATTGCCATGATCTTCCAAGAAGGAGGTGGCAGACGGTCATCGGAAGGACATCACACTCCAAAGTGTCTTCATAAGCTCCAATCTTGAAAGAGACTTGTACCCTATGCTCAACTTGGATGGTGCCGTTGTCGCTTAGCCTTTGATCCTTGTGTGGATGTGGGTGCTTCATCTTGACCAATTGGAGCTTGGAGCATAGTTCTTCACTTGCCAAGTTATGACAACTCCCTCCATCGATGATGACCTTGACGGACCTTCCATTGATGCCGGCTTTGGTGTGGAAGATATGGCATCTTTGGTCTTCGTCTTATTGATGTTGAATAGTCAAGACCTTGGAGACAACAAGAGCAGGGCTCAAATCTTTGTCACAAAAGACTTGATCATCTTCGTCTTCATTGTTCACTTGTCGGTGCATGGCCACTTGCTCAAGGGATTCCATTTCTCCTTCACTCATTGAGTCATAGGTGTCGTCGTCGTTGAGGATCATGGTGCGCTTGTTTGTGCACTTGAAGGACTTGTGGCCTCGGCCGCCGCATGTGAAGCATTTGAAGGAACTTTTCTTGATGGGCTCATCGGTTGGGGTAGATGATGAAGCTCTTGGCTTGAAGTTGCTTGTAGTTGGAGGACGAATTGAGGTTGTCGAAGTTTTCTTGTAACTTGACTTGTCGCCGTTGCTTGTAGATAGCTTGGTTGAAGTAGAAGTTGTTGGAGTCGTTGAAGCTTGGGTATTGGAGAAACCATAGGACTTGGATGAGAACTTGGCATACTTGAAGTCATCTTGCACTTGACGTTCCGCTTTGGTAGCTTGATGCACTACCTCGATGAGATTTGAGTATGGTTGCAAATCGGCAATCTTCTTGATAGGATGATTGAGTCCATTCAAGAAACGTGCCATAGTTTGCTCATCATCTTCCGTGACATTGGCTCTTATCATGGCAATCTCTATTTCGTTGTAGTACTCTTCAACGTTCTTGGTTCCTTTGATGCGGGGCATCCTACGGACATCACCATGTCAAGGGTCCATTTGGCAAGTGACACGTGCGACATCTACTTCACGCACACAAAGGTGAATCATCTCCTTTATACTTGCTCACTTGACCCCTTCGAGGATGGTGTACTACTTGACACTTCTCCCGCGTGCATGCATAGGTATTGTCAGAGCTTCACGGATGTCAAGGAGGAGTGCAAGCGCCAAAGAACACCTACATCATCCCCGACGGAGGCGTGGAAGAGAAGACGGTAGAAAGGAGAAGAAGATGGCGGCTGCTGAAGAATAGCCGGACATCCGGACGCAAAGCCGGATCATCCGGGCAGACCCCCGGATCATCCGCGTAATCCATACACCGCGATGGCCGAACCTTGCAGAATCTGCTAGGAGAAGCCGGATCATCCGGACGAGGACCCGCATCATCCGAACGACGTCCGGATCATCCGAACCCCCATCCGGATCATTCGGCCTTGCCTGCGTGCATGCCTCCAGGCCGAGGCCCATGTACCTGTTTCGCCCCCTCACTTACCCCTTTCCCCACTAGACTATAAATAGACCTCCTCCACCTCCTTTCTAGGGTGAGCAAAGTGATAGTTTATTTGATATAGAGCTTTGCTCCTTGTACCACTCTACTCTTGAGAGAGAGAGAGAGACTACCACTCCCATGGAGTTCAAGACCTCCATGTGAGCATGTGAGAAGATCCTCCGAGATATCATCAAGACCTCAATCCTCCAAGGATTGGGATGAATGCTTCCTTGTATCTTTCCCTTTGTTGCTCATGTACCTTGTGGATCTTGTGTGTTTGATTGTCTAGTGGATGTTTGATTGGACTTGTTCTTGAGTGTTTCCCCTTGTGATTTCTCTTCGTTCTTCCCCGTGTTTTCGTGTTCTTCGTGGGATTCGCTCCAATCGTGAAAGATCGGCCACCTAGGGTTCTACCCTACATCATCTTGGTAATAGAGCAAGGTTGATCACGAATTTGGAGCCCCTACCCTCTTTTTTCGAGCCTTGTTTTGCTTGATTTCGTCCTAAATTCGAAAATCCCCACCAAAAATAGCCCCAATTTTTTTGTGATTTGTGAGTTTTGATGATGTTTTGTTGATTTTGATCCATGGGTTTGCTTTGTTTCGAGTGGATCTAGCATCCACAAAATCTCCTCAATTTTGCCCCGAAAATCACCCCATTTCCGCCCCAAAAAGGGACTCCGCGAGCAAATCCCGAGAGGATTGACCTACCCGGATCATCCGGACCTTCTCCCGGATCATCCGGACATCCCCTGGATCATCTGGACGCCCCCCCCCCCCGGACGTCCGGATAACCCACGCACCCGAAAAACTGAACTGGAGCTGACAAACCGGATCATCCGGACCTCCTCCCGGATGTTCGGCTAGCCCTGAAACTGACACGGCTGAAATTTTGTTTTGGCTATATCTAATTCATCCGAACTCCGTTTTTGACGTTCTTTAGCTCGTTTTGAAGCTATTGACATTCCCCATCCCACAAAGATACTACCTCCATCATTTGACTCCATCAAAATTTTGGAACTTTGGCATCTTTGCCTAGTGCCACCCCAATATCATCCGCATTACCACCATAGCCTTCCGCAACCTAACCCATTTTGTTCCCCATAGCATTAGTGGTTGTTTGAGTAGTGATTCGAGTATCCTAAGGTGTTTAGGCTACTTAGGGACGGTTGCTTCTTCATCAACCACCACCATCCCTTCCGCATAACCTTGTCCACCATACACTTCCGCCACCCCAACATAACCCAATTTTGTTCGAGTTGTGAGTTGTGTCTCCTAAGGTGTTTCGGCTACTTAGGGACGGTGACCTTCAACTCCGACTCACATAATCCAATAACCCACCACCCCCGCATTGCCTACTCGCAAAAACTATCATTGCATTTCCGCTACCACCATTTGACTTTTGTCCTTGAGATTTTGAGTTGTGGTTTTTTCATTTCCTAGGGTGTTTCAGCTACTTAGGAACGGTTCTACATCAAGAACACCGCCACTCATCATCGCCAAGGACGGTAACCTCGGCGACACCATTGTATATTCCCTTTGCAATTGCATTGATAACCCCTAGCCCATTTTGCGTTACTTGCCTATCGAGACTAGCCATTTGAGTATTGTTGGCAACGTTACTTGTGCACATTAGTGATCCACCCTTCCATTGCATACATACCATATCATATTGGTATCATCATATCATCCCTTGTGTCACAAGATTGTTCCCGCATATACACAATTGCTATCTTGGTTTGTGCATTTCGCATTGTGGTCATATAAAAAAAATAAGCTTTGAGCAAAGAAGCTTGTAAGCAAGTGCCATAGCATCATACCACATTGCACATAAGATTGTCATATCCGATCATCTTGGATCATCTTGAGAAGAACACCGACAACACCATACATAATAGCATACTTGGGATAGAAAGTTGATATATCTTTGCATCTTATAGGTTGTGCACAAGTGTCGTATCTGCCTATTGAGCAATCGTGCTAGTGTCTCTCTTGAGTTGTGCAACACGAACGTTTTCCGTGGATTCCACATTTTGTGCTCATTCCTTGGTTGCACGGCCCCATTTATCTATCCGTGTGTGCGTTTCCGTGTGCCATTCATTGCTATTGGTCTACTTGTTTCACTTTCATGAATTTGTGAATCTCTTTCAACATTATTGACTCTTGCTAACATTTTACATCAAATTTTTGTGCCACTATCCTCACCGAGCCACTCCATAAGCTTTACTTGATAGGTGTGAGTGAACGAGTCCGGTACCAATTCCACTATTCTTTCATCTCACATTGAGTGAAACGGTATATATCCTCAACTTTGGGAAAAGGTAACTTGGTATTGTTTATCTCATTTCCTACTCGCCTCTACTCGAGTCTTGTGATGGATAGGCAAGGCATTTCACCTTCGGTCTACAACAACAACGATGAGTTCGATGCCACGAAAAACTCCACCGACGCCAAGATGCATGCTCAAATGGAGGAGATCAAAGCCCTCATCAAGTCCTACAAGCAATCTTCCTCATTTTTGAGAAGACGCTCAAGAGCACATGCTTCTGAGCTACCATCTCCGGCAAGATCACATCAGCATCGACACCACCACCAACAAGAACGTGAAGGTCGAGAGCTCTACACCAACAACCGCTCAACGACTTTACCATCTCCCTTGGCATCTTCGCCAAGCGACTTCAAGGCATCTTCGCCTACGGACAAGCGGCATCTTCGCCCACAAGCACCTCAAGAGAAGCTCCCCAAGCTCAAGTCCGCGACTTCCACGAGCTACTACGACCTCAACACCGACCACGAGATTCCTTTCTATGGGACTCAAGAACCCGAGGAGTATCTCGAGTGGGAGAACCTAATGGACGACTACCTCAAGCTACATCAAGTTCCTCCCGAAGATCAAGTGAAGTGTGCCACAAGAAACTTCCACGACTACGCATCGACATGGTAGCTTAACACACCTTCGGCGAGCCACGACATGAGTTGGCCGAGGACGAAGATAGCTTTGCGGTGAGAGTTTGTGCCTCCAATCTACACGGAACAACTTCTACGCCAATCAGAGAACACCACCCCAGGATCCAAGTCCATCGACGCGTACTTCAAGGAGATGAAGAATGCCTTGCGACGAGCCGGTGTGGATGACCCCATTTCGATGAAGTTCCACTTCATGATGGGATTGCACAATGACATCTCCAAGACTATCTTTCTCGAGAACTACAAGTCCCTCGACGACAACTACATTGGTGCTCTCAAGGTGGAACAAGAACTCATGAAGGCCAAGGCTTCTCCACCCCAAGCTCACTTCGCGACGACCAAGCTCCATGAGAACGAGCATGAGGATAGTACCACCAAGTTGTCCAAGCCCGACGAGCTCCAAGATGATGCTCCCAAGTTCGACTTCACTGCCATCCCTCTTTGTGGTATTGATGGTGCTGAGTCTCCTTCGACTCTTTTTCGAGATGGTGCGGCGACGAGTACGACTATGGAGACCCTCAAGGACCAAGCTTTGGAGGCGAGCGACAAGGTGGCGAGCAAGGATGGTGCTTCCATCTTAGGAGGCAAGAGTGATGATGTGCCATCTTCTGCCTTCACCCACGACGAGAGTGATGACGTGCCATCTTCGGCCTTCACCCACGGCGGCGACGACGAGATGGTTGAGCATGGGATTTTCCCTTCCACCACGGCGACGTATGATGACTTGAGTGACTTTTGCCACCATATTGAGAGTGAGAGTGACTTCACCACTAGCCCCATATATGATGTGTTTCCCCAATTCCCATGTGAGGGGAGCCACAACCCCCACCACTTGAGTGAGATGAGTGACTCCACCATATGTTACTTTGAGTGCACCTATTTTGAGGGAGTGAGTGAACCACCACATAGAGAGAGTGTGATAGTTGATAGAGCATGTGAGGCCACTATGATTTCTAACAACTTAACCTCTACCTCTATTGTGTCTTCTCATTTGGTGCTAGGTCCCATATATGATGATGCGTCGATACTCAACGACTTCGTCCTTCCTTTGGACAAGATGATGGCCATGGTGGAATATGATGCACCCCCCCCCCCACATGGTTCCATCACGATGAAGATGACCACCATTTGGTCTTTAGCACGTCACCTACACCACTTGAGTGGAATGAACAAGGTAACATAGGTGAAGGTGATGCTCTAGTCCCACTAGTGGACATTCTTGACATTGCTTGCTTGCATGATGTTGATCAACCTATTACCATGCTTCATGCTAGTGCGACTTCCTCATGTGATGATTTCTTGCCCATTTACGATGAGTATGAGGATTCTCATGTGGAGTCTATTAGCTGTGATGCCACGTTACATAGGATTTCTCGTGACAATTCTTTAGGTCACATCATGTTTGACAATCCGCTTGACTTGTCATATGCTATGCATGAGATAAATCACATGTCATATTTGCAATCTCATCGTAGCAACTATGCATATGCCATTAAAATGAACCCAATTTGCACATATGGCATAGATGGCAAGCCCATGGTTATTGGCATTTGTTTTTCTTGTGATGACATTGATATGCTCCCTTTGCATCATTTATCTCATATGCCATGCCATGACCACCTAGCCTCGGATATGCATTGTTTTGGATGTTGTTCATTTTCTCCTTATGATGTTTCCAATATTGCTCATGAGGAGACCCCCATAGTTTCCTCATACATGTTAGGAGATTTTGATCAATCCCATTCATTGCATGATCCCAATACGTGTGTGCACCATATGTTTCCCATGAATAAACATGCTATTGATGTGCCCTATGCTTGCATTCTCAATTTGTGTCCCCATCGTGTTATTCATAATAACTGTTCTTTCATGATGGATGACATGTTCTTATAGCATGCATCAAATTTCTTTGAGCGATGCTTATCTTGTGCTAACTCACACATGCACATACACATCATGATGGATGATGTGTACATTTACCATGCACACAATTTCTTTGGTTTGTGTGTCTTTTGTGTAGGTACCCATGAATACTTGTCAACCTCGCAATCCCACGAGTTGACAAAACGAGCTCTAGAGAGCAATGATGACTTGGGATCCCATGGATTGTCTTTCCCACCGCTCTCTTCGCGCAAAGACTTCACGCATTTCTTCTACATGGCCCTCACTTGGCTATGGGTTATTGTCCATTACATATTATATGCCCATCTTTCCATGTTCACTTTGCATGATATGCTCATTCCTATGCCTTTGACATGCATTTGTGACCCCTGCTTTGCATTACACATGATGATTGATTCTAGTGCTTGTATGTGTATTTGCAAGCTTGGTGGAGATATTGCTTGTTATTGCCATGTTCCATTTGTGACCCATTCATATGATGCTACTATGATCTTGCTTTGTGTTCGTGCTTGCGATATGTCATGTGCATTTCCTATGCCTATTGTTTTCTCACATGACATGATTGCCATGATTTCTTCTAGTGTGTTGCATCTTTGCTCCACTAGTTTGCACAACTGGATTAATTTGCTTGCCTATGTTGCATCACCAATGATTCATACTTGCTCCTTTCATGCGGTTGATGACAACCATTTACATGCTTTGCACATGATTGTTATTGCATCTTGTCATATATCTCCATGTGTTGCCACTCTCATGTTAGACGATTTGCCATGTATTGAATGCAACAATGATTCTACTCATGCTCATCAGATTGCCCCCATAGCATTCTGACATATATTTGGAGATTTTGACATATTTCTTTTGAAGCATGCTTGTCTTACCTCTTTGCACCATATACCTCGTGCCATGAATATTGCCTTTGTTGCATCATATTGTTCATGCACTTGTGCTACTAATGGTTATGTGCAAGAGAAGAGAACCATCATGATGGATGATGTGTTTATCTACCATGCGCATACGTTCTTTGTTTGTTGTGTGCATGTGTAGGATACTTGGACTTTGTGTCGACTTCCATTTCACGTGAGTTGACCATTCGTGCTCCTGAGAGCGAGCCTCATACATTCTACCACGACTCGCCCCTACACTGCATTTTCTTGCGCTTCGGCATTGTGAAGAATGCACAAGGACACGCCTTCAAGGTGACATCTTTCTTGTGCATGGATATTGCGGATCATACTACTTGTGTTGCTTACACCATGAGACTTATTGGTCATCTTGGACCAATTGATTATGCACTTGCTAGAGATCTTGCTTTGACTTGCCATTTTCACACTTCCATGCATCATGATATATATGCCTTGTGTGTTGCATCCAATTGTTGGATTACTTTTTCCTATCACATGTTTGGTTGCAACAATGTCATTCCTTCACATATGCCATGTCCCATTGATTGCTACATGCTTGCCTTGATTGGCTCACACATGATGAACAATTTCTCTTTCTATTGTGTTGAGTGCCACACTATATTCACTACACCCTATGCACATTATGCTTGCATTGTCTTGCACTTGACCCATGTGTTTAGACACTTCATTTTACTTGGTGTTGTGAATGATTCCTATGCCTACCATCGACCATTTGTCGAGCGCTTTATGCATGATCGCTATGACCGTGAGGTTGATGCTTCTTCTCTTGTTACATATATTTGCATCACTACCTCACATTTACATGCTTGTTTCCATGATGTCCTTCTTTGTGCTCAATTTATGTGCTTACATGCCATGTCACAATCCTTTGTCACACCATATGCTATGCTTGATGACGACTGTCAGTGTCAAAACCGGCGGATCTCGGGTAGGGGGTCCCGAACTGTGCGTCTAGGCGGATGGTAACAGGAGACAAGGGACACGATGTTTTTACCCAGGTTCGGGCCCTCTCGATGGAGGTAATACCCTACTCCTGCTTGATTAATATTGATGATATGGGTAGTACAAGAGTAGATCTACCACGAGATCAAGGAGGCTAAACCCTAGAAGCTAGCCTATGGTATGATTGTTGTTCGTCCTACGGACTAAAACCCTCCGGTTTATATAGACATTGGATAGGTTAGGGTTACACAGAGTCGGTTACAATGGTAGGAGATCTACATATCTGTATCGCCAAGCTTGCCTTCCATGCCAAGGAAAGTCCCATCCGGACACGGGACGAAGTCTTCAATCTTGTATCTTCATAGTCTTGGAGTCCGGCCGTGATGATAGTCCAGCTATCCGGACACCGCCTAGTCCGGGACTCCCTCAGTAGCCCCTGAACCAGGCTTCAATGACCATGAGTCCGGCACGTTGATTGTCTTCGGCATTGCGAGGCGGTTTCCTCCTCCGAATACTTCATAGAAGGTTTTGAACACAAGGATAGCGTCCGGCTCTACAAAACAAGTTCCACATAACACCGTAGAGAGAATAATTTTTGCACAGATCTGCTGACGTATTCTGCGGCGTGACATCACACCACGGCCAGGCCTTTGTATGAATCGTTTTTTACTGTTCCCACCTCAGCGTGTTTAGCGAGGCAGTTTCCTGGGCACGTCTTATCAAAGCATAGATCGTGCCCCCTTATTCCGGGATTCTCATCAATATAGACGTGGGTAACCCATCCGCGCCATTGATTACGGCGCTTGGGAAATAAGCGAGTTTTACTAGGCTGGTGGGGGACGCATAGCTCCGTCCGTCTATATAAGGGGATAAGGGTCCACCTTTTCACCTACGCCTTCTTCCTCCTTTGCTTATCCATTTCACAAGACTTTCGAGCTCCAGCGCCCAAGTCCGCACATCCCACCTCAACCTTTCTCCAATCATGTTAGGAGCGGGAGGCAGGTGGATGGCATCCTCCGTCACTGAGGGGCACATCGCAAGACTGCGGGAGGCCGAATACTTGTCCGGCAACATCGCGCACAGGCTTCCCGACGAGGGGCAGCTCATTCCGACCCCTGGGCCTCGTGAGAGGGTGGTGTTCCTCCCCCACTTTTTCCGTGGACCAGGTTTTCCTCTTCACCCGTTTGTCCAGGGGCTCATGTTCTACTACGGCCTGGACTTCCACAACCTGGCCCCGGATTTTATCCTCCACATCTCGGCGTTTATCGTCGTGTGCGAGGCCTTCCTCTGCATCCAGAACCACTTCGGCTTATGGCTGAAGATCTTCAACATCCGGCCGAAGGTAGTGGGAGGCCGTCAAGCGGAGTGCGGAGGCGCCATGGTTGGCAAGATGGCCAAAGTCCCATGGCTCGAAGGCGCCTTCGTGGAGACAATAAAGGGGTGGCAATTGGGGTGGTTCTACATCACCGAGCCCCGCAACACCAAATGGGTGGCGGCCCCCGAATTCAGATCTGGCTTCCCCACACGGCTCTCGTCATGGAAAGAGACGGGCCTGATGTGGGGGAATGCGGACGAGACATCCGGAAAACATGCGTCCGAAACCTGGTGGCCAAGAATCTTAGGCTCGTCGACGTAATCCAGGTGATGCTCATCCGCCGGATTCTCCCATGCCAACAAAGGGCCTTTAACTTGTGGGAGTTCGATCCGGCACAACACCAAACCTTGAACCGGCTCTTCGACACTATGTACGAAGATGCCTGGAAGGTCTTGTTCAAGGCGCCGAAGCTTGACATCCGCTACCAAAGATCGCGGATACAGCTCACAGCGTCCAGCCGGTGAGTTAAGTTATTTTACCCTTTACGGGACTCTTTTTTCATAGATTGACTCTACGTGGGATCTAAAACTCCCTAATCTTTGACAGGACTGGCTGAAGACGTCCGGACAGATTAACTGTCCGGCCCCTTTGCCAGAAGACCCAGCGGACGCCCGATTGACGGGGCTGCTGGCTCCGGTGCCGTACGTGGTGCCGGAGAAGAAGGCCAAGAAGGAGGTCAGGGGAACTCGAAGGAGCTCCCGACGCCAGGTGCTGTCAGATTCCGAAGCGGAATCTTCTCCAGAAGATGAGGAGGAAGAAGAAGAAGCTCCTCCCCCAGCGGGGGAGAAGAAGAAAAGGAAGGCCGCCCCATCTAGGGAGGCCGGAGGGTCCAAGAAGGGAAGAACCCTTCCCCCGGACTTCTCCACCAACGTCGAGGACGACGAGGAGGACTGTCCTACAAGGGCCAAGCCTCTGGCGAGATCGTAAGTGTCCGGATACCCATGTTTTTTTATTATTGCAGAGTGTTCTCTAATGTTGAACAACCGTGCAGCCCGCCCAAGGGCGAGTTCGCTGATTCATCGAGCGGGTCCCTGGGCTCGTCGGAAATGGAGAGTGCCGCTTCCGACCGCCTCCTCGCCTCACGCCATGGACGACGCCATGGTGGGGCCCCAAGGGGGCTTGGTCAAGAGGAGGTAGCGCAGGAGGTGCCACAAGGCGACCTCCCGGACTCAGCGCTGGGGCAAGACCCCCAGGGGCTCTAAGCCCGACCCTCGTCCGGACTCCATGCCGGAACCATCAGTGGTTCCGAAGTCCGGACAGCGGATCCTTCGCAAGAAGGGTAAGACGCCGGTGTCCTCTGTCCAACCGGAGGCACCAGATAGCTTCTGAGGCGCTTAATAGCGCTTCCATCGAGGAGGAGCACCGCACTGTTATGAGTGCGGTGATCCGGACAGTTTAGTCCGCCAAAAGCGGACTGACCGAAGCCTGTACCAGCCTTCTAACAGGCTTTGAGGTAAGTTTTAGAATATGTAAAAAATATAACCGCAGAGACAAGAGTTCTCGATGCTTAGTTCGGTGTTCGGAAAGAAAAGCCGGACTAAGGATCTAAAAGATATACACAGGAGTCTAACATAAGTATGTCAATATGGGAATGCAGGCTGGCCGACCTCTGCCGCCAGACCGATCATGGAGGTCAATGCATTGAAGCGTAACCTCGGCGGTCCGAGAACGAGCTCGGACAAGCCAAGAAGGAGCTCGAGGACAAGGAAGGTAAGTAATACCTTATTAAAGAAATACCTTATAGAAAAGGCTTTGGTTGCAAAAATAACAGGAATAACTTGGAGTGCTGCGGGGCCACGAACGAGGTGGCGACCTTGAAGGAAGCGGTGTCCGTGGGTCGAAAACAAAGTGGCTATGAACGCACCGAGCGAGAGAAGGGGAGGCGCAGCTGGCCAAGGTACGGCAAGAGCTCCAAGCTCTCGTGGAAAAACACGAGAGTTTAGAGCGTGACTCGAAGACTCGAGAGTCCGAGCTCGCCTCGGCTCTTGAGAGTGCCAAAGCTGCTAAGGCCGAGGCCCAAAAAGTCTTCCAAGAAATTGAGTCTTTAAAGAAGATAGCGGCGGGTAAGGCATTCTTTATGCAAAGCAAGCATGTGAAAGTGAATTACCTATTACTTAGCCGGATTCGGAGCTCTCCAGGAGCATTCGCAGATTTGCCCCGTAGTACGTCTGACGCTGCCGCATTCTACCGCACCCAGGAGGGGAGCTCCACGGAGAAGGTGTTCTGGTCTCAGTATGCTGAGGCCGACCATCCGGTGCCCCTGAGCGACCAGCTGAAGCAGCTGGTCGAGCTCCATAAGGTCGCCGAACAGGCCATGAAGGGCCTTATAGCACGGCTGTGGCCATTGGAGGCCATGCCCTGGAGCTACTTCGCTTGGTACAATGGGCTGGTGGATGCCTGTCCGCGGCTTGAAGTCATCAAGCGCTCCGTCTGCATTGAAGGTGTCCGTCGGGCCCTTGCCCGTGCTAAAGTGCACTAGGGCAAGCTGGATGCGGAGAGGCTTGTGACGGACGGGCCACCGAAGGGCCATGAGCATCGCACGCCCGAAATGTACTATGAGGGCCTCCTGAAGCGCGCCCGCCGAATAAGCGGATGAGTGCTCGAGAGATGTAATTTTTGAATAAACTCGCATTTGTTATCCAGCACGCTATAAACTTGTTCATATGCGCTAAGCAACACTTATTAATTTAAAATATTACCTTACAGGCGTCCGTTTATCAAATTTGAGAGATGGCAAGTCGTTGGCTTCAGCCCCATGCCACGAAAGTCTTTGGGGTGTTCGAGATAAACTTGATCACTCTTGTTCCCATTCTTGGGTCCATCTAGGAGGCGCTCAACACAACGAATGTGCAACCGGACTTATAATGCTTGAACACTCTCACTTAGCCATAGAATTCTATAGTTTTAAATTTCGTGAAGCCCCTATTATTCGGAAGACCTACTTCGGGCCGCTATCCACGCCTTGGCCGGACAATTCCCGTTCCTCGCTCTAAGCGGCATAAGTCTTTAGGGACCCGAAAAACCTCTCGAACAGCGATCGCTCTCGCCCTATCATGACGGTCAGTTTAGCTTTCTCCATCGAGGTGCTCGACCCAAAGATAAGCGGGGCACAATCGCGATGGTTCTCCCGGTGCTACCTTAGCCGATATAGCTGAACGTAAGGTACCAAAACACGGAGCCGGGCAAACCCAACTATTGACCCAAGACATGATTCGAGCCAATTCATATAATGCTATAAGTTCGGGTGCCGCACTTGTGAAAGTGTTCGGACTTATCACACCATAATTTTGGGATACTTAAGCCCTCGGTGTATTGGCCGTACCAAAGTGTACGGTTGCAACATGTCATTAAATGAACACATGTATATATAAAGGAAGTAGAGCAATAATAAGCAAAAGCTGTGTATTGTTTATTCAAAAGGTACTGCAATGGAAGCGTAACGATACAAATAGTGCGATAAGCAAGGGATGGGACTATTCGACATGTCCCCTCCGTGGGGTAAGCCGCTTGATGATATGTAAATGGTACAATGCTCATAAGAGAGACCACCTGAACACTCGACGTGGCTTTCCACTTCCTTGGCTGTTGCATCGTGAGTTCGGCGATTCAAGTGCCGGACAGGACTTCTCAAAGACGGAGTCCTGAAAGTAAAAAAAGGAAGAAAAAAAAAAGAAAAAGGAAATGACACAAACGGTAGCCCCTGGTGCGGTCGAGCCGCATTCTTGGCGTGCCATTGTCTTGCCCTTCCCCATATGCCCATGTTATCTCCAGGGCGTAATTATGTACGCATAATACTAGCATCGCAATTTCGCGAGGGCTGGGGTTGGGGCCGGACTGCTACTCGTGCTTGAATCGTGCCAGGTGGTCTTGTTGCAGGTTACTCCGGGCGCACTTGGCGGTGTCCGAACGCTTAGTGACCGGACTCGAGAATTGCCGTGAGAGGCTGCTTTGCACCTCCGCCGGGAGGGCCGCCGTGTGCTCCTCCGTTCGGAGAGAGCGTTCGGTGTTTCCATTGACCGTGATTACTCCTCGAGGGCCTGGCCTCTGGAGCTTGAGGTATGCGAGGTGCGGCACCGTCTTGACCTTTGCAAATGCGGTTCGTCCGAAAGCGATGCATGATAGCCGCTGCGGAATGGGACGATGTCGAAGATTAACTCCTCGCCGAAAGTTATCCGGAGATCCGAAGACCACTTCGAGTGTGGTGAGCCTGCAGTTGGCCTCTACACCCGGTATGACGCCTTTAAAGGTCGTCTTTGTAGGTTTAATCCTTGAGGGTCTATACCCATTTTGCGACTTTGTATCACGATAAAGCAGGTTCAGTTGCTACCGCCGGCCCATCAGGACTCTGGTGAGGTGAAATCCGTCAATAATTGGGTCAAGAACCAATGCGACGAAGCCGCCGTGACGGATGCTAGTGGGGTGGTCCTTTCGATCAAAGGTGATCGGGCAGGAAGAACATGGGTTGAACTTTGGGGCGACTGGCTCCATCGCATATACGCCCCGTAGTGCACGCTTCCACTCCCTTTTGGGTATGTGGGTTGCGTATATCATGTTCACCGTCCGCACTTGTGTGGGAAAACCATTCTATCCTCTACTGTTCGGTGGTCGGGGCTCTTCCTCGTCATCGCTATGCAGCCCCTTGTCATTGAGTTCGGCACTTAACTTGCCTGTTTGCTTGAACACCCAACAATCCCTGTTGGTGTGATTGGCTTGGTTTTTCGAGGGTGCCATGTATTTGGCACAAGCGATCGAGTATGCGGTCCAAGTTGGACGGGCCCTGGGTATTTCTTTTGAATGGCTTCTTCCGCTGACCGGGTTTAGGGCCTCTGAATCCGACATTGACGGCTGTATCTTCAGTATTATCACCGTTAATGCAGCCCTTGTTCTTGTTGCGACGCGACCTGCCATTGCTGTCCTTGGTATCCGGACTATCAGGATGTTTGGCCAAGTTGTTGCTTCGAGCTAGCCAGCTGTCCTCTCCCGCACAAAAGCGAGTCATGAGGGTTGTGAGGGCTGCCATAGATTTCGGCTTTTCTTGTCCTAGGTGTCGGGCAAGCCACTCGTCGCGGATGTTATGTTTGAAGGCTGCAAGGGCCTGCATCCGGACAGTCAACGATTTGATTTTTCTTTGTTAGGAACCGAGTCCGTAATTGTCGGCCGATTCTTCCGGCTGCTGAATTATGTGGCTAAGGTCATCGGCGTCGGTGGTCGCACATATGTGCCCCGGAAGTTATCAAGGAATGCGGCTTCCGTGTCCTCCCAACAACCAATTGATTCTGGCGGCAAGCTATTGAGCCAATGTCGAGCTGGTCCTTTAAGCTTGAGTGGGAGGTATTTGATGGCATGTAGATCATCACCACGGGCCATGTGGATATGGAGGAGATAATCCTCGATCCGCATCATGGGATCTGTGGTACCATCGTATGATTCGATGTTTATGGGCTTGAAGCCCTCGGGATTTGATGATCCATTACTTCATCCGTGAAGCATAGTGGGTGTGCTTGGCGCCTCAGTATTGGGCTATATCACGACGTAGCTCATATGAGCTTTGTCTCATCGTGGTTCGCCCGGCCGGTTTTGCTGTGTCCGGCGCGATGGTAATCATCCCACATTGCTGGGCGCCCACGCGATCCGTAGATCGATCTTGTATGTTTTGCCTTACCCTCCAATATATCTCGCAAGTCCGGCGCGTTTTCCCGTGCCTTGGTACTTTTTGAGCGGCGTCGGGGTGTGGCTTGAGCGGAGGGCCGAGAGGCTTCTGCCGTGCCACGAGGTGGCCGGTCTGCCATGTCGTCGCTGGTGACTTGGGTGCTTCCTCCTCTAGTCGAGGCAACGGCCTGCGTTTGGGGTAGCTTTTGGAGGGCGTTCGAGTTCATACTCTTGGCTGCAAGGACTTTAGTCCATCCGCTGCCCAGGTGTCTTGGTCAGCCTCTAAGTTCTTTGCTTTTTCTTGAGGCTGCTTGCCGTGGCTATAAGCCTGCGCTTTGAAACGCCTCTGTTCAGCCGGGATCCTCGTGCACGACAAACTCGTGCCGCCGAGGCTTGCCTCATCTTCGGAGGGAGGCGCATAATTATCGCCCTCAACCTCTTTTTTCCGCCAGACCGTCAGGCGGGCTTGCTTCTCCCTCCTCTGCTACCGAGTCCCGCTGGAGGGGTTCTCTTCGCAACCTTGTCCGGGTGTTATTGTCTCCGTGCGGAATCACCATTTTTATTGTGGCGAGATTTAGAGCGGCGCCACGACGCCGGGCGCTTTGGCTGTTTCTTGGAGGGTCATCCTCCGTTGTTCCCTCGCTGTTCTATATTTTGGGATGTCCACCATATATATGTCATATGACGAGGTGGCCTTCCAAAGGCCCTGTAGGGCGCTGGTCTTGGTCGTCTCGGCATCATCGCCCATACCGTCGATGTCTTGGAGTCGTAGTCTAGCATGTCGGTTAAATCATCGACAGTGGCTACAAAGTGGGTGGTGGGTGGGCGTTGAATTTCTTCGTCGTCCGCATCCCAACCTTCTGTCTGTAGTCCGCCAGGCTCTTCGGATAAAGAGAGAGACTTTAGTGAATTCAGGATGTCGCCAAAGGGCGAGTCTTTGAAAAGATCTCCGCGGCGATGAACTCCATGACCGGCGCCCAATCGGATTCGATTGGCGGGGCGGAGGTTCGAGTCCGGAGAGGGGTCCGGCACCCTGAAGTCGAGGTCTTCGCGAAGGACAGGGATGGAGTTCGGCTCAATCGCCATAGAGATTGTAGCCCCCGAGGCGGTGTCCAACCACTCGTCCTCGATCGGGGAATCCGGCTCCGGATTAAAGGTCGGAGCGGATACTGGTGCGACCTCCAGGGCACTGTTCGACTGCAGAGCTAGATCATGTCCATCGAGATAGTGCGGCGCGCTTGGCTGCGGCTCGAATCCGTCGAAGATCAAGTCTCCGTGGATATCGGCCGTATAGTTTAAACTTCCAAACCTGACCTGATGGCCAGGGGCGTAGCTTTCGATCTGCTCCGGATGGCTGCTTAATTGGCCCGCAGCAAAGCCGCCAACACGAAGATCTGTCCGGGAGAAAAGTCTCACCTCGACCGCGTCGTTGTTGATGATCGTAGGATCCATCGGGCTGTCGGTGGCGACGCAGAGGAACTCTCAATGAAAGCACCAATGTCGGTGTCAAACCGGGCGGATCTCGTGTAGGGGGTCCTGAATCGTGCGTCTAGGCGGATGGTAACAGGAGACAAGGGACACGATGTTTTTACCCAGGTTCGGGCCCTCTCGATGGAGGTAATACCCTACTCCTGCTTGATTAATATTGATGATATGGGTAGTACAAGAGTAGATCTACCACAAGATCAAGGAGGCTAAACCCTAGAAGCTAGCCTATGGTATGATTGTTGTTCGTCCTACGGACTAAAACTCTCCGGTTTATATAGACACCGGATAGGTTAGGGTTACACAGAGTCGGTTACAATGGTAGGAGTTCTACATATCCGTATCGCCAAGCTTGCCTTCCACGCCAAGGAAAGTCCCATCCGGACACGGGACGAAGTCTTCAATCTTGTATCTTCATAGTCTTGGAGTCCGGCCGTGATGATAGTCTGGCTATCCGGACACCCCCTAGTCCGGGACTCCCTCAATGACACTTGTTGGGTGAATCACCTCTTGAATGCTTGGTTTTGCACTAACGCTAACCACATTTATGTTTCCAAGTGTTTGTTGTCTTTGCTCCTTTTGAAGGAATCCCAAGACGGCGCGACATTGGAGAGTGCCCATTTCGAGCTTCAAGATGACGAGAACTTGGTGATCGACCACTTCTACACAGTGACGCCATCTCTTTCCCATGGTGATTTGGATTTCGATCCGAGGTAGGATCTTTCCCAAGGGGGAGAGGATGATGCGGAGCATCCTATGGACATCACCATGTCAAGAGTCCATTTGCCAAGTGACACGTGCGACATCTACTTCACACACACAAAGGTGAATCATCTCCTTTACACGAGCTCACTTGACCCCTTCGAGGATGGTGTACTACTTGACACTTCTCCCGTGTGCATGCATTGGTATTGTCGGAGCTTCACGGATGTCATGGAGGAGTGAAAGCGCCAAGGAAGACCTACATCATCCCCGACGGAGGCGTGGAAGAGAAGACGGTATAAAGGAGAAGAAGAAGACGTCGGCTGCAGAATTCTAGCCGAACATCCAGATGCAAAGCCGGATCATACGGGCCCCGCCGGATCATCCGGGCCGACCCCCGGATCATCCAGGTAATCCATACACCGCGACGGCCGAACCTTGCAGAATCTGCTAGGCGAAGCCGGATCATCCGGACGAGGACCCGGATCTTCCGGACAACGCCCGGATCATCCAGACTCCTATCCGGATCATCCGGCCTTGCCTGCGTGCATGCCTCCGGGCCGAGGCCCATGTACCTGTTTCGCCCCCTCACTTACCCCTTCACCCACTAGACTATAAATAGACCTCCTCCACCTCCTTTGTAGGGTGAGCAAAGTGATAGCTCATTTGATAGAGAGCTTTGCTCCTTGTACCACTCTACTCTTGAGAGAGAGAGAGAGAGACTACCACTCCCTTGGAGTTCAAGACCTCCATGTGAGAATGTGAGAAGATCCTCCGGGATATCATCAAGACCTCAACTCCTCCAAGGATTAGGTTGAACGCTACCTTGTATCTTTCCCTTTGTTGTTCATGTACCTTGTGGATCTTGTGTGTTTGATTGTCTAGTCGATGTGTGATTGGACAAGTTCATGAGTGTTTCCCCGTGTGATTTCTCTTTGTTCTTCCCCGTGTTATCCGTGATCTTCGTGGGATTCGCTCCAACCGTGAAAGATCGGCCACCTAGGGTTCTACCCTACATCATCCTTTCTTGAGGAGTTGGAGTTTCTTGAAGAGGTCGCGATTGTAGTAGTTTGGTAAAAAACGTGCTCTCATGACATCCTTCATTTGCGCCCAAGTGGTGATTGGCGGTTCACCTTATTCCTCTCGGCGCTCAATGACTTGTTCCCACCAAATGAGGACGTAGTCTTGGAATTCAGGGGATTCCATCGCTATCTTCTTCTCTTCTTCGTAGTTGTGCAAGCGGAAGATTTTGTCGACCTTCAATGCCCATGATATGTACTATTCGGGGTCATTGCTTCCGGTGAACTTGGGCATGGTGAACTTTAGCTTGCCATATCGTTGCTCTTCATTGTGTTGGGGTCGGGGATGATGACGCCCATGTCGTTGATGATTGACAATCTCATGTTGCTCTTGGCGAGGAGGGTTGTCGACCTCATGTTGCTCTTGGTGAGGAGGGTTGTCGACCTCATGTTGCTCTTTTCTTGGAGGAGGTCCATTATCTTCATGCTCTCGATGGACTTGATTTTCTTGTCTCGCTAGAGGAGGAGCTTGTCGGGATTGACGAGGAGCGTGACGATGCACTTGTGCTTGGAAAATCCTTTCTTGAACCTCATCGCGAAGTGCTTCTTGATGTTCATGAGATTTTCGTCCTCGGTTGGCTATGGCTCGACGTAATTCGTGAAGGGCACGTTGCGCCTCAAGAGCTTGATCTTCACGTAGTTGTTGTTCTTGACGTTGTTCCTCGGCATCTTGTGCATCTTGATGTTGTCGCGCTTGGTCCTCTTGTTCTTGTTGTCGTTGGCGTTGCCGTTCTTGTGCTTGCGCGAATGCAGCTTGGGCTTGATGGTGTCGATGCTCGTGAGAGTCGGTGTCGTGTAGAGGATTCTGGTTTGGTTGACGATCTTGACGCGTGGCACGACGGAGAGTGTTCGATGTCGGGGTACTTGAGCCGGAGATAGTGTCGTCGGAGTTTCGACTCGAGCGGCTCCTTCTTGAATAGGACGAAGTTGTAGGGTAGTGGTTGACCAACAAGGCGCGAATCTCGTCCATTCTTGCGTCATTCTCGTGCTTGTGTTCGTCGAGCTTGTGGTCGAAGTAGTCTCGTGTACGTTGCTTGGAGAGTCAGAAGTCGGTGGCGAGGTTGTCGAGGCGGTCGCTCATTGCTTGTTGCTCTTGATGCAAAGCTCGTTGCGCACCAAAGAGGTGGCTCTTAGTGAGGTAGGATGACATGTCGTTGTCTTGCCCCAAGAAGAGTGGGTTGGTAGAAGTACTTGGCCTATCCATCATTCCAAACAAAGATATGTGAGTGGGAGAAAGAGAAGAACCAATACCAAATGTACCCTGACCGATGTTGAAGATGGATCAAAGATCACTCCAATGTGAACAAGGAAATAGCACAATTGGTACCAATTCTTGTCGGTTTCTCACACCTACACAAGTAAAAGCTTATGGTGGAGCTTGGTTAGGATGGTGGCACAAAATTCGATGCAATTGTAAGTGAGACTCAATAATGTTGGAAAAGATTCACAAATTTGCAAATGCAACAAGTAGACCAATAGCAAGATAAGGTACACGGAAACACACACACAAATAGATAAGGTACATGCAACCAAGGGTGAGCCAAAATGTGGAATCCTTGAAGATGCTCGTGTTGCACAACACTAGAGAGACGCTAGCACGATTGCACAATAGGCGGATACGAACTTGTGCACAACCTACTAGGCAAAAATGCAACGACTTCTATCCCAAGTATGCTATATGTATGATGTTTCTATGCTATGACCCAAGATGATCGAGTATGACAATCTTAATGTTGTATGATGCTATGGTTCTTGCTTATAAGCTCTTTGATTATCTTTCCCTTTTGCTTAAAAGCTTGTTTGGCTCTTTTGTTGTTTGAGCTCTTTTCTCATGCAATTCTTCACGAACTAAGATAGCAATTGTGTATGCGATGACAACTTTGTGACACAAGAGATGATACCAAGATATGCAACACGATGATATGGTATGTATGCTATGGGAAGTATGATCACTAATGTGCACAAGTGACGTTGTCGGCAATACTCAAAGGCTAGTCTCGATGTGTAACCTATGCAAAAGTAAGGCTATGGGGTTATCAATGCAATTGCGAGTATGTATGATGATATCACGATACCAAGATGAGATTGATACCAAAATGATGTAGCCGTTCGTAGTAGTCCTTGGCGAAGATGAGTGGTGGTGATGTCGATGTCGAACCGTTCCTAGTTAGCCGAAACACCGTAGGAAACGCTGAACCACAACTCAAATTCTCAAAACCAAATGCAGCCAAAAGTGTCGGAGTTGGTAGAGGTCAAGTGGTGGTAGGGTTTGCTGTATCGAAAGGGTTTGCGGAAGTTAGGTGGTGGTATAGGAAAGTGTATGCTGAAGTGGTGGATGGCTGAAAATTATTGGGGAAAAATTCAGTTTCGTCAGAGTATCACGGACGTCCGGGGAATTGTGGTCGTCCGGTCGTCGGACGTCCGGTGCCTGGGCGATTTCGGGCACGAGATGAACTGCTAGGGTTCGTGGTGGTGTAGGAATAATTGGTCAAATCCGGGCGATTTTGTGCATCTAGGGTGGAACCCTAAACGGCCGATCTTTCATGAAAGGAGCGGATCCCAACTAAGAACACGAAGAACACGAGGTGAAACACGAGGGAAAACACGAGAGAATCACTCAAACCAACAAGATTCGATTACACATATGCTAGATCCTCGAAACACAAGGGGAGATACACGATCCAAAGTCAACAAGGGACGATACAAGAGGTAACCCGTTCTTCTCCGTGAGGAGATCTTGAAGGGCCACCCAAGAGTGGGTCTTGAATCCGCTTGGAAGGATCTTCTCCGAGGAGGCGCAATCTCCGAGGAGAAGGTAACCAAGTGGATGAGGAAAGCTCTCACACAAACATGAGCTAATCCTTTGCTAACCCTAACTAGGAGGAGGTAGAGGTCTATTTATAGTCTTAGTGCAAAAGAGGGGCGAAGTGGAGGGGTACATGGGCTTCGACCCGAAACTGACATAGTCGGGGTCCGGACATCTGCGAGGCGCCGGTCGTCCGGAGGATCGCGGGGGCCCGGAACTCCGCAGATCTTCGGAAATCCGTAGTTTAGGTTCTGTTGCCACGGCCTCGGACGTCCGTAGGTGTCCGGTCGTCCGGTCGCCGGTCGTCCGGTCTTCCTCGGATTTCCGTAGATTCGGTTCTGTTGGGGAAGTGTCGGTCGTCTGGAGGGGCCCGGACGTCCGGAGCCTGGGAATCGTCGGACTTCCGGTCCGGGACGGTCGTCTGGCTGCTGTAGCGTTTGATGGCCTGGTTTCCTTGGGCTGCAGCGACCTCCAGGGGTCAGACGTCCGGGCTGGGCCAGTCGTCCGGAACCTGTAGCTTATGTGGTAGCTCTTCTCCTTGTCCTTCTCGCTTGGTGGCCTCGCCGTCTTGTCTGCTGGATGTAGATGTACCATGGCTTTCCTCCAAGTACCTAAGCACACATAGTGTTTCCATTTGAGGTAGTAGCTATGTTTCATGCATAGAAAGTGGTAATTCGGGAAGGAGCGAGTTCACCTTATCTTCGATAGCCTTTGCTCGGGCTCTTGTCATTGGTCCAAGTGGGGTCATAGGAGATGTAGATGCGTCCATGGGGGTGATTGTGGGATGCTCCGCATCAGCCTCCTGCAACAACAGAAGATGAACGGAGCTAGCTGGAATGCATAGCTTGTTAGCACGAAACACAAAGCCATCGTTAACGATGAACTTGTTCCATGTTCTCCCTTCTTTACAATTCTGCAATACATCTTTAAATTCAGCATCATGCACATATTGATCTTTGATGGTCTCCAAACCAATGCATCAGCAATAACATTTTATTTACCATTCTTGTGTTTAATGACATAAGGGAAAGTCTCAATGAATTCAACCCATTTAACATGTCTACGGTTCAGTTTTGCTTGACTTTTAATGTGTTTCAAAGATTCATGATCAGAATGTATAACAAATTCTTTGGGCCATAAATAATGTTGGCATGTTTCTAAAGTCCGAACAAGAGCATATAATTCTTTATCATAAGTAGAATAGTGCAAACTAGGCCCACTTAATTTTTCAGAAAAGTATGCAACAGGTTTGCCATCTTGTAATAACACACCTCCTAATCCAATTCCACTAGCATCACATTCAAGCTCAAAAGTCTTATTAAAATCAGGAAGTTGGAGTAAAGGAGCATGTGTCAATTTATCTTTCAACACCGTGAAGGCTTCTTCCTGTGCGGTACCCCAAACAAAAGGCACATCCATCATGGTAAGCTCATTGAGAGGTGCAGCAATGCTACTAAAATCTCCCACAAAATGCCTATGGAAACCAGCGAGTCCAAGAAAACTCCTCACTTGTGTGACCGTTTTGGGCTGCGGCCAACTCTAAATAGCTTCAATCTTGGCTTTATCAACTTCAATTCCCTATGGAGTAACAACATAGCCAAGAAAAGATACTCGGTCGGTGCAAAAGGTGCACTTCCCAAGGTTACCAAACAAACGTGCATCACGTAGAGCAATAAAAACAGCACGTAAATGTTCCAAATGTTCTTCCAAAGATTTGCTATAAATCAGTATATCATCAAAATAGACTACCACAAATCATCCAATGAAAGCACGTAAAGCTTCATTCATTAGTCTCATGAAAGTACTAGGTGCATTAGTTAACCAAACTTAGTTTTAAATGCTGTTTTCCATTCATCTCCCAATTTCATACAAATTTGATGGTATCCACTACGCAAATCAACTTTGGAGAATATTGTAGAACCGCTCAATTCATCAAGCATATCATCTAGCCTAGGAATAGGATGACGATAACAAATAGTAATATTATTAATGCCTCTACAATCAACACACATACGTGACGTACCATCCTTTTTAGGCACTAGTATAATAGGAACAGCACAAGGACTAAGAGATTCGTGTATATAACCTTTGTTGAGCAGCTCGTGTACTTGACGGATAATCTCCTTCGTCTCCTCTGGATTGGTACAGTATGGTGCATGGTTGGGTAGCGATGCACCGGGAATTAAGTCAATTTGATGCTCAATCCCTCTAATAGGTGGTAATCCCGTGTGCACGTCTTGTGGGAAGACGTCAGCGAACTCCTGCAAAATGTAAGTGATAGCAGGCGGCAAAGAGGAAGGCACGTCCTCGAATGAAAATAATGCCTCTTTGCACACAAAAGCATAGCAAACAGATTTGCTAAAATCTAGCTCATCGATATAAGATTTGGTGGCAAGTAAACATGCACTTTCCAATTTAATTTCAGAAGCAACACTGGATGGTTTATTATTAGGCTTCATTTGTTGCTCAAATTCTTTTGCCACAATCTGATTTTCACTCTTATTTTTCTCCTGTTTTGCTTTATTAGCTCTATTAATATCATCTTTCAAAATGGAAACAGGAGTCATAGGAAGCAAAGTAATAATTTTATCCTTATCAACAAGAGTATACTGATTGTTTCTACCATGGTGTACAATTTTTTTATCAAATTGCCTTGGTCTACCAAGTAATAAGGAACATGCTTGCATAGGTACCACATCACAATCAACATAATCAGCATATGTAGAGATACTAAAATTCATACGAACAATACGTGTTACCTTAACCTTGTCAAGTTGTTGAACCATTGGATGTAGTAAGGATGTGGATGTGGTCTTGTGGTGAGAGATAGCTTCTCCACCATCTCCATGCCAGCCAAGTTGTTGCAGCTCCCTCCATCTATGATGATGTGAATAGAACGTTCCTTCACAACTCCCTTTGTATGGAACAAATTATGCCTCTGATTTTGCTCAACTTGTGTAACCCGCACACTCAAAACACGTTGAGCAACTAAACATTCATACCTGTCAGCATCTTCAGGAGCCATTTATTGCACCTCATGATCAGAATCATCTCCACCATGTTCTTCACGTGTAATAAGAGCCAAAGTCTTCTCATCATAGTCACTAGCGGACTCATACCCACCATCCTCAATAGCAACCATCACACGCTGAGATATGCATTCTCTCGCATAATGACCTCTGCACTTACAACGACGACATATAATATCACTTGTGTGCCCTGTTGATGCCATGGAAGAAGAAGAGCTCGGTGCAGGCCCGACAGGTGTGCTCTTGGCAGATAGTGGTGGTTGTGCCTACTTTCTTGTATCACGGTTGGAGGTGGCACCTAATGGAGGTGATGGTGCAGTGGAAGTAGAGGATGCGCGTGGTGTCCATGAAGAAGGTCCACCTGTAGAAAAGTTAGTTCACACCAATGCCTGTCGATCCTGCACTTCATGTTCAGCTTTACAAGCAAGATGGAATAAATGAGTGATATTATTATACTCCTTATACTCTAGAATGGTATGAATCTCTCTATGTAATCCACCAATAAAACGTGCAAGCATAGCTTCATTATCCTCAACAATACCACATCTAATCATGCAAGTTTGTAATTCCTGATAATATTCCTCTACAGAATTTTTTCCTTGTCTTAAACGCTACAATTTTTGAAGTAATTCACGTTGATAATATGGTGGAACCCAACGAGTACGCATAGCAGTTTTCAAAGCAGCCCAAGTACTTGGAATATTATTCGTATATAATCTATGATGTTCAGACCACCACACACAAGCAAAACTAGTGAAAGCACAAAGTGCAGCAACAACACGTCTCTCCTCGGGATATTCTACACATGTAAAACGTTGTTCGGTTTCTAACTCCCAAGTAAGATATATATCAGGAACATATCTACCCTCAAATGGTGGAATATTCAATTTCAGTTTTGGAAGATGGTCATGATCTCATACCTGAGTTGGTAATGCAGCCCTACCATTGCGATTATTTGCATGTGGACGACCAGGTGCTGGTGGTTGCACATAGTTCTGATTTTGATCAACCTCATCCTCGTAATCTCCCGCATAATCGTCCTCCTCCTCATCAGCATCAGGAGCCACAGAAGTATCAACAACAGCACCAACAGTTTGGCTAGGCTCAAGAGGGACACGGCTCGCTTAGCGGAGGGCTGTTTCGCGACGTGGAGGTAGTCGTGGTTGTTGTTGTTGTAGAGGTGCGTTAGGTGCAGCCTGTGGTGGTGGTGGAAGACGCGCGGGCAATTCATTAAACTTGTTATCGAGCTTTGTTTCGAACGTCTTCTCAATGCCATCTATCTTCTCCATGGCCTCTTCAAATATGTTTAGCACATCTTGCACCTGTCCACTCATCATTTGCTGAAATTTATCATGCAACTCCTTATTCGTCATGTTCTCCCAGTCAGTCTCATCGACTTGTGATCCTACCATGGTTAGCAGCAATAGAAACACACAAGAATATGATCCTACAGACTACTAGAAAATGGTGGTGGTGGGTGTCACAATCCGTCAAGCAAATCTCAAATTCTTACCAGTTCTTACCGAGCAGCACGCGGTGATCAACAACCGTTGTAGTCAAAACTCTCAAAGCTTGGATAGAGCGATTACCAGTGAGAGTGAAACGCACGACGTAGATGTATGTGGAGGCAGGAAGGCTTATAATATGGTAGCAAAGAGGGTTAGCAATAATCAATTGAGATATGCAAAGTTGAATAAACGCTCAACGACGGTACTGTGCTGGTCCTAGGCTAGACCGTGCTAGAGACGCGAGCCTAGAACACTAACAAAATCACGGCGCTGCACGTAAACAAGGGAAAATCACACTCTGGAATTTTTTTGCTCTATTTTTTGGCCCTCTTTTTTTTGTGCTACCTTTTTTTGCGAAAAATCACTATAATGGCGAGTGTCTCAAAACTCTTCCCACGTCAAACTGACAGGATGGGCACGAAATTTTTTTGACTTTTTTTTGAAAATCAGGGTAGCGACAACGAAAAAGTGCGACAAAAAATCACTATGATGGCGAGTGTCTCAAAAGACTCAGAAAAGCCTAAAAATAGGATAGGGAAAAAATATTTTCGGTCACCGAAATTTTGGCCTAAAAACTACTCAGGCAAGGAAACACGAATTGGAAAATAGATGGATCTCGAAAACAAACCTAATATAAGAAGAACTCGGATTGGTGGTGGATATATGATGGTAAGATATGACAGCGGTGGTGGTATATGGCAGCGGTGGTGGTATATGGTAGCGGTGGTGGTATATGGATATGGATTGGTGGTGGTATATGGATACGGATTGGTGATGGTATATGGATACGGATTGGTGGCAGATAAGTAGTGGTGGTAGATTGCAGGAGCGATGACGATGGTGCGGCGGCGGCGTGACAACTTGTGAACAGAACTCGAAACTCTAAGGGAAACTAGACGTTAAGACCAGCAACTTGACACGATGATGCAACCGCAAATTCAACAAAGGAAAATACTGAAAAGACTATGCAAAGGCTCAGACTGGTTCGGATATGATGAACTAACCCTAATTTTTTTGGCTTTTTCGTGGACTATAGGTCTGAAGAACAGAATCGATCTAAACTACGAAAAACTGTAAAATCTCACCGAGCAACCTGAAAAGGTGTCCCGTCTTTCGATGAGATGGTGGCTATTGTTTTGGAGGAAGTCGACTTTGACGATCCGACTACGAACGTACGAGGACGTCGCACCTTAGCAATCGCTAAACCAACTCCGAGTGGTTATTGACCACGCCGGAGCACGATCAACCCGACCACGAAGGTCTGTTTCCTACAGGCAAACGAAGAACAAGCAAGAAACTAAGATTGCAATCTGGATATTGCGAATATAAGAGGAAAGCTTTATTGATCAAGGTGGGGTTCTGTGACGCCTTTGTCTGCTCGTTGAACACAAACGAAGTACGCGAAGTTGCGGCTATGGCGAACTTTAATCTAAACACAACCCAAAGTCTAAACGATGCCCTAAGGGCTGTATATATGGAGGAAGAGGGGGGAATTTCGTGGCCCTTGGAGGAGGGGTCCCAAACCAACCCTAAATGTTGTTTCCCCACACAAACGGACTCCAAAAATAGCCTATACTAATGTATTTCGAAATTACATGGGCCTGGCCCAATAATAAGGGGACGCAACACCTATAATAGCCTCTGGACGAAAATTATGAAGTGGCATCTTGTATATTTCGTCCAAGGCTTCATGCACTCATTATGGTGGCTTCAAAGTCCTGAAATCATCACTTGTAACTCCATTCTTGTTCCCTTGCGCATACCATCATCTCCATGGTTTGTCTTGCTCCAGTGTTCATCCCTCTTATCCATGCCAGGCCCTTCATTTGTAAGCAAAACAACTGTATCCAATTTAGGCAGCACCATATTCTCTTGAACATTAGAATCATTACCAAGAAACGATAGTACCTGATAATTTAATTGGTGTGCCAGAGCTCTAGTAATTGGTCCAGTATATGTAGTAGTAGGGGTTGTGGGTGTAACAATGTTATTGATGTCGTCATCACGTACTGATGCGGAGCATCCCACATTCATCCCCATGTACACTCCGACTATTCTCCAAGCCCCAAGGATACATAAGATGAGACCTCGAGTATACTCCATTGGACACAAGGTGAACTCGCTCCTCTTCGAACCATCACTTTCCACATGTTAGACATGGCTACTGCCTCAAATATATGTGCTATGCATGATAAGGAACAAAGAGGAAGACCATGGGCAAGACGGCGAGGACACCAAGTACAAGGAACTACCGAAGAAGATCCAGTGAGCGGACAACCGGACGACACCGGACGATCGGCCTCTCACAGCGAGCAGCGCCTGAAGACCAGCCTACGCCAGCTACAGACCTCCCAGCGAGCGGACGTCCGACCCCACACCGGACGTCCGACAATATTAACGGAAGTCCGGGACTTCCGGATGTCCGGTGTCCCGACCACAGAACACTTTCAGCGGACGTCCGACGCTAGCGGACGGCCGGTCCCCCTGGAACCACCGGACGTCCGGTGCCCAGCAGACGTTCGGTCCCTGGCTGTCTCCAGTTGCGGGCTGAGGCCCATGTACCCCTTCACTTCGCCCCATTTGCACTATGACTATAAATAGGACACCCCCTCCTCCTAGTTAGAGTTAGCAAAGGATTAGCTCATTTAGAGATAGAGCTTTGCTCATCCATACGGATCTACTCCACGAGAGAGACCGCGGCCCCTCTACGGATAAGATCCACCTTGGATTCAAGACCCGCCTCTTGGGTGGCCCCCTCAAGACCTCCTCACGAAGAAGAACCGGTTACCCTTTGTATCGTCCTTTGTTGATCGTGGATCTTGTATCTCCTCTCATGTTTCGAGGATCTAGCACATGTGTAATCGAATCTTGTTGGTTTGAGTGATTCTCTCGTGTTTTCCCTCGTGTTCTTTGTGTTCTTAGTTGAGATCCGCTCCTTTTATGAAAGATCGGCCATCTAGGGTTCCACCCTACATCATCTTGGTATCAGAGCCAGCTTGTCTCATGATATCTTGGTATTATGAGCCACGTTGATCATGATTTAGGAGCCTCCCCTCTTTGTTTTCTAGCTTGATTTTGTTGTGTTCTTCCCTAATTTTGAAAATCCCCACCAAAAATAGCCCTAATTTTTTTGTGATTCATTCGTATGATGAAGTTTTGTTTATTTTTATCCATGGATTTGCTTGGTTTCGAGTGGATCTAGCATTTCCCCAAGTTTCCCCATCTTTCCATCCACGAAATCTCTTCAATTTTGACCCCAAAATCCCAAAATTCCGCCCAAAATCGCATCCCGAAACTCGCATCCCGCGTTGACCCCGACCCACCGGACGACCACGTTTTACGGACGTCCGGACCCCTCACGAAGCCCCGGACGTCCGCCACCTACCTGACGACCGGCATCACCCAATAGAACGAAATTAGCGGATTTTTGACCCGACCGGACGTCCGGCCACCGGACATCCGTCCTATTCCGGACGTCCGGCCACCAGACATCCGTCCTATTCCGGACGTCCGCTACCCAATAGAACTGTGGCTGATTTTTGTTTTGTCCATAACTAATTCATCCGAACTCCGGTTTTCATGTTCTTTAGCTCGTTTTGAAGCTATTGACATTCCCCTTCCCACAATAATTCCACCAACATCATTTGACTCCATCAATTTTTCTGAATTTTGGCATCTTTGCCTAGGGCTTCCACCACATCATCCGCTACACCACCACCGACTTCCGCATCCTAACCCATCTTGATCCCCATTGCATATTGATGTAGGGTGGAACCCTAGATGGCTGATCTGTCACGAAATGAGTGGATCCCAACAAGGAACACGAAGAACACGAGGGGAAAACGAGGGGAAACACAAGAGAAACACTCAAACCAACAAGAGATGGTCACACATGTGCTAGATCCTCGAAACACGAGAGGAGATACAAGATCCACGATCAACAAAGGACGATACAAAGGTAACCAGTTCTTCTCCGTGAGGAGGTCTAGATGGGGCCACCCATGAGGGGGTCTCGAATCCAAGGTGATCTTCTTCGTAGAGGGGCCACGGTCTCTCTTGTGGAGTAGATCCGTAATGGATGAGCAATGCTCTATCTCACGAATGAGCTAAACCAATGCTAACCCTAACTAGGAGAAGGTGGGGGTCTATATATAGTGTTAGCCCATGAAGGGGTAAGTGAGAGGGGGGATACATGGGCCCTTGGCGCATTCTCTGTGCACAGGCAGGTGCCGGATGTCCGGTGGCTCACGAAGAGCCAGATGTCCGGGCCTCTGGCTGGATGTCCGGGCTGACAGGGTTCAGCTTCAGGTGCGTTCTGTGATGGGCGCTGGATTTACGGGTGTCGGGCCGGATGTCCGGGCTGGGTCCGGATGTCCGAGGCCTGTAGGAGCTGGCTCCTCTTACTTCTCCTTCCTTCGGTCCCGCGCACACTTGGCCTTGGTCCTTGGGCTCTCCATGGTCTCCTCGGCTGTACCTGAGTATGCACAAGGTCCGCGCTTGAAGTAGCATCCATGTCTTACATGCGGAAAGGGAAGATTCGGAAAGTCGTGAGTTCACCTTAGGTCCAATGGCGTAGGCTCGAGTGTACATGGGGATGATCGTAGGATGATCTGCATCATCTCCTCTCCCTTAAGAAAGATCCGACCTCGGATCGAAAACCTCATCACCATGGAAACAGTTGTCATGGACGGACCTGTAGTTGGACGAAGTGGGAAACATGGCGCAATCCAAGTACTCCAAGGTGTCTCCAAAGTGGTATACATGCAAAAATAGCAAACACAAGCGACACTCGGAAATACAATGGTTAACACGCACATTGTCCATCAAGTAAGTATGAGTCCGTGCGGCAAGATTGTTCGTGAAAAAGCACATGAAGCTTAGCAAGATGATATAGAATGAGATGTAAAGCATTCATGGGATCAAAAGCATTCATTGTGCACACAAATATATTGTGAATGTGATCAATGCAACCACGGTGCAAAATGATGTCATAGTGAGACGGTTTATCAATAGCATGAATATGGCAATTGGTGCTCAATGTGAGTATGAGATCATGCAATTGATGGTATGCAATATGATCATAATGTATGAATAATCCATAAAGAAAGATCACAAAAAAAATTCTAAGGAAGTGTACAAGCTCATATATCATGGATGCCATAGAAATGGAAGATGCAACAAGGCAATCATAATGTGAGTCAATCCATGCATAGGGTGCAAACTTGTGGTGAGTATGATATGTCCATTGAGCATGACATGTGGTAGCACAATCAACAAATATGGAGGTGTGGGTGCAATGTGTCAAAGGAGTGTTGATGTACCAATGCTCCAGAGTAGTATACATGCAAAAAGAGCGAACACAAGAGACACTCGGAAATACAATGATTAGCGCACACAAAGTGTCCATCAAATAAGCATGAGTTCGTCCGGTGTAATTGATCATGACAAGGCGCATGAAGCTTATCAAGATGATATAGAATGATATGCAAAGTGTTCATGGGAGAAAAGGCATTCATTGTGCACACAATTGTGTTGTGAATACGACCAATGCAACCACGGAGCAAAATGATGTCACAGTGAGACGGTTTATCAATTGCATGAATATGGCAATGGATGCTCAATATGATTATGTTATCATGCAATTGATGTTAGGCAATATAATCATGATGTATGAATATGCCATCAAGAAATATCACAAAAATTTTACTAAGAAAATGCACAAGCTCATATATCATGGATGACATGGGAATAGGTGCAACAAGACAAGCATAATGTGTGTCAATCTATGCATAGGGTGCAAACTTTTGGTGAGTATGGTATGTCCATCGATCATGACATGTGTGAGCACAATCAACAAATATGAAGGTGTGGGTGCAATGTGTCAAAGGAGTGTTGATGTACCAATGCTTGATGTCGTGGCATGAGTGGAGGTTCGGAGGTGCATCCAATAAGTGCGAGCGCTCCTCAATGTGAAGGTCCATAGAGCCAATCTTCAATGCCGGTCCTCCCTCCAATAGATGTATCATGTAGACAAGAAGAAGGAGACAACAATGAAAGAATGACCCATCCAATATGCGTAATTGAGGATGGCTCAAAGGGAAAGAGTTCACCTTTAGGAGATTCTCGCAAATGTTGGTGTTGCACATCATGTAAGTCTTCACATAACCAAAATGTCTCTTTATGGTACCGCCTTGTGAATTCTTGAAAATGAAAGAACATGACAAACATTTGGAAAAACAAATGAGTTTAGTGCAATTGCAAGACCTATCATTCGAGGGGCGAGATACCCAACAAGTGTTCTGATCATTCTTATCATAAGAAAGGACAAGGGGTGATATGGTATGAAAGCATATGATGCAACTACAACCAAAGACAAGAAGCTCAATCAAACTAGCATGCATCACAAGTAATATGTCCAAGTCTCCATGATCAATAAGCATAGCAAGTTGGCACTCAATACAAGGGGATATGAGAGTTGCAACTAATGGGGACAAGTGACAATGATCAAGACAAATCAAGGGAGAGGCATGAACATATATGTCATCAACCCAAGAAAGCGAGTAATAATGGAATATGGGTGATGCGACAAAGCAAGCAAGCATAGTGATCAAGTCAAGCAAGCTAGTAGTGAGAAGATGCAACGTACTAGAAGGAATCATGGCAAACATGTCATGTGTGCAAATAGTGGGCATATATAATGCGCATGACATATCACAATCATGAAAACAAGATATGAAAAAAGTAGGTTCATGGTGTTGGCAAGAAGTCCTATGTAAAAAGTAATGGGACATCATGACTCTCCCAACACAACAAGCATCAATAGCATGAGGCACATGATAAACATGGCAATGGCAACAAGGATCTCCACCAAGCATGCAAATACACATTGGAGTATCATAATGGTGCATCATGGGTAAATGCAATCAAGGGTCACAATTCCATGGCAAAGGCATAGAAGCAAGCATAGCATGCAAAGTGAACACAGGAAAATGAGCATAAGGTGACAAATGGTAAATAGCCCATAGCCGTGTGAGAGACAAGTAAAAGGAATGCGCGAAGTCGTTGCACGAAGGGAATGGTGGGAAGGACAATCCACGGGATCCCAAGTCATCTTTGCTCTCAAGAGCTCGTTTCGTCAACTCTTGGGATTGAGAGGTTGACGAGTATACGTGAGTACCTACACAAAACAAAGGCAAAGGAACTACGGGTTTTCTCCCGAACTCTAGTGCCTTGTATAACCCCTCTATCCTCTCTAAGCTCATAAATAATGATGCTATAGAAAGACCCACTGGGGTCACTAATGAGAGCTTGAATAATTTTGATGAGGATGACTCTGGAATTTTTCGCTATGTACTTGATGAGTATTTAAAAGATGCTTGGGATAGGTTACTTAGGATTCGGGCTAGCTATGTGCCACAATATCAAATTGAAATATACTTAAAAAGTTTTTATGTTGGCTTGCCCGCTTCCTTCAAACAAGTTTTCGATTCCATCTTTGAAGAAGGTTTTCTTGAAGGGGATGCTATAGATACCTATGAAAGAATGAAAACTATATTTGGGCACCCCATGAATGATAAGGTTGAATCAACTACTCTCTTGTGCTTTTATCAAAATGAAATTTTTAAAGAGCTGAAGTCTAGTTTAGAGGCAAATTTACGTAATGTGCTTAATCATACTTCTTCCATTAATGGACATGTGCTTAACTTAAATAGAAGAATGAATGCAATAGAAAGGAGATCCTCCTCTCCGAATACCAAAGATGGCAATACCTTGCTTTTATGCCTAGCTAGGGGCGTTAAACGATAGCGATTGTTGGGAGGCAACCCAATTTTATTTTTAGTTTTTTGTTTTTGCTTCTGGTTAGGAATAATTAATCCATCTAGCCTCTGTTTAGATGTGGTTTTATCTTTTAATTAGTGTTTGTGCCAAGTTAAACCTATTGGATCTTCTTGGATGATAGTTATTTGATCTTACTGTAATTTCCAGAAACTTTGCACTCAGTGCCCGAATTGTTAAAAATCACCAGAACGTGATAAAATATTGATTCAAATTTCTGCTGATCAATAAACAAATTTTTCAGGTCTTATAATTTTGGTAGAATTGTTTGAGTTCCAGAAGTTTGCGTTAGTTACAGATTACTACAGACTGTTCTGTTTTTGACAGATTCTGTTTTGCGTGTGTTGTTTGCTTATTTTGATGAATCTATGGCTAGTAAAGTGTTTTATGATCCATAGAGAAGTTGGAATACAGTAGGTTTAACACCAATATAAATAAATAATGAGTTCATTACAGTACCTTAAAGTAGTCTTTTGTTTTCTTTCTCTAACGGAGCTCACGAGATTTCTATTGAGTTTTGTGTTGTGAAGTTTTCAAGTTTTGGGTGAATTCTTTTGATGGATTACGGAACAAGGAGTGGCAAGAGCCTAATCTTGGGGATGCCCATGGCACCCCCAAGATAATCCAAGGAAACCAAAAAGTCAAAGCTTGGGGATTTCCCGGAAGGCATCCCCTCTTTCGTCCACTTCCATCGGTAATTTACTTGGAGCTATATTTTTATTCACCACATGATATGTGTTTTGCTTGGAGCGTCTTGTATTATTTGTGTCTTTGTTTGTTAGTTTAACACAATCATCCTGCTGTACACACCTTTTGAGAGAGCCATACATAAATTGGAATTTGATAGAATACTCTATGTGCTTCACTTATATCTTTTGAGCTTGATAGTTTTGCTCATAGTGCTTCACTTACATCTTTTGAGCGTGATAATATTTTGCTCTAGTGCTTCACTTAGATCTTTTAGAGCACGGTAGTGGATTTATTTTTAAGAAAATTGATCTCTCATGCTTTACTTGGTATTCAAGATATGTGAAACTTTCTTTTGAATGCGTTGAATACTAAGATAAGTTTGATGCTTGATAATTGTTTTGAGATATGAAGATGGTGATATTAGAGTCATGCCAGTTGAGTAGTTGTGAATTTAAAGAATACTTGTGTTGAAATTTGTGATTCCCGTAGCATGCACGTATGGTGAACCGTTATGTGATGAACTCGGAGCATGATTTATTTATTGATTGTCTTCCTTATGAGTGGCGGTCAGGGAATGACGATGGTCTTTTCCTACCAATCTATCCCCCTAGGAGCATGCGCGTAATACTTTTCTTTGATAACTTCTAGATTTTAGCAATAAGTATATGAGTTCTTTATGACTAATGTTGAGTCCATGGATTATACGCACATCTTCCCATCCTTCCACTATTGCTAGCCTCTCTAATACCGCGCACCTTTCGCCGGTATCATACACCCACCATATACCTTCCTCAAAACAACCACCATACCTACCTATTATGGTATTTCCATAGCCATTCCGAGATATATTTCCATGCAACTTTCCACCATTCCGTTTATTATGACACGCTCCATCGTTGTCATATTGCTAGCATAATCATGTAGTTGACATCGTATTTGTGGCAAAGCCACCGTTCATAATTCTTTCATACATGTCACTCATGTTTCATTGCATATCCCGGTACACCGTCGGAGGCATTCATATAGAGTCATATTTTGTTATAAGTATCGAGTTGTAATTGTTGAGTTGTAAGAAAATAAAAGTGTGACGATCATCATTATTAGAGCATTGTCCCAAGTGAGGAAAGGATAATGGAGACTATGATTCCCCCACAAGTCGGGATGAGACTCCGGACGAAAAAAAGAGGCCATAAAAAAGAGAGAAAAGGCCAAAATAAAAAAATGAGAGAAAAAGAGAGAAGGGACAATGTTACTATCCTTTTACCACACTTGTGCTTCAAAGTAGCACCATGATCTTCATGATAGTGAGTCTCTCATTTTGTCACTTTCATATACTAGTCGGAATTTTTCATTATAGAACTTGGCTTGTATATTCCAATGATGGGCTTCCTCAAATGCCCTAGGTCTTCGTGAGCAAGCGAGTTGGATGCACACCCACTTAGTTTCTTTTGTTGAGCTTTCATATACTTATAGCTCTAGTGCATCCATTGCATGGCAATCCCTACTCACTCACATCAATATCTATTGATGGGCATCTCCATAGCCCGTTTATACGCCTAGTTAATGTGAGACTATCTTCCCTCTTTTTTTCTTCTCCACAACCACCGTTCTATTCCACCTATAGTGCTATATCCATGGCTCACGCTCATGTATTGCGTGAAGATCGAAAAAGTTTTGAAAATGTTAAAGTATGAAACAATTGCTTGGCTTGTCATCGGGGTTGTGCATGATTTAAATACTTTGTGTGGGGAAGATGGAGCATAGCCAGACTATATGATTTTGTAGGGATAACCTTCTTTGGCCATGTTATTTTGAGAAGACAAAATTGCTTAGTTAGTATGCTTGAAGTATTATTATTTTTATGTCAATATGAACTTTTGTCTTCAATCTTTCGGATCTGAACATTCATACCATGATTAAGAAGATTTACATTGAAATTATGCCAAAGTATCACTCCGCATCAAAAATTCTCTTTTCATCATTTACCTACTCGAGGACGAGCATGAATTAAGCTTGGGGATGCCTGATACGTCTCCAACGTATCTATAATTTTTGATTGCTCCATGCTACTTTATCTATTGTTTTGGACTATAATGGGCTTTATTTTCCACTTTTATATTATTTTGGGACTAACCTATTAACCGGAGGCCCAAATTGTAATTGCTGTTTTTGCCTTTTTCAAGATTTCAAGATACAGAATATCAAACGGAATCCAAACGGAATGAAACCTTCGGAAACGTGATTTTCTCACCGAACATGATCCAGGAGACTTGGACCCTACGCCAAGGAACAACGGAGGCGGTCACGAGGGTGGGGGCGCCCCTGTATGCCCCGCCTTGTGGACCCCGATGCTCCACCGACGCATTCCTTCCTCCTATATATACCTACGCACTTCAAACGATCAGAACATGAGCCAAAAACCTAATTCCACCGCCGCAACTTCCTGTATCCACGAGATCCCATCTTGGGGCTTGTTCCGGAGCTCCGCCGGAGGGGGCATCCACCACGGAGGGCTTCTACATCAACACCATAGCCTCTCCGATGACGTGTGAGTAGTTTACTTCAGACATTCGGGTCCATAGCTAGTAGCTAGATGGCTTCTTCTCTCTTTTTGGATCTCAATACAATGTTCTCCCCCTCTCTCGTGGAGATCTATTCGATGTAATCTTATTTTTGCGGTGTGATTGTTGAGACCGATGAATTGTGGGTTTATGATCCAGGTTATCTATGAATAATATTTGAATCTTCTCTGAATTCTTTTATGTATGATTGAGTTATCTTTGCAAGTCTCTTCGAATTATCCGTTTGGTTTGGCCAACTAGATTGGTAGTTCTTGCAATGGGAGAAATGCATGGCTTTGGGTTCAATCTTGCGGTGTCCTTACCCAAAGGATGTGAAGGGGTTGCAAGGCACGTATTGTATTGTTGCCATCGAGGATAACAAGATGGGGTATTTATCATATTGCATGAATTTATTCCTCTACATCATGTCATCTTGCTTAAGGCGTTACTGCTTTTTAACTTAATACTCTAGATGCATGCTTTGGATAGCGGTCGATGAGTGGAGTAATAGTAGTAGATGCGTAATCGTTTCGATCTACGGACGTGATGCCTATATACATGATCATACCTAGATATACTCATAACTATGCTCAATTACATCAATTGCTCAACAGTAATTTGTTCACCCACCGTAGAATATTTATGCTCTTGAGAGAAGCCACTAGTGAAACCTATGGCCCCGGGTCTATTCTCATCATATCAATCTCCATCACTTTTGTACTTGCTTTGTTTTTACTTTGCCTTTACTTTTTCACTTTGCATCTTTATACCAAAAATACCAAAAATATTATCTCTATCAGATCTCACTCTCGTAAGTGATCGTGAAGGGATTGACAACCCCTAATCGCGTCGGTTGCAAGTAGCTATCGTTTTGTGTAGGTATGAGGGACTTGTGCGTGGCCTCCTATTGGATCGATACCTTGGTTCTCAAGAACTGAGGGAAATACTTACGCTACTCTGCTGCATCATCCTCTCCTCTTCGGGGAAAACCAACGCAAGCTCAAGACGTAGCACATGGCATAGTAGATGAATTGCGCAAATCATGTAAAGGAAGCATGGCAATATCATCACATAAAAAACAAAAGCCAATGACCATCATCTTGTCATTTATGCCATAAGTGCAAATGGGATTTATTTTAATGGGGCATGCATAGTTACTATGTTGAGATTGAAATGATGCTATATGGGAGATCTGTCGGTGTGGAACGACACCTATGGGATCACAAGAATCCCTACTACGGTTGCCGGGGCGCAGGGTTGCGAGGAGAGCAGGGCTAGTAGATAGCACAAGGATCGTTTACCCAGGTTCGGGCCGTGAGGATGCGTAAAACCATAGTCCTGCTTTGGTGGGTGTATTTCTGAGAGTTCTTGAGCTCTTAAACTAGCTGTTGTCAGCGTATGGTTCGAAAAAGCTGAATCCTTCTCCTGGTTGCCTCACCCCCTTCTTCAGCGCCCAGATCCCTCCTCGATGAACCTAGAGGATGTGGACGCCGCCATCGAGGGCGTCGCCAAGGCTGCCGAGGCGGACGCCGAGAAGATCGCCGCCGAGGAGACCGCCAAGGAAGCAACCGAGGACGCTGCCGAGGGGCCTACCGGGGAGGCCGACAAGGCTGCCGCTGAGGGGGTCGACAAGGGGTCTGCCGGGGAAGCCGGCGGGGCCGCTGCCGAGGAGGAGGAGGAGGCTGGTGACCAACCTTCCTCCTCTGCTGCTTCCGGCTCCGGCAAGTACCTGAGGGTGAATGACGACTTGTTCGTCCACCTTCTAGGCGCGTCGAGCACCAAGACACCCGTTGAGGGACAGGTGTTCGACGACGAGGTGCTCGCCCCTGCCGGGCTTGAGGTCGTCAACGAGCCGATCGTTGGTGGCGATGGTTCGCAGGAAGAGCGGCTCCTCCACATCATGGGCGCCAGCTTCCGGAAGCTCCAGGCGCTCCACCGCGCCCGCCTGGACAAGGTTAAGTCCAGGATGGCGGTGGTGGAGAAGGCGGAGGCGGACCTCCAGGAGCGCGTTGCCGAGACGCAGGACTGGTTCCGCGAGGCCCACAAGGAGCTCAAGGCTGCTCAGGGCGAGCTGGACAAGCACGACGTGGAGCTCACCATGAAGCTTGCCGACGTCGAGAAGGCTCAAGAGACGGCGAAGAACTTGGCGCCCGCCTAAGCCGCCAAGACTCAAAGACGAGGCCGCTTGCACTCCCAGGAGGAGGACCTCGCTGCACGCGAGGAGAAGCTTGCCGCCACGCTTCGCATCAAGGATGCAGAGGTGGAGAAGCTTGTCCTGCAGCGGACTAGTGAGCTGGAGCAGAGGCACAAAGAGGCACTCAATGCCTAGGCCCAGGTTCACGCCGACACGGTGAAGGAGTTTGAGGCGGAGCGCGACGGGCTGAAGGAGCAGGCCCTGAAGCTGTCCCAGGAAAAGGACACGCTTAACAGTGCTCTGACAGAGGCGCATGACGCGGTCGTCAGCAAGGCTGGGGAGCTCGCCGAGGCCAACAACTCCATCAAAGACCTCAAGCTGAAGTTGGAGGACCTCGAGAAGGTGCTGTCGGAGGCCAAAACTCGAGAGGGGACCCTAGCCAAGGAGCTGGAGGCTGAGAAGCAGTTGCGGGTGAACGAAGTCCTCAACATCGCGGATCACTTGGTGGGCGAGAACCGTTGGCTCGATCGCCTCGCCACTGTCGCCAACCAGGCCGCCGCGCAGCTGGCCATCATGGGGATGCCGGACGTGAGGTATGTCCCGGAGCGGAGCGTGAGCGCCAACTGCAGCCTGACCTTGTTCTTTGAGAAGGTCGTCGGCGCTCTAGAGCGGCTCCAAGCCAACCAGGCGGCCTTGCTTGCCGAGGAGTCCCGGAGGCTTTGCCAGGGTGCCATGACCAAGGTTCTCACCAAGGTGGCGCACTGGTACCCCGACCTCGACTTCGACGCCGCGTTGGAGAGCTTGCTGGAGGATACTGACCTCACGCCGCTTAGGGAGCGCATCAAGCCCATCATCAGCCGTGTCGGCGGAATTCTGAGGGTGGAGGGCCACCGCCGGGATTAGGCATCCCATCCTTTATCGCCGCTGCAGGTTCACAACCAAGAAAATTGCTATCTCTAGTTAGAACCGCAGAAAGAATTTGATGTAATATAACTCTGCAGCACTTTCAGTATTATGCATGTCATTTTCCTGTTTGATTTTCCTTTGTATGTCCACCCTACGTTAATGGGTAGGCTCGCCGGCGCGTAAACCCAAGGCGGCGTCTTGGGGTAGGATCCCCATTGGCCTGCCAGGTGTGCTTGCTTCCGGGCAGACCACCTTGCCGCCCTTAGCGCGGCCGCTCGAACTGTCGAGCTTGACTCGAGTCAGAGTCGGGAGCGTTGCCAAGTGCGGAAGGCTACCCCGCCACTCTTGACGCGGCCGCTTTGAGCTGTTGAGCGGGCTCGAAACAGAAAAAGGGTGTTGCCAATTGCGGGAGGGCCCCTTTGCGTGCAGGTTTCTCATACATAGGCGTGATCTTCGAGGACGATAACCTTAAACAAAAGAGGAAATAACTCAAAGCTTTAAATGACTTAGCTTTTCTGTTGCCGAGCCAGCGTCGTTTCTCCAGCCGCCTTCTTCTCAGAAACCGTAAGCGGCAAAGAATTGCTAGGCTCACTACTAGACCATATTCTCACAATTGCGCCCCCTACCTGGCGCGCCAAAGATGTCGGTGTGGAACGACACCTATGGGATCACAAGAATCCCTACTACGGTTGCCGGGGCGCAGGGTTGCGAGGAGAGCAGGGCTAGTAGTAAGGACAAGGATCGTTTACCCAGGTTCGGGCCGCGAGGATGCGTAAAACCCTAGTCCTGCTTTGGTGGGTGTATTTCTGAGAGTTCTTGAGCTCTCGAACTAGTTGTGGTCAGCGTGTGGTTCGAAAAAGCCGAATCCTTCTCCTGGTCGCCTCGGGCCTCCTTTTATAGGAAAAAGGGGTTCCCAAAGTGGCACACGGGAGGTGGAAAGGTGTACACTGTTGCGAGGTTATCCCTCGTATTACAGGACAAGATGCATTTAATGCATCACTTCGGTGTCCCCTTGCTTTATTAGGGACGGGGGCGAGGCCCGTCCCGTCCGTCGCCGCTCTTCCTCGCTTCGACACACGCCTTGGCCAGCGATGCGTGCGGCACCATGTAAGCAGGTAGGCAGCTGAGGTGGCGCGGTGGTGGAGCCTTCATGAAGATCGGCATGCTGCCACGCAGGCGCTCGATGAGTTGGCCTGGGAGCTGCATGTTGCCACGCAGGTGCCCGCCCAGCTGGTTGGGCTGGCAGCCGCATGTGAACGGTGGTGGAAGCTTGGTCGTCGGCGGGCCTGACGGTGGCCCTGCTGTCGTCCATGGTGAGGGCCTTGCCAGGTGGCCCGGCAAGGGTATCACCGTGTGGCCCGGCAAGGGTCTTGCCATTGCATGCTGTTGTCCCCGGCAAGGATCTTCCCGGGGGTCTGTTGGCCTTCTCGGCAAGGATCTTGCCGAGAATCGTCGTCTTCTAATCTTCATCTGATCTTGAACATGTCTTCACAAAGATCTGCATGCCACCACGGAGGTGCCTCCCGAGCCCTGGCCCCACGTGGATGATGGTGTTGGGGATCGTGGGCTCAAGGGCGGCTCACGTTGTTGGTGTGGGGCGAGCTGTCCCGACAAGGGTCTTGCCGGGGCTGCTGAGGCTGCCCAGCAAGGGCCTTTCCGGGGGAACCTGCTTCGTCCCTCTGCTCTTTGTGGTCTTGGTCTTGTCGTTGCCTTGATTGTCTTGGGCTTCGGCCTTACCTTGGCTCACCTCCCCTGTTCTGCTTGATGTGGTCGTGGGCGCGGCTCTGACTGACTGTGCACAGGTAAAGGGGTACAAAAGCATGCCCCTCTTTTTGTACACTGACACACTCATAGCATATGACAAGTTCAATGGATTGTCAAACATGAAGTGACCAATAGAATTTTCACATGAAACCCTATGGAGCACAGCATCACAACTAGGCAACTCAACATGCTCATCATCATATTCATCATAAATTGGTAAGTCAGGACATGAAAGAAGTCGCACTAGCATGAAGCATGGGAATAGGTGGATCAACATCATGCAAGCAATCATTGGTAATATAGTCCACTAGTGGGACAAGAGAAGCACTATCACCTATTTTACCTTTGCAGCGTAGCCCATGTGTTGTAGGTGAGGTTGCAACTTGATGGTACCATGTGGGGGGTTCATCTTCTTCTACCATGGCCATCATCGTCTCCATTGGAGGTCTGGACTCGTCGAGGATAGGCATGTCGTCATGTAGGAGACCTAGCACCAAAGAACAAAACACACTCGGAGTAGAGGTTAAGTCGTTAGAAATCATAGTGGCCTCACATGCCGTGTCAACTACCTCACTTACTAAGTGTTGTGGCTCACTCACTCCCTCAAGGATGCGTTTACTCGTATGGTTGGTGGAGTCACTCAAATGTCTCTCAACCTCACATAGGATGTGTGGCATGCTCTCAAGTGTGGGGCTAGTGGTGGTCACACTCATCCTCTCATAGGAAATGCACTCAATGTGATATATGGTGGAGTCACTCATCTCACTCATGGGTTGGTGGCTCTCCTAACATGGCAATTGGGTCATCTCATGATATGTGGGTGTCGGAGAGGTGTAGGTGCAAACGTCTCCATGCTCAATCATGTCATAGTCATAGCCGTGGATGAAGGCCGAAGATGGCACATCATCACTCTCCTCCAAGACCAAAGATAAGGTCTCATGTGCGGTCTCGTAGCTTGACTCAGAGTATGAGTCACATAGGGGTGCCGTCTTCATGTTGTTGAAGAGGTTCATGCTCGTCGCCGTGGTCGAAGTTGATGGGCCTTGCTCGACCTTCTTGTCGCCGTCTTGTTCTTGGAGGCCTAGATGATGTGGCGCCTCGTAGCTCGTCTCCATGACCGAAGGGAATTTCCCATGCTCGGCCATCTTCATTGAGGGGCTTCCGAAGATGGAAGTGTCGCCCTCGCTCGTAGTTGGTCGCCTTGTTGTTGAAGATGCCGATGTAGGCGAACTCATGGGAAGTATGCAAAGATGCCGTATGTCCGAACGCGAAGATGCCTTCATAGCACTTGGCGAAGATGCCGAAGTGGTTGTTGTAGCTGTAGCTCCGTCTTGGTGGTGTTCGTCTCGCGGTCTTCTCTTGTGCTCATGAAGCTTGGACTTGGCGTGAAGTAGGGCTTGTTGGGACTTGTACGTTTGCGCTTGTGGAGCATCTTCATGTTGATGGTGTCGTTCTCGTACTTGAGCTCGTAGTAGATGTCGTTCGCCGTCGTCTTGCACAAGATGATTGGAGGTGACTTTCCCTTCATGACGATGTTGATCACGAATGTAATGGTGGTCACCATGTATATGTGGACATGGACGACTTGCGCTTGCGTCGCGTGGGCGCTCCGAAGATGATCGACTTGCTCGCCGCCGCCTTGAGGATGATGAAGGGGAAGAAGACTTGTAGTCGGCCACCATGTCTCGTAGTTGATCCTTTAGCTCGCCAAACTTGGTGTCGATGTAGTCCCTTTTCCTTGCTTCGGAGTGTCGTATGTCAATGTCGAGGTTGTCGAGGCGCTCTTGCAAGGTAGATTGTGCGCCTTGCATTTCGTGTTGTAGTCCGAAGATGGACATTTTGGTGATGTAGTTGTTCACGCCGTCGTTGTTGTCGAAGACCGGAGATGAAATGCCTTGCCTATCCATCACAAGACTCGATCAAATATGAGTAGGAGAAAGAGAAGAACTATACCAAATGTACTTTGACCGACGTTGAAGATGGATCAATGATCACTCAATGTGTAACAAGGAAATAGCACAATTGGTACCAATTCTTGTCGGTTTCTCACACCTACACAAATAAGGCTCATGGTGGAGCTCGGTGAGGATAGTGGTACAAAAATTTGATGCAAAATGTTAGCAAGAGTCAATAATGTTGTAAAAGATTAACAAATTCGCAAGTGAAACAAATAGACCAATAGCAATGAATGGCACACTGAAACACACACACGGATAGATAAATGGGGTCGTGCAACCAGGGAATGAGCACAAAATGTGGAATCCACAAAAAAAGCTCGTGTTGCACAACTCAAGAGAGACACTAGCACGATTGCTCAATAGGCGGATACGACACTTGTGCACAACCTATGATATGCAAAATGGATAAACTTTCTATCCCAAGTATGCTATGTATGTATGGTTCCCGGTGTTTCTCTCAAGATGATCCAAGATGATCGGATATGACAATCTTATGCAATGTGGTAAGATGCTATGGCTATTGCGTACAAGCTCTTTGTTCACTCTTTTTCTTTGCTTAAAAGCTTATTCTTTTTTTGTATGTGTATGGCCACTTTGCGAAATGCACAAAACAAGATAGCAATTGTGTATATGCGGGAATAATCTTGTGACACAAGTATGATGGTACCAATATGATATGGTATGTATGCAATGGAAGGGATGATCACTAATGTGCACAAGTAACATTGCCGGCAATACTCAAATGGCTAGTCTCGATAGGCAAGTAACGCAAAATGGGCTAGGGGTTATCAGTGCATTTGCAAGGGAATATACAATGGAGGGACACCATGATACCAAGATGATATGGAGGTTACCTGAGTATGCACAAGGTCAGCGCTAGATGGCCAATCTTTCACGAAAGGAGCGGATCCCAACGAGGAACACGAAGAACACGAGGGGAAAACGAGGGGAAACACAAGAGAAACACTCAAACCAACAAGAGATGATCACACGTGTGCTAGATCCTCAAGACACGAGAGGAGATACAAGATCCACGATCAACAAAGGAGATACAAAGGTAACCGGTTCTTCTGTGTGAGGAGGTCTTGATGGGGCCACCCAAGAGGGGGTCTTGAATCCAAGGTGATCTTCTCCTTAGAGGGGTCGTGGTCTCTCGTGGAGTAGATCCGTAATGGATGAGCAATGCTCTATCTCACAAATGAGCTAAACCAATGCTAACCCTAACTAGGAGGAGGTGGGGGTCTATATATAGTGTTAGCCCACGAAGGGGTAAGTGAGAGGGGGGATACATGGGCCCTTGCCCCGTTCTCTGCACACAGGAAGGTGCCGGATGTCCGAGCTGGGGGCCGGATGTCCGGCGGCTCACGAAGAGCCGGATGTCTGGGCCTCTGGCTGGATGTCCGGGCTGACAGGGTTCAGCTTCGGGTGCGTTCTGTGATGGGCACCGGATTTCCGGGTGTCAGGCCGGATGTCCGGGCTGGTCCGGATGTCCGGTGCTTGTAGCAGCTGGCTCCTCTTCCTTCTCCTTCCTTCGGTCTCGCACACACTTGGCCTTGGTCCTTGGGCTCTCCATGGTCTCCTCGGGTGTACCTGAGTATGCACAAGGTCTGCGCTTGAAGTAGCATCCATGTCTTACATGCGTAAAGGGAAGTTTCGGAATGGAGCGAGTTCACCTTTGGTCCAATGGCGTAGGCTCGAGTGTACATGGGGATGATCGTAGGATGCTCTGCATCACATATGTGGTTACTTGAGTAGTGATTCGAGTCTCCTAAGGTGTTTCGGCTACTTAGGTACGATTGCTTCTTCATCAACCACCACCACCGCTTCCGCATAGGCTTGACCACTATACACTTCCACCACCCCAACTTAACCCAATTTTGTTTGTGTTGAGAGTTGTGTCTCCTAAGGTGTTTAGGCTACTTAGGGACCGTGCTTCCAACTCCGACACCGTGTATAGTCCACCACCTTACCCTCCACTTCCGCATTGCCTAGTGCAACACCACCACCACATCCCACTACCACCATTTGACTTGTGTCCTTGAGATTTTGAGTTTGCGGTTTTTCCGTTTCCTAAGGTGTTTCGGCTACTTAGGGACGAGTCTCTATCATCTTGGTATCTACATCAAGAACACCGCCACTCATCATCACAAAGGTCGGTAACCTCGACGGCACCATTGTACATTGCCCTTGCAATTGCATTGATAACCCCTAGCCCATTTTGCGTAACTTGCCTATCGAGACTAGCCATTTGAGTGTTCCGGCAAGGTTACTTGTGCACATTAGTGATCTACACCATCCATTGCATACATACCATATCATATTGGTATCATATCATCTCGTGTGCCTCAAGTTTGTTCCCACATATACACAATTGCTATCTTGGTTTGTGCATTGTGCAAAAGTGGCCATAGAAAAAAATACGCTTTTAAGCAAAAGAAAAAGAGAGCAAAGATCTTGTAAGCAAGTGCCATAGCATCATACCACATTGCATATAAGATTGTCATATCCGGTCATCTTGGATCATCTTGAGAGAAACACCGGGAACCATACATATATAGCATACTTGGGATAGAAAGTTTATCCATTTTGCATCTTATAGGTTGTGCACAAGTGTCGTATCCTCCCATTGAGAAATCGTGCTAGCGTCTCTCTTTATTTGTGCAACACGAGCGTTTTCCGTGGATTGCACATTTTGTGCTCATTCCTTGGTTGCACGGCCCCATTTATCTATCCGTGTGTGCGTTTCCGTGTGCCATTCATTGCTATTGGTCTACTTGTTACACTTGCGAATTTGTGAATCTCTTTCAACATTATTGACTCTTGCTAACATTTTGCATCAAATGTTTTTGCCACTATCCTCACCGAGCTCCACCATAAGCCTTACTTGTGTAGGTGTGAGAATTGACGAGATCGGTACCAATTGTGCTATTTCCTTGTTACATCATTGAGTGATCATTGATCCGTCTTCAACATCGGTCAAGGTACATTTTGTATAGTTCTCTCCTTTCTCCCACTCATATTTGCTCGATTCTTGTGATGGATAGGCTAGGCATTTCATCTCCGGACTTCGACAACAACGACGGCGTGAACAACTACATCACCAAAGCGTCCATCTTCGATCTACAACGACAAATGCAACGCGCACAATCTACGTTGCGAGAGCGCCTCGACAACCTCGCCATCTACATACACCACTCTGAAGCAAGGAAAAGGGACTACATCGACACCAAGTTACGCGAGCTAAATGATCAGCTACGAGACATATGGTGGCCAACTACAAGTCTTCTTTCCCGTCATCATCCTCAAGGCGGCGGCGAGCAAGTCGATCATCTTCGGAGCGCAAAGAAGATGCAAGCGCAAGTCATCCACGTCCACATCTCCATGGTGACCATTGCCAACATCGTCATGAAGGGCAAGACACCTCCAAGCATCATGTGCACAACGATGATGAACGACATCTACTATGAGCTCAAGTGAGACAACAACACCATCAACATGAAGATGCTCCACAAGCGCAAATAAACAAGTCCCAACAAGCCCTACTTCACGCCAAGTCCAAACTTCATGAGCAAAAGAGAAGACCAGAGACGAGCACCACCAAGACGGAGCTACGGCTACCACCACCACTTCGGCATCTTCGCCAAGTGCTATCAAGGCATCTTCGCCTTTGGACGTACGGAATCTTCGCCTACTTCCCGTGAGTTCGCTTACATCGACATCTTCAACAACAAGGCGATCACCTACGAGCGAGGGCGACACTTCCATCTTTGGAAGTCCCTCAAGGAAGATGGCCGAGCATGGGAAATTCCCTTCGGTCATCGAGACGAGCTACGAGGTGCCACATCATATGGGCCTCCAACAACAAGACAGTGACAAGAAGGTTGAGCATGGGATTATCCCTTCAACTAAGGCAGCGATAGGAGTTGAGCATGGAGACATTTGCACCAACATCTCTCCGATACCCACATATGAAGAGATGCCCCAAGTGCAGTGTGAGGAGAGCCACTACCACATGAGTGACCCCACCTTACATGACATTGAGAGCATTTCCTATGAGAGGATGAGTGTGACCGCCACCAGCCCCACACATGAGAGCAATCCACACACCCTATGTGAGGTTGAGAGCCATTTGAGCGACTCCACCAACCATGCGAGTGAGAGCATCCAAGAGGGAGTGAGTGAGCCACAACACTTAGTGAGTGAGGTAGTTGAGATGACACGTGGGGCCACTATGATTTCTAACAACTTAACATCTACTCCTAGTGTGTTTTCTTTGGTGCTAGGTCTCCTACACGACGACATGCCTATCCTTGATGATTCCATACCACCAATGGGAAAACCGATGGCCATGGTGGACGATGATGCACCCCCACATGGTTCCATCAAGATGAAGATGACCATGACTTGGTCTTCGACACCTCACCTAGAACACATGAGCAATGTTCCGAAGGAAACATAGGTGATGGTGCTTCTCTTGTCCCACTAGTGGACTATCTCACCAATGATTGCTTGCATGATGTTGATCCACCTATTACCATGCTTCATGCTAGTGCGACTTCTTCATGTCATGACTTACCAATTTATGATGAATATGTTAATGAGCATGTTGAGTTGCCTAGTTGTGATGCCATGCTCCATAGGATATCATGTGAAAATTCTTTTGGGCACATCATGTTTGACAATCCATTGAACTTGTCATATGCTATGAATGATATCTCCCATATTGCATCATTTCAATCTCAACATAGTAACTATGCATGCCCCATTAAGATAAATCCCATTTGCAATTATGGCATAGATGACGAGATGATGGTCATTGGCTTTTGTTTTTCAGGCGATGATATTGCCATGCTTCCTTTACATGATTTGCGCAATTCATCTACTATGCCAAGCCATGATCACATAGAACCAATATGCTTTGTTTTGGATGTTGTCAATATTCTCCATGTGATGTTTCTACTAATGCTCATGAGGAGATCCCCATAGTTTCCTCATACATATTAGGAGATTTTGATGTATTCCATACTTTGCATGATTCTCATAATTGTGTGCACCATATGCATTCCATGAATAACAATGCTCTACATATTTCTCGTGATGCATTACACAATTTGAGTCTCCGTTATGCTATACATAACTACAAACCTATCATGATGGATGACATGTTTCTATATCACGCATCTCATTTATTTGAGCATTGGATATTTGGTGCTAACCAACACAAGCACGTATGCATCATGATGGATGATGTGCACATCTACCACGCACACACAATTTTCCCTTTGTCTTTGTTTTGTGTAGGTACTCACGTATACTCGTCAACCTCTCAATCCCAAGAGAAGACGAAACGGGCTCTTGAGAGCAACGGCGATTTGGGATCCCGTGGACTATCCTTACCACCGTTCTCTCCGCGCACCGACTTTGCGCATTCCTTTTACTTGGCTCTCACAAGGCTATGGGCTATATATCACTTGTTACTTTGTGCCCATTGTATCTTGTTCACTTTGCATGTTATGTCTCTTTACATGATTTTGCCATGCAATTGTGACCCTTGTTTGCATCTACCCATGATTCACAATTATGCTACTCCTATGTTTATTTGCATGCTTGGTGTAGATCCTTGTTGCTATTGCCATGTTTATCATGTGCCTCATGCTATTGATGCTTGTTGTGTTGGGAGAGTCATGATGTCCCATTTCCATTTACGTATGGCCTCTCGCCAATACATTGATGATACTTTCCTCATATCTTGCTTTCATGCTTGTGCTATGTCATGCGAACTATTAATGCCCTCTATTTGCAAACATGACATGCTTGCCATGATTCCTCCTAGTACGTTGCATCTTCACACTACTAGCTTCCTTGACTTGATCACTATGATTACTTGCTTTGTTGCATCACCCATGTTCCATTCTTACTCACATTCTTGGGTTGATGACATGTATATTCATGCCTCTCACGTGATATATCTTGATATTTGTCGTTTGTCTCCATTAGTTGCATCTATGCTTATTGATCATGGAGACTTGGACATATTACTTGTGAAGCATGCTTGTTTCATTGAGCCTATTGTATTTGGTTGCTATCGCATCATATGCCTCCATACTATGAAATGCTCCCTTGTCCTTTCTTATGATGAGCATGATGCATATACTTGTTGGGTATCTTACCACACGAATGCTAGGTTTTGCATTTCCGCTAACCTCATTTTTTTCCGAGTGTTTGTCATGTTCTTTCATTTTGAAGGATTCACAAGGCGGTAACTTCACAAGACATATTGGTTATGTGAAGGCATACAAGATGTGCAACTCCATCATCCTTGAGAAACTCCTAAAGGTGACCTCCTTCCCTTTGAGCCATCCTCACATATGCATATTGGATGGGTCATTCTTTCATTGTTGTTTCCTTCTTGTTGCATACATGATACATCTCGCGAACGGAGGAGCGTGGAGATTGGCTCTATGGACCTTTACATTGAGGAGCGCTCACACTTATTGGATGGACCTTCGAACCTCCACTCATGCCACGACCTCGAGCATTGGTACATCAACACTCCTTTGACACATCGCACCAACACGTACATATTTGTTGATTGTGCTTCCTCATGTCATGCTCGATGGACATATCATACTCACCACAAGTTTGCACCCTATGCATGGATTGACTCACATTATGCTTGTCTTGTTGCATCTATTCCCATGTCATCCATGATATACGAGCTTGTGCATTTCCTTAGCAAATTTGTTGTGATCTTCCTTGATGGCATATTCGTACATAATGATCATATTGCCTACTATCAATTGCATGATAACATAATCATATTGAGCATCCATTGCCATATTCATGCTATTGATAAACTGTCTCACTATGACATCATTTTGCACCGTGGTTGCATTGATCATATTCACAGAACATTTGTGTGCACAATGATTGCATTTGCTCCCATGAATGCTTTGCATATCATTCTATATCATCTTGATAAGCTTCATGCACTTTGTCACGAACAATCTTGTCTCGCGGACTCATACTTCCTTGATGGACAGTTTGTGTGCGCTAACCATTGCATTTCCGAGTGTCATTTGTGTTTGCTTTTCTTGCATGTATACCACTCCGGCGACACCTTGGAGTACATGGATTGCACAACGTCTTCCACTCCGTCCAACTACAAGTCCGTCCACGACAACCGTTTCCATGGTGATGAGGATCACGATCCAAGGTCAGATCTTTCCCAAGGGGGAGGAGATGATGCGGAGCATCCCACGTTCATCCCCATGTACACTCCGACTACTCTCCAAGCCACAAGGATACATAAGATGAGACCTCGACTATACACCATTGGACACAAGGTGAACTCGCTTCTCTTCGAACCATCACTTTCCACATGTGAAACATGGCTACTACCTCAAATATATGTGCTATGCATGACAAGGAACAAAGAGGAAGACCATGGACAAGACGGCGAGGACACCAAGTACAAGGAACTACCGAAGAAGCTCCAGCGAGTGGACGTCCGGACGACACCGGACGACCGGCCTCTCACAGCGAGCGGACGTCCGGCCCTTAGTGGATGACCGGCGCCTGAAGACCAGCCTACGCCAGCTACAGACATCCCAGCGAGCGGACGTCCGACCCCACACAGAACGTCCGACAATATTAACGGACGTCCGAGACTTTCGGACGTCCGGTGTCCCGACCACAGAACACTTTCAGCGGACGTTCGGCGCTAGCGGACGACCTGTCCCCCTAGAACCACCGGACGTCCCATGCCCAGTAGACATCCGGTCCCTGGCTGTGTCCAGTTGCGGGCTGAGGCCCATGTACCCCTTCACTTCGCCCCCATTTGCACTATGACTATAAATAGGACACCCCTCCTCCTAGTTAGAGTTAGCAAAGGATTAGCTCATTTAGAGATAGAGCTTTGCTCATCCATACGGATCTACTCCACGAGAGAGACTGCGGCCCCTCTACAGAGAAGATCCACCTTGGATTCAAGACCCCCCTCTTGGGTGGCTCCCTTAAGACCTCCTCATGGAGAAGAACCGGTTACCCTTTGTATCGTCCTTTGTTGATCGTGGATCTTGTATCTCCTCTCGTGTTTCGAGGATCTAGCACATCTGTAATCGAATCTTATTGGTTTGAGTGATTCTCTCGTGTTTTCCCTCGTGTTTCCCCTCGTGTTCTTCGTGTTCTTAGTTGGGATCCGCTCCTTTCGTGAAAGATCGGCCATCTAGGGTTCCACCCTACATCACGTACCATCCTTTTTAGTCACTAGTATAATAGGAACAACACAAGCACTAAGAGATTCGCGTATATAACCTTTGTCGAGCAGCTCCTGTACTTGACGCATAATCTCCTTCGTCTCCTCTGGATTGGTACGGTAAGGTGCACGGTTGGGTAGCGATGCACCGGGAATTAAGTCAATTTGATGCTCAATCCCTCGAATAGGGGGTAATCCCGGTGGCATGTGTTGTGGGAAGACGTCAGTGAACTCCTGCAAAATGTTAGTGACAACAGGTGGCAAAGAGGAAGACACGTCCTCGAATGAAAATAATGCCTCTTTGCACACAAAAGCATAGCAAACAGATTTGCTAAAATCTAGCTCATCAATATCAGATTTGGTGGCAAGTAAAGATGCACTTTTCAAATTGATTTCAGAAGCAACACTAGATGGTTTATTATTAGGCTTCATTTGTTGCTCAAATTCTTTTGCCACAATCTGATTTTCACTCTTATTTTTCTTCTGTTTTGCTTTATTAGCTCTATTAATATCATATGTCCAAATGGAATCAGGAGTCATAGTAAGCAAAGTAATATTTTTATCCTTATGAACAAGAGTATACTGATTGTTTCTACCATGGTGTACAGAATTTTTATCAAATTGCCATGGTCTACCAAGTAATAAGGAATATTCTTGCATAGGTACCACATCACAATCAACATAATCAGCATATGTAGAGATACTAAAATGCACACGAACAATATGTGTTACCTTAACCTTGCCGCTATTGTTGAATCATTGGATGTAGTAAGGATGTGGATGTGGTCTTGTGGTGAGAGATAGCTTCTCCACCATCTCCATGCTAGCCAAGTTGTTGCAGCTCCCTCCATCTATGATGACGCGAATAGGACGTTCCTTCACGACTACCTTTGTATTGAACAAATTATGCCTCTGATTTTGCTCATCTTGTGTAACCTGCACACTCAAAACACGTTGATAAACCAAACATTCATACCTATCAGCATCTTCAGGAGCCATGTATTGTGTCTCATGATCAGAATCATCTCTAGTGTGTTCTTCACGTGTAATAAGATCTAAAGTCTCCTCATCATAGTCACTAGCGAACTCATACCCACCATCCTCAGTAGCAATCATCACACACTGAGATTTGCATTCTCCCACATAATGTCCTCTTCCGTTACAATGACGACAAACAATGTCACTTGTGTTCCCTGTTGATGCCATGGAAGAAGAAGAGCCCTGTGCAGGCCCGGTAGGTGTGCTCTTGGCAGATAGTGGTGGTTGTGCCTGCTTTCTAGTATCATGGTTGGAGGTGGCACCTGATGGAGGTGATGGTGTAGTTGAAGTAGAGGATGCACGTGGTGTCCAGGATGAAGGTCGACCTGCAGAAAAGTTAGTTCGCGCCAATGCCTGTCGATCCTGCACTTCATGTTCAGCTTTACATGCAAGATGGAATAAACGAGTGATATTATTATACTCCTTATACTCTAGAATGGTCTGAATCTCTCTATTTAATCCACCCATAAAACATGCAAGCATAGCTTCATTATCCTCAACAATACCACATTTAATCATGCCAGTTTGTAATTCCTGATAATATTCCTCTACGGATGATAGAGGCTAAGGTGTCCCGTCTTTCGATGAGATGGTGGCTATCGTTTTGGAGGTAGTCGACTTTGACGATCCGACTACGAATGTGCGAGGACGTCGCGCCTTAGCAATCGCTAAACCAACTCCGAGAGGTTATTGACCACGCTGGAGCACGATCAACCTGACCATAAAGGTTTGTTTCCTGCAGGCAAATGAAGAACAAGCAAGAAACTAAGATTGCAATCTGGATACTACGAATATAAGAGGAAAGCTTTATTGATGAAGGTGGGGTTCTGTGACGCCTTTGTCTAATCGTTGAACACAAACGAAGTACGCGAAGTTGCAGCTATGGTGAACTTTAATCTAAACAAAACCCCAAAGTCTAAACGGTGCCCTAAGGGCTGTATATATGGAGGAAGAGGGAGGAATTTTGTGGCCCTTGGGGAAGGGGTCCGAAACCAACCCTATCTCTTGTTTCCCCACACATATAGACTCTAAAAATAGCCTATACTTATGTATTTCGAAATTACATGGGCCTGGCCCAATAATAAGGTGACGCAACACCTACAATAGCCTCTAGACGAAATTTATGAAGTGGCATCGTGTATATTTCGTCCAAGGCTTCATGCACTCCTTATGGTGGCTTCAAAGTCCTGAAATCATCACTTGTAACTCTGTTCTTGTTCCCCTTGCGCATGCCATCAACTCCATGCTTGTTCTTGCTCCAATGTTCATCCTTCTCCAAGCTAGGCCTTCATTTGTAAGCAAAACAAATGTATCCAATTTAGGCAGCATCATATTCTCATGAACATTAGAATCATTACCAAGAAACGGAAGTACCCAATAATTTAATTGGCGTGCGCGAGCACTAGTAATTGGTCCAGTATGTATAGCAGGGGCTGTGGGTGTAACAATGTTATTGATGTCCTCATCATCCCCCCCCCTTTTTGAAATGAAGTCGTCCTCGACGGAAGCTCATCTTACTCACACATATAAGGCTTCAAATCTGCAATGTTGAAAGTGGGACTAACCCCAAAAATCTGCAGGTAGCTCGGGTTTATATGCATTATCATTTATTTTATCTAACACCTTTAGAGGACCAGCAGCACGTGGCATTAGCTTTGATTTGCGCAAATCAGGACATCTATCCTTACGCAAATGTAACCAAATAAGATCTCCAGGTGCAAACACAACATGTTTTCTACCCTTATCTCAAGCAAGTTTATATCTAGCATTCATACGCTCAATGTTTTCCTTAGTTAACTCATGCATTTTTAAGATCAATTCAACATGTTGTTTAGCAACAAAATTAACCTTCTCTGAAGATGGAAGAGGCAACAAATCAATAGGTACATGAGGTAGGAAACCATACACAATTTCAAAAGGGCACATCTTAGTAGTAGAATGCAACGAACGATTATAAGAAAATTCAATATGAGGCAAGCATTCTTCCCACATTTTCTTATTATTCTTAAAAACAGCCCTAAGCATAGTAGACAATGTTCTATTGACTACTTCAGTTTGTCCATCAGTTTGGGGGTGACATGTAGTACTAAAGAGCAGTTTAGTCCCCAACCTAGGCCATAAACATCTCCAAAAGTGGCTAAGAAATTTAGTATCACGATGTGAAACAATGGTATTTGGCACACCATGCAAGCGAATAATTTCAAGAAAGAACAAATCAGCAAAATTAACAGCATCCGCTTTTATGACATGGTATAAAGTGTGCCATTTTCGAGAATCTATCCACGACAACAAATATGCTATCCCTCCCCTTCTTTGTTTGAGGTAAACCTAAAACAAAGTCCATAGATATATCCTCCCAAGGAACACTAGGTACAGGCAAAGGCATATATAAACCATGAGGATTGAGTTGTGACCTAGCTTTTTGACATGTAGTGCAACGAGCAACAAAACGCTCAACATCCCGTCTCATCTTTGGCCAAAAGAAATGTGTACCAAGTACGTCCTCCGTCTTCTTCACGCCAAAGTGTCCCAGTAACCCCCCTCCATGCGCCTCCTGCAACAACAAAAGACGAACAGAGCTAGCTGGAATGCATAGCGTGTTAGCACGGAACACAAAGCCATCATTAATAACAAACTTGTTCCATGTTCTTCCTTCTTTACAATTCTGCATTACATCTTTAAAATCAGCATCATGCACATATTGATCTTTGATGGTCTCCAAACCAAATAGTTTGAAGTCAAGTTGTGAAAGCATAGTATAGTGACGAGTAAATGCATCAGCAATAACATTTTCTTTACCCTTCTTGTGTTTAATGACATAAGGAAAACTCTCAATGAATTCAACCCATTTAGCATGTATACGATTCAGTTTAGCTGGACTTTTAATATGTTTCAAAGATTCATGATCAGAATGTATAACAAATTCTTTGGTGTCACATCCCTAGTGCTGGTATGCTCAAGGCTAGCTAGTCATTGTGCATCATGTTTAAATTCCATTTAATTTTGAAATGGGGATTTGTGAAACCCTCAGAATCACTTTTGGAAATGACCTAAATAAAAATTGCTCCAAAGGGTCCAAGAAAATGCTCATGTGGCCCTCTGAAAATATTGGACAGAGATAACAATCTAACCAATATTTTCAGGATCTCATAAGTATTTATTTTGGGCATTTGGAATTAATGCAGTAAATATTTGCCTTGGATATATATTATTATATATATAAAATATTGTCCAAAAATTGTGCCTTTTGTTGAGGAACTACGGAATAATATAGTGAGCTCCTACAAAAAATTGGCATAATTAAATAAATTAGTTTAGTATTTTAAATAAATCAAACAAATGTCAGAAAAATAGAAAAGGAAATGAATAGGAAAAGGGGAGCTTACTGGCTTACCTCCCCACCGCTGCCCAGCTTGTATGCGGCTGGCTTTGGCAGAATGGCCCGACCGGCAACGCCGATCGCCCCTTCCTCGCGCCAGAGGAGGGCACGGCCTTGCTGCAGCCACGCGTCCGCCACGCCACGCCACCTGCCTGGCCTCCCCTCATCGCTGGATGCCGGGACGCCGCCACGCGCCGCCCGACCGTTCTCCTCTCTCTCTAATTCCTCCCCTCCTGGAGCTCTCTCTCCCCACCGCACTAACGCCACCGTCGCCGCTGCTCGCCGTAGCCGTAGCCACCGCGCCCTTCGAGAGCATCCGAGACGTCCCCGAGCTCCGCGTCGTCGACCTCGCCCTCTCTGTCAAGCCACGCGAGCCCGGAGGCACCACCGCGACGCCATCGCCCTCTTCTCCATCTCCGGCCACCGGAGATCGCCACCGCCGTTCGCCGCCGTCCGCGCTTCCCCAAGGCCGCCAACCAGCTCCCCGGATCCGCCGTGAGCTCCTCTACCTATCCCCCTACCTCCCGTGCTCGATTACGCCGTATAGCCACCGCCCCCTTCGGTCCCGAGTGCCCCTCGCCGCCGGCCATGTCGCCGTCGTGGCTACGGCCGTGCAAACACGTCCCGAAGCGCACCACCGTGATTCAGTGCATCCTCGAGTCTAACGCACCCACTCCGTCGCCTGCCGTGCACCGTAGCCCTCTTCCTCTCCACCCGAACTCCGGCGCCGCCTGAAGCTCCGCCCGGGCGAGCCCCGCCCCCAAATTTCTTTCCGCCTGCTCCAGCAGGTGCGCGAGAGCACGGGCTACGCCCCGGTGCTCTCAGATGCCACCTCAGGTTCGTGGCACGGACTCCGCCCAGAGGTCGCCGGCGACGAGCCCGTCGCTGAGCCTCGCCACGTGGGTCCGGCTCGTCAGTGATTAGCTTAAGGCTAATCACCAACTAACTTCCCTCGACAGCGGCGGTGGGCCTTAGTGCCCCTAATCTCTAATTAAACTAAACTAACCCCCTGTTAACCCGTGTCACCGACGTGCCCCCACACGTCGGGTTTGACTAACCAGCCAGCAGTTGACCTGCTGACGTCATGCTTATAGTCGACGTAATATTATATTTTCTGGATTTAAATTAAATCAGGAAATTCAGAATATATTCAAAACTTCAAAAATTCATAGAAATTCAACCGTAGCTCAGATTGAAATAATTTATATATGAAAAATTATCAGAAAAATTCAATCTATCCATCTGTACTAGTTTCATGCATGACAAACCAACTTATACATGCTGTATAAGTGAAACTCTAAAATGGCATTTATAAGAGCTTATTTTAGAATTGCATTTGAACCTTTGGTTCAAATGGACTTCATTCAAATTGAATACCAGTTGCATTAGCTTAAACAGCATCACATCTACATGCCATGTTCATGCATCATATTGTTGCATATGATTGTGTAATGATTGCCGGCACCGTTCCTTCTCGATAGGTCCCGCTCCGGAGGCGTTCCAGTACTATCTATGAAGCGGTGCCTCCCTTGTTGATTTACCGTGCAAGCAAATCCCTTGTTCATTCCGATACAATCCTACTCTCTCGCTCCTGCTCTCGGTTATTGCATTAGGACAACAACGATTCATCTGCTACTTTGTCTTGCGGTAGTTGAACCCATTCCTCTGCATGACTGTCATTGCCACGATAATTAGTTGAAAACCCACTAGCATGTGTAGGAGTTGATTGAGCCATGTTGTGTTCCTACCATGCTATGCCTGCTATTGCTTAAAGTTGTGTCAGGTCTGATTCATTGGGAATGAATTGGAGCAGATTCTATGTTCCGATCTTTGAGTGAAGTGTGTGAACACGATTTGGTAAAGGTAGCGGTGAGAGGCCATGTAGGAGTACATGGTGGGTTGTCTCCTTTGGAACCGTCCTTAAGCTAATCGAGTTCTATGTATGTTGTCCAATGACTCGATACTACCACACATTGGGTTCCGGTAACTTTCGACCCCTCTCGACTTATTAATCAACTTGATCTCTGTCCGAGAGTCGCAACTAGTCTCTGGTGTTTGTAGGTAGTGCTATTTTTCTATCGAGTGGCACCAGCAGGTGGGCTTGGGACAGACTAGGCACAGTGTGGCACGGTGTACCAAGTGGCACCGGATGGTGGGCTTGGGAACCTGCTCACATCGTTTGGGGCCGTGAGCGACACCCCGCCGGATCTCCTTGCGGATGGAACCCGAATAGGCGATAAACACGGACTAGAGTCTTGTGTGGTTAGTCGGTCGTGGCCGACACCCTCGCCAAAGCTTCCGCTTGAAGGTTGCCGAGATACATGACGTGTATATGGCGATAAGTGGCGAGAGCGTGTGTGAAGAAGTACACCCCTGCAGGGTTATCATGATCGAGTCGAAGAGCCGTGTCCTCGGTTATGGACTTCTTGGATGCTTACGTGGTACATAGACAACTTGAAGTGGATACTCCAAAATGCTCAAGACACGTGTGAGTGCTATGGATGGCCTTTTCCGTATGGAGACGGGAATGAATCCGTAGTAGTGTATTGATGTGGTGATTAGTGGACTGCGTGTCGTTGTCTCACCTCAAGAGTTTCTTGTAGTCGAGAAACGGGATAGCCACAGAGTCAAAGCCGGCTTGCTGCAACTAAACTCCACATTACCTTTTGACACCAATGCATGTATGATAGGATCTGATGTAAGTCTTGCTTGAGTACCTTTGTACTCACGTTGCTTTATTTATGTTTTGCGGCGGGGACTTCGGTCTTACTAGTAGTTCCGCTTGGACTTGACAGTAGCTTGTTACCTCAGCTACGATCTTGTACCCTTGGGAGGGTCTTGTAGATAGTCGGGCTTCTCGGCCTTTTTTCTTTTGTAGTTATGCGTACTCGGACATGTAATGCTTCCGCTTGTTGCTTGTATGTTTCAATGATGGGTCATGTGACCCTGTTTGTATTTATCGCTATGTGGCTCTTCTGAGCCTTTATCTATATGAGTTTGCGTTATGTTGTGATGCCATGTTGTACAGCACATACTTGCATGTTATGCGTATGTGTAACTTGTACTGCTATGTGTGGGATCCGACAACCTAGTTGTTTATCCTTGGTAGCCTCTCTTATGGGGAAATGTAGTCTCGTGCTTCTGAGCGATAGTAGTCCGCTTCTGACCGGTTCACCGGAGTCCCGCTAGCCCAAAGACTACTGCTTGGACACTTGGTAGCGGCATGTGTTTCACTTCGTTCCTATGTCTGTCCTTCGGGAAATGTCACGCGTGTTATTCGAGTATCTGCCTAGCACTGCTACAGCCGAATACCGGAGTCCTGTTAGCCAGTGCTACAGCCCGAATATATCTGTTGATGACCGACATGCTCGATGTGATTCATGTATGCTGTCCCCATAGGTTAAGCGCCGCTTTGGGTTCACGACTAGTCATGTCGGCCCGGGTTCTTTGTCATATGGATGCTAGCGACACTATCATATACGTGAGCCAAAAGACGCAAACGGTCCCGGGCCATGGTAAGGCGACACCCGTGGGGATACCGTGCGTGAGGCCGCAAAGGGATATGATGTGTTACATGCTAGATCGGTGTGATTTAGGATCGGGGTCCCGACAGCTGGACCATAAATAATGTTGCCATGTCTCTAAAGTCCGAACAAGAGCATATAATTATTTATCATAAGTAGAATAATTCAGACTAGGCCCACTCAATTTTCAGCAAAGTATGCAACAGGTTTGCCATCTTTTAATAACACACCTCCTAATCCAATTCCACTAGCATCACATTCAACCTCAAAAGTCTTATTAAAATCAGGAAGTTGGAGTAAAGGAGCATGTGTCAACTTATCTTTCAATACCGTGAAGGCTTCTTCCTGTGCAGTACCCAAACAAAAGGCACATCCTTTTTGTTAAGCTCATTGAGAGGTGCAGCAACGGTGCTAAAATCTCTCACAAAACACCTATAGAAACTAGTGAGTCCAAGAAAACTCCTCACTTGTGTGACCGTTTTGGGCTGTGGCCAACTCTCAATAGCTTCAATCTTGGCTTTATCAACTTCAATTCCCTGTGGAGTAACAACATAGCCAAGAAAAGACACTTGGTCGGTGCAAAAGGTGCACACAAACGTGCATCACGTAGATCAATAAAAACAACACGTAAATGTTCCAAATGTTCTTTCAAAGATTTGCTATAAATCAGTATATCATCAAAATAGACTACCACAAATCATCCAATGAAAGCACGTAAAACTTCGTTCATTAGTCTCATGAAAGTACTAGGTGCATTAGTTAACACAAAAGGCATGACTAACTCATATAAACCAAACTTAGTTTTAAATGCAGTTTTCCATTCATCTCCCAATTTTCATACGAATTTGATGGTATCCACTACGCAAATCAACTTTGGAGAATATTGTAGAGCCACAATATTCATCAAGCATATCATCTAGCCTAGGAATAGGATGACGATAACGAATAGTAGTATTATTAATGCCTCTACAATCAACACACATACGCGACGTACCATCCTTTTTAGGCACTAGTATAATAGGAACAACACAAGGACTAAGAGATTCGTGTATATAACCTTTGTCGAGTAGCTCCTGTACTTGACGCATAATCTCCTTCGTCTCCTCTGGATTGGTACGGTATGGTGCACTGTTGGGTAGCGATGCACATGGAATTAAGTCAATATGATGCTCAATCCCTCGAATAGGTGGTAATCCTACCGCACGTCACGGTGGGAAGGCGTCGTGAACTCCTGCAAAATGTTAGTGACAGCAGGGGGCAAAGAGGAAGGCACATCCTCGAATGAAAACAATGCCTCTTTGTACACAAAAGCATAGCAAACGGATTTGCTAAAATCTAGCTCATCAATATCAGATTTAGTGGCAAGTAAACATGCACTTTTCAATTTGATTTCAAAAGCAACACTAGATGGTTTATTATTAGGCTTCATTTGTTGCTCAAATTCTTTTGCCACAATCTGATTTTCACTCTTATTTTCTCTCTGTTTTGCTTTATTAGCTCTATTAATATCATCTTTCAAAATGGAATCAGAGTCATAGGAAGCAAAGTAATATTTTTATCCTTATGAACAAGAGTATCTTGATTGTTTCTACCATGGTGTACAGAATTTTTATCAAATTGCCATGGTCTACCAAGTAATAAGGAACATGCTTGCATAGGTACCACATCACGATCAACATAATCAGCATATTTAGAGATACTAAAATGCACACGAACAGTACGTGTTACCTTAACCTTGTCGCTCTTGTTGAACCATTGGATGTAGTAAGGATGTGGATGTGATCTTGTGGTGAGAGATAGCTTCTCCACCATCTCCATGCTAGGCAAGTTGTTGCAGCTCCCTCCATCTATGATGACGCGAATAGAACGTTCCTTCACAACTCCCTTTGTATGGAACAAATTAGGCCTCTGATTTTTCTCCACTTGTGTAACATGCACACTCAAAACACGTTGACCAACTAAACGTTCATACTTGTCAGCATCTTCAGGAGCCATGCATTGCGTCTCATGATCAGAATAATCTCTACCGTGTTCTTCATGTGTAATAAGAGCCAAAGTCTCCTCATCATAATCACTAGAGGACTCATACCCACCATCCTTAGTAGCAATCATCACACGCTGAGATTTGCATTCTCTCGCATAATGACCTCTTCCCTTACAACAACGACAAATAAAATCACTTGTGTGCCCTGTTGATGCCATGGAAGAAGAAGAGCTCTGTGGAGGTCTGGCAGGTGTGCTCTTGGCAGATAGTGGTGGTTGTGCCTGCTTCCTTGTATCACGGCTGGAGGTCGCAGCTGCAGTGGAATTAGAGGATGCACGTGGTGTCCATGATGAAGGTCGATCTGCAGAAAAGTTAGTTCGCGCCAATACCTGTCGATCCTACACTTCACATTCAGCATTACAAGCAACATGGAATAAACGAGTGATATTATTATACTCCTTATAATCTAGAATGGTCGGAACCTCTCTATTTAATCCACCCATAAAACATGCAAGCATAGCTTCATTATCCTCAACAATTGTAACATCCCAAAATTCTAAATTTTGGAATGTTATATTAAATAGATAGATTTGATTGATTGTTTGATTGATTGACTGAAAGTGAGAGAATTTGAAACTTTTGAAAGTTAAATGAGAGGGAATAAAAGGACTTTCCCAAACTTTCATTTTGCTTTTATGATCTTTGGGAATTCAAATTCTTCTCATCACAAAACCCTGGAGAGGAGATGACATGACTTCTTCCATTTATTTAAATGACAAGGGGTGTTGAAAATATTTGAATTTCATTCGGAAAATATTTCCAATTCTGAAACTTTATGCAACTCAATGATTTTCACGAGCGAAGATAAAATGACTTCTTCAAAACATATGAAATTTGAGTTGGGAATTTCAAAGAATTAAATTCAAAGTTCTTTTGAATTTATTTTCAATTTGGAGTTATTTGAGTTTTATTCGAATTAGTTCTCTGCAAAAATAAAATATATGGAAAATAGGGTACCATGATTCCCTACATCAGAAAATTGGAGAGAAATAAATTTGAATTAATTTTGGTATTTTTAAAATGATTTATATTGGATTTTTGTAGAGAAGGAGCACTGTTTGAATTATCTGAATTTGTGTAGATTTTATTTGATGTTAAAAAATGTTCAAGATGTAGGAAATCTTTTTCTGCAAATTTTGATATATTATATGCCTATATAATTTTTTTATTTCTTTTGTTTTTATTTTTGTCTGTCCGTTTTATTTTAAAAAAAGAAATCCTCCCGCCGACTTGGCCGGCCCAGCCAACAGGCCAGACCAAGGCCCAGCCCAGCGCGCCCTCGCCACCGACCCCGGGCGGATTCCTGCCCGAGCACGCCGGCTGCCGCCGCCGTGACCGACCCGACCACCCCGCCGCCTTGCCCCCTCCTCCACGCCACCACCTCGCCCCGACGCTCTTAAAAGGACGCCGTCCCGGCCCCGTCTCCTCCCTCTCTCTCTCCCGCATCTTGCGCCGCCGGCGAGATCCGCCGAGCTCCGCCCGAAGCCGCCTCTCTCGCCGCCAACGACCACCGTCATCGCCACCACCGCACCCGCCACCCAGCGCTGCCCCTCCACAACGTCTTCGCCGCCTCCCGCGACGCCTGGAGCCGCCGCCCCCAAGTTCGCCGGAGCTGCCGCGCCGCCGTTCCGCCTCGCCGGAGTTAACTGCCTCCATCACCGGTTCTTCGTCGAAAACCGATGCCAACCGCTATAAAACCGACACTGGTCTGATACGGTTTTTCTTTTAAGTTTGGTTTTTTTAAACCCTAGAATAGATCTGTTATTTTTTTGTTTTATTAAACAGCGAACGTCCACTGTTTAGATCCTATAAACGAACGTTCGCCTTTTAGACTTTTCTTTTTCTGTTAGTTTTTAGTCAGGGACTTCTTTGTAGATATATTATTTACAGATTAGCCCCTGGTTTTCAAACGATCATTACTTTTTACTCGTTAGTCCAAATCCAACGAAACCAACGCCCACTTCTTTGTTACGATCTCCTCTATCCAGTAATCCAACTCAAACATGTTTTTGAAAGTTTAAAATTTGAATTAGATCAGATTTGAATTTGAACTTTGTTCGATCATAACTTGAGTTTCGTAACTCCGATTTTGTTGATTCTTTTTGCAAATTGAAGCCTTTGACCTAAACTTTCTGATAAGGCCAAATTCACATAATTTTGGTACTGTTAGAAATTGTTTTATGTTGCAAAAGTTATTTGATTGGTTTTGATGTTTTTCGAATTGTTTTCTTCGTTCTTTCCGATCTTTTGAGTGATTGCTTATGTGTGGTTACTATTGCTTGCTTACGATAGATTGACCGGAGTGAGACGAATAGTACTATCAAGAGTTTTGAGTGCGAATCATCTTCATCAACATTGCAGGCAAGTAACACTTTGATCATACCTTTTCTCATACCCAGTTTTTATGCATTAGATCTATCCTCAAACACTTGCATGATTAGGATCTAATTAAATTGTGGGATGGGAAGTAGTTGAGGTAGTACCTATTACCTGTTTTATCATCAAACCCTTGGGAGTTACTTCTACGTTTACTTATTATGCCATGCTATGCTAGTAGACGTGGATTGGGTGAGTGTATCCATGACAGATGTGAGATTGTTATTAATGGTTTATTTAAGGTGGCAACTTAAACACACATCTGGGTGGATTGAGGCATCTGGTTTCCATCAGGACTTGCATGTATTTCTTCGGACCGCCACCCAGGCTCAAAGGGATCATGAGATTATTCAAACTAGAAACTTCCGTGTGCAGCCACAAGCCATTATGGGCTCTGGCATAGTTGATTAAGTTGTGCGAACTCTTACGGGTAGACTAGCAGATGTAGGTGAAAGTAGGTGTACCGGTCTACCCACATGTAAGGTGGTAGTGCTTCTGAAAGACTATGTCTCGGTCATCCGTTTCTCAAACACCATGTAGTGCGAGAAATCAAACGGAGGCGATCGAGTCTTGTGGGGAAAAGTGCGCGAACCTCTGCAGAGTGTATAAACTAATCATGATTAGCCGTGTCCCCGGTTATGGACATTTTGAGTATCTAGTTCTTGGATTATCCTGTTGATCTCATCATGTTACTCTAATTAATACTGTTGGGTTGTTAATGAGTACTTTTAATTGGGATTGAGGATGCTGTCAACCATTCTCAATGTTTAACAACCACCATGATAGTTAAATAGATTTATTTCCTTTGCATTAGGGAAAAATTGGCTTTTCGCAAAAACTGTAACCATAGAGCTTTCCACCAGCCATATATGCATATAGTATAGGCTTATTCTTTCATTACTCTATATGTGTTACATTGCCAGCATATTCCATGTGCTGACCCATTTTCGGGCTGCAACGTTTCTTGTTGCAGACTTTTCAGACGACGAGTAAGTGATACGTTAGGGTTACTATTTCTACACTCAAATTTGCCGTTGGTGTTGATGGGAATCCACAACCTTGTTACTTCCGCTATTTGGATTGAGGTAATATTATTTACGTTATTTATACATGTGATTTACCTCTGTTATAAATCCTCGAAATCTTGTGTGTGCTGACATACCGATCGAGGATGACACTTAAGCCACGGAGACTTGATCCATTCGGTCGGGTCGCTACAAGATGGTATCGAGCACATGTTGGTATGGGGCGTGACCTAAGCCCGACAAGCCCATAGGAAAGATTTTTCTCTGCAACTTCATTTCAAAAAGGATCTTTTACCTCTCTTCTCTTCCGAGCTTATTCAAATATTCCCTTTTAGTGAGACCATAACCCTTTCCCCTTTGACCACTCAAAGATTTGACTGATGAGACCACTCCAAGAAGTACAAGATATCGGACAACAAAGACCACCTTGGAATAAAGAGGATTTTTACCGTGCATTACAATGACGGAAACTACAACGGTGAAGACTCCGAAGACTAGGAGACTTTGAAGGCTTTGAAGAATTTCCGGATTTGTATGACCTAGGAAGGCACCCCTTATGGAACTTGGCAGACTATGGAAGCTGTCAATACCCGAGCTTAAGGTGTATTGGAGTAAGACCGGAACATGGAGAGTTAGTAACTCAAAGTTTTGTCAGGAGAACCCTAAGGCAGGAGATATCAACTATGGAATGATAGCTCATGGAAATGACAAGAGCAGAAACACGCTATCCATGATGTTATCGCCCACTTATGCTATTGTCACCATGCTGAGTTAAGCATGCACATGCATGGAAGGATTGGATGATAGAAGGCTAATGGAGCACCTATCAGCAAAAGATGCAGTTTTATCCTCAGCTGGCGTATCGCCAGGATCTGGAGTATTACATCAAGGAGTTTAGGGTGGACCTGCAGGAAGCCGTAATTGACAAGGAGGCAATTCATGAAGAATTCAGGAACCTGAAACTGAAAGTAGCCAAGCTGGAGGAGCAAAACCTTGAGACATCAAAGATTCGTCAGGACTGAAGGACAGTAGGATCATGGTTCATGTCAAGGAAGTTGAAACCAGAAGTTTGGAATGCAACTCCAGAAATATTAAAGGACGTCATGATAGACTTTGCGACAACAAAGATGATCTGGCAAAAGAACTTGAGAAGGACAAGCATGACCAGAAGAAGCCAATCGGAGACATGAACAAGACTTGAAGAGTTTGATGATTTTGAAGATTTATTGACCTTTAGAAGACCCAACCCCGTTGTACCTACGTTAGATGCGACGTTTGTGAGCTGTCATTTGTTTGTTGTTTTTCCGACAGCCACAATAAAATCTGTCTTGTCAAAACTTTTGTTTGTATTGTGTGCATCCCTCTCGATCTCTCTTATCTCACCCCATAACCCATGGACCCAATAGATGATGAATGGATATGAGCTCGTATTTTCAGGACCGATGAGTCAATTGGAGACGGACCGATGGATACAGAACATGGAGGATCACATGGAGAATAACCTTATAGCCGGAAAGGATATGGCCCAACATGGTCTTCAATGCTTTGAAAGAGGTGCTGCTACTTGGTGGAGGATGTACCAAACCGTAAATGGATGGCAAGGAGTAACCAGTTGGAAAGAATTTAAGTTGACTTTGTCAAAGTATAGGTTCGTGTCCCAGAAATTGGAGCCTTATGGAAATGATATGAAGAAACCTTGTGCATGCAAGCTTTGTGGAGAAATAGGACACAACCATATAGAAAACAAAGATGAATGCTCTAGTTGTGAAGGAAGTCACCCAGCTGAAGAATGCCCAACTAGGCATATCACTTGTTTCTTGTGTGAAGGAACTACCCACTACCCTACACATTGTCACATTTACCCCATGGTACAAAGAATCAACCAGCAGAAGAAAGAAGAAATGAAAGGAGCCCTCACGGAAGTTCTAGGAGAAGCTGTGATGAAGGAAGAGATGGAGGACACACCCAAAGAGGAACCAATTAAACCCTGCACCAAGTCTTGCTATTCATGTGGTTAAGAAGGACACATCTCTCAGAATTGTATGAATGGGGATCTAGTAGAATTCCCGACAGAGGAAGTAGAGTATGACCCACAGGAAATAGAAGCCCTGATTGGAATGGAAAAGTCCAGAAAGAGAGGTTGATTGGATTCCAGGAAGGATGTGAGTCATGTCACCTGTTATAGGTGCAAGGAGTCAGGTCACTACCTCAGCAATTGCCCAAAAAGGAAGCCAAGGACCCAAGGAGGCTATATAATCACAAGGAAACCTCGAAACTTGTCAGAAGTAATATGTTTCCGTTGTAATGTAGTAGGGCACTTTGCCAGAGATTGTCCGAAGGAGAAGGAGACTGGTGATAAATAGTTGAATTTGTAATGTAAGAAATGGAGTAGTAGAAGTGAGAGTTTTTTCTTTTATATTGAGGTGTTGAGTTGAGACATGTAACGGAAAAGCGAGAGATTGTAATAATTTAAGAATCAATAAAGTTAGCAGTGTTGGTACTGCTTTGAATTTTATGAGTTACCCTATGAGGAAAGATGTTGACCAATTTCGAGGATACGAGAAATATGGTCTATGGAATATTGGAACATTTTAAGGGTGGTAGTACCCTGTAAGAACCGTTGACCCCTGGAAAAGATAAGGATACTCCACTGAATGGACTTCATACAAAATGAATACGAGTTTTGTCTCGATATGTTTGATACCCCAAGAGTGTGTGGGATGACGTTGGAGACCGTCAGTTGTTTGGATCAAATGTAATCAAGGATTTGGAAGAGAATGCTAAGTTGATCGAGATAGACTGAAGGTAGATCAGTCCAGGCAGAAGAGTTATGCAGACACAAAAAAAACGCAAGGAGGTAGTCTATGAAATTGGAGACAGAGCATGTCTTCATGTGTCCCCTCTACGAGGAGTTAAACGATTTGGAGTTAAGGGAAAGTTAGCCCCGAGATTTGTAGGACCATACCGAGTTTTGGAGCGTATGGGAGAAGTGGCCAACAAATTGGAGTCACCCGAAGGACTGTTAGGAGTTCATGATGTGTTTCACGTATTCCAGTTGAAGAAGTGCCATGCAGAAATGGCCAATATTCCCCTGTAAGGACGCTTGACCCTGGAAAGGATAATGATGTTCCACGAACTGGAGTATGGACTTCATAAGTATAAGTTTTTATCTCAAGATGTGGGACATCCCACGAGGATGAAGAGATGAATTACTATTGGATATAAAGGAGGTATGATGTTGGAAATATGGATCAATGGAAATTCCATGATGAGTCTGAGTAAACATGTCCTAGTTTGGTGCCAATAGAAGGAAGGAAGACAATACAATTGGATGGATTTAAGTATACTAGGAAGTTGGAAGTTGGAATAATGATCAGAAGCCCGAGGATAAGTTCAAGGACTACAAGTGATGAGATGGGCCATAACCCACAGGCCCAGGACCTGCCAAGAAGCAAGCACATTCTTGCTGAAGGAAAAACCCTAGAAGAAGTTACGATTTTATCAACCGACGATTCTATAGGAGTTTACGCAAAACCTGAGAGTTGTTAAGGAATGATAGATGTTTGTTTGGCTTACAGAATCAATGGATTTTCCGAACTTGGTTCGTCGACAAGAGAAATTCTGCAGTGCTTGTGAGGATGACCGAGTGTTAGAATGCGAGACTCGCTAAACCATGTACAAAGTAATGATTTGGGCGCGGGATGGATTGATCACCATACCGACTTACTCTTATTATTCTCCTTGCTATATGGGATGGTAAATCTGAGTGACATACCTGTAGTAGAGAGACGACGATCAAAACCTTGTTCAAACCTTAGAATGGTATAAGAATTTTTTTTCCCTTGTACATGGCAGTTGTTGCCAACCGTAGGTTATACGGTGAGGTTCAACCTGACCTGCTTTTCTGCAGGAGAAACCATAAATTGTTGACCACCATGAGATATCGATAGTTGTTTAGAATTGGCGCCAGACCCGTCAGCTAAGAGGACCCAGTTTCGGGATAACCTTACCAAGATGAAAGGACAAAAGTATTGAGGAAAAGGTTATGCCACTACCGGAAGAGCCCTGAGAAGGAATTATCCTTACGATCTGAGAAGACCGACACTGTCAACAATAAGGGTGGAGTATATGAGTTTTTGATGGAACCTTAACAATGCTTCTAAGGGTGGTAGCATCCGAGACCCCGGAGACGAACTATGGATTTTGAAGACCCCTACCCTAACCTATTTCTTTCTAGCCTCTCCGAATCTCGAGGACGAGATTCATTTAAGGGTGGTAGTTTTGTAACATCCCAAAATTCTAAATTTTGGAATGTTATATTAAATAGATAGATTTGATTGATTGTTTGTATTGATTGACTGAAAGTGAGTGAATTTGAAACTTTTGAAAGTTAAATGAGAGGGAATAAAAGGACTTTCCCAAACTTTCATTTTGCTTTTATGATATTTGGGAATTCAAATTCTTTTCATCACAAAACCCTGGAGAGGAGATGACATGACTTCTTCCATTTATCTAAATGACAAGGGGTGTTGAAAATATTTGAATTTCATTTGGAAAATATTTCCAATTCTGAAACTTTATGCAACTCAATGATTTTCACGACGAAGATAAAATGACTTCTTCAAAACATATGAAATATGAGTTGGGAATTTCAAAGAATTAAATTCAAAGTTCTTTTGAATTTATTTTCAATTTGGAGTTATTTGAGTTTTATTCAAATTATTTTTCTCCAAAAATAAAATATATGGAAAATAGGGTAACATGATTCCCTACATCAGAAAATTGGAGAGAAATAAATTTGAATTAATTTTGGTATTTTTAAAATGATTTATATTGGATTTTTGTAGAGCAGGAGCACTGTTTGAATTATCTGAATTTGTGTAGATTTTATTTGATGTTAAAAAATGTTCAAGATGTAGGAAAAAATTTTCTGCAAATTTTGATATATTATATGCCTATATTTTTATTTTTTTTTATTTTTATTTTTGTTTGTCCGTTTTATTTTTAAAAAAAAGAAATCCTCCCGACGACTGGGCCGGCCCAGCCAACCGGCCAGGCCAAGGCCCAGCCAGCCGCGCACATCGACCCGGTCGAGTCCCGCCGAAACACGCCGCCGGCCGCCGCCGTGATCGACCCGGCCACCCGCCGCCTTGCCCCCTCCTCCACGCCACCACCTCGCCCCGACGCCCTTAAAAGGACGCCGCCCCGGCCCCGTCTCCCCTCTCTCTCTCTCCCGCATCTCGCACCGTCGGCGAGATCCGCCGAGCTCCGCCCGAAGCCGCCTCTCTCGCCGCCAACGACCACCGTCGTCGCCACCACCGCACCCGCCGCCCAGCGCCGCCCCTCCCCAACGCCTTCGCCGCCTCCCGCGACGCCTGGAGCCACCGTCCCCGAGTTCGCCGGAGTTGTCGCGCCGCCCTTCCGCCTCGCCGGAGTTAACCGCCTCCGTCGCCGGTTCTTCGTCGAAAACCGATGCCAACCGGTATAAAACCGACACCGGTCTGATACCGTTTTTCTTTTAAGTTCGGTTTTTTTTAAACCCTAGAATAGATCTGTTTTTTTTGGTTTTATTAAACAGCGAACGTCCACTGTTTAGATCCTATAAACGAACGTTCGCCTTTTAGACTTTTCTTTTTCTGTTAGTTTTTAGTCAGGGACTTCTTTGTAGATATATTATTTATAGATTAGCCCCTGGTTTTCAAATGATCATTACTTTTTACTCGTTAGTCCAAATCCAACGAAACCAACGCCCAC